>OY728126.1:1028829899-1031310082 GCA_963277665.1 Viscum album
CCCAACCCCAGTTACCAAGAGTCGGTGCATTATTTTAATACATTGGCATGATCACAAGGAATCAAGTCCCGAAGGACTGACTGTTTATCAGTCTTGGAAAAAATAGATCACATACATGAATGCTACATTTGCACATTAAGACATAAAAAACAACATAAATAATCATTATGAACGCCATTATTCCATTGGATTAACACTTCATATCAATCACATTACACTTCTTGGAATCCTGGGAAAATTAAAACATAGAATGGGTTGAGCTCAAATTCTCAGTAAGGGTACGAAATACAACAGAAACTTTTAAAAATAAGCATAAACATTTAAGGAAATTTGTAAAACTAAAAAAAAGACTTTTAAACTTGAACTTCAGCATAATTTGGTAGAAATAAAATGAGATAATTCCATTTACTTATTCACATTGATATTCCACTAATATGATCATCACATGCAATATCACTAACCACTTTCATAATGATGGAATGCATAATGCTAGACTATCATAACCAGGTAGCCAATGCCCCGTGCCAAGAATACAAATATGATTTTGTCAAGGCCTCATTCCAAGACACTAGTTTGTCTCATGAGACCTACCGATGCATCGAGGAGCTATAGCGGGCTCCACCCGTCACATATTAAGTCCAATGCATTCCTCATATGAACAGGTTTAAACATAACATAAACATTCGTATTAAAACAAGCATATAAAATGTCAATAATTTCTACATAAACCATGAATGGTATAAGAATAACACATCCACAGTCAAAAAAATCACAAAACCTTCAATAAAATATGGAAGTTTTGTATCATAATAAATCAACTTCAAATGATCTTAAATTCCATCAAAGGATGTTGACATAGATGAGTAAATTTCTTTGAGAGAAGTATCCTTTTTGTAAAATCATTTAAAAGTCACACATTTATAAAAGAAGTAATTTTAAAAGATATTTTTGAATCAAAGTGCCCCATACAACTTTGAAACTTGTGAAAAGAATTATCATTTCAAAACATTCAAGTCCATATAAATAAATCCTTAAAATCATTTGGAAAACATGGACATTAATTAAAAATATTTAGAAAGATAAATCTTTAAAACATTTTAAATTCTGATCTTGATAAAGAGTACCTTTAAAAATCCTTAAAATCTTCATTTTGAAATCATTTTTATGAAAAATGGACATGGATGATAAAAATGTCCCTGTAAATACTTACACATAAACAATCATGGATAATGAGGAGATTGAGGAATTAACCCTTTCCAATTTGGTAACATACGAAACATACAACCCATGAAAGAGGTATCATACAATGAATAAGTAAATACACATAAACTAAAGTGTATTACACAAATAATACAATTATGGGTAGTAAATACAGAACACAAAAGGTAATAGTGGCAATATGGATTGAATCTCACAGGAATAAGGAGTGAGATGAAAACCCCATACCTTGTAATTTCCTTTAGTCGAGGGTACGTTTAACCTTCTGTAAGAAGATAGTAGTATGTTATTAAATTATAAGAGAACCATATTAATATTTATGATATCATACATGCTTCATTTATGACTTTATATTACCCATTTAATATTAATTTCCATGTTAAGTTAACATTTCGGGTAATAATCGCTTTCCTTATCGTACGTGTTTTAACTTGTTACTCTTGGTTGTATCACTTAGATAATGATTTAAATACCTCCAGAATATAAAACATGATAAATATATCATATATATTTATAATATAAATATGTATAATAGAAATATATATGAAATGGAAAACACCATTTATGGAGACGGTAGTCCGTACGTATGCATAAACGTTGTTTCTGTTTTCATATTGTATTGAATGGAAGTAAGTGAATAAGATATATGTAAGTACATAAATCCTTATATATAAATATATATATATATATCTCCAGTAGAATTATTATTTCATATATTACATACTTATTAGTAATATATATTTTTATAATCGTCGATGAATGGTGAACTTGGAAATAAATCTCATCGCGTCATGGAGACAGTAATTCGTACGTACGCACGAGCGAAAATATCATTATTTTGTTATTAAAATAATAATAATTGTATAGTATATCATATATAAAAAATCCTTATAATGTTATATTTATTATTTACATCAAATACACTTCATTATTTTACCCATCCAAATAATAATGTATTGAATAGAAATTACACCACGACGTGGAGACGGTAAGCCGTACGTACGCATGTATGGTGACATGTCATTAAAAGGATGGATAGAATAATGAATATGGTTGTACCATATTTATAATAACATCACAGTATATAGGAGATACTAGAGTTGTTATTTTAGAATAGAAATAACAAAGAAAGAAGAATTTGAAGAAGAAAGGAACTTGAAAGATGGTGGTGAAAACATTTCCTCTTCTTCGGGTTCTTCTTTTTCATTTGATCAAAAGAGCTCCAAAGGTTGGCTTTCAGATTAAACTAAGGCCTCTATGTTGAATTTAGGAAATTTTAGAGAGTATTTTGGTAGGGGTTGGCCGAACCAACAGGCTTTGAAGGTGTGAATAATTGGTTATAAGATGGGTCCTTTTATAAGGGGGAGGAGGGGATCTTTAAGAAAAACTTAAATTATTAATTTATAATAAATTAATATTCGGTTTCTAATGGCATTAAAGTGGATTATTTAAATTTTAATGTGGGTATAGGTCGAAAACCACTCAAAGAATATAATTTAGACAGGTTTGGGTTATTATATTAACCTTATCTTTAAGTATTAACTCTTAGATAATAAGTTTCACTTTTAAAATGTCTTTTTTTATTTTTATATTATATGGTTAGTAAACATACTATATACATCCAAGAGACCCCCAAGTGGTCCATTAATGATATACCTATCATGATATAAGTCTCTTGGACAAACCATAGATTTTTAAAAATTTAATATCAATTAATAATATAATATTTGTTTTAAAAAATATTTTATGTCAATTTTGACACTATTCAATAATTGATTTTTAAAAAAATTATAACAGAATGATTACTTCGAAAAAAGTTAATTAAATCAATAATAACATGTCATTTTATCCTATAAAATTATTTTTATTTATAAAAAGTCTCAAATTACATTTATTTGGGTATTTATAATATCAATTATTCTAATTTTTCATTAATTAGGTAATTACTACATCACGATTGTGTCATAAATAAATTAACTTATATAAGGTCTAAAAATTATAAATAATATACCATTATGTAGGAAATGGTTTTATATTTCTAATGAATATTTATAGTAGAAAATACAACATATATAACACTATGTAAATATTGTTTTTCTAAAAGATATATGCTTATGTCATTTCTGTATTTATTTTAACTTAATTAAAATAAAGTGTCCCTGTCACCTACAAGTGGCTCCATGGGATCCCAAAATCGACCCAAATATGCCCATGGTCGGAAATGTGTCCACCAATAGGGTTAGGACACTTTTTATGGTAATTTAGTATTATTATAATATTATTTTTAACCCTTATTTACCGGATTTATCCTTTAACCATAGTAAATAAAATATTTACCAAAGTAATTATTCAAAATATCTAAAAATAAAAGTTACCTATTTACTCAATTTGGAAGTCCTGATTCCAAATATGGAATACATTTTTCCAAATTCAAAACACATAAGTGGAATAAATTAATTTAAAAGTAATTCCTGCTGTCAAAATAAAAAGCGTGTTTCTAAGATATAATAACTATCAAAAGATTGATACTTGTTTATGTCCAGTTTAATTGTGAAATTATGTCCAATGGACAAAATTGTATAAAATGGTCAAAATATATTCTAAAAATACTTTAAAACCACTAATATTCAAAATTTATCACTAATAATTAATTTGATTAAAAAAGTTGTTTTTAATTAAAATTTAGTAATTTTCACTATTCATCAAAATATTAAAGTTATCTGAAAAGTACCAAAATTTCACCTTATGCTAAATTCAATACTCCGAATCCAAAAATGGAGTCCATTTTGAGGGATAAAATTGTTAAAATTTTAAAAAGTATGTATTACTATTCATGACGGCTACTTTGATTGGTTGTGGTGTGTGTTAGAACTCGAAATTTCGTACAACACAGGCTTCTGTATTCTTCACAGGGAAGCATACCGTGGAAGCTAGGGGTGTTACAGATGGTATATATATATATATATATATAACTAGGAACCAACCATAAAATTCTTTTCCTACACATTTCTCATATTTTTAATAATCAATACAATCCACTCTAAAATTTTATTAGAAGTAAACAAGTATCCATATTTATTCAAAAATACAGATCATCGATTTTTTCACCATAATCATAAACCATCCAGACCAGGAATGAAGATGGTATCATGGGATCATATCACTAGTAACATCAATGGGTGGTTCCACATATAATGATACATTAAAAACAGCATTGGAACATTTGTTATGGAAAATACTCTTTTACTTTTTGAAATCAATAAATTAGAACCTAATAATTTAAAGAATATTTGGGAATTTCTTATTGAATATACCCATTGAATATAATGGAGGAGGATTTAGAGAAACCTATAGTCATTATTGTGAGAAAATATGATTGAGAAATGCTTGTTATAAAATATTTTGTTCACCGATTTGGTAAAAAGTACCTCATTCATAAATTGACAACAATATTCATTAAAACAATTTAGAATGAAAACCATAGGTAAAGATAAATTTAAAAAATCTATATGTAATAATAATAATTTTATTTAAATAATATACTAATGATATGTGCATGGATGAATAGGGGTTAATAGGGAAACTTCAAAACAAAACTTTTAAATGAATGTTCCTTGGATGAAAATTATTGAATTTTGATCCAAGAAGAGAACAAATGGAAATTAAACATGTAAAAAGAAACACAACTAGAGGATAAGAAAATATATGGGGTTTAATATTTTATTATAATATAATTATCCCAATATAAATCTGTACATAAATAATTTCTAAATACAATGAGATTATAACCAAAATCTCTAACAAGATATATACCATTTTTCGTAAGTTATTTTAACCTCATATAAATTAAATTTATATTTATTATAATTTTATATATGATACATAAACATAATAATAATAAAATATATGATCCACTTATAAGGTTTCAACATTTTTTATTTATAATTCCTTATTAAAATCACTACTTCTAAGTGATTACTATTTTATTTTACATTTAAGTTTCAGTTCGGTAGTTTCGGTCCTATAATATTTCTCATGGTTCCATCATATATATTTTTTAATTATGATATAAATACATTATATTTTTATTATATTATATTTATAATCACTCTTGAATGCCTCACATGAAAAATGAATCACATCACTTAGTGGAGGTGGTAATCCACACATACGTATGAGATAAGTTATCATTTTTTAATAGGTGGAATGGTATGAATGAAAATGATATATTATATTTTCATAATCATACTTATGACATAAAGTTAAAATATATCGATTAGTTACATAATTTTTACCATATAAATAAATTTGAGATGAAAAATGAGTTACACCACAATGTGGATATGGTATGTCGTACACAAAAACATAAATAGACACACATACATGATGTTATCATTTTCCATAGTATAGGAAAAATATGCATAATGGTTGTTCATGTTGATTTATAAAACTTTATTAATATAAATATATGTTGTTATATGATAAAGGTTATATAATATTTGATGGTCCTAAAAGAGGAAATATAATGAACACAATAGTTTAAGAACTATACATCTTCACCAGATAATCAACTTAGGTTTATACATAATTCCTCCTTAGGATGGTATTATGATCAAACAAAGACCTATAAGACGTGGGATATATTTTACGAAATGATTTGGGTTTGTATTTTCATAAATAAGCACTATGATAAAATGTGTTATTTTTTATGGGGAATTGTCTCGTCGCAAACAGTATGTATGGAGGTACAATTTGCGATGAGACCCTGTTCCCCTTGAAAATACATAATTATTTGCGATGGGAATAGGGATCTCATCATAAAAGGTTTAGCATGTTGTGTGTAGTAAACTGTGGGAAGGGTAATTGTGATGGGTGGTTACATCCTTCGAAAATACCATATGGTAGTTTTTAGTATTTGTGACGGGATTTATCACCCATCGAAAATAAAATTTTAACCATCACCACTAATTTATAGGGGTTACCTTTTGTGACAGGATCCGTCAGAAATACTATGTCTATACGTAGGTATTTGTGATGGGACCCATCAAAAATAAATTTTTAATAACCACCCATAATTAATTAGGGGTGTTGCATTTGTGATCGGTCAGATCACAAATAATCTAATCTATATATACCCATCTGATTTTCTCTCAATTAAAAAATCTCTCAACTCCTCTCTCCCTCTCTACTCACAAATAATTCTCAATTTTATTTCAATGTTTACAAATTTACACCGGGGCAATTTTCATGTCTGGCATCGTATGAAAGGGATTATTCTATGGTATTTATCTGTTGCTTTTAGTTATTAGTTAATTCATTTTATTTTATATAAGATATAATTAGTGCTAATTAGTGACAAAGAAATTAAATTAGAATTAGATTGTTTTGTTTTGCATTATTTATTTTTACAAATAAGTTGTATCATTAAGATTTAATTTTTCTATTCTAATGTAAATAGAATTAATTTGTTATAATTTTGTTCGACTATCATTAATTAACAATATTAACTTGTAAATAGTACAAATTATTATTTATTAATAATAATTATTTTTAATAAGAAATAATTAGTAATAAATAGTAATAAATTGTAAAAATTAGCTATATTTAAGAATATTTAGCAGTAATTAGTAATAATTAGCAGAAATTAGTAAAAATTAGATGTAATTTGTATTAAATAATAATAAATATTTATAAATAGTAATTAATAGAACTAAAAAAAATAAATAACAATAATTTGTAATAATTAGTATTAATTAGTGATAATTAGAAATAATTATTTCAATTAAGTAATAATTAGTAATAAATAATAATAACTATTAACAATTAGTAATAATTAGTAATAATTAGTAATAATTAGTTATAATAAGTAAAAAATAGTAAAAAATAGTTACAATTAGTGGTAATTAGTAATAATTAGTAACAATTAGTGGTTATTAGTAATAATTAAAGGCAATTAGCAGTAATTTGTATTAATTAACTGTATATAGTAATTATTAGCATCAAATAGTAATAATTAGTGATAATTATTAATAATTAGCAATAATTAGTAATAATTAGTAATAAATAGCAGTAATTAGTAACAAATAAGAGTAATTAGTAATAAATTGTAATAAATTGTAAAAAATAGTAATAAATATGAACATATAGTAATAATTTGTAATAATTAGTAATAAATAGAAAAAGTTAGTACTATATAGTAATAATTTGTAATAAATAGTAATAAATAGAAATAAATATAACTAATTTGTAACAAATAGTAATAAACAGTAATAAATAGTAATAAATAGTAATAAATTGTAATAAATTGTAATAAAGAGTAGTAATTAGAAATAATTAATAATAACAAGAGGTAGGTAGTAATAATTGAATTTTCATAGTAATTATTAATGGTGGACTGTATTAATTTGCATCAAATAGTAATAACTTGTCGTAAATAGTAATAATTAGTAATAACATGCAGTAATTATTAATAATTAGAATTAATTAGTAATAAATAGTAACGAATAGAAATAAATAGTTATAATTAGAAATAAATTGAAATAATTAGTAGTATTTAGTAGTAATTAGTGTTAATTAGTAATAATTAGCAGTAATTATCAATAAATATTAATAAATATAAGTAATTAGTATTAAATAATGAAATATATTTATAAATACTAATATTTATTAATAATCAATTATAATTAGTGGTAATTAAAAATAATTAGTGATAATTATCTGTTATTATTTTGTCATTAGATTACAGATTTGAGACTTTCGGATGGTTACGTTTCTAAATTGGCCAGATGTGTCAGAAATACTCATATTACAGCATTAAAAAGTGATGACTATCTTGTTATAATCGAAAGAATTAAACTAATTTGATTAAGATCCATGTTGAATTATATTATTTTTTATTTGATAAGAGACATATCATATTTTTTCTGAGACATTTGTGTGGCGACAACAGACTATGATGCACTACATAGACTGTAAAGAAGATGCTGTTTTAATTTTATATAAATTGGAAAAAAATCATCATACGTACTTACATTGACTCAATAGATCATTTTATATTACATTTTCTACATAAAGACAAATGTGGAGGTTCGGTACAGTTCGAATGGATGTACCTATTCGAGAGATGTATGTAGAAATTAGTGAAAAAAATACGTAACCATATATCGGTTATAGGATCAATTGCATAAGTTTATATTTAAGAGGAAATTTCTTTTTTCTTATCTCATTATTTTCAATCTGAATATCCATAAAAACATAACTAAATGGTCCGTAATGAGGGAAATTTTGATGATGAAATGAATTTTCAATTATCAGTTTGTAATTAGTCCAAACATGGATTTAGTGGAGTCCATGAACAATGGATTTCAACTGATGAACATCACAGGGCTCATACATATATTATTCTAACTACAAAGAAATGAGACAATTTGTAAAATGAGTAATCATGTAAATTTATCTATAATATTTGTTATCATAAATGAATATTATTTTATTTGTAGGTTATTTGATAATTTTATCAAGAAATATTTTCCTTAAATTATAACAACTTCTCTTGAAGAATGTATGCCAAATAATTTTTCCTACTGGGTTTGAAAATATTTAAAATAAATTATTTTTTTTTAAAATAAAAAATTAATTTATTACTTATTAGATTTAGAAATTTTTACAAATTTTCAAGTATATAAAAATGACAATAAAATTGATAATTGATTGTGTGTATTGAGTAACCCACTATAAAAAATGGTTAAATTTTATAATGCAGAGGGTTGAATGGTTTTGGATTTCATAATGTGGATATGGGGAATCAAAAAAATACTGAATAGTGGTGTTTATTTGAGAGTGTATCATCATAGGGAAATTGAATTCAACTTGTATGGTATGCTGGAAAAAATAATTGAGTAGTGTTATATGGGATAGAATTACATAATAATGTTTAAATGTTAGTTCTTGGATACTGAGAGAGTCTTGCATGTTCATACTTGAAATGAAATCATTGATAAAAAACATAAAAGTATTCTTATTGTAAATGATGTATTTTTATTAGCTCATCAGGCACACAAAATTTATTGTGAAAAATCTTATGATACATTAAGAGAGTTGAGTTATTAGTGGAGAATAGTAAAAAATTAAATCATGGGAAAATAAACATATTCAAAGTGAATTTATTTTTGATGAAGTTGAAGGAATTGAATTTTTCCATGAGACTGTGAGAAATTATTATTTTTCACCAGGAGAAAAGAATATCATTGATAACACCCCCATAATTAATTTTCGATTGTGGTAATTCTATTATTGATGAGAAAAATGAATTTGAAATGACAAGAGGTGATGAAACTAAAAGCCCTATGTAAATTGATGATACTGAGGATGAACATAATGATATTGAAACCATCAGATATGACGATGAGGATGAGGATGAAGACTGAAACTGTAAAATGATGGTTATAATTATATGTAAGTCATTTCGTGTTTTAGATGGACTCTGATATGTTCGGTGACTTCCTGGAGGCTGGTATACCTGATGATAAGCATGATGTAGAATCATCTAACCCTCAAATTATTGGAGGTTCCGTAATGACTCTGAGGGGTTTTGGTCTTGAGAAGTTGATGATTCATGTCCTATACCCATGGGATTTCCACATCTGGGCTTCAATCCACATATACAGAGGTATGTTTACTTATTTAATTTTGTTAGTTTTCATTAATTAAAATTAATTAATTTATATACTAAATTTTTGATTGTTTTTTTCACATAATTCTTCATATATCTATTGGACAGGGGAGTGATATATTGGGAAATTATTTTTCTAGTGTATGGGTTATATAATATCAGATTCCAATTGATTTTCATTACCACATCTTCAACCATTAGTGGGTGCAAAAATAAATAATATTTATTTTGAAATTTCTTTAATAAATCACTTGATATTATTATTATTTTAGGTTTTACAATATTGCATAGATGTTAAAATTTTCGAATCTATATGGAAGGCATGGGAGGGTTGTTTGCATGATCGTTGCTGTTAGTTTTTGCATAATTTGAGGAGGATTCGAATGAGGAAATATGAAGTTATAGAGTTTGATCAGTCTTTCTACACCCATCGACTTGAATAACTTTCACCTCATGTTTTGAATATATTATGTCCACTTAGGATGGGTGGTCAGTTTCAAAGGATATCATCAAAAGCTCGAAAAAACCAGGGGTGATAGGAGGTGACATATCGAAGTGGTAGTGGTACATTCAGTATGCATAGGGAGTATAGGGTAATTAACATTTAAATTAATTTATAAAAATGTAAATGTAAACTATTTATTTAATATTCATATAGAATGTCGAGCAACCTAATATTACATAGTTCATGGTTTATTGGAGGATGTACACTAATCCTATCACTGGAGATATTAGAGGTGACGTCCATCGTTAGATTGTGGGAAGTATAATTTATTCTTGAATTTTAAAATTAATGACAAATAATAATATAATTATTTTAATTTTAAATTAAAATTGAAGGATTCACAGGAGGCCACGACGTCTCAGACAGACACTGATAATCAAACCAAGTCCAAGGATCAGACAAGTGTGGCAAGATTTGATGAGGCGTCATGGATACAGGCGACCCGGTATGCCTTCGAGAAAGGCCAATTTCTTGGTATCAGCTATCGATTGATGCCTGGGAGTTATTATGGTACCACAATGATATCTTTATACAACTCGAGAAGAGTTTTTGGAGAGTCATTATCACTTGTTTCATAGTGTCAAGAGCAGCTATGATCTCAAGGTTAACTTATAGGGAGTATGCGTAGGCTTCCAAAAGAGCTTCGTTTATAGGAGGAGGCGGAGGAGGATGTGAAGAAAAGTCAATTATGGCAGTATCAACACAAGTAGATGATGGAGTACATGCGATGCATGACCCATGGGTTAGGTTTGGACTTCCCTCCAACATCTCCGCAGTCTCCACCATCTCCTCCAACTTTTCCAGAAGACTCCCACTCAGTGATGTCCCTACTTTTCATCACAAAACAATTGAATGTAATTTTGTGTAATATTATATATTTAAATTTCAATATAAATATTTTTAATATTATGACCAATATTGTGGGTTTTATTATTTAATTACTTATTTAATTTTTTATTAGTTTTGTAGATTTTTTTAATTTAATTTTTTTATTAATTATTTAATTTTTTTATTTTTTATTATTTAATTACTAATTTTTTATTTTATCGAATATTGGGGTTTTATTATTTTACAAATATTTTTTTATTTTAATAATAATATTATTATTTCTATTAATATTATTTTTATTATTATTATCATTATGTATATTGGTAATATTATTTTATTATTATAATGATATTATATTTATATTATTATTATTATTATTCTTTTTTTAATATTATTTTGTTATTATTACTATTCTTTAATATTCTATTATTAATATTTTGTTGTAACTATTTCTAATGTTATTTTTTTAAATTTTAATAAATTAAAATTTTTAAATTTTAAATGTAAATATTACTAGCCCATTGTAGTAGGTTTTTTTAAAAAATATGGAGAAATTGTATGTGCTTCCTTTCTCTATAACGGGACATTTGTGATGGGAACTATAGAAAATGACCTTTTGTGATGAGGTCCCATCGTAAATGTTAAATCGTAATTTACTCAATTTACAGTAGTGAAGAGGTTCTTTATATGTGAGTCAGAAAAAGGAGTTGGTGTCCTTTTATAAGTGATAGAGAGGAAACATGTATATTTTTTGAAAATATTAAAATATTTTAATGTCTTACCCAAATAATGGATCCAAAATGAAATTCATTTAAATATTATATGGTTAAGGTGAAAATGAATCCAGACTAATGTGGTTTGGTTAGGATTTTTGTGTTATCTTAAAACAATATGGCTTTATTTTTAACCATTTAAACCTATTTTGCCCTTAATCGAGGTGAATTTATTTTACCATTTTTACAATTAATTACGACACAAAATTAAGATGAACATATTAAAAAATTATTTTTTTGATGATTCTAAATATGGAATCAATTTTACATGATTCAAATTATATTATTTTAATAAATTACATTCAATAGAAGTTCACAGAATGTGATGAAAAACAATTTTCAAGGAAAATGCATTTTTATAAAAATATTTTTATACTTAAATTATGAACAATGTAAATTCCAATGAAATTAAAAATATTATTTTTAATCAAAAGTACCCATTGAAATATTAGTATCAATTCATTAAAAAATTACTTTTAATTACCTGAAGGGAAAATGTAGTTATCTATAAAATCTGTATTTTTTCATTATTCACAGAAGATTTTAGAATTTAAAATAAAATTCTAAGAAAATTTTTATATCAAGATTTCAAAAAGGAAATATTTTTTTGTCAAATTAAATTTATAAAATTAGGGAATTTAGATTTTAGTCACATTATTGAATAATTCAATGGGAATTATATTATTATTTCATTAGCAATAAAACCAATCATACTATAATTGAATATCAGGTGTTAGAAAGCCAATATGACAAAATTTTATTTGTTCTACCATTTAGTGACTGTGATTTATATAATAATACACTATTGAATACAACATATGTATAAATTTAGATGGAAAATTTCATTAATAAGATTATGGGATGTGACACAAATCCTCTAGATCCATCAACTATATATAGGGAGAGGGAACACACTATATCTATAGTTGAGATGGACATCGCTAAAAATTAAATTAGCTTCTACCTGTGTGTCTCACACACCATGTAAAACTTCATAATAGGTACTATTGTTTTACCCCACAAAACAAGACAATAATGGTACATGATAGAAAGAGATACTCATTAAAACCTATATATATATATGATATAAATAATCTATGTCATATTCTATGTTATAAGGGGTAATTGAGTATGAATTGGTGTAAAAATGTTTTTGTTCATGTATTTGGGGTATATCATATTATAAGATTGAGTTATATCATATCCTATATCCCAAGAAAGTATTATTGCATGACACAATGTATAATAAGGCTTGATATATGATTCTATAAGACTATTTATGATTGAAGTGGTTGTCAAATGTTTAGGTTTAACTTTGAAGTGTTACTTTTAACATTGGATATTATTAATAGATGATTCATAAGATGAAGTAGAAGGGGATATGAAATCATGCCAACAATTCATGAATTGGTTGATGAATATACTCATGTTTTATAATGTTTCTGTAAATGAATAAAAAACCAAGCTTAATTATAGAGGGATCTTTAAAAGAACACAATCCCATGTGGTGGTTTCTATATTTATCACTGTTAGCATGTTGAAACTCCACCATCCCATATAACTCTTCTCGTACCTCTGTTACCTGATGAAGAACTGACATATGAAAGTGGTAATAGGATCCTTCTTGATCATTGATATATTTATCCTAGCTCATCGATAATTCCATATACAGTTTGTCTTTTGGCTACCACTATTATGTTCTTCATCAATCCCATATAGAGATGGTGAAATTAAAATAACGAAATATGATACACATTCAGAATTTTCATCATTTCTAATTTACATAAGGCTTAATTATTCAGGCATGGTTGATATTTCTTTGAGTTTTTATTTTCTTCTAAAATTTTTATCATGTTTTTTAGATTCCTTTGAAACCAAAAAAGTTGTGTTAGATCATACTGTGTCTTTAAATTCGTTAATAAATGAATGTTTTTTTATCATATTGGATATTTTATTCTTATCATTGAATATGACTTAGATTATTATTTTGGCTATTTGAATTGTGGCTTATGATATAGGGATATTATAGATGGTTATTTACATAAAATAAATGTATTATTACTAATAATATATTATAATTCATGGTTATTATATTCAATGATAACATTGCATTATGTTTTTCAAAAAAATAGTGAATATTATTGCCATTACATTTTCCCAACGAAACAAAAAATATGATTATTAGTTGCATCAATGACTAAAATATGTTATCATAAAATATGATATGATAGATAAGATTCTACCTTTAAAAGTCATATATTTGAATAACATTGGGATATTATTCATTAAATATGTCTTATAGTACATAAATAGTTTAAGAGATGTTGACCTATCAATCGTATCATATGATTCAACATATATTGTTAATAACAATTTAATGAAGAGAAATAGTTTTTACATAAATTATATTCTTATTTAAATAATACTATTTTATTTTTGTATAAATAATGATATAATTTATTTCGGGAAGATTTATTAATTTGTTATGTTTTTAAATTAATTAATTATAAATCTCTATAATTTCATTAATTTAATGATTATGAATCATTTATTAAAAAATCATCCAGAATATAAAGTGTTAAAATTAAAAATACATTTTAAATTATATATCATGCCATATGAATTACAAATAAATTATTTACTTAGAAATAAAAATGGTAATTTATAATATATTTATATATTACCAAATAATTTTAAATATATTATGTTTATATTATAAAATTATGAATTGTTAATAATTATTATTTTATATTATTCAGATTAAGAGTTTTATTTGGGATATATTTTAGACCACATCAAAAGAGTTTGTTTCATTGATTTACTCAAGGTTTAAATTATGTTATCTATATACTATTAATTTTTTTTAAATATTTGATAGAATAGAAATTGAAATATTTAATGTTTGTATTTCATTAAATATCTTATATTTAAAGTCAAATGCCACATATTGAATAATTGAAAATAATTATTATTATGTAAACAATATAAACTATTTACATGTAGTATTATGGAATTTTTATAATTTATTTATAAATTATAATGTTTTTATTATTATATTATATTTATTATTGTTTATATATATATATATATCATGTTTAATGTAATGGATTTTTTTATTTATTTAATATTTATTCCCTTATATATTACTCACCAATATAAATATTTTATATTGTAAGCTTATTTATAATATAGTTTAAATTGTTAAACATCTTTTAGATAGTATCATAATTTTTTTTAATGAGTTTTATGCTCAGAATTATAAAACAAATCATCTTTTATTTTCCTTGACCTTAGTTTGTATTTAAATTTATTAGAATGAGATTAGTTTTTTAATATAGTTTATACATATTAGTTATTAGGGTTATGATTTTTCTGTCAAATGAATATTTAATATCATGTATTTTCAAAATAGAAAATAATCACTATTTTTTTTTTCTAATTTTTGGAATTTGAATGTTATTTTTATATAAAAACATGAGTTAATAATCTATGTTTTTTGAACTAAGATTAATCATATAAATTCTAAAACATTTAGAAATTGTAATTAACCCAGTCAATTCATGGGGAATAATTTTTATTGGAATATATAGACTACATTTTTATACTATTGAAATAGAACCTAAAATCTATGAATTTTTCCTTAGATATCATTACAACTACATCTATAAGTTTAATGAAGGACATGAAGGGTGTGTTTAAAGCTATATAACTGAAACAAAATTACAAGAAATCTTTTCAGAAGTTATGTTGCGCCTCATTTCATTGCTTTAACGTGTACCCATTAGTGATATTTTATTGTGTGAACACATAGATCTACCATTGTGAGGATTTAAATATATATCTATAAGTTCTTATTGTAATATCATTTTTGGATTCTTTATGGTCAAATTGTTTATGGGGAGAAGAAAATAGATCATTTTAACTATGTTTTGTGATGAAGAATTTTTTGGATTTGCCTTTTTCAATAATTTGATCAAAATGAAGATCAAGGATAGAGTTGTTCATTGTCAATATCTTATCAAGGAAGTCATAGTGTTGAATTTTATCATCCAAATGAGGATAGATAATGGATGATATGGGTGTGTAACTATCATATTATTGTCCAGTATATGATCCTCCAGACACAATAATATAAAATTGATGAATTTATATTATTGTAAAGGGTTGGTAAATACATACTTTAAGTTGTATTTGGATTGTTATCCAATACATAGTGTTTTTATTTTTTACAATGAAATAATTTTTCTTAAATTTGATTTTATTTCATATACAATTTTTTTAATTAATTTCCAATAGTATATTTTTTTTGTATATTACTTTTTTATGTTTTTCCTTCTTCTGATCAGATGTTATAACTTCCATCTAATTTACACTTTTTAGTGGTTGGAAATTATGTGTTGTGTTTTATTCTTCAATTCACCCTCCACCTAAAGTCAGAATGACCTAAATTATCAGGGAAATCATGTGTTATTATGTTCATTTTGATTTAATTTATTATATATTTAATATCAAAATTCATTATAATATTATATAAATGATTATGCATCACTTTTTTTATAATAGATATACCAATCATAAATATTGATAATTTTAATCTGATCTGACAACCAATTTTTGATGGTTCTGAATATGAAATCTAGAATTATTAGATGAACAAATTTCTTATCAATATTGAGGGTGATAAATTTCTAAATATGATAAAATATATATATAATTTTAGAGAAAGTGCTATTTATGCTTACTCATGGGGAGAATTTTCATTTTCAAGTGAACTAAAAAGTCATAATACCTTGATGTTCTCTCTGATTCATAACATATGATATCAAATATATTTATGTGATAATATTATTGGAATTTATATAAAATTAAAAATCACATACTTTAAAATAGAAAAAGATATTGATATTAGAAGGGATATTCTTCGAGTTGATTATCAGGAAATTGATTTTCTACTAAGAGAATATTTTTCATAGATTCCCTAGAAGATAATGATGGTAGTAAGTGGATTAAAATATTCGTGTGATAAGTAAAAAACTGATGATAAAATTTATTTTAAATTTTATAAACATTCTTCTGAACAAATGAGAAAATATGGAGAAAAAATGGAGAACACTAATCAACTGGATAATTTTAGTCATAGTGGTCTAATTAGGACTCTCATGTAGTATGATAATTGTATAAATTGAGACACTATAAAAGTAAAAAATAAAAAATGGAGTTTTATTGTCTTCAACATATTGATTTTTAACTTTTGCAGTTATCACTATGATGTCTACTACTATGAAGAGAACGATTAAACACTGTTCAGAATGTAGTGGTTTAGGAGTTAGTGAAGGTGAAACAGAATTACTTTATAGAAGAATAGATAACATTTTTGAAAGGAAGGACTCTAGAAATTGTAATAGAAGAACAAAAAATAAATGAATTAAAATATAGAGTCTATATAAGTTAATTTTTTATGATTGAAATAGATTTTTGATGCATCAGCCTAGATTCTCCTAGCATAAAGAAGAAATAAAAGGAATCAAGATAATTAGATAAGATAAAAAGAAAGAAAACATTTATGGAAATTTTTAATACTTATATTGATAAATATAATATATATTTAGATGAAAATATTCTATAAAAATTGATGCTTTTATTAATATAAAAAGATTTTATTCCACGAATTCAAGGAATCAAATGTGCTTCCTATGAAAGGAAACCCAAAATGTTATTATTTATTTTTTTCTTTATATTATTTTCCTTGTTTATCTAGATGACGAAGTGAAGCATGATTTTTTATAATTTTATGAAATGGAAAGTTTTGTGACTTTGATTGAGAAGAAAATGAAACATTTAATGAAAGAATATGATTTAATTAAAGTAGTACATGATATAGATAATGATAGAATTTCTAATATTATTTTTGAGGTAGATTCGAAATATAAACATTTTTCGACAAATGATAATCAGAACATAGTTATAAGACTAAAGGATGAAATTAGCAGTCTAAGAATATTTTTTTCAAATTTTAATTCTGATTGGGGAAACCTTAATAATCTCTTAACATATTTAAAACCTAATAGTACATTTTATAGAATCAGTTTCAATTCTTGAAATCCACAGTTCTATACTAACTATTTCATTACAAAAAGGCACCTTTTTATTATAATTGATATTGATGAGGTTGTCCGGGTGAATATTGTACCTTTAATAATGTTAAATCCTTTAGATATCAAAGGGATTATATTTTTAACGAATTATTATCTATATAACTCTATAGGGTTGGATACATATGAGTTCTTAATTTTTTTTACTAACAGTAACAGAAACAAGAAATACTGGGTACAAAATTTTGAACTTATTATTTTTAGGAAGATAGACTAATTTCTAATATCCATATAACTTGGTCCATGGGTAATGGTTGTTCTTAAAACATCATAGGAAACAAGTCCATCTTATGGAACATATAAAAAAAGTGAATAGAGGAAATATTAATTTTGGAAACAATACAATTGGATTGATTATATGAATATTTGATATATACTTTCTTCATTAGACTCTTCTATGAAATATTATTTATGTTTTTGTAATTAAGAATAACAATATTAGGATAAGTGAATTATATGACGTAACACCCTGAACCAAATCACCTGGTTTGGAATGAAGTTTCACATAACCCTATAATCACCTCCCCATATACAATAGGTTTTTGACTTTTGGTAAGAACCTAAGAAAAAACATACGGATACTATTACATTGTTAATAGATAATAAATAGTGTATACAATAGAAATTTCAATAATCTGTGTAACAAAATAAAAAATATAGAAGCAATACTATGAACATAATTCCATGCAATAAAAATTTGACATACAATATGTAATTCAAGATGTCTAGATACCACATATGTGACAACTTGATATAAAGGATATAGGAAAAAATAAATAGATACATATCTATAAAAAAACACATGAGTCTATCCAAGTATCACATTAGTTTACTGTACTCATCCTACATAACTGCATTAATTAGGGTCGCTTACCTCATCTAAAATCCAGTTCAAATGAATCTGCAAACACAAATTTTCCTATGAGAGGTAAGAGTTTGAAACCCAAAAGACACCAAAAATAAATCCTTAAAATTTGTGAAACAATTATTTATAAGTGTATTCATTAACAATAATGTTAATACATTAGTAAATAATCATTTTTTGGATCATCATGTGATAACCAGGCTACCACAAGTCCTAGTCCTACCAACATCAGCTCCATGATAGAAGAGAAGATATGTATGGTTTCTATGAATATCATAGATATCCACAAGTCCATTATAAACCCCATTACACAGCACCTGGTTAACATGCATCATGTTATTCCACAAGTTCATCCTTCCCTTCCAACTATTACATGTCAGGACATAAGGCCATCATGACCCACCAACTATCTTAGGTCATGTGATATCAGGAATCTAATAACCTTGATCCAGTTATTACTTTTTTACATTGGTATAAGAATCAAGGGACTGTACCACACATGATCAATTAGTTTTTCTGTGTTAGTAAATATATACATACTTGATTCCCATATTTCACTGGAAATATAAAAACATGGCATAAGAAAAATTCATACATCATTTATATCATTCATAATATTCTTCTTCGTATCATAGATAGTGGAAAACAAATAATGGGAGAGACCAAATTCTTAGAAAGAGTTACATACTATAATTGATATCTTGAGTAAATAAGGAAGAATGAATATGGTAGAGAGTATAATAAAAAAACATGGCATTCAATCAACAATATGAGTCCAATGAATTTTATTGGATTATTAAAAAAAATGGATGATAAAATTTAATTTTTTAATAATGGAAATGTGTAATTCTGCATATTTGTGATCAAGGCCCATCATCCAAGATATATCGAATCTTACTGGCTGGGTCTCTCAACCAACACACCATTATTAAAAAAATAGTAAAAAATAAATATCTGTATAATATATAATTCCTTAAATTTTGTCTCATTATAACTTTTCAATAATACAATTAATTCTAAAATTTATATATATATAAAAATTATCCATATTGAATTAATAATAAAAAATATCAATATTTTACCATCATAATAATAAAAACAACAAAGAATGAATAAAGATTTTATCATTGGATCATATACCCACTAACATCAATGGGTTAATTCATTGATGATAATACGTTAAAAATTTTAGTAGAAAATATATTGGGGAAAATACACATTTTAGTTTTTGGAAAAACTTATTTAGAATAAAAAAATTTACAAAAAAAGGAAAATAATTTGTTTTAAAATAACCATATAATCATTAATATAAGATTATAATAAATATTTATCCATAATGGTGGGAAAATCCATTCATTCAATGTACATAAGAGTAAGTATTCTATTCAAACATTTGGTAAAAAGTTCATTGTATAAATAAAGAATATTCCCTTTAAAAGTAATTATGTGAAGTTGAGAAATGAGAAAATTTAAATTAATAATTCATTGGATAATAAATAATACATTATTGAAGACATTTTATATAATATATGGACATGGATAAAAATTATTTTGAAGGAAACCCTCATAAAAATGTTTTTAAGAGAAATAATATTACATGTAACATACTTTATGATTTTTTAACCAATAAGAAATGATTTATAAAATTAAGATATAATCCAAAAAATAACCATATAAGAATAAAATAGATAAGTTTATTTATATTATGATAATAAATTTTCTATAAATAAAATCTGGATATAAACTATCCCAAAATAAAATGAGACTGTAACAAAAATTCTCCTACCATTGGTCCGACATGCTGCATAAGTGATTATATCCTCGTGTATAATAAATTAAAATTTAATATAATTCTATATTTATAATATATATATAATTATAATATCTTATATATAATACATTCATAATATTTCAACATATGTTTATTAATAATTCCTTATTAAAAACATCATTTTCAACTATTAAATGTTTTATTTTTAATGTATGTTTCAGGTTGGTTGTTTTGGACCTTAAATATTTATCAAGTTTCATTAATATTCATAATTATAATAATGTTATAAATATGTAATATATTAATTAAATAAATATTTATATACATTCATGAATTCTAGGTATGAAAAATTAATGGCATCAGTACATAGAGGTTATTGTCCACAGGTACGCACATTAGAATTTTTTATTTTTTTACAAGAGGAACAGTATGAAGATAAATGATATAATTTATTTTCATACTAATAATAAATATCATATTTATTCATTATATCCTTTTTTTATAATAATCTATGTATTGTAGAAATGAAAAAAAATTATAACATTACATGGTGATGGTAGGTCGTACATATACACGAGCAGTGTTTTTGTTTTCCATAAGATGAAAATGAGATTAATAAGAAATCTTCCACCAACATAATAACTTTTAAATATATATTAGATAATTATTTATTATTTTATTTTTTATAGAATATGTTAAGGTGGTATAAGTGTAAATAAAAGGAAAACACTTGGTTACAAAGTATACATATTCTTCCAACAACCACCTTAGGTTTATACATAATTCCATCTTAGTATGGAATCATAATAGATAAATGGCCACTAGAATGAAATTATATATTATTTTAAATTATTTGGGTAGGGATTGGATGAAATAATATTATTTTTATGGATTATAATGAGTGGATATGGGCTATCCTTTTATAAGTGAGGGAGATGACGTACTTGGAATTTTTAAAAACATTAAAATATACTAATGTCTTACTCAATAAAAATAGCTCCAAAATTAAATAGATTAATAAATTATATGGTCAAGTCATAAATAAAAAAAATCATGTTTTTATGTTATCTTGAAGCCTTATCACTTTATTTTTAACAATTTTAAACCCATTTTACCCTTAACCATATTGATAAATATTTATCCGAGTTAATATTCATTAGGTCCAAAATTTAATTTTTACTTATGAAATAATATTAATTTTGATGTATAATAATATGGAATCTATTTTACATGATTAAAATTGAATAATTTTTTAATATTATTTTGATATTAGTTTGGAAAATTAAATGAAACACCTTTTTCTTGAAAGATGCATTTTTATGTATAAAAATTTGTTTATACAAAAATTAATAACAAATTTTTTTTAAACATAGCCCCCCCGAATGGCCTAAAGGGCTTAATTTTTATTCATTTTTCATAACCCCACATTCAAGGGATGAGGGTGAACCTTTACAATTCTCGTATGCTCAGAGATTATAAGGAATGTAGGCTAAGGAGATTACATGACCCGAAGGTCTTAGGGAATTCAACCAAACTATCTGCAAGGAATTGTATTATTATTTATCAAAAATAACCAATGAAATTTTAAATTCTACTAAAAACCAAATGGGATCCTGTAATTACTGAAATGGAAAATTTTTATTTCCATAATATTGTCATTGGCTCACTATTCACTAAATAATTAATCTTTTTTAAAAAATACAAAAAATTTAATCCTAAGATAATTTTGAAATGTTAATTTACTAAATGGTACAATTTTTATAAATTTTTTTTATAAAAATTTTAAATTTAGGTTTTAACAGCATTTATGAATAAATTTATATGCATTTAAGAAATTCTTGCTATAATTTAATATTGGGTGTCACATTCTTCACCCTTAAAAAATTTCATCATCAATATTTATAAAATATAAAATCATGATAAGATGTGGGTATTTATCTATAAAACATAATTTAGGTTCCAAAATAACCACTTTTATATTTTAATTTCTCCAAAATACCTTTTCTAATAGAGTTTCATGCTTTCTTAACCCTTTTCTCTAATTTCAAGAGTCTTGATAGGCTCTTTAGAGTAAGTTAAATCTGGTTCTAATTTAAGTTCCATGGATTTGAAAAAATGTGTTTTTTCTACTATGTAATTTATTAATAAATATATATGGAACACATCATGAATTTTATATATGATATGTCTAATTTTTGATATAGTAGTCTATAACTCCAATTCATTATAGAATTTCAAAAAACCTGATGTTCCTGAGATTTAGTTTCCCTTTCTATTCGAAACATATAAATCCCTTAAATAAATAAGCTTTCTTGATAATATTATCACCCACATGAAATTGTAAATACATTTTTTGGTTAACTTTATATAGTATATTCTGACTTTGAGTTGCATTGATTTGAATCTAAATAGTTTTCACTTTTGTTGTTTTCTCATCATCATGTTATTTTCTTAAAGGTCAGTGTATGAAATATTTTCTTGTAAAATGATTTAAAAAGTTCAATTTAAATACTCCAATGAAACATATTATTATATTAATAATCCATAAAAGTTAAACAATTATAATATTTTCATTAAAATTCAACTGATTATCAGCTCAATATGAATTTTAATTTTTGAATAGTCGTTTAAGATAATCTATATGTCTGAGGATGATAATAATTTTTCAAATATGGTTTGGTTTATAGGTAATTCTAAATAAATTTCCATAATTTCAATATAATACGAGGGTGATGATCATATACAATCAAATGAGGTGAACAATGAAGTCTCACAACTTCATTAATATAGCTCAGTGATGTTCTCAGGAGGTAGATCCCCATCAAAGAGAGGAGGTATTCACAAATTGTAACGTAAAAAAAATAACCCATATGAAATCATTCTTTCTCTGATTATTTATAAATAATGTAATAATTTCCATAGTGATATCATCCCATTTCCAAATAGAAATAGGTATTGGTTTCATTAATCTCTAAGGAAGTTTTATCTCACCCTTTACCCATTGACAAACCAGGCATCTTGATACATAATTCTCAATTTATCATTTCATAATACTCCATGAAAATTTTATTTCAATTATAAAAACTTTTTCTCTATTACCAATGTGTGTAGATAAATATGATCAATGATTTTTACTTAATAAATGTTTTTTTTCAGTTTATATATTGACGTAAAACATAACCTATTTTCAAATTTTAGCATACCATATTCATAGCTTAATCTTACCACCTTCCCATCACTGATTGATTTAATTTTATTTTTAATATTCTTATCATAAATATGTTAAATATTTATTTTATCCATTAATAATTTATTGTAAATAAATTATATGTGATGTAGTTTTTCCCATTCCTTAATGATTACCATATCCAACTTTACTAAATCAATGAATACATGATCATATTCCATCCTCATTTTAGTCAAAATCGAATAATATTTTCTACTAAATTATTTATCCACCCTTTTTTATTCTTAGGGTGGTAGTGTATTGATCAATAATAATATCATTTTAGTTCTAACTATTTCATTTTTCTCATTTTAAGCTCATTATATGAGAAGATACATTTCAATCTTTTGAGATCCATATATATTTCACATCTTCCACCATAATGTTAATTCCTCCATATCATGAATGAAAATATTACAGCTTCCAACTAAAGATAATGGGTTCTATAATTATGTTTATTTATTTTTAATTTTCATGATGCATATGTAATGAATCTGTCATTATTTATATGGAGACATATAAGTCTCTTCTTTGATTCATTATTATATTTCAAAAATCCATCAATTCCCATTTGTAATTTTAATACTATTTCATTGACTAGTTTCCTATTTAATTATTCAAAAAATTCTTTATAGTCATCTAACCATATGAAATTATCTCTTTTATGTGTTAACTTGATAAAAAAGTTAGGTAAATTAGAAAATTTTAAAGAAATATTTGATTTTAACCAGCTAATCCATGAAAAATATATACACCCATTAGATCCATTGGTGTTGTATATTTAATCACTAAATTTTTCTTTAAAGTGTAAAATTATATACAATCCTAATAGAAAATATGGTTATAGAAAGAAACTTATTAATGCCAGAATACACATTTTCTAACTTTTCTATATCAAACATTTTATATGAGAATCTATATAATTGGTCTCAAATGAATCATATGATCATAATAAATTTTAGAGTATATCAATATTTCATATA
The DNA here is from genome assembly GCA_963277665.1 of Viscum album. Lineage (NCBI taxonomy): Eukaryota > Viridiplantae > Streptophyta > Magnoliopsida > Santalales > Viscaceae > Viscum > Viscum album. The sequence continues at coordinate 1,028,854,892 of OY728126.1, forward strand.
TAAATAAAAAAATTGTCAAGATACTCCATGAATTAATTGTTCAAAGGATCTATAAAAAATTTTGTGGATTAGTTAGTCCATTAGGAATTATTCAAAATTTTTAATGTCCATAACATTTTTTAAATATCATATTTACAATATTATGCCTCTTTACTTGTAGTTGATTATACACATAGTTATTGTTAATCATTGAAAAATATTTATCTTTGTGTATTTGATTTAAAAATTTATCACTTTATATTAGTGGATACTTGCTCTTAATGATAATGGAATTGATTTCCCTATAATATATGCACAACCTCATATTCGAAAATTTATTCTTAATAAAAAGAATAAGGACCCTCCAAAGAGTAATACTAGGGAATATAAGCCTTTTATCACACATCTCCAACTATTATTTCAACCATTAAATTAATTCCACTGTTTCCATCATACATGGGTTCATATATATAATATTTTAAATAAAAATTAGGTCAATAAAAAAAATCCAATTTTTGCTCATGTGGATGTCCAATAAATTCTTTTGAAAGAAAATATATGTACTCTTTCACAATAGTTACATAATCTATTCTAACAATTCCATTCCGATTCATAGGTTGTTTATACACTTTTTTTATAAAACATTTATTAACAATAATTACTAGAGGTGGTTCTAGACATGATTCAGAAGGATTTGGTCTCCCCCATTAAAGTACACGATTTCATATCCCTATCCTGAATCATAATCTCTTTATCCAAGAATTATATTTTTTCATTTTGAATTTTAATCCAATCTATTCCATGTATTATATGATCTAAAATCATAGGATTAATAATAATGTTTTAAAATAGGGAATGGATGTATTTTATAATTGGGACAGACTCACACATCCTTGTTGCTAAACTTTTTACACCATGAGTCTGGAATGGAATCTCACTTCATAAGGTGATATGATAATATCTTTTTTTATTGAAAAAAATAGAAGATATAAAATATCAAAATGATCTAGAATCAAATAAAATATATCTAAATTTATGTTTATGATCAATACATCTTCCATCACATCTTTGGGAACATCAACCATTGTTGTAGTAATAACATAAGCTTGGTCTTCTCTATTCGGATTCTTCTATGGGAGACTCCCTTAATACTCTTGATATTTTTTTAAATAATGAACCATGTATTTATTTTTTAAGCACTATATAACAGTGGTTTCATTTATTGACATGAATTCAATATCTTAATGTCTCTTTTCTCTATAATTGAAAAAACACATGTTCTAATTAAAAAAGTTCATTTGTGTTTATTTCAAAAATTATAACAAGGTGTAAATAAAATTAACCCTTTATTATTAATTCAAAATATTCTTTTTTCTATATGCTCTATCACCCTCTTATTATATTGATTTCCTTTGAAGATATGAAACCTAGAAAAACCATTCTTTTTCTTGATAAAACTTGATACTATATCATAATATGATGAAAACATTTGAGAGACTACATCCCTTTGGAGACTCGGTTGTATCCTTTCAAATAAAAGGTCAATCATATTTTTTGATTATATATATTATTTACCCATTCCGAGATAATCTTATAGAGTATTAATCATAACATAACAAACCATCTTCTTTATTTTTCTTTTATATTAGTATCTTACTCACTATTTAACCTCATTTATCCCATGGAAATTATATCTCAAAGAATATAACATTAAAATTTATCTATTTCATATTGTTTATTTAATAATACTCTTTAGTGCTCTGTATTAATTAACACATTTGATCATTAACACCCTTCATAAATTATACTTCCATAATAACTATTTCCCTTTTATTAAATACCAAAACATGGAAGAACATTCGTGGGGACATAATCAATTTTTTATAATCCTATAGACTAGTTTTTACATTTAAATATTGATACATCTATCTCATGAAGTGATCCAAAATAGATAAATCATAATTTGAAATAATATGTCTCTCCATATGGGAATTCTTTTCATCAAAACCTGAGTTATATTCCCAAATAAGTTAATGACCTGCTGAGTTATAACACCAGCGGTATTTCCTTTCTTATAAGGGTAGTACATACATTCACTACAGGTGTTGATTCTGTTACTTCCATTTGAAAAATTCTCTAAATAATGAAACACACTAATTTATCTTTTAGTTATCCTTAATATTGAACTATAGAATAAAAATAGATGTTCTTGTAGAATTTCTCAAATACCGTAGTGGATTAACATTATTTACATGATATTCATGATCATTTAAAACCATGTTTCCAAGGTTCCCACTAAAATTTCTCCAAAACCATCTATAGATACATGACATTAGTAACCTAGATCTATTATTTACAATATTATATTCGTAGAAGATTTATTGGATTAGACATTACATACTTGATCAGTTTAGCAGTCTTATTAAACTAGTTACAAACATGAATCCCAAACTACATTGGATGCATAAAAACATATAACAGTAAACATTAGATTATTTTATATGTAATTAAAAATATCCTTCTTCATATATTTTTTAAATGAAAACAAATATATTTTGAGTTTAGAGACTCAGTTAGGGCCATGTTCAATGTAGTATATCATGTGTAAATAAGGCATAATCAATATGTAATAGTGGAAATAAAAAAATTAAATTTTGTTAAAATTGGATTTCAATGAACATAAATGGCTAAAAGAAACATAGAAAACATGTGGGTAAATATATATTAATTATTAATATGTTAAATAAAAAAAACTGGACATTCTTGATCAAATCTACTCATTCAAGATATTATGATTCTTACCATTACTCCCTCTCAACCAAGACATATTTCTTAATAAATGGGTAGGTATAAACTTGATTGAAATATAATATGGAATGAATAATATTTTAAATAATGTTACCTATTTATTCATCGAGGTTATATCTATAATAGGTCCCACATGTCACCTACACATCCTATGAGTTTCTTATATTTTGAATGATCGATACAATTCATTCAAAAAGTGACTTATAAGTCATTAATTATACGCATTGAAATAAGGAAACAGAACATCAATATTTAATTATCATAATCATAAAAATTATATATATAGAAAAAATATGGTATAATTTTATCATATCCTCCATAATATAAATTGGGGTTGTTACAGAAGATAATATCTTTGAAAGATCATTGGAACATTTTGAAGGAAAATACGATTTATATTTTTGAAAATAAATTATTTAAAATTTAAAAATTCAGAGAATATTAAAAACTAAAATTTATTTAAAAATAACTGTAGAAAATTGTAATTGAATATTCATATCAATTATTATTTATGATGGTGGGAAAATACATTTGTGTTTTGTATGTTAAAATGAAGATTCCATTTACCCTTTTTTTAAAAAAATTCTCTACCAAAAAAATAAAAAGAATATTTCTTTCAACACTTTTAATATAATTTCCAACATGGGTAAAAATTAATCTAATAAAATTTTATAAAATAGTGAAAAAATTGTTTAAATAATTTTAATGAATATCTCAATGGATGAAAAAAACATAGAATGATAAAATAAAAAAATTTAAAGAAAGACTCTTACATGAAACATTTTGATTGTTTATCCAAAAATACCAAACATGTAAAATAAAAAATTAAACCCCAAACCTAAATATACGATAATTGAATTATGTGTTTTAGTAGTTTAGGATCATAAATTTGTTCCAAAATATGTTTTAACATAAACAATGCTGAAGTAAAATTAGATTATAATAGTAATCTATTACCTTAGGCATGAGTTTTTTTATATGTAATTATATATTAATTTATAAAAAATTTAAATTTATTATACATATATACTAGAATTTTATAAATTTAAAAATATCATATATGACCCACTAATGAAAATTTAATATCATATTATTAATACTTCCATAATAAAGTCACTATTTATAAGTATTCACTATTTTATTTTCCATGCATGCTTTCATTTGGTAGTTCTTATAACTTTTCCATGAACATGGTTAAATAATTTATAGAATTATAATAATGATATAAGTATAAAATATATTCCTTTTAAACATTTATAACCATTGTTGTATGGTGGAAAAAAATAAACCACATCGTTTCATAGAGGTGGTAGTCCACCCAATCGCATGAGCGACATTATCATTTATAATGGGTGGAAGGGTATGAAGGTAAATCATATATTATATTGATAGAATCATAATTAATTAATAAATAATATATATATCCATTATTACTATATTAATAATCATTCACATAATTTATGAACTAAAAAAACAATTATACCACTACGTATAGATGGTAAGTCGTACGTTCAAATAAGTAGTGTTTCCATTTTCCCTAGGATAAAAAGGAAATGAATAAGAAATGTTCCCCCGGAATAAAAAATTGTAATTATATTTAAAATAATTGTGTTATTATATGATAATGTTTATATAATAGATTATTATGTTATAAGATGGTATATAATTGAAACTCTAAGTTAAAAAATATATCTCTTCTCAGAAAACCTCCTTAGTTTCATATCTAGAGACTTATAAAGATGGTTTTATAATCAAAATAGGACATCTAGAAAATGAGTAGGGAGTTTAGGACATGATTTGGGTACGTATACTATGAACTAAAATGATATTTATTTTTTAGAAATAGAGGTGAAGTGGTGACCATTTTTATGTGAATGAGAGGACACAAGTTCATTTTTTTAAAAGAGTAAAGTCATATTAATGTATTACTCAATCCAAATGGATCCAAAATGTCATAGAATCGAATCTGATATGTATAATGTCAAACTAAAACCATGAAATAAAGTTTATTAATGTATTTTGTGTCATATTGAACCCATAACCCTTTATTTTTATCACCTTTTATCTAATTTCACGCTTAACATATGTGATAAATATTTACCATTGTTTAAATTTAAAAATACGAAGAATTAGTTTGAAATTATTACTTAATATTTAATATTATTATTACAAATATATAATCCATTTTATATTATTCAAATACTATAATTGGAATAAAATATATTTAATATCAGTTCATAAAATGTGATGAAAATTTGTTTTAGGAAAAAATGATTTTTTAAATATTCACCTGTTTATATACAAAAAACAAAGAACAATGACAATTCAAATGAAATTAATTGTGTTATTTTTAATAAAAAGGAAATAATGATATTTTAAAATAAATTAAAAATAGGTACCTCATAATTATTTTAATGGGAAAAATTTTTATCTGAAAAATTAGAAATTTTCACTATTTATTAAAAAATTAATGGTTTCAGAAAAATACAAAACTTTCATCCTAAGGTAATTTTTATATGATGATTTAAAAAATGATATAGATATTATTAAATTGAATTTATGAAATTTGGAATATAAATTTTAACCATATTATTGACTAAATCCATTTACATTTTACTGTTGTTTCACTAGAAAAAAAATATTTATATTGTAATTGAATCATGGGTGTTATAGGTGAGGACTCGTAGATATTATACAGTACTATCTATAATTGAATACCATAACATATTCATCACACATCACTTCGAAAATGATCCACCTATAATGGATTAACCAAACTATGAAGGGTCCATATAACACTTTGATACCATATAGCAGAAGTGTATGTACCGTAAAAGTATATACATACACAACCAATAATTAGGAAAGTCATGAGATATACACAAGTACAATCATGTAATAATAAGATAAGACTCATCGGCCCCACACATTAACAAGCTTGCAAAATCGAGAGTGGTATCATGGGCCACAGAAACATGCTAATGCATATCATATCAAGATAGGTCTCATGGGCTACACATGTACATACAAGAATTCCATATCATATTGTTTATTAAATTAAAATAACATGGAATGGAACTTACACACAAAATAATATTGAATCTTAAAATCAATATCTTCAACCCAAATCAGGCTAACATACTAATGATCCTTATAAATTTCCACAACTCACTATGTCATGATTCAAGGGTAAAGATCCATGAAGAATAACATGTCAAGTGATATTATTTGTTTAGACATACCCTAAGGGATCCAACATAATGAACTGCTCTAGATGAATCCAAGAATTATCATGAAATAATAATACTTATAGACTATTTTTCCTCTAAATTCTATAAGTAATTTTATTCGATCATGATGGAAGTCCTAGATTCGTCCATGAATGTCTAAATCTAGGATATTCCCCAAAGACAAGAGGCATGATATAGCAAGAATAAGTATAATGTCATATAAATTATCACTTATAGTGAAATCCCTAGAAATGATGTGTCTATGTTAAATAGAATTACTTTTCAAAGGGAAGTAATTCTCTAGGAATAGTCAATAGGATCCATAGTTTCAAGAGCCCATGGTCTTGGGGGAAGAATAAGGGGTTTCTAGGAGGTTTCATGTAATATAATAATTATCAAATTAATTAATTCTATATTCACAATTTTCCATAAAAATGCACGAACCACTATTTTATACCATTTTGAGTTCCATATTAACATAGGGAATTACTCATCGTAATCTCTAATTCTGAACCACCCACTAATCCTCTTTAATTAGATATATATTTACATGGGTAAAACTACATAGTTTTCATTAACTGAGCTCAATCCATGCTTCCCTTAAATGCTTGTAAAACACATTAAAACCACCTATATTCTATATATGACATCACCCAAAAAAATTATAACATAGAAATATTTTTAAAGGGCATAAAACAAGGCATAACAAACATAGAAAAATATGATGCCATTACAATCTCCCTCACTATGGTATTCTAATCGTTATAAACTTCTTCTAGAGGTTTTGTGTGAACAACTCAGGAAACTAAACCTAGAAATTTGATTAACACTCCAATATTTCTCCTTAAACACGTTATTTCTTCTACGAAATTTTAATCATAGGCAAACGCCTTCCCAAATAGTACATTTTACTCCCAATCAACATTCTATAAAGGATGTTACTCATAAAAAATATACACCTCTAACTAAAAGTCTTCTATGTCAATCACATGTGAAGGATCCAACTCAAACATTCTAATATAGTACACATATAAAAAATCATTCAAAAATTTATTTCATAGGGGAAAATATAATTTGAATACCATTATCCTAATCAATTCCATTATCTCTCATAGTTCCAAAAATTGTGCTTCTAATTTACCTATTGCCACAATTGAAAATTCCCTAATCGACAAGATACTCAAAAGGAAAATATATCCCCTTGGTGAACTCCAATGTTTTCCATCATGGGTTTACATAAAAATGATTCCTATTTATTGTGCTAAGAAACTACATCCTAATTTTATACACCTTCACAATGGTTTCCCTAAAAACATATCTCATATATAGAATTTCCATTTTTGAGATCCCCTACATAGATTTCCATGAAACCTCAATCTATTATGGGAAGGTGTTACCTAATCTCATAGTACATCCTTCATTTTTTTCATCAATTCATGTTGGATTCTACTTAAATGAAACAATTGAATTTAAACCATATTTTATACAAATTACACCTAAAATGGGACTAGCTCATGCCCATAAGAAATGATAACAACATTCCTTACATTCCCACGTTTTGATGTACCAAAAATTACTTGATTATGATTTTTGACATGATCCTTCCCATTTATAAACCATATTAGCTATCATCATCATGCTTGTCTAATGACCCATGACTTTCTTGATAGGCTAGGGTCACTAGTTAATTATTGATCAGCTCAGACCAATACCATAAAATTTTATCTATTATATATTGATGCTACTAGGCTACTTATATACTTGAACAATCCCACTACCTCTACCCATGGGTAATGTTTTTCTATAAACCACTTCGATAGTTCTCTGGGAAATTCTATCACAACATAAATAGAATATTGGCATTACCTTCTATCATCCAAACCTCTACACTCGCAATTATTTCTAGAAATTCAAAGACAATTTCACATCACTAAAACCAATAAAAAATTTCATTAACCCCATACAATCACCTGGACATGACTCTTGCACCAATAACATCCACATACATACTTGGTCCTTTTAGTATAAAAAATGGTATGGTTATTTTGGCTCAAAACAAATAATTCCACAATTTTACAAACTATAACACTAATTTAAAACCCTAAAATATCTTCCCAAACTAATATTTTACATCCACACTACATGACACTTGAATGTTTACATCTAATTCCCAAAATTAAATTATCATCTAACATTGCTACTACACCATGATATACGGTTTACTTCATACTTCCTTATAGCATCTTCTCCTTACAAATTGGTCCAAAAACAATTAGTAGGTATTTACAATAAATCATTACCAACATACACATAGGGTATCTTTAGCTAGTATGAAACTTAATTCTCTTCCAATTTTCCACTAGGACCACTAAACGACTCAGCCAATACCACTAAACCATCAAACAAGACACCATCTTTTGAACTAAAAACTCAATTTATCATGTTCTAATCCAAACATAAAACTATATTATTCTAGAAATACTAATAATTTCAAAGCTCAATACTGATCATCACCCATTTAATAGATATAAACAATCCATTCCCTATTCCGATGTAACAAAACCCACTACACTTGGAAATTTGACCCAAGCTATTAATTCAACATATTACAAAGCCAATAGCCAAACATAACCTTCTCATATTAGCCTATATTTGGTATTCATCCCTTATAAAACATATATACCTTTATAACAGAACTAAAACATTTTCTACAAGGACAATATAACACCACTATAGTTCCAAATTTCTAACCTACACGTACCAAGTGAATGAAACATTAAACCACACTCCTCATGTAGAGACACCAAAAAACATCACCATCGCCAAATCCTACCATAGAAAGGAGATAATTTTAACCCTATACAAACAATGATGCTCTACCATAGAGGCTTCCCTTTATATTTTTAAACCATAACATTAGCTTCTATGCTACTAGAAATCCCAACCTCTCAAGCAACATTTATTAAAATTTACAAAAAACATTCCACATTGCTCTAATAACTAGTATGAAGTTTGGTAAAAACCAAATAAAACACTACCATCCTCAATTTCATGAACACATGATGAATAAATTTAGAGATTATATATGTTTTCACTCCAAGGGTAGTTTACTTGGGTATAACACCTCAAAAACTCATCCAACCACACTTAGTGTTCTAGAAGTATTGATCACTAAAACTTCATACAAACATTATCAAGATAACTAAATGTCCATTACTCAATGATTGTTATAAAAACCCTTGTATACTAAAACATTGTAAATTAATGCCCTAATGGTATCAAAATACTCTCTTACAACAAAAAACCTCTTATCACAATATCAAACTAGTATTTCTGATATGATTTAAACCGCTCTAAATAAGAAACTACAATATCAACCAATTATAAGGCCCAACATTGGTTTTTAAAAAAGAAACAAAAATATAAAACGTCCATCGTATCCCACAATAACATTTATAATAATCTACCTTCGACCCCACTGCATAGACTAAACATATAGTATATTTTAAGAACCACGATAGTTAGCAACAACAAAATTACTAGCTAGTCCAATTAAATCCCAACACATCCCCAGACTTCTTCCAAGGCTATGAGACACTCATTGGGGTTAAAAATTATAACATTTACATTACCAAACAAAGCATGATTGATGGTAGTATATTGATTGATAATCAACAATTAATATCTCTAAAACCTAGGTTTTACTCCATCACTCACATATCCTCCAATCTTTTTAGACACTTTCCCTTCATGTAAAGGATAAAAATTCACTCACAAACCTCACAATGCCTTTGAGACCCAATCGCCTCACTAATTGGCATAAAATAACTTGTATTAATGCTCAACCATCATCTTTCTTATACTATTATCTTAGTTCCCACATATAGAGCCACATCACAATGATATATAAGTACATAACACATTCACCCATATTACCCATGGGTCTCTACCCAAATCAACACCTAACAAGGTCATCCTTACAAAGGGTTTTAAACTCACTCATGGTTCACACACACAAAAACTTCCCAAAACCTTTTATACTCAATTTAATGAGAGGAATATAGACTCCCCATAATAAAATCACAGAAAAACTCCCGAAACATTTTAGGTCACACTGCAAGAGAAATATCCATGAAAAATTAGTCAATAAATTTCGATCAAATCCCATAGATAGAGGTTTTTCACTAAACTGCTCATATGAATCAACACGAATCATGGGAATCACAATAAATTTAAATATGCCATTAGATAACAGTTCACATCATTCACAACAAGCAACATGAATTCAATTGGGTCTCACATGTTCATCATAATAATACATTTCAAAAGTTCTAGATAGAAATATCAAAATCCATGAACATTGATCCAAACCAGTTATAAACATTGAAATATCAATTTTAAACATCCCATTCAATTGAAAAATTTGAGAAACCATATTAAAACCACGTGATTCCACTGAAATACCAATAGTTTTTCATTTTAATGAATTTATGAATAACCAATCCTGTTTTTAATTTAAATCCAACTCATAAAAACATTATTCCCATAATTCATAGACTAAAAGAGACTAAATTCCATTAAAAATTTAAAATTCCATTTAAATCAAGCCATTGAAAAATTAAAAACACAACCTAGCATTGATAAATCACTTACACAATATAATTATTTCAAAAATCAATTTATAATACATATTATCTTAGAAAAACATTTTAAAAGATTTTTACCAAGCTAATTTCCTTTTCCAAAACTCATTAAAAGATTAATAAAATAATTATGAACTATGAAAGGAAGCACAAAAAATTAATACTTACCTTAGTATATAAGGAATAAGTCAATAATGCCAATACTTGTAAATTAGTCATATTCATATATAAAAAATATAACATATTCATGTTAAATTAATTTAGCCACACCAAAAATGTATTTGAAATAACATCAATCATATTATTACTCGAATTTAATAAATTCTATCCTATATCAGTCACATGAAACTAGAACAAGATATGTGAACATATATTCTTACTCATGATGAATTATCTCAGCCATATCCCATAAATCATAACATCAGAATCATTTTCATTACTCACGGTGAGATAGATCGAAAGTAAAATTGAAAACAAATTTGAAATAAAAACCTATGGAATCATAGAATTATCTAATATAATGGTAAGATAATATAATGCACGAGTCCCTTATCAAGTTTGGAAGGAATAATATCTCTTTTATACCTTACAGAAATATCTTTTCAAAATAATTAAACGATATGATTCTATTTTGTAACTCCCCGACCCCAATCACCTAGTCTAGCCCATGATACGCATATGACTTCATGAACGTATCCCAGTATATAATAGGATTACAACTACCCATGTGGGCCTAAGTAGTAATATGAGGTGACTATGAACATGGTAATAGATAAAAATTAGATTATACAGTTGAAGGAACAATAATCCGAGTAACAATGGAACAAAAGTGAATGTAACAAATAGAATATCATCCCATGATATAAAAAATGACATATCATTTATATTTAAAAAATTAAAGAGACTCCCACATGTGATAAATGTATATATAATCAATAATAGAAAATAAATAGGTTCATATCTTTAACAATCCCCAAAGTCTATCGTACTATATCCTTGGTCCAGCTGGCCCCCTAATCAACTTCCCTACTCAAGGCAAATACAATCAACAGATATTCAGGACAAAGGGGTCTACATGTTCATCAACATTCCTACGCATGATTTGAGTATAAATTTTAGTAGGAAATTACCAATGTATCCTTAACATAAGTACAATAGTAATATATGTGTGTCTAAATTTATAGGAATGTAACTACACAAGTAAACAATCCTATATCAGGTCACCATGTACTGTATATGGTTGTATGAACCTTATTTCATCCTAATAAAGATATTTTCCAAAAAAAAGTTATTTATATATTCCATGAATATTAGAACAACCCATAAAGCCAATGTAAATCTTGAAATAGGCCCCCAAGACATCATGCCATGGGTCAGGACACATGGCCATTATTCTCAACCATCCATCTTCAGTCAGTCCTCAAGGACGTCATGCCCGACCAACTATCTACAGTCATGACTCAAATACATTATGACCAACTATATATAGTTCTAGGCCCTTGTATATTAATGACATGGAATTTCACACATGCTGCACCTCGAATGGATTAACCATTACATAAAGGATCTAGATGTCACTTTGAAATTGGAAACTGATGTCCTATTGGTTACACACATGCAGGAATACAAAATCCATAATAAACAATGTATTGAGATATACATACACACAAAAAAGTCACACATATAGAGGTATCATGGACTAAACACATAATCAAAAGCACATATTGTCAAGAAAGGACTCATGGTCCATGCACGCACTCGCATGCATGTCATATATAGAGATGTCTCAGATCCACACACGTAAAAAGAATCATTTCATATCCTATGGTTTATATAATTATCATAACATGGTATGTAACTTCCCAAATTAAGTATATATAATTCCAAAAAAAATGTTCACCATTTAAATCAAGCTCACATAGTAATTAAAAATCGACTATACTATTATTACAGAAATATTATATCATTTTTAAAACAAAATACAAACCAGATATACAAATCTAGGGACAAAAGGATTAGTGTTTTAGATAAATTAGGCTCATACATAATGCGGAAATAACAAAACATAAACATTTATATAAATCATTCAACATTATCCTTAAAAATTTCATGTTCTCCTTAGTACATGTAATCACCTGATGATATACATGAAACAAAGGGGTGATCTAAAATCAAATAATAGGGTGTATAAGAAACATGAATCACTATAAAATGAGTGATAATAATAATAGTCATCATAATAACAAAAGAATAATATCATCATCAATATAATTTGTGAAACATTGGTAAAGACATGGAATGTGGCAATGCATAATAATGAAACATCATGTCATAGGGGACAAATACCAAACAAAACTGTGAACAAATCTAGCATCATGTTCCGGCATAACATATGTGCATAATACTAAAAACATCATTGTGAACAGAAATAACATCATTTTCACACATTATCAAGATAGATAAATCACATTACCCAATTCATTGGAGGACTATATAATCTCAATCCCATCTGTCACATCATTATTTTAACATAATCATGCATGCCACATTGAAAATATTATAATCCTATTAATTAATTAAACCATTGAGAAGAATGGATTTCATAAAGAATTCACCAATCATGATTTCATGAAAAAACATGGTGTTACTAAATGAAAATGGAAAAAATTTGGTATAGAAATCATCACTCTTGAGAAGAGAAGAATGAATTCAAGAGGAATCCATATGTGTTTTAGAAAGAAGATTTATTTTGGAAAAAATAGTATATTTTTCATAAAATAATGTTTTGAATTATGTATATATCCAAAAATAAAGGGGATGTTTAAATAAACGTTATTTAAGGAGGATTAGTGGAGTATTCATACAAAATATATCATGAAATAGGAATAACACAACGAAAAGTTGTTGGGATCAATAATCCCCTTAACTTATGTCTGAATATGTTTTTCACTTTTAATTAATATATTAGATAATAAAGTAAGATTCATTAATTTATAAATCATACATATATAAATCATTTTTTTTAATTATTAAAATTTTCTTAAGATTTTTTTGTCTATTTTTATGTGTTATAGAGTTCACTTTCATCATTTCGGGAGTGTTCATTTTCATTTTTATCATGATGAGTTCACTTCTATATAAAAATGGAAGTTCTAGAAAAATGATGATAATTATATAGAAGTTATATGAAGTTTTATAAATTAAATTAAGGATATCTAAATTTTTCTATATATATATATATCATTTTTTTCTAATATGTAGATGATTTATTTAATAAAACGTTAATGAAAGGATATATAGTTTAATTTGGTTGGTTTTTCTAGTATGATGAACTTGTTTAGTTTTATTTAATTTTATGTCTATAAAATAGTTTTAAAACCTGAAAATGTTATATAATATATATTAAAATAATACTTAACTATAATAATAGTTTTATGACCTTCCTTGAAAGTGGTAATTGAAAACTATAACTCGCCATCCACGAAGGCAGTGAATCAAAATATCATATATGATGGTTTCATCTTTAGAAAAAAATGAGAATAGAAGACACTTGATTATGGATATTCCATTAACACAATAAAATTATAGTATATATATGATACCAGATTTCTCAATTCACTTTGGATAGGGTTAGTGAGAATGGGATAGGAAAATAAAATAAATTAAAAGAGAAGGATTGAGGATTTTACCTCCCGACTATTATCCCCTTGAGAACATTTTTAAAGAATATGGGTTGGATACTTTATTGAGACTAGTAGATCTGGTATATGGGGAAGACTCTTGTGAAGGGAATTAGATAGAATATTTACAATGTACAAGGCCTAAAATGTTGACGAGAAGGGGCAGTGAGGGGTGGAATTTATAGGGGGAAAGGGATATTTTTTATTATTTTATTCCTTTCATTATTATTTTGGTTGAAGAAAACTGATAGTATTGATTCCTATGAGTAAATATTGTAAATGGTATAAGATATTTCTAAAAAATGGGTTCATACATCATTCATGACTCAATGATTCATATATTTTGATTATAATCTTAAATATTGTAAATTACTATATTTCATTATTCATCAAAATTTCCAAACATTTAGTGAAATATACAATTTTATACAATTTTTTTTATGTATATATTTTAAAAAACATACTTCATTTTATGAAAATAATTTTATAAATGGGAGAAGTTTAATTATCTAGTGAAATAATCAATTATTCGAAAGAAAATGATTTCAAATTTATAATTGATTTTATGACACTTTGAATATATAATTAAGGTCTCATAAAACTGTCTTAAAATTATAATAAAACCAAATATTAATTTATGAATATATATTATGAAAATAATTTTTTTTTAAATAATTTAATTAAAAATAAAATTGTATATTATTTTTTATGTTTCAAAAAAATCCAAAACATGATTTATTATTTTTAAAACAATTTTTTATTATACCACGATATAATTATATAATATTTTCATTTATTAAAAATACCTAAATTTTATTAATACTTTCATATGTGCGGATATTAATCTGATTGAAAGATTATTATTCTTAATGGCCAAAATACTATTGCAGCTTTCAGGTTACTCTTCAAATTTTATAGCTTCATTATTTATTATAAAAGCCTCTTATTACATTCATTCCTCATTAAATTATATATTCCATCAAGGTTATATATATTTGTCTTCCAAAAATAAAATTATATTATTAACATTACATTTTATTTATACACTATTTTTAATGAGTGTGGCCCTTCTAGTGGTTCAAATGCATCAAAATCCTCTAATTATTGTTAATTTTTTTTATTTCTTGTCTCTCTAAAATATTTGGAGCTGTTGTTGTTTTGTTTGCGGACTAATGTATCCTATATGGAAATTTTATTCTTTTACCTATGTGATTTATGTGTTTTATAACATAATCATAAGAAGGTATATTCAATTCATAAATTTTTGGGTCCTTACAATCATCCCACTTATAAAATTTTTTCCTCAAAATTTATTTTTACACACCAAGGTGGAAAAAAGTAAGCCTATTTCTCATTCATTACTTCCTCCAGTACCCTTGTCACCACTTCAGACTTACGGTTCCTCGACAAAACGTTGAAAAAGTGTGTTCTAATGTTTTTTAGAACTTTTTATTTATTTAACGTGATCTTCCCTAAATGTTATTCATATGAGAGGTCATTCTCTAGTTAGTCAACCTCAAATTTCAGTACATGTGATGGTTCAGGTATGAACTTCCATAGGAGATATACATGGAACACATTATGAATTTGAACTATATTTGATGTAAGTGAAAAAATATAGTCCAATTCTCCTATGCGATCAAGGATATCAAATAGGCCAATGTGCTCGATGCTAAGCTTCCTTTTGTTTTCCAAACCACATGAATCTCATCCACGGTGATATTATAATGAAGAAATTATCGCAAAAATCACACTACAAATAAATTCGATGGTTTTCACCGTACCTATTTTTCTGAATCTATAGAATGTATATGTTTGTGGATTCCTTGAACCTTCTTGATCATCTCTTTGACAATATAAATTTCATGTTTCATTTTCTCTATGGCTTCATCCCAACAAGTTGGATTTCTTCATAACTCCCCATAAAAAGATTCATATGGAGACATTTGAATACATAACTGGAATATATTGTTATATGAAAACTGAACTAATAAAATAAGTATGTCCCATCCACATTAGAAGTCAACTAATTAGGATTTTGTCATGTCTTCGATCATATGAATAGATTTTACATCATTTATGGGTTATATGACATGATAAAATTCAATTCAATACTTAAAAAATGTCAAATGTTTCTCTAGAATTTTGATTTGAACCCTAGATCATGATTAAATATGATTGAATTTGGAACCCCATGTAGCATCACCAATTCCTTCACATATTTCATGGAAATTTGATCAATCGAAGCAATGAAGTGGGTAATCTTGGTGAGTTGATCCGCCAAAACCAATATCACATTATATCCTTTATATTTTTTAGGGAGACTAGTAACAACATCGATCGTGATATTCTATAATTTCTATGTGTGTATATGTAATGTTTGAATCATCCCATTGGTCTTATATTACTCTATTTTACTTTGTGACATACCAAAAACCATGAGATATAATATTCAATCTTCTTATTCATGTTGTCCTACCAAAAGTGCTCTCAAAGATCATTTTAAATCTTGATACTTCTTATATGGATAGTAAAATATACGCTATGTGTAATATCTTTTAGATCCTACTTTATCTTAGGTGACAAGGCACACAAAGACTAGTTCCAAATAATATAACACCATCCTCATCGATGAAAAACTAATGTAGATTAAATTCCTTTACTACCTTCACCTTATTTTCAAGCTCTAGATCATCCCTTTAGTTATCCTTCATCATCTCTTGGATAGATGGTTGGGAAATAATTTCATAATGGTAGGACTTATTACATTCAATTTTTATTTCAAAATACATTTTATTAATATCCATAACTATATAGTATTTCTCAATTCACTTCTTAGAAAATTTAGCATGTTATTTTCAATAAAGAGCATCAACATCCTTATTGTCCTTTCCTGGATGGTAATGAATAAAGAAATAATATTCCTTGATTAGATATAAAAATATTATTTAGTTCATCTTTATATACTTATGTGTGAATATACACTTTATAGTCTTCTGATAACTATATATGTCACACTTCTCACCATATAGATAGTGATTCTAAATTTTTAATGTAAATATCATAGTTTTCTATCTCTAGATCATGAATTGGGTAGTTACACATATGGATCTTCAACTTCCATGAGTTATATGATATAACATTATATTTCTACATTATTATAGAACCCAAGAATTTATTTGAGAATCATTTTATATCAAAAATCTTATCCATTTTTTGGTATTATGAGTATAGGTGTAGTGAATAGCCTCTTCATGAGATCCAAGAATCTTTCCTCGTATTTTTCTTCTAGACATAATATAACCCTTTCTATGTTATCTTAGTCAGTGGGCTAGAAAATCATGATAATTTTCTCTCAAAAAATTTATAGTGCCCTGATAATTCAAGAAAGCCATAGATTTCTCTAGCAACCTGATCCCTGAATCTAGGAGCCTCTGTATACTACCATAATATTTGCATGATTACAAGGAATCAAGTCCCGAAGTATAGAAAAGATTAATATCCTTAGTAAACAAGATACATATATAAGTCTTGTATTAAATGTTAATACACTTCTTACAACATAACTATTTTCAATGAAGGATAACATTACTCCATGTATGACATGATTTCATATCTTTCTTAATACACTTCATGGATTTCTGGGATAGAAAAAAAATAATGGTGACCTGAAATTATTAGTAAGGGTAAATAAATTGGAAGCAATTATAAATCAATGAGAGTAATAGATATGGAAAGTTAATAACTGGACACACATTCCATGTAATTAATAAACTAAATGGAAAATAATATGGAAAGTTAATAACTGAACACACATGTCACATAATAAATAAACTGAATGGAATAACAATATGGAAAGATAATAAATTAAAACACATGACATTAAAATAACTAGATATAGAATAATAAATATGGAAATCAAATCAACTAAATCACATTCCATTTATTTAATGAGATGAGAATGAAATACAACCACAATTATGTAAATTAAATATATAATGGATAAAAAATAACTGAATCCCTATAAAGGAAATGATCAATTATTAGACACCGTGATTCCTATGTATACAATACCTTTACCATAGATACCTTTCACAAGATGGTTTATAACATATAGTGTAAAAAACCAAATAGCATAAACTATCCAATAGATTTATCCCATGAGACTACCAATGCACGAGGGACTATATATAACTTGGCACCACAAAATTTATACTTATCCATGTAATTCCTCAGATATTGAATAATTGATTTGACAATGTGCCTTATCAAATATTGTCATGGTGTGTAATATACTGACTTATTAATATTTACCCAAAAAATCTATAACATTCAAAGCTAAAACCATTTGAAAAATTGTATATGGTTAAATAAATAATCATATCCATGGTACATGATATGGATATATAGGAGGAATTTAATGTTTAGTGATCACATGAAATTAAATATTTCAATGTGAATAAAAATGAAATCATGGTAGTGAATTTCATTTCAATCGTTTGTAAAACCAATCTTTTTCCACCCAGATAAGTAATAAGTATGTTTTCAAAAAACAACCCAATTAGAGTAAGGATAAATGGTTGTTGTATTTGATGAATTAAAATATTATAAAAAGGACTTTTAATAAAATTCTTGAGGAAAATATTTTAAAACAAAATTTTAAAATAATTTTCTATTTAAATAACATTTAAAAACATTTTCATTAAATATTAACCATTTAAACTTGAAAAGGAATATTTTATGGAAATTTGGTATGTAAATTTGTACAGCTCTAATAAATTAAAAATGATTATTTTATTTTAAAGGTAAAAAGGATATAAAAGTGCCTTATTTGGAAAGTGAGAAAAATATTCATTTGAAAAAAATTAAAGAGAAAAATGGTAAATATTTCTATAATAAATAAATTGTGAAAGTGTAAAATATATTAAAATTTTATTAGAAAACCATTTTATAGGGAAAAAGGTTCTTCGACCCAATTGAGAAATGAAGTTGGTTTTTCATAGAATAATTTTCTAAAAAAACATTAAGCACCTAATAGTGAGAAAAATAATGTCACATTAAAATGGTCAATAATAACCCTAGTATTATAAAATCAATGATTTCCTTAAAAAATTATATAATCATTTCTTCTGATGTAAAATAATGGGAAAACAATCCCCAACGAAACAAGATTGTGAAGTATCCACATGAAAAATCCATAACATTGATGTGAGAGTCAATAAATGAATCAATTTTGTGTGTCAAATTTAAATACCCACAAAAAATAGGAAATAAAATAATAGATATTAAAAAATTATTACACACCCATTCTTAGAATATTAATGACAAGGAGGAAGTAATATAACCCAATGAAAGGGAATTGGTCAATTAAATTATTCACAACTTGGTAACATTTAAGTCAAATTTTATTTGAAGAAATAATTAAATTTTCCACACAAAATAACATGAAGGAAAACTAATTGATGATATAATGTATAAAAATGGGTAGTAGACACACCACAAAAATTAATTAAGTAGTTAATATGACATGTATCTCATAGATGTAAAAGTGAGATGAAAATTTATTACCTTATAATTCCTTTTTATGTAAACATATTTTAAACACTGTTATAGTGGTTTAAATCATGTTATTAAATTATTCCGCAACCAAAACTATATTTATAATGACATATATTGTCTTACTACTCATTTTTTAAAAATATTTCATTATTTTCACTATATTGGGTGTTAATTGAATAATTTTTAAAAGTATTTTTTGACTTGTTACTTGTTTTTCTTATTAGGTAGATCATAATTTCATCATCTATAGAATTTAACACTTCATTTAATTATATTTTATATTAATTATATATATAAATTTATTATAATCCATAATATTTTGAGATAAAAAATGAAGTGCACCATTCGTGGAGATGATATGTCGTACGTACACATGAACCCTACTTTCATTTAATTTTTTATTTAAAATAATGATAATTAAATGATATATATTTATATTATAATTATAGTATAATGTTTTTGTATTATATGTTACATATAATTAGTAAAACCATCCTATATACATTCCATTTATAGCATGAATGAATCACCTCACTTGGAGGAGGTTGTAGTCCACCCTTCCAAAAACCATGTAATCGTACATTAACAAAATGAAACGCATAAGGGTATGTGTTATATGAATCTTTAAGAAGAAAAATGTATTATATATATCATATATATCATATAAAAATAGTTTCTCAATCATAATTCTTGGTCAATGAAAAAATGAACATCCCATTATGAGGTGGTAGTTTTCTATGAATATAAATGGTAAGTTTGTTTCCCATTATTTGGATGTGTGTGTAATTTATATTCTTAAACTTAGAATAAAAATATATAAGTATATTTAGGATACGTATTTTATTATATACCCTTGTAATAAGAATATGTAATGGATAGGATAATGGAAATAAAGCAAAAGAGCTTGAGAAAGGATGTTACCTCTTCTGTGGGTAAATCCTTTTGGATTGCACTAAAGGGATTCCTTGGTTTGCTTTATGGCCAAGGTAACGATTGTAAGATTATGTGAGGTATTTTTTGGAGCTATTTTGGAAGATATTTTTATACCCAATGTGTATTGAGAGGTGTAAGGCAGTGGGATGGATGTGTCCACATTTATAGATGGGGAAGTGTGGTGTTCATATACATTTTTTAAAATGGAATTGCACAAATTTTTTATTAGGAAAATTGGATCCAATAATGTAAATATTTAGTAAAAAGTATGTTAAGGTAGATATATATAGCTTAAATGTATGTTTTATAAGTATTTAGGTCATTTTTTGCATAATATTAAATTTTTGTCTCTTATTATATAATTATTTTCTTAATTACTGCAGTTAATTATAATGACATTCCCTAATGTTCTAGTCAAAAACTATTTTGACCATATTTTATGATATAAATTATTATTATTACAATTATTGAATCCATTTTTTCCAATTTTAGTCACTTAATTGGTATAAATTAACTGAAATTTAATCCCATGAACAGGACGACAATATGAGTTGTTTAAATAAAAATATTCAAAAGTTTGAGTTGTTTTTATATCCAATTTCAATGTAAAATTGTTTTGAAATACCTATATTGGATTAATTTTCAAAATATTTATCTTACAAATCTTTTTAAACAATAAAAAAATATAATATAACCTTATAAATAAATTATATGAAAATGTAGTTTTGAATTAAAATTCATAATTTTTCTTTATTCATCAAAAAATTAAACTTCACAGAAAAATACCAAAAATTCACTCTTACTTAATTTCAATATTTCTACATAAATAATTAGGTATAGTTTTACATATTAAATATATAATAGTGAAAAAATTTATTTAAAATAGGTTCTCCATTAAGAGGTGGTAAAAGCGTCTTTAGAATAATATTGAATTTTATAAAAAATATTTGGTATTTCTTATCTTATGATTATATAATCTATTATAATAATGATAAAAATATTTTATTTTATATTTAATAGATATATTTAATTAATATCAATTTCTTATTAAAATTAATTTAATTTATTAGGAAAAATTCTTGTGTGATTAAAAAAAGTTTTCTATAAAAACATTCTCTTTATATTCAATTGATTCTAATAGTAATTTCTAATTACTTTGTAACTAATGAAATAATTTTAGATTTGTCTAAAAAATATATTTTTATATGATTTTTAAAAACATTCATAACTTCTAATTTAATGTATAGTTATTTCTTATTATATTAAACAATAAGGTTATGTTAATATATTGTTGATTGGTAAAACTCGGTCGTGTGTGTAATGTATGTGATCGATGAAACACATTGTTACATGCGATTAACGATTACATAGTATTATATGAAATCCAAGATATATCTTGGATTAATTTTATATGAAATAGTAAATATATTATAAATCCATAATATTTTATATTACCTTATACACTTATTGATGTGTTCCATACAATATATTCAATAAAATTTTCCTATTTTAGAATTTTGTAGAATTACATTACCACCCACAATTAATTAAAATATTTCCTTTCAATTTAAACTCATCCGTTTTAATAAATTATTTTATATTTCCTGTGATTAAATCACGCATCATGAGAAGGTTTCATAAAACATCCTCTATAAATGAAATAATGGGAAGTATAAAGGTCACATGGGAAAACATATAACTATGTCTCAAATGTTGCGAACCTTAGTGGAGAGTAGAGATACATACATGGAGGAAACTCATAAATATTTATATTCAATATTTGAGGTCATCAATAAAAAACAAGTGAATTATCAATGGAATGTTGTGGATTTCAAAGCCATTAATCTGTGATCATTTAGAAGACTATCGGTTTAATAATGATTAAGGTATTCGGGAAAAAACGTTTGCATCATTTTATTAATTTGAATTATTATTTGACTTATTAATAATATTATGAAATATAAATACATGTTATCTATTATTTTAATATGTAAAATTCCATTTTTTTGTTGTGGTTATATCAAATTATAATTCATCCATTACTCATTGAAATTGATATCCAAAAAATAACCCTGACCCTAATCTACTAAAAAACACATTTAATAGGTCATATGGTCAAAAAAGGAGTGACAAGTTTTTCCATTTTCTCTAAATATTCTCAAAAGTAATTATAGTTAATACATTAATCTCTACAACAAAAATTTACACAACTGGTTCATTAATAATATTTACATAGATAATTGATTATCTAAAAATAATGATATATTAACCATGAAATCATGTTATCTAGTGGTAGGTGTAAAACCACTATCATCCTTCAATCATGTGTTTAATCCCCATTGCCATGATGGATTTTATGGTTTTTCACCATTAATGCGGGATTTATATTTCTAAAACCAAGTTAATATAATTTTATAATATGATGGGCATCTACGAAATGTGTTCAATCTCTAGATTAAATATTAACTATGGTTCTCAATGAAACCTATTTTTAACAGTATAATAAACATATTTTACTATTATTAAAAGGTTATTAAGGATGATTAGAATACTATTGGGTATCAATACATTAAAACTTGTGAATCTAAAATGTAAGGTAATCATTACTCATATTTATTTTCCACTAAAATAATGAGTTTTATTACACTGAATTTCTTCCAAAATATCCATATTCTGGATAGACACCCATCACATAAAACCTATAGGGATATTCAAGAATTAGGAATTATATGCAACCATAATATCATAATCCCATGATAGTATTCATCACTCTTAATTTCATTAGACATAATGTGCTTCTAAAATTATATAATGTCCTTAGATGTCTCATGATTCTAATAAGAAAATAATATTATTTAAATATTATTTTATAATTTATTTCTAAATTCCCAATTAATAATTCAACCATTTTATTTAAAAATAATTCATTTTTAAGGATTAACATGGGTAATTAATTTCCATTATCTATTCAAATCCTTCATAATGGTTTGTATAGAATAGGTGAATTGTCTAAATCACGTCCCTTAGGAGTTTCAAACTAGCTGTGTAGTAAAGAATGTTGTTTTAAACTAGGTAACACTAGAGTTAGGCCTAGTGCACCCTATAGGAGTTGTTACCTCTAGGTACGTTTGTTCTAGAACTACATTCACTTGATGTATCTAGAGAATTGTGTATTACTAGGAAAAACTACACAATCTCAACCTTTCCAAAATTCTATGATATTATTCTATACTTATCCTAAAAATATACCTTTGGTCTATGATATATAATCTATGTTTTCTTAAATCTAGATCCCAAGGGTGATACTAAACTTCCTCTGATACAGAATATAGAGACCTGACCCTAAAAGTCTGGAGTTGGTGTTTACTACCATTACATTGGCATGATTATAAGGTATCATATCCCGAAGGATCAATTATTTTACAATTAATTATAAACAAGATACATACTTGAGTCTTTTATTACAAATTTATACACCAATTATAACATAATTTTTTTCATTCGAGGATAACAGTATTCAATCTATGATATACCTTTATATATTTATTAGTACACTTCGTGTATTATTATTGAAGGGAAAAAGGAAAGGGTGATAAAAAATGGAAAGTATGTGTAAATATAGTGGAAGAAATATAGAGTAGATGATAATAATCAATATTATAAGGTTATAAATGAACACACATTCCATGAAATAAATAAATTTAATGGACAAAAAATATAGAAACGTAATAAATGAACCCACATTCCATGTAATCAATAAACTGAATCAATATAAAATATGTAAAGGTAATAACAAAAAACAAATTCCATTCAATTAACTAGATAAAACATAATCAATATAGAAAGGTGAATAGCTGAAATAAATTCAAATTAATCAATAATTTTAGATTTAAATGAACCCATCAATATGTTGATGCAAAATCTCATGGATAAATAATAACCTAACCTAAATAATGTAAGTGATTCATTATTGGATTTCATGTTTCCTAGGAACATGTTAACTTTTCCATGAAGACATTTCACAAGAAAATTTATTACATATAGGATAAAAACCCAATTATCATAGGCCATCTAATTGATTTGTCTGATGAATATAATCATTCATTAAGGGGATATCTAAAATTGGGCCACACCTATGTCATACCTATCCAAATCATTCATCATGTATTGAATAACTAATTTAACAATGTGCATTATTAAATACCTATATGGAGTAAAAGATATAGACTTATAAATATTTCTCCAAATAATCAAACAACTTTACAGGTAAAAAATATATGAATAATGGTATATGGTTTAGGAAATAATCCTATCTATGATAAATGATATGGATATTTATGTAAAATTTAATTCCCAATGATCCCTTGATATTGTATATTTAAAGGGAAATAAAAAAGATATCAGGATGGTGAATGTTAATACTATATTTAGTCAAATAAATCAAAATCCATACAAATAATTAATAAAGATTGTAATAATATAAAATATCCCAATATTATTAAGGATAAAGGATTGTTGTCATTATTGAAAAAAATACTATAAATTGACTTCAAACAAAATTCCTGAGGAAAATTTTTTTAAAATTTTTTTGAAATTCATTTTCATTGTAAATAACTTTTAATTTTTTTTATTAAATATTAAACTTTTAAAAATTCCATGGATTCTCTAATAGAATTATTTTAGGTTAATCGATACCTGTGGTACAACTTAAGAAGAAAATTCATTTTGTATGGTAAAAAGGTTAGAAAAGTTCCTTGTTCGGAATGATATAAGAATATTCCATTTATTTTTTTTATAAAAAATGGTAAAAATATTTTCAATAAATCATTT
The DNA here is from genome assembly GCA_963277665.1 of Viscum album. NCBI lineage: Eukaryota > Viridiplantae > Streptophyta > Magnoliopsida > Santalales > Viscaceae > Viscum > Viscum album. The sequence goes on from OY728126.1 coordinate 1,028,880,554, forward strand.
TGGATGGGGAAAAATATTTTATGAAATTGTTTTTAGAAAATTTCATTTTTATACGAAAATAATTTCTTCGAAAAAAGAGAGAAATGTTGTCACAGTTTTTTAGAAACAAATTTTGAAACAATTTAAGTACCAAAAAGTTTAATAATGGTATTACTAAAAGAAATATATAATGAATAAATAGATGATAATAAAATGATTTGGTTTACTATCTAATTATATAATAATTTACTCTCGTTTTAATTCATGTGTAAACAATAATGAAAAAAATAGATTGTGAGGTAATCCATTAAAAAGAATATAACATTGATATTAGAGTCAATAATTGAATAGATTTTTATAAAAAAATGTAAATAGAAATGAAAAAGTTTAAATAAAAAAATTTATAGATAAAATTTTATTACACACATAATATTATAATATTAACATCATGGAGTATGTAATACAACCCAGCATAAAGGAATTAGGTTATGAAATTCTTCACCACTTGGTAACTTTTAATTATTATCTCATTCGAATAAATAAAAATAATTGAAACTAAAAATACCAAGAAGTTAATAAAATTATTGATATAATGTATCAAAATGGGTACTAGATACACCACAAAAAATAATTAAGTAGTTAATATGACATTTATCACATAGATATAAAAAGTGAGTTGAAAATACATTACCTTATTCTTTATTTTTTGTTAAAATTATGTTAACATAATGTATTATTTTTTAAGGAATGTTGAACATATAACTTAACCAAATTATATTCATAAAATATTTTTAATATTCTTACAATATTTTATTACACTCTTTTTAATAATCATTCATAATTTTCACTATTTTTGGTGTTAATTGCAAAGTTTTTCAAGTATGTTTTGACGTGTTAATTTTGGTTATTATTACATAGATCATGATATCATAATATAGAAGATATAAAAATTATTTAATTATAATATAGAATCAATATATATCTATTTACTAAAATCCATAATATTTGGAGATAGCAAATGAAATGCACTGTTAATGGAGATGGTATGTTGTACGTACGAATGATCATTTCTTTTATTTCATTATCATATTCAAAAATGAAAATTAAATTTTATATATGTATTATTATTAAATAATAATTTCTATGTCATATATGTTACATAGTTTTATTAAATCCATTCATTATACATTCCATGTATAGTGTGAACGAATCACAATGCTTTGAGGAGGGAATAATCTACACTTCTACAAACTATGTTATCATGTTATTACAGAATGAAAATCATAAGGTTATCTGTTATATTAAAATTAAATAAGAATAAATACATTATATATATTATATATATCATATATAAACTGAATGTAAATCATATTTTTCAACCATGAGAGGTGGTGAAGAAAAAAAATGAACGAAATTGTTTTACAAGGTGGTAGTTCTCCATTCACAAAAACTGTATGTTCATTACCCATTAGATAAAAATGTGTATAATTTTAGGAATAAACCATCTAATAATAAAATATAATTATATTTAATATAATATTTATATAATATAATCTTTTAATAAATAGCGTTTAGGGGAAGATAATATTAATAAAAAAAGAGCTTGAGGAAGAATGTTACCTCTTCTTAGCTTAGCTCCTTTTGGTTTGTACCAAATGACTTCCTTGGTCTGATTTATTCACTAGGTGAGACATATAGAATTAGTGGATATATTTCAGGATATATTTTGGAGTATCCTTTTCAATCTAAAGTTTCTTGAGAGGAGTGCAGAATTGGGATGGGTGAATTTTTTTATAGTGGTGGAGGAGTTTCATTATTGAAAATTTATTAAGGGGAAATTCCATCCTCATTTGTCCCATGAAAACTGGTTCCAATAAAGTTAATAAATATAGGAAAATAATTATTTATTATAATATATATAGAAAATGGATTTTTACATGTTTATTATTTCTTCCCCCTAATATTAATGATTAGTCCCTTGCAATGATAATATTTCTCTTAATCCTTGATATTTATTTTAATTACATTCATTAATATTTTTTGTCAAAAATATTTTAAAATTTTTATAAATTATAAATTATTCCAATTACTACTATGGAATTCATTTTTCAAAATTTGAATCTCATTTGTGGAATAAATTGTTTTAAATTTAATCCCACTGACAGGATGACAATTCTGGTTTTTAATGTAAAAATGTACCAAATTTTGAGACGTGTTTATATAGAATTTCAATAATATATTAATTAAAATAAACTCAATTGGATTAATTTATATTTAATTTATATAAATAAACTTTTAATATAATCAAAAATAAAATTTATTCCTATAAATAAATTTGATGAAAATGAATTTTTGAATCAAAATACAGTGTTTTTCAATATTAATCAAAAATTGAAACCACGCAGAAAAATATCATAAAAATTCTCAAAGATAATTTTTTTTTAAATAATAATGTTTACATTTTAATATTAAATTTATAAATATTCTAAAATTTTGATTTAATATATGTTCTGTATTAAAAGGTGTTAAAAGGGACATTAGAAAAATATTGACTTTTTATAAGAAATATTGGGTTTGATCTTATATTATGACTATAAAATCTATTAGATGAATGTAAAAAATAATTTATTGAATATAATATCTATATATAAATAGTTAATTAATATCACTGAATAATTATAATTAATGTAATTAATTAGGATAAAACATCTTTTTGTCCATAAAAAATGTTTTCTATAAAAACCTTCCCTTTAAATTAAATTTTTTCTTATATTATTTTCTGAATAATATGTAACCAATGAATTCATTTTTTATTTTTTAAAAATATATTTTAATATTTTATTTAATAATATTCAAAACTAAAAATTTAATGGCTAGGTTATATCTTCTTATATTAAATAAATATGTTTTATTAATATATTATAGTTTGTTAAAACTCAATCTTGTGTGTAATGAAAGTTTCCTAAGAAACTCATTATTACATATGATGCAAGATGACTCAATATTGTGTGCATTAGAAGATATATCATTGATAAATTTTATTTAAAAGAGTAAATATATTATAATGTCTCAGAAAATTATATTCCCTTATGTGCTTGTTGTTGCATGTCATACACGATATCAAATATAATGTTCTTATTTTAGAATTTCAAGGTGTTAAAATTTCCATGAAACTATTTGGTCTAGTACATTCCAAAATATCCTTTGTTTTTAAAGGGTCCACATAAATTCCTTCTTTTTTAAACATGTTCCCCAAGAATGTGACAATTCATATAAAAAATTAACACTTATTTAACTTGGAATATAATTTTTCCTTTTTTAATTTCATAAGAACAATCCTTAGATGTTCTTTATGTTCCTCCATTTTTTTAAAGTAAATGAGAATATCTTTGATAATAACTATCAAAGAAATTCATGCTATTTTATAAATACTATATTCAGCAAGTCAATGAATATTGAAAGTTGATTAGTAATTCTGAAGGGAATCATTATGAACTCATAGTGCCTATACCTTATACAGAAAGAAGTCTTCTTAATATATTCCTTCTTCAGATTTAATGGATGATATCCAAAATTAAGATCAACCTTTGTTAAGATATGAAATAATTATAGTTTATTTGAAAATCCATAAATTATTAGAAGATGATAATTTTTTATAGTGATTTTATTTAGTTCCCAATAATTGATACACAAAAACATTGATCCATTCTTTTTATTTTCAAAGATCACCAGTGAGCCCCAAGGTGATGTACTAGGGTGTATGAACCCATTGTAAAATTCATCATACATCTACTTCTTTAAATCCTCTAGTCCAGTGAGGTATATCCTCCAGGGGAATTATAAGATAGAAGTTCCTCTAGGTAAAATTTATATTGAGAACACTACCTCATGATTTGGTGAAGTCCATATCACTAATTAGGAAATACACCAGTGTATTCATTCACAATGGGAATTTACACATGTTTGATGCATTCATTCAATACAGCCATTTGGGCCATGGATACATATTTTTTGGTATCACTACCCACACCGTTGAGGGATTTTCCAAAGGATGTTAATGTTATTTCTTTCATTTGTAATGGAGAATGGGATGGGTCAAAATATTAAAAGATATTTCCTCTTCTTGAAAATTTATTTTTTCTATATATATTGAGAGCCAATCCATGCCTAGTATTGCATATAATTCAACTAATGGATGTATTACTTGATTCACTATAAGAATCTTCCAACATATTCTAGTAATAGAATATTCCTTCATTTGGGTTGTAATGATAACATGATTATGTGTTCTTGTAGATATCACTTCTTCAAGGTATCATTGGTTCGATTCAATAGTTCTAGAAAAAATGATGGATATAAATAAATGTGTAGAAATAGTGTCAAGTAATACTTTTTTTATTCTTTAGTGAATAATAACTGTATATTTTATGAATTCATTTTCTTATTTTACATTAGTGGTAGTGATGGCTTAATATTTCCCTTTATCCTTTGTATTTGGTGGATACTTGTGCTTATTACCCTCATGGACATATGGTTAAGTGCATTGTCTTGTATAGTTCACTTTTCTAGCTACAGTTGAAGAATTGTTCCATTGGTGTTGATAACTGTTCCTCCATCACATTGACTAGACTATTCATTTCCCTTTGATATTTATGAGTTTGGGGGACTTTTCTCCCACAGAAATAACATTTCGTTATCCCTTTGAGGCAGTTCCCATGAATATTCTTCCCACAATTTTAACATGTGGGAGGTCATGCTTTCTTTCCACCTTTTAATTATATCCTCTATCTTGAAACTGAATATTTCATTTCATATCCTCATTTCCAAAATACCATTTTTGAAACTCTATCACAATTTTGAAATAACATCCAAAAGCTACTTCATAACTCATTATGTCCTAGATAGGTAGATCATTAAAAAGTAGTGGGTTTAAAAATATAAATAATGAGTCTATTTTACTATAATTATGGGTAACAAAACTGAAGGTGTATTTTGAAAGCCTTATGATGTTTACATCATAACTATTGGTATATTCACCTTCCCTTTTCATCATCTCTAGAAATTATATCTCTATCACTGTTTGAAGAGTTTGGGTGAAATAATTATTAATAAATTTTTTCTTAAAGTCACCCCAATCAATATAGACTATTTCATTATATGGCTTGGTTTTATATATCAATTCCCAAAATGATCGACTTCCCCATAAAAAAGATAGCCTACTAGAGTCATGTTATCCTTTTTAGAATAGTATATCTTTGAAAATATTGTCTCCATTGAGTAAAAACCATGTTCCAAAACGAGTTTATCTGATGATACAGTAAATTTAGGGGGTAATTTCCACATAATGTACTCAATGGAATGTTAGTCTTTAATGGGGGAAGGCCAAAAATGCATAAGATTTTGTTAATTATTCAAAGCTAGTGAAAACTGGGAAATAATTTCTATGATGTTTTTATATCATCCTCCCAATGACTTGGGTATGTTATTTAGGAAATCATTTCATTTTACTTCATATGATTTTTTTCTCTAGTTTCTCCTTGTTCCAACAATTTTTTAATATTCAAATGGTTTGAGGAAAACATAACTCAAAAAATAATGAATAAATATTTTATTCCTTTGGGAAATTAACACTAAAGTAATATCTTATGGGATCCTTATGGTTAGGATTTATCTTAAACAAATATTTAATGATGAATATATGTACTTACTATTATCCAAAGGGTTTTCAAAAAATTTCTAAAATCCTAATTCCCAAATTAACTATACCATTCTTTAAAACAAATTATAGTGACCCTGATTTTCTTACATAACTATTATATCATTTTAAAGATAAACATCAGAATATGGATACTAATCTAGGAAAAAAGTTATAGTGTCTAATAAAAAATTGTCTCATACATAACAAGGAAATAATAAATCCCAAATATTTATTTAAATCATTCATATTTATCCTTAAAAATATCAGATTCTCCTCAGTACATGTAATCACCTGAGGATATACATCAAAGAAAGGTGTGAGCTAAGATACTTGTAAGAGGATGAATAGGGAACATGAATCAATATAACATGAGTGATCATAATCACCATCATCATAACATATTCATATAATCATAATCAATACCATGTGGGAAAAATGTATAATGTCATGGAATGTGTCATGGAATAAAATTTGAATATCATCTTGTAGTGGTCAAATCCTTTACATAGTTGTGAAAACATCTAGTGTCAGGTTCACTTATAATATATGTTAATATTATAACATCATATTTGGGAAAATTTATAGCCACAAATTCATGAATAATAATAATTATATCATGAGATACATCACAATACCCAATGCATTGTGGGGATAAATAATTCTTGTCCCACCCATCACATTGTAATATTTACATAATCATACATGCCACATAGAACATATTACAATCATAGTAATGAATTTACCTCGGAATAAGAATGGGTTTTATAATGATTCCATTAATCATTATTTACTGATTAAAATTATGGTTCTCAAATAGATATGGTAAAGCATTTTTTGGTACAGAAATCATCACTCTTAAAAAAAGAATAAAAAAATAAAGGTGAATCAAGATGTGTTTTGGAATGAAGATTTCTTGGGAAAATATTTATATTTTTCATAAAGTAAATATTTGAAACATGTATATACCAAAAAATAAAATGGTACAATAATGAAATTAAATTTAATGAACATTATATGAGTACTATAAACTTAGATTTCATGAAAGTGGAATTACCCAAAGAAAAGGAGTTGGGTTTGAGAATCCCCTTAACTTATATCTGAATGCGTTCCGCACTTATACGTGTTATCCAGGATAATAAAATAATATTATTTAATTACTAAACTTATAAAATCTTGTTTATGTATTTGAGTTATTATAATTTCATTATGTTCGTTTACTATCACTTTCACGAGTTATAGAGTTCCATTTCATCATCCTAAGAGTATTGATTTTCATGGATGTCAGGATCGATTGAGTTATATATAATTATATAAGTTGTTGTAAAATAAAAATAATTATATGGAAGTGAAATTAATAGTTATTAATGTACCCCTAGATGTTCAAATGTTCTGATATATCATTTTCTAGTTTTGGAGATGATTCATTTAATAAAACATTAATGGAAAATGTATAGTTTATTTAGGCAGTTTTCTCGACTATCATGAACATTTTAGTTTTATTTAATATTAAATATCTAAATATGAACCAAAAAATAAAAAAATATATATATAAATTTTAATTTTTGATTTATCCATAAGAATGGATGTATGATCAGCCTGGATTGCGTTAATAGAAAATGAAAAATCATCTTCAATGAAGGTGATGAATCGATATATAACTGATGATGTTTTCATTTTTAGAAAAAAAGGAGAATAGAAAAGATTTGATGGTTGATATTAAATTAACATAATAATATTCTAGTATATATGTCACAATGGAGTTATCACTCAACTTTGGATAGGGGAGTTAAAGAGAGGATAAGAATATTCAATTTATTAAAAGGGAAGTATTGAGGATTTTACTTATCAAATGTTGTGTCCATGAATGGCTTTATAAAGAACATGGTTTTGGTTTTTTCTGAGTCTAGAAGAGCTTAGATGTGGATAAGAGTCTTGGTATAAGAATTCGGAATAATATTTACAAGATACAAGTCTTAATATGTGTGAGGAGATAGGGCTGTATGGGGTGGTACTTATAAGGGGAGGAGAGTGGTGTTTTTTGAATATTTTATTCAATTGTTTTTAGTATGGATCAAGACCTCAAATAGTATTTATACATATTAATAAATATATTAAATTGTTATGAAGTGTTTTAAAAATGTTGTGTTACATCATACATGTCATGAATATTCTTGTATTTGTTTTGTAATGTTAAATACATTTAACTAATATATTTATCTATTAAAAAAACATCAACTATTTATGAAAAAAATCCAAAAAAACTCACCCTGGAATATTTTTAAAAATCATATTTTAAATATGGACTCTATTTTATGACAAACAATTTCTAAATATTTGAAATTTAATTTTTAAACAAAATCATATTTTATTTTAAAAATATCTATTTCCATATTATAATTGATTTTATGACATATCGAAAAATTAATTAAGGTCTCCCTAAAATTTATTAAAATTATAATAAAACAAAATATTTTTTTATGAATTAATTTTATGAATAAAAATTTATATTTAAATCATTCTATTAATTAAATTTTTTTCAATATACATCTACGTTCCACATAAAACCAACACTTAATTTATAATTTTTAAAACATTTTTTTTATTATTCCATGATATAATTATATCACATTATCATTTATTAAAAATACTTAATTTTTTTATACTTTCATATGTGATGTTACTATTCTAATGGCCATATTACTATTCCCAACAGTCAGATTACTATTCTATTAGTCCGGTTATTATTCCAATGATATGGGTTCCTTAAATCATACAAACACCATTTATTTCATTCTTAATTCCTTAAATTATATTTTCTGTTATTTATAAATATAGATATATATCATAAAAATAATATTCTATTATTAACATTATGTTTTATTTTTACAGATTTGTTCATGAGTGCAGTCTTTCCTATGGTTCGATTGGATCCAAATATTTTTATTCTTATTATCATTTTTTTTATTTTTGTCCCTCTATTATATTTTGAATTCTTATTGGTTTTACTTTTGGCTAATGTAACATTTTTGAGAATAGTGTTTTTTTTGTTTTCCTTGTGTGATGTATGTGTTTTAGGACTTAATCATATGAATTGAAATTCCATTAATAAAATTTTGGGTCATTAGGAATGAATGCTAGATCCATCCCCAAATCATTAGGTGATGATTCCAGAGTCAGGATCTATGAAAATTGACATGTTATGTTCTAGGATCAATTTAGACTTACCAAATTTGATCTAATTTAAGGAACAAAGGTAGATAAATTTGAGAATGATCATGATAAAACTAGGTTTCCATATTATTTTCCCTTAACAATCAATTATGGATGCCATTAGATCATGCCAAAATTCTTAGATCTGACCATGAAAGTCCAGATCTACAGTCTTATCTAAGGCGAGGAGAGAATATATAGTAATGGAGATAAGAATAGATGAAAAATTATCACTTAAATTTAAATCCCTAGGACCAATAACATTAGATAAAATTTAATTCATATCTAGACGGATGGAATTTAGAAAGTACAACAACTGGAGTCCCAAGGTTTAAGATCCCTAGATGTATAGGGAAGAATGTGTGTTTTTTGGAAATGTTTGGGTTTAATGATAAATTTATGGAATAATTAAATATTCATGTATGTTTTGGTTTAACATTTTACCAAATAGTGCACCAACATGGTGAGGCTCACTCCCTCTTCAGGTAACCAACATAGTTTAGCAGAATAGTTTAATAAATTGTTTGTTATCCATGATTTTGATTCTATTATAAGTTACCCAATTAACTTGGGAATTTCAAATGTATATCTACAAACGTTTTCAAAAAGTTATCCTCTCACTACTCCCCTTTAATAGGGATCATTGTTATGTGGCTAAAACAATATGCTTCCCCCAAACTTCTTTCAAAATTTTCTTCCCCATAAAGACTTCTAAAACCTTCAAAAACCCACTAAGAGAAACCCAAAACGTCACCCAAACAATGTACACCTTTAAAAAAGTTTAATAAATTCTAAAAATAAGTAATAAGAACCACAAAAAATCATATTCCATTATATGTGATCAAGGATAATCCAATAACTAGCAAAAAAATTAAATAAAAATTTTTTCAAAAGGATTTCACATTTCATCTGTCATTATGTGTGATAATATTTTAAATATCAAAATATAGGACCATTATTTTCTTAACATACCTTATCATTTTATGATAAATTTTGATATTGTATTTGAAATTAAATATTATGACACATTATTAATTATAACTTGCATAAAATATCTATGAAAAGACTAGTGATAGAGTTATTTGAATTTAGGTTTTATTTTTCTAGAGTCTATTCCATGTAATAATTTGTGAAGAAATATAAGTCATTATTTATACCAATTAGATTAATATCTACATAAATACCATTATACTTAGTACACATATATTATTTTCCTACTAAAAACACGGAGTATCAAAAGAAAACACTATGTGTATGTTGTAGTTATAGATTACACCATGTATATATGGGTTTATTTTCTAAAAACTATATTTATAAGAACTCTAAATATTTTAAATGGTTCTTTTCTAATGTTAAAATTTTGATAACCCAACAAGTAGTTAATTTTTATTGTGATCATGATTGTGAGTTTGAAAATCCTTATTTTGATCCTTTTGTTGTGAAAATGTAATTACTCATTATTATCAACAATAAGAACTCAATAAATATGTTATATTTTAAATTTATAATAGACAAATTTAAAACATTCATTGGAAGTTTTTATGTTAATATTTTGTTTCTATTTATTTTTAGGTAAAAATTCATAATTACTACCTATTATACTATAAATCTAGTTTTTCATCAACATGTTTTTATTAAAAGTCATTGGAAATTTTAAAATGGAAGGAAAAAAAACATAACTCCATTAGTTTCATTGGTAATATTGTGATAATATTAAATAGTAAATAACAAATACATGATTTTGATCCAAATTCTTATGAATGTATTTTTATTGGTTATTCTGTCACTATTGATTTTAATCATCTTTTCAACAAAAAGATACGTTTCTTTCATGAAATTGTACATTTTGAATTGGATAAGGATAATACTTATGAAATTTTAAAGCATATAGATTATGAAAGTTGAATGGATATCATTTTTAAACCCCACTTAATTTTTATGGAATCTTGAATCACAACCACCAGAAGAGAACTTACCAAATTATTGAAAATGGAATATAAGATACTAGAATCATGAAAAATAGATGTTATTCATCCAATATAATAGGAAAACATTCATTTTTTAACTATAAACCAGAAAATATAATGGAATCATCCCAATTATAATATCAATGTGGGTGTTGATTTACTGGTTAAAACTCAAAGTTCCATACAAAATTAATTTTATAATCTTTCATTGTCATCTGAATTTTAATCTATAATGGAAGTTGATTCCTTGGGTGATATGAGTATGACACTTTTCATCCAGGAAGAGTTTAATCAATTAGAATGGAAACACAGTTAGAAATTAGTGGAATGTCATAGTGATATTTTAGTTTCAAGAATAAAATGATTCTTCTATAATAAATGTGTTGAGATGTAATAACCATTCAAAATAAGGCCAGACTAGTTCCTAAAGGATATAATCAGGTGTAGTAAATAAATGGTAGAGAAACATTCACACATTTAGGTAGTTTCAAATCCATCAAAATTCATTTATCCTTTCCAATTCATATGAACATTACTTTTTTCTAAATTGATATAAATATTTACGTAAATGTTTTGATCAGGTTGAAATTTATGTTTAACAACCTCATTTTTTTAAAATATAAATTTCATAGAGTATATATTTAATATTACTATAACACTCTACAAACTTAAATAATTCGTAAGAGTCGGGTATGATAGATAGTCAAGATTTTTACATCAAATTGCTTTTTATAATGGAATGAAAACACCCACTCTATTTATCAAGAATTTTCATAATGATATTATCAATTTAAAAATATATAATGAGGGAAAAATGTGGTTCAACAAAAAAACAAATGAAAATAGTTTTTGTAACTTTTAAAAAATGAATTCGAGATAAATATGTCGAGTAAACTAAATTACTTCTTTAGCATCCAAATAATTAAAAAACTAGTTGGAATCATTTTAGAACACTACAAGTATATCCTATATTTACATAATAATTTTTTTTCACAATTAATTTTGAATTATTACTATGTTAAGTACACTATGTTAACTTTATATTGATTAATTCGAGAAACAAAAGATCAAAAATTGTCTAAAGGGGTGATAAGAATATTAATATACATGAAATATAATACACAAAACATTATATATTTTATATAATTATTTTAATAATTCATATATAACTAGAATAAATACCAAATTAAGGGAGTTTAATGGATCCTCTAATCTTAGAAAAGGACTCTATAGCATGGATAATTAATTCATGTGGAATTGAGTTTTCTCACATGAGTTACTTAGTTGAAAAATTAAATAGTTAATGAAAATAAATGATGAGTACCTCCATACCATTTCATTTTATTGGTGAATATTTTCTCTCATGGTCAAGGAAGAGGAAATATTTGGTTTCAATTTCCACATCTAAAGCATAATATATTTTAATTGGATGTTTTTTCACTCAATTTTTGTGGATACAACACAATCACATTTATTTTGGTATGAGTTTCCCTAAAACATGGATTATTTTGGAATGTTCCAGTATTATATATTTATATAATATCATAAAAATTGATTAATGATCTAATTTATAGGCATAAAATAAACATCTTTTTGGAGAACACATAAAAATGAGAATGTATTTGCAATTTTATCATAACTAGAGATCATATACCATAAATTTTCACTAATCCTTTACACTCAGATACAATTGAATGTATTAAACATAATTTACTTATGTTCATTCATATGTTGTGATTATTTTTTCACTATCTAATAACATTGGATAAATCATTATGAAAGGGGAAGTATATTACATAGTTTTATTTTTTATATAACTTTACTATACTTTTAATAAGTCACTTAATATTTTAAAATATTTTTTAATGGGAATTTTTACGACATACCTATGAAATAATCTTAAACCACATCATGAAATTTTTTTCCTTAATCATTTCATTTAATGGTAAATAATTTCTAAAAGGTAAGTTTTACTTACTGTTTTTATTTTTATGAGAAATATTTCCCAAGTTTTGTTTTATTATTTTATCTCTTTTGTTATGATCCATGAGTTTACTTTTATATTTTCTTATAATTACTCATAAATTTTAATTAAATTATATTTATGTTTACTCACTATGTGGTATTCACTTTATATATTTCATAGTTTACTTTTGCGTATCAATGAGGTAATTCTTAAATTTTAATAAAATTGCCTATTTTTTTATTTTATATAAGACCTCTTTCGTTATGATATTTCATTAATATTCTTATTAATCATACAAGAAGAGAGAATTTTTTAACATATATACATAAATTTTTATTCTCTATGAATATTAACATAATTTAGGGATACATTTTCAATATAAATTATGCAAGAATCTTCTTCAAAAAAGATCATCCATATGTATCTAAAGATAGCTTTTGGAATTGTATTCTTTATTTTTTTAGATACCTTCATTAATTATTTCAAATTTTTATCTTTATTAACCCAAAATAGGACATAGGTTTTTTTTCATGACATTCTACTAAAAGGAAGAAGTGCATCTCATGATAAGAGAATAGAATATAAGATATATAAGTTTACTCTTATGAGTTCTTTACATATCTCAAAATTGGGTAAATTTATTTTAATTTATAGGAAAATTTTCTATTTTATATTATGGTTACTTATCTTATCTATCATATATTCTCTTAATTTATTTCAAAGAAACTTATTTATTTTTTTATTTTTATAAATATCAAGGGGTATTGTAGTGATGATCATATGAATGGTAACATTTCATTTTTTTTATGAATGTTTTGGACAAAATAAATTTATTTCAATACAAAAAGATGAATTTTTTCATCATTTTTTTATTTATATAATTGGGTTAGTTTTTGGTAATTGGAAAAAACATAACTACCTAATGTATTTCTTAATAGATCATTCTTTGTATCACATATGTTATATCCAGTGGATATTTATCAGGTGATTAGAGGTGATTTATTTTTAAATCATTATTCAAATATTCCTTTTCATTTATGTATTCTAATTATCAAAAAGAGATTATGTTTATAAAATGGATATTCTAATAATTATTTCTAAAAATAAAAATAAATATCATATTTATTGTTATAATAATTTTTTTATTTTATTTTTTATTTTTTATGTATACTTAAAAGATAATTCTAAGTTCTGGTACACAGATGTGAAATGTATAACTTTTGGAACACTAAGAAGTTTTATTAATCCAATAAAAGATATGATAAAGTTAACACATCTGAGGAAGTTATCCTAATTCTAATATAATATTAGTCAAACATGAAAATCATGCAATGTTACCATTATTAGTCCTCAAAACTAATTAAACTAATTCAACAAAGGAGTTCATAAAATGAAAGGGAAGAGAAAATTCTATAGTGTGATTATAAAATTTTCAAAAATATGATTTTGAGTAATGTTATGCTTCATCTCATTGACATGCGAGATTAAATTTGTAATATTTTTATATTTGAAATTAGATATACCCTTATGACGCTTTCATTTTAAATATATATGTTCTTGTTGTAATTGATTTTTCTGATCCTATTTGATCAATTAATTTCAAGGGATAAGAAACTATATTTAATGAATCATGGTTCTCGATGATTTTTATATAGAACTTATTACTACTGATAATTTATTGAGGAGGAATATCAGGATAAACCTATCTTCTTCTAACTCCTTATCGGGGAAATCTTAGTGCAAACATGCAACTTCCAATTAGGAATTGGTCAAGGAGGTTATGATTTTTTTACCTAAATAATTTGGATTAGATTGTTGAACCTCTTATCTTATTGGGTAAATGTAAAGGTACTATTTTGTTTGGAATTGTTTTGTAAATAATGTCCATTGTAAGAGTATTTGGATTATTATTAAATACTCTGTGTTTTTTTAATTTCACTAGGTCTTTATTATTATGTATTTCATTGATTTTTTTGTTAAGTTGATATAATTTCAAATAGTTTGTTTCCACTTCCTTTGATTTTTTTCTTGTTGAAATTTGGTCTGAGTGAAAATTATATCTTACACATTAGAGTGGGTGAAAATTATGAATAGGGATTTCAACATCAATTCACCACCAATCATGAAGTGTTCATAGATTTGTTTCTCTATGAAAAAATGAATAATTGGAGTCTCTATTGAGAAAATTATTCCATGGTAGATGGATTTTGGATAGACTTATCACTAGATTGGTAGATTATACCATATTTTTGAAGGATGGGGTTTAGATATATATATATATTGGATTAGTAATATTGATATTATCATCATCACATAATTCAAATCCTTAATATGAAATGTTCATATACCTTATGAATGATATGTATTTGGTTATTAATAAATACACTTGGCTTCAATTTTAGGATGATTTATAGAAATTGTGGTGTTTTAATAGAGTTATACACCAATATAGTTTTAATATGTTGATTTTGTGAATGGAATCAGATTCCAAACTAAATACCTATAATAAAACAAACATAAAAATAATAATTGAGATAATATGGGGATATTAAAACCATTTCTAGATACAAATTGTTATATTACTTCAAAATTATTTAATTTCATGACCTTGGTCATCCACCAAGATTGAATCACACCAAAGTTAGGTACCCCTAGATTGTCTTGTGTAAGGGAAGAAAGTAGTAAGGTTTCATTAAAATTTTGGTTACTTTTTCATTGAAACTTATTTTGGTTACAATTATTTAGAATACCCTATAATTATGATACTATTAGAAAGTAGCTGAGTAAATCTATATCATGGATTTGGATAATAAGTTATCCACTCATTTATCCAATAATCCTATATGATATTATTGACGATAGTTTTCTAAAAGATATAGTCATGACTAATCATGATGATAAAATATGTGTAAGTCATTATGAAAAAAAATCTTTGTCTACTACTAGTTATAATTTGATTTTAATGGGGTCCTCATTTTAATAGGTTACCATTTAATAAATGTCCTTATTAAATGTTAGTAAGACATGATAATCATTTGGATTTTTTTATTTTAGATAATTAGAATAATCATTACAAAAAATATCTTTATATTCAATCATATATGATGAAAAAACATAGTTTAAACAACTCATATGATTGGAAACATAAGAAAAGATTTTAAGTAAGGAGAATTTTTATATGGTAGGGAAACACCTTCCTTAATAACTGAATGTTTATGTTGGTCAAAAAGTGAATCTATTTTATCATGATAATTATATAATGATCCACTTAATATTTCAAGGGTGTTCGATGTAAAATGCCTTAATATATTTTAGTCTCATATAGTCAATATTATTAGGTTGTTCAGTGATACTCAATATTATTGAGTATGATAATTAATTGGTGACACTATATATTCCATATAAGGAATTTTTTCAAGTGAATAATTTCATCCTATTTTCATTGATAGAAATATTTTCCCAATGATAATGAGTTTTAAAAATGTTTACATGGTATTATCATAGTGTTAATAATATATGAACTAGGGATATAATGTCTTTTTTATAGTGATTTTTTTATAGTTAAGTTTGGTAAAACATCAAAAAAGAAGAATAAGATTCATTTTAAGAGTCTACTAATCTTTTATTAATTAGATAGATATGGTCTTTGAGACCTAGTGTTATCGGGATGGATGAGTAATGATTTTATTGGAAGTAATTGTTTGTAATACCTGAATGGGTTTTTTTGAAACTCTATGAAATGTTCTAATTTTGCGTTACATCTATAGATATTAATTATTTAGTTTTAAAGTGAATATAATAATAATATATATATTATATGTTCTAAAAATATAAAATAATTGAAAATAATTTAAATAACTGATAGAGATCCTAGTTTTTATTCAAGTGATGAATCAATGAATTGATATCTTAGTAAGTTGAATGTTTGATAATATATAATGATCACATGGATTTCAAAAAAGGGTGTGTATATTCAATATATTTATCTTATATTATAATTTATGATGTAATTAAAAAAATAGTTTTTTTAAAATATGAATTAATGAATTTTATAAACATGTTTTAGGATTCATTAGATTAATTAAATTTTTTCAAAATGAGAAAAGGATAAAACATATTATCCAAGTTAAAACACATTATCTAAATGTTTGTTAAAATATCTGAGAAGATATTCCTACCACTCATCATTGGTTTAATTAAATAAATAAATAAATATTTTTTAGAGAGAAAATACTTTAAACACATAGAATAAAATATATGATATTGAAAAAATAATTTATTTTTTAAAAAATTCATAATAAAAGGAAATAAGTTTTATTTTCTTACATAAAGGTCTTTGTGTATTTTATCATGATATTTTGATGAGAATATAATTCCAAATAGTCTAGTGGTAATATATTTTTACGTAGAGAACATTAATGATTACAAATTAATTATTATATCTTTCTAAAATTAACATGATTTAATATTAATATTCAAAAGAGTATAGGTTATATACTAGTAATGTTAAATGTAATGAATTTAAATAGTTATTATGAGAAAGTGAATATCATTACGTTTTAAAGGTTTATTCTAGTAAAAATAAAAATTTAATTACACTTATTCTTCTAAAAAATTATAGGGTATCAAGCTAAATAGAAATTTTGAGTGTTATACATAGTTAATGAAAGAAAGTGAAATATACTTTATAAAAAATGATTTATGATTTGATGTTAAGTAATAATGTAAAGAGAAACATTATTTTAAAAATTATTTCATTGAAAATGTTTTATGAAAATGGTTCCATGGATGATGATGCTAAAATTAGATATATTTTATATAAATAATAGAAGTTATTTACAATATAATATTTGATGTTTTGGATTTTTGTAATTTTAATATTTTCAAGGATTTGATAATTGCGAATATTATGAAAAAATCTAACCATTATTAAAACTTTTTTTAGTCATATGGGACCAATGCTTACACACTTGAGGTTGGGGGGTGAATCAGGTGTGATATATCATTTACTAAATTCCAATTTCTTATTTTATCCATTAATACCCTTTGAACTTTAAACCTATATTTTTGGTTAATATATAAGGATATTTTCTTATTTAACCTAGAAGACACCAATATGCAATTCATGAAAGAAAAACGTAATGGAAAATTTTATTTTACAATGTTTGAACCCTATCGAGAATCATACTTTTTGTTATTATCATTATGTATGAGTCATATATTCTACACTAACTATCATATTATCAAAAAAAGTTTATTTTCAAGGGATTATGTTTAAACTAAGTGTTTTATCTACTCTTAAAAGTGGTCCGCATATTATCCTAAAACCATGAACAACCTATAATACTAGTTTTTGTTCCCTATATTATACAGGTGAACTTATTATGAATCTAATGAGTTATTTATACTACGATCACACCAGAAAAATTTATCACTTCTATCTTTTAAATTGGATCACCATGTCTATCCAGATATGTCACTGCACAATCAAAACTAATTTTCGTCCTAAAAAAGTGTCTTCTAATTTATAAATAATTAATGAGAACAAAAGATGGAGTATAGTATCTATTTTCTACATAGCCTGAGAAATTATTTAGATTCTGTTTATTGAGCTTCTCGTACTCAGAAATTAAGAAGTGGAATCCAATAAAATATTACCCAGTGAGTATAAATTGAATAACAAACCTCTATAATAATTCCTAGTGATAAAAAAACTAAACACTTGGGTATGATCATTATCACAACATATGACACCTCATAAGACATTGAATACTTCTTACTATATTTTTTGTGACCAACTAGTTTTGGTCAACATCCACCTCTTCTCTTATTTAAAATATATATGGTTTATAGCATTATCATAGATTCTATAATTGATTCCTTCTTCCTCCTTGAGATATCATATTCTCATAACACATTGAGAAACCACAAGTTGTAACGACCCTGACCCTAGTAACCTAGACCTTGCGTATTCTTTATTAAATTGACATTAAATAAAAATAATCACAACCAAATTGACCAAATTTTTTATTAGTCATGGGAAACTATCATGATTCGATAAGAAATAATCATTATGTAATGGTAAATATCTAATCAAACATTCTATTTAATAATTAAATATAGAATTAAATGAACTTACATGTAATATCATTGAAAAAATATCATGGATAATAATAACTGAATAAATAATTAAGGAAGTTCCTAATTATAGTACATCATGATCTCAGACATCATAACACTTTTACTATCAAGACCATTCATAATATAGTTTAAAATATTAGGTTAGGTATACATGAAAAACCCATTAAACATAGGGTATCCAATGAGTTCAACTCATGATACTACTAATGCATAGAGGAGATATCAATAACTAGGACCCATTAATATCATCATGTCCAAAACATTCTTCATATATCTAGTGATCAAATTAATTCATGAATAACGTTCCTTATCATCAATTATTTGTTTTGAGTGAAGAACATAAATATATCAATATTTCTCTAGATAATAATTTAAAATTTAATGTAGTGAACCATGTGAAAAATGATATATTATTTAATAAATATGCATATCTATAATAAATAATATAAATATTTATGGAAAATTTAATTTTTTTCTGATCATAGAAGAGTGAATATTTCTCAAGAATGTAAATTCATAATTCATGAATCAAGAAAATCAATGTTTATTGTATTTTTGTAAAAATGATAAAAAACATCTATACAAAAATTAATGGTGGTATCAATAAAACATGACCTATAGAAGTATAAGTACAATATATGGTAATTCTCATTGAAAAAGACAAATTCCATAAAAATTCATTAAAAATATTCTTGTGGGAAATATCCCTTTTTTAATTTGAGAATATTACTAAAACTAAAAGCTCAGAGAAATATTTTGAAAATTAATTTATTTGAATATAACTATTAAAATATTAAATTAGTCTTCATAACATTCAATTTTCATGATGGCTGCCAATTCCTTTCATGAGGTAAATGTTAAAATAAACATTAGCTTTATATTTCTAGTATAAATCAAGACATTCCTTATTAAGAAAATGACATAACGACTCCTTTAAATTTATTTTTTAAAAATTCAATCATGGGAAAAATGTTATATAATTAATCACTATGATATCTTATAAATAAAATTTGAAAAAGTTTTTAGAGAAGATGGTTTTGGATGAAAAAATATTTTTGAACAAATAGATAGATAAAGTATGATTTTCTTTAAATTATTTCTCTATCATTTTAAGTAACAAAGAGTGAAAAAATGGTACAATTAACTGAAAAGATGAACAAAAAACTATTTTAGTTTAATTTTAATTGGTTTTATTATCCAATAATTATGTAATTTCCTTCAATTAAAATTCAAGAATAAACAATCCCGAATGAAATGAGATTGTGAAATAAAAACTTTCAAATATCAAAATGTTGATGTGAAAATTAATGAATTTATCGATTATGTGTATAACATTTCAATTCAAATAATTTATTTAATGAAATAATAATATTATAAAATTAATTAAGCACATAATCTTATAATATCAAAGATATTAAATTTGTAACATAACCTAATGAAAAGAAATTCAGTTATATAATTATTTACCACTTAGAAAATTTTATGTCAAATACATGAAAATAAAATAATTAAAATTGTAATATAAAATATAATGAATTATTAAGTAATTATGATATTAAATTCAAAAGGGGAATTATATAAACCACATAAAATAAATTAGTTTAATCACATTACAATATGCCTCGATGAAGGGAAATTGGGACGAAATCCCTTACCTCCAGCTTCCCTTAGGATGATAATTATTTAACCCCCTTTATAATGGTTTTAAGAATATTATTAATTTTATATAATCATATTAATTTTATAATATCACATTTTATATTCTTATAACATTGTATAACCCATTTTTAATAATATTTCATTATTTTCATTGTTTCAGGTATTAATTTATGTGTGTTCTCATGCCTTTTAGTGTCAGGACAGTTACAGTATTTGGAAATAAGATATAGATAAATCATATAAATAATGATAATAATTTTATAGATAAATATTATATCAATATATAAATTTTTATAGTCAATCGTGAAGGTTGGACATGGAAAATTATTCACTTCACATTTTTGAGATGATTTTTTGTATGTACGCATGAACAATGATATCATTCCATTAATCGGTGAACATATAAGGATGTTGATGGTACATTAATTTAAAATAATATATATCATCTATTATATATCATATATATTTATTATATATATCATAATTACCTTCCACATAATGCATATGTGAAGAATGAATTAGGTAGCTTTGTGAGGTGGTAGTACATTTTACACATGAGTGATGTTATCGTATTTCAATTGGAAATGAATATAAGAATACATAAGTGATATTATAATTAAATACATATAATAATATTATAAATAACAACTAAATATATATAATAAATATATCATTATGTACATTCATGATATGTGTGGATGGAAAATGAGTTATATCTGTTAGTGGGGTTGTATTCTACCGTATACATGATTGATGATTTTGTTTCCCATTTCATGTTGGAGGATATGGATAAATATTATGAAATAAAACCAATAAAATATTTTCATATGTTTTATAATGTATTTATTATATTTTAAATATTATTAAATAATTTATGGAATTAAATGAGGAAATAAAATAAAAGTGTTTGTTAATAAAATTACATTCTCTTAGAGAATCTTCCATCGGATATCCTCTTAATGACCCTTGTGATGGTCTTTTAGGTATCCAATAAACTATAGAATTTACCTATGGATTTTGGGTAGTGTTTTGGGAATGTTTTTCTTGAGACAAAGGTCTTTATAGATGTGATAAATTGAATGTAGGTAGTGGAGTTATATATGTAGGGGATTGTAAACACAAGGAATTTTGGAAAAGAAAAAAGTGTACCCAAATTATTCACAAGACATGGGGATAAAAAATGAGAAATTATGTAAAATTATAGGTTATAATGTTTAAATATTTTTGTAAATGGTTTTTGGATAAGTTCTAGGTCATTTTAACCACCATCTAACTAGTTTAACCCCTAGTAACCCCGGTTTTACCTTAACCACGATAATTAATTTTTCAAACTTCAACTATTGAAGATGGAAAAAAATTAAGATCAAATTATTAAATAATAAAATTTTGTAGATTTAAAATATGGAATCAATTTTTTTCAAATTCAATTCATATAAGTCTTGGAAGTTAGTTTAAAATTAAACCTGTATACGTGATGAAGATATGTTTTCCAATGTTAAAAGCATTATAATGTTCAAGAATTTTCTAAATAAAAATTATATATGAAATTAAAAAAGAAATAACATAAATTTTTTAGTAAATTATATATTTTAACTTATTTTTCTATGATGAAAATTTAATATCAATTCAAACCTTTTAAAATATTTTAATGAATAGGTAGTTTTTAACAAAAATATATATTTTTCAGTATTTATAAAAAAATTTAAAATTCCCCACAAATTATAAAACATAAAACCAGGGATAATTTTTATACATACATTTAAAATATTATTTTTATATTTATGAACAAATTTTCAAATATTTGTTTGAAATTAATTTTATATTATGTGGGAAATGGGTGACTAAACTGTATTTTAGAAAAAATTCAATTTTTTAGAATATATATTTTTTTCATTGAAATGATTATAATTTTATTTTCAATTAATATACTTCCATTGAATTTATTTTAATACTATTCAGACAATATAATGTTAATATTTTTTTGTTAACATTTATACTCTCTAACTTAACATTTTGGTTATAACATTCACATATCAAATAATAATATTTTAATGGCGACTTCTGTTTCATTTAAACCTGTTGCTACATGCATCACAATCAATCGAATATATTGAATATATTAAAGAATAAATATGTGATAAAGTATTACAGTGTTACATTTTTTTCTAATCACGGTGATGTGTCTAATATATACTATCAAAACCAAATTTATTCTTTTAATATCACAAGGTTTACACTCTCCCCCATAAATAAATTTCATCATCACAGTTTAATCTTGATCTTGATAATCAATGGTTTGACATTTGAATGTAAATGTTTGTAAACCCAAATAAAAAAAATTATTAACCAATAATCCTCTTAGTGTGAGAGAAATTTTATTATAAAGGTTATCGATAATAACACAAACATGGTTTCTAAATAAGAGAACATTAGTGGAAAATAAAGATATGGACATCAAAGGAATGAATAAATATTTATAGAGAGTTATGGAGATCATTAATCTGAATAATGTGAATGATTGAGGAATTATTAAATTCCTCAAAACCATAAATCATGGATGATTTAAAACCCCATTTGATTATTCATATAAGAAGGTAATAAGATAAATTTTTATGAAGATCCTTTTTCTAAAGGATGAGGAATTCCTTTACCCTCTTGAATATGGACATAAAGTAATATAATTAAATGATATATTTCTATTTCATCAATATAATTAATTTCATTGGATTTTCACTGATCGGTTTCTACTTCTTCTCTTACTCCCAAAAAATAATATCATAAAATGATTTTTTTTATTGATGCAGCAAAATTAATTTTTTACAGATTATAAAACCCAAATGAGTGAAAATCCCTTCCCTATATCTCTAAATATTTTCCATAGTAGATATGGTTATCATAATTAATCCAATATAATATATTAATATATAAACCTCAATAGTTACACCACTCTTTCAATTCTAACATTGATCCATCAAATTGTTTATTTAAAAACAATTGTAAATTAAATTGACCCTCACATAGGCCAGTTATAGGTTCATATCCCTTTCCACCCTATGTTTATGGGTTTAAGCCACAATGCCTTTCTAGATCAAATAGGTTTTCACCCATAATGAATGTTGTTTTTTATGTGACCATGTAATTCTTACTAAATTTCAGGTGTAATGACCTATAATTACCTCAAAATTAATTATATAACAAACCCTAAAGGATACCAATACCATTAAACATATTCACACAAAATTTTAGTGCATTCTTCCTTAAATAACAATTTACCTTAAACGTATACTAAACCAATGGGTTGTATTTTCCTAAATGTCTCCCAAAATATCCTTAATATTTGTAGAATCTCATTAAATAAAAAATAAAAATGGGTCTTCAAGACATTTTAATTTTTATCAATATGAAAATCATGAATTAAATATGGTATCCATAACTCATAATTTAATGGAGATATATATGTTTATTATAATTTACTTATACCATAGGTTTTACATGAATCTTACACCCTAAATAACCTTGTTACTAATTCTTATTCAATTTTATTATACAGTACAAATCCATAAATACTACAGCTATTTTATTTAAAAATATGTCCTTCCTTCATATATGGGTTAACCTTTAAATGAGGGAATTAACTCAGATAATGATCAGGTTACTGACATTTAATATAAAGAACTATAAATGTATCCCAGAGATAAAATTTATTTCCTTCAATCATAATGTTATTTTTTTCTTAGTGAAACATTTATTTATCACCTAATTTTTCAAATGTGAAACATTTTCCCTTGACACTGAGGAAATTTATTGGAGTTCTCTTTCAAAATTTATGAAATGAATGAAATCAAGCCTTCTTTTCTCTATGGTCAACACTACTCGATCTATTATGAAACATTTTCCATTTATCTGTTAGAGAATTCAAGAGTTGGTTATATTATATATTTTTAGTCATACTTTATGATAACTAATTTGGAATAATCATAATATATTTCAATCTTATCATTATCCCATTTGTTTTCTCATATTCAACACATTTTCCTTAATATTCAATGTTAACATGATTCATTTAGGTCTCATCCATTGAATAAAAAAATAACATTTTTTAGAAACTATAATCATTATGGGAAAACTATATAATCATTTATAGAATGTCTAAATCATGAATCGTTATTTTAAATATATGGGTAATTATTATTTACCTTGGAAAATAATTTTAATAATCTATTCAAATAAATTATAATGGTTTGTAATAAAAAATTGAATTATCCAAAGAATATCCCCCAGAATTGTTAAACCAGATGTAAAGTAAAACCAATTTTTATATACCAGGTAATGATTGAGTCAAGCCCAATATGACTTTTTCAGAGTTATTACCCATATAGACATTAGTTCCAGAAACATTTCCATTTCTAGTATATTTACATGAATGTATTTCCAAAAAAAACACACAACCTCTACCCTAAAAAAACATTAGGATATTCTTCTATACATAACCACAAGGTCTTTCATAGGTTTATGTTCCCAAATCGATTTTTTCCTAATTATAGATCCCATGTTTTTTACTAATGTTATTTTGATACCAACTGAATAGAACACAACCCTAGTACCATAAAACATTTGGTTACATTACCACTTTGGAATAATATACAAGTGATCACTTCTTAATGGACCAAATAGTTTAGTATTGATGGTAAACATAATAAATACTTGAGTCATGAATTAAATTTCAATACAAAAAATATAACATAATACATCATAAAAAAATATAATTATTCCCAATAGAAATTCATTTAATATAATTCATAGTTCACATCCAAGATTTCTGGGAAGGTTAAATAAAGGATCATCTCATATTCTAAGTAAGAGTCATGTAAAGGTGATTCTATCATGGGTCAATAATCATAATCAACATGGGAAGGTATATAACTAATCAGACATTAAATATAAAAAATTTGAAAACCTTTAATTGATATGTAATAATTAATAAAAAAATATAAATATAAGAACACACATTCTTTTTAATGAATAACTTGACGATCATTATTAGATAAGGAATAATCCATATGTAAAGTTAAATATTCAAACACACATTCCATTTAATAATTAAAATGCGAATGAAATAATTAAAAATATATTATCATTGAAAAATATCATGTATAAAAAAAACTAAATTCTTAAAATTGGAAATTCTTAATTGTTAGATTC
Organism: Viscum album; assembly: GCA_963277665.1. Classification (NCBI taxonomy): domain Eukaryota; kingdom Viridiplantae; phylum Streptophyta; class Magnoliopsida; order Santalales; family Viscaceae; genus Viscum; species Viscum album. The sequence continues at coordinate 1,028,906,376 of OY728126.1, forward strand.
ATTGACCTCATACATCATGATTCACCTATTCTCAAGATAGTTTATAAGACAGTTTAAAACTGATGGGTAGTTATAGAAAAAATCCCTTCTAACTAAGTATAGCCAACCGATTCATCTCAAGATATTACTAATGTATCAAGGGGATATATATAGCAAGATCTCACATGCATCTTAACTTCCAAATAATTTATCATATATAAAATGTTCTATTAAATTCATGAATAATTGGTATTGTCATAAAATATATGGATTGAGCGAAGAATGCATATATTTCAATATTTAACTAGATAATAAAATAAAATTCAATTTAGAACACCATATGTAGAACCCCATATGTTGAAATGATATAAAATATAACCAATAATCATATCTATGAAATATAATATGGATATTGAGGAGAAATGTGACTTCTAATGATCACACAAAATAAAATATTTGATGGGAATGTTTTTTATTAGAAAAATGACTCAAGAAAGTGAATTTCAACACCATCCTTGGAACAATGATCATATAAAATCCATATAAATAATAATAATTTCATAAATACAATATATTCCTAGTAGAGTATAACTAAAATAAATGGTAATGGTCATTGATGAAGATAAATACAATAAAAATGTCATTAAAACATTATGGATGAAAATATCCATTTTTACATTGAAAATTATGAAAAAAAATAAAGATACAAAAATATATAGAAAAAAAAATTCTATGCAAATATCATTTTAAATTTATAATTTATTATTTAAAATATTGGGCCTTTATGATGGTGGGAAATTACATACTTATCGTATAAGTTAAAATAAATTTTTTTTCACATTTTTGCTAAAATCCAAACACACCTAATTCAAAAAATTACATGATGATTCCTTTAAAAAAAATTACAATGTAAACCATGAGTAAAAATTTCATTATTAATTTTATTTATAATTTTAAAAAAAATTATAATTTTTTTGATAGCATGGTTTTTGAAGAAAAATGATTTTTGACCGAAAAGATAAATGAAGTCATATTTTATCCAAAAAAATAAAAATCATTTTTTACTACCAAGGTGTTGTTATATGGTAATATTACGTGAAAAAATAATAAATAACCAAAGGATAAAAAAACTAAATGTATTTATCACCTAATTATAAAATAATTTTGTTTAATGGAAATCCAAGAATAAGAAATCCTGATTAATAGTATATTCTGAAATAACCTTTTACAAATATCATAATGTTGATGTGAGAATTAACCAATTAATAAATTAATCATATAAAATTTAAATACACATAAAATTTGTAAATACAACAGAAAATTGTAAATAAAATTACAAAAATAATCTTACAATATCAAAGACAATGAAGATTTAAAATATCCCAATGAATAAAAATTGGGTTGTGATATTATTTACCACCTTGTAACATTTAATTAAAGTAAACTTTGATGAAATAATTAAAATTATGACCTAAAATAACATAAATTTTCATGGAATCATGATTTTATATTTAAATTGGTCTGTATATACACAATATAAAATAAATTATGTGTGTAATAGTACAATATCCTTCAATGAAGGGAAATTGAGGTGAAATCCATTACCTCACGCTTAATTTTGGTTCAACATGATTTTTCCTCCTGTATAATTATTTCAAGAAATTTATTCATTTATTCTGAAATAATATTAATATTTATTATATCATATATGATTTTCCTATAACATTTTACCACCAATTTGTTAATTATATTTAATTATTTTCATTATTTGTGGGGTTAATGGTCATGTTTTGTCATGCGTGTTTTGTCGTGAATGTTTAGGTTATTAAACATAGGATATTGATCCATTATATCTATAATTATTATAATATTATGATTGTAATATTTACTCACGATATAATTTTATAATCATTCTTTATGGATAGACATGGAAAATTAATCATAGCACTTTGTGTATATATTAGGTCATATGTATGCATGAGCAACACTATCATTCACATAAAAACTGAATGGGTTAGAAATTTAATGTTATATTAATCATTCATAAAAAATATAATGTCTTATATATAAATTATATTCATTATATTTATCTTAATTATATTCCATGTAAATTATATGAGAAAAAATTAAACATATCACGTCGCGAGGTGGTAGACCACCGTACACATGAGTGATGTTATCATATTTCAAACATGATGAAAATTTAGAGGTTATATGTTATATTATAATTCAAGAGGTATAATAATATCATATATATTAATTATATATAATAATTACATCATTATATACAATCATGTGATGTTTTTATGGAAAATGAGTTACATCGGTCCGTGAGGCTGTAGTTAACCATACAAATGATCGACGATTTTGTTTCCCATTTGATAGAGGAAGAGATGGATAAATATTATGAAATAAACATAATAATATATTTTTATAGTTAAAATTTTTTCTATTATAGTTTATGCTTAAATATATAATTGTATGTGAAAAAGGATGAAATAAAATGAATGAGCTTCATCTAGATAATTACCATATCTTAATGAATCCACCTTTGGATATCCTCTCAACGACTCTAGGGTTGCATTTTTTGAAAGTTCATAAGATCTATAATGTGTATAAGGATGATGGAGAGTAATTTCTAGGGGTTTTTTCGAGACAAATGGATACCTATTTGTGAATATGGGAATAAAGGGAGTGGTAGTGGGTGATATGAGACATATGAAATTTAAAAAAAAAAAAGAAAGTGTACCTAGGGTTTTTACCTGGAAAAGGGATTAAAATGGTAAATAAATGAACCTTAGTGTTTATAAGGTATAAATATATGTTTAATTTGTTTTACTTTTTAGATCATTTTAAACCATTATATTCTTTATTTAACCCCCCCCCCCCCCAGTAAACCCTTTTTTACCATAACCATGCTGATTAATTTTTCTTAATTTTTCTATTTAAATTTTTTTTAAAAAATAATTTAAAATTATTATATAATATTAATTATAATAATTAATAATATTTTATACATTTTATAAAATTCAATTTTGGTAAGTGGTAAAATTTAGTTTTAAATTATACTTGTAGACATACAGAACAAGTGGTTTTTGAAAGTAAAAACTTTCACAATATAAGGAAGTTTTTATATCAATATTCAATATTAAATTGAATCAAAATGGCATAAATTGGTTAAATTGTAATATAATTCAACTAATTTTACATTAAAATCAATTTAAAATGAAATTTAACAATATGAATTATTTAAAAGAAAAGATTGTTATCAATAGGAATCAATATTTTTCACTATTTTTCAAAATATTAATCATTTAAGAAAATTTAAAAAAATTACCAATGTATAATTTAGTTATGTTGATTTAAAAAATTAAATTTTTTTAATGAAATTTTTTATAGCTTTTAATAATTAATTTGAAATTAAGTGAGCAAAGTGCAACTAAACTGTATTTTATATAAATACTGTTTTTAGAAGACGTATCTTTTTTATTTCAAATGATTCTAATTTAATTTTTAATAAACATATATCTATTAGTTTTTCATAAGTGTATAGACCATATAATTTTCATTATTTATGTTTTACTATTCATAACTTCCATCTTAATAGGTAGGTATTATTGGTCACATTTTTTTAAAAAAAATATTTTAATAGAGTATTGTGCTTCATTAAAACCGGATGTTGTGTGCATTGAAAGCATTAAAATAAAGTGAATTTATTAAAAAATGAAATATATGATAAATTATTAGGGTGTTATGTTCTCATTTAATATTAGTTTCATGTTTTATATATTTTTTCAAACCCAAATTTATTCTTTTAAAATATTGATGGTGTTAATCAAACCCTCTTTTCTTACTAGAGATATATACTTTATCCAGGGAGACTCATATATATCGAGAGGATTAGACATCAAATCTTAATAAACCACCCCAAACTTCATTTTTCTTCCGTCTATCATTTATTTAACCAAAAAAATATTCTAATATATATATACATATATATATATATATATATCTTTGTGTGTGTGTGGGTAATGAAAAATGAGCTCACATATCCATCAACAATCTTCCATATTGAGTTCATTAACTTCTTTTCTTGTTGATGTCTCAAAAAGAATTAATAGTGTACATTTTTTAGAATTTCCTTCTCATTTTTTAGATGAAAACAATATCTCTTATATTCTATAACATATTAATATTTTATTATTTTAAAAAATATCTACCATAATCTACATAATATATTTATTCACAATATAAATAAATATACACAACAAATTAGTCATAGTTTTGAATATTGCCTTGTCATATGACTAATTTCATGTAAATAAATACAACATATAACTTGGATTTGAAAATAGAAATTTTCAACTCATTACTTCTTCCTAATTAACTACGTCATTACCAAATAATTTTGCGATATCTAAAACATTAATTCTCAACAAATGCATTATCTTATTTTCATTTCTATTTTTATAAAAAACTATAAGTAAGTCTTTTAATAATAGCTAAAATCATATCCTTCTATCTCAGTCTACATTGATTGACTATAAATTAATCATGATGATAATATTTTAATAAATTTATTCACTTTAGACCTCAAATATTTTTTATTGTTGTAAACACAGAGGAAAATCTCATTTATCCACTCGACTATGATCACCCAACTTTCAAAACTCATAAAGATTCTCTTTTATTTATCATGAATATCTTCTTCGTGATCATAATCTTGAACCACACAACATTTTCATTGTTTTTGATGTTTATAAATTTGAAGAATGAATTTTGAACCATCAAAATGGATTTATTCTTCATAATATAAATTTAGAAAACATATATTTTAATCAATCATATTTCCCCAAGTTTCACTATGTGTTGATTGTTACATAGATGAAATGATCCTTATAGACTAGGAAAATAACCCTTATGTGGTAACCTTATCATACTCATGAAAATAGGAATCATCCTTAAATTTTCATTCATCGTTCAATTTTCATCACAATGTTATGAATGAGTCACACAAAGACCGTGGATGATGCTTACATATTCATCAATGACTCTTACATAGAGTCAAGTGACTAATACATATTTAAATATGACCACTATAATGATCTCTAAATAACCTGCATACTCATTCCATATCTTTATAAATTATTAATACAAATATTTCAGATGTATCTTGTAAAAATATCAAGACTTATGAAATATTTTTAATTAAATCACCACTGTTATATAAAACATTGAATATTTTTCAAAGTCACTTCAAATGACATCAATTCATTTGCACTATTCACAAAACATTATCCAATATATATAAATAACCAGTTTAGTAGCCTATAATACTGACACTCCATGGATGGATTCTCCATAACTTGAGCTAGCTTCCTTAAAATATTTCAAAATATTGTATTATTTTAATGAAAAATATAGATTTTTTTTTCAGAAAAAACTCAGTTGACATTTTCTCTTATATATCCCAACCTTTAGAAATATATTATAGATATTACTCCTTCCATGATTTTAGTATTGTCATTTAATTAGGAAAAAACTCTACAATAATCATATATAAGGGATTTCCATATAGTATCCAATATAATTCCCCATAACTCATAATATATGGGAAACAATTTTAGCATCGTTTATGAGTGTATTCACACTATATGACCAAAATTCAATTCACGCTGAATTTTATCCAAATACCCCTTAGAAAAGAATATAACCATGAAACACATGGAAGTTAAATCTCCCCATTTTCAACAATTTTTTATTCCTTTTTAATTTATAAACACTTCATAATTCAACATAATTCATATCCCCCAAATTGATATTATTTTAAAAGATCGATGTAGTGAATTCTTCTACATATTGTGATATTATGAGTGTAATGGAAATTCCTCAATGTTAATTTTATTCTCCGTATTTCCAATGCTAATTTTAATAAAATCGTTCTTTTCCATTTTTTATACTCTCCATTATACCCAATGTTGAGAGTTTCGACATCATTCACATAATATATGGGTGGAAAAACTATTTTCTCATAGTAATGATCCATCAACAAATAAAATCTATGTCTACATGCGCAAAAATATTGTGAAAAATAACAAAAAATTACGAAAAAAATGTTTTCCATGACTATCTAAAATGTTACACCAACATTAAAATTAACATTTTAGGGGATGTTATTATAGATATATTAATAAAAATCTAATCCTTAACTCATGTGAAAAATCATATCATAACATATCATGTGAAAATTATTATATTTACATGTTTTATTAAAATTTTATTCCCAAAAATTAACAGTATTCAATATAAACCAGAATAGAGATGGGAGAGAAAATGATACCTTAATATATTGTTTCTCAAATTCTATCCAGAAATATATATTTGAAAAAAAATATCTAAATCTAATAGCTTTTCTTTTCTTTGATATCTTCTACACATGGGATTCTCAACATACATAACCATGGATTAATTAATCATACCACCTATGATTTATAAATCTCTATGATGGATGATATTATTATTGTTTTGATATTATAACTTTCACCATGGATCATCATTTTTTCACCTTAAATAAAATTTCTCATTATTAAAAATCACCGAAAAATGCATAGAATGCATGCCTTCATTCAACTCATTAACGAGAGATACATGTATAAGACTTCTCTCTCAACCAATAGACTCTATTCTCATAGGATCAAAAGTGTTTGGAGTAATTCAAGATTACTCAACTCTTGAATTTCTAAATGTATTCCTCCATAGAAGAAATGTAATTATATTTATTTTTAACTATATTCTTATTTTGAAGGCCTATAATATCCTCTCTAAAAAAATTAATTTTATTTTGTGAACACCCCATTTAAACTTAGTTGATAAGAAACACATACATGGCTCGAAGGCCCATATTAGTAAAGGAATAACAATTTATTTGGCCCCAAGCACTAGTGAAAGAAGGCCCTAAATAAAACAACCACTCTTATATTCCTTCACTCCATTCAAGCTAGATCACCAAACCATTCGCCCCCACCACTTCTAGTATAAAAATGTTTGGTTTTGTATATAGTAATTAATTTCTGAAATTGATTGGTCTCCAAAACACTTTAACATAAATAGACTACTTGAATTATAACTCACCATACCAACATCACTCACACTCCATTTTATTTTCTCCCATCACTCAAAAGATCAGTGGCCTAATGGCCTAATCGTTTTGGTCTAAAAGACTATTCATGATTAATATTACTATTAATATAGTAGCAGCTAATATACCCACACTAATGTAGTGCTACAACACAATGGTAGTTCACCCCTACACAGTTTTGAACATGGGTTACATGCATGATTATAGGGTGAAATTACCACTTAGGCAAACCCCCACCTACATGGAATGCACCTCTTATCATTATAAACCAGATAAGATTGATAATTTTCGTAGTGATCCAAAATATTTTCCAATTCAAACTTTTCTGGTTGTATAATGAATCACCCTTTTCTAACATTATCTACCTTATTCTTTTGTGATAATTTTTTTCTATATATAAAACTTTTAACAGTAGTGGTAACTAGTACATTCAATTTTTTTTATTTTTTCTAGGAAATATAGTTATGAATTTGATATCAATATTTATTACCTTGTTTGACCTTCCAAACAAATCCTTATCAACCATAATTTCACCCTTTTGGTTAAACTATCATCCTCTTTATCATGGATTTAAACAACTAAACAGATCATTCGATCTATCAAATAGCTAAATTAACATTTAGCTTTTAAATGATTATTTTAATTGTTGATTTTCATGGACATTTTTTAGTGGTCCATGGTGTGTAATTTTATTCCAAAATAGAAGTAACTCTTAAATGTTTCATTGGCATCCCTTTTAGCTATCCAGTTGGGTGTACTCTTCTCGGGTTTTTTCATTAATTTGTTTTCATGAGTAAGCCTTTATTATTTTATCTTATTTCATGATCTACTATCATTTCCTTCCCCTTTCACAAAAAAACAAGTTTTTTTATGGTTAGTACCAGTACTCCTCATAATAATGACTTTATATGTTACGAAACTCAAAATTGTTCTCCAATCATTCAAATATAGTTCCTATTTACAGTTTTTTTCTATATAACATCTGTTTCATTCCAATATGGTTCCCTTTAACTTTAGATCCTCTTCTTTAGATTCATTCCTCCTACATCTTGTGCATACTTCCATGTTATTCTATGAGTCTGTTTTATTGGGTCCAAAAATACAACAACCAAAAATATGGTAAAAATTCTCAATATTCTTTATCTAATTATAGTTTTTTTAGAAATAGTAACTTTATATTTTTGTGAAAAATCACTACTACCATAGAATTAGTTTGGCGGTATTAGTTTCTAGTAGATTCTAGCCACCACCATTGATGATGGTGTAGGTGTTTATGAATTTTGACACATCCACATGTGCAATTTTTTTACATTACTCATGTACCCTGCATTAAAAAAGATTTTTGTTAAAGAAGAATAAACTAGACAGCGCATTAAATTTTTACATGATATAGTTATAGGTTGATCATGAGATTATTTATATCTATTTTTAACATGATTCAGAGTCTTCCTTCATAAAATTACATCATCTAATGTTTGTGTGAAAATATTTCCTTTCTCAGGAAACTATGATGATCTATCATGAGTATTTTTTGAATTCCTCAACATTATATCCAACTAAATATCATTAATATTGAGAACGTATTTATTATTTTCAAGTTATTTTTCCCTATTTTAATACTCAATATTTAACTTCTAAATTTTACCTTCACGCATTTCAATGTTCCCTTTCAACATGTTGATATTCTTTTTCACTTTTTCTATCTTGATATTCAGTACAATATTTTTGATATTCATTGATCTTTTCTTGAGCTTTTTCAAATGAAAATAGTACATCCATAAACACATTCTTAAACCTCTAATTATTAAAAATAATTATTTTAAATCTATATAAACTAAATAAATTATTTCATTTCAAAGAAATATAGATTGTTCCTTAACCATCACAAGTCTAATAAGGGTGTTTCAACTACCTAATTTCATTGATAATGAATCATATATAACATTTTTTTAATTATTTAGATGTTAATTCCCATCATGAATATGCTTAATATATACAAAAATTTATGTGATAGATTTTATAGGGACCTTACTTAAATAGTTATTGATTTTAAATATATTTTTTATTTGATTTATTAATCACATTTTCTAAAAAAAAATCTATGTTATTTTTTAGATGAACAATCATCAACAAAATTAACATAAGACTAATTACTAATTTAAGATAATTTTGAATAATCTTTAATTTTTAACTTTTTATTTTCATCATATCCCATTTGTTCTTCATGTTTTAAAAATTATTGTATGAAACATCCAAATAAAGATTCACAAGCATGGAAATATATTTCTCTATCCAAGATTCATTTGTTACCAATATTTACATCATGTAATTAGTTTAAACATAGTGTCCTTCAAAATAGATCTAATCATAAGTAAAGATGATTTTAATACTAATTTTTAGCCCTAGTAGACTATTTTAAAACACCTAAGAGGGGAGGGGGTGAATCATGTGTGGTTGAATATTTACCAAATTCCAATTTTTTTTTTAACTTTTTAACCCCTTCATACTTTAAACCTCATTTTTTTATTAAGATAGATAAATATATTCTTCTTTAACCTAGATACGACTATATTAAATGTAGTAAAGTTTGAAAGATTTTTAATTACAAGGATCAACCCCTCTTTAGAATATTTTGATTTAAGTGCATGGGATGTTTGAGTTTCATATTGTCCATAGAAAACCTAATTATAAATTATAGTACATTTGACAGATTTTTTTGGAAATAAGTGTTTCCTTACACTTGAATGTGGTATGCAGATTATCCTAAAACCATTCATGCAATATTAGGGAAAAGCCTATGTTCACTATATTGAACAAGTTATCATATTCCATGTCACAAAGGTTGTTTATACTTCCATCACATCATTTTTGTGTAGCTCTTACATATTTTTGAGTAGATAAAAAAGTTTATCCAGGGATGCCACTGTACCCAAAATATTATTTTTTCCTCAATAAGATCTATCAACTACCTCAAAAATATACTATAAAAAAATAATCATCACTATATGTTTTTTCTAAATAGCCTATAGATATTTTTAAAATTCTCTTTGATAAGTCTATAAAACTCTGTATTGAAGAAACACAAACCTATAAAATCATAAATGGTGTGTATAAAATGAATAGGACAAATATATAATCATTCCAATGATGAACACATTGAACAATTTTCTCTTCCCTTTTTCATATCATAAAGCACCACATATGACTACTACTGTTTGAACTTTTCCTTCTATTTTTTGTTCACCCAACTATGTCTGGTTAACTTATTCTTATTATCTTCTTTGAATCCCATGTTTCATAAAACATTTTCATGAGATTAGTAAATACTTATTCTTATTCTTTGATAGATATGTTTCTCCCATCAAACTCAACAACCACTAACCATATTCTCCTACTTAGGTGATATATTTTATTTACAATGACTCATATGTATAAAAAGGCTCATACACAAGATTTTCATGTGTATCCACATAAATTAATTTTGGGTACTATTATTTTATAAATAGTAACATCTATGATAAAAATTAATGATTAAACTAGCTCTAATATCCAACCACAATCCACTATATTAATTTATTCAACTTATTTCCATGTAGATATCTTAGGTATAATTACAAGAGAACAATTTTATAGTATTATTTATCATTTTTTCTCTTTAGTGAAAATATCTATTTTTATATTAGTTTGATATATTTTATTCTTAAAATCCCTCAATGGAAATATACATATCAAACTTCATTATTTATATATAAAATATAAATAATGCATCAATTTCATTTTGGGAATTCCCCTACAGCATGAAAAATTCCTTGAAAACTATTACTATCCCCATATTGCATCTATAATAACTAATTATAATATCAATAATTATTTATCATTCATATCCTATGTCAAAAAATCATTTGAGATATTTAATAAACTAAAGCTAAAAACTTATACCATGTGATATGTATTTAACGATTTATGAAATATATATGTTCTTATTTAAAGGGCGGAGAAATATATAGTATTATATCTCAATGAGATGTATTCTACTTTTAATGTCCCATTGATATCAAATTTTAAATCACTCATTCTGGTTTTTTCATATAAATTTTATAAAATTTTAAACTCTGATGAACAATCTAATAATCGACTCAATAATGCCTCCATTATTCTTCAAAACACTTTTATCTTATTCTTCATTATAACAATGTTATTATTCTAGATAATTATATATAATTAAATAATTTTTATTTTTTTGTGATATTTATAACATTTATTAATGGATTTAGTATAATCATAATATATTTCATCATTAAAATATAAATTTTGGAGCCCTACATTTTCTTGTAGTGTATTTCTATAAAATTACCCATGTATAGATTGTTACAAATATTACATGATCCTTATAATATTGCAAAATACCTAATACAAATTTACTTGATAATAATTACATAAAAACTATTGATCCATACATTTTCATTCATTTTCCATTTTTTATCACAGTGTCAAGAATGGCCCTTACACATATCGTGAATGATTCTTACCTACAGAATAAAGAACCCCTCACAGAGTCAAATGACTTGAAAGAATCTATATATGATCCATACATAGAACTATTAATGAAATGTTTGAACATGTAAATTATTCAGAAGTGATTCATATATAGAGTGAGAATTATTTATATGAAAATATATATACTTTCCTAATAATTTTAATTAGAGTGTCAAATTTAGATAACACAGAAAATTTATCCAGGGTCATTTCCGATGAATTTTTTCCATATAAACTCTTCTCTAAACATCCTCCAAGAGGTATTAATAATGTGTTCAGTATCCATTAATATCAACACTCCATGAATGGTTTCCCTATAAATCATGTTGTATTCCTTAAAATATTTAAACTTTTAGTATAAATTAAATAATAGTTGTAGAATATATCTTGAACATGTTTAGGAACCAACATCTACAAACTCTATTTTCCTTCATGAAAATTTTATAGACAATTATTTTTCCACTTTTATAGAACTTATAATTTATTTAAAGGCCATTTTTACCATACTCATGTGTATGGGATTCTGATATAGCAACTAACTCCATTTTTCATTACCCATAATGCATGGGGAACACCATCAACTACTTTAGTGGGTAGAATCTCATTCCATCAACAACATCAAAATACATTTAATTTCTTCAAATTACTCCATTGAATAAAATACAAACATAAAAAGAAGAAAAACTCAATTTCTTATTCATAGATATTACTCACTAATGATTTTTGTGGTACAGTTTTATCATGTTGTCACATAAAGTTGATTCACCAATTCCATATAGATGTAATGAGATTATAAAACCCATAAAAATGTGAATACATAAGGGTAATATGAACATATATAATATATGAAATATTAGATAGTTTCTTATGTAGGATATTTTTATGAATTCCTAACAGATTTTAAAGAATCTAAAATGCACCATATAAAATGTAATATCCAATTTTCCACTCTTTCACATTAGATACAGATATATATATATATATATAAATTGATTTTTATATAATGAAATTTTATAATAATTGACCTAGAAAATAATGAATTTCAGTTATCCCTAACATAGGATCATCATAGATTATTATAGGTTATGATGATTTTTTTTGTTAACATGTGTTTCCTTCTTTTATAGAGATTCAATATATACTCATGAAAAACATACAATGTTTTTGAACACTTGATGACGAAATATTTATACCACATGGAGTGACATAAAATATGCATTTGGTATATTATGGGTGTATTAATAATATTTGGATTCTCCACTTCTCGTGGTTAGTGAGATACCTAACATGAAAACCATAGTGAATTGATTCTTCTCTTATTAAATCCATGAGGCTTAACTAATCATGGGTGGTAGTTTATGTTCTTGATCATTTAATTTTTTTGAGCTAAACTAATAAGGTATTTTCCCTCTCATATGACGTGTATGATATTCATTCCCTTTATTGACATATATTTAGGAGTTTGTGGTTTCCCCTAGATATTATATGAGATGTTGTTATCTATTTAGATGAAGCGAATGTGATGTACATATCCATAAAGGAAAATAAAAGATTTTATATTCATACAATTTATTGTTATATGTATACATAATTGAGAACATATGAGTTGGTAATATGGGAATTCCATACTTAGTTTCCTTTGATCTCATGATCTCTTGGAACAAGGTAACATATTAGAATAAACACTTTCATTTGATGAAAATAGTGGAATTGGGTACAAAGATACATGTATTTGATACAGATTATTCTTGATCTATTTTTAGTTTCAGCGGCATTAAATATTTCTTATATATTACTATTTTCTTACAATTATATGTCAATAGATTCATATTTATTTTCCATGATGTAAAGACATAAGGGTTTTGGATTTTTTTGACTAAATAGGTATTTATTTTGACTAATAAAGATATTGAAATAGTGTTTTTGAGTTAATCTAATTGAATTTTGGATGGGTATTCCTAGGGTTTTACATATGTTGTGATGCCCAATGAAATTAATAATAGATTTTAAATTTTTTTGGAATGATTTACAACAAAAATCTGGATATTATTTTTTTCATAATGTGTATTGGTTTCACTTATGTTAATTTATCGATACATGGTAGTATAAGAAGTTACTTTTTGAGGTTTGAGATAATATGCGTTAATTAGGTTAGAGAAGAATTATTAACCTAGATTTCAATTTTTGCATCATCAAAGTACTAAAACCCCTAGAGATTTTTAGGATTATTGATGATTTTGTTCGAATTATTAATATTGAGTAAACATTATTCTTCAAGAATGAGGTTATCATATGGATAAAATAAGGATTTTTTATCACATTAATTAAAATATTATATTGTATCTAATAGAGAACATTTTTACAAAGATCCCAAAGAAGAAATTTTATTTCACTAGATGATCATTCTTGAATATATATAATGAAGAAAAGTATAATTTTTTTATTCGATAGAGAAAATATGAATATATAAAAAAAATAGAATGTTTATTAGAAGTTTGAGAAAGAGAAAATAGATTTCCCCTGATGAAATTTCATGAATCTGTCATAAGGATAACATTAGATATAGAAAACTATAAAAACTTGATTGAGATCATCAGAAAATATTATTGGAAAAAAATCAAATCAAATTCATCAATATAGGGTTTCAAGTTAATTAAACATAAATATGATTTCCTATTACGTTACACTAGATGGTGTATTATCACATGGATTAGTTCTTATAAATAAGTGCCAAAAAATATTTTAGGATATTTACAATGACTTTATAAACTCAATCATTTTAATGATGCAATTCCTAAAAAGTAGTACTAGATAAGTATTTGAGGATATTTACAAATTAATTTTAAAATAAAACATTATGATGTTGTTGATCTATAGATTCAATGCTCATAAATCTAGTTGGGTTTTAAGTAAATTCTAAAGATTTCATTTATTTATAGGTTTGAAGAAAATATGATGAATAATTTTTACTCAAGTTTCTTAAGACTCTTAGATGGAATTCAAGTTAAATTTTGATATAGTTGGAAATTTAAAAAAGGAGAAACACTTATTCATGGATTTTCAGAGGTAGTATTCCTATAAATATAGGAGATCCCATTTAGATCTAGTGAATGTAAATTTTCTTTTTTATTATTGATTCACTTTTATAGAAAAAGAGAGAAACCACAAGGTTGAAATAGAGAAATCATAAGAATATAAATTATTTTTAGAAGACAACATCAGAATATTTGAACTATTCTCCCTAAATAGTTTCCATAATATATCTTTTTCCTGATGTTTTGGATCATCCATTATAAGGTATTCATTTTTATATGCTAACATGTAAGATGTTTTCATGTATTTTTTTCTTCATATCTTCCATACATTAAATCCTCTTATCAATATTAAGTTTTATTTATCAATACACACAATTTGCTAATTTTTAGTATCCACCAAAATACATCTATCCATAATCATGTCAACTTCTTCATTTGAGGAAATAATCATAAGGAACTACTCCACCATGTCTTCCTTGGAAAGGACAATTAGTTGTAAGTCCATAACACCCTCCGCATATGCCTGTTTTGAAATAGAATCCTCCAATGGATCCTCTACTTATCCAGGAAGATCATAAAGCGTATTATGAGTCTCAATAATAGTATAATCCTCCACTATTGAGTCACCCTGTTACTAGATGGGGTCTCCTATCACCCCACTAGCAAGAAAATTTTCCTAGGAACTCCACCTCTAGGTTCCTTCACACTGAAATGCAGGAACTATCTCTTTCCTGTTTCCTCTACATAGATGTAGATCTTGTGTCAACTTGGTTAGGGAGGAATGAATAATCATTTAATCATTTTAATTTCTTTCCATTATCAAGTATATAGTATCCTAAGTCTCTATCTCCCTTCCCCCCTTTCTTCCTCCTCAGTCTATAAAATTCTCTATGGAGATGTTCCCCGACACACACTTCTAAATTTTATCCAGACTCTTCTTCCATTAACTCTACTTCAAATCGAGCATGTCCACCTTCTAAGGATTTAGCAGGACCACCTTAATCCTGGACCTTCTCATTAGTATCCAACCCATTGAAATGATTACAATGTTTTAAACTAGACAACATCTTCTTTGGGGTGGACCTTTTATTTAACCTTTTTCCGACCATTATAATCCTATAAGTGATTCAAACAACCCTTACATACCATTGAAACATCTGTGTCAACTAATTTATTTACCCCTTCAGGGTAGTATCCGCTTCTAGACCACACAGCCTCTACATAATAACCTTAAGTCACCACATTTGATCCCACTATCCCACTGAGAGGCTGATCATTTTGCATGGTAAAAATGACTCCATTGCTATCACCAACCACCACATCAAATGTTGTTTCCTTAGTTGAGAAAGGGGGACCAAACCCACCCAAACCCTCTGACCCCCATACCCAGAATCACCCTACACAACTGAAATATCCATTTTATGTTTCAACCTACTGAACACATATACATCATTTGGGTTCATCTCTCTCAGATACAACTACTTTAGGAATGAGACTACATTGCTCGAGTCCAACTAACCAGCTTCATCCAAAAGGGAAGAGAGATGTGGTTCCAAATGGATTCCAACATTTAGATCCCACTAGACTATATCATTCATATAATATCGACTATTTTTTTATTACCTGGCCCCTCCTTGATTGCCTTCTGAGATCAGTTCCCAAAATCACACCTACATGTTTCCACCCAATGACCAAAGAAAAATCACGAGGAGTAGTAATCGATCCATTGCACAAAATAAGTATATTTTTTATATCACTGCTATTTTCCCACTGATAACCATAAAAAATATACTATATTAAGTGTGACATCAACTTCAAATCATTTTCTTAGACAAATTGGGTGAAAAATCTCATATGTTCTTCTATATGAACACAAGTAATTACCAACTATATTCCCTAACATTTTTATGTATTTAGGGGTTTTCAAATGGATCGGGGGGTTCATGAAAGCTTACCCCAATAGAGATCGTGGATGGATCCAATGAAAATGGAAGTAATAATACCATCTGAACAAAAATAATGAATGTCCATTGAAAAAATGGGGTTCACTAGACCACACAATAATCATCTCCCCCTCAGAAGAAAGCTGAATCATAATTTGTTTGTTATTTAGTAAACCAACAGTTTCTCGCTCATATAAACCCGCATAATCGAAGATAAATCGATTGAATAAATCAACTGATGGGAATCAGTGCTAAAATTGACCAACCAATGTCTATTTAAAGAGTTATGAGGCCTTGGTACTCCCAATTTAAGAGTGATAGTGGCGGAATTCTATTGACAAGGTTGTGAACCTTAGGGAATAAATAAATTTGGGGGATGGAATGAAGAAAATATATATTCTAAAAGGGTATTAAGGGGAGAGGTCTGGCCACCATGAAGGAAGAAGGTGGCCCCTCTCCCTCTCATAGGGGAGGGACCTCTGCACCCGCCATCATCTAGGGAGTTAGGGTGACCAATGACGAGAGATCTATTCCACCATCCTAAGATAGTATAATACCAATTTTTAGATGTGTTTAATGATTTAGAGCTATTTTTATTGAAGAAAATTAATCAAGATTGATATTATCATTATTTTAATGTGAGTTCCCGGCTAAGAAACTACTATATTGAAGAAGATGATAATCATATGAAAGAGTATTGGAAATAAATACTCCATATGGGGAAGTACCAGATGGATAGAGTTCTAGAGAGATAATGAGAAAAAACTGAGGGTTAGAAGTGTGTTAGACATAACATAATAGATCGTGGTGAATCAAATAAGGGAACATTCGATATAATAAGTATCATATTGATGTTGAACATACAAATGTACACTAATCATAGGGTACTTGAAGAAGTATTATTACATGAACATTTTTTAAAGAATATTTCTGGAATAGTTTTTTTAAAATTTGAGGCTTTATTATATTGAGGAATATCATGATCAGTAGTAAATTTTTAATACATATAAAATTTCAATTGAAATTTTGAAGATCCTATAGAAGTTAAATAGTTGAAAGAAAAATCCAAATTTCTTATGGAGGAAAACAATTTGGAGAAGAAGATCATTCTATACAAGATAAAATATGAAGAAGAAAGACCTTGTAGGTAGGGGGTATAACCCAAAGATGAAGAGGATCATGGGTTGGTGGTATGTCTAATAGAGATGGAATATGAGAAAAAGAGTAAATATAGAACCATAAATAACTATGGATGAATATTTCTTTGTTGGGAAGTATAAAAAGTGTCATCTAGATAAACTTCTTTTGGAGTGTATAACAAATTTCTTCCCAATCCATTTTAATCATACTAATGTTACTGGAGAATCCATGTTAGGGTTATAACCAACAAGGAAAGGTGTAGGTTTTCACATTGAGGTTGAACCCTGTAAATATCATGTTTTAAACTCCCTATTTACATTTTCTATATATGTGGGGTTATTTAATGATATCATTGTTTGGACAAAAAGTGGAAAATGTAACACATGATTATGATGAAAATAATATATAAAAATTAATTGATTAATGATTTACCCCACCCACTCTATGTAATCTTACACTATTATAGGAACTAAAATTGGTATTAGATATAATTTTTCCTACGATGAATCCAAATATCAACTGAGGATAGAGAATATAAATTTACTTAACAACATGAGTGTTCCTATATTTAATGGAAATAACTATAACAATTTTTGGAATATTCTATTACCCTACCAACTCTCTATTAGCCTAAAATTTTGAGATGCTTATATAGTGGGATTTATTCCCTTTAATATGGTTTCTGTGATAGATACTAAAAAATAAATATGAATATTGATGTAAAAGATAAAAAATTTAATTTTATGGCTCTATTTTTGAAGGTTTATAAAAAATTTCTATTCCTTTCCATTACTAAAGATATGTGGGATATGTGGGGGAAAGATATAAATAAAAACTAAAAGTTAGGGAGGCTAAGTTATATATCTAGTGGAGTATTATTAGAGACATCAATAGGGTTGATGATCAAAATATTTATTAGTACTTTACAAGGGTCAATGAAACTTTCATTAATATCATCAGTTTTGGTGATAAACTATAGGATTCTACTATTTTTTTAGAAATTTATGAGAAATATTATAGTTTGTTTTGATCACAATATTATATATCTAGAATATCATAAGGACCTATATTTATATGAACTTTATAATATTCTCATAACATATGAAATATGAAAATCAACAATCTTTAGGATGAATTATAAGAAAGAAATATATTTTGGAATTATATAAAGAGTGGTATTTAAAGATGAATTAATATAATATGAATCAAGTAATTAATATGATGAGGAGGATGAATATTATATAAATAAAATAATTACTCTTAATTATAGTGAAAGAATAAGGAGAATTAGAAAGGAAAATGTAATAAATCACTTAAGTTCTATAATTCTAATAATATTGGTAATTTTTCAGTTGACTGTACAAAGAATAAAGTTGTAAATTATATGTAAAACTAAATAAATAAAAAGTATCAAAAATAAAATTTTAAGAAACCTAGTAAAATGGTTTCTTGTAGGAAGGAGAATTTATTATGTAGATTATAGAAGAATGATTCTTTTTCTAGTAATAAATCAGATGGGTATGCTAATTTGATAACTCTTGGTAAAATATAATGTTCTTCAATGAGAAGTAATGATAATAAAGATAATAAAACATTACTATAAATGATTCTAAAATAAAATTTGGATTTATCTCATCAGAATGTAACACAACTAAAATAGGATAATATTATGTTTAAGAAAGAATCTAACGATGATTTTTGTTGATAATATCGAGATTATTAAAAAGGAAGTGACACACCTTAATGATTTCATAACCTATAAAGTGAATGTGGATATGCAAGAAAATATGTTAAAAGATCAAGAGGAATATTCATCTAGGTTGGAGGATATCAAAAAGGAATAAACAACACTTATTTTGGAAATTAATAAAAACATATTGAAATTTTATGAATTTGATAATACAGTAAACGATCATCTAGAAATATTTATAGAGAAAGAGGAAATTTTTTCTAGGACATAATAAATAGGTCATATAGTATATAGTGAGTGAAAGAAGATTAGAGAAGTGATCACTAATTTAGTTAAGATTAAAGGTGAATCTTCTCAAGTTGGGGAAAATTAGATTCCAAATAGGCATGTTCATTCTATATCTAATAAATATCAATATACATCTACCCTTACTAACTATTATAAATCCAAAGATAAGATTTAATCGGCGATTACTATGAATACTGGTGATAAATAATCTATTAAAAATATTGGAATGAAAAAAATAATATTTCCACCTGAACAAATATTCCAACCATTTATAGAGAGACAAAAATAGAAAACAACAACATAGAACTATTATTAGACTGATCAATCAAGGTTCAGAGGTCATTTCTTTTGTTTTTGATTATTTGGGCTAAAGCATACTCATGCTGGTTCAATATTTATCTACCAGGAAATATTTATAACTCAAAGGGGAGTAATTATATGTAGATAAGAATAAAACTTAATGGAAACATTGATGAGTAAAAAAATAATTTTCTTAGGGATATCAATTCTATTGTTTCAATTTAGGTTAGTAGGGGAACTTAAGGAAGGTGAGTAAAGAAATAAAGAGTAATTTTTTGTTTCACAAGAATAAATATCAAAGAATATAAAAATAGGGGAAGTGAAATAGATAGTTCAAGAAAAATAAAATAGATAGTATTTAGAAGAAGAGAATAATGATGTTGATAATTTATTTACATATGGTTGTATGAATATTCAAGTAAAATGTAAGAGGTTTAGGAAATATAGGAATGGTAGAAAAAACTAAATGATTATCTGACCACCCCAAGAGGAAAACCTAAAAATATTCTTTCAAACTAAAGGGAATGAATATATTTTTAAAGATAAAAGAAAGATAATAGATTCATCTAAAGAATCAATGAGTGATAAATAATCCATTATAAAATCTATGATGGCTAATTAAAGGAATGAAACACATCATATGATAATTCTATAATAAAGAATAAGAAATGACTAGATTTATAGAAGAATCTAATTCTTAATTTTAATTATTTGGAATATTTAGGTTACTCCATATTCCCATTATTCATGTTTATTTGAACTAGATTGTATGCGATTTATGTATAATAAATAGAGGATTTGTCTAATTTCTCATGAGGTATTACAGAAAAAAGAGATATGAATATAGGAAAATTATGATCATTTGGATAAAGAATATTTTATTACCCTTTACGGGGATAAAATATGAAGATGGGGTATAAGTATCACTTTTTTCTTAGTTACATAAAACTAATCTTCAAGGATAAGAGATGTTTGTTGAGAAAACTAAGATGAGGGTGAGATCTGTTTTTACAGTATACTAATTTTTTTAGTTTTTTTCTTGATATTAGTGAATGATTTATCTTAACAAAACCAAACATGTTTTTTTGATATATGAATAAGGGAATAATCCTGAGGAAAGTGTTATAATAAATAATAGTTATGGGAAAAATTGATCACCATGATTATATACTCATGTTTCAAACATTGTGTTCACCCACATGGACCAAAATTTTTCTAATTAAGTGCTCTTTATATAGAGATTCTTGATATACTATTCTTATCTCGAGGGATGTTCTTAATTTAATGAGATAAAGTATGATGATTTGAGACAACCCCAATATTTCCTTATTCATTTGATTGTAAACAAGGTGAAGAGAGAAATTTCACACATATGGGGGAGAAATAATTGATAACACATAATAAGCTCCAAGAAGTATGGGGATATGGAAAAAAACACAAGGAGGGATATTATTATTCCAAAGTGTATTGGTTACATTTTTCATCAATATGTGTTTATAGAAAAAGTTACTTAACGATGTTTATAAGAACATTAATTTATTATACTATAGAAACACTATTAACTCAAATGAGGATTTGATGATCATAAATGTACCAAACATGATATATATGTTCATCATTTTATATGTTTTTTTCAAAGGGTTAATATTTTATAATCAAGAGTTTTCTCGAAGAAGGTTATCAGTTAGAGAAAATTTGGAACATGTATCAGATTTTAAAAAAAATTATGTTGTATCAAATGGAAATTATTTTACAATGATCAAGATGGGGAATCATGGTTTCACCTGATGAACTATCATGGATACATCAAATGGGGAACTTTAGATTGAGAAATATGGATGAACAAGAATTATTTCATCAAAAAAAGGTTATCATAAAAAGTGTTATGGATTAATTCACTAGAAAAAGGATTCCATATGATTTCATCGAATGGTAGAGTTCCTATGAAGATATACCGAATGTCGCATTACCAGATGAAGGATTACTTATAAATAAGTACATAAAAATTATTTGACTATCTTTATATGGTTTTTGTAAAATAAAAAATTATTATGATGTTGTTCCTAAAAAAATTATTATACAAAGATTTTAGGATCCTTAAAATGATTTTTAAATGAAAAAATTGTGATGTTGTTGAGATGTAATTTCAATTTTGGTAAATATTACTAATATTCAAGGAATATATAAAGAGTTATTAACACCATGATTTTAGTAATATTTGATTATTAATGTTAAACCTACTTTCATTAGATGATTTTAAAGTGGTCAAACAAATATTGAGTTAAGGGGGAAATACAAAATATGATCTCATGCTTATTCCTTGATTTTTGGATGAAGTATGCATATAGAAGGAGTATATCTCATTAAGAGTATGTGTTAATGAATCTAAAAATTAGTAAGAGGAATTATTATTTATTGGTATTGTGATAACAACTTATATTATACTTGGTTGAAGAAAATGAGAATCTAATGGAAGAGGATCAGATAAAATCTTATGGATTAATGTGTACCAGAGAGATGAAGAGGTAGAAAATGACTAAGGATACACAGTGTACCAGAAAAAAAAACATGATAATGGTGCATCAAGTAGAGGCTAATCTTTTAGAAAGAGTACCAGAAATAGGTGAAATGGATATAGTCACACGAGGTAGAGAGTACTGAAAAAAGCATACTAGAAAGAGTAGTATCAGACAAACATTTAATGATGAATATTTCCAAGAAATATTTTGGAATGTCATCAGTTGAGTATATCCATTTCACTCAAGATTATAAGGATTATTCAATAACAAACGTTTTTTAGAGATGTATTGAATATCTTGAAGAATTTATATACTAGAAATGGCCATATAACTTTCTTGTGATGGAAGACCATCTAACGTTCTTGTGAAGGAAGATCATCTATAGATTATTATTTTTCTACACAAGATTAATAAAGAAGAAGGAAGAGATTGTATCTAAAAGTATACCTTTTTATTTAATATTCTCATGGATGGGAGTATAACTAGTCCCTAAGTAATAGTATAAAAGAATGATAGTTGGGTTTTATAGCCAAATGTGGCATAAGAGTTGGTCGTTGGGGGGAGAACTAGGGTAAACTGGGGGAACAATTACTATTTTATATGTCAAGTTGTTTCCCTTGAATTTTTATCGTATTTATGTTAGTGTGGAATCTTTATTGGGGGGAGGTATAACATATATTCCAGGCAGTATGTACTCACATTGATTCCAATCCTTGTAAATATCATGTGATGATCCCTGTATTAATATTTTAGACAGAAAAGATGAGGTTGTTAGATATCATTGACTAGATCAAAAATCAATCAATTTTTAGAGGTTTAATATGATAATAATTAATGAAAATAAAGGGGTCACTAATTAAGTCCAACCCACTCTCATAGATATTAAAATATTTTTGGAACATTATATTTTAGATGTTATTGTGTGTGGGTGATATAATGTGAAATGAAAAATAAGACATTTAGGATTTAGTGAAAGTTGTAGATTCAAGGAGAAACCGCATAAATCCATTATATGTATATTATATATATTATAAATATCAAATTGAATGTTATAAATAGTCATTGAATATGAATTTAATGTTTCAAAGTTGGGGTTTTCATGCATTTTGGGTATATCCTATTATGTGATTGGGTTATATCGTATGACATTACCACATAATGTCATACTGTACATATTTCTATATCATATTTCTTGGAATATTATATCATTATACAATCTATGATTTAATTTTTGGCCACACATTAAGTGTTAATGTTAATGTGTGACCTTCCATGTTTTCTATCATTTAGAGTCCTTTTCATAAGATGAAATGGATGAGGAAATAATTTCAGGAAAGATATGAAATAATGTGCTATGTAATTTATTGATGTGTTATACTTCTTGAGTAAATGAATGAATAATTAAAAATCATCATCGAGGAGAAAATAAATGATCCCAGAACCATGTGATTATTTCTTGTCTAATCATCCAAAATTAGTCAAAACTCCCTCACAATGTATCTATCTTCTTATACCACTTTTACAGTAGAGGAACTAGAATCATATAGAGGGAGGAATATTTACATGATAAATGAGAAATTTATCCTAGACCATGTATACATATAGAGGTGGGATGTATTTTGTATTTCTCGAATATGATCTCCATCAACCCTATAAGGAGATGGTGACGTGACAATAATGGTGTAAGATGCACATTCACAATTTTTTTTATTTCTAGTTTATGCATGGTTTCTTTTATCAATAATGGTTAATATAGTTTTGGGTTTTTATTCTCTTCAAATATGGTTAACAATTGTTATTATATTTCTTTGAATCCAAATCAATTATTAAAAACTTCTTAAGGCCCACAAAACAAGTCTATATATGATTATGTTGTTTACAAGGAATGTATTAGGGTTTTTCATATCTTATCACTCATATATCCAAATTAAACATATGATTAGTCTATTATGATATTTTTTTCATGTATAATGTGTGTTTGAATATTTATTCACTGTTATATGACTTTCTAAATTTTTTATGCAATTTGACTTGTCTAGATTCATAGATATAGAGACAATGTGTGGATAAGACATCTAGATAAGACAAAATATCAGTGACCCCCTTCACAACACATTGATACCGTGGAAAAATTCGTCAATGCAGTTAGTAATGTAGGATACCCTCTTTTTAATATGGTTAGGGTCTTCCAATTTTTGATTAGGTAATCTCCATGGCCGATGGACATTCCACATTGTGATGATGAGGTCCTTTATAGAAGTGGGTACACCTTCAACTAATTATTACCCCTCAATGATGCATGAAACCCCTATTATGATTCCAGATAAGTGATGTAGATTTCATAATAGTAGGGTTATGTGGGTTTTTTGTTCTTTTATCATTTTTGGTATTCAATGTTTTCCTTGGTATAGAGACACAATGGAGTTTTTATGTGAATACTAGGATTCACCTTTACCATTTACAAACATTACCTCTGGAGTTTATCTAGGGTTTTACTATTTTGATGTAACATTCATAATTCTATTATGTTTTACGGAATTGTACACAATAAGAAAATAAACAGATAAATATGGTTCTATACCCACGGTTCAGAGAATCAGGTTCATAGGGAATACTATGACCATAGTTAGAGATAATCAATAGTATTTGGGATTCTTGTATCAGCATTACCAAATTTAATAGATCACATGGCTCTAGAATAGCCAATATACATTGAAATGTGAATCCATGGTGGTATTTGGATGTGGGAAACAAAAATATTTCAATGGAAACTAGGGGAAAAGTTCACAAAAGAGTAACAGCCATGGTCAATGATGACAATTGTTGTATCTAAAATTGCATCCATTGTTGATGAAGATAATGGTGGTAGAGAGAACATATTTTCTTTTATATGAAAACAATTGCCCTTGATCATTGGCTGAAAAAATATGGCCATAGTTAACTTGAATTATGGTTATAGGGATTTAGTCAAAAACATAAAACCACAAGTTCTAAAAACACTAGCCATACAACTTAAACCAAAATGATTTTTTCACTTTTTTAATGTCTTATAATAATTATTAGATATAAATATTGTAAAACATAAATACTCATTGATATACATAAGTTATTAGTAATGTGTTATATGAAATTAAGAATATTCACTAGGATGAAAATGAACCTATTTTTTTTTAAAATATGACCATGGTTTTAAACTATATCCATATATTTTAAAACTCTTATAGTGTATTCAAACCATTATTATAGGGTTTTTATTATTAGAAATATATTTAAATGGATTAAAACTATAGACATAACTTTATAATAAAATTCATAGTTTTAAATATATGGTGGTATGATGGGCCTTATTTCAATGGCCTTGATGACTATGGTGTCCAAAATTATTTTTGTAGGATATGACATAGTTTTGAAACCTACTTCCATGGTTTTAGTTCCTGAAAATATTATCCTTTTCTAGTTGTGTTACATTGAATTTTTATACTCACCCTTACACTATATTTTTCCCTAAATAGATTTTTGGTACTATGAAACACAATTCAAATGTGACTTGGGTGGGTGTGGTGTCAATGGATTCGTAGATTAGTGGTACACTACAATGTTGATTATTGATGATATGCATGTTAAAATTTATTTTTATGTGGAATTCTCCATATATGATTTTTTTTCTTTATTATCAATTTTTATTCCTTAATGTTTCCCCTGACCACCATTGATTCATCTATTTCATTATAAGTGTGGTTATCATGTGTAAAATGTATTTTATCTTAAAGATGTGTCTTATGTTTATTTCTTTTATTTTTATATTCTATTATACTAATATATGGTTGTCTGTGGTTTTATTATTCTGTGGCCTCCCATGTGTTTGATTATAATTCTGGGTCTCAGTTTCCTACCTCATGCCTATTGGAGGTAGGGTGGAAATAGAACACTCAGTCTAATATCATCCTAGCAGGGGTCCTTGGGGGCTTGGGAATGTCTTAGTGGTATCATAACGGTTTGAGTCATTGGTATGGAGTTTGTATTTAGTGATAATTTGATGTTTTTTGTGATAATTTGAAAAATAGTGTCATGTAGATTTTACCTCTACTAACATACCACGGATCCTAGTGTATATATATGAGGATAATGGATCCTTTCTCTAAGAAATTTATTATATTTTCGTTGGCAGATAACTCTTTGAAATAATTTTTATGGAATAACGATATAGTGGGAACATCATGTGGTATGTTAGTTTTGACTTTTATCATATTATTTATGATTTTTATTACTTGTAATTATTTTCTAATCATGGGATCATATTAAAAAAAATTAGGATACTACACTGAAGATAGCCAACTTTCATTTAGATTTTGAGTTCTGATGAGACTACACCAGTGATTTGGCCTCTAGTCACTTTTTATTCGAGTAATGAGGAATCAATGCATGTACATGATTCAATGGTATCTTCACCATGTTAGGAGAGCTAAGATCAAACACTGGTCATATATAGGGTAGACCTTCCCAATTATTAGAATCATTAAGAATGGTAGGGCTTTTAATAGATTGAGTGTTCTTTATGAGATTCATCAACAATTTACTACTTTTTTCTAAGGAAATATAGACTCTCAGGCTCTGTATTATTTTCTAACATTAAAGATTCATTTTTTCCTTCTTGTATAGACACCTACAGACTATTTGGGGATTATTTCATCAATATTTTTACTTTTAATATATCTCTATTGTTTGATAATGATGACATAGAGTAGGGATGATGCAACTCTATCCAGGTAGAAGTTGTGGAATATTTTTTGGAGGAAGTGTTGTTATATTGTTATTAGGGAAACATTTATATGTCCAAGTATTCCATAAAATCTATAGACCTCTTAAAGTAATATCTAAAAATAAATCAGGGGACATTTGTTGAAGACCTGAAGTTTAATTGAGTCTTTCATATGGAGATTTGGGATAAAGATGTTCCAATATGAATCCCCATCAATGATAGAGTTATAAAACATTATTTAGTGGCAAACTGTTTTCTATAATGTTGTATCTGGGAAACATGCCATAAATATATATTTAGGATTTGAAGATATAAGTAATATCTCATCAATGTCATGCATCAAAACTTCATCAATAATGAAGTGTACATGAATGTACCCAATTTTGAGGGACATTATTAGAGGGATCCTATGTTGTTTTCATTTAGAAGATAGAAAAACATTGTTTTATTTTATGGTTAATGGGCACATGGACTATGATTGTCCCACCTGAGAGCAGTGAAATTCATTGGGGATACTCTATAGATAAATGTCTCCCTAATTAGAATCCTAGTGATTAGGGGCCTCCCAGAGGTGGGTATGGGTCTCGGGGAGTTATTTACTGTAGATAAGTATGTGTCATTTGTACAACTAGGGGAAAAACAATTCCACTTCTACCACAAACTCTAATATACAGTCCATGTTAGTTATATATTATAGGTTTTTAAGGCCAGGAAAAAATGTAGGAGTTAGAGATCTCCAACCAGGAGACACTCCCAATGGTTCATAGTATGATTTGTGTCCTCTCTACATTGGAACTCATATACATCGATACTAGAGAGAGAAATTTGTTTCCATCTACTTCTATTGTCTAGAAGTTAGTGATCTTGTTGTACCACCTAGATGAACCTTTAACCAAGAGAATCGTCCAAAAAGAGTGCAACCTTCACCCATATCCAGTGTTATTGTGAGAAAACTCTTAGTAAAGATAAGTTCTCCTTGGGGTTAGTGTCATGGTAGAGATAAGACACTATTATTATACCCTTTTCGTGGGATGGTTATTTGTAGTCTACGAATTGGAATATTTCTATAATTATACTGTGACATTCCATTAGGAGGATAGGGTGAATTTGGGAGTAGTTCCCTCATAGTAGATAATTCTAGAAATCCCTTTATAGATTACAACAGATTAATAATCATATGGGAATCCTATTCTTGTGCGTTATTCATGATGTGATGGATAAGTTTACTATAGTGTTTGGGAAAATACATGTTATCCTAGACGAAATTCTATTATTTGTCTCCCACTGAGAGGTTAATTTTATTATATATTTAGACCCCAAAACCACACTGATTTTTTCACCAACTTATTGGATATTGTAAAGTGATATTAGGGGGATAAATGCATGATTGGAAGACATTATGCGAAAATGTTTCACTAGAAATTGTGTGTCCCCATGGGTATCTCATTTTCATTTCAATAAGAACGATGGTTGGATCTTGGTGATTTTTATAGATTATCATCATAAGAATTAGCTAACATTCCATAAAAAGTTACATACTCTAAGGATGGATGATATTTTTGATGAAAAAGAATGAGTAATGTAGTTATTGATGATTTATATCAAGTGTCGATATAAAAATATTTCAGTTAATGAGAAGGATATCCATAAGATGGTGTTTAGGTTCCTCTAGAGTCTTTATACATTCAATGTGATTTCATTTAGTGTAAAACATTTCTCTACCTTGTTCATCATTCAAATGAACAAGATCATCCATCTATCCTAGGACCACATTATGAATGTTTTAATTGATGATATTCTCACTTATATATAGTTATAGAATGATCTTGTTGAGAATTTGAGGTTTTTTCTAAACATTAATTTTCAGAAATTGTAATGTGGAAGGCTATATAATAATAAGTTCAATATCCATTATGTATATTTATAGGTTAATTTCATTTGTATGGAGTATTAGTTTTTACCCCACAAAGATAGAGGTTATGACGGCATAATATCTAGCTAATATGCAATTTTAGGTATACTATTTCCTTATTACTATGGGATATTATATAAATTTTTGGATGAATTATCTAAGAGTACATATTAGAATAATAACCTTACTCAATAGTAGAGGCCCATAATTTGTTATAACCCTAATCCTGATGCATTTTTGGGAAAAAGAAGTTGTTTTACAATTCTCTTGTATTGTTGTTTCCAAATGAAAGTGTTTAGTATGATGTGTTAAACAATTATTGTAGGTATATATTTGATTTAGTTTTACTATAGAGGTAAGTTGTGATTAAAAATGGTCCATGAATTTTGGTACCATATATGAAATATTATAATGAAAATGACATGGAGTTTGGAATATTGTTTTTTCCTTGATGATATAGAGGAACTATCTTCCCAGTAAGTGATTCATGTTCTTCACATATTTTAAGTGTCTCTTGTATATCCTATCCTAGTGAGATCCCATCCTGAGGTAAGTACAATGTTTAGATTACCTATAATATTACTACTCTATGATGGTAAATACTATTGGGAAGGGAAACGTGGAAGATGGTTCTTTCAGTTGCAAATATTGTGATTAACTATATGAGGATGTGCTTCATAAATTATCCTTATCATGGTTGGTTTTTGTGGATGAGGTGGACATATATTTCCTTTGATTTGTGGTAATGGTCCCCACCCTTCTTTATTGGGTTAGGGAATACCATCTCAGAGACGTAAATTATATGGTCTTATGTGAAGAGATATTATTATAAGATGCACCTAAGGGTTTTTTTGAAGGTGGGGATCAAATAAACCTAATCCATATGTGGGTAGTGGCTCCAACGGAGTTGTATGAGGAGGTTTTTAGGGAGTTTTACAAACCCCCTTTTGTATACGTCATTAAATAAAAAACATGTACATAGATCAATTGTTCTTATTTTGGTGTCCTTCCATGAAGAAGTGTGTTTCTATGATTATTTCATATAACACTATATGTTTTTAGGTGACCTAAAATACCTATGATGATAATGGGTTAAGCGAACTCTAATATCATCCTGAGTGGAAGTGGGATAATATAGCAATGGTGTAATGTTCACGACCCAACTAGTAACATCCTAGGATTTTTGTAAGATTTATTTAAAAAATAAATATAATTTTTAATAGATTATATCATAGGTTACACTGAACTAAAATTTACCATGTTATATTTCATAATACAATATAATCCTTAATACATCATGAGTGTAAAATGTGAAATATCATTAAGAAAATTATAAGAAGAGTAAAATCTCAGGTGAATGAAAAGATAGTTAAAATTAATTGTTTTAATTCCTTACATATTATTATTGTTATATTAATGATGAATTTTATGTGTTATAATAAAATTTAATTAAATAAATTTTTATAATATAAATAATTAAATTCAATGGGATGTTATTAAAATCATTTAGTGGTAAAAGACCTATTTTTCAATGAATTGTATTTTTCAATATAATATTTGTTTTTATATTAATAAATTAAATTTAGTTATTTTAAATAATGAGTTAATATGGGGTATATACATATAAATAAATATATTAGAACTTATTTAGTATGTAATTTATAAGAAATAAAAATAAAATGACTTTGTGTATAAAAAGGTATTTTCTACAAAAATAGTTTTTTCTATATATCATATTATTTAATGTAAAATATATTATTATAAAATTTAGAAATTGAATTAGACTAAATTATGTTTGAAATCTTAAAAATCACATCAAAATTTTCTAAGGAGGGTTACCTTATACTTTTAGTAAGAAAATAATTATGATGACAAACATTTAATCACGTTTAATAAGGGTAAAAATATATAACTGAATGCATCTTGTATTTTACTAAATAAAAACGACACAAATACCTACTTTAAGACCTTTCATAAGTGGTAAATTTAAATTCCCCTTTCTTAATTATATTTTATTATCTATCCCATCTAACTCTCTTGTGATTCCATCATTACCACTCCCCAAACATTTTATTCCAAGGAAAAACTACCCCTTTCTGACCTATAAATGGAGGTCACTTACACCTACATTAAGGAACAAGTATCCATGAAATATATATTGAAACTCTAACCATTAAAACTCTCATATAACACAATTACACTTTTTTATCCCCATTTTACAACCAAGTGTTCTAATTCATCCATTTTCAAGAGGTCATCCAAGAGAAGAATTATGTCCTTCAAATGAGTATTATCCACTCCCCAACATCTTTTTCTCTATAATTTTCCTTCAATAATATTATAACCATAATAAAATAATTAAATTAGTATCATTAGTAAAATTAAATGTAATTATGTTTATGTGACCACGATTATCTATCTATCTCTCATCCATTCAGAAAATGAATATTTTGCTCATGTTATGTAGAGACTTCCACCTCTATAAACAACATATTTAGTTTTTTATAAACTCAATTCTTAGATGGTTATAAAAAATTATTTAATGTTTTAATATTATATTTTGATCATTATTAATATTATTTAATGATAAATTATGAATTTTAAAAATAATATAAACAATAATTTATCACTGTAAATTTAACAGCCTAATGATTTCCTAAAAAGTGGAAAAAGTTATTCATTGTAACTAATAGATTATTATCTATCCTTGATAATTAAAGTATTATAATTTTTTTATCACTTTCAAATTATTTTATTAATTAAATTATTATCAAGTAATTATGGTATAATATTAAAATCACATTCAAATGTATCCATTATTTATAACATATTCTTGGTTGGGTATGTTTAACCACATATATTTATGATGTTATAAATATATATAATATCTCTTTATGGAAACATAATTAATGATAAAATATTATATTGATATTTAAATAATTTTATTTGTAAAGGAAATGTTTATATTTTACTCATTATTAACATGTCACCTTTTGTACTGTAAAAATTTCTAAAATAAGTCCACCGCCTATCTCGTATTCCCAAATCGTAATAAAAACACTAAATGAATTAAATTAAATCATTATAAATATTAATGGAAAATAAATTCCTGTACATTAAATAATATATTTTTTATGAAATTGGTTTTACTAAATGGGTTTCAACCTTGACGTTTTGGAACTTGTATGAAACCATAAATGTTACTAAAAGTTAAACATAGACATATATAGTAACTAACTAAAAAAGTTATAATGAATAATTATATTTATTGTTTAGGAAAGATAATATATGTGAATAATTTTATAAAATAAGAAATTAATATGGTAAATTTTATTAAACATTTTTTTATAGTTCTTTCTTTGAATTTGAGAGAAAAGGAAGTTATTTCTCATATCAATTTTATTTCATTAAGATATATATATCATATTTACCTATTCTTTTATTTTTTGTGGTGTATATAATAACCTATAGATAATTTTTAATAAATTAAGTTAAATTTAATACATTTAGAATTCTATATCTAGTTCTATATTTCATGGGATTTTAAATTCATAAGATAAAAATGTTTTTAGGGTTTTTCAGATATCATTTTACTTTCTTTGAGTTATAATGTTTCTTATTAAATGCAATTATTCTATGTTTTATTTACTTTATCGTACAATTGTATAAAATTTTATTTCCAAATTATTTTATGAGTATTTATAATTACTTCCCAATAATTATTTTCTAATGTATTTTCACTTACAAGATTATGATAATTGTAGGGGTTTTTTTTAACTCAAACCCCTTTTCATATAGTTATGATATTTATTTATGAACATATATTGCTTTAATTTATTTATTTTATATAAAATTTACACATTATTTCTAGGGAAATTATCTTTATACTTAAAAACTTCTCCTTTAATATATTCTAATCTTTATTGGATAACATTTTTATTCAATAATTATTCTTATCCTTTTTAATAATCTCTTTCACTTTCATGTCCATTTTACGTCATTACACAAATATTTTATATTATTATATTAAAGACCAAATATTTATTATCTCATGTAATCTTCTTATTTATCTTTACATCTTTTAAAAATTATGTTTCATTATAGTTTTGGAAGTGAATTTCAATAAGATAATTTTAAAATAAAAAAATTTATTTTTTCCAATATGATTTTATATTTTATCTTAATTTCAAATTTTCCTCTGAAAATAATTATTTCCAATTTATGGATCAATCATTTTAATTTTATTTAATGTGATATCAAAAAATGGTTTTATCTTAACATCATGAAAATGATTCTAAAATGTGTCTTGTAACTTCATATATTTACAAAATTATAAGCAAATTGTTTCTAAAAAGTCTATTCATGGTTTTTATTTTTCATATAAACTCTATAATAACTATTCACCTATGGGGTTATATTTAATCAATTAATTCAAAATGTGTTTCTAATTTATAGTTTTTACCCACCGTGTTGATAAGGGTTATGTTTAATCTCTTTATTTACACTTCTCTGGACATTATTTTTCTGCTTCATGAGTATATTCTTTATTATCCTTGATTCATTATATATAGTATATATTAATGAGTTAACAATATATCCATTACTCTATAAAGTATGAATACCTTAAATATTGATGCATGATTACCAATATAATTAATATATTAATGGATTGAATAATTATTTACAATATGTATACTAGTTATTTTAGTATAGATAATTATTGATTACTATGGAATATAAATTATTTATTTTTTATTCATTCCATTCAATAGATAAAAACATTCGACATAATTAGTGATTTATGGGGATTAGAATTATTTAACCTCCCTATGCATCAGTAAGTCTCATGACATAAACTATTTTGGGTATTTGGTGTATGTATTCCATTAATTCCTAATTACATATAATGTGGCTATGGAATTTTGGAATTATTTATAATATCTTATAATGACTCCTTTAATGTTTGAATTTGATGTTTGAAATTATGAATTCCATCAACATGATATCAATTACTGTAATGTAAGTGATTATTTACATTTATATTTTATCTAGGTAATTATTTTAATTTGTATATTATCCCTGGATATATTACATAATTTTGATTCAATTATATGACATTAATTGATTATTATTTATTATTTCCATGTTATTTATGCCTTTTTTATTCCATGTTATTTTTGTTTTTCTCTACCCTTTACAGAGTATATGATCTCACACTTCTTATGTTTTTATTTAACTAATGTTATACTGAATTTTAATATGTTTTATATGTTTATATAGGAATTTTAACACAGCAATAGTTTATTAAATATATTTTTTTAGTTTAATATAATTTCTTCAGCAGTAGTTATTACGAGAAAAATTGTGTTTTAATGAAACATGTCATTCCACTAAAATACTTAATATGATAGTTATCACCTAGCCATTGCAATGGTAGTTATGAATAACACTAACTAAATTAAAAAATATATATTTTGATTATAGATATATATATATATAATTAAATTTTTTGTTACCAATTAATAATAAAATAAAACAAAAAACATATGAAAACAAATGAAATCTTTTTTTTGAAGAACTGTTTTGTATGCGCAAAAATTAATTTAATCTCAATAAATTAAATACATTACTTTATTGAATTAATTTAATGATATGTATATATTTATATTTTTCAATAAAATATTTTAACAGTAATTTAGTCTTTTTCTAAGTATGAGATAATAATAAATCCAATATTATTTGTAAAACTGTATTGTTTGTGAAAAAAGAATTTTGTCACATTTTTTGAACTCTTTTAAAAATTATTTTTTAATTAATTTAAAACCATATTTGATAAAATTAACCAACTATTTTTAAATATTAATTTCAAAATTATCGTAGTGTTACTTTTTGTGAATTTTCTAAATAGATTATTTTATCATTGAATAGTAAAAAAACTAGTTTTATTAAGAATTTCCTTTTTGTTTAAATAATTTAAAAAATAAAGATTATTTTGAAATGGTTTTAAAAATAAAATTAAATAACCTATGAATTACCAATCAAATAAATTTTATTTTCATAAATTTTATATTAATTTTTTTAATAAAATCCATACTTTTGAAACTTTTCTCTTTGGAAAACAATTATTTTATAGACTCTATTAGATTATTAATAAAAAAAATCATTCAATTTGGTAGTTTTAATATGATAAAATGGATTCCATATTTAGAATAGAAAAAATATTATTTTATATAATATGGTAAAAATAATTTTTGGACATAAATATTAATAAAAAACATAATTACCATGATTAACGTTAAAATGAGGTTTTTCACATTATATTCTCTTGTATTAATTTTTTTTCCAATTATAAGAATTTTATTTAATAAAATAGATTTAATATTTATAATAGATTTTTAAAATTATCTAATATCAGTTTAATTTTATTATTAAATGATAAATTACCTTGTTAAATACAAATATACAAGTTGCTATTGTGAAAAAAAATGACAAAATATTGTAAACATAAAGGGTGGGGAATGAAATTTTTAAAACATTTTTTTTATTTTGGTTTGGATTGAACATCTAATATCTACACTATATTATTTTTCTTTTTTCTAGGATCTTTTTTGTGAGTTTTATCCCACTATATAACAGTTTTTCTTCTAAAAAAATAACACTCCTTAAATATAAAAGAGAACTTCTTCCCTTAAATCTAAACACCTTTTAAGACCATTGGATTGGAAGAAACCGAAAAAAATTCACCCCAAAAACATTATCCACATTTTATAGATTCTATTATTCTAGAAAGAACAATCCCAATATCCATAAAAATACATCCGAAGAAGGTTGTTCTAATGGAAAGTAATTGTATATAATATGCTTTTTCTTTTTTTTACTCTTCCTCTTAGCACTATCATTCATGTCATTATTATTTCAATATGATGAAAATATTTATATAAAATATACTGAGAAGTCATTAATATGATGGAATAACCTATATCGATATACTATTAAATCAAATGTGAAATGAAATTGTTGATCATGTGTATGGTGGACTACCGCCTTGCAACCAAATGAAATTCATTTTCCTTCACCAACTATAAAATCTAGATATAATGATGAATTTAATGTTTTTATACAATATTTATGATATTATTATAGTTATAAAATTATAATATCACATAAAAATTCCTATGTACCATTCCTTTGGAAAATGAAAATGTTTCTCATGTGTATTCCAGACTATCACCTCACAAAGTGATATGATTTGTTTTTCACATACGCATTACATGGAAGGTAATAAGGAAAAATTTAGTGAATATATGTGATAAATATTACATCATAATAGATCTATAATGGTTATCTATTTTTTCCCTTTCTTTCATTCCATCTTTTGAGAAAATGGGAATAATGTTCATGCGTACATATGGCTTACGGTCTCCATGAATTGTGTATTTCATTTTCTATCTATAAATTTTATGGATTAATATAAATAAATTTATATTACATATGTAATAATTTATAACATGGTTAAAATTATGGTCATTTTGGATCAATTATCAATGTAAAATTGCCAAAAATACCAAAACAAATCATAATAGAAAAAAGAATTTATTGCCCGAAATGTGGTATTAACTAGGAATTGTTAATAAATGGGTAGTAAATGATCATAAGTAAATAATATAAGGTATGATATATATTTATGGATCCATAATATAAGTATAATAACACTAAATTTATTATAAAATAGGTTATAACATATACAAAATATTTCAATCCATAAGGTGACAAAATGTTTTCTCAAATTTCCTTCTTTGTGACACAAGATATGTTATAAAACTATTTTAATTTATGAGGTGTATATACATAACCTTTTTCATGTTATATTATGAATTTATTTTTTATAGTGATATATCATGTTTTTCTTCATGTTGCTATTTCGATGGTCCTGTGATTGAAATGTTACCATAGTGGTCATAAATGTATGTAAAATTCCCTTTATTTTTTGAAATTTTTTATGATTGAGTTTCAGATGATGATATCTCCTGATCTATCTTTTAATAAACACTTGAATTTTCTTCTACTCTAGTTATGTACTCCTTCGGTTTCATATCTCCTGAACAAATCTGATCATGTTATGCTTGATCCATGGAATTTCGTGAATACCCGCAACACTATGGATGCATTGAATTCTTGCGTCTCAGCCTATCCTCGGTTGGCTTCGGATCCTCCAGATTGATCTGATGATATGAAATGTTGGAATGTAGATCTCTTTGTGAGATCTGATGATGCACTTCATAGGGCTGCTGAGAGTGTGATTCCGAACCATGGTGAGTCATGGATGCCTTCTCCTCTGAAGGAGAGTGTGTCGATACGGGATGCTAGGGCAGATCAAACCGGTGGTAATAAGCTTCCATCTAAATATTATGCTGCTACTTTATAGAATAATATTTCAGGGCCGAAGCTAGATGGATTTTTTTC
The DNA here is from genome assembly GCA_963277665.1 of Viscum album. Taxonomy (NCBI): domain Eukaryota; kingdom Viridiplantae; phylum Streptophyta; class Magnoliopsida; order Santalales; family Viscaceae; genus Viscum; species Viscum album. Next base: position 1,028,944,078 of record OY728126.1, read on the forward strand.
TTTGGGTATGTTCAAGGACTCATGCCCTGGTCGAATCCTTCATAAGGGTTCACCTGCTCATGTTGAAGCTAACCTTGCAACCCTCGCTGAGAGAATAGAAATTGGGGAAAATTCATTGATTGCATGAATTGTTTTGACTAAAGGTGAAAACCCTTGGAATATTGATGATTTGATACGCAGAACCTCGATCTTATAGGGCTTCTCTAACTATAGATTCATCTCTCTTGGCTGTGGTTTTTTCATTGTTTGTTTCCTTCAAATAATTTGAATCTTTGTGCATGGAGATTTGGGACTCTACTGTTAAAAACTGGTTGGTTTCACTTACAGGAATGGTCTTTAGACTTCAATGTTTCACGTGCATGAAATGCATTTTCTCAGGTCTGGGTTCATATTCATGTTCTCAACTGGGTCTTCTAGAATCCGCATATTATTTATGATATTGCCACATCAATTGGGAATCCTATTCGTCTTGAAAAAGAGACTGATGATTTCCGGTTTGGTCACTTTGCCAGGATGTTGGTGGAGGTTGATCTATGTTCTATCGTAATTGACAAGGTAACACTTTCCACTCCTTCTGAAAACATTCTAATTGATGGTGAGTATAAGAAAACATATTTTTTTCAATGAATGTATGGCTGTTGGACATGCTCTGGAGATGTGTTGCAAGCATGTTTCATATCAGTAATGTGGAGTGATGGGTCATCCCGCAAATATTTACTGAATGAAGTCAAGGAAGAATGATGCGGCTTTGTAAAATCCCATCGTTGATGATCGTGATGCACTTAAGGATCCAACTTCCATTGTGGATGATTTGAGGAATTTTGGGAAATCTGATTCTCAGGTATCTAAAGGTAAGAGTTTGCTGGTGGATGTGTCTATAGAGAAAACTCATAGTTTCCCCTCGAACCCTTGGGTTGATTTGGATAAATAAGTCACTTCAGATAAGAAAATATCTACACGGTCTTCAGGATTGATGATCTAAGATCAATATCAGATTTATTTCTCCAATCAGATTGATTCCCAACAACATGTTTCTTTTCACCAGGAAACTCAGAAGTAACAGCATGTTAATTGTCACCAAGAAATTCAGAAGCTCTTTCAATCTTCTGTTTTATCTGTGAAATGGGGAAACGTTTCTGATGATGAAAGGGGGATTGTTACCCCTTCTAAGTCTTCTGGCAGTGGTGGGAACACTTTTTTTAAAGAAGTAGTCTTGAGTGGCATGGAAAAGATGACTCATGGTGAGGGATTCATCTCTATTCCTTCAAAGAGGTGACCACCCAAGGATTATTCTAACCTTCCTAGGAATGTTTCTACCAGATTGTCTTCAAATATGTCTAGGAAGGTGGACACATACATTCTTAAGATTTTCCATCAGGATAAGTCTCAATCTGAATGGGAGCATGCAAGTGACTCTGTTTATGGTAATGATTTGTCATATTATGATATTTAGAATTGGTGTTTAGTGGATGAGGACTTCTTATGTTTGTTTGATCTCGTCCGCCTTATATGTAATTTTTATTTCCTTTTAATAAATAGTGAGAAGCTTTACTTCTCGCTCGACTTGCTGGGTAATAGTTGGAACCTAAAGGAATCGTTTTAAACCCGATTGAAATAGAAAATTTAATGAATTTCTTCTTAAGAAACCAAAGGATCTTTGAGTTAGAATAATAATATTGTTGATATTATAGTAAAAATATCTCATGATATAAATCATTCTGAACATCTAAATAAGAAAAAGGTGTGAAAACGGGCTATTGGTTCCTTTATAAAGCAATTCCCTTATTCTTTTAGTGGTTCCATTGATCCACTAGTTTTTGAACAATAGAAAAATTCCATTGAAAATATATTTTCTCTTCTCTAGTGTTTAGGTAATGAAAAATTCATTTTTTTTGTTTCTTCTTCGAAAGGTGAAGCAAATCAATTGGGGAACCATATTAAGAATATGAGTTAAAATGAGAAAATTTACTCTGACTAATCTAATGAGTTTAAAATGATATTTTTAATTAAATAATTCCTTATTATTCTATGAATAAAAATCGAGAAATTATTTCTTCAACTCCAAATAGATTGAATGTGTATCTATTTGTACCGTTTAAATAAATTTTACAAGACTTCCATGGTAAACTTATATATTTATAATTATCTATGAAAGAAATATTGATTGATTATTTTCTGGAATAAAACTAATCCATCAAATGTATTTTTCTATAAGAAAAATTAGTAGCTATGATGTATAAGTTTTATGTGCACTTAACATATAAATGGAAATTGAAGATTCCGACTAATTACCATGGTTTTGATAAGAAAGGGATGGTTGAGTCACATGAGAATAGAATGAAATAACATGGTGTAAAGAAAATTCAACCATCAACATGCTAGAAATGTGGGAACAAGAAATAAGTTGAATTCCAGAAAGGAATAAGAGGGTTTTACTATTATAATAATCTGGTCTATGATTCAATATAATTTAAAAGTGATTATAGGAGTCCAAAAAAATGAAATCAATGGTGAGTGAGCTCAATTTAATTCACTACCCACACTTTAATGTTTAAAATGATAATAATTTTGCAATTATAAAACTAAATCCCTTAATCCAACAGATAATCAGGATTATAATCCACAATAATATTTAAAGAGAATTAAAAATGGTAAATCTTATGCAATCAGAACAATATATGTAAATCCTAATTATTATAGAACACCAATGTTTTGATTATCATATTAGACTTTGTATTAATGAGATCTAATAAAATTATATTATGCATTATTTAGTGACATTTTATTTGACTCTAATAAATCATTATATATATGTATATTATAGAATGATTAAATCACATTTGATATTTTGAATCAACTTATGATCATATACTGATGCCATGATGAACCCTAATTTCCAATGGAATTTTTTTTCCTATGCTGGGATCCTATTTATGGAAAACAATGTGATTTTTGTTTTGGAAGCATATATGGATTTATATTGAATTTTTTGAAGTTAATTGTATTTAAAATTTTTATAAGGATTTATTTTTTTTGGTTGATCATTTATGAATATGACACCATGTTATTCCAATCCTTGATATTTAATTTTTTTAGACATATTTTGGAGGAGCATTACGGTTAACTATTTATAGAATGGATTAAACTAATCCTTGAATGTAAGTGGGTAGATTGTGCTAACAATTTTGGTTTGGGTAAATCCTTAGATGATGAAGGAATATTTTTTGGATCTTATTATGATTTTAGTTCTTCATGAATGAAAAATAAATCCTTATGAATACTCATTTCATGGAGTCAGATATGATATATAAATTGATCATATCACAACCAAAGGATTAAATTATATTTATGATATAATAGAATGTTGATCCCTATATATGTTGGTCCATTTTAAATTCTTTTTTATCAGGTTAGTATCCTATCATTTAGCGCTTCCACTGAATATCTCTCAAGTTCACGGTATGTCCCACACATCTCTCTTGTGGATGTACATACCTTATCCTTAAAATGTAATTAAAAAATAGGTATTACCTCTATATAAAGAAATTTTCGAGGAGAAAAAACCATTAGATATTCTGTATCATAGAGAGAAATTTCTAAAAAACCATACAACACGGCTTGTCAAAATAATGTTGTGAAATCATAAAATCAAAGAATCTACATGGGAACATTAGGGTGCAATGAGGCATAAATTTTATGTAGTTTTTTATGAATAGTGAAAAATTTCTAGAGTGAAATTCATTTTAATGTGAATATAATGTATCACACTGGTATTTTATAAAATATTTATTAAAAAAATTACTTTAATTTATATAATGTGTTACATGAAAAAAATAGTTAATAAAGCATGAATTTTCTTTAAAATAATTAATATGATAGTAATCATCTAGAAAATGGAACGTTAGGTATGAATAATTGTAAAAATATAATTAAATATATTATTTACACATATATATAAAATTAATTTTGTGAGTATTCATTAGTTATAAATTAAATTGAAAACTATTTGAAAATAAATGGAATATTTTTTTGAAAAAGAATATTTTATACCCAGAAACATATTTTATCTCAAATAAATAACTATGTCCCTTTTTTGAATTATTTTATGAAAATTTATTTATTATATATTAAATAATTTATTTTAGAATTCAACTTATGTTTTCTCTACATATGAGATAAGAATACATCTAATTTTACCCTTATAAACTATATTGTTATAAAAAAGTAGTTATATCCCATTTTGCAGACTTATTTTGAAAAAAATTTATTAAATATTAAATAAATTTATATAAAAAATTGAATATTATTTTTTAAATAACAATTCCAAAATTATATTAGATCATTTTGTGCTTTTTCTGAAAAGATAAAATTTTCAATGAAAAATGAAAAAAAAATCTAGTTTTATTAACAATTCCAATTTTGTTTAAATTATTTGAAATAAAAACAGATTGTTTTAAGGAAAAAAATATTTCAATTATATAATTATGAATAAAATTTAGGTCAATTAACTCAATTTCATATTAAATTTCGATATTAAATCATTATATACGTTTGCAAATTGTTTCATTGGGAAACCCTTTTTCCATCTCGTATGTGGGATTAGTCTTTAATTAAAATCTACAACTTCTCAAATTTTAGTTTGAAAAAATAGGTTACATATTTGAAATAAGAATAATATATATTATAATATTTGGTCATATTAATTTGTTTCATGATTATTAATAAATTTATTGAAAATTAATTATCGCGATAAAGTTAACATGTGGTGTTTTGGCAGTACATGTTCTAGTGTTGAAATTAATTTTCCAAAGACATTGGATTTTTATTTAATAAAATAGATTTAATATTTAAAATTAGTGGTGAAAAATATATAATATTTATTATTTAAATTATATTCTTCATGGATAAATTACATAGGTAAATAAAATGGTGCAAGTTATTGTGGTGAAAACTAAATTGGTAAAATTAAAAAAACCTAACGGACAAGGACTAACTTATTTAGAAATAGTGTTTTTTTGGTGGAGGGTTTTATAAAGAATTTAGTCTCTCCACTCCACTATATATCTATTTCATATTCACTTTTTGTGAGATTTAATTCCCATTATTGAATAGTTTTTGGTATTTCCAAAAATGAAACTTCTCTCCAATTATAAAAGATAACTTCATCTGCTCACATATACAAAACAATTATTCCCCTTTGACCAACCAAAAACCTACCAAAATATCTCTTCAATATCATTATTCATTAAATAATATTATTTTTCTTCCATGAAGTCTAATCCTAATGTCTAAATTAAGATATCCAAAGGAGAACGTTTTATGTTTAAGTAAATGTATCAAAAAAGATCTATCTTTTTTACTTCCTATATTACCAAATTAATTCATTTAATGATAATTAAAAAATGATAAAAATATATAAATTATGATTACGTGTTATTATATTTATTTAATAACCTATACACATCTCCTCTTCCATCAAATGATAAAAGAAACCGTCGTTCATCTGTATGGCAGACTACAACCACGTGAACTAATGTAATGCATCTTCTATCACAACCTCTAACTGCTAGACATATTAATGAATTTAATGTTTATATATTATATTTAGAAATTTTTTATACTTTTTGGAAAACAATGCCACCTATTCTATCTTACATTCCTTTCTATTGGAATACAATATCATCACTCATCTGTACGGCAGACTACATCCTCACAAAGAGATGTAATTCATTTTTCACTTATGCTTTACATAGAAGGTAATGATGATAAATTTAATGAATTTATGAGATATATATGAAATATTATTAAAATTTAAAATTTAATATATTATTTACCTTTATTTTTTTTCTTCCATCAATAAAATGGAAGAAACATTCTTGCATACTTACAGCATACCGTCGGTATGAATAATATATTTCATTTTATATTTCAAACAATTAGAGATTTCAATAAATTAATTTATACATAATATATCATATATTTATATCATTTATATCATTATAGATATTATGGAACCATGGTCAATTTTTAAAAGTCCAAAAACACCCATTCAAAGCATATGTGAAAAAACTAAGCACTTATTACCCATAACATGATTTCAATAAATAATTTTTAATAAACGGGTAATAAAATGTAAAATGAAAACAATATAGGGTATGATATATATAATTAGGGTTCAATAATAGTGTTTTTAATAAAAATATATTTTTCATTCAAGTTTTTCAAACGTGTATGATGGAAGTAGGGAATTAAGTTATGGTCTTTTGTATCAAATTTCCATATTTGGGTACATAAGTTATGTTGTAAACAGATTTTTCTATATCAGGATTATATAATGAACCTTTTATATGATATATCATGAATTCATTTTTCATCTTGATATCTAATGTTTTTGTTCATTTCATTATTTCATGGGGCCTATAATTAAAATGATATCAATGTGGCTATATTTTTAAGTTATAATATTATTGTTTGTTAGGATTATTTATGAATAATTTTTAGATGATAGTATTTTATGAATATCTATAAAGAATCTAGTTATTTGTTTATCCTTTATTTACTTCTTTAGAATACATGTTTTCATTTTATTTACATACCCCTAAGCAACCAAGATATTATAAATGTGTTTTGATGGAACAAATTGACCTTATTTCTCTCTTTCGTCGAAAATGATTTTTCTTCCATATACATGTTTTCTATAAAGGTTTTATAGAAAGTTTTTAATATAATATAATGATTTATTAAATAAATTGTTTATCAAATTTTGACTTTTTACTAAATGGTATAAAATGAAATCTTTTTTTCATTTTCTTAATAATACTCTTTTGACTTTTACCAAAAAATTTAAGAGAATTTTTCATAACTAATGCATATCAACATAATTTTACATTTTCATTCACATCCATTCCATTTAATCATCCTCTATAAGTATCCAATTTTTTTTAAACGAATTTTTTTAAAATATTTTAAAATATTTTTCTTTTAAAAAGTTAATTTCAGAGTGGAAAGGCTATTTTCCTCAATATATGTTCCGAGTTATCTTTTGAAATAAATATTCATCTAAGATGACAGAATTTAATGTTAAAGAAGATTTACTATTTATATTATCCATTAATACCATCCATTTTATTTCTTTGGGTTTTTTATGATTATGATGAAAAGTTCTCCATGAAACCCATTTTTATGGTTTTTCTATGATGAAATAATGAAATTTTTATGAAATATGTTTATTTTCCATGGTTATTCTATGATGAAATGTTTTATTTTTTGGGTTTCAATATGATGAATTCATTTTTAAACCCATTTACATTCATTGGTTGTGATATGAATAATTTTTTATGATCTTATGTAAAACATAACTATGATTTTCATTATGTGATGGGTTGGACATAATATTCCTCCAACGCATTGGGTAATGATAGATAACTCATGAGTTAATTATCGAATTGGATAAACAGATTTCATCTTCAAAATTTTATGTGTAGACCTACTTTTATTTCCATAATGTTATTTTTGATCCATATTTCATGTCCATATGGTTATGCGTGGACCTAATTTAATGTCTATAATTTCAGGTGTAGTCATACTTTCATGTCCATAAGTTTATTTGAGGATATGATGTCATGTACTTATATTAATGAGTATACCTATACCTATTTAAATATGTTCAAAATAATGTAATCTTATGTGTATTCCATAATTCTATGTCTAAATCCAATTTTATTCTCTCATGGATAATTTTCATGGGATCCTTTTTGATTAATTTTTAATGAACATGTAATATCTTTTTGATGAATCATCTTGATTATCTATGTTATAAAGGGAATGGTTTTTATATGTTATTAACATGTTATCACCCCATTATTCATATGTTATATTGATCTCCGTTTTTTTGGCCTTACGTAGCATCAAATTGCACCCTTTTACATGTTTAATTTTAAAAGGTTATGGATAAAAATTTTAATTGTGATATGTCTAAGAAGGGTTCTAGTTATGAAGAATTTAGTTGGATATTTTTCAGTTCACTTATGAACCATTTGTATTTGTTCCTATATTTCCAATGATAGTAAACTGTTATGATCATAAGGTGTGTTTTTATGCAATATAAAGAATATTCATATAAAAATATGTAGTATCTATATATTACTTCTTGAGTTACTATAGGTCTAGTGTTTAAAAAATTTTGAATAATTTTAAAGAATTATTGTAAAATAAAAAATCCTTGTTTTAGCTAAAAATATTCCCATTGGATGGGAAATATGTGAGTTTTTTTAGTTAATGTTTTTTCATAAATCTGTAAAAAAAATCCTAAATGGCCATTGTGTGTAACTGACTCAATACTTTTATGGATAATTTAATATTATAAGCATTTGTTTGGATTACTTCAGTCAATTAAAATTCCAGTATGTGATATGTGTGTTTATTAACACTGGGTCTGAGAGTGCGGGCATAGGGTGTCAATGTTTATATCAAAAAATGGTTTTGATAACTTTGGAGTTTATGATTTTATAATATGAGGATAATTTGAGAGTTTTTTTTACAATTACATATTAGAAATTTATGTTCAATCATAAGTTTAGGGGAATAAATACCCCATTTGATATATTGTGTGATTATATATTGAGTTAAATAATAATATTTTGGATCTTTTTATGTTTCCGCAGAAACAATATAATATCCTGGTTTAGATAACCATTTGGGTTTTTATATGAATTTATGTTGAGGTCAGAGAAGAATATAGGAACAATGACAAAATTAATTTTGGGAATATAAGTTGAGTATTATATATTACATTTTTGCATGACATGTAATTTAGTGACAAGGTGATTTAGATAATTTTTGGAAAATAAAAATATCTTTTGGGAGTATATATGAATATGGTGTATATCGATTAGTATTCCACTTTATGATGTTTAGTGATAAGGGTTAAATTAATTTCTGGTATAATAGGATTCATGGAATTTTAGGTTTTTGGACCTAGTAAGAATGTCCTTGATTTAATTATTATTAGTAATTTGGACTAGATTACATCAGTGAAACCATTATTTATAAGAATACATATAGGAATAACAATCTAGAATGTTGTAAATATAGGAATCATAACCTAAAATTTTGGTAATGTAATGTATTTTTGATGTCCTATCAATGAAACCTTGTCATGGTATAATCAAGTGGATAATGATTCTAAAATATATTCGCCTTGGTGTAATAATCACAAAAAATTATAGGATGGATATTAAATCTATCTTGACCTAGTTCAAAAAAAAATTTCCCAACTTTTTTTTTAATTTGACACTACTAGGGGATATTGTTTAGAAAATTTTCATACTCTTTATGAACCACTATAGTTATTTAAACGGAATTTGAACATGTAATAATTGACTATTTATGTTATAGAACCAAATAGTAAAATTAATATGGATAACCTAGGTTAAACTGAATGTGTTATAGGTTGATCAAATTATATTATAGATAAACTAATATTATAAAATTTTAAAATTAAGGTTTCACAAAAAAAAGAAAATTATGATTTATTTTAATTGGATGTTAACATATCCATTTTGTTTTACTATTTAATAGAAAAGAAGATCTTGAAAATAATGTATTAAAATGAATGTCTCTAGGAAATTATTATACAACAGTTAGTTAAGGAGGAACGTTTGTAATAAATAATTGAGAATATAAATTTAAGCCTATCATGAAGTAAAACATATGTTATATAGTATTACCCATGTTGTAGTGTTGTAAATTATATTTGGATTCCTACACATATATATTTATCATTAGTGAATAAAAATTAAAATTTCAAGGAAACACATTATTTAAGGTGGTGGAATACAAACCATCAATATTTTTGTAATTGTTACTCTTTAAACAAATACTATATTGAATACCTTTTATCAAATGTTCCACTAAAATAAAAATAAATCATGCTATATTTTAAAATGTATTATAAAAATTAATACATCATTTGAATATGCGGTTAAATATAATTATGAAAATTACTAGAAGCATGAAACCTAATGTTAAAAAAAGATATTAAAAAATTTATTATAATTCATTATATATTATTGTTAATATTATTTCAAATAATAATTTGACTTTTAAAAAGATTTGATTTATGCGATGGATAAAATATAAACAATTAAATTAAATGGTTGTTGATTAAAATAATTTAATGTTAAGAAGGACTATTTTAAAATAATCATATTTTCTTATATGTTATATAATTTTTTATAAAAAAATTAATTTAAAATATTAATCTATGAATTTAATAATATATTTAAAAATACAAAAAAACTATAAACATACATTTATTTAGTAATAGAGGAAATAATAATTAAAACACTTATTGTATAAAAATGTTTTTTTAATCAAAAATAGGTTTTTAATATATATTATGTATAAATTAAAATTATTTTTTTATTATATTTTGATATTTAATTCAATTTAAAGGATTCTTAATTTTATTTAATACATCATAATTTGGAAAAGAGTGGTATATTATATTTTTAGTAAAAAAAATAATAACTGTAGTAAAAATTATGTTAATGAAATTGAGGGAAAAACATTATATCCTAATGTGCCTCATGTTTTACTATATAAAAAATGATTCTTATACCGCATAAATGTATTTTTTAGGTGGTAAAGTCATACCCATATATCTCAAAAATACTTTTCCTACCAAAACCACATAAAACCCAAGTGATTCCATATTTACCCCTAACTTAACATTTAATTCCAAGGGAATATCCCTCCTTTTCACTAACAAAAGGAGCTCACTTCTAGCCACATCAACACACACCTACCTTGTAAATTCAACTTGAAATCCATCAATTTTAAACTCTCCTATAAGACTATTAAACTATTGTTATCCCTTAGATAAAATAAACGTTCCCAAGTCCTCTATTCGGATAAGGGCCTACAAGAGAAGAATCATGTCCTAAACATGAGTACTATCCACTCCCCAACCTTTTCATCTCCATCCTTTCCCCGTACACATATGATAACCATACTAACACAATCAGTTAATTATTATTATTATTATTAAATTATATTATGTTTATTTAACTACCATTATCTATCTCTATCTCATCCACAATTAAAATTAAAACATCTCTCATATTATATAAAAAATACCACATTCATGATTGATGTGTTCTATTTTACACCCCCAATATTCATGTTTAGTTTTAAAAATAGATTTAATGACTAAATATGATATTTCTGATGTTATTAAAAATATAATACAAAGAGGAAAAATATTTTATTCTCTGTGACTAATATATTCTTATCATATATTATGTATCCACCTCATATAATATTTGGATTATTTTTTAATAGAATATAAATAATATCCTTATGATTCCATAATTTTGATATTATAATAAAATCAATTTCATACTGATCTATTACTTATAACATTTTATGGGTTTTATTTATCCACCTAAATGAATTAATGTTATAAACATCTACCATGTAGGGTTATAGAAACTTAATTATGTATATAACAAGATTTTAATATTTTAATATTTTTATTATATAATGGTAATTTATTTAAATCAGTTTTAATATACCCCCATTCCTTCCATAAAAACTACTCAAACAAGATCACAACTAATTGGATATTCATTAATGTTAAATAAAAATATCTTGTAATGAATTTATAAATATATATATTTTCGCAAAAATTATATTATAGTTAATTAAAAAATACAGTAATGGTGGACATGGTATCTATGGGTGGGGATCAACATCAAAATTAGCAAAATTGTATGAAATAATAAATGTTACTAACATTTGAAGATGAAAATAAATAATAACTAACTATTAAAGGATTAATGAATAATTATAATTAAAATATATTAAAAGTAATATATATTAATAAGTTTCTGAAATAAGTGATTAATATTGTTGTTTATAAAGAATGGTAAATTTTTTCATGGAATTTGAGAGTAAAGGTAATGGTTTCTCATCTCAATTTTCATTCAATGAGGAATACACTATATTCCCAATTGTTTTATTTTTTGTGGTTTATGTTATACTGTATGTATGTATTTATCATACTTTAAATTCAATTCAATGGATTTAAAAATCCATATCAATTTCTATCTTTCATGGGATTTTATTGAAACGATAAAAAATGTTGTAATGTTTTTTCAAAAATCAATATCCTTTTTTTCAATAATAATGTTTATTGTTGAACCCCAAACTTCCAAGTTTGGTCTATTTTATCTTATATGCATATCAAATTTTATTTCATATTTATTTTCATGTTTGTTGCAATTTCTTCTCCTGAATTCCTTTTTATAGTATTTTCACTTCATATATTATGACCTTTATAATGGCTTTGTTAACCCAACCCTATTTTTTGAGTTATAATATTTATTATTGAATTTATATTTATTATATTTAATGAATTTATATGATATTTTCTAATTATTTCATAGAAAATTAAATTTTTATATAAAAACTTCTTCTTTGATGGATTTATTTCCTTAATAAAAAATTGTGTGGATAATAATAATTCAAATAAATTTAAATAATTTCTTTCTATTAAATGACTATATTCATTATTTCCAAAAATATTTTTCATTATTATTTTGAAATCCAAATATTTATTATCTTGTGTGGTTGGTTTTCTAAAACACTTTTCAAATGACGATTTTATTATCCTTTTTAAAATATCGGGTTCAATAATGTTATTCTAAAAAAAATAAGAAGTATTTTTTTCCTTTCTCATTCACATATTTTTTATTTAAATAATTAATTCCTATTGAAAACCAGTATCTCTCCCTAAAGGATTCATTTTTGGGATCTAATTGGTGTTTTAAAAAATTCATGTAATATTTTATGAAAATTTTTCTTGAAATTTTCATATAACTTCATATCATTATAATAAATTTTGGAAATTTAGTCTAAAAACTATTTTCATGATTTCTATTCAATATTACCATTAAATAAATACTATCTATTTTCATATAGAGTTACATATCATGATTTTCCATCTAAATACTCATATAAATTTAAAGATCAAACCCCACCTTATACATTAGGGTTATATTCAATATTACTCTTAATCCCTCTATTGACTTTATTTTTTTTCTTTCGTCTATCTATTTATTAATGTTGTGGACATATGCACTATTATTTCTATTATTGAGATAAAAATAAATCACTTAGTCTCCAATTTTTTTAACCATGTTAATTGAACGGTGATTACAAAGAAAGACATTCCATTTATTAACTAACATGTCTTTGGGAATTTATAGACTTGTTGTTTCAATACTTCTAATTATTGATTTCTAAGGATTGTTGATGATTTAGTTTTTATTCATTACATTCATAAGGTGAATTCATTATAAATAATTAGTTGTTTGTTATTCCTTAGATTTTATATCCCCTCGATACATCAGTAAGTCACATAAGATAAACAACTTTGGGTATTTGGTGTTTTTCTACCCATTTATTTTTAAAATCTAATAATAGGGCCTGGATGATTTGAATGTTTTATAATTTCATTTCATGAGGTTATAAGAGTTTTAATTTTATGTCTAAAATTATAAATTCCATAAAAATGAAATTAGTGATTTTTATACATGTGATTATTTACATTATTATGTTATCTATGAAAATATTAAATTATCATGATTTGGTTGTATGGGATTATTTTATTATTATTTATTCTTACCATATTATACATTTCATTCTTTTTTCATGATTACATTTATTATATGCTACCCATTACTAAGAATATGATCCCACACATATTATATTTTCCTTTTACCCAGGTTATAAAGATGAATATTGAGTATAATATGTCTATATAGTTATCATGAGTAGATAATTTTGTAAGACAAATTTTTTACTGAATATAATATAAGAAATCACTATTTTAATGGAAGGTATTCCCAATTTATTGGAAAGATATATAGTTTATAGATAATGGTTTTTCCAAACCCTATATAACTATATTCTAAAAATATTTTCTGTATGGTTGTGATTCAATATTTTTAATGGATATTGTAATCAATGATTATTGAGTCAGTTTCAAAGATAGTATTCAAATATTGTGTTGTGAGCACCAGATCTAGGAGTGTGGGATTGAATAATCACACAACTAACCTCCGATGACACCCGAATAGTAGAGCTATTAGCTGATGAGAATTCCTTTAAACCAAGAGGTTAGTTGATAGAACTATAGTTATAATGAAAACAATGGGTTATGGTTTACCCAATTTTATTAATATAAAAATTCATGTAGTTTTTTCCTATAGAATTTGAAAAAACAGTCTATATGTTATATATTATTGAAGGAAAACCCCACATAATGCGTAAAAATAAATGAAAATAAATAAACAACAATAATACACTATATGAATGCATAAAAACATACCACATACATTCTTATACATAAAATAGGGCAAAAAATGAAAACATGTCCAAACAGGGCCTATGATGTGAACCAATCATATGAAATATTAAATGTATAAATAATTAGGCAAAACATCCACTAATACACTATATTATCAACCATCCACTGGTCTGGTGACCAACCAAATTCAATGAAAAGAATATCTTATGAACCTCGAACATCTAACAGCTTCATAGGGACTCAAAACACCATAAGTGTTGTTTCATTTCCACTGAGGTTTCAATACCCGGTGGGAGCATAAAAATAATCAATTGGAAACCATTAATTTCACTCAACAGGATAATGAATAAATATGTGTATGAATAAACATGTATTGACATTTACGTTGATATAAGAAAAAAATTCAGATAAAAAGCATTCAAAATATGTAAACAGATTTAAAAAGTTACATGATAGGTTTTGGATAATCTTTATTTGATAATAACAATGAATAAATCCATAATAACTCTTGTTCTATCATCAGTAGTACTATCATTCAATAATAATAACATAAAAATAAATTGTAACATTGACATAGTGATCTCTATATTCTAAAAATTAATGGAGTATGAAATATTGATATCTTTAAGAGACAATAAAAATATTCTTTCTATTATTGGCGGTACACTTGCCACTCACATCCAAATTCATAATAAGGGGTCCCCCAAACACCAATGGTTTTCAAAAAAATATCCTTGAATGTGAATGGTGAATAATGTGTAAGATTTAGATTCAAATATGGCTAGATAGTGTCATTTTACAACAAATAGGGGGATCTCAACACTTAAATAGGATCCCTTTATTTAATGATTGTGTCAAGAGTCAACTGCCAAATCTTGGCAGTTTCTTACATTACATAAAGCATTCCTGATAGAATATGATAATTTAAATACATAAAATGATTGTGATTCTCATCTCCATAAATGAATCATTTTACTTCTTCATAGTTGATGGAAAAATATTGGATGACATGGTTGAGACTAGGAAGTCAATATTCTATATCACATATATATAAAAAACTATAATAGATACTGGTTGTAATCTATGATAGAAGCATATGTATACCCATATCAATAGTTACTAGGGATATCCCAGAATATTATATCCCTATTATAGTGCATTTACAAAAATACTTAAATTCACTAAAATTTCATAATTACGCTATAAAAAAACATCACAAATATATATAAATACATCTTAAACACATTCAAATATTGTTTATCAAACTATATTAATTTTGGAAAATACACATCATCCAAAATTTAATGTTTATCCTACATGAAACATTTGTGACCATAATGGCCTTTGTAGAATTGAACACAAATATTAAATTAAGTTTTTATAGATGTAAACCATGAGTGGCCTCTATAAAATCATACGTTTTACTTAAACAAAAATGGGGTCTCCATTGATCTCGATCAAACATACTCATATTTCCTATTAACTATGTCCATAATATTAATAATATTCTTATTATCTAAACCAAAATAATCCTTTTGTACACGACATAGAGTGACCAATAGACATGGAACATTTCAATCTAGTATGGTTCATCTCACACATTCATGATTCTATGAAATAAACTAAAAAAGTCAAAAAATAAATAACATGTCATTCATATTGTAGATTATCATAGTACATATACCTTATCTAAGTGGCTAAGCATATCACATGTCACCCAAATAAGAACATCTATTCATTTCCTATTTATATTTAAATAATGGGATTAGATTTCTTTTCTCATCATATAAGTAGAAAAATACTATCTTTGTTAAACTAAAACTGATGACATATTGAATAACATAACACACCACCCCTGGATAAGCTAATCCTTAGGACAATCATAATAAATTTATAAAATATTCAAGTTTATAATTCTAGTTATCTCACTAAACCTATGTAATATTGATTTATAATAGGAAAATACCCCAATGTATATTAATTAATGTGTGAAATTCCATTTTCTATGTTTTGGCATGTTAGTCCAATTAATAAGTCTCCACTTATTATGTATTGAGACTATTATTTATATCTCAAATACAGCTCTTTATATCTTGTATAGTACTCTACTCATTTTAATCTTAAATATCATCCCAACCCGTAATAATTTAGGATGATCCTAAATTTGGGAAAAATCAAAGGAATGCACTAATGGGATTTTATTAATTCATTTTTCATGTAATAAAAACTAAAATCCCACATGAATAAATGATAAATGGATATTTTCATTATTATAAAATCATGATATATTTTATAAACATTACATCTATTTTTTATATTATGAATATAAAAAAAAATGACCCAAATATTTTTTTTGGTAATGGTTTCGTTATTGGGTCTACTAGATTTTCTTATGTACCTAACTAATATAACATTACATCACCCATCCCA
Source organism: Viscum album (assembly GCA_963277665.1). Classification (NCBI taxonomy): domain Eukaryota; kingdom Viridiplantae; phylum Streptophyta; class Magnoliopsida; order Santalales; family Viscaceae; genus Viscum; species Viscum album. The sequence continues at coordinate 1,028,960,882 of OY728126.1, forward strand.
ATGACCCATCGAGTTAGATGGTATTTTAAAAAGATTTTTTTGGTCCTTTATTGAGATTCTGATTCCTTGAACTATGCAATAGATCAATTTTTTTTACATAAAATACTATTTCTCCCTCAATGTGTAGAACTACAATAAGTTTAGAAATTAGATTTCTAATCCAAATAGCTTCTTTCACATCATTTGATGAAGTAATGTACTCTTCTTCTGTTGTTGAATATGGTTTAGTGGGTTATTGGAACTCTTATAACTAATAGCTCTACTATTTAGAAAAAAATGTAAGCATATTGATATTTCATATCAACTTTTTCATATTTCAATCTATCAACAGTATAACCAATTAAAATGGTCTCATATTTTCCTCTAAATACTAAGAACATATCCTTAGTTATTAATATTTAATTAAGGAAGTTCTTAATAAAAAATTGGGTACTCTACCAATGATTTCACTAGCATATACTAGTTATTTTCATAACATATGAGTTATGAGGTCAAGTATAAAACATTGAATATATAATATTTTTTATAAAGAACACATAATGAAATTTATCAATCCATTCAAGCTCATTATAAGGGTCTAAAATCAATATAAGATTCATGAAATGTAAAACTAAAATACAGTTTTTAGTTTTACATGATAAAACACATTAGTATATTACCAATATGTATTTTCTGAGTCATTTTGAGGAAATATATGATCTATCTTTATAAATTTCCAGACTCACTTTTTAAATTTCTTCACCATTGTCTTTTAGAAAGAATCGTTTTCTGAACCACACATTTACAGAGTGTAAATTTTGGATATTATTTCTTATAAAGAGTATGTCATCCAAAAATAATATTTGAAAAAACTACAACACACTCTCTAATAATATTTTATATATAAGAATTATCCACATTCATAATGAAACCAAAATCATTGATCGCATCATCAAACTACCAATTATAACTTTGAGAAGATTACATCAATCTATAAATGGACCATTAAAACCGATAAACGGTTACAGACTCCAATTTTCACATCAAAACCTTCTAGTAATATCATATAAAAATCCTTCACTAAATTACCATTATGAAAAAAGGTTTTTACATCCATTTGATATATCTAATAATCATAATGAGCTTCTATGAATGAAAATATGTTAATAGAATCTACCATCACAATTTATGAAAATGTATCTTAATAGTAAATTGCATGAATCTGTTTGTGTCCATTTTCAACATGGATTAATTTATATGAATAAATTGTACCATCCAAGTAAATATTATTATAGAAAAACTAGTGGTACCCTATGGGTATCAACCATTTGGGTTCATCCACCATGATCTAAAATCAGTTATTGTACATGGAGTCCATTTTAGACTCCATTGTTTTTACCCATCTCTTGAAATTAGAACTATCAATGGCCACATGGTTAATATTTTGGTCATCTCTTTGGAAAATTACTTCATCATTATTTTCTACATTAAACCCATATCTCCCAATCTTTCATTTCAAGTTTCTTTTTTAACTTTCTTTAGGTCTTTTTCCATAACTCTTTAGGGAACTAGCTCAAATTTCATATCCAGAATGCATCATATTTTTTTGGATATGATCTTATTTAATTTAAAAATTTATACCATGGACTGCTAGATTAATAAATTAAATCGATTAGAATGTACCAAATCATGCAAAAAATATTTTTATTAGTATAATTATAGTAATGATATATGGTAGTCTCCTCTGGATTAATGACAAATATAAACTTTTCAATAATAGGGAGAACATTTTCATAATCTAATAATTGTGTGAATTCTTAAAGGCCATAAATATTAATAAAAGATGTTATTGATATAATTTTTAGTATATATCTCTTATATTGTCCATGTGAATTCTTTAAAAGGAATATTTTTTAGTAAAAATGTAGTAATTTCTAAATTTTTTCCCTAGATTAATGTATGATGGTCACACTAATTAAAAATCAATCAAACCATGTCCAAAAAAGTTCAATTCATCCTCTCACACTATTCCACTATGGTGATCAACGTAGAGTATGTTTTGGAATAATTCTATAATCTCTCGTATGATTAGTGAATTCTTGTCTTAGTTAATTACTAACCTAACTGGATTATGTAATCTTAATACATTTTCCAAGATGATTACATATTTCATTATGAAATATTTCTTAACATTTCAAAGGATACATACTTACTCTCATTAGAAATATATATTTATATCAACTAATGTAATTGGTAATGGTCATGAAGAACTTAAACCCACAAAATTATCTTCTACTAAGTAGTCCATATATATCATTATCTATAAGATCCAACCATACAATAGACCTTTCACTGTTTCCACTAAAAGGTTATTTATCCATCCTTCGTAACAAATAATATTTCCATATATTAAAATATTCAATATTAAACATAATCAAAAAATCCATCTCAATCGATTCATTGATAACACATTGACATACATTACCATTTTTCAGTACACTTTTATCATCAAGGCTATATTAATCAGTATAAATGGGTGATGCGTATCTTGTGTTTGAAACCCTTGATTCAGAGTTTTAAAAATTCATATCTATAATATTCAAAATTTGATTTTGAAAATGATTCAATTAGATAACACTTATCACCCTTAAATAAAAACCTATATTTTTTTATAAATAATACCTATAAGAGGTATCAAAATGATATACATGATGTATACCATAGTCTATGACAATGAAATATCTATAGGTGTGTTTCATGTAATAAATATTTTCATTAGGTGATTTTGATGAAACTACCCTCACTACAAATAATATCATAATAAATATTATCCATTTAGTGATCCATCTTCCATATTTCACAAAGTAAAGATTTTGATTTGAATTACTCTTAAATTATAGTTATTTAGGTAGGAATTTATCTCAATCATATCATATAAGATCCTTGGATAGTTGAGTGAGTAAATATTTACCCAAATATATTATACTGGTAAAATAAACATTATTCATTTGGGATCTTTACTCTTACAGTTTCGAAGATATGTTTTTAACCTCCCCAATATTGAAGGTATGTATTTCTATAAATAATGATGTATCGTGACTTGGATAATATTTTGAGTTTTATCTTATCAGTATAGGGGTATTTGAGTTATTTTTTCAGATATAAGAGTCTTAGTTGGATACACAGTGGCTGAAACAGGGAAACCTGCTAACTAGCGGTGTGCACTATCTAGCTGGTGGTGCAAGTAGTGGGACCCCCACTTCTACAGAAATGATTGACCCATTAGGGAATCTTATCGTTGGGTATCATTAATGAAATTGTCATTAATTTTTTTTAATAAACTATTATTCTAACCCATCCAAAAATCAATCCTAATGTGACCAGAACCTCTTAAAGATCGCTCCCATGGTGCTCTTGGAATTCCCTTCCCCGCTTCTTGGATTCATGATGTCTAGATCAATATAGAGTGTCAATTAAAGATATATCTATCTGTTATAAAACTATTGTTAAATATTTATTTTGAATTTATCATATATCTATGTAATGTTGGTATGATCTATGGATACCCACCATGATCTTATGTATAATTAATGGTTGAATGATTTTTTAGTGTTCGATCTTGAGACCTAGTCCCTAACATTGATTAATCATATATAAAATATTAAAAAAAATATATTTTTGTCTATTGATATGGATTTCATTTCATAGGGTAATCAATTTCTTGATTTAAAAATATTGAGCCACTATGATGATTGTTTGGGTATTTTTCTAGTGAATGTTGGTTTATAAGTATGGTTTATTGGTCATTACTTGATGGATCCAAGAGTTTTCCTTTAACACGTTAATGGTAATAAGTCCTTACCATCTTAGGCCTTTGTATGGATTTTTTTGGCATGGTTATGATGTGTATATAACACGTTTGGATACCCTTATATGATAGGTATGCTCGAAAAAACATTTGGGTTTTGAGATTACTTGTTTTATTATGGACTGTGTGTTCATAGTTAAGTTCATTTTTATTTGAGTAACATTTCATATCCATATAATGTTTGATTAGACATGATTAATCTTTCATATGTTGTAACATTATTATGTACCATTATTAGTTTTTTTAATTAGATTGTGATATGGTTTTACATATTATTTCATACTTAAATGTGTATTTTTTCATATCTAGTGGAACATTGTGTCATTGATTAGTTTGACCGATTGACCTGATAGACTTAGTCGACTCCTTTGAGGATGATTTTGGGTGACTCTAGTCTTAAAAATTTTCTTTGTATATTTTTCTTAGCTATGTTATTGTCTTGTGATGATCCCATGTATGATATTTTATTACCTTTTTTAAGAAGTTATATAGAATGGTATGATCTACCGTTAGAAAACTTCCTTGTGTATGTATAGAGTTACATTATTTTGGAATTTTAATAATATGTACTATCAGAGGTGAGATGGTAGTCAAGTGACATGGGTAACAATTGATCTCAATGGAGGGAAAGGATATATTTCATTAAGGTGGAGGATTTTGTTTATTTGAAGGCATATGGGATTACATCTGATGATCTAGGCCATAGGATGGAAAATATGTTGAATTCTTCCAGCATGATGCCATTGTAGTGATGACCATGGTTTGTGGAAACATGGTTATCACATAGTCGCTCGACACATGATTGGATATATTTTTTTATAAAAGTTTAATTTACCTTAATTTAATACAGCTCAATAAACTTATTCACTTATATTATTGAAACATTTGTGGTTTCCTATTTCTATTATACTCTAACCCTACATTAGAATCTCAGTGGATGTGCAGTATTTTTTATTAGGGATTTAGAGAAGTGTAAGGTTGAAGGAAAAGGTTGATAAGGATAATGTTGTTGGGAGATGGGTGGGGTTGTGGGGAAAACATCATGTTCTATTCTAAATACATGTATTTATTATCATTTCTAGTTGTACATTGTACTTATTGACCTGCCACATTGGGGGTCTGTTTGATTACACTTGTATGACAGGATTTGGCATCAATCATAGTGTTCATCAATGTTTTAATATATTTTATTTTTTTATATAGATTATATTTATTTCATTATTTCTTTTGATGGATATTATTAATGAGGTTACCATTTCACTATCATACTTTATATCCTCTCAACTAGTTTACACACTATTTCATACCTGGAGGCACACATGTGGTTATGTTTCACTTCTTCTAAGACCCAAAAATTTAGGTTAGGGTGTTACAATTTCTACAAAAAACTCACAATGGTATTTAGTTATCGGAATACTAGGTTTGTCAATTTCCACCATTCCTTACCCATTAAAATCCATGGCCAAACTACTTTGGAATAACCTACCAGGTTGGATGATTGAGGTATTGACATGAGTTTTTTTTGGAAGGAATCTCACACATTGTATTTTTGGTGTTTTCTATTATAGGTAACACTAATTTAATATATATCATGTGAATAATAAACCCAAAATTGTTAAATAAAATGAAATATTTATTATCTCCATTTTTATTCCTTTTTGTATGCATTATTATAACAATTTCGTTGTGGAATCCCTATTCCAACAACCATATTAATATGTTCAATATATTTTATTTTACGACTCTTTACACATCACAAAATTTTATGTTTCTTGAATAAAAATAGAAGAAAAAAATATTTTAAAAATATCCATATGAATATTATGCATAAGGTTTTTTAAAATTTCATATGAAGGTTTAAAATTATTTGAAATTGATAATCTATACATGAGTATGCTTGGATATATGAATAGTTAACCACCACATTTTTGTAAAAAGGAATAAAACTACAGGGTAGTGGAAAGTACAATATAAAGTTCATCTACTATTGGATACTTCACTCAGGATAGAATCCAATTCATCAGAACTCTAAAACTTAATATGTATAAACTAGATTCAATAACTAAAATCAATTTAATAAATTCAATTATAAATTGAGGACAAGGTGGTTGAAAACTAAATATTACGTTCTTGTAACTATAATGTAATGTATGGATTCATAGTTTTCAAGAATTAATTTATCACATAAATTAAATCATACATATTTTCAATATTTCAAAAAAAAATTGTAAAAACACACACACATTTATATATTAAGTGGATAAATAGATATATGAATAATTTTTTTTTCCAAACATGATATATAAATATGAGTATTTCATATTTTATTTAGTAATTAAAATATTTAATTTACAAGGTCTAAGAGATATCATTTGAAAAAGAATTTAAAACTATAAGCATTATTTTCCAAAATAAGATATTTTATCAATTTTTTCTATAACATATTTGCTAATTATTTAGGGAAATTATCAATTATAATTTGAAATAATAATGATAGGTGTTATCGCATAATGGAAAACCCATATATAATTCATAATATTTTTCATTAATATGTTTCATGGAAAAAACCATAAGTAATTTTTGAGGTTTTTCTTATGAATTTGTTTTAAAAAAAATCATATAAACAATGTATGGATTCTTATAAATAAGTTTTATTTATAAAGGAAACAAAAATTATACATGAAAAAATATCTTATGTATGAAAAACTACTATGTGTTCAAAAATTTTATATATGGATATTCTAGACTGATTTTTATTTTATGGCATGTAATATATCATAATTATGAAATGATACTATATTTTTTCACCCTAATTTTAGTAATTGAAAATTAAATATTACAAAAACATAGGATTTCACTATATCATTCCTTAAAATATAGCATAATTGTACTTAATAAAAAAGAAAAAAAATAGAAATATGATTTCTTATATCATAAATCGAAAAAAATCAATGGTTGATATTCAATCATGTCGTATCATACAATTTGACAATGCATTATATTTGTTATGATATACATGTTATTCATACAAATTATAATGTAACATTATGATTGGTTAGTGAACAAGGATTTGATGCCAATAATAGTTTTTAGAATATCATTATATGATTATGGATGTAGAGGATACTCATAATATTTCCTTATCCTTGTTCAATAGAAATAATATATCATAAAACAAACATAAATAATAAGGTCAACTTTTTATAACAGTGAACTCCACCTTCTTGTATTTAATTGAGTTTACTTGAGTGAGATAAATATGAGAAAACAAAATTATTCTCTCCTCTAAAGGTGGTACGCTGAAAATTGGGATCCTTGTTCATATTGAGTGGATTCCAATACACAAAAGGTATGCTAGAACCCTATCCATAAAGATGAATGGTTTATAAATAGGAAGAGGGAGGTTTGTATTTGACTAGATGATGTCTCATTACAACCAATAGGTGTACCCAAACTATCATATAATCTCCCATCACTCAATCATGAGAGTTGAGTGTAGAATAAAAAATCTTAAAATATGTCATATATTTAAATAATGTATGATCATTAAGACATAATCTGTTTAACACTTCAATTGATCCTATTTAGTGCATCCATAAATGAATCAAATTAATGATTCATAACTAATAAAAATAGAGTAGAAGACATGGACGTGGATAATAAAAGGATATCACATATTTATTACCTATTACACACTATGATTGATATAAGTAATATATTATGATAAAAGAATTTTTATACCCATATCAGTAGTTATGATTTAAGGATACCGTAAAACATGGAATCATGATTTTAGTGAATTTACAAGTTGAGTGATAGGTAAATGAATTTATATATAATGTAAATGCCTATATCAGGATGGTTCATACTAGTTATCACCTATTATAATATGAATCAGGAAAGCCCGACATCAGTTCCAGGTTGAAGGTAGGTTAATCTTAAAGTCTTCCTCACTCATAAGAACTATGAGAGTTAGATAATTGTCTTATAACACATAAAATGGAAGGTTTATAAAAGAGGTATGTCCCTCTATGTAACAACCCTTACATTTATAAATTAAATTCACTTTTAAATTTATAAATTCCTTATCTAGTAATGTATTTATAGAAAACACATGCATTATATTGGATAATATGGACAATTGTTTATGGTTTCAAATTTAAAAGGTCTTTAAGTGTCAAAACTATTAATAATAGAGTTGTTTTATAGTGATATTTATGATTTGAATATATTATGGGTGTCACATATGTGGTTCCTTTTGATTTATTTTACATGTTATTTTTTTATCTTAACTTTGTTATTTATCTTTTCTTCTATGTTTTTGAGAAAAATGTCGATTTTTGGACTCATAGAAAGTTGTACAAGGTTGTCCCACAATTAGTAAAAATTGTGTTCCATCCCAGAAGAGACCATGTTACATAGATTGTAGAACTTTTCAAGAACATGGCCTCCTACACATGTATTTGGATCCCCATGATCCTAAACCATTGGGTCTTTATAACATGCATGGTTGACCAATCAGGTTTCCACCCTCTCCATAAAACCATACAGCCTTTCCATATTTGGGTAAAGGGGGATGTTTTGTTGCCGTACCATTTGGAAAATCATATGCCCAAACCATGAATTTTACCCATGTCATTAAAAAGTGTAAATTACCCTTTTCCTCCCCCAATTTTATCCCAAATACAACCTAATTTATCCCATTCAGGATTTTCCACCCTAGGAATGCCTCTTTCTCCCTCTTGGATTTCATAAACCCTAATTACATAGGGGATTTGGCTTTGGGTCTTTAAGTAATCATTAAGTAAGTTCTTCTTCTATTGATTTCTTTCTTCCTCTTGGTTTCTTTTATTTCATTCCTTGGGTTCTTTATTCCACAATTGATGGGTTGACTATATGAGTATTCAATCACAGTTTCCTGGTCCAAATCTAGATTTTTTGGGTATGATGTTGCCTTTATAGGGTCCCCTAATGATGCAGTTGTGGTTTTCCATCAGATTATAGAATTTTACAATCTTTTTTGGGTGATTCCATTTTTTATCATTATTATATGATTTTTCTATACTTTTGTTTCATTCAAAAAGACTTATATGGATCATATGAGTGGTATCAATGGTGTTTTGAAAGGTTGTAGGTGTTTATCTGGGTTTGAAATTGATATTTTGAATTTAAAATGGTGGTTTTTATTTCTGTTTCCATGATTTTGTGAGTGTTTTGTATGTGTAGTTGTGATTTAAGTGACATGAGAAATGATTTTCCAAAAGAAAATGGCCATTTTACTTGGGGGTTTCTAAGGTTGGAATAGTGTGTGTGGTGTGTGTAAGTGGTTTTGTGTGTGTGATGTATTGAATAATTTATCACAAAAAGGAAAACCTAGAGGAATAAATGGGTGAACTATGACTATTACTCTAGTTGGATCGGTGGGCTTGAGGCCCCGTTCCCTCTAGAAGTATTGAATCTAAAAAACTAACTCACCATTTGATGATGATTAGAGACCACTAGACCCTGGGATGAATTCCCCTCTAGTGGATCACGCAAGAGGAAGTTGTGGGTAATTGTTTATATACCATTTCACAAAGATATGAGGTTCTTAGTGTCCCTCTAACACTAGTTCCTTAGGTATATTTTTGGTTATTAAATGATGTTATGATTACCATTTGAATACATCGGAAATTAATTTTAACATTAATTTTTAAAGCTCTATTTCCATTAAATATTTTTCTAAAATTTTTGATGAAATATTTACTTTTAAATTTCTTATTTACTTTTTATAAAACCCTATATTTTCATGTGTCTTATAATGTTATATAATTGAATTCATCTTTGGATGATGTCATACTGGGATTTTTTAAACACCCTACATATTCCTTCATGTTTTTATATTTCTTGATATTCTTGACCCAATGAAAGTCAATATGTTATGTGGTGGTGATTTTGAATATAGAATCTAATTTTACACTTATTGTAAGTGTTGGGGGAGGTGGCATGGGGGTGATGGCCCTCTTATTTCAATTAGATATTGGTTTTGGACTAGTTGGTTCTCTCCCTGTTTTAAAGATCTGGTTTTTAGTTAAAATATATTATTATTAATGTGGGATATCTATATTTATTTTTCTTTTGTTCAGTGGTTATGTAGTGATGAGTTATTTTTGTGGTCCCTTATGGTTTTTTCTCAAGGGTGAAATCATTATCTAATGAAATATTGATGCTCATGCAGTAGTTTCTAGCCCATGGAGTTCTGGAATTCTCTTTTGGCCCTTCCATGAGATGGTTCAGGTATCAGGCTGGATGGAATCCCATACCAATTCGTGATAAAATAGTATTAGGGCACGTTTTTTATATTGTTTGGTCATGTTATTTTGGATATTTGGGATGGATGGGAGATATTATTGTCGAGGTTTGAGGTTCATGTTGTGAGTGGGGTGTCTAGACACAAACCTAGCGATAAACCTTGGGTTACCATTGGATGTTGGGATTTGGGGTTGAATCCTATTCTAGGTGAGAATTATAGGCTAATATCTCTACATGGACACATTGTTGGGGTGGAGTAGTCAAAATTTTTATTTTGAATATTTTTTAATTTTGTATTGATTTATAATTATTTTTAAAAGTTGAATTGTTGAAAAAAAAATTATAATGGTGTGTTTATAGATTTACTCATCTTTGTTGATTTATATATCAAGATGCCTCACCGGAGAGATCCTAGCTAACTACAATAAGAGACAGTGGAGAGTTCTCTGTCTCCAGTTAATTAGAGACTTGTCGATGTAGTGGTTCTTGTTATCCATGAACTGGGTTAGAAAATTGGTAATATAGTAGGCCATGCTAGAGAAGATAAACTAGGTTTGATAAAGGATATAGAAAATGATTTTGTTAAGAGAAGTTCTCCTTCCTCTCGGGGCATCACATATCCCTATTGATCAATGGATTATCATGAATATATTTAAAGGATGTTTGGGTTTCCTATCACACATATATCCATTATGCTGAATTGTGATTCATTTTAATTGGAAGGTCCAATTGAGAGGGGGTGGGACTCAATATATCAAGATAGGAATCATGAGAATATATGTTGGAATGAATTGAAGGTCATCCATAATGAGAAGTATTTCCCTGGGGACATGGCCTTCTCTTAGAAGATAGATTTTCCTGATCTCCACCATGGGGATCAAACCATGTTGGAATATGCCTACCATTTTGATGTGTTTGTGCAATTTACACTCGATTTGGTTTCCAATGTGTAGATAAAGTCCCAACAGTTTGATATGGGGTTGAAATCCGACATTTAATCACAATTCTTCTTTTTTAAGTTTAATATGTTTGCTGAGGTGGTCGATTTTGAATTGATGGTCGAGATTGACCAATCCAGAATGTCTGGTTTTTCATGATAAGATTTAGAAGTGGTTTAGGGAAAATAAAGTTCATCTAAAATGAAGTGGAAACTTAATTTTCCAGAGAAGAGAGGTGGTAGTTCAATCCATCTCTCCAAAAATAAATTCTACATCTTAAAATATTTTGTTAGTCAAGTTCCATTGGTGTGGGAATTCATGAAATATGTTTTCAACACATTCATCTCACCCCAAACAATTCCATTAATATGGAACTATGGAGAAATTGTAGCAGTTTTGAATAGCGGCATGCCAATATCAAGGTGGTGTAGGTTCCACAACCTCTAGGGGAATGATAGCTTGGTTAGAACCATCCAGGGAAGCGACTTCTTGGTATAGTGTTAATGGAGGTAGGGATGAATCTTCATTAGGAAAAATTTAGTATAAGGAGGAGTCTCAGGTTATAATTATTCCTTATACTCATATATAGTTGAGGAAGCTTCATGTTATAGATAAAACACTAGTGTAATTAGATGTAAGGCCTACTAGAGTTCAGGTTATGATTCTTATCACTAAAATATATTTCCTTATTTTATATAGGTGCTTCTATTTATTTTATTTCAACTCAACATTTGTATTTTTTGAAATTTCCCATCGAGATCATGTTCTATATGATGGATTTAGTGACAGTTTATAGTAAGAAGAGGTAGAATGAGTTCAGGTGTGCATATTATGCACTCACTCTATTAGGTGTCTAGCTAAAATGGGATATATCTCTCCTACAAATGTACCTCTTTGATGTGATCCTCGATATAGATTTGATGGTATGTTTCCCTATGCACATATGTTTCTATCACCGATGAGTGGGTTTAATAGAACCTGATGGGTGTGAACAATTCATCCATGGTGAATGTGATCCTTGATCATGAAGTGAGGGACCTCCACTTTCATTGTTAGGATGTCTTGTTTTTCAGATGGCATCACTCATGCTGGAAGAATATGATTATTGTTCTTAAAGTGGATTACCTCCTATGGTTGATGAGTTCAAAAACATATTTATAGAATATTTTCCAGGGATTTTTGTAGAGATGTATGTAGAATTTTACAAATGATTTGGGTATGGGGACATAATAGATGTATCTCCCCTCATACCATATGGACCCCACTGAGGTTTGGTAATTAAATATACAGATAGGCAATTTTGGAATAGAAATGATTTATTCACCAGTGTGTCTCATCTTGGGATTCCATTATCTTATTTTTAAATAATGCCAATGGATCTCTCTGGGTGTGTAAAAATTAATGAATTCTAAATAATTTTATCATAAATAATAAATATCCCTTGGATTTCATTGATGACCTTTTTTACCATATCATGGGGTAAAGGTGGTTTTCCATGAGAAATTTGTGCTCTATGTTTCACTAAGTCGAAGTCAGAGAAGCTGATGTTCTTGAGACATCTTTTTGAAGCTTGTACGACCATTTTGAGTATTTGGTCACACTATTCAGGTTGAAAAAACACTCTAGTGATTTTCATGGTGCTTATGAATAGGGTATTCCCTCGATACCGTTATTATATTAACATTATTTTTTTGGATGACATCCTAGCCTTTTTCAGGTTAGAGGGAGTGAAAGAGAATCACCTAAGGATTATGCTACATACTCTTTGAGATCACTATCTCTATGTAAATATTTCCATGTTCAATTTTTCGAGTATGGAGGTAATGTTTCTAAGCCATGTGATTTCAAAATGTGGGGTCTTTATAAACTCTAAAAAGATCAATGTGGTTATGTCATGGAAATAATCCATAAACATCTTCATGATCATGATATTTTTGGACATAAAAGTGTATTAAATGCATTTTAAAAAAAATCTTGAATTTCTTCACACAGGATTCCTAATATCCAAAAATTGGTAAAGATTTAATGGAGCATAAAATGTTAATAATCCTTTGAGTAGCTTATGTTTGAGTTCACCATGACCCATAATTTTTGATCTTTTACGGACTTTGAAGGAGTTTTGTGGTCTATTGTGATGGCTCCAGTATGGGTTGTGGGTCTATGTTGATGTTGGATGAGCATGTGGTGGAGTTTGTTCCTCGATAACTTAGAGCACATGGAAATAATTACCCAACCCACTTCCTAGAATTAGCTATAGTGATTCATGCTCTGAAGACAATGAGTCATTACCACTTTTGTGATATATTTTTAGTCAAATTATATCATAAAATAATAGAATACATTTTTTCACAAAAACATCAAAAAATTTGGCAACATTGGTGGATCAAGAATCTTTAGGCGTTCAATTTTGATATCGCATATACCCCAAGGGAAGGCAATGTGGTAGAAGATTCATTGAGAAGGAGAATATTGGTTCATGCACTAAAATACTCTTGTGATGAATATTCCTTGATGCGTATGTTTTTTAGATGCATCCGAAAAACAAAGGGCCCTTGGAGGTGTTTTCTTGGAAAGTGTTTAGATAACACCCTTTCTCCCAGTATTGATTCGGTCAGATAAATCAAATAAAATATGGTATATTAGAAAACATTTATTGAAAAAACAGAGTCACCAAAATTCAAATTCTGATCATTGGTCCAGAGATTTAGAATTCTCAGTGGGTGTCTTGGTGTTTTTGAAAGTGGCACCTTGGTTGGGTCACTATAATATTGGTAAGAAATGAATGTTAATGTCGAGGTATTTTAGACCTTTTGAGATTTATGAAAGTATTAGTACAACATCATACCTATTATTTTTAATAATAGTTAATGTAAAATCATGATGTGTTCCATGTCACATAGTAAATCAAGTATAATCCAGACCCATATCATGTTCTTAATTGGGACGAATTAGAGCTAAAATACTATTAGTCTATGTTAAAGCGACTAGTACAGATTGTGGATTCTCATGAGAATGTTATTTGGGTAAATTCAATATGTTTGGTTCATGTCCATTGTTAATATTGAAATAATGTACGAGAGATATGGGAGCAGAATTATTAGGATGAAGGTATATACCTATTTTTTTGTCTCCAATCATAATTCATATTGAATTCATGAGGGATTAATGTTTTTATGGTGGGAAGAATTGTCAAATCTATAGTTTCTTTTGAGGTGTTTTATATTTTTTTATTTATCTTTTTTCATTACCTATTCCTCATAGTTTTGTGAAAAAATAGATATTTCAGAAATGTGGTAGGTGGTGCACGGTTGACACATGATAAGTAGAAATAATATTCCAATACAAAATAGATTATGCACCCTACACCATTGAACTATCTAGGATGCAAGGCCTTCAGCAAGGACTTGCAACTAACCTTGCACCCAGACCATTTGGTCTGTCTCAAGAAGATGTTTGACTGTAGGGGTGTGCACCCTCTCCACAAAACCATGTAGCCTGGTCCCTATTTGGTTAGAAGGGGACACACTATTACTACATGGTTTTAAAAACCATGAATCCAAACCATATCAATAAAAATAAAAAAAATTACCCTTTTACCCCACAAGATTTTAACCCAAATACACCCTAATTTATCTAATTTGAGATTCTCCTCCTGAGGAACACCTCCCCCTCCGTCTTGGCCTTGGACCCCAGCTTCTTGGTGGTTTTTACATTAGATCTTCAAAAAATCATCAAGTAATTCCTTCTTCTATTGATTTCATTATTCCACTTGGTTTATCCTCTTCCATGCATGGGATCCTCTTTCTCCAGTTGATGGGTTGAACTAGTGAGTGTTCTGTCTTGGTTTATTGGAATAATTCGTGATGCTTTTGGTATGACCATTCAATAATAGGTTCCCCTTATGGAGAAAATATGATTTTCCTCCATCTTTTGGATTCTTCCCATATTGAGAAATGTGATTCCATAATTTATCATTATTGGATGATTTTTTTATTCTTTAATTACTTCTTGAATGCTTTTTATTGAATTTTTGGTTGGTTAGAATTATTTTTTAAAAGGATTATGATGTGTTTTTTGGTTTGAAATCGGTATTTATTATTGAAAATGGTGGCTTTAATGTTTTTGTTATGGTTGGGTATGATTGTGTGTGTAGTGGTGGTTTTAGTGACTTGAGAAATGGTTTTCAAAATTAAAATGGTTGATTTACATGGGTTTTATAATGATGGAGATGTTTGTGTATGAAAAATGTGGTTTGTGTGTGATAGAAAAGGGAATTGAGCACACAAAGGGTACCATAGGTGATAATATATGCAATCTAGGACAAGTATACGAGTTCGTTCAGTGGGGTTCAAGTTGATTCCCTCTTGAAATATAGATGTTATGACACAAACTAAACATTTGATCATTATAAGAGATCACTATACAATGGGATGTGTTCCCCTTTAGTGACATGTTCATGAGGACGCTCTGGGTTAGACCTTCTATAACTTATCAATGAGATATGAGGTCCTACATTTCAACTAACACTAGCGAATTATGGATTTCTTGTGGTGATCATATGATGTTATTCTTAACATCGGCATATGGTGGAAATTAATTTTAACATTAAATTTCAAATCATGATTACTCTTATGTATTTTCGTTAATTTTTTCATTAAATATTTTATTTGAAATTTATCATTTCGTTTTTATAAAACCCTGCATGCCAATTTTCCGTATTATTTTATTGAATAGAATATTAATTTTGTGAATATCCTATTTGGAATTGGATCACACCCTACATAATTCATTGAGTGTATATAGATCACATAATGATTGACCCATTTAAAGGTATGATGTTCCGTGGTGGTGATAGTGGATCCATTTTCTAGTGGTCCACTTCCTTCACGTGTTTTTAGAAGTGGCATGGGGGTGATGAACCTCTTTATTCATGGAGATTTTTGGTTTTGGTCTAGTTGGTTCACTTATTTATTTTTATGCTTTGGTATTTGGTTAAAATGTAAAAAATTTAACATCGGATAGTTGTATTTATTTCTTATGTTCATCACTTATCTTGTGATGAGTTATTATTGTGGTTTCTTATGGTTTTTTCTACTTAGTGAAATCATTCCAAAATGAAATGTTGATTCCCTGGCACTAGTTTCCAACTTATGGGGATCAAGATTTCTTTTGGGAATTCCCATTGGCTGGTTCGAGTGTCGGGTTAGATGGAGTCAAAGACCGGTTCATGAAAAAGGGTTATGATAATGTCCAATGGACATAGACGAAAGAAGTTAAGACCTCATCTAGTAAGATCATATCCTAAGAAGCTAATTAATTGATGATTTATGGGGTAGGGAATCACTAATAATTTACATTGACCATGACCAATCTATGATTCAATAAATAAAGAATGAGTGATATCATTTGTAATATAATTTCATGTTTATCAATAACACTTCCCAACCCATGTTTTTTTAACCTCCCCAATAAAGTCCCATTATCAAAAACCTCAACCTTATGGAATAAAATGTTGTAATAAGAGACTATGTATCTAGAAACTAAAAGTATGAATTTTTATATTTTTATTAATAAATAAGAATTCTAATTATTATTATTTTATTATTTTTATATGATTGATTAAATGATGTGTTTGATTAAAATTTGATTTTGATATGATGAAACACAAATTATATATTCTGCGAAATTTACAGCTTCAATTCAGATACTATTTTAAATGAATTTATGAATTTTTTAAAAGAATTTTATTTTAATAAAATATTCCAATTTAATGATAAATATTTAAATACAATTGGTAATATAATCTTATGAGGTCGACGGTAATTCTTTTAATGCTCAGAAAACTATTTTTGTCAGAAAAACATTTAATTTCCACTAAATATGGATTTTTTATTTAAAAGTGTAAATTCTAATATTTAGCTATTTATTTTTATTAAAAAATAATATTCCTGAAATAATAACCTTGAAAATATATAGCTGTCAATTTTTCAAAATTTTCTAAGATTAGTGAATTCTTATTTAAAAATAAAATAAGTTATAAATATACAATATGTATAGTGACCTCCTATAATCCAAAAAGGGATGTAATAAATAAAATAAATAGTTTCGATTAATGAAATTTTATTTACCATTTAGGATAATGTCCTTTTGATGTATTTTTATTAAATTTATAAACCCTTAATGAATCCTCAATAACCTATATTATATTTTTAATGTTTTAAAATAAACTCTTTATTAACATAACTCACATACATAGTACAAATGGTATTTTATTAAGGATTTATGATACTGAAATTATAAAATAATGAAAAAAATACTATTTGGAAAAAACCATGGGAAAATCAATGTTATAATTTTTGGTTTTGATTATTTTAACAAATAGATCCCAAAAGCTATGCTTAGAAATTAATAAATCATTCCCACATTTTTTTCTACAAAAAACACACCAAAACTCCCATTAATCATCAATTAAAACTTGTAGAGAATTAATATTATCAAAAAATTCCTTCTAGATACCTCTAAAGGTGTCTTTAGGATCTTATGAATCAACTAACAAGATCCTAGAAGCACCATCTCAAGGTAAATGATCCTCAATTTGTTCTCTTTATTTAATAACCATATTTATATTATAACTTTTGATTTCAAATTTTTCATGTTGGGATATGTTTTTCACATCAATATTACAATCCTTATGATTTCCATGTGATGAGAGATAATTTTCATTCTAATTTAACACGTCCATGAATCATTATGTACCCACGGTGTGGTGATGAAATTATCCTATGATTTTCCATGATAAACATTTTCATGGTTAATTCCCATCCCCATTTCCACTAAAGGGTATTCAAATTTATGTGAAAATCCTTAATTTATTGGGAACATCCATTTTTTATCCCACAATAAAAAATCATGATACTAAATGTAATGAAATAAATCCTTATGTTATATGATCTATGTGGAATATTTATGCATGTATATGATATTAATGTGATGGGTGGGCTCAGAATAATATATCCCTCTAATAAATTTGGTAATATTTTTATCTCATTACATACCATGTATTGTTCAAATATCGTTATCTTAGGTACACTTTGTTATGATTCTATATTGTCATCATTGACTTATGATTATCATTTAATGATTTTATGTTGTTTCCATACTCCCATTATGACTTTAGGTTATCATTTTATATCACTATTAGATATTAAATTTTTTATTGTCATCCATATTAAGATACCATTATATTTCCCTTGACTGACATATAACGGTTTACCTTATACAATAATATAATTATTCTATAATTGTGATTTTAGATCATCACTTTCTTATATATATCCATTAGTCGTCCTGTATAGTATTATATAATCAATTGAACTTTAGTGTAAGTTTTGATGTTTTGGAATAATTTTGTTATAAACTTGTTGCTAATTATCATTCTATGTAACTAATTATCCAAAAATGTTAGGGCTGAGGATCTTATGGGATTGTTTTATGTGCACCTTTATGTAATAAATCATGAATTAGGGTTTATTAAATCCTGAGTTATCATAACTGGTATCAAAGAAAATGCGAGTTGTTTTTTTGGGGAATTAGGATTAAAAAACCGTAGTAGTAGCCTTATTGATAGGAATAAATATAAGAAAAAAATCTCAAAATATTGGTGAGGTATAGAGAAAGGGGTTTCCATGAAATTATATCTCTATCGGTATACTAATAGTGGATTTCACTATGTAATAGTTGTACTTAGGGTTAATAACCCCAAAAAGATTGCATTGGGCTTGACAAGATCATCACCTTGTGCTTGAAAAAAGATTCCTTGTTTTACCCCTTTTTTAAATCTACATGGGGATATAATTTGGAAAATTCACAAGACCCTTATTATCCTTCAATAATGGAAAAAATTATTATAATATTTCATTTTAGAAAATATGTCACGGGTAACATAGATTCTATCCATGAAATTTATAGGTTAAGGAATACATGTCATTTATGTGTTATTACATTAATGATCATATTTTCCTTTTAAAGTATTAATACATTGAATATGATAATTTCTATGTGTCTTTTAGATATATTATGTGATTAGAACTTGAATCAAATAGGTAATTATAGGTTTTCTCATACATCCATGAACATCAATTCTATAATGTTACTATGGTTCTATGCATTCTTTCAAATCATGAATGTTTAGTAGGACGATTCTAACACCACCTAAAAACATGGATGCTGAGATACCATTGTATTTGGAAAATGGGTAAATTATTACATTCAAATCATATTAACCTCCCCATTTCATAAATTTTAGGCATAATTTCCCATAAAATCTTGTGATACCCACTTTATTTTAATTAGATACAATTTCAGCTATGGATTATCTTTCCTTATATAGATCCAACCTAAATTTCAGAGATATGGAAATCACACTATGTATTATGAATCAGCCTATGATCTATAAAATTTCATGTATTTTGATGAATTTTTTTATATCATCATCTCAAGAATGTATATTATATACATATTATAAACTATATCTAGACCAAATGATGGAGACTAAGGATATGATCATTCATGATAACATGCCATTTTTAGAAGGATTTACATATGTTTTTTTGAACATTTTTTTATTTTTCCTTCTATCTTAGAATTCGAGTTCTCAGTTTAATTTATTACCTGAAATTTTCAAATATCTAAGTCTCAATATAGAATTACCATTTTAGAAAATGTGGATTTGATGAACAAAATACAAGATTATTTGGATAAAAGGATTATAAACCCATATTCTTCACCATATGGTGCACTAGTACTTTTTATTATGTTTTAGGTTGGGTTATTGAGCCTCTATATTAAATATTGTGATCTAAAATATGTCACAATAAATAATCAATATCATATTCCATTGATTTGTGACGTATTTGATCAACTACATGGGGACCAATACCTATCCACAGTGGATCTATTTTTAGGTTATTATCAAGTAAAGGTGAATAACAAGGATATCACCATGACTATATATTGTACAATGTATTGGAATTATGAGATAATAATTATTTTATTTTGACACACTAATTATCCATATAAAATTATAGACTTGTTGAATAGATTCTTTACTTATTACCTAAACATATTTCTAGTAGTATTTATAGATTATATTATTATATACTCTAAAATCAAGGAGGATCATGAGTGGAATTTCAATGTTATACTAAAATACTAGTGAAAATAAATTTTTCCTAATAATTATAGGTAATGAGTTTTTTATATGGAGAAATTAACATTTATTATGAAAGTGATCACCAATAAAGTGATATTTTTTATGCTCCAAAAATAGTGACTATTGGAAGATTGATCATACCAACATCAATGATGGAAATCCATAGTTTCTTAGAATTATTTGGGTCCTGTCATACATTTGTGAGAAACTTTTCATTATTTTCAATCCCACTAACTAAGATAACTCGTAAGAAAGCCATGTTTATATGGAATGGAGAATGTGAAGAGGGATTTGAAGATTTTAATAAGATGATAATCACTAAATTTAAGCTCACATTATCCACCATTGGGGATGGTTTTATTATATAAAATTATGAATACAAAAATTTATTTTGTTTTGTACTCAATCGTGATGAAAAATTGATAGAATATGTCTCCTAGAAATTACATATTAATGAATATATTTACGCAACGTATGATTTGTAATTGGTTTCACTGATATTCAGAATGAATATTTGGAAATATTTTGTATATTGTGATAATTGTGACATATATATGGATCATAAAATCCTACTTTTCATATAAAAAATGAAATTTCCTCAACATGAACCAACTATATTGGTTGGAGCTGATTAATGATCATGATTGTTTAATACATTTTTATATTAAAAAGGAATATGACGTGGTAAATGTTATAATTAAAAAAAATCCTAAGACCCTATCCATGAAGAGAATTTAAAAGGGTTTTATATTCTTGGATAGGAAAATGATATATGTGGGAATAATAATATATTATTCATCCTACATGTCTCAAATAACAACTCAACACTCCATTCTTAAGAGGATTAAAGAGTCTTATAAAGATGAGGAGGTGGTCCTAAAAAATATAGTGAATGTTTTGGAGGTAATGTTTTATAAAGATGAAGTTATAAGGTTTGGAACACAGATATCTGTCCCATAAAACTCAAAACTGAAGAGGGAAATTTTAGTTGATGCTCATAGATTATCGATATATATTAATCCAGGAAGAAATAAAAAGTATATATCTTTAAAGAAGAACATATATTGGGATCATAAGAAGTGGGAGATTTCATAATTTATATTTCATTTAATGGAATATTAACATGTCAAGGATTAAAAAAATAAATATGAGGGTATGATGAAACCATTACCCATACCAATATGGAAATGGAAAAAATTTAACATGGATTTCATCATATGATTCCCTAATAAATCTAATTTCAATAGCCCTTTCTGTGTGATAGTTGATTTCCATATATGGACAGTTAATTTCCTTACTATTAATGAAGATATATCTCTTGAATGACTCAATAATATATACATATGATAATTCTTAAGACTGCATATATTTCCACACTCCATTGTATATGATGGAGATACAAGTTTTACCTATAGGTTTTGGGAGAATACTTCATCAGGAATTGGAAACAAATTCTAATTTTAGAACTTCTTTTCACCCTCAATTGGATAGTTAGTCCAAGAGAACCATTAAAAATATTGAGGATATGTTGAGGTAATATTCATTGGATTTACTAGGGTTATTTGAATAAATAAAATCCCCTAGGGGAGTTCTCTTATGACAACAATTTCCATTAAATAATTCAAATGGATAATTATGAGGCTCTATATGGGAAGTGGTGTTAGACTCCAATATCCTAGAATTATGTTAGAGAGATAAATATGATGATAAATAATATATTCAAATAAATCAATGAGAATGTTCTAAACATTCAATAACATATGAAATCATCTCAAATTCAACAAAAACATTATACAGGAAATCATTAACAAGATCAATTGTCCATGGTTGGAGATAAAATTATTCTATATAAGTCAACATGAATGAAATTCATGGGTGTTGGGAGTAAGGTAAAGCTTAGTCCTTGTTACATTAGTCTCGTTGAGATCCTTGTTCACATATGAGTGTTTTCTTATCGAATATAACTCCTACTAAACATATCTCAAGTACAAGATGTGTTCCATGTATCCCTCTAATGAAGTACATACTAGACACCTCACTTGTAATTAATCCAATGGTAGTGCCATTGGGGAATGATATTTAATAGGTTGACAAGCTAGTGAAGATCATTGATCATAGAGGAAAAGTTCCACAAAATAAGGCCACTCACCTGGTCAAAGTTTTGTGATGAAACCCCAAGTCTAGGGAAGAAACTTGAGAGCAATAAAGGGTGATGAAAAATAAGAACTCATCTCCATTTGAGTGTTTCGAATGAAATTTCATGGGAAAAATTTCATTTGGGAGGGGGTGTATTTAATGAACGAACCTTTTATAAATGAAATTCCCTTTCAAATAAATAAATACCCTATCAATTAATGTATTTATAGAAATCATAGGCCCTACATTGGATATTTTGGACCATTATATATCTATATGAATTTAAAAGACC
The DNA here is from genome assembly GCA_963277665.1 of Viscum album. NCBI lineage: Eukaryota > Viridiplantae > Streptophyta > Magnoliopsida > Santalales > Viscaceae > Viscum > Viscum album. The sequence continues at coordinate 1,028,983,597 of OY728126.1, forward strand.
ATTAAGAATAATAACCATTGATAAAATAGTCATTTTATAGTAATTATTATGATTGGTATATGTTAAGGGTTATGGTAAATTCCAATAGACATAGATGATTGATGTGATAACCTCAACCAGAAAGAAACATACCCCATGAAGCTTATTTATCAATCCTTCCAATGGAGATGGAATCGTTAGGATTTTCCCTTAACCATGATAAATTCAAGATTCAACAGCTACATTATGAATGAAACCATATGTCAATCATTATCTAAATCATGGACCAAACCATTTTTACTGAACCACCCTAAGAAAGTGTAACATTGCACACCTCAGCATTAGGGAATACATTGGTGTAATAAGTTGTTTTGTATCTCGACCTCAAAATTATGAATTTTTAGTTTTTTAATTTTTAATTAATATAATTAATATAATTATTTTGTTGTTATTAATTTATAAATGAATAAATAATGATCTTAATAAAAATTAGATTTTGATTCAATAAAACAAAAATTGTGTTTCTGGGAAATATATAGTTTAAAACAAGAAACCCATTATGATGAACTCAATAATTTTTTAAATAAATTTTCTTTTAATAAAATATTATTATTAAATATATTTCACATAAATATAAATTTTAATTTGATTTTCTAAATTCAAATGTATTTGTTATAATAGTTAGAATGTAACTATTGTGATAAAACTAATCTGTTTATGTTAAAATTGTTTTTTTAATATAAAACAATAAATTCTCATATTATTGAATTATTTTGGAAAATATATATTTTTCAAATGAGAACATAAAAATTATCCGATAGTGAAATTTTTATATTTTTTAAGCCGTTACATTTTTTAGTAAAAATTAATTATGCTATAAATATATTGAATGGATAATTACATTATAAACTACTGAAATTGATGTAATAAATATTATATTCAGCATTCAAGGGAAAAATCATGTTAATAATTTTTAATAAAGAGTGTTTATGTTATATTATTAATTTTATAAACCCTTAATGAATCCCCCAAAAATTATATTATATTTTAAGGTTTTAAAATCAGTTATTTTAAACATTAATCACATAAACATCACAAAGGGTATTATTCTAAAAATTTCTGTTCTAAAAGAATTAAAATAATAACAGATATTACCCTTCGGAAAAATCCATGGAAAAAATCATTTGATGTTTTTTTGTTTTTATTATTTTATTATGTAGAGTTGGGAACCTATGTTTAGAAGTTAATAATTTATTCTTGTAACTTTTTCTATAAAACCCCACCAACTCACCCATTCATCTTCACTCAAAAACTTAGATCTCTAATTTACCCTACCCTTACCTATCTTTATAACTTCCAAGGTGTCCCCATTCTCTTAATAAGCTCTTAATAATCTTTTAGAAGCACTCACCCAATGTAGGTGATTCTCTCCTTCTCTTCTTTATGCAAGCACAATATTTAAATTTTTCATTTTCTTTTCTTATTTTTCATGATGGGATATGATTTTACACATCTATATTACATTAATTACTATTTCCAAGATATTATAGACACATTTAAATCTAACAAAACACTTTTATGAAACTTTATGTACCCATGTTATACAACCGAAATTATCCTACGATATTTCATGGAAATCAAGTTTATAGTGAATACCTATCAACATTTCCACTACAGGGTACTACTTTAGATGTACCTATCCTTAATTTATTGATAAATTCCATGTATATAACTGACAATAAATTATATAGGTATTAAAATTGATGAAATACATCCTTATTATTGTGACCCTTCATTTTATTACATTAATATTAAATCATTTTAATGATATACCACATTATAATGTTACATATCCCATATAAAATGGTTGAGTTCCATGGTAAAATTTGGATTATACAAAACATTTACATAATAAAACATAAACATTATTTAATTCCATCTTATCTATCTTCTTAGTGGAACTCTGGTACTCTTTATTATATGTAGTCACTTGATGTTCTAAATAAAAGAAAGGGGTGAGATAAAATCCTAGTAAGAGGAGAGATAAGAACATGAATAAATATATCATCGGTAAGCGTAATCATCATTTCCATAACATAATCATTGTTTCGTCATCATAATCATGAGTGGAAGAAATATATAATTTCATGAAATGAAAAAATTCATAAAAATGAAACATTATGTATTTGTGTTCAAATATTACACATAATTTTGAACATAGCTATCATCATGTTCATGAATTACATATTTTCATAATCATAACCTCAGCATAATTTTGATCAATTTTATATTAATGTTCAAAAATATAACACATTATCTCATGAGATACATCAAATTACCCAGTGCATTAGAGAACAATATAATTTTGGTTGCACCCATCACATCATAATATTTACATAATCATGCATGACACATTGAACATATATTAGTCATAAAACTAAAATAAACCACGGAAAGGAATGAGTTACATTTCATAAAGAATATATTCATGAAAAAATATTGGTGTTCGTAAAAGTAAATAACATACTTGGAATGAGAATCATTAATCTTGAGTGAAGAAGATAAAATCTCAAAAGAAGTAAAAAAATGGGTTTTTTTAAAAAGAATACTTTTTTTAAAAATCATTGTGTTTCACATAAATTAAAGTATAAAACATGTATATCCAACAAAATAATATGTAATAATATTTAATTTACATTTAATGAACAATAAATTAATATACCTAATGAGTTGTGTGTAAAAAAGGTAAAAACCCCAAGGAAATGAAGTTGGGTTTGAGAATCACCTAACCTTATGTTTGAATGATTTATTCACATTAATACCCTTGAAAATAAACAATATTTATAAATTAAAAATATATATCATGTGGTATGTGTATTTGATTTATTATAATTATATTATTTTAATTTATGGTCATTATTATGTGTCATAGAGTTCAATTCCATCACTCTCAGAGTGTTCACTTTCATTGTTTTCATGATTAGTTCGGATGAATAAAATAATGGAATTTCATGTAAAATGAGGATAATTCTCCATAATTTAATTATATGTTATTAATAAATATATATAATATAATTATATCTTATATATAATTTTAATTTTTTGTATGAGGATGAATCATTAGATAAAAATTTAATAATAATCATTTAGATTAATTTGGCAGTTTTTGATCATGTTGAACTCGTTTTGTTTAATTATTCATCATTATATATATGTTATATTTTGAACATATAAATGTTATAAAATAAATTTTAAAAAACTTTTTTTACTGGTATAATAATTTAATGAACATCCCGGTATGTGGTAAAGAAAGATGAAAAATTTTCATCCTAGAAGGTTATAAATTTAAAACACATATATGATGTTTTAATTTTTAGTGTAAATGTGAGAGGAGAATAAGATTAATGAAAAATTATTCCATTAACACAATAAAATTCCATGATATATAATATACTAGAGTTCTCATTCCACTAGAATAATGGGAGATTGGTTTTGATCTTTTTTTGAAACGAAATGATATGGGATGTGGGGTACGGTATTGGTTAGAGGATTTGGAATAATTTTTATATGGTAACAGGTTTTGGAGGTGATAGGAGAAGCGTTGGTGAGGGTGGTATTTATAGTGGAGGAGAGGGGTGTTCCTTGATTATTTTATACATTTATTTTCACCCAATACAATTTATAGATTGAACCATATCACTAAATATATTAAAATAATTAAGTATAGTTCTAGATTATAAGCTGAAATACGACTTAAATCATCCATGAATCAGTAATTCATGTATTGTTTAAATACTATAAATTACCGTATTTCACTATTCACAAAAATTCAATTATTTTAGAAAAATTAAAAAAATATTACCCTAACCATTTATTGATTTGTAGAATTGAAAAAGGGGCTCCATTTATTGAAAATAATTTTATAAATATATTGAATTTTGTTTTTAAATAAAATCATCATTTATTCCAAAAAATATCCTTTTAAATTTACAACAGATTTTATTACACTTTGAAAAATAACATAAGGCATCATAAAAAATATTCTATTCTTAAGACAAAAAATAAAAATTTATGAATACATTTTATGAATATAAATTTTATGAAAATATATTTTCTTTTAAATATTTATATTAATTATAAAATTGAAATTAAATATTTATAACATACAAAAACACTAACACATAATTTATAATTTCTATAACTTTTATTAACATATACAGTGAAATAAATATATCCTAATTTAATTTATATGATATGTAAACTTTTTTTATATATTCATATGTGAGATTACTATTTTATTGGATGGAATACTATTCTTAATGGCCATGTAACTATTCCAAGGGTCAAATTACTATTTCTTTGGTATTTGTTTCTTAACTTATAGAAATACAACTAATTTATTTCATTATTTATTTATACGTTCTATATTTTGTTATCTATGTTATATTATGTGATTTATACGGTTGTCTAGTTCTTGGTCTTTCGGCCACAAAACACCCAACAGCTCTGTATCCAATGATTGATGGACCTGCTTTCCAAAGGCAGGCGTTCACCGGATGGTCTGACCAGTGACTCTTAAGAACTCGCATTGGACGAGAGGATGGGAAGTCGGGCTCATCGCACCCTTTTTTAAGCGAAATTATTGCATGTTCCGGGACTCTCGTATAGATTTAAGACGTATACATATATTCGCGAATCTTTGGTTTATACCCAAACATAGTATCCACGGATTCAACCCTGGTGGGCAACGGTCAACTGGATGCAGGGGTTCAGAATCATTTATGTCCGAGGTTTACCATTAATCGTTGGATTAATGACCCTGAAGGGTTGGAACTCGACTGAGACAACACTAGGAGTGGTGTGGCGAACCGATGTGGAAATGATCGGATCGACAGGCTGTTGGGCTTGAACCTCATGGAGGCTTCCTACATACCCTGTCTAAGAGGAAAGGATCAAAGTCCACGTAGTTCGCTTAGGTGTCGGGGAACCTACGTGAAGAGAGACCAGGTGGTCTGATGGGTGTTTGGCTTGAATCTCAGGGAGACTTTCTACGTACCCTATCTAGGAGGCAGGGATCAAAGTCCACGTAGTTCTCTTGGGCTTGGGGCTTACGATCTGGGGAAACCCAAAATGATGGATTGGGGCTTACACTCAATGGAGGCCCAGAATGATGGATTGGGGATTACACTCTGAGAAGGACCATAGGAAGATGTCATGGTCGATGCTTACTCTAAGCCCACGTGAGTCATCCTCGGTGTGAGAAACAAGAGGCAGCAGGGACCAGAGGATCACGTCGCGAAAGGTGCATCCGTGAGAAGCAGAATGGGGCTTACGCATGAAGGCAGACCATGGTGTTGAATTGGGGATTACACTCTTAGGAGTCCCAGAAGGTGATGAATTGGGGATTTCACTCTGAGGAGTCCCAGAAGGTTGGGGCTTACTCCAAGATGAACACCCGCAAGGTCGGGGCTTACTCCAAGATGGACGCCTGTAGTGACAAAGCCCAGAGGGAGAGGGAAAGGGGGGTGCTCTTGTCCCCATCACCTCTCTTATTCCCCAGGGAGATACCCAGGGAAGTACTGAGGTGAATGTGGATGGATAACTTTGGATGGATATGCCACCCCCTCTCTGGGGAGGGGAGAAGTGCCCGACCGCCGAAGCATGATGTCCCTCATCCTAGTGAGTAGAGGCAGGAAGGGGGCTCTCGGGCTCAGACCCCGCATTACCGTGGGAATGTGAACCCAGACATGCTTCGGAAATCCACCCAAGGGTCGGGGAAACCCCTTTTCAACTGTTTATCGTGGGTATGTGAACTCAAAACTGCGCGCTGATGCACCTAAAAGTTAGACCATGCGGATCCAGTGTCTCTGGTGGAGGCCTGGGCTCAGGGCTGATTAATAGGCCAATGAGGGAGTCGCAGAGGACCTAGATGGATCAGAAGGATTTTACCGGGATATGGAAATGGAAACATCGAAGTATTTGGGTAGCCACTGAGAGATATGGGTGGTGGCACCCTTCGCGTGGGGAAGTTCCACGCGGTTGGGGAAGCCGTCCGCGAAGCAGGGTGGTCTGTGGAATGATGGGAATCCCGCGAACCAAGGTGGTTCGCGGCTTTAGGTTCAATCCGTGAACCAGGATGGTTCACGACTTCCAGCTGAATCCAAAAACCAGGGTTGTTCACAGCTTTGGGTTCAATCTATGAACCAGGGTGGTTCGTGGTGGGTTCCAGGCGGGCAGCGGCAGCCAAGGGCAGCGCCGATCGGAGGCTCGTCAGTCAGGTCTTCATCTGCGGTGGAGGGTGCTACGTGGTACGACGGATGGGAAAAGAGGCGTAAAATCCCTGGTCCATGAGGAAGTCATCCGCGGAGGGGGTATGGTTCGTGGTTCTCCTATTTATTATTTAGGTTCAAAGTTCACCAAATTATTATGCATCTTCCAATTCCTTTTTCAATTCATATACCTGGTGTGGTTCGTGGGTGGGAATTTCACTGTTTGCGAAATCTGAAGCCTTCCTTCAATCGATCTCCTTCCTCCGAATCCAATCCGATCCTCGATCCTCGATCCTATTTCCCCCTTGGTATCCTTTTATATATTAGGGAAACGAATGTGTCTGTGGCCATGCGGCACCATTTGCAGAGGCCCTTTACCAAATACCCAGTTCACAGCTGACTTGGTCAATCCGCGATTCACGGTGGGTATCGATTGCTCCCCTCCTTCACAGGGCGAAATTAGTGAGTGCTTCGTGGCTGCAGAGGGTTCCGCCTCCATTCTGCAAACGACAGTGGGGGTGGCATGAGCTGGTCAACGCGGTCCGTGGTTGGGGCAGCTCGCGATGGTGAACCGGACTGGCGCCCATCCTGCCTCGCGACCGCGGAGGCCCTCCACCTCTATTTCATGAATGACAATGGTTCGTGGAGGGGGGTGCCTCGCGGTTCCTGGCTGCTGCGTGGTACTTCCATGGACCGGTTCACGGAGGGGGTGCCTGGCCACGTTGTGCTTCCGTGGACCGGTTTGTGAACCGGTCCTTTTGTGTCTCCTCTTTGAATATTTTACCCCTATTCTTTGGGGGATTTGGGTAAAATTCCCTTTGAGGATATTTCAGGACCCCACAAATGCCCCCCATCGGAACGGGGTCTGATCGGAATGAATAGGAGGCCATTCTGATGCAATATGGTCATAAAACTGAGATGGTTTTCGGTAGAAAGGTGGACCCGGTGGGGGACCACGCCTATAAATATGGGTATCCCTCACTTTTTCCTTTACTGAATTCTTCGTGAAACCAGAGATCCTTCTCCTCCGCGTGTTTGCTCCTTCGTGAAGTGCCACATCCACGAACCAGCTACAACTTCCGCGAACTACTTCTTCCATCACGGTCACCTTCACCCACGAACCAACTTCTCAACTGCGAACCATTACTCTTAATTAATTAAAAAGTAAGTGATGATGGTTTGCAGAGGAACTTGCTTCGCAGTTCCAATGCTCCGCGGACTAAATATCCCATGAACTTTAAAAGTATTTGAGCCCTCCGAATAAACTTGAAATTGAATTTCCATAGAGCAACTTGGTTCACGGTTTTCTGGCCAACGCTCCACGGGCTAGGGCTTCGTGAACTGATTTCACGAAGGGATGGTTCACAAGAAAAATTTCATCGCGAACCCTCCTCCAAGGCCTCCTTGCGGATTTGATTATAAAGGCTCCTTGACCATTCATCTTGATTATTCTTGTCCAGATTTTTATTCCAGACTGATTTCTCTCATTTTGCAGGGAGAAAATAATGGTTCCCCCTCGTTCTGTGCCGAGGCCTACTGCAGATCCCCTCTCAACCGCCTCAGAGAGACGTTCATCTATGATTTACAGAGCGGAGTGCATCAAAGAGGACCCTAGTTGGTCCATCACTCCTGATGATGGTGCATTGAAGAACCTTCTCTCTCCGGATCTTCTGAGTTATCCATTATCCAATCGACTCCCGCTCTACGGCTTTGGTATTAAAGACGACATCCCTACCCCCCCTACTTTCATAGGTCTCCCTTATCCTTCACTGGAAGCGCCTTCAAAATGCATTCAGGGAAACATTACCCAATCCGGGGAGATGGTCCCTAATTTTGGTCCGAAAGACACATCTATTCTGAGGGGCTCTGTCTGGACCCAAATCAATTTGTTTACTCAAGACATTTCTCAGAAATCTATCCTTAAGGACTACCCTTCTATTATTAATCTTGCTCGAAGGGATCCTGATGCGGGGTGGGTGCCCAGTTGGGATCTTCGGTCCGGTGGGCTCTTCTCAAATGATTGGGCTTGGGCTTTCTGGGTCCATCACCACTGTCGAGAGTCTCCCGATTCTATGGAAGCTTCCAACCTATACTCCGTGGTGTGGGCTTTCCAATTTGTTGTTTACCCACCATCTTCGATCTTGCTCAACCTATTCAGCCACTGGTGTTCAAGTACCAATACTTTCCACCTTGTCCACGTAGAAGTCAACATCAATCTGTGGGACATCTGCCAGATAGGAGGACTTCAAACTGCTGGCGAGATGTATGACAAGTTTCTGCCCACTCCCGATGCATGGGATGATGTTGAACAGGTGACTTTATTGGAAAAAGAGCTGCTGACCATGGTTGAGCAGTCACTGGGTCAGGCCTTGCGTGCCCGCTCACTTATTCCTTACAGCACATGGACAAGGTTATTTATGAACACCACCAGTCCTACCCTGAAGATTAAGCGTCCCATGACTCATCCCTCCCAACAGTCACGAACCATTCAGGGTTCTTACTGGGTAGTTCTGGAAGCAGGTGACTACCTTTCATGGGGTTATGATTCATGCCCTGGTGTGTCACCTATGCTCCGGTTGGCCGGTCTTTTTGCTATTTTTTTGAGCGGATGGATATTTACTTCCTAGGATGTTAACCCAGGTGTCCGAGCCTGGACCTTAATGATGGTGGCCAAGTTAGCAGATGGATTCTTGTTGAATTTAGATGTGCCCACATTGGCCCGTATCTACGAGCTACTGAACCACATGCAGGTGGGTGGGTCACCCTACCATCTAAGCAGGCATTTTCAATTTTTTTACGGCTGGGTGGCGTATCACTATCACTGTTATGAATATCGTCACAACACAGCAATCCCACTTCCTGCCTTTCGGCCTACTCTACTGGATATAGCCAGAGTTTTCTTGACGTCTCTCAACTCTGGTGAAGTCCTCATGATCCTGAGTGACTTCTCCCAGTTCATCTTCACTCCCTACCCACCCCTTCTGGCGTGTTAATCGACAACAGCATTGGGAGCCTGGAGGAGCGATCTTACATGGTCTCCCTGTGGGATGGGTTTCTGTCCGCACTGATTGATGACGTTTCATTGTGCAAGCTGTACATCCCGTATCGCTTTTCTCGCTAGTTTGGGTGCATGCTAGTCCAAGCTTCCCTTCCCCCTCCTCGAGCCCAAGGACTGCATCCATCCATACTTTGTCAGTGGTGGCTGATGCTGACGCGGGAGGGATCTGACACAAGCGTTCCCCTGCCTGATACGGGCGCGGCTACCGGCCTTTCCCTAGAATATGAAAAGACATGGGTAAAATACTATCCGGATGGGATCCTAGGGAAGGCTCTCCAGCAGACTCCCAAATTGGGAGGTATGGTGGCTGTTGCATCCACTACACCTTCTCTATCAGTTTCAAGGGAGGATCGACTAATGGCTCACCGATCAAAGCGATTCAGAGAACATTCCTCTCCCAACCCCGCGGTTTCCATAGTTCGGGCAAGTTCAACCCTCTCGTGTGTGGATGAGGACGACCCTGTGGTGTCGGGTCCCAGCGAGACCATCCCAGAGGTTCCACCAGTGGATATTGGACTTAGAAACTTGGTCCCCAAGCCTGAGCTGGGGTTAGGAGCTCTAGACATTCCAGCTTCAATGCCAACTCCTAGTGAGCACACGTCTGTGCGGCCTGCCATGCCAGACTTTATTGTCATGTCTTCCAGCAAGGATACCAAAGATCCTCGCATCATGGCGGACCACAGGGAAATGCGTAGGTTGGCCTGGCCCCGAATCTAAGAAATCATCACCAAAACCACCTTAGCTGAAAGTGAAACGAAAACCGAAGCTCTTCGTCATCTCTTCCTGGGATTGGGGTCGGGTGGCTTTGACTATTGGCACTTCTATTCTCTTGCTTGCCAAGTTTTCATGGCCCGCAAGGGAGCTATCACTAATGAACGCAAGCTTTCTCACTTCGAGACCACTCATTTTAGGACCCAAACCTTGGAAGAAACCACAACAAATCTCCATTAACCGATAGCACAAGAGGCGATCTCTCGACATTAGGCGGCCATCCTGTCCTCTGAGTTGCATGAATGCGAAGAATGGGATGCGATGCTGAGGGATCAGTTATCGCATACGAATGGTTGTCTTGAAGTCACCAGAAAAGGGATCGACGATCCCCAAACTAAAGTGGAGCGTATCCGTCTGGTGGTTGAGGCTTAGACCAGGGAGAAGGCAATGTTGGAGCAATCCTGCAACGACCTTCTCCGCATAGCTGCTGATCTGGTGGGGAGATCAAGTCAAGATTCTTTATAACTATCAGAGCTACTTTTGTATCCCTTGTTTTACCTACCCCTCTGTCTCCCTTTCTTTTCTATATCAAGGAGAGACCCCAGCTTGTGGAAGTCCTCTTTTTCCATCTTCTGAATGAAATACAGTCTCCATTAATCACTCATTGCTGTGGAATTTGATTTTTTCTTAGAAAAACTGTTGTAAAAATAACAATTTACTGAATTATAACTAATCATAACTCAGGAAAACAAGCACTATGTTTTTTCATAGACCATGGGATCCAGCGAGCGTAGTCTGACTATTGATATGGTTTTATAGGAGAACCCTACAAACGTTTTGACTTTTTCTCCTTTTAATGCCCCGATTTTTTCTTGGGCCCATTCGGTATGGACCCAGTGGGTATAACCTGGCTTTTTCTTAGGTCTCCCTTCTCGGGTTTTCGGACTAACAGGCTTTGTGCCTCTTTTTTCTATGACCGGTTTAAAGTCCCACCGACAAGACTATCATTACTGATGTTTTAGGTCGAACATCTTTGACCAAATATGGTGGGGCGAGGGCCCCAAGGGGATTCAACTGATTAAAATATGTCTTAATACCGTTCAGACACACATGGGGGGAAACATGTTTGAATTTTAGTGGCATGCAGGGCATGTATCAAGGCATGGGAGTTGTTTCGGTGAACCGAGGCAGAAAGAGCATTGCCTAAGGAAAACATGCCTTTGGTAGATGGGCCAGGGGAAATCAATATGCAGATCCGCTGAGGGAATGGTATGCATAGTCATAAAAAGGTGTCCTTAAGTCAAAGACTTATCCATTTCTGATGGCCAGGGGACTTCATGGAAGTCCGGCTTATGGAAATCACAATAGGTGGTGTGGGAAGAAATGAAAACCACCAGGGGTGGCTCAAAAGGGGAGTGTGACATCTGAAAGGGTTTTGGGAACATCTGTACTAATCAGAAGCGTGGTATGGAGACCACCTCCCTACGCATTTATTTACCGTAAGGGATGGTTGAGGCTTTACATAGTTTAAAATCATGCAGCTGGGACATCATATAAAATGGAACGACTTTTCCTGGTTCTCAGTAATCTCATCAAAGACGCTCCACCACATTTAGGTAGGATTGTGGAAGATTTTTTTAATCTGTAGCTCAGAGGGTTTCCGAATCCCATGATAGAAATGGAGGCTCAGAGGCCAAGAGGCGTACAAAGAGAAGCATTGTCTAAGGAAAACTTGCCTTTGGTAGACGGGCGAGGGGTGATCAATATGCAGAGCCGTTAAGGGCATGGTATGCATAGTCATAAAAAGGTGTTATTAAGTCAAAGACTATCCTCTTCTGATAGCCGAGTAACTTCAAGGAAGTTTGAGATTTGGAACCACCAGGGGTGGCTTATGAGAGTTCGACTTTTTTTCTGAGTACAGAGTGTGGATTATGATGAGAATGTGCCTGAATAAGGGGTAAATATCTAGAACAAACTTCCTGAGATCGTGTGAAGTAATTCTTTCTCATGCTGGTGTGAGGTGGTGGTTCGTGAAGGTCTGACCCGTGCACTGGAAGACAGAGAAATGCCACAGTTCCTCACTGAACTCGTGATGGGTTGTCCATGTAGTTTATCATCTTGTGGTTAGAACATATTCCGTGCAGTTTAGCGTCATGTGGTAAGGACGAGGGGCATTATTTATAGATTGACATGTAGTTTAACATCATGCAGCGATGACTGGGGAATTTTTTTAAGGGTTTCTATGTAGTTTAACATCATGCAGCGAGGATGACTTCCGTGCAGTTTAACGTCATGCGGTAAAGACAGGGATACCTTTAAAGGTTGTCGTGCAGTTTAACGTCATGCGGTGTGGACGAGGGAAATTATTGCGAAGGCTGCTCTTCATAAGAATAAAACTGGGTTTGAATGCCTCAACTTGCCCCAGACGTGGAAGGGGGGTTGACGGTGTAAATCATGGTTCCAGGGCTTCTTGGATCAAGAAAGGTGATATTGGGTCTCTGAGGCCGGTAAGCGTACAGAGCTAGGAAGAGTTTCTCCTGAGGAAATCTTGACTTTTATGGATGAGACAAGGGATATCATTATGCAGATCCACTGAGGGAATGGTATGCATAGTCGTACAAAGGATTCCACGAGTCGATGACTTTCCACCTCGGATGGCCATGAATGATTATGAGGATCCACAATTATCCGGGCCATGATGTCTGTCATTTGGCAGGGGAATGCCTGGACATGTCGGGGATATCTGTAACTGGTTGCTTGTTGAGTTTCAAAGAGCCCCCTGCACTGATTTATCTTGCTCGCAGGGGTGTGCCTTCACTCAATGCAGTTTAACATCATGCAGGGAGGACGAAGTAATCCTAGTTTATCGGTCATAGAGCTCGGACCATTGGGTGACTATTGTTGTAGTCACTCGAAGGGTAATTGGGTCAAGATAACCTGATATACTTAGAACAAGGAGGGGGACGAAGGTCATAAACTGCAACTTTGAGCATTCCGGAAACAAGAGGCGTGGTGTGGGGGATCTAAGGCCAGTAGGCGTATGGAGATAGGAAGAGTGCCGCCCGAGGAAATATTTCCTTTGATGGATGAGCCAGGGGATATCATTATGCAGAGCCGCTGAGGGCATGTTATGCATAGTCTTACAAAGGTGTCCCCGGGTCGATAACTTTCCACTTCCGATGGCCATGAATGGTTATGAAGATCTGTGATTTCTCCCAGTGTAGAGTTCGGAATGTGGGGATAATGGTGTCCAGGTATACAGAAAACATCTTCACCGCAATTGTCCATTGATTCAAAGTAGCCTAGTCCTGGCATGATGTTTGTTGATGTAGGTCACTATGTGAACCACTGACAAACACATAGGCTAGCTAGATAAGGATACACTGGCAGCATCTGGATGTGAAAAGGGGAATGAACTTGTAAAACACTTCGCCATAAAATTCTGGGTCAATAGGTATGGTATGGGGGCTCTGAGGCCGGTAAGCGTACGGAGCTATGAATAGTGTCGCCTATGGAAAACTTGCCTTCGGTAGAGGGGATAGTGCCTATCAATATGCAGAGCCGCTGAGGGCATGGTATGCATAGTCATGTAAAGGTGTCCATGGGTCGATAAATTTCCACCTTCGATGGTCATGAGTGGTTATGAAGATCCATAATTATCAGGGTTGTGGAGTCTGATGTATGGAAAGGATGTATCCAAATGTGCAAGGAGTATCACCGTCTCGTATCACCATGTGTCCTGGGTGGGTCACGACGTAGTCCGTGCAGTTTAACATCATGCGGTGAGGACAATCCCCATGTAGTTTAACATCATGCGGTAAGGATGAATGTGACCCGACGTGAAAGAAAAAGGGGTCTGCGCAGTTTAACGTCGTGCAGTGGGGAAAACTTCTGTGCAGTTTAACGTACTTCGGTAAGGAAAACATCCATGCAGTTTAACGTCATGTGGTAAAGACGAAAGTGACCCGACGTGAAAGAAAATGGGGGTATATGTAGTTTTATGTCGTGCGGTGGGGACAACTTCTGTGCAGTTTAATGTCATGCGGTAAATACATCTTCCATGCAGTTTAACGTCATGCGGTAAGGAAGAAGATATACACCCCATGCAGGTCTGCTCTGTACACAGGGGAATGGGAATTTTTAACATCATTGTCTGTGCATTTTAACATCGTGTGGTAAGAACGAGAAGTACACCCCGTGCAGGTCTGGTCATTACACGGGGGAAAGGAGGCATTCTTAATTTTGAAGGGCTGGGCCAAGACCGGTGATCCTAGCATCACTACGTATCCTGTGAGGGCAGTAATCAAGCCGTACGTAGTTCTCTAGAATGAGTACACCCCACGTAGGTCTGGCCCATACGCGTAGGGATGGGCATTCATAATTCTTGTTATCCGCGCGGTTTAGCGTTGTGCGGTAAGGACGGGCTCCATGCATTTTAACGTCATGTGGTGAGGACGTGAATACACCCTGTGCAAGTATGGTCCATACACGGGGAAATGGGCACTCTTTTTTCTTTTTGAGGTGGATGGGCCATGGTGTGGAATTCTGGCGTCTCTACGTATCCCGCGAGGGCAGGAGTCAAGCCTTACGTAGTTCTCTAAAAGACGATACACCCTGTGCAGGTCTGGTCCGTACACAGGGGAAGAGGTATTTATTTGGGGTGGATGGGCCAGGATAGGGAATCCCGGCGTCGCTACGTATCCTGCAAGGGTAGGAATCATGCGTTGTGTATTTCTTTGAAAGATGATACACCTTGTGTAGGTCTGGTCCGTACACAGGGGAAGAGGGCATTTTTTTTGAGGTGGCTGGGCTAGGATAGGGAATCCTGACGTCGCTACGTATCCTGGAAGGGCAGGAATCAAGCCTTATGTAGTTCTGTGAGAGCCGTTCAGTTTAACGTCATGCGACGAGGATGAAAAGATGAAATCCGTGCAGTTTTACATCATGCGGCAAGGATGGGGGCATTTTTTAAATTTTCTATACAGTTTAACATCATGGAGCGAGGATGGGGGCCGTAAAGTTTAACGGCATGTGGTTAGGATGAGGTGCTTGATAGTTTTAGTGTCATACTGCTCGGACGATGTGTACATCTCATTTTTTTCTTCATCCGGGTAGTTTATCATCGTGCGGTAAGGATGAACTCCATGTAGTTTAACGTCATGTGGTGAGGACATACTCCATGCAGTTTAATGTCATGCGGTGAGGACGTACTCCATGTAGTTTAACGTCATGCAGTGAGGACGTGAATACACCCCATGCAAGTCTGGTCCATACACGGGGGAATGGGAACTTTTGTTTTTCTTTTTGAGGTGTCTGGGCCCGGGTGCGGAATTCTGGCGTCGCTACGTATCTCGTGAGGGTAGGAATCAATCCTTATGTAGTTATCTGAAAGATGATACACCCTGTGCAGGTCTGGTATGTACATAGGGGAAGAGGGCATTTTTTTAAGATGGTTGGTCCAGGATAGGGAATCTCGGTGTCACTACGTATCCTGCAAGGGAAAGAATCAATTCGTACGTATTTCTGTGAGAGCCGTGCCGTTTAACATCCTGCAGAGAGGATGGAAAGATTAAATCCATGCAGTTTAATGTCATTCGGAAAGGATGGGGGGCATTTTTGAAAGTTGCTATGCAGTTTAATATCATGCAGCGAGGACGGGGGTCGTACAGTTTAACATCTTCTGGTTAGGATGAGGTGCTTGGCAGTTTTAGTGTCATATAGCTCGGAAGATGTGTACATCTCATTTTATTCTTCATCCATGCAGTTTATCATCGTCCAGTAAGGACGAACTCCATGCAGTTTAACGTCAAGCGGTGAGGACGTACTCCATGCAGTTTAACTTCATGTGGTGAGGACATAATTACATCTCGGTCTCTATGAGAAATAGTTTTTCAGGAATATCGCATTGGTAGGAGCTGTAGTGGATTGCCCGTCCATGGAGATCAGGGCATATGCTCCGTTGGAGTAGACCTTGTGCACAACATATGGTCCCTCCCACATGGGATCCAGCTTTGGAGGAATCTTTCCAGGTATCATTGGGGTCCGGAGGACCAACACTAATTCTCCTTCCATGAAAGACCGGAGGAGAACCTTTTTGTTTAAGGCTCGCGTGATCCAGTTCTGGTCAACTTCCAGGTGGTGCAGAGTGTGCAGCTACTTCTCGTCTAGCTGTTCCAATTCCCCTAGCCGCTTTACTGACTGCTCATCATCGGATAACTGATCACAGATGGAAATGCGGAGTGAGGGAAGTTGTAGTTCAATGGGCAGGACCACCTCTGTGCCGTACACCAATGAGTACGGGTTAGATCAAGTAGCGGTGCAGATTGTGGTTTGATAAGCCCACAACGCATGGAAATGTTTATCCGACCATGACTTCTTGTCATTATCCACCATTCTCTGGGGGATATTGGACATGGTCTTGTTCAAAGCTTCTATCTGTCCGTTGGCCGCTGCATGGTAGTAGGATGAGTGGTTAGCCTTGATACCATACTCTTGGTATAGCTTTTCCAACTCAGCAGAGCAGAAATTGGTGCTGTTGTCCATCAGTATGGTATGAGGGACACCAAATATGGTGATGATATTGGTCTTCATGAAGCTGAAAATATTTCTTGCACCGACTTCCTTGAAGGGTATGGCTTCTTCCAATTTAGAAATGAAGTCAGTCACTGTTAGGATATACTTCAGCTGTTTGGCCATAGCGGGAGGGTATGCTCCCACGACATCCATCCCCCAGATGAAAAACGGCCAGGAGTACTTATCTTGATGAAGTAACTCCGGGGGCTGGTGAATGAAGTTGGCATGAATCTGGCATTAGTGTCATTTTGCGGTAAAACGCTCACAGTCTCATGCCACTGTGGGCCAGTAGTACCCAAGCCTTTGAACCTGATGGGAAAGCTCGGTCCCTAGTTGATGTGCTCCACATGCTCATGCATGTACTTCAGTCTTGACGGCAACGGTTTCTTCTCCGGCAATGCATCTGAGGAGCACTCCATCGAGTCCTCGTTTGTAGAGGACCTCTTGCTGACCTACGCCACCATATAGGACAAAATTGATTCCCTTCTCTGTATTTTCTCTCATCCAGCCCTGTCTGATGGAAGATCTCCCCATTGAAGGTAGTTCATGATGGGGATCATCCAGACGGTAGCGGGAGCATATGGCTCGAGGACAGGACTGACTTCATGGATCTCTTCTGTCTTAGCGTAAAAAAATGGCAATACCATTCGACGGTGAGCAATACTGATGACCGTTTCATCCCGATATGGGTCGGCTAGGGCTGTAGCTGCGTTGGCTAATGCATCAGCCTGAGCATTCTGGGACCGGGAAATATTATCCAATGTCGATTCTGTGGAGAACTCGGCCATTAACTCTCAGACATGGTCAAACAAGGGTATCAGCTCTTCTTTTTTAATAGCGTAGTCACCATTGACTTTCTTGATGACCAACTCCGAGTCACTTTTTACCTTAAGGTGTTGTACTTGTGCCTGGAGTGCGAGCTCCAGGCATGTAATGAGGGCTTGATATTCTGCTTCATTATTCATACATCCCTCTGATAGGAGGAAGGAATACGGAAAAATTCCCTTTTCTGGGGATACGAGTATTATCCCCAGACCCGCATTGTTGAATCTGGGATCCTTCATCCTCTTCCCGGTGGGGCTTCGGGACACGCCGTCAAAGTACATTTCCCATGCTGGGAACTCCTCTTGAACCGAGAAGATATCTTCATCAGGTAGTTTAGTTTCCGGTGTAGTGGTCCTTGTTGAAGGGTGCTCTGCCAGAAAGTCTGCTAATGCCTGTCCCTTGATGGATTTTTGAGGCACGAACCAGATGTCGAACTGCTGCAGGATGACTGCCCATCGGGATAGGTGTCTGGTTAGCATCGGGCGACTGAGGATGTACTTGTGCGGGTTACTCTGCGAGATCAAATGGACCTCATGATTCTGTAGATAATTTCTCATATTTTGAACCGCAAAGACCAAGGATAGAGATCTCTTCTCGATATTCAATTATCGAGTCTCAGTATCAATCATGGTTCGACTGAGGAAATAGATACTGTTTTCGTTGCCGGCGTCGTTCTTCTGTGCGAGGAAGGCTCCCAATGACTGTTCTAGGGCCTTCACATATAGAATGATAGTCCTTCCTTCAACTGGGGGCATGAGCACCGATGGGCTTAATAGGTACTTTTTCATGTTGTTGAACGACTCGTGGCAGTCGCTCGTCTATTGGTATGTGACCCCCTTCTTGATCAACCTGATGAAGGGAAAACATTTGCCTACCAAGTTGGCTATGAACACCTCTAATATAGGTCAGGGGACCTTGGACTCACCTCAGCTCAGTGATATTTCGAGGGGGTGGTAGGCTCAGGATAGCCTTCACCTTCTCATGGTCCACTTTGATGTCATGATGATGTACAACGAAGCCGAGGAACATCCCTGGGGTAACCCCAAAGGCGCATTTCAAGGGGTTCATCTTCAAGCTATGTTGTCAGATCTTGTTGAAGATGGTCTCAAGGTCCGACAGGTGATCTGAGCATTGTATGGACTTGACTTCTAGGTTATCCATGTAACATTCAACGAATTTCCCCTGGAATGGCTTAAAGATCCGATGCATGACACGCTGATACGTGGCGCCAGCATTCTTGAGACCAAAGGGCATGACCCTATAACAGAATACCCCTTGAGGGACCCTGAAGGCATTGGATTCTTTATCTTCTCATGCCATCCTGATTTGATTATATCTGTAATAGCCTTCCATGAAGGATAGAGCCTCATACTCGACCGTCGCATCAATTAACAACTCGGTGATTGGAACCGGGAAGTCATCTTTCATAAAATGCCGATTAAGGCCTCTGAAGTCAATGCAGATGCGGGTTTTCCTGTTCTTTTTCTTGACATGGATGATGTTTTCCAACCAAATGGGGTACTGGAACTCCCTGATGAAGCTTTCTTTAATGAGCTTATTGACTTCAGCCTCTCTCTTGGTAGCGTGTGAGGGGTGGGTCCTTTTAGCGGCCTGTTTGTAGACCTGGTGGCCTTTTGGAAGACCCAGGTGATGCATCGCTACCTCGGGATCGAGTCCTGGCATTTCTGTGTAGATCCATGAAAATACATCCCAATGTTTCCTTAGGAAGGAGGTATATACCTCATGTTTCTCGGGAGACATGGCCGCGCTATGGAGAGTGGGCCTCGGGTCTTCTTCAGTAACCAGGTTTGTTTCCCTGAGATCGTCCACAGTGGTGGAGATACCCTCCTCAAATGTGGGAGGTGCATCTCTGAGATCTTCTCCCTCTTCTTCTCCCAAGTACTCATTTTCTTGATCTGACAAGGAGAGAGTTTCCGGTCTGTGCCTTCCAGGGTGTGAGGGAGAGGCATCATGGGAATCCCTTCTTGAGTATTCGTCCCCAAATCGAGGGTTTGTAGACGTTCCCGCATTGTCGTGCTCGACCATCGTGGCTGAAGTCATGAGGACATCTGAATGCATATACAGACTTGAAATCCTACTCTCAACATGGTTGATGGGAAGGACATAATCTCTGCCAAGATGCCTGAGGGTGTTATCGGGGACCATTTCTAGGCCATTTGGATCGGGGATCCAGTCGACGCCGTTGATCAAATGGTTCTTCTTATTTTTCTCATAGAACCCCGCGTCGATGTAATGTGACTCGGACAGCTCAAATTGGGCCTTGTCAGCGTGCAACGTCTCGCTTTGTCCATCAATGCAGTACTTGATACACTGGTGGTAGGATGAAGGAATGACCATGTGCTTATGGATCCATGGCTTTCCCAGCAGGGCATTGAATGCCATGCTCTGCCGGACCACCAGGAATTCTGTGTGGGCTACCAGGTCACCAAAATGGGTCTTTAGCTTAATCTTTCCCATTGGTTTCTGCTCACTCTTGTCGTAACCTAACAAGGTTTTGGCCGAGGGAATTAGATCATCCTGACCATAGCCCAACTTACGGAGTGTTAGTAGGGGAAGGAGGTTAACTCCAGATCCATTGTCAATAATGACTTTTCAGATCTCAACACCATTTAGTGTTCCAGACACATATAGCTGTCTGATGTGTCCTTGCATGATGGAATCTTCATCCTGATCGGTGAAGGAAATCACCGCATTGCATTCATTCGGGCCAGTCTCTGTCCAGTAAATCTCTGCGGCAGCTACATCGGCTTGGAATTCTTGGGGGCTTATCAAAGCTTTGATAAGCGCCTCCCTAAGGTCGGCTGGAAAACTCAGGGCATCCAGGATTGACAACCTGGCTGGTACTGACACCAGCTGCTTAAGGATATCGTATTTTTTCTCCAACGGCCGACGCTTCTCCATTGGCAGGAGAGGATTAGTGGGTGCTTTGGGAGCTGGAGTATTTGACGAGGAGGGACCGACTGTGGGGACAGATGTTGATAGTGTTCCCGCATTTTGAGTACTTGGCCTGGCCGGTCTGTTTGTACACATTAGGTGACCAGACACTTGCTCCTCCCCTGTTGGGTATCGTAGAACAATAGGGCCAGAGTGGCTGCTTGTGGAGATGGAGGGGCATTCCCTCTCCTATTGAGTCCGCTTAAGGGCCCTCCCATGGGTTTCTGAGATATTGACGGTCTGGGCTGGGGTCCAACCGTAGGTTTGGTTTCGGCCATGGCTGCACCTCCCCTGGTATCCCATGCCTCTGTGATTCCTCCTCCCAACTCCTTGTGTAGGAAACTCGGGTTCGTAATCATACCCTTCATTAGGGAATGGTTCCATGAGTTGGATGACGTTGATAGAACCAAAGATTGGCTCCTCATCCTCTGACAGGTCAACCAGGTCGGTTGTCTCTAATGGTGCCGTTTGGTGGGTCGGTGCCCGTGATGCCAAATTTGAGGGCATGAAATCTGCCATGGTTGGGACTATCTTTGGCCCTGTCACAGACTCCTCCTCTTGTGATTTCTTCTTCCTTCGACTTCATCCGGATGACCAACGTGTGGAGGGTTGGTAGGCTGATGTGGTCGGATCTACGGCTCTAGGGGCTGATGGTGGCAACACCAGCTACTATAGTTGAGCTCAGAGTATGCCCTGGGCTCGGTTGATAGTCTTCTGAGTCATCCAATTGTCAAATTTCTGCCCTTGCTTGCTGGGGACTTTCTTCCACCCCTCCTCTTTGTCGGAGTCGGTGGTAGAGATACATGCCACATGTGCTGGGGGTGTTCCCATATCAACTTGTTCGGAATCTACCATCCTCTACATAAGGTCTTTGAAGACGAAACATTCTCGGATACTATTCCCTAACATCCGGTGGTAGGGGCAATAATCGGGCATGTCATCGCGGCCGACTTCGCCAGGTATCCTCGATTCTGGAAGGCGGAGCAATTTGCAATTCATGTTGGTAATGAAGTAGCCATGAACTTGATCATCTCGGAACGAGTACACGTTCTGTCTTCGCTCCTCAAAATGGTTCTGCTTCGGTCCTCGATGATCGTCCCGTTTAGGCAAGGGCGGCTGATTATATGCAGGGGGCCCTTGATGATTTGGTGGAGGCCTGAGTGGTGGAGCAGGCACAGGGGCCGGCTTGAGTGTGATGGCGGATGCCTCAGCTCTATGGGCTCTCGTCACCGGAGCCTGCGAGGCTATTCAGGACTTTGAATTAGTCTACTGTAGGGAGTCCTCAATTATCTGGGCAATGGCTGAGATATGGAGGAAGCCAGTGGGGCACTCCACTGGTATGAGTGGTGTTCTCAGATCGTCTCCAAGATTATCGATGCATATGGCTAGCATCTCATCTCGAGGCATTGGCCTTTTCAGAGAATAGGTCAGACCTTTCCATCTGGCAATGAATTATGAGACCCTATCATTCTCCCTCTGCTTGTAGTTCACGAGATCGCTGACCGTTGTTTTAGGAAATGTTGAACTGAAGTGGAATAGGGACTGCTACCGGAGGTCCCCCCAGCTCTTTATCAACAGGGCCGACAGACTTGTATACCAGACGAAGGCGGATCCTTGCAAGGTCCGCACAAAGCATCTGAGTTTCACTGCTTCTCTCTATTCCGGAGTTCCCATCATAGGGTCTCAATAGGACTCATAGTGCATCAAATGCTACTCCGGATCACCTGACCCATTGAAGATGGGGAATACAGGGCTCCCAAATTGGGTGGAGGTGGTGTGTTGGTCACCCAATCTGGGTAGGGTTTTTTTCTCCATCTATATCGGAGAACGTCGACCTTCCATCGCTTCCAATCGAGCTGTTAGTGCGTCGATGGTATTGGTGAGTCCCTGGTTTACATCCTGTTGGGCCCGGTCCTAGGCAGGCGTAGCCCGAGGCATTGCCTGAGGATCCGGATTGGCTGGCACCAAGGGTGCATATTTTGTTCAGGTTACCCTAGGAGGGTTCGTGCGTACTTTCTCTAGTTGCCTCATAAGTGGAGGGAAATCCTGGTATTCGTCATCCACGTTTAGGTAGTTGGACGGACCAGGCGCCTCACTGGGCAGGAGCCCTGACCGTGCTTCGTTTTTTGGGGCAAGCCTTAGCCTTTGAGGTGCACCCGCTGGGAGTGCATGACATGGAACTTCTTGGGATTCACTTTCAATAAGGATGTTCCTCTGGAGCAGATCGGCGTTAAGCTGCCTCAATTCTTTCATCTCTTCTTCCTATCGTGTGAACCTCTCTTCGAGTGTGAGTGGCTCGTTTTTATCGAGAGAGGGGGAAGGGTTAAGGGTAACCGTTCCTTTGTTCTTATCCTTGTTAGAAGCTCACAGGGTAGGTGGGAGGAGGTTAGCTGAAGGGGAAGCCATATTTAAGGCGGCCCTCTGGTTCCGGGTGTGCACACCTGGGGGTTCACGGTGAGTCACAGCCTGACCAGATCCGTCGTCTCCCTATCCCCCCTGATTTTCATTTTCTCCGGTGTCACATGCGGGGTTAGCCTCTATGGAATTGATGAACGCATATTGTGGGGTGGAGGGGACGTCATCTTCCAAATAGAAAGAGGATCTCCCGCGTCATCAGTTGGCCTTCCCTTTCCTGACCTGGGATTTCCCTCGGACTTCATGACGAATGGTGATGTGGAGAGTTCTTTGATGCGACCTTACTATTCGCCTTAATCTCAGAGGAGATGATGAATCGAATGAAGGGATAGGATGGGAACCTCCTCTTCTGATTTTCCTCCCAAGACGGGAGAATACTGATTCTCGTTGGGGAGGTTGTTGTTGAGGGGGTAAAAATGCCCCCAGCACTAAGGGCTAGGGCTAGATCCGTTCTCTGGATGTTGAGTATCTTCCTAGTTTCATTGGTCTTACGGGGGAATTTTTTGTTAAAAATGACCCCAGCCCTGCAGGATGGGGTTAACCCTGGATTGCGACAGTAGTTGCGGCAATCGCGACCTGCCTGATCTCGCATTTCCCCATCTAGGGGTGAACTAGATATGGTGTCGAATTCACATGTGGATCAGTACCTTCTGTGGAGGCAGGCAGGGATTGTTGATTTTCCTCTCTTAGTTGAGAGTCCTGTTGTATGCTCTCGGTGTCCTGATTCAGGAGTCTTTGAATGGCTCGTTCCTACCGGGCCAGACGCTTCTGGGACTTACTTGAGGCCCAACTCTGTTGGGTGTGTTTCCTTTCCTGAACAAGGGGTCCACCCGATTGCCGTCGCGATGTGACGACATTACAAGATACCATTATGAATAGGTTTTTCTGGGCGGGGAGTGGAGTGAAATGAAGAGCTCCGTGTTCCCCCCATCCCCTGATATGGACTCTTATTGGAGCATCCCCGATGAGGCGGCGCAGTTCGTGCAGTGCGCGGAGGCAGGCTGCTTTTATATTCCTTTTGCGCCTCTTGGGGTGTTGTTTTCGCGTCGAGGAAAGGGCCTCCAGGTCGATGTGACGCAGGAGGTCCCCTATCATCATGACGTGGTCTAAATACCCATCATAGGGAAGGAAGCTTGACTCCAGCTAGCAGAGGGTTGTCCATATATTTTGGTGGATGCCGTTCATGCATTCTTTCGACAACTCTCTGGGTATGTCAAACTGAGAGGTGTCCGTGGGCCAAAACATGACTGGTATATCATTCATGTCCAGTCACTTCCTCAGGTGCAGCATATCGGCATACTCCCCTGCCTGTGATTCTTCTACACGGTCAGCCCAGCTGAGGCGCTCACTGCTAGTGTGATCAGAGGCAGTGGGACCGGTAGGTGCTGAATCATTATGTAAGAGATTCCGAGGTGGTTATGAAGATGAACGCGGCCCCAGACCATATCTTGATTGAAGAAGGGCGTCGTTAGAGACAAGCTGGGAATCTGACATGATCGGTCCCATCCTTCTGAGTGCCTCGGCATACGAGGGCTTTTCGGTTCTTGATTCGGAACGAGGATGACCTTCCTGTCGATATAATATGTCATCGCGGGGAGGACCTCTGCAATGATGGACGTAATGGCGAGGACTACCATTACTGCTTGATGCATCACTACATAGAGGACTTTTGCAGTGCACACCCTAGGGAGGACCTCCATGGCATGTTGCAACAAGGGGAGGACCTTCTGGCTACGTGTTATTGTTACGGGGAGGACCTTTGCAACAACTTCCATCATGGTGAGGATGACCATCATGTCTTGACATTTGATTTGCATCCTGGGGAGGACCTTCAGGACACGCAACGATAAAGGGGGGACTTTCTTATTGCTTGGGGCCATTGCGGGGAGGACCTTCGCAATGGAGGTCATGGTGGTGAGGACTACCATCACAGCTGCGGCAATGGTGAGGACTACCATTACTACAGCCGTAGGGAGAATATATATGGGATACATCTTGGGGAGGGCCTCCAGAATGTTCCAAAACGAGGGGAGGACCTTATCATTGCTCGATGTCTCTACGGGGAGGCCCTCCATTATCAGGGTGGTGAGGACTACCACCGTGACCTGATGTCTGGCTGCGTGGAGTTCCGTTGCAGCGTAACCCCTGGGGAGGACCTTTAGGGAAGACCACGACAAGGGGAGGGCCTTCTTTTCGTGAGGAGATGCCACTAAGGGGAGGACCTACGTAGTTACAACTATGATAGCGAGGAATAATATAACAATCTGTGGTCCCACTGCATGGTGAGTGATTGCAGTGTATACCCCGGGGAGGACCTTCCGGGTGGATCGCAGTAAGTGGAGGACCTTCTGGATGCTTGATCTTCTAGTCACGTGGAGGGTTTCCATGACTCGTATCAGGAGATAAACTCTTGTGACCGATCGTTATATTCCCACGGGGGAGGCCCCCGCGGGGGCTCTGGGGAGGACCTTCAGAGCTGCTGGTAGCGACATTGCGGGGAGGACCTTTGCAACTAATACTGCCACTCCCATAATATGGTAATGGGTGGGTAGGGTTTCAATCCTTTTATGTGTGCTTAGTGGCGTTGGAAACCCCAGATTCCAGCAGAGCGGAGTCATGAACCTCCCCTTTATTTTCCAGCTGCCTTTGGTGCGTTCGAGGTGCTCTTTTGGGGATAACGGGGACCGTCTGCTGTTGACAATGACCTTCACCTCCTTTGGTTCCCTGTCTAATTGGGTCCCGTGACGTTGCCGGGATACGCCGATGAACATCTTGACTTTTGGTAGGGATATATTCATGCTTTGTAGCATCCACCATGGTGGACGAGTGTCCCCAGTTGGAACGAGTGATGCTGCTCGATCTGGTTTCCATTGCATCGCGGAATATAGTAGGCGACCCTCCTGGGCTAAAGAAGGGATACCTATCTGCTCTGAGGTGGCTATCTGGACTCTTAGATGAGTCGCCTCAATTGGGGATATAGGCTCACAGGCCCGAGTCCTAGTTGTTTCCGCCGATGAAATTACATGTTTGCAAGTCTGCAAGAAATGATCTTGGATCGATACCTGCTCCTCCATCATTTCCAGGATATGTAGAGAGACATCTTTGGGTAGAATGGGTACTATGGCCCATTCATGTATCAAAGTAGGAATATCCTGCTCTGATCCTCCAATGGTCAGTGGGTACTGACAATTCTCCTATGTCAGGGTAGGTGAACGAATCTGCCCCTATAACGGGATACACCGGTTTCTCTCTCTGTTTTCCACCACATCGGGGTGGCAGACTTTACTTGCATCTGCAGGGAGCTGGCCCTGCATATATTAGTTTCCCACCGTATCGAGTCGGTGGCCTTTTTTTGCGGGGATACGTGTCCGCCTATGATTTGCCACCACATCTGGGTGGAGGGCTTTGTTGATCGCCACCATATCAGGATGGCAGGCGTCTGAAGCAACTTCTAGGAGCTGGTCCTGCAGGTGTCGGGTCGCCACCATGTCGAGCTGGTGGGATTCGCGACCCTGGGCTGGGAGAGGTTCCTACCTGGTAAGTGTCGTCTGATGTGAGCGACGGGCTTGATGGAGCTCGGCGGGGATGCGCGTCGGCTCGTGCGATGTCGCCATGTCTGGATGGCGGGCTCGCGAGGAGCGAACAGGTGTAGGTGACTATTCGTGGTATGTCTCAGTGGCTGAGCAGCGGAGATCCTCCTCAGGGACCAGGGTGATGACCGATCCCCGATTGTATGTCTGCCACCCTCGTCAGGTGGTCCGAGGGGCCGGAGCTCGGGGAGCATGGGCCTGAATCCTCGGGGAAACATCTTCCTCGGTGCGGGGATGTTGGGTCGCTGTGTGATAGCAATGATGCCTTTAGGCGGGGGCCTTGGGGTGGAGCCCCCGTTCGATAGGGATGAAGTACTCAACATCGACCTCATCCGCCTCCCTACGATAAGGGAGGTATGCATTGTCCCGTTCTAGGGATAGGCTCCCGAAACGGTTGGAGACAGTGACAGGGGATGTCTGGGTCCGCCTTTGCGGTCGCTGCTGGGCAGGCAACCGATGAGCCTAGACGGAATGTAGGGCGCGCATGGCCGCCTCCACCATTGGGAGAGTTCCATTCACATGGTACTCTCGGATCAGCGCATCTGAAGCCCAATGTTGAAGACTCTGGGTGGGTGACGGGGTTCTCCATTGTTGAGGGGGACTCGTGCTTGTGTCGTTGGAAGCGCGCACTTGTGAGTTCCTTTGCTATTCCATTGGATCGAAGGGAGTTCTGGAAGTAGTTCATGTTAAACATTTTATCAAATACAAGCAGAAAACCCGTCAAAGCATCATCTCATAATCCCATGTGCAATTAATGAACTAGCATGGCCCTCCTTTGGAGCATAAGGGGGAACTGGGTGAGATTAAGTTTAACCCGTCATGTTTGGTTAAATATTCACGTTAGGTTCACCATTTTTTCTCTCGTTCTTCGTCTTTCAGCCACGAAACACCCAACGGATCTGTATCCAATGATTGATGGACCTGCTTTCCAAAGGCAGACATTCACCGGATGGTCTGACCAGCGACTCTTAAGAACTGGCATTGGTCGGGAGGATGGGAAGTCGTGCTCATCGCACCTTTTTTGGGGGGGAATTATTGCCTGTTCTAGGACTCTCTTATAGATTTAAGACGTATTCATATGTTCTCGAATCTTTGGTTTATACCCAAACATAGTATCCACAGATTCAACCCGGGTGGGCAACGATCAACTGGACGCAGGGGTTCAGAATCATTTATGTCAGAGGTTTACCATCCCTTGTTGGATTAATGAACCCGAAGGGTTGGAACTCGACTGAGGCAGCACTAGGAGTGGCGCGGTGAACCAATGTGGAGATGATCGGATCGAATAGCTGTTGGGCTTGATCCTCATGGAGGCTTCCTACGTACCCTGTCTAAGAGGCCGGGATCAATGTCCACGTAGTTCGCTTAGGTGTCTGGGAACCGATGTGAAGAGAGACCAGGTGGTTTGATGGGTGGTTGGCTTGATCCTCATGGAGTCCTCCTATGTACCTTGTCTAGGAGGTAGGGATCAAAGTCCGCGTAGTTCGCTTGGGCTTGGGGATTACGCTCTGGGGCAGACCAGAATGATGGATTGGGGCATACACTCTAAGGAGGCCCAAAATGATGGATTGGGGCTTACACTCTGAGGATTCCCATAGGAGGATGTCATGGTCGATTCTTACTCTAAGACCACGTGAGTCATGCTTGGTGTGTGAAACAAGAGGCAGTAGGGACCAGAGGATCACGTCACGAAAGGTGCGTCCGTGAGAAGCAGAATGGGGATTACGCATGAAGGCGGCCCATGGTGATGAATTGGGGCTTACACTATGAGGAGCCCAGAAGGTGATGAATTGGTGCTTACACTCTGAGGAGGCCCAGAAGGTAGGGGCATACTCCAAGATTGATGCCCGCAAGGTCGGGGCTTGCTCCAAGATGGACGCTCGCAGTGACAAAGCCTAGAGGGAGAGGGAAAGGGGGTGCTCATGTCCCCGTCACCTCCCTTATTCCCCGAGGAGATACCTAGGGAAGTACCGAGGTGCAAGGGGATGGATAACTTCGGATGGATATGTCACCCCCTCTCTAGGGAGGGGAGAAGTTCCCGACCACCGAAGCGTGCGGTCCCCCAACTTAGAGAGTAGAGGAAGGAAGGGGTCTCTCGGGCTCGGACCCCGCATTACCATGGGAATGTGAACCCAATCATGCTTCAGGATTCCAACCAAGGGTCGGGTAAACCCCATTTCCCCTATTTACCGTGGGTATGTGAACTCAAAACAGCACGCTGATGTGCCTGAAAGTTACACCACGCAGATCCGGTGGCTCTGGTGGAGGCCTTGGCTCGGGGCTGATGAATAGGCCAATGAGGGAGTCACGGAGGACCTTGATGGATCAGAAGGATTTTACCTGGCTATGGAAATGAGAAGACTGAAGTATTTGGTTAGCCACCGAGAGATATGGGTGGTGGTATAGCATCCCGCCATTTTATAACATAAACTTTCATTTCATTACACGGAACTGAGGATCGTTAAGGTTTAGTGTCTTGGAAACAAGGATCATAATACATAAAAACAACATAAAAACATTCTTCTTAAACACTTGAAAGGCTTCTCCTTTAGTTCATCCTATGTTCATTATGCATCTCATAACCTGGGGACATACATAAAAAGAAAGGGTGAGCAGAAGGCCCAGTAAGGGAAACAAGAGAAACATTTTACAAGTGAACTTGAGATACTTCAATAAGGACATGAAAAGAACTTTAAGGCATGAGAAAGAAATCATGAGATACATCGTAATAAAAATAATCATTTTTCATAACTGGAAGATGTGGCTACAACATTTAATATTGACAATCGTTTCGTTTCACCAAGGTCCATCCCCAAGGTGTCGTTAAAAATTACCAAGGTTATTCACCAAGGCGTCGTTAAAATGGTCATCTCTAGAGATTAAGTCTTTACCCAATGCATTGGAGCGCTATCAGGGCGCACCCTTAAATTTGTCTTTATTTTCATGTGAGCCACATATATCATCATCAAACATTTCATAAATAACCCATATAGCATAAAACAAATTGGTTTCATTTCATAATCATAACGTTTCAAAAACTGCTTTAAAGACATGATCTTTACGTTACTTTAAACCCACGAAAAGGGAAAGCGGGTATCATGTATGTAAATACCAGAATTTAAAATAGAACATTTTTATATATATGTGAATACCCCTTTAGAAATAGGAGCTTTGAGTATTCACTTTATAACATAAAATAATTTTGAGAAAAGAGAGGCATTTTGAGACGAAAATTCTGCAGCATAACGGCTATGTTACAAGGTTTTAGAAACATTGAAAAGAGAGGGAACATGGGTTGAACAATCATAATTGACCCATAAAAAGGTAAAGGGACAGAATAAGAAGGATATATGGACATGGTGATGCAATTTCAAGGACATACCAATTGAAATGAAAAACATGGAAGGAAGACAAAAATTTGATTTCTCTTTTGAAAATTCGGCAGCCTAACGGCGTCACTTAAACTTCAACAAAAATGAATTGAACAAATCAAATAGGGTCTCTCATCATATGATCATAAGGGATCAGTATGATATATATAGAGATCATACTCCAACATAATAAAAAGTAACTTGAAAGATTTGACATGAAAATCGAACTTGAAAAATGAGAAGGGTGAAAGAATCACTTAAACATTCGGCTGCCTAACGGTGTCACTTAAACTTTCATAAAACGAAATGATGAGAGTAAGAGGGGATCTATCATCATATAAACATGAAAGGGGCAGTAAGAGGAAGATAAAAGAACATCCTCTCACATAAAAACATGGAGAACAAAAGGAATGACATAAAATAGGTTACATGAAAAGAAAGAGAGGGGTCAGATCCCTTACCTTAAAATGTAACTCTTAAACCTCAATGGTTGGGACCTTGAGGGCTTGGGGGCACCTTGGGATGACTCCTTGGGAGGTAATGAGACCAGAAATTCGTTGGGAATGAGTGGGGAGTCGAATGGATGAGATGAGGGCTTGGTATTTATAGGGAAAATGAAGGGACAAGGCATTAATGGCCAAGGGACACCTCACATGTGCTTTTCTCAAACCCATGTGCTCTCCCTTGTCATTTATCATGGAGTTAGGCCACATGGGGCCCCCAAAACAATACTTCATCACCCTTGGCCGGCCAACCCTCAAAAGATCTCATGACATCATCATGACACCGTTATGATGTCATTAAACATACTGAAACCCTAAAACTGTATTTTTACTATTCACTGAAAATTCAACTTTCTCAGAAAAATCCCAAAATTTCACATTAACCAAATATCAATGCTCTGATTTCAAAAATGAAATCCATTTTATAAAAATAATTTTCTAAATATTTTTAATTTAATTTTTAAATAAAAACACTATTCATCGAAAATTCATTTTTTTCAGAAAAAACCCCAAAAATTACCTTAACATAATATCGATGCTCTGAGTTCAAAAATGAAATCCATTTTCTAAAAATAATTTTCTAAATATTTTTAATTAATTTCTTTAATTAAAAAACACTATTCTCCCGAAAAAACTAATACTTGAATAATAATTAATGAAACCGTTATTTAACCATTTTATTGAATCACATTACTTAATCAAGGTGCCTAGATTATTTTAAAACTTTCTTTATGTGAGATTACTAATCCATTTGGTCACATTACTAATCCTAAGCGTAAAATCACTATTCACAATTTACTATTCATCAAAAATCAAGTTGATCTTATTAGACTCTAAATTTCGTACTGGACATAATTGTAGAAGACCATTTTTTGAAAATCATTACACATTTTTAATTATTTAAGGTTTACACAACAATTTTTAAAATATCCTTTTTCTAAAATTCATCAAAAATATACATACTATATTTATCCGGTCATTTCAAAATTCATAAACTTCATTATAAGAAGAAATCCCAATTTTTATTTAAAACAAGGATTACACAAGGAAGTTACGGTCTCATTACATAGCCCCTTACAATACCAGCATAGGACCTAAGAGTAAGGTGTGCTAGGGTGATAGAATCTTGGGGCGGCTCAGTCAACATTGCCCGAGTAGTAATTTCTATCAGTTTGAACTTCTCACGAAGGCGATTCCGTTCTAGCTTCACATGATGAAGCTCGGCTTGGATTTGATCCAGAGAAAATCCCAATGGTGCTACCTCCTTCCCAAGCTCTATTAGATGGGCTTCGATCGGTCCAAGACTACTAGGTGAGGCCATCAAATCTTCTTTCTATAATAATTAACCAAGATTACTTGTATTTAGAGACAATAATCAAAACATTTTGTTCACAGTGGTCATATTGACAGATGGTCATATAACAATCAAAACCCAATGGTCTCATTATAATCATGTTTATCAAATAAAACATTTTTGTTGAGTATAAAAATAAAATAAAATAACACATGAAATTATGAAACAAGATTTATTCAAAATTTCGGGCCGTTACAATCTTCCCCCCTTAAGAAATTGCGTCCTCGCAATTTTTTTTAAAAAAAATTGGGTTTTGAAATTTCATTGAAAGTCCCACATCGGAAAAAGATTCAGTAACACTATTACTTTAAAAGAAATAAAAGGGAGTACAAAGTCCACCCGAGTTTACTCATACTAGGATTCCATGTAGGAAACATGGATATGGAGGAGAAAACAAAGGGTCACGTTCTGAGGGAGAGTGATAGAGAACATGATTAGGAGAAAGTTAACCATAAGAAAATCCCAAACTTATGATGTGTGTAAGCGGTCTTTGATTAACTAGTTGGAAACGTAAACCAACAACGTTTTTGTTTTATGTTCCTTTTGATAACTTTGAGGAATTCATTTACAACATAGAACAAAAACATAAGGAAATATATCTACCTTCATGCAGAGTTTCATACTTTAATAAGTTTCTACCAAAACTAATCTTTTATCCAAACGATGAGCATTCAAAACTACTTGGTCTCATCAAAACACAAGAATCATCTTCTAGAGAATCACATAATCCACAAAAGATCAACTATCTATTTCTTCTATCTTTAAACATTATCCCAAAAATAGAAAGAGTAAGGTAAAAAAACTATTCAAAAAGAAATAATCCCATAGGAATGGAAACTACTTTTAAATCTTCAAGTTACATGGTACTACCCAAAGTTCATCATAGTCCATTCCGTAAATAATGGTCTTTAAGATTCCTCAAAATAAACCAAACTAAGATTGAAACCCAAATACAAGAAAGATTTGATAACATAGTCTTCCAAAATAAACTTCATTGTTCAACTCCAAACAACATCAACCACTCCTAACATCTTATAACAAAAGTAGCTAACATAAACATATTTTACCCAAGATAGGTTAATCATTCCCGTAAGTAACCTAAATTACTATAAGGCCACCTTAAATTTATTGATTCTTCAAAATATAAGTCAACCTTACTCCTCAATGAAAACACCGTAGTAATCTATTTACCTTGATCATATATGGTCCTCAAAATAGTGAACGTCTTCCAAAATAATAATCATCTCTTAATCCCCTAATCATCTCTGTCGTATTAATACGGAAATCGTAGCATTTCCTATCACATTGGTTG
The DNA here is from genome assembly GCA_963277665.1 of Viscum album. Classification (NCBI taxonomy): domain Eukaryota; kingdom Viridiplantae; phylum Streptophyta; class Magnoliopsida; order Santalales; family Viscaceae; genus Viscum; species Viscum album. The sequence continues at coordinate 1,029,016,512 of OY728126.1, forward strand.
TTGGGACTTGTTCTTCCATTTCCCGCCATTAACTAAGAAGATAAAGTATAATTAAAGGCTTAAATACTTAACCAATAATCATGAAAAGGAACTTAAAGCTTATAAGGATAACTTGTAGAAGAAATGTATAGCCTAACTTGTGATCCCCTAGGTTCCCATCTAGGTTATCCATGATCATATATTCTTATGTGAATCTTTATTTTATTTTATCTTTGTTCCTTTAATAATGGTTCATACCAAGCTTATGAATTTACCAAAGCATATCCCCCGGGAGTGTCGTAACCAAGAGTGCAGCAAGGCCCGTTGTCGTGTACCAGTTCCCGTTCGAGTCTAGCTCAAAGCGGTGTTTTCGGGTTTTACCCCTATGTACATCTGTGCCAGAGCCACCTCTACCTGCTCGTATCCAGACAGGGATGTATTTGCTTGGCAACCCCTTACTCAATACTCACCAAAATACCAGGAAGATTTCCTATATTAAACTTTTCTATAGGGTTCCTCCTAGAGTTTTCATATCCTAATTTCCACAAATAACTAAACCATCCTTTGATACCAACTATAGCATCCCGCCATTTTATAACATAAACTTTCATTTCATTACACGGAACTGAGGATCGTTAAGGTTTAGTGTCTTGGAAACAAGGATCATAATACATAAAAACAACATAAAAACATTATTCTTAAACACTTGAAAGGCTTCTCCTTTAGTTCATCCTATGTTCATTATGCATCTCATAACCTGGGGACATACATCAAAAGAAAGGGTGAGCAGAAGGCCCAGTAAGGGAAACAAGAGAAACATTTTACAAGTGAACTTGAGATACTTCAATAAGGACATGAAAAGAACTTTAAGGCATGAGAAAGAAATCATGAGATACATCGTAATAAAAATAATCATTTTTCATAACTGGAAGATGTGGCTACAACATTTAATATTGACAATCGTTTCGTTTCACCAAGGTCCATCCCCAAGGTGTCGTTAAAAATTACCAAGGTTATTCACCAAGGCGTCGTTAAAATGGTCATCTCTAGAGATTAAGTCTTTACCCAATGCATTGGAGCGCTATCAGGGCGCACCCTTAAATTTGTCTTTATTTTCATGTGAGCCACATATATCATCATCAAACATTTCATAAATAACCCATATAGCATAAAACAAATTGGTTTCATTTCATAATCATAACGTTTCAAAAACTGCTTTAAAGACATGATCTTTACGTTACTTTAAACCCACGGAAAGGGAAAGCGGGTATCATGTATGTAAATCCCAGAATTTAAAATAGAACATTTTTATATATATGTGAATACCCCTTTAGAAATAGGAGCTTTGAGTATTCACTTTATAACATAAAATAATTTTGAGAAAAGAGAGGCATTTTGAGACGAAAATTCTGCAGCATAACGGCTATGTTACAAGGTTTTAGAAACATTGAAAAGAGAGGGAACATGGGTTGAACAATCATAATTGACCCATAAAAAGGTAAAGGGACAGAATAAGAAGGATATATGGACATGGTGATGCAATTTCAAGGACATACCAATTGAAATGAAAAACATGGAAGGAAGACAAAAATTTGATTTCTCTTTTGAAAATTCGGCAGCCTAACGGCGTCACTTAAACTTCAACAAAAATGAATTGAACAAATCAAATAGGGTCTCTCATCATATGATCATAAGGGATCAGTATGATATATATAGAGATCATACCCCAACATAATAAAAAGGAACTTGAAAGATTTGACATGAAAATCGAACTTGAAAAATGAGAAGGGTGAAAGAATCACTTAAACATTCGGCAGCCTAACGGCGTCACTTAAACTTTCATAAAACGAAATGATGAGAGTAAGAGGGGATCTATCATCATATAAACATGAAAGGGGCAGTAAGAGGAATATAAAAGAACATCCTCTCACATAAAAACATGGAGCACAAAAGGAATGACATAAAAGAGGTTACATGAAAAGAAAGAGAGGGGTCGGATCCCTTACCTTAAAATGTAACTCTTAAAACTCAATGGTTGGGACCTTGAGGGCTTGGGGGCACCTTGGGAGGACTCATTGGGAGGTAATGAGACCATAAATTCGTTGGGAATGAGTGGGGAGTCGAATGGATGAGAGGAGGGCTTGGTATTTATAGGGAAAATGAGGGGACAAGGCATTAATGGCCAAGGGACACCTCACATGTGCTTTTCTCAAACCCATGTGCTCTCCCTTGTCATTTATCATGGAGTTAGGCCACATGGGGCCCCCAAAACAATAATCCATCACCCTTGGCCGGCCAACCCTCAAAAGATCTCGTGACATCATCATGACACCATTATGATGTCATTAAACATACCTAAACCCTAAAACTGTATTTTTACTATTCACTGAAAATACAACTTTCTCAGAAAAATCCCAAAATTTCACATTAACCAAATATCAATGCTCTGATTTCAAAAATGAAATCCATTTTATAAAAATAATTTTCTAAATATTTTTAATTTAATTTTTAAATAAAAACACTATTCATCGAAAATTCATTTTTTTCAGAAAAAACCCCAAAAATTACCTTAACATAATATCAATGCTTTGAGTTCAAAAATGAAATCCATTTTCTAAAAATAATTTTCTAAATATTTTTAATTAATTTCTTTAATTAAAAAACACTATTCACCCGAAAAAACTAATACTTGAATAATAATTAATGAAACCGTTATTTAACCATTTTATTGAATCACATTACTTAATCAAGGTGCCTAAATTATTTTAAAACATTCTTTAAGTGAGATTACTAATCCATTTGGTCACATTACTAATCCTAAGCGTAAAATCACTATTAACAATTTACTATTCATCAAAAATCAAGTTGATCTTATTAGAATCTAAATTTCGTACTGGACATAATTGTAGAAGACCATTTTTTGAAAATCATTACACATTTTTAATTATTTAAGGTTTACACAACCATTTTTAAAATATCCTTTTTCTAAAATTCATCAAAAATATACATACTATATTTATCCGGTCATTTCAAAATTCATAAACTTCATTATAAGAAGAAATCCCAATTTTTATTTAAAACAAGGATTACACAAGGAAGTTACGGTCTCATTACATAGCCCCTTATAATACCAGTATAGGACCTAAGAGTAAGGTGTGCTAGGGTGATAGAATCTTGGGGCGTCTCAGTCAACATTGCCCGAGTAGTAATTTCTATCAGTTTGAACTTCTCACGAAGGCGATTCCGTTCTAGCTTCACATGATGAAGCTCAGCTTGGATTTGATCCCGAGAAAAGCCCAATGGTGCTACCTCCTTCCCAAGCTCTGTTAGATGGGCTTCGATCGGTCCAAGACTACTAGGTGAGGCCATCAAATCTTCTTTCTATAATAATTAACCAAGATTACTTGTATTTAGAGACAATAATCAAAACATTTTGTTCACAGTGGTCATATTGACAGATGGTCATATAAAAATCAAAACCCAATGGTCTCATTATAATCATGTTTATCAAATAAAACATTTTTTTTGAGTATAAAAATAAAATAAAATAACACATGAAATTAGGAAACAAGATTTATTCAAAATTTCGGGCCGTTACAGGTGGCGCCCTTCACGTGGGGAAGCTCCATGCAGCTGGGGAAGCCGTCCGTGAATCAGGGTGGTCTGTGGACTGATAGGAATCCCGCGAACCAAGGTGGTTCGCGACATCAGGTTCAATCCGCGAACCAGGATGGTTCGTGGAATTGGGTTCAATCTGCGAACCAGGGTGGTTCGCGGCTTCGGGTTCAATCCACAAACTAGGGTGGTTCACGGAGGGTTCCAGGAGGGGAGTGGTGTCCAAGGGCGGTGCCGATCGGAGGCTCGTCGGTCGGGACATCGTCCATGGAGGAGGGTGCTACGCGGTTTGATGGATGGGAAAAGAGGCATAAACTCTCTGGTCCGCGGGGAAGTCATCCGCAGAGGGGGTATAGTTCATGGTTCTCCTTTTTATTATTTAGGTTCATGGTTCAACAAATTATTATGCGTTTTCCAATTCCTTTTTCAATTCATATTCCTGCTATGGATTGCAGGTGGGAATTTTGCTATTTGCGAAATCTGAATCCTTCCTTCAACCGATCTCCTTCTTCGGAATCCGATCCGATCCTCGATCCTCTATCTTATTTCCCCATTTGTCTCCTTTAATAGAGTAGGTAAATGAATGTATCTGTGGCCATGCGGCACCTTTTTCGGTGGCCCATTACCAAATACCTGGTTCACCACTGACTTGGTCAATCCGCAATTCGCGGTGGGTATCGATTGCTCCCCTCCTTTGCGAGGCGAACTCAGGGAGTGCTCCGTGGTTACGGAGGGTTCTGCCTCCATTCCGCAAATGACACTGGGTGCAACTTGAGCCGGTCGACGTGGTCCGCGGTTGGTGCGGTTCGCGACGGTGAACCGGACTCTCACCCATCCTGCCTCGCGACCGCGGAGGTCCTCCACCTCCATTTTGCGAACGAAAATGGTTCAAGAAGGGGGGTTCATCACGGTGCCTGGGTGCTTTGTGGTACTTCCATGGACCGGTTCATGGAGGGGGTGCCTTGCGGTGCATAGACACGTTGTGCTTTCGTGGACCGGTTTGCGAACCGGTAATTTTGTGTATCCTCTTTGATTATTTTACCCCAATTCTTTGGGGGATTTGGGTAAAATTCCCTTTGTGGTTTTTTCAGGACCCCACAACGGTATAGAATAATTACAGGAAGTGAGTTTCCAATGATAAAATTTGATTTGTTAAATTATTCCCCCTTATAAAAATCACCCTTGAAATTCTATTTTACATACTATGGTGAAAACAAATGATTTTACATATCTTTCATTGATTTATCAAGTTCCCATGTTTAGGATTCATACATATGGTTATACCTTAGATCTTTGACCAGGTGAGTTGTTTTTTTAGTAGATCTTTATCTCTACGGTCCAATATCTTAACTGAATTCTCCACATAAGAGAGATCATTTTACAATTTTTTTACCCTTGGATACAGTACATGTGAGGGATATGATATGTACTTCCTCAAGAGAGATACGTAGAATACATCATGTACTTGAGACATGGTAGGTGGATGTGCCAGTCGATAGGCCAAAACATCGACATGATCAAGAATATCGAAGTGGTCAATGTACCTAGGACATAACTTTACTTTCTAACAAAATCTCATGATCCTCTACCATGGAGATATGTGGAGGAATACCATGTACCCAACCTCAAACTCTATGTCCTGTCCAAAATTTTCTTCATATATCTTTTTTCAACATTAGGACTCCTTCATGTAATAATGAATTGTTTTCATCATATCCACCATTTTAGTTCCTTGTAGATGAAAATCACCGACATCATGCCAGCATTATGATTATATTTAACATTTCCCATTCAGGGTATAATATTGATCCATTTGGATTCTCAAGTGGAATTTTTTTTGTAAGAATTCTCAGTTACAGACAGATGTTGGCCCCACCCTCCTATGTAGTCCAAATATCATTCCCTCCAAATGTATTTCAATGTATGAATAATCAATTTAGATTAGACATTAGTTTTTGAATGATAAGTCATATTGATGTTCATTTCAATTTTTAGATCATTTTGGAGACTTTTGTAGAACTTTAAGGTGATCCTTAGATATCAATCAATTATAATTTAAGGTTGAACACCATATAGCCTTACCAAATATCTGATATATATCTGTGTTAGTTGATCTAGTGATAATTCCACTCTAATTGCGATAATGTGTGTTGTCTTTGTAATATGATCCACAAAAATCCATGTAGGATTGTTTCCTATAGATTTATTTTATTGTCTAGTGACAAATTCCATGGTGGATTTTTCTATTTCCATGTTGGTTTGTGTAATGGTTGCATCATCCCTTCAGAACTTTTCCTATTATCCATCACTTTCTGACAATCCAGTAACATTGTTGTATAATCAACAATCTCCTTATTCATATTATCGCACAAATAGTGCTCTGGGAGATCACAATTCATCATCGTGATCCCTTGGTGAATAAAAAAGGCTGATAATTGTGTGTCACTCAAAATATCTTTGTTTTCAGTGGATTGGATGGTCCAGATCGTCATGACTCAAGTCTTACAACTACTTACTCATCAATTTCGAACTCATAGTATTTCCCATTTCTAACAGCTTCCACCTTTTTCTAAATTTCAAAATAATTTCGTTCCGAATCCTTTATTTTCTCCATGTGGAATGGTTGAGAAATCATTTAAGAAATGACTGATTGTATTCCTTTCTCAATGGAATCCATTTCCATCCTCTTTAAATCAAATAAGATTGGATATTTTTAAATTCCCATCATTGATAAAGTTTTTTGATCATTTTTACATAGATTATCAACCACATTATGCATTTTCTAAGATAGTAGTGGATTTAGTTGTTTTAATCCTTTTTATGCTTGAACCATATCACTATATGATTTAAAGATCTTTTTTAGTGAATAAATATATTTTAGTTTATTAGGATCAGTATATTTCTCACACTTCTCCCAAAAAGATATAGCAGTAAGTTTTTTAACTAGATGATCATAACATCAAAATCTAGATCATCAGTGGGACATTTTTTCTCATGAGTTTTCTAATTTCTTGAGACTTATTCTATTTCTATATAATTTTGAACCATTATAATGACTAATCCATTCTTTGAAGCATCACTGTTTACAACAAAGAGTTATTCATTTGTCAGAAGTGTGAGTAATGGTGTAGTGGCATGCCTCCTTTTTAATTCATTAATGAAGTCTTCACATTCACCGATCTAGAAATTTTTTTCTCACTTCTAAGTTAGCTTGGTTAGTGGGTTTGAAAATCATGATAATTTCTCCATAAATATCCTATAATACCAAGCTAGACCATGGAAACTATATATCTCCATTAGAGATGTTTTCATGGTCCAATGGTTGATTTACTTTTTCTGGGAAGGGTCCATAGATATTAATTTTTTGGTGCTAACATTACCAAAGAATAATAATCCCTCTATCCATAACTCACATTTACTATACTTATCATAAATTTTCTCCCTATACAATGTATTGTGAATAGTATTAAAATACTATTCATTGAATCCTTTCTCCTAGAGTATATCAAAATATCATCAATAAAGACTTCAACTGATTTTTCAAGGAAATATCTAAAGACTCTATTCATTAAGAACATTCATATTTTTGGAGAATTAGTATGTCTGAAGAGAATTACAACGAACTCATAGTGTTCATACCTTCTTTAAAAAATGACTAAGGTATATCTTCCATCCTCTCCTTTAATTTTAAATATCCCGTCCAAAGGTCCACCATAAAGAAATACATGGAACCATGTAGTTGATGAAAAAAGTCATCTATCCATGGAAGGGGATACTTTTTCACTAACTTTATTTTATTGAGATCATGATAATCAATGCTGACCCAAATTGATCTATCCTTTTTCTTGAAATAGAGGACCGGTGCACCCCATGGTGAAGCACTTAGGCATATAAAACCTTTGTCTGGATTCTATTGTAACTGCTTCTTCACTTCCTCCAACTCTATCGTGGCCATTCTGTAAGGAGTATTCAATATTAAAAAAGACCTAGAAATATGTTCAATTGACAACTCAACCTCTCATCCAGGAGGACGATCTGTCAATTCTTTAAGGAACACATCTTTGTAGTCCCTCATAATGGGAATGTACTCAAGAATGATTCTATAATTTTTCTCAATCATTTTACATTGATATTCTTTCTCATAAGGTAATAACATCCATAATTTATAAAATTATTCTAAAAGAGTTTCATCCTCATGCATACATTTTTACATTATTGGGGGATGCCTCAGGATGTGAAAAGTGATCTCTATTTCCTAAAATTTGATGTTGGCATTGTGTAAAGATGTAAAATTTATGAACAATATAGAATATAACTCCAAAAAATGAATTATGAAAAGATTTTATGGGGTGTTCAGTGCACAACCTTAACTGGGGATGAGATACATTATTATGATTAAAATATTCCCCATTTTCAATTTTCATAGATAAGTCTACCTCCAAATTTTGAGGCGGTGTTTGAATAGTTTTACTAAACTCGTATAATATGAATGAATTTGTACGTAAAAAATAAAATAAATTTTTTTCTATTATTGAATTTATAAATAGCATACCTTTCACCACATAATTTTTGGGATGCACCTACTTATTAGTGGTTAAATAAGATTTCCCTTTATCCTTTGTATTTGGTGGTTTCAATCATTTATTTCCCTTAAGGACTTTTGGTTTAGTGCACTAGAATTCATTGTTCCCATTCTCCATAAAATTGATGAACTGAACCATGGGTGGTGCTCCCCTTTCACCCAACACATTAAATAACTTCTTCATGTATGTTCAACATGAATGGTTTGGTGGAATTCAATCCCACACTAGAAAAATTTCTCCAAACTTTTCAGGTATTTCCCAAGATTCTTCTTGTGACATATTTGTCATGTGAATGGTTGATTTTTCTTTCCAACTTCGTTGTGAGATCCTCCAACTTGAAAATCTATCTTTCATTTCATATGTCTATATACATGGGATCATTCTCCAAAAACCATATCCACTCTGATGGTATATGTAACAACTTCTTCAGAACTCCAATAGTATTGAATTTCTATGTCATTTAGAAGGTGTGGTTTCAAACCAAAAAACAATATATTTATTTTTTATCATTGTTCATAAAATACCCAAGGAATAACATGAATACCTTTTAAAATTTCTTCAAAATACATGAAAGACTCACATTCATTTTTTATTCAAATCTATGAATTCTCTCTAAAATTATTTCCGAATATTTTTATGGAAATGCTTATTAAGAAATATTTCCATAAATTCTTCACACTCTTTCCATTCAATATCATCCTGTGTCATGGTGTTCTTAATCAAAACCCACCATTGTTCGACCTCTCCATCTAAACCGTAAATTTCTAGAGTCACCTTCTACATCTCAGTATAGTGAAGAATAGTACAGATCTTTTTCATTGCATTGACCCACTGTTCCAAGACTACTAGATCAAACGATCTAATAAAATTTGAGGGACATTTTCACATAAAATACTCAATAGTAAGCTTCTTCCTCTTAGGGGAAGGTAGTAATTAAACATTATTTAGGTCATTATTAAATACTAGAGACAACTAGGTAAGAATCACCATTTAATTTTTGATCACCTTCTCCCAATGAATTAGGGATTTCATTTTGGAAATCACTACCTTGTCCTTCACATTGGTTGTTGGTTTGGTTTCTCCCAGATCACAAAATTTTATAAAAAATATAAATTTTGAACAAAATTTAATTCAAAAAGTCATGAATAAATATATTTTTTGAAATAAATTTTAAAGGAAAAAATTTTGTGATATCGGTGTTTAGCAGTTTTTCTACAATAAAACCTATTTGGTGATTTCATATACTTAGTCTCATACTGAGGGTTTTCATTATGGTTATGTAGTCCTAATTCCCAAATTAACTAAGTTATGATCTGAAACCAAATATAGAAAATCTATTTTTTACAGTGCTATTAGCTCATTTTAAAGATAAAAAATATAATTGTGTTGAATATACAGGATCAAACAGTTTAGTGTCTTGGGAAAATATGTCCTATACATATCTTTTACAAAATAAACCATAAATATTATTCAATTCATTCTTCCCTATATTCTATGTGTCCCTCATTTAATCTTTAGTGTATGTAGTCACAAGATGATATACATAAAATAAAGGGGTGATCTAAAATCCCAGTAAGAGTATATATAAGAACATTTATCAATATAATATGGATTATAATAATAATCATAATTGTAACCCAATAATAAGATCACTATACTAATCAAGATAAGAATCATTATATAATAGTAGGGAATATGGAAATGTTTAAAAATGAAATATGTTGTCTTAGAGGTCAACTACAACACATATTGTAAAAAAAGATAGAATCATGTTCCCGAATAACCTTTGTGCATAATCATAACATCCTGATCATTATAAACAAATATATCACCAAGTGAATTCATATTTAACATTATCATATGAGATAAATCCCATTACCAAATGCATTGTAGCATTGTATAATTCCAGGCGCACCGATCACATCCAAACATTTACATAATCACACAAGACACATAGAACTTATATTAATAATAGACATAAAATAACACATGGAATGGAATATGTTTCATTTCACAATAAATATATCAAATAAAAAAATATGTTGTTCCAAAAAGGGAGTAACATAATTTTTATAAGAAATGTCAATCTTGGGTGAATACCAATCAATATAAAGAGATGTAAAAGATGTGTCTTTAAAAGAATGTTTCATTTGTAAAATCGTTGTTTTTGTCATAAAATCAATAAGAAAACCCAAATATACAATAAATTAAATGGTTAGAATAATAAAAAGACATTTACGGAACATTAAATGACCATCAACACTGAATTTGGTGTTAAAGAGGGAAAAACCTGAGGAAATAGAGTTGGGTTTGAGAATCAACTTACATGATGTCTGAAAGATTTATAAAATTTATTATCCTAGATAATAAAAATATATTGATTAATTAAAAAAATAAAAAACCTCTTATACATGTATTTTATTTTCTATAAGTTTATTATTTTTATTTATTTATATTCTAACGGGATATAAGTTTCAATTCCATTTTTTCTGAGAGTGTTTATTTTCTTGATTTTCATGATTGGTTTGCTTGTATGAATGTTAGTAAGTTTGTGTAAATTGAAGAAAATTTTATATATTTTTGATTATATGTTGTTAATGAACTTTTATTTTATTAAATGATCTTATATATCATTGTTAATTTTTGTAGGATGAATCATTAGATAAAATCATAATGTCAATCGTTTAAATTAATTTGGAGGGTTTTTATCACAAGGAACTTGTTTTGTTTTATTATTTATTATTATTTATATAATTTAGTTCAAGAACATAAAAACAGTTATAAAATTTATTTTAAAATATTTTTCAACCATTATCATGGTTTTATTACTAGCCTTAAATATGGTAAAGGTGAATGAAAAATTTTCATCCTTGAAGGAAATAAATTAATTCCTTACAGATGAATTTTTCATTAATAGAGTAAATAAAAGAGGAGAAGAGGTTTGGTGTTGTATTATTAATAAAAAATAATAAAATTACAATATATATAGGATAATAGAGTTATAATTCCTCTTGTAAAATGATATGTGACGATTGAATAAGAAATGAAATGAAATTGGATTTTACCTCTCAAATTCGTCTCCATGAGAACCTCCTTAGGGAGATTTGTTTTGGTATTTTTCTAGGAAGAAAGGATCATTGTCATGGGTTAGGGGATTTAGAAGATCTTTTAGTAGAAATTGGACAACATTCAAGTCTTAGGATGAGTGAAGAGAATGGGTGGTGGGGGGTGGTATTTATAGTGGAGGAGAGGATTGTTTTTTAATTATTTCATTTATTAGTTTATTATTTTTTATTAGGAATATTAATAGTTTGATCCTTTTCAATAAATATATTAAAATAATTAATAATTGTTCATGATTATGGGATTAAATCATCCATACATCATCTATGACTCTACAATTCATGTATTTGTTAAATACTGTAAATTCTCATATTTCATTATTCACCAAAAATTCAACTATTATAGAAAATCCAAAAAAAATATCCCTAACAATATTTATATGTGTAAAATTAAAAATTGGAATCCATTTTACGAAAAAAAATTCTAAATATGAAAATTTTCATTTTAAAATAAAGCATCATTTATTGGAAAAATAATTATTGTAAAATTATAACTGATTTTATGACATAATGAAAAATTAATTAAGGTCTCATAAAATTATATTATAATCATAATTAAACAAAATTATATTTTATTAATACATTTAATGAAAAAATATTTACTTTTAAATTTCTATATTAATAATAAAATTTTAATTAAATATTTATAACTTGCAGAAATATCAACTCTAAATTTATCATTTCTAACTTGTCAATTTACATATGTCATGAAATAAATTTATCATATTTTCATTCATAAGATTCAAAAATATTTTTTATAATTTCATAGGTGATGTTACTGTTCAATTAGATGGATTACTATTTTTAATGGTCATATTACTATTCTAAGGGTCAAGTTACTTTTTCATCAGTATTAGTTTCGTAACTCTGAGAAATAATTCATCTTTCATTAATTCTTCATTTATAATTTCTGTATTGTGTTATATATGGGATTTTTTGAGATGAATACAAACATAATTAATTATAATAATTGGGTTTCCATTGATAAAATTATGTGTCATTACACCTATACTGTATGATCTATGTGGACACTAATTAATTTACAATATACTAATTAGACAAGTCGGCCCAAAATTTTAGTGGCCTCTAATGCAGTGGGTATTGATTTTATCCCATGTGATACCATGTATGGTTCATGGGAGGATATCCTTAGAATGTTATGGTATAATGTCTTAGTAGCTATCCTTATCTTATTATTATGATGTCATGTTTTTATGTTGTTTCCACTTTCCCAATATGCGTTTATGTTATCACGTTATATCATGCATTGAGGCTCATTTTTAAGATTCTCACCCCTTTTAGATTACTTTGATTTACCTCTTGACTCACATATATTGGTTTACATTATGTTGTAAATTGATTATTTTATTATTAAGATTTATATCTCAACCCACTCTTATGTACGTCCCAAAGTTATCTCATGTAGTATTATATGTGCAATGTACTTATGCGCATACTATTGAGTTTTAAACAATGTTGTTATATCCATGTTTCCATTTTTTTCTCTATATACACAATTATTTAAGGGAAATAGGCCTCAAATTCTTATGGGGTTGTATTATGTTTACCTTTATGGAATAAAACATGAATTAATGTGCAGTAATGTATATTTTTTTCATAAAAAACCCATCACATGGGAAATGAGAAGGGGTATGCAGAGCATGGGTATTAAAATTTCATAATATTCACCATAATTTGTAATTACAGTATGATTGATGTTTATATAGCCAAAAAATATATACATTAATCTCCATAACCAATATATAATCCTCAAAATCTATTAAGTGGAATAAAATATTCATAAAACCTTATAATTATAACCATTAAACATGACTAAAAAAATAATATCTATGTCATAAAAAATGTATAATCTTATAAATCACATGAATATATCCTCAAGTAAGGCTGTAGTAAATAAGAAATAATCAAAACAATTATATGGTGAAATTTGGAATACAATCAATAAAATGAACCAATAATAAATTATGCATAACATAAATTTCATTTTGAATATTATTTCAAGGATTTTTAGTAACATGTATCAGGAATCCTAATGAAATAAAATTCTACTAGCTTAACTCAACCAAGGCCAGACTAGTAGGTTTCTAGGTGATATTTAGGTAATATAAAATCTATGTAAGTGGTAAGTTTCTTTCCATGTTAGGTTTTTTTAAACTATTGTTTATGTGAAAAAAATCATGGATAGATTAAATTAAATAAAGACATACAATTTTAGAAATTCATTTTCACTTATTTAGATCCAATAATTTGTCAAAAAATGAATAAATCTAAGATTTAATTGATAATCAGTTTTATAAAATCTAATTCAATGAAAAACAGTTATTTAAAACCCAAATTTGATCCTTATAAATTAAAGAAAAAATATAATTTTTTAGGTTTTGAAACTTTATATTAGTAAATATTTTATCTCATTTTTGGAAAACAATAGTACCCATATTGAACTATTCACATTCACCCAAAATAATTAGTCAATATCTCACCACAAATAAAATCACTTTACCAAGGTTAATTTTTTATTTTTTTAAAATCATATGAGTTATGTGGAAGGTAATTATTCTTATATCAAAGAATGTATAAGAACATAAAATTAGACATTTTAATCAATGTTTGGTCTCATACACAGTTTATCATTCAAAATGTAATTTGGTTATTCAAATAGAAATTTAAAAATACTTTCACAATTTTACATTTGGATAGGTATATCAAGGAAAAGGGAACATTGAAATTTTATAAGGTATTTTAACTTTTGAATCAATGTAATATATAATTAATAGAGTATTTTTATAGAAATTCTAGGAATAAAATTCATTGTGGGAAATTGAATATAAGAAAACAAGGATTAATCATATTTTTTATTACAATAATGAAATCACAACAAGTAAATATAAAATAGAAAAAGAAATTCACTATGGAAGAACAAACATATCCAAATTGATTATCAACTTAATTGAATATTGTTTTTAAATTAAACATAGATATGGATTATTGTAATAATATTTAATGGTATAAAATACCACATACAACCATAATTCTCACACTTCCATGTAAAAACACATATAAAACTTTATCTGGAAGAAATTAAATATCATTATACATTCATTCCATTTATAAATTTTGAAGCAATTTTTCATATTTGATTATTAGTTTGGAATTTAATGGTAAGAATATCCCAAGAACAATCTTTAAATTCACTGAAGGGTTTAAAATTCCCTACCTTATCTATTATAGAGACATTATAACCCAATAATCACCGAATAATATTTAAAAACCCACAAAACATCCCCTAAAATGCATTAAAAATGTTCCATAACCATAACACACCAAATATAGATCCCTACAATTAAATAATTATTAATACTAAATAAACATCAAATAAAACCAATGATGAAATAACAATAATAATACCAATCACACCATTTCTAAATTACACAACTAAAATAGACCTAATAACTCCAAAATAAAATCCAAAAATAAATAACCTTACTGGAATAATTAAATTAATAAAACTATGATAAATATTGATAAAAATATTAAAAAATCACTTATTCTATCAATATCTAACTCTAGGGATATGAAGGTAAGGCATAATACTATATTTCACCATCATTTTGGGAAAATTTTCGATGAAAAAATATTGTTTTGCAAGAGAAAGAGATAAATAACAGTGTAATGATATAGAATATAAGAAAAAGAGACTCAAAAGTTTCCTAAAATATCTCCTCCCAATTACAACCCATATCTTAAATGGGATGATGTGGGATTGAATAGTGAATGATGAGAGGCCCTACATTATAATATTTATATAAAATGAGGGAAACTGAGAGGCTTAATAATGGATCAAGAGTATTAATAAAGATTTACAAAAAGTTCAACTAATTTATCTATTAACTTTTTCCATTGAACCTACTAGAGTTCTTGTGGGACTACATTGGATTTCATGTGGCTATCTAGAGACTTGAAATCCACTAGAGTTCTAATCAAATTCTGATAGACCTCCAGTAGAGTTCTAGTGGAATCCTTATAACTGTCACCTCTCTTATTCTCTTCTAAACACTTAAAAATCTCAAACCAAATTTCTCAAAATCCAATGAGTCCTCCAAAAATTCCATAAAAACTAAAAATATCATACATCTAATCCTAAAAAATGAGAAAGAATCTAAAAATAGAAAATAATATCTACATAGAGAATCAAAAGTAAATGTGGACAATTCACTAATAAACCAAAATCTTAACTTAAAACCGTAATGACTTCTTTATCAATCTAATTAGGATGAAAAATATTGAAAAAGGACTACATGACTAGAATCACACATTCCGTGAATAGTCATGATTCTGTCCTACTGGTCATCTAACAGGAAACCACTTCATAATAATATCTCCTTATCTTAGAGTTGAGTGTAGTATAGAGTCTAGGAGCCTAAACATATAAGAGGTTGTGTAACTAAATTGGGTTCCATTGATGATTTTATCTAATTATGAAACTCAATTCAATTTATAGTTTTAGTGGGGTTTATGGGATGAATTTGATTATATGTTTTGATTGATTAAAACATTAAACACTTAATAAAATTGAAACAAAAAATAGGAACAAAAATGTTCTATATTATATTTTTCATCCTTTTATGTCTGATTATTGTAGGAAATGTGTTGATCTCCTAGAATTAGTGGGGTGGAATACAGAAATAGATATCACTACACTATTGGCATGGATCCATCCAAGAACCTATATGGGTGACCCTGTAGATCACCCATTTAATGGATATATATTGACGATATATCATTTATGTGGAATAATCTAGTGTGTTTGACAATAAATATGGTACATGTGATCCAGGAGAAGATGAGGACAGCAAAAATTCCTTAAAAATCCTATGAATGTAAAATATAGATACCATTGGAGTTTGATTATGGGGTTATGTATCCCTCATGGTGTCACATTAGTGTGTCATGATAAGGAATAGAAAGTTCCCAAAGTTAACCCCATGGTTCATCAGTCCACAATAGATATTGGGAATGT
This sequence comes from Viscum album, assembly GCA_963277665.1. Lineage (NCBI taxonomy): Eukaryota > Viridiplantae > Streptophyta > Magnoliopsida > Santalales > Viscaceae > Viscum > Viscum album. The sequence goes on from OY728126.1 coordinate 1,029,032,849, forward strand.
TTGGAAAAGTTTCTTATCTTCGGAGGTTAGCCCTATAGATGGACTGATGGAAAAAACCTTTTAAAATTTATAACTCAGGAGCTATGTGTACAACCAATCATTTATTTTTGGTAGGGGGACATGGATGTTGTGGAAAATAATACCTTTTTTGAGTACTTAGTTACTATTTGGGATCAACAATAGAAAATTTATTATGGATGAGTGATTCCATTTGTGCAAATCTTGTGGAAGCATGGAAATCCTCATGAAATATTATGGAAGTAAAAAAAGAATTAATCTCACCACCCTAACAACTTTGTGTGATTCCCCAAAAAACTAATGTAAGAACCTTGTCTTCGATAACATGTATGACATGTGACAGAATGCATATAAGGTAATATGACATCTATATACTTTATAATATATTTATTATTTAAAATATACTCTATATATTTCAACACATGAAAAACAAAGTTATCTTACAATGCATGAAACACTGAGTTAGAAGGCATCATAAGAAATAACGTACTTCCTCTATAGATTTCATTACATGCAAAATCGGCCTTCTTCAATGGCTTTCTCTATACGCAACTTTGAGTCTTACCAAGAAACAATCTGTAATTAAAACAATATTATTTAATATAATAATATTTAAACTAGCTAATATGAATAGTATTAACAAAATTGTAAAAATATATTGTTTATACAACTAAATAAGTTGTTAAAAATAAATTATAAATGAATATAAAACCCAATTGAATATTAAAAGGATATTTTTATAGAGAACTATTTTTTATGCTCAGGAAGCTATTTTACATTAAAAAATAAATTTAATTACAAATAGTTAATTATTTAAATGGAATATGTATGTAATATATAAAATAAAATATTATTTATATTCATCCATTAGATTTGGTAAGCATATGATAAGAGAAAACCCAATATTTCACATAAAAACCTATATTTTTATAATGACATTTACAGCCTTTTTAATAGTGAACCCATTTTAAATCATAATTTTGACACAATTATAAATTTAATTTTATAAAATAAAATTTATGTTTTAATTCATAATTTCAAAAATATTTTAGGATGAATTTTGTGATTTTTCCAAGAAACTTCATGTTTTCGTGAATAGTAAAAAATACAGTGTTTTTGTTAAAAATTTACTTTTCATTTAAGGAATTACTAATGTTAAGTTATATTATGATTTTTAATAAAGTCAAATTGTATATGTTATACATAAATTATTTTATTTTATACAATTATAATCAATATAATATGTTAATGTAATATAACAACATAATAATCTTTTGAACATTTTTATACTAAAACCAGTTAATCCGTCTGTCTGTGAGATTAGAATTAATCTAATTATTTCAAATTATCTAAATTTAATTTTGAAAATACTACATAATAAACATTAATAGAGATAATATTATTTTCTAATAAGATAAAATAACTTTTTTTTCAAAATTTATTATTAAAAGTGATTAAATTAAATACAATGATTAAGGTGTAATTAGGTTTAAAATGGACTAATGCCCTATGTTTAAGGGCCCAAATTACCTATCCACTTGAAAGAAACATATTTTATGGACAAATCATGGGAAATTATACTTAAATTATTGTGTTTGGGTTGTCTTTTATGACATTTATTTGGTAAGATCATGTGCACACATAAATTCTTTTCAAAAATACCAAGTGACTTGTGTTCCTTCCATATAAATAGCCACCACCTCTACCCATTCCTCACACCGCTCAAAGCTCTTATGTTTATGAGAGAGCTGACCAAATAGTCTCCCATAATTCCCATCCTATACCTATGATAATCCCTTTGGTATGAAACACTTCCAAAAAAGCCTTTTGGTTGAAACTAAAAGAATTTACCCAATTAAAAGTTAATGTATTTTCTCAATCTCTCTAGTTTCATTTCCATTTTCAAACCACAAAATTCTCTTTATTAATTGATTTTATAAAAAAACCAGTATCCTAAATATACTATGATGTTGTTAAGCTAAGATCGTAACCTACACATACACACACCACCATCTAATGTGTAACAAACATAATGTTTCTATGGATGGTGAACTACTGCCTCATGAAACGATGACTATTAATTATTCCATTATCACCTCTCATGGTGGAATTTATAGTGTAAACATTTTTTATATATTATATATATATTATTTTAATTATGAATTTATCATTCTGTAAAAATTTTATCATACATATATTTAATATGTTCCACTTTACGTTAATGCAATCACATTGTTTGAGGAAGTGTGGACTACCGCCCCATCAAAGTGACGGGATTTGTTCACATGATGCATGGAATGTATAAATCAATGATTATAATTAAAAATAAGTGACATAAAAAAATTAAAAATATATTATTAAATAAATATATTTATAAAAATTTAATATATATATATATATAATCTCTTATATTACCCTTTCACACACATTAAAAGAGATAACGTCATTCGTGGACATATGGACTACCCCCGACATGACATGATGTGATTATTTTTACATCACATAATTCTGTATATATATATATATAATTATATATGATTAAATAATAAGGTATTTATTATATAATTATAATTATTTAAATAATTGAGTTACATACCTTCTTTCCAAAATGATCATTTAAAAATGAGAATGTTACTCATGCGTACGTATGACCTACCATCTCTATGATTGTAACATATTCTCATTTTCAAACCATATATAATGACTGATTTTAATTGTATAATCTGTGAAAAATATGACAATTATTTCATGATTATCATTTTGAAGATGTTATATAATGACCCATTTGACCATAGTTGTCCAACAATTGTTGGTTTGACACATAAAGTGAATTTGGCCAAAAAAACTCGATATAAACATAATTGATTGAATATTTGTTCAAAAAATGGTAATATGTGAAATAAAAATAATTATATACATGAAAAAGGTTCTGAATAAGGTTTTAAATTAACATAAATTTATTATACATGAAGTTAAAGGACGTTTACTGGAACAAAACTCTAGGTAAGGGATACTCATCTCACTTTTTACATATGTGGTATAAATTTAATGTTTACAACTTTAATATATTGTATGGTGTATATACTAGAATTTTTATATAATATCATGAATTAATTTTCCTTTCTTGGTATTGATTACTTTAATTCAACATTATAATTTCATGAGGTTTGTGATTTAAAAATGTTTCAATGTGGTATCATACACTTTGGAATGTTTAAATATTATTTTCCTCAAGTCTAATCCTAACAATCTGTCATTGTAATTTCCATTCAAAAAAAATTATATAACCATTTTTTAATAAATCCTTCCATTCTCCTATCATTATTCAAGACCATTTTCAAGTGTTACTACCTTTTTCCACTCTATGGTACTATGATTTTTTGGAAAATGGTTTTCAAAAAACATGAGATTGTATATCTCTATAGTTGCAGAACCTATTTTATTCTAAAAATAATTTTTTATTAAAATGTTTTCAAAAATGATTTTAAATTATTTTGTAAAGACATTTTTACCCTTTTTTAATATTACCAATTTTTCAGTGGAATCTTTTTGTCTCTTTCCTATTGATTTATTTTCTGAACTTTTTCTGTATAAAAAGAATATTTTTTTTACCTCATATGAAATGTATAGATTCAATCATAATCATTTATTAAAAGCCTCTTTTTCATGTTTAGAAGGTTTGTTTTTAAAGAAAAATATTTTCTGAATGTTTTTTAAACGAAAATGATTATTTATTCAAAAATATTTTTAAAAGTTAATTTTTTATTTCATCAATGAAAACAAAACTCTATGTTACACTATCACATATATGACTTATTCTATAGGTATATATCATTTAATTTCCATTATTTCTTTGTTTTGGGGGTTTCCCATGAATTTTGTTGGATGTAGAGGGTTTTCAAAGTTTGGGCCAAACCATGAGCTCGTTTCTAGATTTAGAAATAAATTTTTTTCTCTTTTATAAATTCTTTATTTTTAAACATTTTTCATCCATTTAAATTTCCTACTAGGCCTCCCTTGACCTTCTAACACTAGAATATCAATTTGGACCCTTTATGAATTCATAATCATGGTGTATTTGGGTTTTTATTTAAATAATTGGTCCATTATGGAATCCTATTTCCAGTATAAAAAATTGTTTATTTAAAATCATATTCAATTTTAATGATTTTTTGATTATTACTCCTCTCATCTGAGCCCATGAAAACTAGGCTTACACCCATTCTCTTATCCCACACTTTGGAGCTCATTTTATTCACGGAATAGGTCAAAAAATATTAAGATTTTACAATTCATCCAGATTTAAAAATTTAATTCGATTCCTTCATATCCACCAAATTTTTTAAAATTTTCCCCTGTTTAAGTTCTCAATTGACCTTATCTTACTTTTAAAAACCTCAATTTAATTTTTGACTGTTTTAAAATTCATCTACTGTTATATTTGGGGTGATTTCTTCCAGATCCCTCAAGTAAGTGAGTCTTCATCATTCTTTATTCAATTTTCTTAGGGTTTCATTCAATGTGCATAGGGTTTCTTAACTTATCCTTAAGCTCCATAATTTCCATAAACTAGGTTTTCAAAACTACGGTTTAACTTCGGGGTTTCTTGGTCCAATCCTTTGACATTAGGCTCGATCTACCCTCCTTGAAGAGTGGTGGGGGTGTGATTTAGTTTCCTCATAAAGGATTCAATGCTTCAACCTTTTTGGTAAGTTATTCCGTTGTGTATCCAATCCTATTGACTTATCTTGAGGTGTTTATAACATTTTCATGTTTATCGCATCGGATTTGTTTTAGTGGTATTAATGAAGCAAATGAATTTTTAGTGTCATTTTTAAGTGAAATTGGTGGTTTTTCATAGATATCTTTTTCTTGGTTCATTTGGGGATTCCCAATAACTTCTTAGTTTATTTTATTGAAATTTATTAGGGCTGAAAATCTTGTTTATAATGTTTATATCCTTTTTTTTTGCAGTGAAATTTGGTTTTTGGAACTTTTTCTAAGTAAATGACTTTTGGGTACCAAATTATCTTTAAATTGGGTGTTTGACATGACTATATTTTGTCATGCCAATTGGGATTATTTTATAACTCTTATAATGGTTTTATAGAAATTTTTGGATGATGAAAATTCTATTTTTGGTGAATTTGAGTATGTACATGGTGTTCAAAGTGGAGGTTTAAATCGATTTTTTTGTGAAAAACATTGATACCATTTGTGAAGTTGTTTTATTGAAAATCAAAATTCCTTGTTCTGTGTTTTAAGTGGTATAAATTGTGTTTAGATACTTTATTTCTTGTATGTGACTATTAGTACGGTTTTTATATACAATGGGATGTATGTAGCATGATGAATTTGTTTTAGCACAAAGGGAGAATCCATGGTACCTAGGTAAGCGGATATGTAAAAGAATGGCTAGTGATCAGGATGGGTGTTGTCCGTATTTTACTGATAAATGGATAAAAAAACTCTAAAAAAACTATATCGATGATTTTTGGGAACCAATAGGTTATGGATATGTTTCCTACTGGTGTCGTGTTCATGAGAAACAATTTGTGGCAAGGTTACTTTACACCGATTTACGAGGTACATTGGGCCCGAGACTATCTAGCTTCCTAGGGGTGTCCTCGGTTTTGGTGATCACTGTATTTGATGTATTTAAAATTTCCTTAGGGTGTGTATGGATATAAATTATACTAGCTAACTTGTCTTATTTTAATGTTTTTATATTAAGAATGTTTTAGTTTGAAATATATTTTCAATTGAAAGTTGCATTCCTTGGAATCTATCACCGTTTTCTTTACATATTAAAACTGATTGATTTATCAGCCTATATTTCATACTCTTTGGGATATTTGTGTTATATTCTATTGGCCTTAGGATAAAACCCTACATACACCCCTTTGGTTTAATTAGACTTCATTATGTTTTACTCAGGAAAAGGCAAAGGCTTGGGTGAAGTTGGTTCAGGTTGTTCGTCCCCTCCTTTGGTGTAGTGTTGTGGAGACGGAACTGGGGTGATGTAACCTTGTTGTGTGGAGTCATTGTGTAAGAATTTTTTTATATTTTTATTATTATTTGGACATCTAGTATTTTATTGAAAACCCCATATTCAGTTTTGGTTTTTGTTTAGTCTTGTTTGGAATGGAAAGTTCAGATTCTTATTATGGATTGTTTTTAATGATTTATGCTTTCATACTTGAGTAAATAATACCCAAACCCAATTTATTTATGCCTGGGAACTTGTTCCAGCCCATAGGGATAGGGAACACCCTTAGGGCCTTTTCATTAACTTGATATGGAGCCAGTATTAATGGTGACTAGATTCAGTTCGTTCAAAAATGTTATCAAAGGAGGTTAATGTATTTGGGTTATATTTCTATTTGTGATAATTCGGGATAGACAAGAGCTAGGATGGTCAGGGATCAGGGTTTTTTTCATGAGTAGGGTGCCTAGCTCAGAACTCATGTGTCGTACCTTGAGTCACCAATGGACATTGGAATTGTCTGATTTACTTTACTTCCAGGTGAGACTTGTGGGCTACATACCACACTAGGTTATCGGGTGGGACTGGAGTAGTTTTTTCTTTTGTTACTATAATGTGTTTCATTATTTATATTTTATGTATTTGTTTAATATTTTCATAATTCTGGTATTTACTATGGTTTTTTTTTTTGATTTTTTCATTTTGTAGCAACATGCCTCCCCTAAAAGCTCTTAGGCGCCCACAGGAGAAATATGGAGAGAGTTATCCCACACCAATTGATTAGAGGCTAGTCAAGGATATGGTATGGGATATCCAAGAATATGGATAGGGACCAGATCCTCTTCCCATTTCTGTTAGAGATGGTTAAATTGTTCATATAATGGACAAGGCCTAGAAGTTCTTGAAAAATTAGCCTCCACCCTTCTGACGCAACATAGAACCCGTGGAAGTAGATTAATGGCTCAAGAAGATCAATTTCATGTTCGAGTTACTTTATACACCCAAGGAGATCCTAGTGAAATGTTCCTCCTTCCTGTCAGAGGGTCCCATCCACAGGTAGTGTTAATCGGTACTTCAGACTTGGAAGAATGAGAACATGCGCTAGGGTGGTTTCAATGTTGTCTTTAATGAGCAGTACTACCCCGAGGTCTTGGAATATTCCAGGTCTCGAGAGATAAAGGATATTTCTTATGGTGGTTTATCTATTATAATGTAATCCAAACATTTCACTGAGTTGGATTTTTATGCTCCTAAAATCATCTCTAATGAGCAGGAGAAGGCCTAGAGGTTTGAGAAAGGCTTGCGACCAGATATATACTCCTAGTTATTCTTGTTCATGCTGAGGATGTATTCTAAGGTTATTGTATAAGCATGCACGGTGGAGATTGATTGTAAAGGCAGATATGGTTTCAGTAGTTTAGTATTAGTAGTGGGCAGTTGCAGATCTTCAGAGAAGAAAAGGATGTGGGAGGAATAGGTGAAGAAATGAGGTGGAATTCCAGGCCACTCCTATAGGAAGTTTTCTTCGGTGGCTTTTGATGCGAGATAGGTCATGTTCCACCAGTGTGGGAAGCCAGGGCACATCCGACCATCATGCCTGATTTCTTCGAAGCCTTGTTACTAGCATGGAGGTATAGGGAATTTGCAGTGCTTCTACGGGGTGGCCCGTCTACTTCTGAGTGGGGCAGGATCATTGGCTTCAAGAAGTGTGCCAGATCAGTCTGAGGCGTCAAGGATGATGGGATATCTATTTAAAAGTCAATGTGGTAGGTCTGGGTCATATTTTGGGTAGAGCCAATTTTGGGCACAGCCACAGATTTTGTTCATCCTCAACCAAGGACCAGACATCTCTATTCTGTGGATCAATCACTAGCATGACCAGAGGCGGGACCGTCGACAGTTCAAGGAACCATTTTGATCACATCATCTATAGCTGCTTCCCTTTTTGATACAAGTGCCTCTAATTCATTCATTTCTTATTGTTTTTTGGACACACTAAATTTTACAACTGAGTTATTGCCTATTGCGATGGTGTTGGTTATGCCACAGGGAAAGAAGGAACAGGGTCTTAGGTGCCCGTTGTTTTCACATTCCATGTCAGGGGTTGAGATGTATTGGGACCTCATGGTCATAGATATGTAACTATTTGACATAATACTTGGCATGGATTGGATAATACACTTTTAGGCACACATCTATTACTACAGGCGGCAAGTGAGTTTCACATCACCTGATGGGAGTCATCAAGTTTTTCCTAGAAAATGGGATCCTCAGTCAGGCCGCACAGGACCTCCACTCCCAAATATGGGTAGTCGTATCTTCCGGTTATCACTACTCGCGCAAGAGGGCGATGTTCTTGACCCTGATGGTGAACTACCTCATGTATTGAACAAGTTTTTAGAGGTATTCCCAGATGAGTTTTCACGTTTTCCCTTAGATCAGGATGTGGAGTTCTCGATTGATCAGGCACCAAGAACACATATGATATCTCTTACATCAAATCGCATGGCCCCTACCAAGTTGAGGGAAAACATACAACTGGACGACTTAGAATATAGATGATTCATTTTCCAGAGCATCTCTCTTTGGGCCGCTTTTGTGTTTTTCACAAAAAATGTTGTTTGATCCCTCTGGTTGGGCATTTACTACTAGAAGATGAATAAGCTGACGATTAAGAACAAATACCCTTTTCCCAGAATAGATGATTTTTTTGATCAGTTGAAGGGGGAAAAGTGGCTCTCCAAAATAGACTTGTGTTTGGGATACCATCAATTCAGGTTGAAAGAGGCAGGTATCCTGAAGATATCCTTCCGAAGCAGGTACGACCACTTGGAGTATTTTTTCATGCCTTTCAGAATAACCAATGAACCAATAGTCTTTATGGAATGCCTAAACAAGGTGCTCCATTAGTATCTCAATTTTTTTTCATTTCATTTATGGATGACATCCTAGTCTATTCGGGAGCTGGGTAGGAGCATGAGAATCACATGTGGATCCTTCTGGGCATCTTGCGGGAACAATGCCTTTATGAGAAGTTTTCAAAGTGCAATTTTTGGACCAAAGAGGTGAAATTGTGGGGGCATGTGATCTTATAGTAGGGGGATTAAGTGGACCCCAAGAAGACTAGTATGGTCATGTCATGGGATCAACTGAATAATGTGTTCTAGATCAGGAGCTTCCTTGACCTGGATGGTTATTACTAGTGATTTGTTCGGGATTTCTCTCATCTTGACTCACCAATGATCACGCTCACCTAGAAAGGGGTGATGTTTGTTTGGGTCCATGAATGTTAGGCATCATTTGAGGAGTTGAAGAGGAAGTTGACTACCTCCCCCATTCTGATTTTTCTAGAGACTAGAAAGCTGTATGTGGTGTATTGTGATGCTTCAGGTACGGGTCATGGGTGCGTGATTATGCATAATGATCACCTAGTGGAGATTGTCTCTGTCTAACTCTGACTACATGGAAACAATTAACCGACCCATGACATGTAGTTAGTAAATGTGATGCATGCTTTGAAGACATGGAATCATTACCTCTTTAGGGAGAAGTTTTTGTTCCACTTTGATCACAAGAGCTTGGCCTATATCTTCTTATAGAAGGACCTCAACTTGAGGTAGCATCGATGGATCGAGTACCTATAAGGGTTCGACTTTGACATTGTCTATACCCCTGGAAACAGTAATGTGGTGGCCGACATCTTGAGCTTAAGATTTCCAATGCAGACATTGAGGAGGTCTAGTGATTAGTAGCCTTTGATGGGGCTCTTTTCTCAGATTCATTTATAGACCAAGAAGAAAAATGGGGGTGTGGTCTTGGTGAGTGTTCAGTTGACTCCTTCTTTCATGGATTTTATTTAGTGGGAACAACAAATTGATGAGCTTTGTTAGAAGTTGAACCAATTTCTTCATGGTTGGGAGAAATCCTATGATTGGTTGTTGTATTTGAAGGGAATCTTATTCTTCAAGGGACGTTCTGTAGTGTCTTTATCTCTAGGGAATATGGTGAAGAAGGTTAGCCACTAGTCTCAGTGGGATATCCATCCGGGTTCCACCAAGATGTATTATGATGTGTGACAACAGTTCTGGTTACCAAGTATGGAATGGGAAATAGCGGACTTCGTTTTGAGATGCTACACATGCCATCAAGTGAAAGAAGAGCATCAAAGGCCCTCCAGTTTGCTCTAGCCGTTACCCATTCTTACCAAGAAGTGGAAAAAGGATTCCATGGACTTCATATTTGTCTTACCTCCTACACATTGGTGTAAAAATTACATTTGAGAGGTTATTGATCATCTGAACAAATCAACCCACTTCATTCTGATCAGAGCGATAGAAAAAGTATATGAGTTTGGATGTTTGTATCTTCCAGAGGTGGAGAGACTCCATGGAGTTACATCACCGGTTGTGTCAGATAGGGACCCCCTGATTCACTTCTCGGTTTTTGGAAGGCCTTCAAAAGGCCTTGGGGTCTAAGATTAAGATATGAATGACATACCATCATCAATTGGATGGTTATAAAGAGAATGTGAATCCAATTTTAGAGGACATTCTTCATACCACTGTGATAGACATTGGAGGATCCAAGGGTAACCTTTTGGAATTGGTTGAGTTTTCTTATAATAACAATTACCAATCCTATATTCGAATGGATCCTTATAAGGTGGTCTATAGTCGGCCTTGTTGGGCCCCTGTATTGGGCTGAGGTAGGTGAGACCTCCCTACTGGGCCGAGTCTGGTAAAGGACATGTCTGATAAGGTCACGTTGAACAGGCAGTGCTTGTGGACTGGTCAGAGTCTTCATAAATCATATTCTGACTGAAGGTGTCAGGATCTAGTGTTTTCTGTGGGCGATAGAGTATTTCGGAAAGTGGTCACTCATTTGGTCCATCATCGATTGGGAAAGCAATGGAAGCTAACAACGCGGTATGTAGGACCTTTTGAGATGACTTAACATATTTTCAAGGTGGCATATAGCTCGGCTTACCTTTTAAGTTGATATCCATCCATGAATTCTTGCATGTCTCCCAGTTGAAGAAATACATCCCAGATCCATCCCATTAACTGAATTGGGAGGAGTTTTATATAAAGCCTTCTTTATCTGTTTTTGAGCGGCTAGTTTGAATAGTGGACTTCCGAGAAAAGGTGCTTCAGGGAACATCTATTCCACTAGTTCGGGTTCCTTGGTAGCATGGTAATGATAAAAATGAGACATGGGAGCAGAACTCATGGGTTGAGGAAGAGTACTTGTTCTAGTTTTCCGATCAATACTCATGTTAACTTTTCAAGATAGAAAGATTTTATGATTGGGAGAATTTTCACATACATGACATTTTTTAAAGGTATTTTTCATTTAATTTCCTTTATTTCATTTTTTGGGTGATTCCCTTGCATTTTGGTAGAAATGGTGGGTTTTCAAAATATTGTCCAAACTGTGCGCCCATCTCCAGATTTTAAATTATTTTTTTCTTTTATAAATCTTTTGTTTTTCAATGTTTTTCATCCATTAAAATTCATACATGGCCTCCCCTGACCTATTAACCCCAAAATATCATTTTTACCCTTTAGGAATCCATAATCATGGGGAATTTGTGTTTTAATTTAATATATTGAGCCAGCCCAGAAGCCAATTTCCTGAAAAAAAAAATTGTTTATTTAATATCTTATTCAATTTTAATCATTTTCTGGTGATTATACCTCTTACCCAAGCCTAATGAAACTAGGCATTCCCCCATCCTATTCTATCCCTCTTTGGTGCTCATTTTCATCACAGAATATGTTGAAACATTTTAAGCATTCACAATTCGTCCTGATTTAAAAAGGTAGTTTGATTCCTTCGTAACTCCCTAAATTTTTTATATTTTCTCCCATTTAAGTTCTCAATTGACCTTATATTCCTTATTCTAACCTGACTTGCATTTTTAGATGTATTCAAATTCATCTAGATATGTAATTGGGGAGAGTGTTTCAAGATCCCTCAAGTAAGTTGGTCTCCTTCATTCTTCATTCAATTTGCTTAGGGTTTCATTAAACTTTCTTAAGATTCCTTCCCTTATCCTTGACATTCCTAATATACAGAAACTGGGGTTTTGAACTTAGGTTTTAACATTGGTTTTTCTTGGTCAAATAATTTGATTTCAAGCTCAATCTACCCTCCTTGATGTGCGGTGGTGGTGCGATTTATTTTTCTCACAATGGATTTAATGCTTTAACCATTTGATTAGGTAATTATTTTGTGTATGCAGTTCTTGTGACATATATTTCTATTATTATAAGAATTTCATGTTTATATAACCTTATTATTGGTAAAAAATGGGGTTTACTACTATTTATTAAGAAAACACGTTTTAGTGCCATTTTTATGTGAAATTTGGCTTTTTTCATTGAAATATTTTAGTGGTTCATTTAGGGATGAATTTTAACTACTCAGTAGATTTTATTTAAATTTATTAGGGATTAAAATTATGTTTTTAATGTTCATCTCCTTTGGATGTTTATGTGAAATTGAGTATTGGTGGAATTTTCAATGTAAATGTCTTTTGGGTACCATATTGGTGTTAAATTTGGAGTTTGATCTGGATATTGTGTTTGATTCCTATTGTGGTTGTAATATAACTAATTTAATAGGCTTATTGAGAAGTTTGGATGCAAAAAATTATATTTTTGGTGAATCTGAGTATGCACATGGTGTTCAAAATGGGGTTTTTAAGGGATTTGAGTGTGCAAAACATTGTTTGCTTATGTGAAGTTATTTTATGGAAAATGACAATGTTTTGTTGTGTGTTTTAAGTGGTATAAAGTGTGTGTAGATACTATATTGTTTTTCTATGACCAGTAGTGGTGTTTTTATATGCAAAGGGATGTATGTAGCATTCTAAATTTGTTTAAGCACAATGGGGGAAGCCCGGGTACCCAGGTGGGCGGATATAAACTAGTACGACTAGTGATCCTATCTGGTGATTCCCATATTTCACTGAGAAAATGGATAACAACAACTCTAACTAAACTATATGGATTATTTTGGGAGACCACTAGGTTATGTATAAGTTTCCTACTAGTGACTTATTCAAAGGAACAGATTTGTGACAAGGATTCTTTACACCAATGGTCAAGGTACATAGGGCCTGATACCATCGAGTTTCCTAGGGGTGTCCCTGATTTTGGTTCTCATTGGATTTGTGGTGTTTACCCTTGTCATAGGGTATGTTTTTATGTTCTGTAAATTATCTAACATGTATTAATTTAATGTGGTAACATTCTGAATGTTTTTGTTTGAAATCTACTTTCAATTGAAGGAGGAATTTCATTGAATTTATCACCGCATTTCTTTACATATTAAAACTGGTTGCTTTCTCACATTGTATTGTATACTCTTTGGAATATTCAGGAGTTATCATATTGGGCTTAGGATCAAACCCTACTCACAACCCTTTAATGTATGTAGGCTTCAAAATGTTTTACTCAGGTAAAGGAATATATGTGGGTGAAGGTGGTTCTGGTTGTTAGTCCCCTCTTATGGTACGGTGTTGTAGATACAACATAAGGGTTATGTACCCTTGTCATGTAGAGTCATTTTGGACGAATATCTACTAGTTTTATTATTATTTGGACCTCTTATACTTTATTTAATACCATGTATTCTTTTTGGGTTTTTTCTTAATTCTAGTTTTGCATTGAAATTTCGTATTCATATTATTGATTTTTTTAATTATTTATGCATTCATAATCAGGTAAATAATTCCAAAAACTAATTTATTGATACTTGGGAACTTGTTCCATCCCATGGGGATAGGGAATGCCCTTCGGGCCATGTCACAGACTTGATTGTGTGCTGTTATTAGTGGTGACCAGATTTGGTTCTTGAAAAAATAGAATCAAAGGAGGTTAGTTTTTTTGGTTATATTACTATTTTGGGATAAATAAATATAGAAAACAGCTAGAACTATCAGGGATCAGGGTTTTGGTCATGAGTAAGGTTCCTAGCATGCACCTCTTATGGTGGACCTCGAGTCACTAGGGGATGTTGGAGTTGTCTGATTGATTTCACTTCTTGGTGAGACGTGTGCGCTACAGACCACACGTGGACATTGGGAAGGGGTGGAGTAGTTGTCTCTTTTATTACTATAATGTGTTTTAGATTATTAATATTGATATATTTGATTAAACTTTTCATAATTCCAATATTTACTATTTTTTGTGATTTTTTCATTTTGTAGCAACATACCTTCCCAGAAAGCTACCATGCACCAACGAGAGGAAGCAGGAGAGAGTTCTCCCACACCGATTGATCATAGGCTAATCGAGGCTATGGTCTGGCCTGTCCAAGCTCTAGGACATGGACCGAATCCTATTCCCATTTCTGTTAGAGGGGATGAGACTGGTCCTAGAAAGGAAAAGGCCCAGAAGTTCCTAAAAAAATAATCCACCCTCCTTTCGAGGTAGTATAGAACCCCATGAAGCAGGGGAATGACTCAAGAAGATCGAGAACATGTTTGGGATCCTCAATACACCCGAGGAGCTAAGGTTGAAATGTGACTCCTTTCTTTTGGATTTTCCCAGCCGAAGGTGTTCAGAATTCATACTTCAGGCGTGGAAGAATGAGTAGATGCACTAGTGAGATTTCAAGGTTGTCTTCAGTGAGTAGTACTGCCCTGAGGTCTTGGAATATGGCAGTTCCCAAGAGTTCATGGATCTTGTTCAGGGGGATCTATTTGTTATATAGTACACCAAACATTTAACTGAGTTTGTTTGGTATGATTTTGAAATAGTATCTAATGAGTAGCTAAAGGACTAGAGGATTGAGAAGGGCTTGCGACCAGAGATATACTCTCAGGTACTCTTGTTCAAGATGAGGACCTATACTAAGATCGTTGACCGGGCATGCATAGTAGAGATTGAGCATAAAGACAAGGTTGGTATCTCTGGGTCAGTATCAGTTGTGGGCAGTGGCATCTCTTCATAGAAGAAAAGGAAGTGGGAGGAATATGTGAATAAAGGAGGTGGTAGTTCAGGCCACTCCTCTATGAAGTTTTCTTCAGTGGATTAGGATGAGATATCAATCATATTCCACCAGTGTGGGAGTCCAGGGCACATCTAACCAGCATGCCTGCTTCCTTCGAATATTTGTTACCAGTGTGGAGGTATGGGGCATTTGCAGCGATTCTGAGGGGTGCCATGTCCACTTCCATGTGGGGAAGGGTCAGTGGATTCAAGAAGAGTGTCAGCTCAGTCTGAGCCGTCGAGGATGGGGAGATCTTGATTTGGTGTCTGTGGTGGTAGGTCTAGGTCATCTTTTGGGTAGATCTAGTTTAGGGCACAACCACAGAGTATCAGTCATCCTCGGTAAGAGACTAGACATCTCCATGTGGTGGATTAGGAACCAAAAGGATCAGAGATGGGACCATCAATAGTATGATGTACCATTTTGATCACATCTTCTATAGTTGATGCCCTCTCTGATACTCGTGCTTCTAATTCATTCATTTCTTCTTGTTTTGTGGACATGCTGAATTTTCCAACCGTGTTGTTGTCTTTTGCAATAGAGTTGGTTACACCTCTAGGAAAGAAGAAGGATCATGGTCTCAAGTTCCCATCTTGTGTGCATTCCATGTCAAGTGTTGAGATGGAGTGGGACCTCTTGGTCCTAGATATGGAACTATTTGACATAATACTTGGAATGGATTGGCTATTACACACACGTTGATTTCTATAGGCGGGGAGTGATTTTCATGACACCTGATGGGAGTCACAATGTTATTCATGGAGAATGGGATCATCAGTTGGACTGCACAGGACATCCACTCCCAGTGATAAGAAATCTTATCTTCCAATTATCATTTCTCTCACTAGAGGATGATGGCCTTTCCCCTGAATGTGCACTCCCTCATGTAATGAACGTGTTTTCAGAGGTAATCCCGATTGAATTTTCCGATTTTCCCCTAGAGAGAGATGTGGAGTTCTCGATAAATCTAGAATTAGGAACACAACCAAAACCTTTTACATCATATCTCAGGTACCGTACTAAGTAGAGGAAATTAACCATACAGTTGGACGACTTAGAATCCAAAGGATTCATTCTCTTGAGTATCTCTCCTTGGGCTGCTACATTGTTGTTCACCAAGAAGGCTGACTGATCACTCTGATTGTGCATTGATTACCATAAGTTGAATAAGGTGAAAATTAAGAACAAATACCCTTTTCCTAGAATAGATGAGTTGCTCAATCAGTTGAAGGGGAAAAGTGGTTCTCAAAAATAGACTTTCATTTGGGATACCATCAACTAAAGTTGAACGAGTCATATATCATAAAGACAGCCTTCCAAACTAGGTATGACCACTTTTAGTATTTGGCCATGCCCTTCGGATTGGCCAATGCTCTAGTGGTCTTTATGGAACTCCTGAATAGGGTGTTTCATTTAGTATATCGATTCATTTTTCATTGTATTTTTGGATGAAATCCTAGTCTATTCGGGATTTGAGGAGGAGAATGATCATCACTTGTGGATCATTCTGGGCACCTTGTGGGATCAATATCTCCAAGCGAAGTTGTCAAAGTTCACATTCTGGATCATAGAGATTAAATTTTTGGGGCATGTGATCTAAAAGAAGGGGGTTTCAGTGGACCATGAGAAGATTAGTGTGGTCATTTCCTGAGAGAAAACAAAGAATGTGTTTGTTATTAGGATTTTCCTTGGTTCGTCTGGTTATTACAGGAGATTCTTTTGGGATTTCCCTTGTCTTTCTTCACCGATGATTGTGCTCACCTAGAAAGTGGTGATGTTTTTTGGGAAACAGAATTTCAGGCATTGTTCGAGGAGCAGAATAGGCAGTTGAATACCACCCTTGATATAATTTTTCTAGAGGCTAGAAAGGGGTATGTGGAGTATTGTGATGCTTCAAGTATGGGCCTTGGGTGTGTGCTTATGTAGGATGATCACATGGTGGTGTATGGCTATCAACAACTCCGAACACATGAAATAATTTCCCAACCCACGACTTGGAGTTAGTAGTTGTGATGCATGCTTTTAATACTTTTCATCACTACCTATTTGGGGATAAGTATGTGGTCTAATCTAAACAAAAATGCTTGGACTATATCTTCTCGTAGAAGGAAATCATCATGATGCAGTGTTGTTGGATCGAGTACTTGAAGGGGTTCTAGTTTAACATAGTCTATACCAATAGAATGGGTAATGTTGTGGCTGTAGCCTTGAGTAGAAGAGTTCCAGTGTAGGAATTGAGAAGTCCAATGATGAGTGGAATTTGATGGGGCTCTTTGCTCAAATGCATGTGGAGACCAAGGAGAAAAAAGGGGTGTGTTCTTGGAGAGCGTTCAGTTTACTACTTTTATATGGGATTTGATTCAACATGGAAAACACTGTGATGAGCTTTTTCAGTAGTCGAAGCAGTTTATTCATGGTGGGGATACATCCTCTAATTGGTTGTCATCTCCTAAGGGAATCTTGTGCTTCAAGGGCTATTCAGTAGTGTTGTTATATCTTTGGAAGGTGGTGATGTAGGATAGCCACCAGTCTCAGTGGACTGTCTATCTGGGTTCCACCAAGTTGTATTGTGATGTTTGACGACAGTTCTGGTATCCAGGTATGTAATGGGACAGAGCGGACTTTGTGTCGAGACTCCACACATGCCATCTGGTGAAAGAATATCATAAAAGGCCCTCTGGTTTTCTCCAGCTATTACCCATTCCTACATAGAAGTGGGATGAGGTTTCCATGGATGTCATTGTTGGCTAATCTCATACACCCCGGGGTAAGAATTCCATTTGGGTGGTGATTGATTGTTTGAACAAATCATCCCACTACATTCTCATCATAGATACAAATAAAGTGGATGAGTTGGGATGTTTGTATCTTGAGGAGGTGGTGAGACTCCATGGAGAGACATTAGTTGTTGTCTCAAATAGAGACCCCTGATTCACATCTTGTTTTTGGGAAGGACTTCAGAAGGCCTTGGGGTCTCAAATTAAGATGACCATGGCATACCATCCTCAAACTGATGGTCAGATAGAGCCAGAAAATTAGATTTTGTAGGACACGATCTATGCTTGTGTGATGTAGATTAGATGTTCCTAGGATAGAGATTTGGGATTGGTTGAGTTTTTTTATACTAACAGTTACCAATCATCAAATCGCATGTCTCCTTTTGAGGTGCTCTATTGTTGCATTATCTGTCCCCCCTGTGTTGGGATGAGCTAGGTGATACCTTACTGTTGGGGCCAAGTATGGTGTTGGAGATGTCTATGATGGTAATGTAGAACAGGCAGTTCTTGTTGATAGCTTAGAGTCATAAAGAATCTTATGCAGAGATGAGGTGTCGAGATCTAGAGTTTTCTGTGGCCAGTAAAGTAATCTTGAAATTGGTCCCTCATTTGGGCCATCATCGATTGAGAAAGAAAGGGATGATGACACCACGATATTTTGGACCTTTTGAGATAACCGAGTGTATTGGTAATTTGGTTTACTGGTTGTCCTTACCTTCTCTATTTACAACTATCCATGACGTCTTCCTTGTCTCCTAGTTGAATAAATACAACCCAGATCCATCCCATGTACTGAATTGAGAGGAGGTGGATATAGAGCTTGATTTATCTGTTTTTAAGAAGCTGGTTCAAATAGTGGAATTCCAAAAAGCAGTGCTTTGGGGAAAGTCTATTCCAATGGTCTGGGTTATTTGGCATCATGGTAATGATAAACATGAGACATGAGAACAGAAGTCATGGGTTGAGGAAGAGTATATGTTCCTGTTTTCCGATCAAGCTTCAGGTTGAGTTTCCGGGGAGGAAAGCTTTCATGGTTGGAAGAATTTTCACAAAAATGACATATTTTTATGGTATTTTTCCATTAATTTTTATTTTTGAATTGTTTTTGGGGTTTCCCATGCATTTTGGTTGAAATGGTGGGTTTTAAAAATTTGGACCAAACCGTGAGCCCATTTCTAGATTTAAAAATTAATTTCGTTTCTTTTATAAATACTTAATTTATAAACACTTTTCATCCATTAAAATTCCAACTTGGCCTCCCCTAACCTATTAACACATGAATATAAATTTGGACCCTTTAGGAATCCATAATCATGGAGGATTTGATTTTTTATTTAAGGAATTTGCCTATCTTGAATGCCCATTTCCAATTTTTTAAAACAAATTGTTTATTTAATATCTAATTCAATTTTAATGATTTTTCGGTTCTTCCAACTCTCACCAAAGACCAATGACCCTATCCATTCCACCATTATATTATCCCCCTCTTCAGACCTCATTTTCCTCATAGAATAGGTCAAAACATCTTATCATTTCCCAATTCATCCATATTTAAAAAGGTAATTTGACTCATTCATAACTCCTTAAATTTTTACTATTTTCCCCCATTTTAGTTTCCATTAGATCTTTTATTCCTTATTCAAACCTCAATTTCATTTTTTGGCAATTTTAAAATTCAGCTACTCGTATATTTGGGGCGATTTTTCAAGATCCCTCAAGTAAGTGGGTCTGCTTCATTTTTCATTCAATTTTATTTGGGTTTAATTAAATTTTCCTTGGGTTTCATCCCTTATACATGAAGTTCATAATGTCAAGAAACTATGTTTTCAAGAATAGGATTTAAATTTGGTTTTTCTTGGTCCAATACTATGACTTTAGTCTTGATCTACCCACCTTCAGGTGCGGTAGTGGTGCGATTGATTTTTCGCACAAAGGATTCAGTGCTTTAACCATTTTGGTAGGTGATTACATTTTGTATGAAATCATTTAAACTTATCATGCCGTGATTCTAACATTTTTATGTTTATCTTATCTGATTATTTTTGAAAAAAATTGTTTTAGTGGTATTTATGAAGCAAATGAATTTTTAGTGTCGTTTTTATGTGAATTTGGGGGGTTCCCATAGAAATATTTTATTGGTTCATTTAGGGATGCACTATAAATAATTTGTTGAATATATTGTCATTTATTAGGGCTGAAAATCATATTTTTAATGGTAATATATTTTGTTTTTTTCTTTTAAATTGGGTTTTGGTGACGTTTGCTAAGTAAATGACTTTTAGGTACCAAATTGGCTTGAAATTGGTTGTTTGAAATGGCTATTTTGTGTGAAGCCTATTGGGGTTATTTTATAACTCATGTAATGGATTTATATAAATGTTTGGATGCTGAAAATTATGCTTTTTTTTTATTGTGAGTATAAACATTGTGTTCAAAGTGGGGATCTAAAGGTATTTTTGTGTGCAAAACATTGTTAGCATTTGTGAAGTTGTTTTATTGAAAATAAAAATGTTTTCTTGTGAGATTTAAGTGGTATAAAGTTTTTATAGCTAATATTTCGTTTATGTTACCATTCATGGTGTTTTTATATTCAATTGGATGTATGTAGAATTATGAAAAAAATTTAGCACAATGGGGGAAGCCCGTGTACCTATGTTGGCAGATATGTACTCATAAAACTAGTGATCTGGATGGGTGTTGTCCCTATTTCAATGAGAAAATCGATAAAGATAACTATAACTAAAGTATATGGATGATGTTTGGGGACCAATAGGCTATGGATATGTTTTCTTCAAGTGTCTCATGCATGTTAAAGGATCTGTGACATGGTTACATTACACCAAGGTACAAGGTACATAGGGCTCGAGACTATCATGTTTCCTAGGGGTGTCCTCGGTTTTGATGCTCATTTGATATGTGCTGTTATCCTATTATTAGGATGTGTTTGGAAGTAAATTAAAATATCTAACATGTCTTATTTTAATGTGTTAACATTCTGAATGTTTTAGTTTTTAATCTATTTTCAATTGTAATTGCATTTCATGGAATCTATCACCACTTTTTTACATATTAAAACTAATTTCTTTGTCACCTTGTATTGTATACTATTTGGAATATTTGGGTGATATCCTATTGGGAATAGTCTCACACACTAATTAAACCTCTTTTTTGTAATTACACTTAATTATTTTTGACTCAGGTAAGGAAAAGCCTCAGGTGAAGGTGGTTCGGGTTGTTAGCCCCCTCCTATGGTGAGGTGTTCTGGACACGTTTTGGGGGTGATGTACCCTTGTCTTTTGGAGTCACTATGGATGAATTTATGTTGTTTTTAATTTTATTTGTAACTCTTGTTCATTATTTAAAACCATGTATTTTGTTCTGATTTTTTTCTTGAGTCTTGTTTGGCATGGAAATTTCAGATTCTTATTATTGATTGTTTTTAATGATTTATGCTTTCAAACCCCGGTAAATTATTCACAAACATAATTTATTAATACCAGATCACTCTTTCCAGCCTATGGGGATGGGGAATGACCTTTGGTAATTTTCAAGGACTGGATTTGGTATCGGTATTAGTGGTAACTATATTCGGTTTGGGACAAACTCCACTTGGGTTTGTTATATTGATATCATCCTTATTCTTACTCTAGATGGTTTATTATTGATTTGTCTATGTATAGTATTCATATTCACTTCCTTGAATTATTTTTGTGCCACCATGAATTTAATATGAATACTATACTTATCCAAATCAATAATAAACCATCTAGAGTAAGAATAAGGACGATATCAATATAACAAACCCAAGTGGAGTATGTCATGAGCCGAATCTAGTTACCACAAATACCGGCACCAAAATAGTTGGTATGAGAGGAAGTTTAGTAACAACCTTGAAACTATATTTAGGGAGAATTAGGTTAGATATCATAAATATAAGGTATAATTTAATTATAAGTAAAAATGTAAACCCTCGAATTTGTTTAATGTATAGTATATGCAGATATTCCTAATGATACATCCATGTCTAGATACTCTAAGTGGATGTAGTTCTAGCATAGATATACCTAGGTGTAACAACATTGAAAATGTGTTTTGGGATGGACTCAGGGTAAATTGGTACACAACAATGGGACTTACTACACACCCTCATTAACACTCCTGAGGGATATGCTTAGGATAGTACATGTTTTCTTTAAAAAACATTCTGAAATTTTTTTAATGGATTTTGGGAATGAATAACCAAGGTTAAACTTATGTTGTTTTGTATTTAAAAATAATGTGTCATGATTTAGATATCTTATAGATAATTATACACTTTTCTAAGTATAACTATTATTTATCAAACTATTCTTTCTTGTTTTAGTCAATAGATGGTACCTGAAGGATTCAAGTTAACATCGAATATGATGGAAAAGGTAATGAAAATGAGAAAATTTGATGATTTGATAAGAGTGAAGGATATATGGTTTATGATAAATTGGTTTTCATGAAATATGAATAGAAATATATACCTTTACCAACTCCTCAGCATACTAAAGAAGATAAGGATGTAGGATGATAAGAGCTCGAGTGGAAGACATTGTGTACAGAAGAAGGATTGACTTTCGACATGTGAGAAGTGTGAAAGGTGACACCCAGGAAATTGTATCAATGGAATAATTAAATTCATTATGTGGGGGGAAGAAGGACATAAATAAAAGGATTGTCGAGTCAAAAGAAATAGTACGGTGGAAGGAAATGAAACACATCCTATAATTTCTTTATATTTCATTGTTGTAAATATGTGGAACCTAGACATTACCCATGTCAATTTTCTCTCATAGAGGATAAAATCTAGATAATGGAAGGATCTATAAGAAAATAAGTGGATGTAGTATTTATGTATTGAGGTTATATTGAAAACCATAGCTAAGATGAATTTTAGCGATTAACCTAATTTCAATGATGCATATCATATATATTTTAAAAATTATATTAATATGGTTTTAGAAAAGGAAACCCTATATGCCAGGTAACAGCATATCAAATATGGTAAGGCCATGGGTCTTGAACACATGACCGATGTACGACAAGGGTATTGCGCCAACCACAGACATATGTAGTGTCCTTGTTAATTTTTATTTGTTTTAGTTAAACAATTTAATGAATAAATATTAATGAAGAAACAGTAGCAACACTTTTTAAGATTTTAATTTAATATTTTAACCATATTTATTTTTAGAGATAGTTAAAGACAAATAGTAAGACTTTTCACTCTTTTATAGGACATACGCTTCTTAGGAAGTATCTATTAGTGCTTTAGGTATAAAAAATTATTTAATGGTAATTAATTTTTGGGATTAAAGGGATGAACAATATTTTTTTAAGAACATCCAATAGTTTGGATTGTTCATATGATATTGAAAACTTTCATGTAAGAATATTTCTTTACAATCTTTTTCAGTGAAAGGATTACACGACGTTACTAAAATGGATTCTGAATAAATTTTTTTCCTAATACCTAAATTCTTATTGAACGAATCTCATTCTAAATCATCAAAGATTTATGGCTTTAAATCCATCAACTTTCCATCGATAATCCACTAGTTTTTGATTGATGACCTCATTCATTCCCTATAAATATTTTTATTTTTCCCCCAATAAAATATCTCTACATTCCACCGATGTTCTTTTATTTAGAGACCTAGTTACAGGATTATCCTTGTGACCTTTTTAGTTTTAATTCTATCTTTTATAGAGGTTGTTTCATGAAATATTCTCATGATGTGTGGTTTCAGTGTGGTAAATATCAAAAAATATATTACCAAGATTGAGTTTAAATTGAAAGGAAAGAAATTAAATATGGTGGGGAGAATGTGACCCCCAAAAAAACTAAATTATTAACCTTGTATTCGATAGCATTTATAACACGTGACACAAAGTGAATAAGGTAACATAACATCTATATACTTTATAATATATTTTATATTTAAAATAGATTCTATATATTTCAACACATGAAACAATGAGTTTTATTGTAATGAACATGACATTGAGTTACCATACATCATACAAACAAATTACCTTCCTCTATAGATTTCATTATATACTAAATCAATATTTTTCGATGGCTTTCTCTATACACGATATTGATTCCTACCAAGAAACAATCTATAATTAAAACATTGATATTTAATATGATAATATGTAAACTAGAAATTATGAATAGAATTAAATAACTTATGAAAATATATAGTTTTGGAAAAAAATCCATAGTTCCAAATAAATCATAACTTAATATAACAACCAATTGAATATTAAAAATATAATTTTATAGGGAATTATTTTTTATACTCATGAAGATGTTTTATGATAATAAATAAATGTAATTATGATTAATTAATTAATTTAATGGAATATTTTATATTTTATATATTCATCCTTTATATTGGTGAAGAATAAGATAAGAGAAAACCCAATATTTCACATAAAACCCTATATTTTAATAAATACAATTTTACCACCTTTTTAGAGGAGAACCCATTTTAAATATTAATTTTGACACTCTTACAATAATAATTCGAAAAAATAAACATTATTTATGTATTAATAATGTAATAATATTTGTACGATGGTTTTTTTGGGATTTTTACATGAAACATCACTTTCTTAATGAATAGTGGAAAATACAATGTTTCAGTTAAAAATTTCCTTTTCATTTAAATAATAATTAATGTTAAATTATATTGTAAATTTTGATTTCAAGTAAAACTAGAACAATAATACATCTATTAAAAAAATTTGTTTATTATAATCAATATAACTTTTAAATTGAACATTATAACATAACAATCTTTTGAACATTTTCTACTGAAACCAGGGAATCTATCTATTCGTGAGATTAACATTATTCTTATTTTCGCCACCTTTGTGATTTGAATTTTTAAAATAAAACATAAAACATAGTAAAAAGGGAAATATGTTTTTTCTAATAATATTAAATTAATTTTTTTTATAAAGATCATTAGTGAAATTGATTAAAATTAATTATAATGATGAAGGTGTAATTAGGCTTATAATAGACTAAACCCTTATTTTTAATGGCCCAAATGACCTATACACTTGTAAAACACCCATTTTCTGGAAAATTATCGTCCATTAACCATCCATTATTGAGTTTAGGTTGTTTTTTATGACTTGTTTTAGGTAATATCAAGTTTCTACCGAACGTCTTTTAAAAAATACAAAGTGAGTCTTTTTCATTACCTATAAAAGGCCACCATCTCTACCCATTCCTCACACCAAAAAATCACTTAAGAACTTACAATACCTTCCCAAATAGTCTCCCATAATTCCTATCATCTGCCTATAATATTCTCTTTTGGTATAAACCCTTCCAAAAAATCCTTTTATTTCAATCCAAAAAAAGTTACCCGATTAAAAGGTAATGTCTTTTTCTCAATCACTCTAGTTTCATTTCACTTCTCCAACCCCTAAAATCTCCTTATTCTATTATTTTATAAAAAAATTATCATAATTATACTAGGATGGTTTTACTTTGAGATTTTAACCTACACTTACACACACCACCATCTAATTGGTAATGAACAAAATGTTTCTCTGCATAGCGAACTACTGCCACACGAAATGATGATTGTTCATTTTTCCATTAACACCTCTAATAGTGGCCATTATGATATAAAATTTCTATATATATGTTATATATGATATTTATTATGTATTTATAATTTTTAAACCATTTATGATACATAAATATAATACTTCCCATTTTATGTAAATTTGATAACATTGTTTGAGGAAATGTGGACTACTGCCCCCTTAAAACGATATGATTCATTCACACGATGCATGGAATGTATAAATGAATGTTTATAACTAAAAATATGTTACATAGAAATATAAATAATATATTCATGAAAATATTATATTTATTTAAATTTAATATGTATATATATATATCATCTCCTATATTACCCTTTCACTCACTTTAAAAGTGATAATGTTGTTCGTGGATATGTGGACTACCGCTTCCTCAACATGATGTGATTACCTTTACATAATATAATTCATTATATATAAATATATATGATAATATAATATGTTCTTTATTTTATAATGATCATTCTGGACTAATTTTAGTTTTTTACCTGCTTTCCACAACAAGCATTAAAAAATGATAATATTACTCATGCATACATACGGCATACCATCTCCAATATTGTAAAATTTTATCATATTCATAACTATATTTAATTATTGATTTTAAAATATTAATTGATGTAAATATATGATAATTATGTCATGGTTCTCATTCTATAGATTGTTGGATCGAATAGTCGATATAAAAGTCTATTAGATGGAACAATACAAGAGGGGGGTGAATTGTAGGTTTTAAAAACCTTGAGTTTTAGTAACAAAGAGATTAGTTTAAAAGATTTTAAACTAATACAAATACAAACACCCACAACTGTATTGAATGTAAAAGGTATGATGTATTGTAATACTATTGTAAAGCAAAACAATTGTATTCAAGGTGAACACAATAATCAGAGTAATACAAATATGAATGATTCTACCTTAAAGCGTATAGAACCAATCAATACAATATGTAATAGAATGATTGTAATTGAAACAATTACAATTGAATATGTAAAGAAGAAAGGAAACAATACAAATCCCTTTCTAATACAACAGCGGAAATGTAAAAGTAATAAAATTCTTTTAACCCAAAGAGAAGGGTTATCCTTTCACCTAGGATAAAAGGTCTGTCTCACCAACACCTTGGTGAGCCCTCGATACGATGATCGGCACGTCTGTCTGCCTATCCTCGGCAGCCCTCGATACGATGATCGGCTCATCTGTCTGCCTATCCCCGGCAGCCCTCGATACGATGATCGGCTCGTCTGTCTGCCTATCCCCGGCAGCCCTCGATTTTGCAGGTAATCGGCACCTCTGTCTTTCAATTACTTGAAAGCCCTCGATACGATGATCGGACGCACAAGGCTGATGAGAGAAGTCACAGTGTCTCTCTCTAAAAACTTCGTAGTTCACAGAGTCTCTTCGTTCATCAGTATTTTCTCAGCTTCAAATGACCTCCTATTTATAGGCCTCGGGTTCCAACGGTCATATTGCCTCCAACGGTCATATTGAAACAGAAAGCACGACATCGTTTTGATTAGTAAATAACTAACTCAACGACATCGTTTTGTTAGAATAAGAGATATATGGAAATGTAAACCATGAGTACGATTCATATGCAGAGAGAGTTTTTGACAAAGTACCAAAACAAATAATGATCATCTGAATAGCAAAGTCAGTACGATACGATTGACAGAGTCAGTACGATACGATTGACAGAGTCAGTACGATACGTTTGACAGAGTCAGTACGATACGTTTTGGTCGGTATGATCAACATCGTACGATACGATAAACATGATAAAAGACAATTTGTTATTTACAAACATATGATAGAATACATTTGAGATTTCCAAAACATGACAGAATATATTTGTGATTTCCAAAACATGATGTAAAAGCCAAAAGAAGACTTTTGACTTAACAATCTCCCCCTTTTTGGAAAGCACAAACACACAAAGTAAATGAAACAAGAAATACTTATCTCCCCCTGAGTTATTGAAAACTCTTCTGAATAAGAAAATTGAATACAACTAACTCCCCCTTAGGTATTGACTTTCCTAAGGATTGTATTCATAGATTTTCCTTAAGAGCATTGTAATGCATTCTCCCCCTTTGTAAAACAATCTTTGCTTTGTAAATATTCTCCCCCTTTGTGATTTACAAAAAGAAAGGAGGAATCTCGAATTGTCTGGAAGAGTTAGTGAAGTAATACAAGACAATGGATAAAAGAGAAAGGATTATAAGAGTTATTACAAAACAAACAAGTTCCAAAAGAAACAAATACAACAATCATTTGTTTTCTCTTTCCTTCTCTTTCTTTATAAGCTCATGAAGCACAGCTTTCATCTTCTTGATCTCCTTCTTGTCTTCAGAAATTGATTCACCCTGGGTTTTGAGAAGCTCCTGTTGATCCGCAAAAATCTGATCTTGATTTCTGATGGTCTCCTCCTGTACTCTGATTACTTCTTCAAGGGTATCAATTCTGTTTTGCAGAGTCTTGTTATCCTTGGACAACTCGGAATTTTTATTCTTCAGTAAAACCATTTCATCTTTGAAAGATGAAACCTTCGAGAATTCAGATTGGAAAGCATTCATCCTCTCTTGCAAATCTTTCACTAAAGGAACATCGGCTCTTTGAGACGACAAAAGGTTCAGCCTTTCAATTGTTTCTTTATCAAGCTTGTTGAAAGCAATTGCAAGCTCATTTGATAACCTTCTTATATCTTCAATAGCAATCTCATGGTCATTGATTGAGCTCTCTGTTTTGTATGACCACTTGGTCATCTTATTACAAGCTTTCTTATGAGCAACTGAGCTTTCCGAAAGAACTTTCAGATCGGCTTCAACAGACAAGACTTTCTTTCTCAATTCTTTTACAGTTCCAAACTTCTTTCTCTGATTTTCAGTGATAAAATCAATCTTTCCTTCCAGCCTCGGAAAATAAGGAATGGTTTTCTCCATCCTTCTCAAAACTTGAACAATGTAATCACTCTTCTTGAGAGAGATTGTATGCTCTGAATCAGTATCTTCATCGTACGATGCTAGTTCATACGATCTGCTTGAATCAACAACTGGCTGTTTCCCTTCCGCTTTTTCTTTCTGTTTTCTTTCATCTTCCACTCTGTCACTAATGACAACTACTTTATCAGACTGAGAAGATTGAGCATCTTGCTTTTCTCGATATAACATCCTGTCCGGAGATCTTTCCTGATCGGTATGATGAGTTTGTTGAACACCTTCGCTCAGCTTTTGAAGCGATTCCTCTCTACTTTTCTTTGAACTTTGATGAAATTCTAACAGAAATTCTCCTTCTTCTACTTCCACTTCTTCTATCACTTGTTTTCCTTTTTCTTTCTCAGGCAGACTCTGTACGATGGGATCTTGATGCACTTCCACAGTTAGTTGAGCACTAGCATCTTCAACTGCTTTCAAGACTTTAGAAATATCAAAGTCCTGAGCCTTTCTTTTCAAGAGAGTCTTCTTTTTCTTTTCAGCTTGAAGGGTTTCTTCTACCCTTATTCTTTCTGCAAAAGCCTCAGCAGGATCAAGACCAAACTTCGGATCACCCTCTTTTCTCTGTTCCTTGTCCTTTCTCCATTTGGCTACAACTTCCTTACTGTACCTCGGCTTCTTCTTCTTCGGCTTTGAACTAGTCTGCGGATCAGACTTTCGAGTAACACCGGCGGATTGATTGTCTTTGGCTGGCATAGGTGCCGATTGATTTTCAGGCAATTCAGCTTCTACATCTCTGACAAAAAGTTTTGAATTTGAATCAAAACAAACATTCAACTTTTTCATCGTACTCTTATTAATGAAAGACGGCCACAAATCCATAGGTTTTCCTTTCAAAGGAATGTTACAAAACTTCATACTCTCAAGAATGAATTTTGTAAGGATGACTGGATACATTATTATCTGGGATTTAATCCCTCCTTTCTTGACATTCTTGACGGTTTCAAAAATATATCCCATGAGATTCACTTTCCTCATATTCACAAGGTAATCGAGCATAAAGACATCAGAAACTTTAAGAGTTTCTCTATCCCCTTTCCTTGGGACAAGAAAACCTTTCATCCATAAAGTGACAAACCGATTGTCCGGTGAAAGATGATAAACTTTCCTCTTTCCCTCATTAACAACAAACAAAGATTTTTCAGCACTCTCTCTATTAAACGTACCAACTTCCTCTGGTAGTTTGTGAGATGGACAGAATGAATCCCCTTCTATAGAAACGTTCAGAAAGTGTGCCGCTTGTTTCACAGACATGGATAACTTTCTATCGTACACAGCGAAGTTTATAGTCATATCTTTGTCGAAAGAAAACGGTTTTGTAAAACTGACAAACTTCATCAAAAAGAACTGGATCTTGAATATCAGGCTTTTCCACATAGAGATGTTCCCATCCTTGAAACAAAATAATCCTCTTGATTGTAGAATCGTACATATCGAAAAATTCTCGGGATACTAACCTTTCTCTGTGAAAGTCTTTCTCTGTAAAAGTCTTTGAAGACATTTCGGCAGGAGTATTAGCAGAAGATTGAGACATAAAGGTTCTGCCGATGAGAAGATCGTACGATGGTTTATAGCTGGTGGAGCAGAGCTTCGCCTCAAATCCTAAAACTTCAATGTGGGTTTGGGGAGGGGAGGGGGGTATTTATAGGTGATAAAGAGATGACCGTTGATATTCTACGGTCAAGATTAGATAATACCAGATCAATGGTTAGGATTAAAACAAAGAAAATAAAATAAAAAAAATGAGAAGAAACCTGTCGGAGAACATAAGGTGATTGCTGGTTTTGGTATGAATCAAAAGTAAACACAATCGTAAGAAGAAAAAAAAATCATGATGCCGATGGAAAACAAAGTCATTACTATGATCGGACCGTACGATGGAAAATAGTTGTTACCATTAACCGACAGTACGATGGAAAACAATCTCAATACTATCATCGGTCGATACAAAAAAAATCGAATGATACGATGGAAAAGAATTTGAATACTATCATCGGTCGATTCAAAAAATATTGAATGGTACGATGGAAAAGAATTTCAATACCATCATCGGTCGATTCAAAAATTATTGAATGGTACGATGGAAAAGAATTTCAATACCATCATCGGTCGATTCAAAAATTATTGAATGGTACGATGGAAAAGAATTTCAATACTATCATCGGTCGATTCAAAAATTATTGAATGGTACGATGGAAAAGAATTTGAATACTATCATCGGACGATACAAAATTTTTGAACGATACGATGGAAAAGAATTTCAATACGATAAACAGAAAAACTGAAATGGTCAATACGATAAACAGGAAAACTTAAAATGAAACAATAAAACTGTCAATACTATAAACAGAAAGAAACATATATAAAGAGAGTAAATATTTAAAGATCAGAAACATAAAGACATAAAGAAATTTCCTCCCCCTTTCTACGAGGAGTTTCTTTCTATTAGGAGAGATGTAAAACAGGAAGTAGATATGAATGATTATTTTAATGTAATCATTCCTAGCTTCTGTTTTATAAATTCAAATCTATCGGAAGGTAAAGGTTTTGTAAAAATATCAGCATGTTGTTCTTGCGTTCCGATAAATTGTAAAACAATATCTCCTTTTTGTGTGTGATCCCTAAGAAAGTGATGCCTAACATCTATGTGTTTTGCACGAGAGTGATGTGCTGGGTTTTTACTAAGAGCTATGGCACTTGTATTATCACACAGAATTTGAGTTTTGGAGAAACTCAAACCATAGTCAGTGAGTGTGTGCTGCATCCACAATACTTGAGCACAGCAACTTCCAGCTGCTACATATTCAGCTTCAGTAGTGGAGAGTGCTACTGAGTGTTGTTTCTTGCAAGACCAAGAAACCAAAGAATCTACTAAGAAATGACATGTTCCAGATGTACTTTTTCTATCCATTCTACAACCACCAAAGTCAGCATCTGAAAAACATTTTCAAACAAAATCATTTCCAGAAGAGTAGAAAAGTCCTAAATCCATAGTGTCTTTTAAATACCGAAAGATTCTCTTTACGGCTTTTAAGTGAGACTCTTTTGGATTAGATTGATATCTTGCACATAAGCATACAGAAAACATCAAGTCGGGTCGACTAGCTGTCAAGTATAGAAAACTCCCTATCATACCTCTAAAAATTGTTTGATCTACTGGTTTCCCAGTTTCATCAAGATCAAGAGTATTTGAGGTACCAATTGGGGTGCTAATACTTTTAGTTTTGTCAAATCCATACTTTTTGAGTAAGTCTTTAATATACTTATGTTGAGATATATAAGTTCCTTCTGGTTTTTGAGATATTTGAAAACCTAGAAAGAATGTTAACTCACCCATCATACTCATTTCAAACTCAGATTTCATTAAATTTGCAAAAGAATCGGTTAAAGATTTCTGAGTTGATCCAAATATGATGTCATCAACATAGATTTGGACAACCAAAACATTTTTGTTTTCCATTTTGATAAAAAGAGTTGGATCAGCTGTACCTTTTCTATAATTGTTTTGTAAAAGAAATCCTGTAAGTCTATCATACCATGCTCTAGGGGCTTGTTTAAGACCATATAGAGCCTTGGTAAGTTTAAAGACATGATCAGGATGTTTTGGGTCTTGAAAACCAGGAGGTTGTTCGACAAAAACTTCTTATTGAACAAAACCATTTAAAAAAGCACATTTGACATCCATTTGAAATAGTTTGAAATTGAAATATGCTGCGAAGGCTAATAGAATGCGAATAGATTCAAGTCTAGCTACAGGAGAATATGTTTCTTCATAGTCTATTCCCTCTTGTTGATTATAGCCTTTAGCAACAAGTCTTTCTTTATTTCTTACAATGATTCCATTTTCATCACACTTGTTTCTGAAAACCCATTTTACACCAATTACAGTTGTTTCTTTAGGTCTTTCAACTAAAGTCCAGACTTGATTCCTTTCAAATTCATTTAGTTCATCCTGCATTGCTTTGATCCAATCATCATCACCTAAAGCCTCACTTGGACTTTTAGGTTCAAATTGGGAAAGAAAAGCAAGATGTTCTATTTCATTTCTTAAGGAATTTCTGGTCCTTACAGGTTTATTTATATCACCAATGATATTATCACTGGGATGATTCCTAAGAAACAATTGATTTTGGTTTTGTAAAACCTGTTCATCAACATATGGTAGAAAATCTTCTGTGGTAAATGTTTCAGGAACACTTTCTTGAACATTTTCCTTATCAGAATGTTCTTCTAACAAAGGTTGATAAACATCTTTAGAAAACACATCTGAGGATGTAGGATTGGGTTGGTTGAAAACAAAAGGGTTAGTTTCATCAAATTTTACATGTACTGTTTCTTCAACAGTACAAGTGTTTTTATTGAAAACTCTATAAGCCTTAGAGGTTGTGGAATAGCCTAGAAAGATTCCTTCATCAGATTTTGGTGCAAATTTGTGTAAATTTTCTTTTGTATTCAGAATGAATACTTTGCATCCAAAAACTTTGAAGTAAGAAACTTTAGGTTTTCGGCCAGTCCATAACTCGTAAGGAGTTTTATTAAGAAATGGTCTAGTTAAAACACGATTTATAGTATAACAGGCAGTACTTACAGCTTCATCCCAAAAATGCTTAGCAATTGAGTATTCACTCAACATGGTTCGAGTCATTTCCTGAAGAATACGATTTCTTCTTTCAACAACACCATTTTGCTGAGGAGTTCTTGGTGCTGAGAAATTGTGAGTAATACCTTTCTTACTACAAAAAGTTTCAAAATCTGAGTTTTGAAATTCACCACCATGATCACTATGAATAGTTATCAATGGTAGGTTTTTCTCATTTTTAACTTGGGCTCTGAAAGTTTTGAAATAAGAAAAGGCTTCAGATTTCTTTGTGAGAAAGTAGACCCATGTAAATCTAGTAAAGTCATCAACTAAAACAAATACATAGTATTTGCCTCCAATGCTTCCAGATTGTGAAGGACCAAACAGATCCATATGCACAAGCTGTAATGCATTAGAAGTTGAAACTTCATTAATTGGTTTAAAGCTAGTTTTATGTTGCTTGCCAAATTGACAAGGATCACAGACTTTTGAAGAATCATATCTAAGATCCGGTAACCCTTTTACAAGTCCTTTCTTTGAGAGTTTTCTTAGGTTTCTCAAATTACAGTGTCCTAATCTCCTATGCCATAGCCACGATTGGTCTTCTATTAAACTTAAACAAGGTAAGTTTTGGTTCCTAAGGTCTTCTAAGTTAATAGTGTAAACATTCTCTTGCCTATGGGCAGATAGAATGAATTCATCCTTGGAATTGTGAACTAGACACTTATCATTTCTAAAATTCACAAGGTAACCTTCATCACATAATTGACTTATGCTGATGAGATTGTGCCTAAGACCTTTTACAAATAAAACATTTGAAATAAGAACTTTTCCAAGAAAAACGATATTACCTATACCAACAATCTTTCCTTGAGCATTATCTCCGAAGGTAACTTTTCCACCTTTTGTTTTGATAACCTTTTCAAAGAAATCTTTGTTTCCAGTCATATGTCGAGAGCAACCACTATCCATGTACCAAATGTTCTTATTGATACACTTCTCGTTTTCCTGAAAAAGAAACAATTAGATTTTCGGAATCCAAACTTGTTTGGATCCAGAAGGATTAGACAAAAGAATTTTAGGAATCCACATTTGTTTTGCAAAATGAGCTTTATGAAATCCTAAGGATTGAGTTTTGTTAAGATAACAATCTCTTCTCCAATGTCCACCACATTGACACTTGGAACAGAAAATGGTTTTTTGAGGAACAAAATAGTTATTACTAAAAACAGGTTTGGAATAAGTATAACCAAGACCAGAACGATTTCTCAAAGGTCTTATTTGAGAGTACATCCTATCAAAGTTTTCTTTTCCATAAGTAAAGTTATACAAACACTTTTTTAAGGATAAAATCTCTGACTTTAGTTTTAAAACCAAATTCTTGTTTTCTAAAACATTTGAATTAGAACTAGAGTTGGACTCTAAAAAGTTTTTCTTTGAAATAGCAGTTTCAAGATCCTTAGAAAGTTTATCTTTTTCAGATTTGACTTTCTCAAGGGTTTTCAAAATACTTTCAAAATCAGAAGTTTTCCCATCAAGATCTTTAGAAAGATCTGATACTTCTTTAGTCAAAATAGAGATTCTAGAATTTGCTTTTTCAAATCTCTTTTTGAGTTTAGAATTTTCATTTTCAAGTAACTTAGCAAATCTAGAGACTTCTTCAAAAGAAGGTAAAGTATCATCTTCTGATGATGAGGGTTCATCATTTGAAGATTCATAATATTTATTATCAACATAATTTGCATTTAAAGAGACATTTGTAATAGCTTCAGCATTGTGTACCTTAGCCATGAGACAATGATCTTCAATTGGTAGTTTGGCTAGAAGTCCAATATTCCTTTGTCCTGACATCTCATATTCTGAAGAATCATCTGAGGAATCACTACCACTTGCACTCCATGTATCATTTGCTTTCAAGCCTTTCTTTGTTTTATAAAACATTTTCTTGTTTCTTTCAGAGTGTTTCTCTTTTCTATCTTTCCTCTTCAGTAAAGGACAATCAGGCCTTATATGTCCTGCTCTCTTGCATTCATAACAAGTTACCTCTGAATCTTTCCTATCTTTCCTGTTTTTCTTTTTGAATCTATATTGAAAATCTTTCTTTCCCACAATCTTGTTCATCCTCCGAGCAAGATTAGCTAACTCATTGCTTGAATGATTACAATCACTTGAATCAGAAACAACAACTTTCTTTGATTTAGACCTTGTAACCCTTTCAGGTGTTTTAGCTTTAGATGCAAAAGCTACACTTCCATTCCCATTCTTCTTCTTATTGAAATCAGCATCTCTTTTAATTCTTGTCTCGTGCTGTAGAAGAGTTCCAAAGAGTTCATCAAGAGTAATCTGGGAAACTTTTCTATTTTCATCAATAGCTGTTCTTTTTGACTCCCATTCATTTGGCATAATATCTATAATCTTATCAACAAGAGCTTCATCATCAAGACCTTTTTCTCCCATAGATTGTAAGCTATTGACAATTGTCATAAACCTTTGTTGCACTTTACATACTGGCTCTCCATAAGGAAAAACAAATCCATGATACTCTGCTCGAAGCATTGCTCTCCTTGTTTCTATAACCTTGGATGTACCAAAATGAGTGACTTCTAATTTCTTCCAAATACAGTTGGCTGCTTCACATGAAGATATCTGGCTATATATATTCCTGGTCATAGAGCATAATAAAGTATTGCGTACCTTGTAATTCAGCTGATATTCTTGCTTCTCTTGGTTGGTGAAAGTACTAACTTCTTTGTCAGGAATTTTGTAACCCCCAGTAAGCATAATAAAATTGTCTACACCAGTATTGATGACGAAAGTCTTCATACGATCTCTCCAATACTCATAATCATTCCCATCAAAGATTGGTGGTCTAGAAGGATTCAGATTATCTATTGATCCGATATTCATTCCTGCCATCTAATATAACAAAAACAACTTTTCCACTCCACACGTTAGTGTAGTAAGTATTTAAGAAAGTAATAAGAAATAAAGCTAGTAATACAAATCAGTGGAAAACCTCCCTCTGATACCAATTGTTGGATCGAATAGTCGATATAAAAGTCTATTAGATGGAACAATACAAGAGGGGGGGTGAATTGTAGGTTTTAAAAACCTTGAGTTTTAGTAACAAAGAGATTAGTTTAAAAGATTTTAAACTAATACAAATACAAACACCCACAATTGTATTGAATGTAAAAGGTATGATGTATTGTAATACTATTGTAAAGCAAAACAATTGTATTCAAGGTGAACACAATAATCAGAGTAATACAAATATGAATGATTCTACCTTAAAGCGTATAGAACCAATCAATACAATATGTAATAGAATGATTGTAATTGAAACAATTACAATTGAATATGTAAAGAAGAAAGGAAACAATACAAATCCCTTTCTAATACAACATCGGAAATGTAAAAGTAATACAATTCTTTTAACCCAAAGAGAAGGGTTATCCTTTCACCTAGGATAAAAGGTCTGTCTCACCAACACCTTGGTGAGCCCTCGATACGATGATCGGCACGTCTGTCTGCCTATCCTCGGCAGCCCTCGATACGATGATCGGCTCGTCTGTCTGCCTATCCCCGGCAGCCCTCGATACGATGATCGGCTCGTCTGTCTGCCTATCCCCGGAAGCCCTCGATTTTGCAGGTAATCGGCACCTCTGTCTTTCAATTACTTGAAAGCCCTCGATACAATGATCGGGCGCACAAGGCTGATGAGAGAAGTCATAGTGTCTCTCTCTAAAAACTTCGTAGTTCACAGAGTCTCTTCGTTCATCAGTATTTTCTCAGCTTCAAATGACCTCCTATTTATAGGCCTCGGGTTCCAACGGTCATATTGCCTCCAACGGTCATATTGAAACAGAAAGCACGACATCGTTTTGATTAGTAAATAACTAACTCAACGACATCGTTTTGTTAGAATAAGAGATATATGGAAATGTAAACCATGAGTACGATTCATATGCAGAGAGAGTTTTTGACAAAGTACCAAAACAAATAATGATCATCTGAATAGCAAAGTCAGTACGATACGATTGACAGAGTCAGTACGATACGATTGACAGAGTCAGTACGATACGTTTGAAAGAGTCAGTACGATACGTTTTGGTCGGTATGATCAACATCGTACGATACGATAAACATGATAAAAGACAATTTGTTATTTACAAACATATGATAGAATACATTTGAGATTTCCAAAACATGACAGAATATATTTGTGATTTCCAAAACATGATGTAAAAGCCAAAAGAAGACTTTTGACTTAGCATAGATGTTATATAATTACCCCTTAGACCATAGTTGGTCAATAATAGTTGTTTTGACAAATAAACTGAATTTTCTCAAAAACACCCGATGTAAACATAATTGTTTGAATAGTTGTAAAAATGATAATAAGTGAAATTAAAGTAAATATATAAATGAAAATTTTTCATAATAATTTTTTAAATTAATATTAATTTATTATATAGGATGCTAAAGGACGTTAACTCGAACAAAAAATCTACATAAAGGATTCTCATCTATTTTTTTAAATCTGTGAGATAAGTGTCATGTTCACTAATTATATCTATTTTATGGGGTATCTATTGAAATTTTTATATTATATCAAGAATTAAATTTGTATTCATGTTATTTTATACTTTTATTCAATATTATTCATTAATGAGTTTTTTTATTTAAAAATGTTTCTATGTGGTATGGGACACATTAGAATGTTTAAATATTATTTTCCTCAAGGATAATCCTAATGATCAATCAATTAAATTTACATTAAAAGAAATTATATAAACATTATTTAATAGACCATTTATTTCTACTCTGTTTATTCATTACCATTTTCAATTTTCAGAACCATTTTCCACTCATTGGTACTATGATGTTTTTGGAAATGATTTTTGAGAAAACCCAACTTTATATATCTCTTTATTCAGAGAACGTGTTCTATATTAGAAATCATGTTTTATTAAAAGATTTACGAGAAATTAAATTATTTGGTAAATAATGTTTTTACCTTTTTTTATTTTACCATTATTTCAAAGGAATCTTTTTGTCACTTTCCTAACAAGGTATTTTCTATTCTTTTTTCGTACCAAATGAATATTCATTTCACTGCATACCACATGTATGAATTCATTTGCCTCCATTTTTATGAAGCCTCTATCTCAAATTTAAAAGATTTATTTTTAAATAAAAATATTTTTAAAAGGTTTTTCAAAAGAAAAATATATTTTCCTAAATAATATTTTTAAAGGTAAATCTTATATTTCATCAACGACAAGAACCCCCTATTTTACTCTACCAGGGTTTCTTGTATTGATACTATCCTTCTTCTTACTTTGGATTGTTTATTAATTATTTGTCCAAGGATAGTATTCATATTAACTTCCTTGATTTATTTTTTATTCATGTTGAAGTATTCAATTTCCTATAATCATTTATATTTGAATTTGCCTTGGTTATCCATTTCCTTTTTTCATTAATATTACTATTTCTTTAACGGTATACCAATTCACATATGATGCCTACATTAATAGTTATTTTACTAATTGGGGAATTATTGATAGATATTTACTTCTCATACAATATGGTTAATTGATAAGGAATATTATTTATTTTGAATATTCAATATGAGGAATGTTTTGGGTCGGAAATGACGGGTGGAGCCCAGACATTATATAGCTCCTCGATGCATCAACATGTTATCATAAGACAAATAATTGCACAAGTTGTATTCTACCCTTAGTTATAAACCGTCATGTGAAAGGTCATTATAGTAATAGGTCCCCATGTTCCTAATACAAGATGTCTGATATGAAATCAATTTCAAGCTTAGTACTTTCACTTATTATTCATCCATGAGATTTTGCGTTATGAAATCTATGGACACATTTAATTTTAATTCATTGATTGATGGCTTGTGTTTTATTTTCATATCTTTTCATATTTATTTTACCTTATCTATTCATTTTAATGTCAAATGTTTCTAGTTATTACCCTTCCATATTTCTTATGTACTTTCATTCAGTTTATTGATTACATGGCATGTGTGTTCAGTTATTTACCTTACTATATTGACTATTCTCATTGATTCATTATTGCATCCACTATATTTTTCACTTATTAATAATTAGATCTCACCATTAGTATGTTTATTTCCCTACGAATCCAAGAATCATATTATCAAAGATTAGTAGAAATATACTAGAAGGATTAGAGATCAGCCTCAATGATTATTTGTTTAGAAGAAATAAAATATGTTATAATTAGTGAATCCATGTTTAATACAATTCTCATTTATGTTTCTAGTTTACCATGAATACTAAGTTGATCGGTCCTTTGTGGATTGATTCCTTATAATCATGAAAATGTATATAGTAGTAGACACTGGCTCTGGGTTATCAGGGCTAGGTCTCTATAGTTTGAGTGATTTTTAATTTTTCAAGAGAATACTTATTGTTGGGGTGGATTTAATGATTTATTTTTTTATTTCATTATAATAATTTTTATAATATTTACTAGGGTTCTCATGTGGATGTATCATTTTTTATGAACCAGAAATCATTAAAAAATATTTAATATTCTAAAAATAATATTTTCTGCATCAGAAATGGGATTCATTAAATTATTGTAAATGAATCTCAAAAAAGAACATCCTTACACTAGAATTTAATAAAAACAGTAGTTTTTTTAAAGGGTATTATTTTTATTAATGATTTATGTATTAGTTGAGGGAATTGTGTGGATAAAATAATATTTTATTTGGACAACCTTATTATCTTCCTTCTCCAAAAACACATGCCTAACATAACAAAGCGAGTGTGCCACCACTGAAAAAACCCATGTAAATAGAGGTAGAACTAGTGTAGTGAAATTTATTTATGAGGTGGTGTATGATCACAAGTAATTAACATAAATAAAGAAAAACAATTGTTGGATGAGCCAAAAAATATAGAAACTTCACATATATTCACCTCAAAGTAGGACTTTGTTATTTTTATTGATATATTATTTGTTTTATACTTATGTTATTGTTATTCATAAATTTTTAATGGATAATGGAGAATTTATGATCAATTAAGTAATGATTCATGGTGAGGCTTATGAATCTAGTTGGTTCATAGGGCCTATAGATCTAGAATTATTGATCATATAATGCGTGTTGTTTGAAACACACACCATTTATATCATCCCTACAAACAAGGATTACATTGTGTAATTAAATATCACTCAGTATATATTATTATATCACACAAAGTGTTTTACAAAATGGTACACATTTAGTTATCCCATTTTTTATACATGGCATGTTGTTTGGATCAAATGACATGCATATTTATAGGACACAGTAAAGGGAATGGTCCACACCTAGGGAAACCCTTTTGTTCTACAGATTTTCTGGATAGGTGAACATGTCATGAAATTTGTGACCACATATCTTGGGATCTTAATAGTATATATAGACAAACCCTCTAGATCCAAACACTATGTTTTGGGATTGGGTACACTGTGTATTTTTATTTGTCATGGCCCAATCAACTGGAGAAAACACTCAATTAACCCAGATTCCCTATAATCCTAGTAACCCTTTACTAAATTCCATGTACATTGAACCCACATGATATGAAAATCGTAAAATATTCCCAACTACTATTAGGGGCCCACACACTATACCCCTATAACTACATGTCACAAACAATGCATTCCATGTTGTTTTCCATATCTTCTCATTTTTGAGATGGAATCAAACATATAAATAGACCATTCTAAGACTTTTACAATATAAAACATGGTGATGTATATTCCATCATCAAAAGTAGAATTTTTTTTAAGAACCCCATCTTTATTGTCTCATATCTAGTGGTAAGATTATCACCATGAAACTAGATATAAGAAATCACATCCCGATGTATCGTGTTCTATGTTTGTCTTGTTAAAGTATATATATTATTGAAATTTCTATTAATTTTTAAAACATAAAATACATGGGGTTTTTTCACTAACTATTAATCATAGAATATCTGTGTATATCAACCAAAAAACATGTCCTGGTATCCTGGGAAAAATAAAACATAACAAATGGGTGAGAATATATTATCATAATGGGTAAAAATACATCATAATATATCATGAATAAATAATAATAATCAATATAGAATGGTAAATAATATATTAATATTTAATTTAATCAATAATCTGAGAATTATATTCATGAAACTAATGATTCACAAATAAATTAATATAAATAATCCTATAATCTTGAAACTTGTCCAGTGATATTCTCACTAATTGAATAATACAATAGAAATCAGTAAAATATCATATAATTATAGAGTTCATTATTTTACAGATAAGAATCATACTATCAATACTTTTTTATAGTCAATTTAAATCAATGGGTAGTAACCCATCTAATTTGGCTAATTGATCTGTCTTATGTGACCTATTGATACATCGAGAAGAAATCTATAACCGTTTCCCAGCCATAACTTTCTATTTCTAATGAATTATTTATATTAAAATATTGAAACATAATAAACATAAACATTCTTATTTATAAAACAATATAAAAATTCTAATACTTACCCCAATAAAAAAAACAATTATAAACCATTCATAATAATATGGTGAATGGTGATAAAATTTTATATCCTTAATATAAATGATAATAAACCATCCAAAAAATAAAAATAATTTTGATATTAATCCAACATATACATAGTATAACATATGTAAAATAAAGTGTTGATTTCAATGAGGAGTAGAAATATAATAAAAATACCATTAAATTGATTTTGTGGATAAAAACATTTTTACTTTGAAAATATTTTAAAAATAAATTGTTCCCATAATTATTTGGAAATATTTTTCATTATAAATAAATAAAAATAACTTTTGAAATATGTTTTTAAAATGTTGAGTTTTCATGATGTTGGGAAATTATTCTCTTGTGGTATATGTTGAAATAATTATTCATTTCACTTTTTCAATAAAATCCAAATAGTAATTATTTAGATAATGACACAAAGATTTCATTGAAAAATTTTTATTAAAAATTAGAAAATGGGTAAAAATATATTTAATCAGTAATTTATAGAATTTTTGAAAACATTTTTGAATACTTTTATTGAAAAAATTTATTGAGACGAAAATGGATTTTTGAATGAAGAGATAAGTAAATTTGAATTTTCTTATAAATTGTTTTTATATTTTATGAAACAATGAGTTGAAAAAAAGGTACTACTACATAAAAATTTCATAAGTAACCAAAGGAT
This sequence comes from Viscum album, assembly GCA_963277665.1. NCBI lineage: Eukaryota > Viridiplantae > Streptophyta > Magnoliopsida > Santalales > Viscaceae > Viscum > Viscum album. The sequence continues at coordinate 1,029,075,142 of OY728126.1, forward strand.
AAGGAAATATATTGGTTTTATGATACAAAATACAATATAATTCCCACAATAGATATGTAAACAAAAATAACTCCAAATAATTATGAGATTGTGAAATAATCCATTTCCAATTTGGTAAAATTTGAGTTATATTACCATGAATGAAAAAAATTCAAATTAAACATTAAATACCATGAAGATGAATATATTAATGATATAAAATATAATAATGTGTAGTATATACAACACTCAATTGAATAAGTTTTCAACTTGGTTTATGTCTCATGTAAGTAAAATTTTGATGAGAATCCATTATCTCTAGTTCGACTTCCTTTGTATTTTTCCAAACAATGTTTATAATAATTATAGTTTTTTATAAATATATTATAAAACCTTAATAATATATATCCTATCATAAATAATTTACTTATGTACTTTTATAACCCATTTATTAACAATTCATTGTCAAAATCACATTTTTAAGTGATAATTTCATCATTTTTTATATAATTTTTTGTTTTGTAATTTTGGTACATTTAATTTTATCATAGTTAAATAATACACATATTATTAAACCTATTATAAAAAACATATATGTTCATTATATGTGTATTTATAGTAAAAAATTTAAGTTATAAATTGAAACTGGATTACACCATTCCTAGATATGGTAGGTCATACGTACACATGAACATTATTTCCATTTTTTTTACAATTTATAAAAAAGGAAAATAAATATTAATTACTCATTATTAAGTAATTTTTATGTAATATATATATATATTTAATAATAATAAAATATATCCTCATTAGAATCCATTTAAAAATAAAATTAAATACATTTCTCATCGCGATGTGGAGGCAGTAGTCCACATGTATACATGAGCGACGTTATTGTTTTTCAGAAGATTGAATGCTAAGAATTTCAATGTGATATTATAATTAAATAAGTATGTTTAGGTCATAAATATTAAATATATTAATTAAATTTAACCACAATTCCTTCCATTTACAGTGTAGGATATACATGACTCACATCACTTCATATGGAAGTACTGTTTTGTACACATGAGCGATGTTATTGTATCCCCTGTGGAATGGAAAGTAAGAATTTTTATGAGATTTCATAATCAAATAAGTATAACATTTTTATAAATTTCATATAAATATGTTAAATATTTCATTATATTTATATTTTAATGGTGGTCATGGAAAACAAGTTATATCGGTTCATGAGGCGGTACTATTCTATACACACAATCAACAGTTTTGTTTCCTATGTAAAGGAAGTGGAGATAGATTTAAATTATTACAACTACATAATAACATATTATTATATATTATATATTTATTTTATTATATAATCATATTTTAATATGTTTTTATGAGGTGTATGTATAAATAAAACAAATATTCAAATTTAATAATTTTACCTATTCTTCAGAGAGCCTCTATAGTTTTATACAAAAAACCTTATTTTGAGGGATTAATAATAAAAAGAATTAATTTATGATTTTTTAGGTAATTACATAAATTATTTGGTTTTTTACTGGCCAGAAAAAGACTTTTATGTGTTAAAAGGGGATGAGAGGAGTGGCCTTTTGAAAGTAGGGGAGAGGAAACACATAGAATTTTTTAAAAGATAAAGTGATACCCACATGTTTATCATTCCAAAATCCAAAAAAACGAGTCCCTCTATAACATTATAGATTATTTGTTCTAAATATTTAAACAAAATTGTTGTAGGAATGTTTTAATTTATTTTTAATCCTTATATTTTTAGTTTAACCCCCCAAGTATACCCATTATTACATTAACTACAGTAATTAGTTATTAACTATTTTCAGTGTTCATTATGGGAAAAAATATTCCCTATTATATAATATAAATTATTATGATTCAAAATATTTAATCAATTTTTTTAGATTAAATTCATTGATTTGACATAAATCAATTTAAAATTAAATTAAATATGCGATGAAAGAGCTATTTTCCAAAGTGAAAATTCTCACAAGTATAGAATATTTTAATATCAAAATTCAATATAAAACAGAATAAAATGCCATAAAATATTTAAATTTTAACATTTTAAACTAATTTAATTTTAAAACTAATTTTAAATATAATTTAACATTTAATGTTAATTAAATTAAAAGGCATATTTCAATTAAAATCGGTAATTTTTAACTATTCATAAAAAATACTCTTTTTTGAAAATCCTCAATAAGTTACCCAAATATATATTTTAAATATAACATTCAAAAAGAAATTTATTTTTTTAATTGAAATTTTATACAATTGGAAAATTTTAATTTTAAATTATTTGTGCAAATCATGAACAATCCAACATTGAGAAAAATACAGTTTTTGAGAAAACATTTCTTTCTCTTTCAAATGGATCTTATTTGATTTAAAATTAACATATTACCATTGAATTTATTTTTCACATGTGTAAACCTTATGAATTTCATAATATAGTTTGTAATATTCATACCCTCTATCATAACAACTATGTTATAATGGTCATGTTTAAATAATTATATTTTAATAGAGTATCTTGTTTCATTCCACCCAATAATTCAATCATTGCAAGCTATTAAAGGGATTGGATTTATTTAAAAATAAATATATTATAAATTCTTCTGGTGTTTCATTCTATTCTTATCTTGGTGTTTTATGTCATATAAACTAACAAATGTGATATTCATCTTTTAAAATCTAATGTTTTTACATTCTACACACCTTAAATAAATTGTGTCCTCGTAATTTAATCATTATATAAATAACCAAGGTTTTAAATGTTTAAAATACCTTTATTGAATTCCCACATCATGATAAGGGTAAATTAAAAATACAATTGATAATAGATAAAATGATATATGAAGGTCATCTATAATAATGACATAACTAGTTTTCCATTTATGAAACCATAGGTGGTAAGGGAAGATATGGACATTGATGAAAAGCATAATTCCAAAATAATGATAGTGGATGATAGAGGTCATTGATCATTATAAATTGAATGATTAATAGAGACTAAAGAACTATAAAATCAAAAAAAAAATATGTGTTAATGTAAAATTAAATTCATTAAGATGAATGTACTAGGATTAAATTATTGTTTCAAGATCCTTTTCAAAAAGATATGGAATTACTTTATCATATTGACTTAAAAAATATGAAAATATAAATACTTGATATGTTTATTAATCATAAGAAAGACTTATTCATTTAAGTTTTCTTCAATAAATTCTTTATTTATCATTTACTCCATGAAATGAATATCCAATAGGGATGTTTATGTAGAGACCCGAAGCTTAACGTACATGGATATTACATTACATTTTCGGAATACTTAGTACATAACAAAAAAACACACACACAAGGATCGTAATAGTTTAGTGTCTTTGGAAACTCGGAATATAATCTTCTAATCATGGTGAAAGATCTTCAAAATATCCCATAAAGGTCTTCCTTTTTTTACCTAAAACCTTTCTTTATATCCTGGGGAAAAGAAAACATAAAAGGGTGAGCTCAAATGCTCAGTAAGGGTAAACAAAAGAAATATCAATCACATCATATACATAAGCACATAACTTTTGGAAATATTAACCTGCAAAAGAGATCATAATTTCATAACATGGGGTAAATCATGGCAGTGAAATGTAATCACAATAATCATAACCTAAAACATGAAACTTTGTGGCATTCACACATAATCATAGAGAATCATTTCTTGTTAGTCAAGACTCATTGCCAAGACTATCTTAGTGGACAAAGTCCCTTTCTGAATCGAGTAACCCTCGTTTCAGTCCTGTTTCACTGAACCTGTATAACCTACCGTTCCAGCCCTGTCTATCTCATGAGATATAAAATCATTACCCAATGTATTGGAGGGAGATATAGGTCCCACCCATCTCATAATGATACCATTCTTATGTGTGCCACAAAATCTTAAAACATACATCATTGCATAACCCATGTAATAAAAATGGGAATCTTAAACATCATGACATCATAAAACAATTCATATACGATAAAAGAATTCATAAAAATAATTCCATCACAACCTAATCAAATAAATGTAATAATAGGGATAAAAACAGAACCCTTTATTATCAAAGATGGAAAATAATTTTCATATAACAATTGAACTTCATTCTTGAGGAAAATACATTTTCTACTTCAAAAACACTTTTCCTTTCTTAACATGTCGTAAAATTATAAACTAAAAGAAGATGATTAAAAATAAACTTGAAAACTTGTAAAGGAAGCTTCTTGGATATAATGTTTTCAAAATCCATTCATTCCGTATAAGTTAAAAAAAACATTCTTCTCGTACTTTTTTCAGAAAAGTCAAAAAAGAACCTCGTACGAAAAACGACAAAAGATTCCTTTCATATCATTTACTAAAAACTCACCGAAGGGTAAAATAGGATTTAAACAATTGTAGTTGAATGGAAATAATATTACATATTGAGGAAACATGGATGTGGATGATAAAATACACCCCAGTAAATTCTAAAGTATAAACAATCTCGGATAAAAATGAGATTGTGATATTTCCCTTACCTTAGGTCCGATTTGCTTCGTATGTGTCCGAACCTCCAGTATAATGATTTAAATAATTCCATTGACTTATTACAGAATCACATTCATTGTTATGATATCATATATGGTTCACTTATGACATTATATTACCCTTTATTTTCTAAATTCCATGTTAAAGAAGCGTTTTGGGTAAAATCGTTTCATTTATCGTAGGTGTTTTGACTTGTTGTTCTTGACATTATTATTACTTATATCATGATTTACTAACTTCCAGAATATAAAATATTATTTATATATCATATATATTCAGTATATATATATATATAATAGATAGATAAATGAAATTAAAAACACCATTCATGGAGACGGTAGCCCGTACGTACGCATGAACGCTGTTTTCCTTTCCTTGTTGTCTTGAAAGGAAGTAAGTAGATGACATACATATATATATATACATAAATCCAGTAGCTTTATAATGTCATATATTTCATTATTATTTCTTATATATACTTTATAATCATTCTTAAATGGTTAACATGGAGAATGAATCTCATCGCGTTGTGGAGACGGTAGTCCGTACGTACGCACGAGCGATGATATCATTTCCATAAATATTGAATTGAATTGGAGTGGATTATACAATATATCAGAATCAATATGATGTTGTAATAACTATGTATAGTTATTCTTTACACCATTATACCCATCCATGTAAGGTGGCGGTGGAAAATAGATTACACCACGGCGTGGAGACGGTATTCCGTACGTACGCACGCGCGGTGATTTCTTTTCCCGTAGGATGGATAGATGGTGAAATAGGGTTGTTTCATACTTATAATAACATATCAGTATACGAGTGATACTGATGTTATTACTTCATAATGAAACAACCTAAGAAGAAGATGTGGAAGAAGAAATAAAGATGAAAGAATTAGTAACGGTAATTACCTCTTCTTTGAAGCGCCTCTTTGAGACCTCCTCTTAGGGCACTAAAATTGGTCTTTGAGGAAGCCCAGAACCTCTAGGATGTTGCTAGGGAAGTGGAGAAGAGATTTTGGCAGGTGTTGGACGAGCTTTAGTGCTCAAATTGGTGTGAGGAGGGGGAGGAGGTGTCTTTTTATAAGGGAGGAGAGGGGCACCTTAGGAATATCTCAAAATATTATTTTATATTAAAGTCAAAATCAGTTTATAATGGTTCCAAAGGGTCTTATTTCGAAGCTAAAGTGGGGATGGGTCTAAATCCTATCATCAAATAGGATTTAGACAAGTTTAGGGTATTATTTTGACCTTATCAATTAGATTTAACTCTAAGTTAAATAATTTAACTTTTACCGTGTCTTTTTGTTTTCTTTCACTATATGGTTAATACACTTACTATAACATGCCAAACGAACCCCAAATTGCATATTATTAATACATATATCCTTATCTATGTCATTTGGATAAACCTTAGATTTTTAGGAATAAAATATCAATTAATAATATAATATTTGATTTAAAAACTATTTTGTGTCAATTTTGACACTATTTGATACATGATTTTTGTGAAAGTCATAAAATATATATATGTTCGAACCAAGTTTATTAAATAAACACTAATATATCATAGTAACCTATAAAATTAGTGTAATTCATAAAAAGTCTCAAATTACATTTATTTTGGTATTTATAATATCAATTATGTCAATATTTCATTAATAAGATAATTACTGCATCATCATTGTGTAATAAATAAATTAAATTATTTGATGTCTAAAAATTACAAATAAAATACCATCATGTAGTAAATCGTTTTATCTTTCTAATTAATATTTACAATCGAATTTATCTTATTTACAACCCTATATTAAAAATGTTTTAGTAAATACACTTTGATTTTGACTCTTTTAACTCTTCTTTGAATTAAATAATAATAAATTTCCTAATTTAATCCAAGTGGGCCTAAATGGTCATATTTTATTCCTAAGCTTGTTTTTGGTCGAATTACACTTGTCCAACAGAATTAGGACATGTGTTAGGGTAATAATAATATCATTTTTACCCTTAAATACCTTATTTACTTTTAACCGTCGTAAATAAAAGTAAAAAGTTACTATTCACCAAAAATTATTTTCATCTCATTGAACCACATTTTACTTACTGACACCAACCGTGTCTCTCGGATTTTTGAAATTCCATTCACAGAAGCGGTAAAATTAAGATTTATGAAGAAATTAATTTTTTTAACTACCACTTAGTAGTTTCACTATTCATCAAAAATTGATGTTTTTCATAACAATGCCAAAATTTCATCCTAAGCTATATTTCATATTCCGAATTCAAAAATGAAGTCTATTTTACCAAATTCATATCATAGAAGTTTCATTAATTAATTTTATAATTAAATCCCGCTGTTAAAACAAAGAGCGTGTTTTTAAGAAACAATATCTATCAAAAGATTGACACTTGTTTATGTCTAGTTTAAATGTGAAATTACATCCAATGACCGACATTGTATTAAATTGTAAAAATATATTCTAAATATACTTTAAAACCACTCAAATTAATAATTTATCACTATTAATTATTTCGATTAAAAAAGTTGTTTTTAACTAAAATTTAGTAATTTACACTATTCATCAAAATATGAAAGTTATCCGAAAATCACCAAAATTTCACCCTAAGCTAATTTCGATATTAAGATTCCAAAAATGAATTCCATTTTAAAATTCACAAAATTTCAAAAAGTGGTTATTACTATTCATAACGGCTAGTTTTAATAATATTTTAATAGCATATCGTTGTTTAGTGAAACTTGTTATTGCGTACTATACACGCTATTGAGGAAGGTCGTGATTGCGTGTAATACAAGGCAAGTCAAGGATGCGTGTTGTGCATGTTCCTTTTGGTGTAGCGTACAACACAAGACGTTAGTGAAATTAAAAAGAATATTTTTCATAAAATCTCGGGGTGTTACATTCTACCCCCCTTAAAATGAATTTCGCCCTCGAAATTCGTCGGGGTTATAAATGGTTTACTATTCAAAAGTTTCTTTAATAGAAACCCACATTGAAAAAAGGAATACCAAAACCAATCTTTAAAAACGAAAGTATGAAACGTAACGGTTACCCAAATAAACTAATCGCTGGGTTTCCACATAGGTAAAAATATAGATATGGAAGAGAAATCTAACCATCATATTCTGATGGAGAGTGGTAGAGAACATGGCTATGGAAAATCTAGTAATCACAAATCCATAGATTTGTGATGATATAAGGTCCCATCTGATTCATCAGGTATAAGATCACCAGGACAAAATTTTTGGTTTTCAAGATCATTTCCCTAAAGTTGAAAATTTGAATTAGAATAAATACTTACTTTATTTTGGTACAATCTCACTGTTGTTCATGCCTTGAACAATTTCCACTTCATATCTTTAATAAATGAAGTTGAATTTGTTATTCGTGATGTGTTAGCAGATCATGTAATAGAATGATGGGTCATTCCATCTGTCTCAAACAAAAGGTTTGAAAAGTTATAAGTTCATCTTATGGTTAGATTAATCATATACGGTTCCAAAAATGAACTTATACTTCATATATCATACCGCTTAATAAAATAAAACTAGTTTCTACTAAACAAGGACTTCCTGTAGGCCAGTGGTAGGCGATAAAGGCCAGTCGCATTTCGGTTGTGGGTTCGATTCCCACAGCCTTGTCCGACGCGATGGGCTGTCGCCCGTCCTGCATGTTGTCCTTTTTCTAAAAAAAACTTCTATCCTTAAACAATACTAACTTATGTCCAACATAATCCATTCCAATCTTTAGGCTTACCCATAATACTGCAGTCCACTCTCATAATATAGTGAAAACAATTACAAGAGATTTAATACCATCGTTGATCCCCATATATCATAAGATATGTCTTGTTGGTCACATTCTAAACATTCAAAGTCCTTAATCATGTATTTTCTTGAATACCCATTGAACCTTAGTGAAAACATGAATGCAGTTAAACGTTAACACTTTCCACATACCAAAATCATCAAAATTCTTTATAATCAAACCATGATATCACTTAGTCCTTATATCAATCATGAGCTCATGAATACTGTCAAACATTTCATTTTCTCTCTATCACTTCATTATGCGCATATCATCCACTTTCCAAAAAAAATATCTGAATAACCTTTCATTGTTACTCATACCATTAATCATAAACTTTAAAAACTTAAGGAAAGACAACAGTGTAACAATCCTTAGATGTCTTTTTATTCTATAGTACAACATTACACTTGATAAACATGTAATCATTCCACTACCTTCTTAAACCATTGACCGAGCTTCAACAATTCTTTCATCTGACATATCATTTGTAGTCTCTTCATCATCATCAACAAAAATACTACCCATACGACCATACCGATTCTCTTCATGAGACATTCCCTTAGGGCATTGGTTTGCATAATTCCCGTACATTCCACATTTAAAACATTTAACCATTTTTGATGTCGTAGAAATACCATTAACCTCATCCATGGTGTTAACTGAAACTTTTCCATTGCACTTACTAGATTTGTGTCCTTCTTTTCCACACCCAAAGCATCTTCCAGTTCATTTGAAACATTCTCCTTGATGCCTCTTCCCACATGATTTACATAGGGGAAATTGAACTTTCTTTCCTTTATGATCATCATGAAACTCCATCTTTCTCTTATTAGCCGAGTCAGGAAACTTACCAAATTTTACTTTATTGATCATATTATGAGATTGCTGATTCGACATAATAATGATGTTTGGACTTCCAAATCCCATTTCATTTGATTGCTTATGAAGAATATCATTCCATTATCCATCATATCCTCCATTATCATGAATCATCTTGTTTCCAGCCATTTTCTAAAACCCAAAAAGAATAGTGTGAGATGCAAAAATCATAATAAAGGGGAAGTAACTTCAATATATAACATCTTAGGTTAAATTCTATGACCGTTACCGTAGTTCTAGGACTATATCCTATATGTATTCTTATCCTTAGGGACATCCCTAGACATACCTTAGAAATATCTCTAGGGATCTCACTAACGTTTTCGCGTCCTAGTTTCCAAAGGTTGACTAAACCTTTCCTCTGATACCAACTGTAGAGACCCGAAGCTTAACGTACATGGACATTACATTACATTTGCGGAATACTTAGTACATAACAAAAAAACACACACACAAGGATCGTAATAGTTTTGTGTCTTTGGAAACTCAGAATATAATCTTCTAATCGTGGTGAAAGATCTTCAAAATCTCCCATAAAGGTCTTCCTTTTTTTTACCTAAAACCTTTCTTTATATCCTGGGGAAAAGAAAACATAAAAGGGTGAGCTCAAATTCTCAGTAAGGGTAAACAAAAGAAATACCAATAACATCATATACATAAGCACATAACTTTTGGAAATCTTAACCTGCAAAAGAGATCATAATTTCATAACATGGGGTAAATCATGGCAGTGAAATGTAATCACAATAATCATAACCTAAAACATGAAACTTTGTGGAATTCACACATAATCATAGAGAATCATTTCTTGTTAGTCAAGACTCATTTCCAAGACTATCTTAGTGGACAAAGTCCCATTCTGAATCGAGTAACCCTCGTTTCAGTCCGGTTTCACTGAACCAGTATAACCTACCGTTCCAGCCCTGTCTATCTCATGAGATATAAAATCTTTACCCAATGCATTGGAGGGATATATAGGTCCCACCCATCTCATAATGATACCATTCTTATGTGTGCCACAAAATCTTAAAACATACATCATTGCATAACCCATGTAATAAAAATGGGAATCTTAAACATCATGACATCATAAAACAATTCATATACGATAAAATAATTCATAAAAATAATTCCATCACAACCTAATCAAATCAATGTAATAATAGGGATAAAAACAGAACCCTTTATTATCTTAGATGGAAAATAATTTTCATATAACAATTGAACTTCATTCTTGAGGAAAATACCCCTTCTACTTCAAAAACACTTTTCCTTTCTTAACATGTCATAAAATTATAAACTAAAAGAAGATGATTAAAAATAAACTTGAAAACTTGTAAAGGAAGCTTCTTGGAAATAATTTTTTAAAAATCCATTCATGCCGTATAAGTTAAAAAAACATTCTTCTCGTACTTTTGTTGGAAAAGTCAAAAAAGAACCTCGTACGAAAAACGACAAAAGATTCCTTTCATATCTTTTACTAAAAACTCACCGAAGGGTAAAATAGGATTTAAACAATTGTAGGTGAATGGAAATAATATTACATATTGAAGAAACATGGATGTGGATGATAAAATACACCCCAGTAAATTCTAAAGTATAAACAATCTCGGATAAAAATGAGATTGTGATATTTCCCTTACCTTAGGTCTGATTTGCTTCGTATGTGTCCGAACCTCCTGTATAATGATTTAAATAATGTCATTGACTTATTACTGAATCATATTCGTTGTTATGATATCATATATGGTTCACTTATGACATTATATTACCCGTTCTTTTGTAAATTCCATGTTAAAGAAGCGTTTTGGGTAAAATCGTTTCATTTATCGTAGGTGTTTTGACTTGTTGTTCTTGACATTATTATTACTTATATCATGATTTACTTACTTCCAGAATATAAAATATGATTTATATATCATATATATTCAGTATATATATATATATAATAGATAGATAAATGAAATGAAAAACACCGTTCATGGAGACGGTAGTCCGTACGTACACATGAATGCTGTTTTCCTTTCCTTATTGTCTTGAATGGAAGTAAGTAGATGACATACATATATATATATATACATAAATCAAGTAGCTTTATAATGTCATATATTTCATTATTATTTCTTATATATACTTTATAATCATTCTTAAATGGTTAACATGGAGAATGAATCTCATCGCGTCGTGGAGACAGTAGTCCGTACGTACGCACGAGCGATGATATCATTTCCATAAATATTGAATTGGAGTGGAGTGGATTATACAATATATCAGAATCAATATGATGTTGTAATAACTATGTATAGTTTTTCTTTACACCATTATACCCATCCATGTAAGGTGGTGGTGGAAAATAGATTACACTACGGCATGGAGACGGTATTCCGTACGTACGCACGCGCGGTGATTTCTTTTCCCGTAGGATGGATAGATGGTGAAATAGGGTTGTTTCATACTTATAATAACATATCAGTATATGAGTGATACTGATGTTATTACTTCATAATGAAACAACCTAAGAAGAAGAAGTGGAAGAAGAAATAAAGATGAAAGAATTGGTAACGGTAATTACCTCTTCTTTGAAGCACCTCTTTGAGACCTCCTCTTAGGGCACTAAAATTGGTCTTTGAGGAAGACCAGAACCTCTAGGATGTTTCTAGGGAAGTGGAGAAGATATTTTGGCAGGCGTTGGCTGAGCTTGAGTTCTCAAATTGGTGTGAGGAGGAGGGGGAGGAGGTGTCCTTTTATAAGGGAGGAGAGGGGCACCTTAGGAATATCTCAAAATATTATTTTATATTAAAGTAAAAATCGGTTTATAATGGTTCCAAATGGTCTTATTTAGAAGCTAAAGTGGGGATGGGTCGAAATCCTATCATCCAATAGGATTTAGACAAGTTTAGGGTATTATTTTAACCTTATCAATTAGATTTAACTCTAAGTTAAATAATTTAACTTTTACCGTGTCTTTTTGTTTTCTTTCACTATATGGTTAATAAACTTACTATAACATGCCAAACGAACCCCAAATTGTATATTATTAATACATATATCCTTATCTAAGTCATTTGGCCGAACCTTAGATTTTTAGGAATAAAATGACAATTAATAATATAATATTTGATTTAAAATCTATTTTGTGTCAATTTTGACACTATTTGATACATGATTTTTGTAAAAGTCATAACAGAATTATATGTTCAAAACAAGTTGATTAAATCAACACTAATATATCATAGTAACCTAAAAAATTAGTGTAATTCATAAAAAGTCTCAAATTACATTTATTTTGGTATTTATAATATCAATTATGTCAATATTTCATTAATAAGATAATTACTGCATAATCTTTGTGTCATAAATAAATTATATTATTTGATGTCTAAAAATTACAAATAAAATACCATCATGTAGGAAACCGTTTTATCTTTCTAAAGAATATTTACAATCGAATTTATCTTATGTACAACCCTATATTAAAAATGTTGTAGTAAATAAACTTTGATTTTGACTCTTTTAACTCTTCTTTGAATTAAATAATAATAAATGTCCTAATCTAATCCAAGTGGGCCTAAATGGTCATAGTTTATTCCTAAGATTGTTTTAGGTCGAATTACACTTGTCCAATAGAATTAGGACATGTTTTAGGGTAATAATAATATCATTTTTACCCTTAATTACCCTATTTTCTTTTAACCGTGGTAAATAAAAGTAAAAAGTTACTATTCACCAAAAATTATTTTCATCTCATTGAACCACATTTTACTTACTGACACCAACCGGGTCTCTCGGATTTTTGAAATTCCATTCACAGAAGCGGTAAAATTAAGATTTATGAAGAAATTAAATTTTTTAACTACCACTTAGTAGTTTCACTATTCATCAAAAATTGATGTTTTTCAGAACAATGCCAAAATTTCATCCTAAGATATATTTCATATTCCGAATTCAAAAATGAAGTCTATTTTACCAAATTCATATCATAGAAGTTGCATTAATTAATTTTATAATTAAATCCCGCTGTTAAAACAAAGAGCGTGTTTTTAAGAAACAATATCTATCAAAAGATTGACACTTGTTTATGTCTAGTTTAAATGTGAAATTATATCCAATGACAAACATTGTATTAAATTGTAAAAATATATTCTAAATATACTTTTAAACCACTCAAATTAATAATTTATCACTATTAATTATTTCGATTAAAAAAGTCGTTTTTAACTAAAATTTAGTAATTTTCACTATTCATCAAAATATGAAAGTTATCCGAAAATCACCAAAATTTCACCCTAAGCTAATTTCGTTATTAAGAATCCAAAAATTAATTCCATTTTAAAATTTACAAAATTTCAAAAAGTGGTTATTACTATTCATAACAGCTAGTTTTAATAATATTTTAATAGCATATCGTTGTTTAGTGAAACTTGTTATTACGTACTATACACGCTATTGAGGAAGGTCGCGATTGCGTGTAATACAAGGCAATTTAAGGATGCGTGTTGTGCAAGCTCCTTTTGGTGTAGCGTACAACACAAGACATTAGTGAAATTAAAAAGAATATTTTTCATAAAATATCGGGGTGTTACAGTTTATACCTGCTGAACTAAAAATAACATTTAATATGTCAATAAACTAATAATAGAATGAAAGTTAATTCCTTCAATATGTTGATATTTTACAAGACAAAAATGGTTAGAAAGAGATATCACATTGCCTTCAGATTTAATCTTAATAAATTCCCTAAATAGTTAACCCTAATACTAGTCCAAAATATGTTTAACCAAATTCAATGTCTAAAAAAGAATAAGGGAGGTAACTAAATTAATATTATATCCCCTATATGTTACTATTTAGATCTTAATGTCACATTACAAAAATTTGAATAACATAATCCCAATAAAACCTTAATGAGTACAATCATGATTCCAAAAATAAAATCTCAAGTTGTCAAATATATTCTATAAATCCAAAAAATATATTGAACACTAATATATATAACTTTAACTATTAAATCACTAACTAATTTCATAGTCATAAATATTGTCCCATAAACAGCTACATATCATTATTATCTAAAAATAGGGCACATATTAAGGGTTATATTCTCTCAACCATGTGTTCTAAAAAAAGATCAACATTACACTAAATAACATTTACTAGTCATCAGAATAATTCAACATATTATATAATGTCATCAAGGAAATTTTTTTCAGTATAATCCTTACACATTAAATAATTCTTAAAACCATAATTTCATTGATAAAATACTCCAAAAAATTATTTATTTAATCAAAATACACAATCCCTTTAGTCAATAATTTTCATCAACAGAAGTGGCATAAACTTTACCATGAACCCTTATATTCTTCTGAGGATATTTAGTGGATGCTTGTGGAATTATATTTTGTAGTTCCCCATCTCCTTACAGTTGATAAAATAATAATTGGAAACTTATTTATTTCCCTTCACATCATGATTATAATTTCATTTCTCTCCACACTTATAGAAAAACATCATTAGCTCCAATGATGTACCATGGTATTTATTTCTATAACTATCACATGTGGGAAAACCCTTTTTTTCCCTTCACCCCTTATACATTTTTTCTCTGTCGTCCTCTTTTTATCTTTAACCCCTTTGGATTCATAATACATATGAAATTAATTCTCATTCTATATATAACATGATATTATATCCTCTTATTATGAAAATTTCTAGGAGACTAGTTATGTTTGAATATTTAGATTAATCTCATCAAGTAAGTGACCATTATTACTATTTAAATTATATGTATTGATATAGTTCCCATTGCCTCCATTTTTTTCCTTTAATAAACCATGTAATACACTATGTTAGATCATAAAATTCTTAAATATAATTTATATTCCTAATAATAGTGAAATAATTAACATAAATAGAAATATTTATGCATGGATAATCTCATAATCATATACATGGTCTCCTTAGTAATGTTTCCAAATCATAAAAAAAAATCAAATCCTTCATAATGGTTTGTTAATTAAATGTAAATTATCATAAGAATATCCCATATGATTTTCTAAATTGGTTCACATTAAAGCCCTTTTTCTTGTAACTGGTAATGCTAAAATCAATCTTGATGCACCTTTTTTAGATTTATTACCACTAGATACATATATGTTATAACCATGTCACCTTGTAGTGTCCAGATAGTGATGTATCTCTGAGAGAGCCCAAATAATATATACCATAAAAAATAAGGATTTCATTTAACACTAATTATAAATTTATGTTAAAGTTTTCCAGTCACTAATTTATTTTTCAAAAATATAGTTTCAAAATTGTATACTAAACTTCTTATAATTCCAACTATAAATACACTAACTCTAGTAGCCTAGAGCTAGTGGTCACATTATTACATTAACAATTTATATAAGGAATCACATCTTGGAGAAAAAAATATTAATTATCCCAATTAAACTAGATACATACATGAAATTAAAAATACATTTTAAAACACCAAATACACAAAGTGTTTTCTTTGAGATCAACATTATTTCTCATAGTGTATCTTTGTATATCAATTAAAAACACTTTTGGGTATCACAGGGAAAATAAAACATATAAAATGGGTGAGATCATATTCTCAATAAGAGTAAGAGTACAAATTAATATATAATTAACAAAGAATAATAATCAATATGTAAATGTGTATAATATAAATTCATTCCTTTTAATGAATAGACTATCCATAATAAGAATGAAAAGAAATTAAATAAAGCTATATAAAAATCACATAAACATGAAAAGTATCCATGTTTATTCTAACAAATTGAATAATCACTTAGAAAAATATGATGTATCTCATGTTGAAGGAATTAATTAATCCTTACATCTAAAATATATATTCAAGAACTTTCAACAGATATATTACATCCATGGGTAGAAACCTGTCTACTTTTTTTAACTAATTTTTCTCATAATACCTATCAATGCATTGAAGGGATACCTATAATTGGGACCCACTCATCACATACTATGTTCAATTGATTCCTCATTTGAAAGGAGTGAAAAATAATCAACATAAACATCCATATTGAAATAGTAACATATGAAATGTTAATACTTACCCCAATCAAATAAACATTATAATAAACCATCCAAAATAATATGGTGATTCATAATAAAATTATACATCCTCAGTAAACCTTATCATGAACCATCCAAATAATGAATAATAATGATATCAATACAATTGATCCCTGGTTTATCACATTTATAAAAATGTTTTGAGGTTATTCATGAATTTAAATACAATAAAAATTTCATTTAAATTATTTTGGTAAAATTAACATTTTCAATTTTAAAATATTATAAAAAAATAAAAAAAAAAATATTTTGAAAATAATTTTATTTGAGAAATACTATTAAGAAATTGTAAAATAATTTCTTTTAAAAATAAATTTGTTGTCATGGTAGAAAATTCCATTCATGGTGTACATGTTAAAACAAGGATTCCATTCACATTTTTGGTAAAAGAAAAATAGTAGGTTTTTTGGAAAATGAGATGAGAGTTAATTAAAATTACTTTTTTAAAAAAATTGGTATAAATTTATTTAAGAAATAATTTTTATAAGGTTAAATTAATTTGAAATATTTTTTAGAAATCATGTTTATGGGAGAAAATGGATTTTCGTCTGAAGTGAGAAATGATGAGGAATTTTCTTAAACACTTTTTATCAATCATTTTAAGTACCAAAAAGTGGAAAATGGTAATATTAAATAAAAATTTTAGGAAAAAACAGATTATAAGGAAATAAATTGGATTTATGATATAAATAATATGTAATTCCCCCAAGGGAGATATAAACAGAAACAATCTTGAATAATGATGAGATTGTGAAATAAACCCTTACCACTTTGGAAACATTTGAATCATAAGATCTATTAAATAAATTACATACAAATAAGCTAAAAATAAAATAAATTTAAACATATTTGTGATACTACATATCAATAGGGGTAGTATACACACTACAGAATGGAACAAGAGGTGAATATGTCATATATATCATGTAAGTAAATGTGAGACAAGAAACCCTTGTCTCTGGTTCAACATCCTTTGAATTTGTCCAAATCACCTATATAATAAATAAATATCTAATAAAAATTATATTAGGGGACCATAATAATGTATATAATACTATATAGTCTTTACTTATAGACTTTTATCACCACTTTGTTAACAATTATTTATTAAAATCACTATTTCATGTGATAATTATTTATTATTTCATGTATGTTTTAGTTCGGAAATTTTTGGTTCATTTATATTTATCATGGTTATATAACATCTATACTTTTAATCATGATATAAATATCATATAAATTCATTTTTTATCTATGAATAATAATCTACTAATGTAACAGACTGAAAAAAGACTACACAATTCGTGGAGATAGAAGGTCATACAAACACATGCATGTTGATTCATTTTTTTACGATGGATGCAATGAAAGGAAATTACATATTAATTCATCCTTATGGAATAATTAATAATTAATATGTATTATTTTTATTTATAAAATACATCCTGATTACTATCCATGAAAAAATTAAATGAAAAATAGTTCACATTGCTATGTGTAAGTGGTAGTCATCACACACACACCCACGTGATGTTATTAATTTTCAACAGAATGAAATTTAAGAATTTAGTCGTGATATTATATTCATAAAAGTATGGTTAGGTAACAAATATCACATTTATTCATTAATATCAACATTAAGACCTTCCTTTTAAAGTGTAATTTAAAAATTAAACACATTTCATCATTAGGCGGTAATCTGTCGTACACACATGTAACGATATCATATCCATCAGAGAATATAATGTAAGAATTTAAATGTGATATCATAATTATATAAGTATAAATATAAAATTAATATCTTATAAAAATATTAAATTCCAAATTATATAGAACCATGAACGATATTGATGGAAGATAAATTATATCGGTTCGTGAGGCATTAGTCACTCGTACACAAGAGCAATGCTTTTTAGTCCTATTTGATAGAAGTGGAGTTGTATATGAGTTATTACATTAAAATTATAGAATAATAGTATATATTATATATTGGGGTTATTATATAATCATATTTTAATATTTATTAAGGTTGTGGAAGAAGAAATAACAAAATATTCATATTTAAGAATTTTACCTATTCTTCATTGATCCACTAAAGGTTTATTCCTAAAGAATTATTAGGAGGTATTATTAATAAATGTAATCGAACAAAATGGTTTTGTATGTATATATATGGTTAGATAGGTGGTAGCTTTTTTTATGTGAGGGATATGACACGCAAGGTTTTTTAAAGGATTAAGTGATACCCATGTTTTTATTATGCCAAATTTGTAAAAAATGGTTCATTATAAAACATTTTCGATTAAAGGGTATTAATATGACCATAAAATGGGTTTTGGAAAAAATTTAAGTCTTTTTAAAACATATATTAGTTTTACCCCACCCCAGGTAAACCCATTTTTACCTTAACCATTGTAATTAATTTTTTACTACTTTCACTATTAATTATGGTAAAAAAATAAAATTAAACTAATTATAAAATATAAATTATTATGATTAAAAATACTTAATCTATTTTTTCAAACTCATTTAAAAAAATTGGTAGACAAAATTTTAATATTGAATCACAAATGTAAAATAATGGTAGTTTCCTATAGAGAAAATTCCCATCAATATAGAATGTTTTAATATAAAAATTCAATATGAAATTGATTCTAATAAAAGATCTAGTAAAAATTTAATAAAGTGGAAATAATTATAATTTAATCTTAATTTAAAATATTATTTACAATTTTAAGTAATTTAAATTAAAATTAAATTTTCCATAAAAAAATGTTTTTCAATATATATGAAAAAATAAATTTTTTTAGAAAATATAAAAAAAATCACCCAAACATAATTACGAAATGTAGATTTAAAAAATGAATTTTATTTTCTAATATAAATTTAAAACAGGTGGTAAAAATTTATTTGAAATTTTTTTTAGAAAGTGCTATTAATATCCCTTTTTTAAAAATATAGTTTTTTAGAAAACCCTTCTTTCACTTTAAAATAAATCTGATTTTCATTCTAATAAATAAGAAAAATTTATTTTATTTTATATTTTTTTAAAGAATAAAAATTTAATAATTTTTTATCATTATCTATACATTCCATCTTAACTGGTAGGATATAGTGGTAAGTTTTAAGTAAAAATATTTTAAAAGAGAATCACATTTCATTTAACTCATTGTTCTGTGAATTACAATCTATCGGTGAGAATGAATTCACTTATATATATATATATATCAAAATATCTTGAGGTTTTATATTCTTCTCAATCGTGGTTTCATGTTTCATATATTATATCGAATTTGATTTTCCTCTTTTAAAATATCATGGTGTTGTAATTTTAGAAGTTTTCTTTGGGATGTTCGAGTTGTTTATCTTTGTAGAGATTATAAAATCGTGTATAGAAGATGTTTGAGGTATAAAATGGATTAGAAACCCCATAGGTGGAAAATGGATAGAAGGGTGTAGTTCCACCATATAATAACAGGAGTGGGTGAACTCTAGATATGATCGGGTGTAGTTCCACCACTTATAGAGTGGGTTATCCCCTCCCCTAATGCATGTTCTACACAATGAAGTGTTATAACTTAATAATAGTTTATTCCCCCATTGAATTGCGCTCAATCTATAGTGATTCATTATCCCTACATTACGATTCTATGGAGGATATATGGAATTTATATGAGGTGGGTAATCTAGTTTCATTGGATCATGTTGTGTTCTGGGTATTGCAGTTTTCACTTAGTATATGAAACCTGTGGAACTGATTTTTGATGAATGCAATTTAACTTTACTCATGGTGGAATCGATAACTAAATCATATTTCGGGTTTTATTATTTTGAGATGAAATATTTTTCTATCGTTATTTTATATTTTATATTCCTCTTATTGGGTATGTTTATACTCACCGCTATATGGGAATTTTGACAATATGTATTGTGTATGTGTTGATGATGTATAGTGAATAGGTGACATTGGTGGGCATGGTTCAGATGAATTTGGTTTTATAGCTAGATGTTGTGTTTAGTTTTCTATTATAATATTCTATTATGAATATATGCATATTTTTCAAGAATATTATGATAATTTCATCCATGTGTGTGATATTAATTCTTATTAAAGGTCTATATCCCTTGGTACATTTGAGGTGCACATAGGGTGGTATATTCGACCCACTCTCAGCCCATCCAAGGTTCTAATGGGTTTGGTTGTGTCATAGATCATAGAATGTGGTACCAAAAAGGGTGGTATTATAGTGGAAAAAATGATAAAGAAAAATTAATTCTCTCTTAAATAGTAATTAGTTGAATATTGTTTGTAAATTATAAAATATTATTTATTAAAATGAGAAAATTTCACATTTATCTACCAATAAATGATTATATTATTGAATTTTTAGTGGGTAGATGCTACTATTTCCCTCTAAAAACATAATTTTTTTATAATCAAACCATGGTCTATCTATAATACCAGCAAAATATAATTTCATATATCCATATTATATATTAGTGGATGCCTTTTGGATTGTGAAACTCACTAACCAAATCTCAATGATGCATGATATATATAAATTTTAATTTGAATGAACATTTTCTAGAAATAATCATGGACAATTTATCTATCTATGGAAAACAATTCATTAATTTTCTAGAATATTTGGATTACGATTTAGCAAGATTTGATTAAATGAATCTATTTTTAGACTAGGAATGTCTCAATTCATCATACAATGTGGGTAGTGCTAGGATATTATATATAAAACAATGGAATTTAATTAATCTCAACCAAAATTATCACATTTTTGGACTTCCCAATCATAAATTAATTCATGATAATAGATATTTTTTTGGCCATGTGGGAGTTATATATAGTTTTATTAAATAATTTGTCATTATCTCGCACCTACTGACCACATTACTGAAAAAATATGTCACCTTTAATTGTTTTCATGAATTACTAGAATTGTTATTATTAATATAATAAATCTGTTTATAATAATTTATAATTATTTCAATAAAATCAACTCAACCATTTGAATTATTTTATGAATCAAGTGACGGGGAAATATTTTCATTCTTGTGATAAAGAGAAGAAAATATTTTTAGACTATTATATCACACTATCCAAAAATTCAATGATTATTTACATAACTATGTAATAACTGAAAATTATTTTTGTTTGGTTTTTAATTTAATTAATTCTTGTAATACATATAGTTCAAAAAAATAATTTTACATAAAAATCACTCTACCATTGTTATAAATAGTAATGAGGACACTAATCCAATATTTATTAGATGCATTAAACAAATCAAATATTTCAACATCAAAATTAATGATAAAAAGGGTAATGAGAATGTCACACCTGATCATTTTTCATTCTAAAAATTGGATACAACTGACACTGATATAAAATTTTTTACACAAATATTTCTTAAGGATATATGTAATGCCCCCAAGACCATTACATTATAGTTTTAATATATGGTATATTATTTATATTATAGTGCAGTGAATCTATATTTTCCAATTAATCAATGATGATTATTTTAATTGAAGTACTCTATCACTACTGGGAGTATTCATTGAAATTAAAATAATATAGAGAGAGAATTTTTTTAAGATTAATTATAAAAGATAACATTTATAGTGTACCAGAAACATTTTATTTTTTTAAAACCAGGATTAAACTATTTGATTAATAATTCATTTAGAGATGTGCTAAAATGTGGTTTCTATTAGCTACAATTGGATCAAGAAATTCATGGTTTTATTTTAAATTTTTATATGGGTAAAAGAATAAAAAACATCACCTAGAATTTTTAGAATCTATAAAAACCCATTATTGGTATTGAGATTTTTGATATATGGGTATTTGATTTCACATGGCCTTTTCCCATGTCATTTGAAAAATAATAAATTTTAGATTATTTTAAATATGTCTTTAATTGGGTGGAAGATTAATAATGTACCAAAAATACATCTTGAGTTGTAATTGAATTCTTCGAAAAATATATACCTGTAAATATTTTAATTCTTAGATCATTACATGAAATCAACAGTTAAATTTAATTTTTATAACTATAGATATAACACTATTATATCTAAATTAGGGGAAATCATTGCATTTTATTAGAAAAAAATTATTCTCAATAAAATTGTGAAAATTGAGTCATTTCAGTCAATTTAGTTAGAAATTAATAGTTAATTATTTTATTGGTAATCTAGATTAGATTTCTAAATTGAATAATGAAAATATATATGATTTGTTATTACATACATATTTATTATGGTGCGGAATATCAATAGAATTGGATACAAATAACCTAGGTAATTCCAACCCAAGTAATTGTTAAACCTACTTCTCCAAATGGCTTAAATAAAAATAGAAACTATCTTGAAAACAATGAATTTGTATCTATGTAAATTATTCATTGTTTAGTATAGATCAATATTTGATTCATTCAAGACATATCTATGTTTCGATGTATTTATTTCTATTACCCAATAACTATATAGTTTTATCATGCATCCATTCAGGTGAATCCTTGAGCATACCATTCCATGAAATCACTTTTTCTATGATGTTTTCATCTTGACCTCAACATTCCATCAAGATGTATTACTGTCCATAATAGAAGACCAGTTCAATATCCATGTATGTGCACCTCTGTTCAATGATTCAATATCTCACATGAAAAACATCATTATTTAATTAAACTTTACATAACCTTCACTATAGGATTTCTTACAGAACCAAAATATCTATAATCCACTTAAAATACTGAAATTACATCCACCTAAAACATAAAACATCAAATATAATTCCATAACCATGTGTCTAAAATTTGATTTGAAAACCAAGGATCCAAAAAAACACATCATGTGTATGGTTCAACATCAAATCATAGCTCTAAATCCTCGTAAGTATATATTTTATGATATCCTATTCATCCATTCAATTTTCTATCTCAAACCACATAAACAGACCATTATAGTACCCCAATAATATAAAAATGACTAGCTGATTCATTCCCTTTTACCACCCAACAAAGCATATTAGTCAAAATAATTTGATCATTATAGGCCAACCAATCCATTTGTGTAAAGTAAATCTTTTAGAATCCCATGAAATGTTCCATGAATATTGATTCAACATCCCATTCACTAAATTCTCCAAAATAGACATGAGATAATGATATCAGTTTAATTTCACATACATGATGAGGGTCACACGTAATTGACATTATAGAGATCCCATTGAAATATACACAACACTGATTCTCAATATGATATGGAGTAGAAGAGCCCATATTCTAGAATAATCTTGAATATTTATATATTTAAAGAGTTTTTCATGGAATGTGATAATTTCATTAAATATGGATTGGGGAGTATGAGATACATTTATATATTGGGAAATATGAAATATAGTGTGGACTCAAGGATAATTATCATGTGGAGGATAAAATCCATTCCCATAAAGATGGAAGGATCCTGAATAAATTATTATAAAAATTATTCTACAATGGAGGGGTAAGGAATAGTTAATTTGTAATAAAAATTTCAAAACCTGAAAATAAAAAGGAATGATCTCAGTTAAGGTACCATTAAAGCATATGGAAATTAGCTGCAACTAACATAAGGCTGAAAAAGATACCGTTGAAGTATGAACTCTACTTGTAAGAGAATATTCATGATCACAAGGAAGTATGCATGATATATCTACAAGGATTCCAATTAATTTTCATCTCATTTTTCTAATATCATATTTTATTATATCATATATTTTAATGACAATGATTTTTAATGTGGGATTAGTTTTTTATTGATATACTATTTTATTTATATTAGGGATTTATTTTCATTCTAATTTGTTCCTATTCATCTTAATGATTTTTCATTGAGATAAAGATTATATGAAACTTAGATCATTGTGAGGAATAAATGATGAAATAAATGGTTAGGCACTAGGGATCAAGAAATTTTCACAAGAGGGACATTTTTATGGATTTACAACCCATGCACTATAAACAACACTTGGAAAGTGGTAGCATACACAACACCAATATACCATATGGCTTAAATGATTAAAATTGATCTCACTATGTTACCTTATAATGACTTATATATTTAATAAAAATACCATAGGATTACTTGAACTAGAATATGAAGTTGAATAGTAGTGGTTTATAATTTTACTTTCATTATCATTTAGAAGGATTGAGCGTGTTAGTCATTTTCAATTTCCATTACATAAGTAGATACTCGAGAATATGTGAGAAACCTAGTTGTTGAAATAGTGTATTGGATTATTCCATACCCTCTCCTAATTATTTTTCTATACTGGAAATAATCACCAGATCAATTTTCTAATTTTATTATGAAATCCTACAATGATTATTTATATCGTAACACTTGTTTATATGTCAAAAACCAGGTTGGGTACCCCTGTAACCCAATAACGAAATCGACCATGACATAGCCCAAAGGACATTCTTGATCCCCATGGGTCAGTAACTATCACCTAGCATCATTACCATTTAATTGGTAATGAATTTTCCAAAAAACATAGCAAAATGAAGATAAGAAAATAAATATATATACAAAAGAAACTCAACTATGGGTAATGTACTAGAAATCAACAAGGCATTAATTCCCAAAAAACTACAACCCAATTACCAAAATAGAGGGAAAGCATGTATTTACTTACAAAACTCACCACATCAGTGGTTCAACAGCTAGATCCACCACCAAGAGATGCTTTACCCCTTTCTCGAATGTGGAATGAGATAATCTACAAACACCCTACAGAACAAGTACGGTGTGAGCTAATAATACAATTAGATTCTCACCAAGGAATCCATATTTGATGAAAAATAGATTAACCAAATGAAGGATTAAAATTTTAGAACAAATAGGTTTGGAATTTTATAGAATATTTAAACTAATTATTTTATACAGTTCAAAAGATGAAAAATACATTATGTAGAGGCTTTATAAGGGATGGAATATTTATAAAAAAAATGTATTAAATAAAACAATTACATAAAATTGTTTATGTAAATTCCAAAGGCATGTAAAGATGTTTCAAAACTTTGACATACATTTATATCTCAAATATAAATAACAAGCGAGTAATATGGTCATCTTATATATATGTAAAATTGTTTCAAACTATACGACTCAACACTCTCTAAGTGATCAAGGAAATATGTGTATACACACATCCATTAGACACTATTAAAAGGAGACCCATCACCATCCCATTAAGGATGTGACCTACTTTATTTAATTAAACAATTTAAATAATTTAAGCAATTCAAGGTTATTAAATTTTCTAAAATGGAACTGATCCACCCACCTCTTTTCCAAAACTCAACACTAGAAATGACACTCGTAAAAATGAATGATGGTATAGAAGAACTAGATACAAAACCAATAAATTAAATCCAACATTAGGGATCATAGATCAATTAATCTCCGGATGAGATATTGAAATCCCAAATGATGAGAAAGAAGGAATGATTAATACTGATGTAGAAAGCTTACCTGGGAATCACACAGCCAATGAAATGAAAATCAAACACTGAATAAGAGGATTCGAAAGGGTTAGAGATATTCATGATCACATGGGGAATGATTTGGGTCAAGAGGAGAAAAATTCAGGAGGAGAAAGAAGAGATATATTGGATGTGATTCTTTTTTGAAAACAACATTCGATGTATTACATGACGTGTAACCCCATTACATGTCGTGAAGGATTTAATTCCTCAAACATCCGAAAAATGTGTCACATAAAATTAAAAAATGATCCTCTAAATTAAA
The DNA here is from genome assembly GCA_963277665.1 of Viscum album. Classification (NCBI taxonomy): domain Eukaryota; kingdom Viridiplantae; phylum Streptophyta; class Magnoliopsida; order Santalales; family Viscaceae; genus Viscum; species Viscum album. The sequence continues at coordinate 1,029,101,361 of OY728126.1, forward strand.
AACCTATCTTTAATTTACCCATGATGTGTAAAGACTCTTCAATTCGTATACGCTTCATAGCATGAATCCTTTCACAACTTGAATCGAGAAAAACATTCACATCATTTAATAATGTTACATGACATTTAATCCTCCTCCAGCCTGATGAAAGTGTCTGTTAATGTTATGAGTCCAAAAAATATATGACTATGCAATTATAGGATTCATCCCAATTCATTCTCAACCATACCCAGTCAATGAAAAATGAAAAACCATGACAAGGTTAAAGATATACCTGTCAGATCAATAATGGGATGTTACAACCTCCCCACCATTGAAAATATATGACCCCCAAAATCATATGAAGAAGATTCTATACCAAAATGTTGAGTCCACTACTCTCTTAAAAATAAATCACATTCTCATGTATCATGATTATTAAGGTCGTGCAGGCATAGCATTCTAACCAAAGGTATCCTCATCCCACAGTGCACCTTTATCCCAGAATCAACTATCCTAACTAGCCGCTCAATCATAGATAAGTTGTGGTCAATAGAAAGCTCACTCTAGCATAAAATATGAGATGGATCAAATAAATACTTTCTCATCTACGATACATAGAATTAATTATGTTTTTATGTGAGCTACAATGGAAGTGCTAAATGGTATGAAAATTTCCACACATTCTTAATAACCTCAAATGGATCCAAAAAATGGGGAGACAACTTCCCTTGATTATAAAGACATCAATGACCCAACCAGGGTGAAAATTTTATGAACACCTAGTCACCAATTTTAATTTTTAATGTCCTATAGAAATCATCAGTATAAGACTTATATCTGCTCTGTGATGTCAATATTTTCTAAAATATTAACTAAATCTTTACTATCATCTCATACACCAAGCTTGGTCCAACAAAAAAAAATTCACCAATCTTCAATCAAAATAATAGATATTCATTAGGATGGACATAAAGGACTAAAAATAATCCATTGTGATCATATACTTATAACTATTTTAATAAGAAAACTCAACCAGCCCGAAGTGATCATACAAAGCCCTACTGAAGTCGAGAACACAAGGGCGAAGAATATCATCATGAATTTGTATAGATAATTCTTTATAGAAATCCAACTTGGATGGTAGGATGTGAAAAAATGTATATAAGATCCTAGTTCCTCCAAAAGGCCTCTCCAAAAGAAATAAGTGAATTGAGGATCCCTATTAGAGACTATCGAAGAAGAAACTCCATGGAAATTAACAATCACTCTCACATAGAGATTTACCAACTCCTTAAATTTGGTTGTATCATGAATGGGTAAGAAGTGAACCAACTTATTCAAGATATTTATCACAACCCATATCAAATTATTCTTTCTATGGGTATGAGGAAAACAAACCAAAAAGTACATAGATATTTTATTCCACTTTCATTTAGGGATTGAAAGTGGCCAATATAAACCTAAAAGTTTCTAATGCATGGTCATAACATACTATCATGTATAGCTAAGAGAAAAAAAACTCAACAATCCCTTGTTTCATAGAAATCCACTATAGTATCCTCTAAATTTCATAGAAAATCATAGTTGTTCCTGGGTGCACAACAAAATTTGAATTTTGATAGTCCCCCATCACAACCATCCATGCTAATAAAGACATAAAAAAGTGATTCTGATAACACTGAACACCATTTTTGGAGAAGGACCACTAGGAAACTGTCTCCCCATCATAAAGAGAGTCTCTAATTCTATAAAATTTATCATATAGTTTTTGATCTTCAAGAATTATTTCTTGAAGATCAAAATTCAACTGAATGATTTCTAAAGAATCATTATCCCCTTTCTCGCGGACACAAATATGAAATTAAGAAAAGAGAGCCATAAAATTCCACTCTTTTGAATATTATTTCCCTACTTGGGATGGAATTTTCATACTCAATACATTCACAGTTATATTCACTTTCCCTTGGGTATAGGTGATGTCAAAGAAAAACGATTATAGGTATTGTACCCAATGCCTCTAGTAGAGATTCAAATCTTTTTTAGGGAAGATATAACTCAAGATTTCACGTTTTGAATACATAGTAAACTTTTATCCATGAAGGTAATGTCTCAAACTCTTAATATCATGAATCAAAATAGCGAGTTCAAGGTCATGGGTAGGATAATTCTTCTTGTGTGACCAAATAATTCAAGAACCATAAGAAACTATATGTTCTCTCAGCATAAGAAAATAGCCCAAACCAAAACCCAATTCATCATAGAAGACCACATACCCTTCCCATAATCTAGAAGAGTTAACACCAATGAAATTGTAAAAATACATTTAAAATCAACAAAATAACTCTGAAATTTATCATTCTAAGAAAACATGACCCCCTTCCGAGTCAAAGGATTCATCGAAGACTCCAACTTTGATGAGTCCTTCACAAACCATGAATAATTTCTAGCTAAGCCTAAGAATATCGAAATCATGAAGGTACTACATGGTTGATCCCAATTAATATCATCCTTCACATTTTTAGGATCAACTGATATACCCATTTTAGACACCGCATATCCTAATAATTTTTCTCCTTGATTCCATAAATCACAGTTCGAAATCTTGGCATAAATTCAGTGATTTTTTAGCAAACCCAGAAATGATCTCAGATGATGAAATTGATCTACATAAGACATTAAGTAAATGGGGATATCCACCACAAGGACTAACACAAATGTATCGATATAGTCATGTAAAATCATATTCGTCAATTCCTAAAAAGATCATGATCATTTTTAAACCGAAGGGTATAAAAAGGTACTCATAATGACTATACCTATTCCAAAATACAGTTTTTTGAATGCTATATTCCACTATTCTCAAATAATGGTAACTAGATCTAAGGTAAGTCTTTGAAATTTTCTTTTCACCTTTAAACTGATCATATAAATCATTATTCTATAGGGAATAGATACATGTCGTATACCATAACATGATTGAGGTTTCTATAATCAACAAATATGTGAAGTGAAAAATAATCCTTTTAGTAAACAGAACTGATGCTTCCCAATGTGACACCCTCGAGTGTATAAATCCTTTTTAAAAAATATCATCCAACATGGACTTGAGGTATTTTATTTCTGTTGGAGCCATGTGCTGAGAGGGAATATAAACTGGTCGAGTATCAGGAATTATTTCAAGGGAAATATCAACCTAACCTACCAGTGGAAACCATGATAAATCAGAAGGAAACACATTGGGAAAATTGAAGACAATTCATGGGAGATCATCGCTAAAATATGCCCACTCCAGATCAAACAAAACACTAATATTACCTTCCAAAACAATGAATATGATGTTCTGCATCTTCTTAATGATGGATCTCATTCTCCTTGAAAGAGAGTAGACACATCACGGGGTGTTATAAGGTATAAATATTGCATATAAAAATCAATTAGTTACACCCTCATGTTTCATTTCCGTCACTATAATGTCCCACCATCTCCTGCTCGGTCCTTCCAACTCAATGGTGGAACACTTCCCCCAGATCTCATCTGGTGTCTCCAAGAACTCAAATAAACATTTTATCCTACCCAATAATTATTATGCTTACTGAGGATTAGTAGAGTGTTTGAAAACTATATGTTTTTAGAGATGGAACACTTGAGAACAATTTCAAAAAACATCCCCTAGAGGATCCATGGATGGATCCTGAATAGGGACATGAGGTGGTGCCTTTCCCAGAGATTGGATAGAGCACAAAATTACTTTAACTAGATTTAGGTCAACTAGAGGATTTGATCACTATTCATCAGCTATAAATTCCCCCTGGTTCAGATTTCCATGCCTTCTCAAATGCATGATGCTACACAACATCGTGAAACAATAATGAATACATAAAATTAACACACAAACTGTGAAATAAAAGAAAACAAGATCTCGACCGATGGAATAAAATATATTTGGATATCACTATATCCAAATGAAAAGAGGTAAAATAATGAACTAATACACTAAATATCTTCCCTTAACCACCCTTTGAAAATTCAGGTACATTTCTATGAGAGATTTAGAGGAACTAAATTGCAACTACTTCCTATGTCCCAAAACGATTTAAAAAATGTATACTGAATTCAAGAAAAAATCTCAACAACCTCTCTCTGATACCAATTTTTCATGAACAAACCCAGGTACCCAAGTAACATGATATCTGATCTGGCCCTACCATAGCCCTAATGGAGTTCCAGATCACCATGATTCAATGAATTGCACCTAGTATCATACAATATTCATGTCGGAATGAATTTCCACAAAAAATAGGGGAATAAAGGAAAGAAATTATATATCCATACAAAATAAACTCCACTGGGAGTAATGTAATAGAATTCAAGAAGGTTCTAAAGACAAATTTACTACAACCTATGTTCCAAAATAGAGGGAACGAACCCAAGTCCCTAAGGACACAACTCACCATGTTTAAGGTCGAACTACTGTATCCACCTCCAAGAGATGATTTACCTCTTGCTCGAACCAAGAAGGAGATAATCTAAAAAAACCCAAAGGCACAAGTAGGGTGTGATCTAAACATTCTAACAGGGTCTCACCATGGATTCTATATTAGATGACAATAATATATAAACCAAATGAATTCATAAAATTTTAGAATAAATGGTTTTTCATTTTAAATAATCTATAAAAATCATGATATATAGTTCCAATAAAGGAAAATACTTTATGTAGAGGCCATACAATTAATGAAATATTTCTAAAATAATTGCTCAAATAAAACAGTTACATAAAAAAGTTTATATAAATTATAAAGGAATGTAAATCATTTTAACATCATTGAAATCTAATTATATTTCAAATATAAATTACAATTGAGAAACATAGTCATCTACCAAAAAGTAAAAAAAGTTACAGTCTATAGGACTCCACACTCTCTAAGTGATCATAAAAACATGTGTCTACACATGTTCCTCTAGAACTATTCAAAGGAGACTCGTAACCAACCCAACAGGGATGTGACCTGCTACATTAATGTTTTAGAATGTTGTATTAGCGTAGAGTGTGTCCAAATTACTCACAAATTACCTAAGGCTTGAACATTCTCTTACAAAATCAATGATAAGAAATTTATTTTAATTCTAATTAAAATACAATTAAATCTCATTCCTACATTTCAAATTCCAATTTTAAAATTAAAACCCAATATAGGTTTTTTTTAAAAACATGCATCTTTCCCAAGGTAAAACCACTGGGTTTCTATGAAAACATTTTAATCCATTCTCATAAGTTTGAAATCAATTCAAATCCAATTTTATCAATTTAACAATCAATTTCGTTAATTAAATTAAAAGGTTTAATTGATATAGCTATCATCAAATTGAAAATTTAAATAAAATAATTTCAATCAATCAATTTCCATAAACTCTCCCCAATTCAATGGAATTGTAGTTTTTCCCATTTTTCTTACCAAGACCATTTTAAATCTCCTAATTCACCAGAATTGGGTTTTATCAATTCAATTGAAAGAATGTTGGAGAAATATAATTTAAATCAATAATTGAATCAAATCCTGAAATCAAGGTTAATAAATTTTTACAAATAGAATGGAACTATATAAATCTTTCCTAAATCTCAACACTCAAAAAAACACACATAAAATAGAACGAAGGGGTAGAGGACCTCGATACACAACCTAGATATAAGATCTAATAGTACAGAAAAATGATCCATCAAATATAGGACGATATATTTAAATCATAAAGGAGGAGAAAGAGTGAAAGATGATGAATAGGGGAGAAAGCTTAACCCAGAATTACACCACCAACACAATGATGATAGAATGATGAACAAGAGGATCTAGAACGGTTTTAGAGCTTCAAGATTACATGAGGAAGGATTTGGGTTGAGATGACTGAAATTGGGGAGGATAAAAAAGATATAGATTTTATGCACAACCTATTACATTCCAATGGTTAGGTAATTAAAAAATGTGTAACCCCTTTACACATTGTAAAATAGTTGATTTTTGAAACCTCTAAAAAATGAAACCCCTTGAATAAAAAACAAACACACCAAATTAAAAAATGATATTTAATTCCCTCACAATGTATATAAACTCATCTTATTTTGTGCCCTTCACATTGTGATGCATTTAATATCCTACATCTAGAAAATCATAGACATTTTGTAACATTGTTATACAATGTGTAACCCTCCTTCAACCTATAGAAAGAGCCAATTATATTTAAGATTCCAAAAAATCTCTCACATCACCATTATAGGTATACTCCCAATTTATTCCCAACCCTAACTTTTCTACAAAAAATGAAAAATCATGACAAGGTAAAAGACAAACATGTTGGATTAGTAATGGGTTTTTATAATAATTATGTGGTACATATTGATATTTTTATAATAAATTCAAAAATTAACATCATTTTTGGGGATTTTTTTTTAGGGTTAAACATGTTTTTTGTGAAAAAAATTGGAAAATATAAGAAAACATACAAACCCAAAAATAAAAAATGATATAATTTTATAAAAATTTATAATGCAAAATAGTCATATAAAATTCATTTATTATTTTGTTCATTTAATTCATTGGTTATGTTATTTTTATTAAAAATGATTTTTGTTAGTTCATTAATTTATATAACATTTTATCTACCTTGATATAATATTATATTGTTTATTAAACTATGATAGAAGGTTTTAGAATTAGAGAAGTATACAATAAATATATGAACAAGTTGTAATTTCAATGGATATAATTATCTTATTGATTTACTTTTCAAAGAATATATATATAATGGAGAACATGTATTCCCAATATAAAAAGAAAAATGATAATTTGATTAAAACTAGGCCACTGAATAAGGAGAAAAATTAGAAAATTTTGACCAATGTACTTCCACATAATAATTAATAAAATAACTAAAAATCTAAAAGAATGGGATTTCCAAGTCATTACAAATTATCAATTTTAAGAGAATGAGTAGATTTCCTCTTTAAATGTATAAAAACTCACTCCCCCCATATGTATAATATAGAATTATAACAAACCATATATTGAAACTGTTATGATATAGGTTTTCATGTGTTTATTCAATGATTATGGATATTTTAATACTCAATTTGGTGATGAAGTGGTAAAAAAATCCCCAAGTGAGGTGGGAAATTATCCTGAATGTACTAAAGAGAAGCCCCATAGTACAAAATTTTCATTCACGGATTATAAAAAATTAAATAAATTAAGGAGAATGTGGATGGATATTGAAATATACTAGGTATGGTTTAACATCCCTATATTTTAGAAAATAAAACTACATTTGATAGTGTATTCGATATACAACACCAAGCGTAAACAACCCATGATATGTATAACCGTTATAACCATAAAATTTAAATAGTGGGTATGAATAATATTACCTAATTTATTAAATGTATATATATATATAATATTCAGTATAAATTATTGACAAATTTGTAGTGAATAAGAAACGAATTTTTAGAAAATATACTTTATTCATCAAAATTGTATTTCCTCAAATATTAATTTTATTTATTTTCATGATAAAATATTATACTTAATTTCATGAAAATTTATAAAATTTATTTTATAAAATTAAATTATTTTTTAAATCATAATATCAACACTTTTATTTTCGATGAATTTTTTTTCATTTTTTGAAAAATATTGACTTTTCAGTGAATAGTGAAAATTATATTTTTTTGTAATAAATAAATTCTTTTCTATAAATCAAGAAATTTAAATGTTGAGTTATATTTTGAATATTATATTAAGTACCATAAATATTAATTAGTTATATTTAATCCACTCATTTTCTTTTTAATCAACTTCAATATGGAATTTAGTATAATTACGTCCCTAGGATCAAAAATTATTTTTTATGAAAACTATTTTTTAAGCAAATAATTTTTCTCCTATTTAATTAATTATAAAAAATAATAATAAGAAATTATTTAAATTAAATTTAAATATTATATATCATGAAATATTATTTTATATTAAAAAAATAATTAGTATTCAAAGAATTGATATAAAATAATTTTTTTTCTTGTAAAATACAATGCTTGAAAATATGCATTTTTGTCTCTTCTATGAGATTTGTTTTAAATTTAATTTTCCAATTTTATGAATTTTATTGGATAAAATGGATTAAATATTTTGGATCAAAAATAATATATACTATCTAACAATGTAAAATTAATTTCATATCATAATGAATAGTGAAAATGTAAGAAATCAATTTCCACAGTTAAGGTGAAAACAGGTTTATCGCGGGTTAAACTAAAATGATAAGTGTAAAATGACAAAAATATTGTAAAAAGACTATTTAATATATATATTTAGACTATATAATGCCTACTTACTGATAAATATCAATTTTAAATCTCTGTTTCATGTTAGAAATCTGGGTAATACTTTTCTTTTCAAAAATTAAAAGTGTTGGACTCTATTCAATTATAAAAGGATACCCCTTCCCCTACCTTATTTAAACAATAAAAACATTTTTTCAGAAAAGAACATCCTAAATGACTTCCAAAATTCCATCCCCTAATCGTGGAATTATCTTTTATTCATAAATCCATTCTCGGAATATTTTAGGCAGAATTCTAAAGAGGTGTCCTAAGAAGAGGTAAAATTTCTAACTATCCATTTTTATTTTATTTATTCATCCACATCATAAAAATCATATTATGATATGATAATATGATAGAACCATTATCTTCTATATAACTATATTTTTTTATATTAATGGAATATCTTAAGTCTATCTCCTCTCCTATTAAATGGTATACGAAATCATCATTCATGTGTAGGGATGGTTAAGGCCTCAGGAAAGGATTTCATTAATTTTCCAAGATTGTCTCTCATAACGTTTAATAATGATTTATTTAACAAATATAAATTATAGTTTTAATATATTTACAGTTTTCTAGTTATTATATAACATAAATAATCTTAATTTCCATTATTTTTGGGATACGTTGACGTTGTTCGTGTGTACGACGAACTACCACCTCACGAAACGATGTGATTAATTTATTATTAATTATTTACATTGAAGGATATAATGATAATGTTAATGAATATATGTTATATTAAATAAATAATAATTATATTTATGAAATATTAATCATTATTAAATGATTCTATATCTTTCTCTTTCTTACTCTAATAAAATGAAAACATTGTTCGTGTACGTGTAGACTACTACCTCCATGAAATGCTGTGAATATTTTTTAATCACCATATAACTAGATTGATATATATATTTAAAGAAATAATATTTTAGTAAATATTTTACTGTAAATATTTGATGATAAAATAATACATACCTTATTTCAATTTTGTTTATTGAAAAATGAAAATATTACTAGTGTATTTGTATGACCTACCATCTCCATGATCCTAAAGTATTTTTTTCATTATCATTTGTTATGATTGGTTTTAAAAGTTAAATTGATGAATAAATATGAAATTTCATTCATCATTATTATTATAATTTTATTAAATTAATTACCTTATTGACCATGATCAAATCATCGAAGTAGTTTTGACACAATGAACCGAATGTTTTCAAAATATATCACGTGGAGAAAACTAGTTTAATATATAAATATGAAATTAAAAGTAAATAAAATAAATTATTTATGTATAATGTATTGAAGCAGAAATATTTTGTTATAAAATAAAATAATTTATGTAGTATTATTTTAGAGTATTTAATGAACATATAAGGAATGTATCGACTCGGTGTAAGAGTTTTCTCGTCTCACATTTACTTATAAAGGATATATTCCAGATTCACCACTTTTGGTTATTGGGTGGAATATAAAATATCCATTTTTCATGTAATATGAAAAATAATTTATAAATCACTGTACTTTAAGATTCAATTGGAATAAATTTATCCAAGGGGATTCACTAGAATGTTACCAAGCAGTAAAGAGTTTCTCAACTCAAGTACCTTTTTGGTTATAAAACTTCCCCATTATTCCATTATTATTTGATTATGTGTGAATTGACTGGAAAATTGTTTTATTTTGTATTTAAACATGATTGTTATCTATTTAAAGTTGTTAAAAATAATATATCCCTTGATTATCTTTCAATTTAGTGATATTATCTTTATAATGTCTAATCATCCCAAATTACTTTATTTTTGAAATTGTTTATGATATGGACATATATTAATTATGATGTGTATATACTAGAACACTATTATGTTATATTATATATATATATATATTTAAATGATATTTAATATTTTATTTGATGTTTTTATTTCATTGGAATTACAATTATGGTGTTACCAATGTGGAAAGGAATTATATTATAATCTTTTTTCTTTAGATATTTTTTACATTTATGTTTTTATTTGAGGAAATAATACAATATTATTTTCTTAAATAAAATATAATTTTATTATCCTCTATTTATAATGTTTTGAGTTTTTTTAATTCATATTACCTTTATTTCTGATTTTAAAAACATCAATAAAATCATTATTAAGTGATATTTATACAATATATTTCATCTTGCTTGGGTATATTTCTCTTCCATATCCATGTTTTATAAAATGTATTCAAAAATATTCTTTCATAAAAATAACCTATATCTTAAATCCATTTCGCATGATATTTTTAAAAAATTAATTGTTTTTAAAAGGATATTTATTAATGTATTTGAAAATGAGTCACTTTTAACTCTCTTTTTATGAAATATTTTGAAAAGAATGATTTTTTTATCATTTTCAACATGAATAGATTTTCCATCCATCATTTCTATTATTCTATTTGTGTATTGACATATTTGTTTTCATGTTTTATTTAAAATATATTTATTTCCACAATATTTTGTGACTATTGAGTTTATAAATGTTTTTTTAAATGAAAAGTTTATTTTCCATTAAAATGTTTTTAAAGACCTTTTAATGGTATTTCCATTCACCTATGTCAGTGAACATTTTTTTAATTATGCACCAATGGGGATATTGTTTAATGACAACATTCTCATTATTTTTCTAGATGGATTATCATATTGACACAGATCTCATTTATTTTTTACTAGTTAATCATGTTTCAAATAAATTGTTATTGAACCAGATTCTTTTCTATATGTTAATTTGGCTTCAAAGAGATTATCATGGAACTCGCTTTTTTTCATGGGTAAATTGTGTTTAAAATATATTTTATGTTACTTTTATCATTTACTTGGGTTATTCATGTTTCAAATATATATATTTGGAACTATATTATTTTATATGGGTTAATCATGTTTTGAAATGAATAAATGTCATTTATATGTAATTATAATGAAGTGAATTCTCTATTGACATTATTCATGATATGGTTCAAGGAAATTATTTATAATGATGGGTGGTTCCAATATAAACTAAGTCGAAGTGGTTCTATTATAATCCAAGTATTTTTGGTTGTGTAATTAACCAAGGATGGATGGTAGCACAATAAACCATGGATGGGTGGGTATGATATATCCCTATAATTCATTACGTACTCAGACAATTAAAGTTGAACATATTGGCTATTCCATTTTTAAAAAGAGATGTAAATACGATGTTCCATGATACTAATAAGTTTTTTCTATTCTTGTTATTCATTTATAATGTTTCAATGATCATGATTGATATCACAATTCTTAGCCTTATTGATTCTAATGAATCTTCCCTTTTTTAAATCAGTATGTCATGTTTTTATGTATTATGATCTAGGTACTGATGGGTTTGAATGTTCTTATGTTATACTAATTCCGTTTGATTATATTATCATTCTTTTATGCTCTTATTATGATCCCTAGTGACATTAAATTTTTAATTTTTGTGTTCACACTTACTAATCATTTTATCTCACCATTCTTATGTTTCATTTTTCCACGTTATAAATATTTACGATGAATGGGTTATATCAATAAGGGTTTCATATGTATGATGAATATTACCTAATGTTTAATATGAAAATCTAGGTATAGTGGGAGATGATATCCATATTTACGAACCCGTTTTTTATGACTCTATGATGTTATGAGTTTTTCCCAATTCAATAAAATGGTAAACCAAAAACATCTTTTAGAATATAAGTAATCTAATATTGTCCTTTTTATCTTTGATTTTTTGGATTGTAAAAAATTGGGCCACCTTCATATGTATCAAATCCAAAAATGTGATGTTTATTTTTTTCAATAACATATCTTAGAGTGTGGGTTCGGGGATGTTATATGTGGGATAATCTAATGGGGGTATTATAGAACTTTAGTTGGTTGGATTATAGCATTGAAACTGTTCAGATAAAATATAATTGTTCATACTCAGGGATAAAGGGGTAGCTAACTTATGGTCGATCAAATTGAGGATGATACACATTCCAATAGATTATGTATATAAGTTTTGGGAAAATATTTTATTGATGTCATAAACCAAGTGATATTGTGAGTCTAACCCAAGTTTAATTCCCTCAACATTTCATTTTCATGAACTTTTTTATTTAATTATTTAATGATGTTTTTTATAGGAATCAAATTGGAAAATAATTCTGCAACCTATCTACCAAACATGATGGAATTCATATTGGATCTCTCATTTATATTTTTTTTATATAAATTATTATTTCATGCCTTCTTATAATACAATTGATAATTTATTAATTATATAGTTGATTTTAAAATATTAATGTTCCTGTGGGGATCAAATTATTTTAATATTAGTTATATGTTTTATTTTTCATTACTTTTTTATTATTAGTTTATTTTTTATGAATTAATCAAAAACTAATAATTGATTTGAAAGGTTCCATGCTATATTTGGAAACATTTATACTCTTAAATAACCTTTAAATTTAAACATATTAATTTTATTTGATTTCTAATATGAAAAAATTATATAATATCATATTCTTGAAACATATGTAACTTAACTATGTTTTTTCATTTTATAAATACACTACCCAATATTTTATCCTCATTATTGAGATACATTATGAACAAATTTAATATATTTAAATAATAAACTATTTCATGACATTCATATGGAATATAGAATAATAATAAATTTATGTGGTTCTAATTAAATACAATGGTAATCAAGTGAATTAAATATTATTTATTTTATTATTATTATATAAATACCATATAAATCCATTCATTTAATCCTTTACATATTGACTTATATTTTGAATTAGATATTGTGTTCAACCTTTTAGGTAAGAGACAATATAAGGAATAAATTCTTTCCTTCCCACCCTTTAGCATATCTAATGATATATTTTCATAAATGTATGTGGGAGAAGGCTTATTTCATGTGATCTCTATAATAGAAGTTCACTGTTAATGGAATGAATATGGGGTGTACAATTAGATATAGGATGTGAGTTCATAATTTATATATTCATTATGAATATTACTCCCAATAATTCTATAATGAAATAATATTAAAGAAGAAAATATTTCAACAATAAAATAAGAAAAACATCAAAAAATAAGTGGGAAGAAAGAGGGGGAATCGTGCATTATATTCCCTATTTATAGATTATATCCCATAGAATGAAAAAGGGTAAAAATTTTGTGGATGATCACATATAATTAATGAGTGATTATTCCTCATATATAAGAATTATATATCATGTATTGTTCTTAATACATAAAACCCATCATTTAATCTTTTGGATTTATTTTGCTACCCACCTACCATTAAACCCCAGATAAACCTTGTATAATTTTTCATTAATAACATTAACTTTTTTTAGTACTAGAAAAATTATAAATAAATTTTTCATATTGTAAAATTCTTATACATAGGGATAGATCATAGCTCTATATAAAATATCCTTGGGAGTTGAGAGGAATTTTTTTGGGCATATAGTACATTAATGTTCTTGAATAATTATACTGAGTTGGTAAACATGTGTAAAATGAAGAATAATCATGGAATTTTATTTACAAGGTAATTAGGATAAATGTAAATTATAAATTATTTATAATTGTTCTCTCTAACATGGATGCAATTTTTACACATACCAGGGTAATCATTCTTAAAACAATCGAATGCCACTACTTAAGAATGAGTTCATAGATTTATTTATAATTCCATTTTTTATTTAAATATTTTATAGGTATTTAATTTATAAATAATTGTATTTTTGTTTAAATTAATTTTTTAAATTTTTTTCCATTTATAATATATTGAAAATTCTTTAAATTAATTGATATTATAATTGATAACCCTTAAATTTGTTTATATAATTTTTTATATACATTTATATATTAAAATATTGATTTGAAGTGAATAAAATTATATCTAGGTCTTAATCTTAAAAAATTATTAACAATACTTTAGCATATTTTTCATATCATTTTTTGGCAAAACAAATTCTAATTTATGGATATTGAATCCATATATTAGGGTAGAAATTAATGTTTTGAAAGTTAATGGATGATATTTTATAAGAAGTGTAAATATTATGTGTGGGGGAATTCATTACATGAAATTATGGGTGACTCTATATTTTATTTTATTATTAAATTTCTGTATGATGTTCTCTTTGGAGATTGAGTTTTGAGATTAACGAATACCATCATATGGTGAATTGAAGAAGTGGGAGTCATGAGTTGTTCTCAACTTATATATGGTCAATATAGTTTTGGTCTTTACACTGATAGGTTGGAGAAATCTCAAAAACACAATTTCAACCAATAGTGTGGTGTTTAGATAACCATCACATCAGATGCATTATGAATTGTTTCTTGAGGAAATTCATTCATGATTTTTGAAGGTATTCCCATGTTGTATTGATTGAAAACATGTTTATTAAATCATATCTATAAGAAATGAAATGAAGATAATTATGAGGAGTCATTATACATGTCATGGGGATATCTTAAGATGAGTGTTATAAATTGTGAAAAATAGATTATGAAGGATTATATTTGTAACATCCATTTTCATAGTCGTTTATGTTATATGGATCATACACCATAACGTAGATTTTTTAAAAACCCATAGGTGAATGAGTGGTCCAATGGAATATCATTGATAAACCATGATAACACCCAAAATGGGAACTTCAAATAACCAACACATCATGGATAAATGTGAGAACTTACATGGGTTGGTTGGGATTTATTCTAAATAAGCACCTTAGGAAATCAAAGGAATATATTAGAAGTCACCATAAGGATCTCAATTCCAAACCAGTATTAGAGATCCTGATATATAATTCATGAATTCTTTTTTACCATGATTTGATGTGAAATTATCAATGGAGTAAGAAGTTTACTCTTTATTCTATGATCTCTATGTTTTCTCTATGATATTGAAATATCCTGGTGGACTATAAATGAACCATAGAGAGATAAAGAAGGAAATTTTTAAATCAATTGAAATTATGAGTTGAACCAGGTTGCTCAGTAGTGTTTTCATAAGACAATGTAAATGTTATTCCAATGAAAGAAGTATCTATATCTATAATAGTCAAGGGAAATAGAAAAACAAGGATGATATATGGATGAGATTTTCGGATATACCTAATGATAGACAAACCACTGCATTGTCTAGACCTCTATGTCATTGTAGTGTGTTAGCTGTTAAAAATTAATGAGTTTTTTTCATTAAAAGATGTTATCATTAAATAAATGAGTTGAAAATCTGAAATAATCATCCAACCATTAGAGAGATATTTTTTCTTGGAATGGGTATAAGAAAAATGGTGGACAAGTGATCTTAATATATGAGGCAATTGACATTGGGATGATAAAATCAATTGAATTTATTTTTCTTGTA
The DNA here is from genome assembly GCA_963277665.1 of Viscum album. Classification (NCBI taxonomy): domain Eukaryota; kingdom Viridiplantae; phylum Streptophyta; class Magnoliopsida; order Santalales; family Viscaceae; genus Viscum; species Viscum album. Next base: position 1,029,117,150 of record OY728126.1, read on the forward strand.
TTTATTTCTTTTACTTATAGTGGAGACCATATTAATTCAATATTCATTGTTCTTATTGACAATAATATAATAACGTTCATTTAGGGATCTCAGTCATTGTTCTCCAATTGTTATTCTCTTCATTCTAATAATGATTAAACCCTATAAAAGAACTAATTCCAATAGTGTTCACTCTCACTGTGTATCTCATAATCAAATCAACATATTCAAGATCCAATCATACTAACTAGAGAATGTATTATGTGTTTAGAGATGGGTTTTTTTGGAAAGCACTAAAATCACCCCTTGTTCTGATGATATACTCTCACCTAGGCTACACACATGGTATCAGAGAATACTTCAAGTGGTTCAAGGTATATTTTTTATATATCCTAATTTTATATTTATTGGTAATATCATTTTATCTATGAGATATATATAGGATATAAATACCATAAAAAACAATTTATTTCTTTTGTTAAATGGAATTTAATTCCATTTATGAATGATTTGTTGGTTCCGTTTCATATTTCACTAGAATATGATGTTCTTGAAATCACAATGAATAGGTTTTGTAATCTGGAAGTTAGGAAAACCATCACTTATCATGATAATCACAATAATTAAGGATATTTAATAGAGAATAATTTATTATTGTAATCCCTCTCACAGATTAATTTCAAATGATAAATTGTGTTAAATATATTGAATTGAATATACAGAAAACTCTCCGAAATCCAAAAAATAGATATAGAAAGTAGAAAATCATAATTATAAGCATTTCAGGAATAATTATAGAATATTAAAATGAGGGAAGATGAATTTATAGATTTATTCTTTGTTCAAGGGAAAAATATTATATGCACTAGTAATAGTTATAGATAAATTCTTGAAAATTCAATGATTATAAATAAGCTTGTGAGAATACTCTCAAATAATTTGGATGCAAATATTATACACTTTAGGGTAATCCCATGGATAAATAGACTATGAGTAAACTCAATAATGTTTTTTTATATGAGTTGACGATAAGGCTATACTTTTTAAAAATAGGAAATTTGGAGAGAGATATGATTTTCAAATCATCAAAAGAAATTAAATATATTGATTCTATAAATAATCATGAGTCGTAATATAATTTTGAATATTGTTTCAGGGATTTTAGTAAATTCATACCCTTACTTTCTATGTGAAAGAATTTAGGTAATGTTTAATTAAAGGGTAAAATTACTTTTAAATATATTTCTTATGAAATGATTTTTCACTTTTTAATTAATTTTCATTATAATAATCAAAACAATGAAGATTATGACAAATATAAATTGTCCTAAAGATGGAAAAAGATATAAAGTTGTCACAATGGACAAATGTAAATTGAAGGAAAATTAAATTACAACAAAAATTAGAAGAAAATTTTCTCAAAACATGATTCAATGGCTTCTAATAGGGAAATATAAATAGGGTCAGAAGTATATAATATAGATGGGAAAACATACTTTATGTAGAAGAGAAAACTTTTTAATTATTTTATTATTCCCTTATTGAAAACCCTAATCATAAAATGTTTATTATATTTTTTTTTGAAAATGGGTTAAGATAATTAATAAATTTATAGAAAATAATCCATATTATAGTTCTAAAAAAATATATGGGATATGTTTCTGGAAAGAAAAAACAGACATGGAAGAAAATATTTTTTGGAAAAAATCAGAGTTACTCTTTCAAACATAAAACTTGTTTTTCAGAATTTAATTCCTCAAGTAAGTTGATATCAATGAAAATAAGTAACATCCAACGGGAATATGAAGAAAAAAATAGAAAATTAGTTGGAAGGATAAAATGGTATATAAGATCACGATCAAGAAGAAAATTTATGACTAAAGGAAACAGAATTTGAGTAATGAAAACTAGTTTTACCCATGAAACATTTAAATTGAAAACCATTGAGTGGTAGGGAGATTTAAATTTAACCTACAATACAATTAATTATTTAAATATCATGGTGTAATAAATAAAATAGGTAGTCTATACACCATATAATCAAATTTAGGAGTATAATACCAAAATATCTCATGGAAAGTAATTTGGGATAACAAACCCTTAAAGATTTTGTAAATTTTTAATCAATACCCCATGGGATAAAGAAAGTGTAATAGAAATTTAATATCATGAAATACAATAGAATCTAGATAGATAATATTACTGTGTTAGTCAAAACAAAATTTCAAAAAAATGTGGAAGAATAAGAAATATGACTCAATGGGTGTAAATATAGACAATAAAGTTTTACCCTGTTCCATATTCATTCTACACATCTTACAAAATTTAGGAATAGAACTATTATGTTTATTAGATACCTTATTAGTAACATTATTAATCCATGTTTCCTATAATATGTAATATTTATTAAGATATGTTGTTTCTTAATAATATATATTTTTCATTAGTTTTCTTTAAAATTGAATTGGTTTCAGTATACATTAGTAATTTTAGTGATCAAAGATGTAATTTTAATGATAAATTATAAAATTAATATAACATTTATTGAAATAAAAATATAATTATATTATTATTAACTAAATCATTTTGGTATTTATATTTTGATATTCATCATTGATATAGTGATAGAGAAAGTATATTCCATTATTTTAATATTAATTTCATTGTTTTTAGTCCCCCAAATGATTGATTTTGAGGTCAATTGTCACATTTTATGGTTTTAGAAACATTTTACACTTAATTTCAAGAATTACATAATTTTGGATTTCAACTATTTTAATTTAGATAAATATTTCAGAAATAAAATTTTATACACTGATAAAATTTATGAAATTCCTTTTTATAGGCTTAAAATATACTGGGATTCATTTCATTCATGTGGACCTAGAGCTGAATCCAACATTTGGAGGCACAAAATATTCTCACAAGTCAAGCATCTAAATTTGTGTACATATCAATATATATTTTGAATAAGGGTATATAACTCATAAATGGATGTAAAAATAGAGAATAAATTCAACATTGATAAAGATAAAATCTAAAGAAATAGATTTAATAACTATGGAACAACTTTATTTTTCCTATATCAAGGCCATAATTTCATGGGAAATCAAATTATGGAAATTCAAAGACTATTCCTTATCAGAATAAATTTTTAGTGTAAATGAGATATATCTTTTTCTACAAATGTATAAATAAAATGAAATATGGTGGTAAAATGTGAAAGGCATATTTGATGAACTTTAAAGAAAAAATATTTCCCATATTCTGTCATTAATTGGGCCCACCACATGAAAATGTGTGGTGTTAAATCCGAGAGAAATAATTTCACCCCTTTTTCCCATACAAATGAATCTTATGTGATTTTCCATGCATTGGGAACTTTAGGTTGAAATTTTCTATATTTTTATTTTCAATTATTCTATATTAATATGATGAATTTTTAATATATTTTAATCTTATTCTTCCTCTCAATCTCATATTTTTATCTTTTCTTTTTCTACACCATTATCTTCTCACTGTGAACTCTTGTACTCATAGTAATGAGTAACTAACTAAAGGAAGTTCTTAAGGGAGGAATCCTGTTTTGAGCCCATGTTATTGATCAATAATGTTTTATGATTCTTATTTTCCTATATTTACATTGAGGGGGTCTTATTGGAAAGGGAGCCTTTGTGTCTCTACGTTCCACCTGAGGTTTAGCTTTCTCTTCTACAGTATTATCTCTACATTGAGGTAGTGGATGTGTGTTATCATGGAGATCATTGAGTACATCATATAGTCACAAAATAGGTATTAGAGGATTTTCATACATGAAATAGTGAATTTTAACTATATTTATTTTGAAGTAATAAAGAGAAAATGAAGGTTCACTCCATGTAATTTCCTAGTAGAATCTTTTTTCTATCTAACATCACCCTGTGTGCATTCATTATATTATCATTGCTTTATATTTATATATACATACATATATATATTAATATTATATGAAATTTTATAGGGAATTATTTATATTATTAAGTTTTATATTATTTAGAATTTAAATAGTGGCAATAGAAATTTGGTCTAGTGTGAGTTGCTTCCTTGAGATCGAACCTATATGTGCACTATATTCCATGATTAGCTAAATAAAATATTGATCAGTGATTCATGAAATGTTCTTGTGTATCATATAGTATTATATCATTGTTCATGTAGTTTGTTAGACTGAACCAAACAATAAAAACCATAATTAGATGTTTGAGTATGGATAAGAAATCATTTATTTTTACATAATATCATTACAACATAAACTAAATTATTTTTTATATTAATTATTACATTGAATCATATTTTATGTGGCTTATAAAATTTACTAAAATCATGAAGAAAAATGAATGATGTTACTTCGTGGAGGCAGTGGTCTACACAATGCATGGTTAAAGTTCTTTTGTTTTTCTTAGTGTATGTGAATGAATCAATAATGGTTGTCACATTAATATAATAATACTTCATTATAATAAATATATTTATTTCAATATATTAATATTGTTAGGTTATGCTTGAATGAGATGTATTAAGATGAAGAGGTAGGGAATAAGTAATACTCACTTTTATACCTTGAACATTCTCTTTAATGCATCCTTGAAAATAACGAGCCTAGGATAAATAATTGATAATAGAGGCCTATAAATATGATAAATTATTCTATGAAGATAAAAATATTATGGTTTTAGGAAGAAATTATAAGAGAAAGAAAAAAGTTTTTTGGGTAAAATATTACTGATGTTCATAAAATTATGTTCATAGTTTTTATAAATTCATAATGTCATTTAAAAATGAATGTTTTAATCTTTAAATACATATTTTAACAATTAAAATGTTTGAAAAACATATGTTTCTTGATTATATAATTATAAAGTCATAAAATTTTTAGTTTTGGTTAAAAGTGTATTTTTTAATTTTCACCAAAAAATAAAATGTCTCATAATGTACCAAAATTACATATTAATATAATTTTGAAAAAAAATTAATGTTTATTTTATCAAATTAAGATTTTAAAATTTCGATATTTATGTATTTAAATTTAACTATAAAAGAAAAAAAATTGTTTTATTTAAGAATAACTTTTAAAACATCAATTGGAATTAGTGTTATTTCAAATAAATTTCTAATTAATTGAATGTTTTTGTAGTAATTTATAAATTTAAATATTAACTATTATAAACTACATTCAATTTTGTCTAATTTAATTTATTTAGATAAAATACTATACCACATTTTTTTTAATTTCTCTTTGAATGAACATATTTTTTTTAAAAATAGTAATCAATGAAAAAAAGTAATATGTAACTATTTAAATTGATTATTATATTCTTATTTACTAATTATTATATTCTTCATATAATTTTAATATGGTGAGATTCATTTTAGTCAGGTGATTTTTTAGTTCCATGTTCCATGTGACACAGGCTAAGGAAGACTGTATCAATTTAAATAGTCCATAATCCCTGGTCATTACATAATTTTACACCAAAAGATATTTCACTTTAAATTAATATTTGTTAGATATACACTAAATTTTGAATTAAATTTGGGTCAATGTATCATACTATGTGGTCTAATTTGTTATAATGCATTGTAAATGGAATAAATGGAATTAATTATGAATGGGATAAATGTATTATATTTATTAAAGGAACTCAATGAATACATTAAATTAGAATAAATGTTGATAGATACATTGAATATAGATGTTGTGTTTCCTTAAATAAATCACATCAAAGATATATATATATATGTGTGTGTGTGTGTGTGTGTGTGTGTGTGTATGGACGAAATACCTCATCTTTAGTATGACTGGTTTCAAGAAGCATCATGATTCTTTATTTTTCCTGCGACACCATTTTTCATGATAGTGACGGTGCTGGAACCCCATTAGTGTATTAGGGTCCTCTCCTTAAGAATGACGATCCACATGCCAATGTAGCAATCCTAGAGGTAAATGTATTTCTTATTCTCCTATAATAATCTTTATAAACCATATCAGATAAACAACAAGATGTATTAGATTAATATTTGGTGGGAGGTTCACATGTTTTATAGTTTTTCACCATTTCAAATTTTGTTTGGCATAAATTGTTCTAAAATCGACATATTGGTCGTTTTTATTTCTAAGTCACTTCAACTATTATGAATAAATTTTATTCACCCCTTTTGAAACCCAATAGTGTTATCAGAGGACCATATGTGTTTTTTATTTTTTAAATCATTCATGTAATGAAACAACATAAAAAATATGACATCCTTTTATTTTACTGAAGCATAATAAGTAATGCATAAAAAAATAAATATAAAAAAATTAAATTTTTTTTTATGTTTTTGATAAATAAAGAATTTATTTATTTATTAAAACAATTCAATAATTCAATGTATTTTAATATTTATAAAAATTTTATAAATAATTGAAAATATATTTTAAAGTAACTCCAAAATTTAATAATGTTTTTTATAAACTAATTGACTATAAAATGAATATGGTTATTTTATAAATAAATAGTTTTTCAAATAAAAATGGAATGTAAAATGTTTTCAAATCATAGTAAATGGTATTTTGGAACATTTTCAAAAATAATTTATTATAAATAATATATAATTAAATATATAAATTTATAGGAAAATTTTATTAAAACAATATTCTTTTATTAGCTATAAATTTTTAAAATACTTATTACCAAATTATAAGAAAATCATTATTGTGTAAATAAAATATTTTTATTTATAAATCATAAGGGTAATTTATAAAAAATTAATAATTTGTAGAATATGGATACAATTTAAATTTTTTAAATTTTAATTATGAAATATTTATAATTATTAATTTGAAATTAATCAAATTAAATTGGCCTTTATTGTGATAAATTATTCAAACAACATAAAAAATAGTATTGATGGATTATTAATTAATAGATTAAACAGTATTTTAATATATGATATTAAATTGATGAAAAATATTTACATGATTGAAATAATATTATAAAATTGTTTATAATTTATTTTATTTCAAATATTCAAAGCATTATGCCTTATATTGAAGACTATGACACATTCATAATGAGTGAAAATAGAAATTATTGTGTTTATTATTATGAATTGTTTTGTAAATTTAATAAAATAACTTTTATAAATTAATTGATTATAAATGGTTTATGGTTAATGAATTACATTATTAGGATACATTTATTACAAATATTACATTAATAGTTAAGAGTTAATATTATTCATATCCATTTCAAATTAATATGTTTTATAAAATGTTTTTAAATCTTAATTAAAAGGAATTAAATTATATAAAATATAAAAAATCTTGTAATAAATTGTTTAGTTGAAATTGTAAATGATTTATAAAATATTTTATGAATCAAATAAATTAAGATAATATATAAATGGGATTATATTTGAATGTTTGATTTTGTTCATAATAAAGTAATTTTAAATTATCAAATTAAAAGGAAGGTCGTCTTTATAAATAGTATTTGGGACACTAATTTTTTTTGAAGATTAATATTACTAATTTTTTAAATAATATAACATTTTTTATATATAAATTATAAAAAAGTGTTTATATAAAATAAAATGAATTATATATTTATTCATGAAATACCATATATATTAAAATTCCATATAATATATAAGATAAATGAATTTATATTTAAATTGGATATAAAAGTGTATATATGAAAAATTAAGGAATATAAGTAATGTTTAAATTAATTATCAAATTATTGTAATAAGTTTTTATGAAGATGGTTATAAATTATTCCCACGTTTCAATTTATGAAATTTTCATTTATTTAAGTTATTCAATAGATTATTTATGTACATAAAATTATTTATATTTTTAATGTTATGAAATTTTTATTTGAAAAAATACTTTTAAGAGATATAACCTCACATCACATGTTATAAGTTAGACTATATAAGATATGTTTTTTCATATTCCTTTATTGTGTTTTTTTTAGAGTTATTATATTTAATTTTGTTTTTGATAATTTTTTGTGAATATTAGGTGTTATAATTATATTTAATTGAATTATCTCTTGCATAAATTGTCCCTATAGAGAGGGACTTCAGACCATACTACCAACGGAACATGAATATTATGCCTTTTCATAGAAAGGTGAATGAGGTTTTTTATCTATTTTTAGGATTACTCATATGGATTTCATCAATATTACATATTCAAATTCATTTATTTGAATAGTTATATCAAAATATACATATGTTGTATTTACAAATGTATAAATATACTTGGACGCTAATTTAGGGTGAGTAACACAAAATTGTGTGTTGTGTAATGTTCTGAAAAAATGTCATGTGCACACATTAATTCTGTAGTGGGAATAGGTATTATAAAATAAAATTGATAGAAGAATTACTATAGAAAAAAAATAGTACATGATATGATAAATATTACATAACATTTAATAGTTATGAATTTACTATTTACATGAGAAATATTAAATTTTAAAGACATTGGATAGTTTTTCCTTCTAAATACTTATTGTTTTATTCCTTATAAATAATCAATTGTCAGTACCTCGATCATCTAACTATCTTCATTATTCCATTGTATTGTGACCCCAAATTTTCTTATATAAGTGAACAATGTAATGGGTGATATTGGATCATAATCGGGAAGAATCTATCATAGTATGGTTCCCCTAGGTTGTCTTTTTTAGCTTTTTTTGGATTTTTTCATTGAGAGTCTCATATCTAGGAAACCATTATGAAATATATCATTGTAATTATATTGATTTTATCCATATTATGCATTTATATTAAAAAAATTCCTCTCAAAAATCCAATAATGATTTGTTTATTTGGATGATTCCCTACATAAATTAATGAGTGCTGAGAGGGATTCAAAAGTAGATTTATTACTTTGTCAAATATGGATATTGGATCATTAAATAGATATTATGTATAGTTTCATCAGTTTTATTGGGAGAACTATCTATAATAGTGCTTAATGAAGATATATATGACATGATATTCATCTAATAGAAACAATTTTTATGGTTATATAATCATTTAAATAAATCTTTTTTAATATATCCCTAAAATAAGGAGATTAATGTTTGAAAATCCTAAGACTAGACAATTAATAAGAGTTATTGTAAATTATTATTTTTTTGTGTTAAATAAAGTCTTTTTTGAATGATAATGTGTTTCATTCATTGAATAGGTAAATCTTGATTCTTGTGAAGCATATAATAAACCAAATTATATAATAATGGAATTAAATTCAAAGTTACTAATGGAATATCAATATCCATTAATATACTCAATATGATTTAATATATTAATGAAGTTTGATATGGTTGGATATGTGAATGAATTTTTGAGAGTTGAGGGTTCCTTATGAATTATTCTATAAAAGGTATTCATTTTATGTTTCATATATTGATATTTTCTTAAAGTATGAATGAGAAAAATAACAAATTAACTGATATAATCAATTCCTGAGAATAAATAAAATAAATGTATGATGTTAAATTTCTAGTATTATATAATTAGTATATTTCAGTAATGTTTCGAACCAAAATAAAAAAAATTTATTAGGAGGATCCAATAATGATTATTATACTATCCATTTGGGGCCACTGAAATCTAAGGGTAAAATCTTGAATGAGGAGTTATAAGTTTTCAAGACCGATTTTTTAGGATATCTGAAGGAATTTATAAAACTATATTGAATTTCCATGTCAATTAACTATGTTGTAGACTAAAATTCATCAGTTTTTACGATTATGTAATGTCGAATGTATATTTTAATAATGTTGTAAATATATTGGAGTTAAAAATTAAGGTAGGAATTGATATTTCTTCTATTTTTCATTCATGTGATGAAGAAAATAGTTATCACATTAGATATTTTAATGTAAAACAATTTAACAATATTGTATGAATTTATGTAAAATATATTCATCTTTATATCACTTGACTTATATGATAAGAGGTGTTTTTTGAAAAGTTATTTATGAGATAATAAAATCAATACATGTGGTTTATTGAACAATAGATTATATATCATATTTAGAGAAGAATATATAGATAAAAATATTTAATTTAGGATAATGTTATTATCCATCAATTTGTTAAAATGTGAGGGAATTTCATTCCTACCAAGTACTGGTATATTTTAATGAATAAATATTATTTATCAATAATGTAATCTAAACACATAGAGTACTATATGTGGAATTCAAATAATATTTCATTGTTAAATATTTTTATGAAGTTAAAAAGGTATTATTTTCTAAACATAATGATGTTATTGTTCAATATTATAATGATAATATATGTTGAATTTAGTTTCTAAGAGGTTAGTTGAAGTATTCTTAAATTGTGTGATGTTAAAAGTTTACAAATAAAAAATTATATTAGTTTATTATTATAGTGATTTTTTGATTAATATGTTAAAGGGTTTAGGATATGTGATAATAAGGAAAAATATAAATACTTATACTTAGTTATCATCATTAAGTGAATAACACTACTTCTTGAAGTATTATACCTGTCATGTTACCAGATTAATTGTGCTTAAGAAATTTAATAAAATTTTATGTTAGGAAGGTAAAAAAGAAATGAAAATAGAAACATTTAAGTTTACCTAATAGTATGGATATCACATTATCCTTAATTTTTATTAGGATGTAATGATAATTTAATAATGTAAATAGTCACATTATTCACAATTGGATATCAATGAAAATATTTGATGAATATGGGACAAAGAATAATAATTATGTACTTAAAAATAGTAGAATATCACATCATAACATTTAGATTTTATGGAGATAATATATACATATGTGTGGGTGTGTGTGTTTGTGTGCGTGTGTTAAAATATTTGAACATTGAAAATATGATTCATAAGTATCACCATTATTGAAACGATAATACTTCATACATGTTACTCATTAAAAATATTATTATGACTATTTTTCATATACTCACACATAGATGTGACATAAATTATATATATATGTAATGTATTTTCGAAACTATTATCCTAGAAAATCATTAATGTCATGTAAAATATCTTGGAAAAAGTTACATGGAGATATTTTGTAACCATTTTATAATAATGTAAATTTTGTTTATCATTCGTTCAATTGTTTTCAAATATAATTTAAATGAAAAAATGAAAGATAATATCCCCTCAAAATATAAAAACATGGTATTTTTCCCTCATCAATGGTCATAATAATGTATAATGGGTTGTGATGAAATTTTAATGATAGGTTGAGAAGATTATTGTACCCATTTTAAAGGGTTTTATATGATATATGAAGAATATTTTCCAAAGGTAATATGTTGGGATGTATTACATAGTCTGGATTACTAAATTATATCACATGGAAGGTCATACATTAATCGATATACATAGGGGTATATGATTATTATCCATCATTCTTACCTAAGGTTTGTTTCATTAAAAAAAATTGATCTTTTAAACTTTTATATTCCACCTATGAATGTAAAAAATATCAACTTAACTAAATAGGTGTGGCTGAGTAATTTGTTGATCATGTTGTTGGTCAGAGATTAAAAAATATCATTTTTCTCCCTTGTATGATAATTAAATACTTCTAGAATTTGATCCAATTAGAATGATGAAATGCATGGTTATTCTTATTTATAATGCTTTTTGTTCCTTAAGGTACTTGGTTAATGGAAATGTTATGTGTTAATTCATAAGATTAATGACATGTGATGTATTCATCAACATAGTAAATATATATCATGAAATCAAGAAAAATGATTTGTCCTATACTATATTAACATTTTCCACATCTAGTGGACTATTGATGATATACAGAAATGAATTATATAGGTATACATATTATGTATATGAGACAACTACTAGTGGAAATGTTCATATAGAGATTTAAGTATGTTTAATGGAGATCAGACAAACCCCCTTAGTATATTGCATAACATTTAATATTTGATAAATGTTATTATTTTCTCACGTCTATGAATTACTGATTTCATATTTTTTATCTATATTCTATGGAAATCAGAGTGATAATAATATTCCTCTATATAAGTATTATGTTCTACTTGAAGCACCTCTCCAAAAATAATATACTATGATAAAATTATATCTGAAAATAATTTTTTATGGATTCACAAATAGTGTTATTGTTTTCCATACATTTCTTAAGGTTTTTAGTGTAAGTGGGAGAATTTTAAATGTGCACTAAAATATCTTTTAGATTTAGGTCTATGAATCTTCTCAAATAGTTTAATGAAATTTAATTTATTATGAATGGTTTAAACATAATCCATTATGAATGTAATATATGGGTTGTATTCATTAAATTAATTCAATGAATGAATTAAAATATGAATAATCTTATTCAGATAGATTCAATATGAAAAAAAAATTAATAAAATGATATTTACTAAGGATGGATATATAAAGGTATGATGTAACACCGTGATATTTCTGAATATATGTATCTTTAAATAAATTTAATTTCTTTGATATCTTGTAATACACAAAACACTGAGTTTGAATGAACATTGATATAATAATAAATTATTATCATCAAAACGTGACCCTTATGACCCAACCATTGAATCAGTGGGTATGAATATTAGTAGATGAAATATTAAAAAAATATAAAATGTATTAACCCAATAAAATATTATTTATTAATTCTTATAAATTAGCGCTTGATTTTTAGTAAATTCATTTAATGCTTAAGAAATGCTTTTTATTCAAAAAATATATTTTATTGCATTTTTTTACTGCAAATTAAAATTAATTTCTTCCACTATTAGAAATTTTATTTTATAAAATCAATTTTTTTAAAATCATCACATCAAAATTAACATATGGGGAAATTTTAAGAATTTTCATAAAAATTTTATTTTTAGTTAATAATGAAGAATACCTAATTTTAAATACACTCATTTATTTTAATAAATCAATTAACTTAAAATTTTAATTTTATTTTAATTTTATCTATTATAATTTATATTCAAAATAACCTAATTAATTCAATTTTAATATCTAATATTCACTATTTTTCTATAAGTTTGTTTTTTCTCTTAAACAATTTATATTTCTAAAAAAAATTCATTATCTTTTACGCACTTATATTAAAATTGTTTTCTTCTACATGTAGATATTATATAATAAAAATTTATTACCTTTTTGTAATAATGAGGATAAAATTTGGTACATATTTCAATTTTTTGTCATTATGAATAGTTTCCATGAAAAATTATTATCACATCCATAAGATTAAATTGAGAAAACTAGGTTAAAACAATGAAATAAGGTATCCAAATCAATAGAAATATTTCAAAAAATTTATTTGATGGGATAAAATAGACCATAGGAATCTTAAATTCATATATAGTGAAATTAGGTTTTTTTACCATTGATAATGACATTAATATTATTTTAACTACTTAAAATTCTCAAATATCACTAAGATGACTTCAATATGTCTAAAAATTGCATTAGGATAAAAATATAGTAAGTTATGTTCAAAGTGTTAATTTGAAATACAAATTATCAATTTATTATATTATTTTTTTACTTTTTAGTGAAAAAATAGTTTCCTTGACTTTTTACACAACGCAGACACAATTCTTGTACAAAAAGTAGAAAAATCATGTAAAAGTTTTTAAAAAAATTCAAAAGTAATGTTATCTAGGAGATAAATAGTGAAGCATGAATTTTAAATATTAATATGAAATTTTAGTTATGTGTTAAATTTTATATTCTAATTCATTTTGATCCATGATGTTTTCAATTTGGATTAAATGAATAGTATTAAAATTGGTGCTAATGATATTTTAAACAAAAAATTATTAGATAATTGAAAGTTAATAAAAAACCAATTTTTAGAAAATTTAATGGTATATGGTTTAAAATAAAATTCATATTCCCTTTATAGTTCACATTTCATTTTATCCTTACATTCATGACCATTAAATATAATAAAACATTTATTTTTTAGTAATTATAAAAAGATAAAAATGAGTAAAAATTAAGAGATACTAGTTAAAATATTAATTACAGATTATAAATATTATTGAATGAGATTATTTGGATTAATATTCATCCCATATTATATATTTATAGGAATTTTCTTACACTTTTACTATAATATTAATTTATATTAATTTAATACTTTCAGTATTTCCAAAGTGCCCCTCCCCATACTTATAAACTAAAACCCCTCCATTATCTTTTTTATATCAACTTGAGCATAATTGATCTACCAAAACCAATCCAATTCTCGATTTAAATTTACAGTAAATGTTGTTTATGAATTTTTATTCTTAAAATTACCTTCAATGTGACCTTAAAAAGGGATCTAATGGAATACTACTGAATAAGAGGTAATCATCTTTGATAACTCTTTAAAAAATTTCATCTTCCAAATCCAATAAATATCTTATAACAAAACTAAACCAATAAATATGGTGTCATATATATACTGATATGTTATTATTATTATGGCATGAAAATTCCATCTCATTTCCATCCTTTGGAATGATAAAAATATCACTTGTTCATACTTATGACTAATCATCTCGACATAGCGGTATAATTCATTTTCAATACCATTTTCATTGTATGGTTAAAAAAATTTAAATAAGATTATATGTTACATTATTGAAATAATTATGGTTGTATTAATATATTATATCATGGACCATTTTACCATTCTATCATTTAGAAATGATAACATCACTCATGTGTACATGTGGACTGCAAATCAATGAATCTAAGTGTTTTTATTTCATTTATACAGTACATGAATGGTAATAATGATATATTAAATGAATAGATATGATATATATATATGATATAATAAGGATTACTTAATTTTAAATTATTAATTATATTTCTTTTTTGTCTGTCAAAAGGGGAAAATAATGTTCATGCTTACGTATGATCTACCATCTCCATGAGTGGTGAAATTTAGTTTTCTATCTCTAACATTAAGGAATGATAATAGAAAATTATTTAATAATTAAATATCATATCTGTAACATTGATAAAATTATATTTATGATGAAACTCTATCCAATTCGAAAGAACTGAAACATCTCATATGGGATATTCATGGAAAAACCAAGTAGTTTACCCCAAAAAAATGATAATAATGGAAGATTGTTGAAGAACTTGTTATAAGATGTTATAAGTGTATCATATATGATATTATTTTTATTAACTTGATTATGATATAGAATCATAATAAATTAAAATTTATTATACATGAGGCTAAGAACACTTACGATGTAATTCAGGCCTGATGTAAGGGATTTCATAACTCAATTTTGGGTCATTAGGTTATATTACTTCTTCATTGACTTAGATATTCTGGGATTATTTGTGCACTGAACATTGATAACTTTATTTTTTACTTCCATTTTTGTGGATTTAATTTTTTACATGTAATCACTATATTTATTAAATCTCACTTCAATGATATGACCTTTGTAAGGGATTTCATCTCAATTTCCACACCATTGAGACATATTTGGTATTACATAACAATATTATTTTATAAGGTGTATATAATTCCCCTTTGATATATTTAAAATGAACATATATTCATTTATGGTTATTATAGTTTCAATTCAAATTTACTCATGCAAGAGGTTATAGTTTAAAAGTTACATGTGTGGTAAGAATTACTTTCTCACTCTCATTTTTCCCGCTGTTACACCTATCAACCAATTATTGAAGAGAAATTGGAAACTTCTAGTTTTCTCTATCCTCCTCAAGTGAAGGATTGGAAAATGGATGAGGTATACATGGACTTTTTTTAAGATTACAAAAAACTCTCTAAGGGATAAATTTTATCTGATGGTGATTGATCTATTGAAAAAGTGAGATCACTTCATTCTTGTAAAATACACCATAAGTGTCTTAGATCTGGGTAATATATATGAGTAGGATATTGTGAGGTTATAAGGGGTTCCTTTACTCGTTGTTTAATACATGGATCCTTGGATTACATTGAGGTTTTAGAAAAGTATCCAAGTGGAGACGGGGACTCAATTCAGGTAGAGTAAAACATATCATCCATCGACATACATTCAGAAAACGAATTCCATTCATATCATGGAGGATATTCTCCATGTATTTGTATCGTATTTTGATGGATCATGGGACAACCATCTAAGAGTGATTCAGTTTTATTAAAAAATAGTTATCAATAATAAATTATAATGTCTTCGTTTGAAGATTTTAATGGTCTCTCATGCATATCAACTGTTTTTTTTGAAAAAATTCAGTGAATCTTCTTTTGTTGGACCAAGTTTGGTTTTTTACACATCTGCAAGGACATATTCTATATGTCAATGCCGAGATATGGTGTAGAGTTAACCAAATTTTTTTGGTCATCAACGACATTATCCATGGTAGTTTCTCAAAGGTTAATAATTTTTCTTGAATTTTTATCCTCAGTTGGATCACTTTTGGAATGGGATGTAGGGGAATTTGTTACCAAGATATATTGGAACATATTAGGTCATTGAGAATATTAAAAAGTATTCTAATAGATTTTAATTTGGGACTAAATTTGAAAATATTTGTGATGTTTTCCACATATTGTAGCTCCAGATTTATCATCCTGATCCTGATAACATTCTATGTTTGGAAGAGATTGATTCAGAACCATACATTTCTTTGGTTTATCATCAAGTAGAAATCATTGACTCTCATGTGAATGTCCTATGTGAGAATTATATTTTCTTAGTTAGATTATTATGGTGACACTAATTAGATTCTCATTAGATATGGTATCATGATTCTTTGATGAGGGATTAGTGGACTCACCTTTTTACCCATCCTAATTCGTACACATGACTTTTTAGGGAAGGAAATTATTATTGTGGAGTGTTTATAACATCTTGTTACCCTATTTTAGGTAAATCCATACTCTTTCCATGTCATTACTATTTAATTGGATTCATATTTTGACACCTAATGATGGAGGAAATTTTCATATGAAAATTAATTAATGTTCTGAGTTGGAGGATTTTTGAATTTATAGGATCCATGTATTAATGCGATATTGTCTTGGGGGGGGGGGGGTTCTCCCTGAGTTCGGAGACTGATCACAATGTTTTGAGTTTATGTGTAATAATATAAAGTCTTGTATTTTGTGTTGGGAAATAAAACATCATTTAAATTGATTACTCGATATGTACATGGTCTCCTACCACAATTCACAAAAAAAATTTAACATATTTTTTATGGAGTACATTATTTGTAATTTTTACAAAGTTTATAATAATAAAAGATTTTTCTTAATTAAAAGGATAATTTTTTTCCTATGTATCTAGACATGAGGAGTTACATGACATTTAAATAGTGTAAATGCCATGTAAATATCATGTGAAACACTTTTTTTGGAACTATACGGGTGATGATCGCATTTTATTATCTCATAGGTATCTTGTATTTCAACCTATAACCATTATCTATTGATTTTTGGAGTCTTTATTTGATCCAATCTAATCCGTTTGGTGATTTCTCATCAAGGTGGGGGTCTGAGTCTCTATGAGTAGTGATCATTTCTACTTCTTCATTTAATTTATCATTGAATTGTATTGGAATTGTTTTATCATATATGTTGATAAGTTATGGTGTTTCTTCTTATTATCATCAAGATTTATGGTGTGATGTTGTTTTGGAGTCTTTTTTTCGTTTTGGTGTGGTGGAATTTCTTTTGGATGTAGATTTTTATTCATCTTATTTTACAACCCATTAAGTTAAACATGATCAATTCAAAGGTGTGTGGATTAAATCTAGGGTCTCCATGGTTATTGTTAAATTCTTTAATTGGTGGATACTTCATAGGAATGTGAGACCAAGAGTTTTTATGTAGGTGGTTCCGTCTCTAGACATTTTTAATGAAATTTTATTGATCATTTTATTATAAAATGATTTATAAACAAATTTTGGTATGATTGTTTTGGATGTCTAGATGGATTATTGATAAAAAAAATCATTAGTTTCCAGTAATAGGAGAAAAATTTATTTTCAATGAATTGAAATGATTTATGAAATAACATATATGAAAAACCTATGGTATATATGGGGAAGGTTTACATTAGTTTCATCATCTATATTTCCACCTGGTGGTTTTATCATGGGAATTATCTATAAATCATAGGCCTATTGTTGAAGGTATATGTTATTTACATTATTTAGGTGTTCTCTCATTGGGTGTTCTTATACAACTTAGTCCAACATTCTAAGGAATTGTTGTAAAATAGATATTTATAATGTTATGAGTGGCCTGTTATCCTGACCTGTTGAGTTCCTTAGTGTGTGTTAACTGTTCATTTCTTTATACTACTTCAGTATTGATATTAATGCTTTGGATTTTGATAAATGATAATAGAAATTATGCTTGAAATTGATACGCCAACCTTTGTTTTGAAATTGATGAAAAAATTGAAATATTTACCACTATTTTGATATAACTTATTTTTTTCTTATCATACTGGGTTTGATTTGGAAAGATAATACTTGAGTTGTTTTATAGAGACTTGTTATGGATCACCTAGGTACGATCCTACTAATCCTATTAGCTCAAACACATTGCACTTTTTTGGTGTTGTGTAGACCTTTGAATGGGTTTTAATATAGGGGAAGACAGGACTCCATAGTAAGATAATGAGGTTTTAGGTCATCTAATTCTGAGTAGATGGTAGTGAGATAGTGGTAGTTTTCCACACAATCACCTGGAGTAGCTGTCTTTGTAGCGATTTGTGGTTGGTCAAGTACTTAGATATTTTTTCTACTCATCCTTTTTTTGGCTTTCTCTATTTAGTTTTAGTTATGGAATATATTATTCATCCACTTTTTCCCCATGATATATTTGTATATGTGCCATGTATTTAATTCAAGATGGGTGAAATCATTCCTTATGTTTGTTTTTCAATGCACGAGTGCTAGTCATCGGCCCATAGGGATCGAGAAATTCTATTAGGTATGTGATTTTTTAGGTCGAGTACCAGTTTGAGAGGGTATCTAGGTGAATTCATTATATTTTATAATTTTTTTTCATTAAATAACTTTAATTTATTTTATATGTTATGTAACACGCAACACCTAATTTAGAAAAACAATGATATATTATTAAAATATTTTTATTGAAACGTGGCTGTTATAACCTAGTCATTGAATTAGTGGGTATGAATATGAGTAACCATATTGGGAAATATATTTATATTTTTTTAGTCATTAAAAATTTATTTATTAATAACAGATAAAATGAATTGTGTTTTTATTAAGGTCATTTATGCTTAAAAATGTGTTTTCATCAAAAAATGATATTATTAAATTTTGTGCATAAAAAATATATTTTATTTCTTCAAATTTTAGAAAAAATATTTTATGAAAAAATATTTTTTAAAAATTTCATATAAAAATTAAATTTTGGTGATTTTTTTGGATTTCTAAAAAAATTGATTTTTAGTGAATAGTGAAAAGTATAGTTTTTTTAAACAATCTAATTTATTATCTTTAAATAAATTATATTAAAAGTAAAATATAATTTTATATTTTTGTTATGATAATTATTTTATAAAATAATCCAATTAATTCAAATTTAATCATCAATATTCTGGGTTATTATAGAAGTGAGTTTTATGCGTAAAAATCCATTTTTTATAAAATTTATTTTTAGTTGTGTTATATACGTTTATATCAAAATTTATTTATTCCACTCATAGAAATTAATTTTCAGAAAATGGATACCATATTTAGAATCATGAGGATCAATTTTTCTAAATATTTCTATTTTATTTTGGGGAATTATGAATAGTAACTGTGGTAAATATTTGTCACCTTAGTAAGGGTAAATTGTGTAAATCAGTGTTAAAACCATGAAATAAGGTCTCAAAATCAACCCTAATTTTTTTTATTTTCATTTTGTGGAAACAATTCGACCATATACATCCCAATTTAAAATATATGGTATTTTGGTACGATTTACCATTGAAAAGTACATTTATAGTATTTTAAGTAATGAAAATTCAAAAATGTCACTCATTTGTGTTTAATATCTATAAATGTTTTACATAAGGATAAAAAGAGATTGAAATAATTTATAATTTTTTATTTTAAATATGAATTTATTTTTTTCATTATATCTTTTTTTAATTTTTAGTAATTAAATAATTATCATAAATCGTTGCAAAATGCCTACATAGTGCCTATTCAAGTAGTAAAAAAGTCAGGTAATTGATTTAAAAAAATTAATGATTAATATTTTTTGGGTATTTATATTTAACGAAAAAATTTATATATGTAAATAAAAAATTAGATATTTTTTTAAAAGTTTAAATATGAATTTCATTATCATTATGTTGTTTTCAAAGTGATATTAAATGAATGGTGTCGAAAATGAAATTTATAATCTTTTTTGAAAAATAGTATTTTATTCAATGATTTAATGTTCATATATGACCTATATTCAGACAATAAAATTTTATATGTTTTAAAAAATCATATATGGTATCTTTATGGGTCACTTTTCCTTTCATGGAAACATTATTGACCATTAAAGAGTAAAAAATTAATTGTTTGGTAATTTCCAAAAGATTTAACATGGTTTAAAACTAATATATAATGAATAAAACATTATATAAACTTCCATAAATATTATTTCATGGGGGTATTTAGACTAAAAATCCTTCTAAATTAAAAATATATCATTTTTCCACATTCATAGAAAAAATAATTTCATTCTTTAGGTAATTCCAAGAGTAACCCTCCCCTCATTTATAAAAGAAAACCCACCCTTCTCTTTTTTACACCACCTTTAGAAGACTAGATTCACCAAACCCTATTAAATTATCTTATAAATTTCCTTATAAATATATTATAGTTTCTCTATTTTAAAATACCATTACGAGGGTCACTAATAAAAGATCTAATGAATGTCTATCGTAGAGGTGTAATCGTCCTTACCACCTCTTGAAAATTTCATTCATACTATACATTATATAAATATATTTTAATCATTAGAAATAATAACTATACTATAATAAATATAATAATATATTATTATTATTATTTTAAAAATATTTTACATCTCTTTTTGTCTTGTGAATGTTGAAAACATCGCTCCTACATATGTACGACTTACTGTCTCCAGGTAACTGTGTAATTTGTTTTTGATCACCATTTTATTCGGATGGTTATAAATATTTAAATAATTAGTATGTATGGAATTTATGAAATTTTTTATATATGTTTAACTATAATATTTAATTCACATTCTTACCATTCAATCCCTTGTAAACAATACATTCACTCATGCATACATGTGGGCTACAACCTCCATGGAGAAAAGTGATTCTTTTTTCATGTTCTATTTATATAGATGGTATGAATGCTAAATTTAATGAATATATATGATATATATTATGTAATAATTATTTATAAATGGTGTATTATTATTTTACTTTCTTTCGTTCCATGAAAAGTGAAAACAATATTCATGTATTATAATGGCCTACCGTCTCTATAAAAGGTGTAATTCATTTTTCTTTCTCCACCTTTAATGAGTAATTAAAAAATGTATCTAATGAATAATTATTATATATGTAACATTTATGTAATTATATATATTAAAAATCTCAAATTTATTCACAATAACATAAAATATGTGATGAAACATGAATGAGAAAACTAAGCAATTAACCCAAGTAATTGAAATAGTATTGAAATATTATTGATGAATTGGTGATAATTGGTTATAATTGGGTCATATATGACATTATATGTATAAAAATGATTTATTTATATGTGTATAATAATTTAAAATTTATCATATTGGAGTTTTAAAGTGCTTATATTGAATTTCTAACCTAAGGTAAGGGATTTCATTATTCATTTTCCTTTCATCAGGATATATTACTTCTTCATTGAATTTTATATACTAATATTATATGTTTAGTTAACAATAATTATTTTAATTTTTTTTCAATTTATTGTTGGATTTTCATTTTTCATAAATAATCATCTCATTGATTAATTTTCACTTCATTGATATGACCATTGCATGGGATTATATCTCAATTTCTACTCTATATAGATATATTTAGTATTATACACATATTTTTTATTTTTTTGATTATATAATTCCCCATTAATGTATTTAAAATTAATATACATTCATTATTATTTATTAATGTTTTAATTCATGTTAGAACTTTCATGGGGTAGCAATGTAAACGTTTCCAAAGAGGTGTGAATTTATTTTATAATCTCTTTTTTTGGGATTTACATTATTTTCATTGATAGAATATTGTAATATATCCTTAATAAAATTTGTGTATTTTATTATCATATTGACAATTTATTTTCTTCAATGTTTTCTTCAAACTTTTACTCTCTTTGTAACATTTATTAAAAAAATATATTTTTAAAAGAAAAGCTGATCTTGTTTCTCCTTGGGTTGTGTATATTTTTCTTCCATGTTCATAGTATTAAATTTATTTTACAAATTTATTTTATAAAATTATTTTTTATTTATTAAAAAGATTCAATAATAAAATTTTCTATTATAATTTCTTTATTATACAGTTTAAAAGGAATATTTCAAATGTTTTCCAAAAGTTTCATTTTTAACAGTCATTACAAAAATTAAAATAGATTATTTATTTTTAAAATATAAGACAAAAAATAATTTCACACCATCTCAACTATTTTATGATATTTATCTGGTTCTATTTTTGTGTGGTTTTATAAATAAAATTCCATAATTATTTTTTAAAATAATTTTCAGTAATTTTATTTTATCCATTAAAATGAATTCTTTTATTTCAAAATCAATTTTTATTTTGAAATATTGTTCATCTCTTATATATTTATTAATTTTGTTATCATTAAAATTGTATTTAAACATTCACCTTCTAATTTTAATTTTTCATTATATTTATCGATATTATCTTCATCATGGATTTGTTTATAACATCAACTATTTACCATTTATACATACAATGTTTTCATGCATGACTGAATATGTAAATCACAGTATTTCATTTTCATTAGTAAATACAAATATATATTGATGAGGAATATTTTTTATGAATTTAATTGATCGTTCAATATATAATGAATTTGTTGGACTTAGTAAGTGGTCGGTAGGGACCGCTATAGGTCATTGATGCATCTGTATGTCTTATTAGACAAATTAGTTTTGGTATTTAGTGTAAGTCTTACATATTTATATATTTCTTCATTTTACAAGTCCTTGATTGCAAGATTAGGATGTTATACATTTTTCATTTCATTATTATGCATTTTTTTAATTTCCATGTAAATATTTTTATGGTTGTGATTTAAATGGAGAAGATTCACACTCATGCGAATATTAATATGGAAATATTTTCTATTATTTTATATGTACTATATTATTCTTTATGATAAAGTTATTTATTATGTGGGATGTGTTTTCATTTATTTACCTTTATTAATTGATTATTCTTTATTTACTCTTAATATGTTATGTTGTATGTAACCCTTACTAAGAATTTGATATCACACTTTTTTTCTTTTTCCCCTTATTTTAACAAGTATATTCTAATCAATATTAAAAGATTTACTAGGAAAATAATTATTTTCTTAAATATAATAATATGCTTTCAAATGTAATTTGATATTCAAGTATGTATCTAGTTTTCTAATACATAGAAATTATTGAATCCTTTGGGATGTGATCAGTTATATCCAACAATAACTAAGTTAAGTAACCCGAGGCTCTAGGCTACAAGGGTTGGGTTCTTTATTGGTGAGATCCGTAATTTTGGTAAGACATATTTCAATTAGTATCTTTATTTATTCTTTTTGACCTTCACAACTGTGAAAAAATATAACTCTTTTGGTGTTTCAGGGTCCTCTCATTATGAATGAGGATATGGATGTTGGTGTTCCAGCATAAAATGCAGGTGGATTTTTTATAATATTCAATATATTTTTATCAACCATATCAGATGAAGAGAAATATGTATAATATTTATATTCTCTGTGAGGTACACATGTTGTAAAATAATTATTTTTTTCTTATCCAACTCAATTTCAATAATTGCTAATTGGAGATATTTAGTGTTTTTGTTTCAAAAAATCTCGCACTGTTATGAATTAATATAATCTATATCCTTAAAAAGACAACATTATTTTGGTGTTATAGAGTCAATATAAAGAATTTATATATACTATATTATAATTTTTATACTCCCATAATCAAAGAGAGGTCATTAATCGTTGGTTATGCTACCTGAAGATTCTTAGATCCCAGTAAATAAAAAATCTAAAATAGATGGTAAAAGTTCATAATACCTATTATTATATTATGAAATCTTATGGGAGGTATGATCAACATATAAAAAATTCAAAAAAATCACATTACTACCAGATAAACTGAAGAAAAAGGAAAACACAAAATCATTTAGGTGGAAGACAAATAAAGAGAAAGATATGGGGGTTGAGGTTGATTATAACAATGGAAAATTGTGGAATCCTTGATTATATATAAAGGTACAATAAATGACCTATTAATTTTGGCACTGAGGGATCTCTTAATGTGAAATTATTTGAATTCCCCAAGATCAATAAGAATAAATCCATAAATAATCTCTTTTTTATGTAATGATTCACAATATATTTAGTGTCTTTAGACACTGTAAAAATGAGAATGTGGTGATATTTTTCAAGAATATATGATTTATATGGAGATTCACGGATTTAAAATTTTCGTAAAATAAAAAACCTAACATAATAAAATTATTTATTGCGTTTTATTATTGAAATTCATGTTTCATAAAAACAAAATAGGTCAATTATCTATGGAATATAAAACATGTCAACAGGGTAAAATTAACATGGATAGTTTTTTTAAAATATTTCATATTTTGGAATTTATGAAAAATAAATTACAAAATCGTAAACACTTGTGACACATGAAAAAATGTAAAAATGGTGAACAAGAGTCACAAGGTGGTGGATATTGGCAAAAATAAACCTATTATGTTGATATGTTTAAATATGTGTGTTCTGATGAACATTAAGTCAACTGAGATATGTATTACAATATTTTAATTATATGAGTTATATCAATTTTATATTGATTAATTCTAATCTCAATAGTGATTTAAATACTTTTATCGGAGTTTTCAGTATGAAATATGATGTTTTTTTTAAAATATGAATAGAAAATGAATTGAGTGAAAGAATGAAGTCATTGAGAAATATCATGAGAAACATTTAATAAGAAAATAATATAGTTCTTTGTACTTAACATATAAATTGATTAGTTCTATAGAAGAACCATCGTTTTGTATGCATGAGAGAAATCTTATTTTCAAAGAATATCATCATGATTTTTTTAGATAAGATACCATATAAGTCATCAAAATTCTCAATCGATGTTTACTCTAACCTGACTCTATCAAAATTCTATATGATAAGAGGTTATAAAATAATGTGAAATTGAAATGTTTAAGTGTATTTATAATACCTTTTAATATCATAATCAAAGGTAAAAATTCGGGTATGTTTTGATGAGAGGATCACTAAGGTAATATTTATTGGATTCACTCCCAATTAAAGAAGTTTCAATTGTTACAATGAGAATCAAAAATATATATTTGATAAATGTAATGTAATTATTATTGAAAATAAAAAAACATTTTAACATCATCACTTATTAAGGATTACATTCAAGAATCTTTTAAAATATACATTGTAAATAAATAGAGTAATTGTGGTGAATATGAATATTTTCAAAAACTCTTAGGTATATTTTGAAATATCTAGTGGTGAGGAAGGACTAAGTAATAAATAATATATGCCTCAATGTCTTAAAAATAACGTTAAGACTAAAAATATTTTTGGAGACAGTAACAAGAGTCTGAAAACTACGATAATTTTAATAATTTCTGATCACAAATTTATTATATCTCATGTTGAATAAAATATGGTTCAAAATATGTTGATACATGAGGATTGGATAAAAAATATAATAATATCCAAAACATATTGAGAATTAATAAACATGATAATTTGTGTCACACACCAAATACAAGAATGTGATAGAAAAAAGTGGGTATTCAAAAATAAACATAATGAGAAAGATGAAGATTAACATACCAAATTATATTTTCTACGAAACACATACTCCCAAATTGAGGGTATTATCTTAAATGAGATGGTTCTAATAGTTTCAAGTCATGAAATGATAATTTTGTTTCCTATGATATGTTCTCAAATGAATTATACTGTCAAAAACTAAAATGGGTCAACCCCTAGATTAGTTACCCGAGTCGGCCCTAGGAATGGCCTGAATGGTGTCATCAATCCCCATAGGTTGATATAAGTTCATAGGCACCATTGAAAATCACAAGGGTTGATCTTACACAATGAACATATCAACCAAAGTAAAAAAAGTGAACATAGAATATCTAAGAGGATTCATAATTCCCTAATCATTAAAAAATTCTATTATGGAAACAATTCCAGATCACGATACAATAGAAAATAGATAAAAACTATAACCAACTAAAACTAGGAATAATATATAAGTGAAATTTTATTCACCATAATCATTAAAAAGAACCAGACCCACTGGAAAACTAGAATGAGTTCCTGAACCATCAAAACCGCAAAGTTCTGCCAATTCTGTGTGGCACAAGTATGGTGTGAGCATAAAACATATCCCAAAATACCCCAACTCAACCCCTAACATTTTCACCTAATACAACATGTGATGAGTCTTGAAGGGAATCCTTTATCCCGATGAGTTGATGATAAGAATCAGAGAACCAATAATAAATCATTGTGGTTGATTTTCCGAATAACCATAAATGTAATAAAAAATAGATTGTGCAACAATAAGTGGATATAATAAATCGATGGTCATTAACAAAACATGACATAGTAGTGATCATACTGACCAAATAATACTGACCATGATATCAATGTGACCACTTGATCACCACCATCCAAAAAAATATCCAGCTATATGGGAAAACTAGATAGATAAGATAAAACTACAAAATAGATCGGGTCGACTAACACTAAGTGGCATAAGTAGGGTGTGATCATAAAACAGATCAGTAGGTACTGAAAAAATATTCCATACATTTCCCTTCATGAAAATAGTATATAAAAATTATCTTTAAAATATTCATAAAAATAGGGTCTTATATTTTAAGAAAATAAACACATAATTCCAAGAAATCCTATTTAGAAAACAATAAAAGGATTTCATTATAACTAATTTAGATTTTCATTTCAAACCCCTATTTTAAAACCAATACCGAGGAGAATATATAACTAAAAAATTCATATAAACAGAAAATTTAAATGTTATATAAAATGATCGTGCTATACCAAGAGAAATTCCAAAAACAAAAAAACATAGGTATAACCATATATGTGTAAAAATAACAAATAACTAAAGTGGTGAAAAGAAGTAATGGAATAAACAAATAGGTAATCATGGGAATATCCTTTAAATATCTATATAAGACCATGTACAAACTCGGTTTGGATCTATATTATGATGTATGGTGTAAGCCTTGGTCTATCACCAACCTGGATAATCTAAGTAGCTTCACAAGTACCAGACCCTGCCCATCTATCCAAATATCAAGGGGTTCAAGTCCATCTAATCAGTACTATAAATAAATAATCCCTCAAACCTATGGATGATTTCTAACAATCTCATGATTATAGTACAAGGTAAAGTGATGAGGACTTCACACACATTGAAAAAACCATAACCCACAGATTCCAACATGCAATACATTTAACCATATGACATAGTCTATGAAGGGACCCTCTAATGAAGAGGTTAAGCATAGGGGTTACCACCACATAGATAAAATTAAACAGTTTCCAAATTCTCCTACACATCATAGTGTTTTAAAAAAATTCAATAGATTCCTCAAAGTACCAACCGAGCCTTATATTTTTAAATCTGAAACATTACATAGGAAATGACCCTTTAATCTATAGTATTTACAAACCCAAGGTGGTTTTTCAAACTCAACATCCACGATTCAAAGATGTCCTATTAAAAATGAGATCATGAATATATGCTTATAAGATACCTAACATGGTATGATTTAAGAAATAAAATTGAAAAATCATATTTGAAGTCATTTGTGAACAAATATGTCTTTCGGAAAACCCTTTGGTGTTTTAGAGAACCATTTGGAAAAAAATGAAAAAGGATGTGGAAGGGAAAATTGTGTTTTTAAACCAAATATACTAAGGAAAATACATTTACTGAAATACCATTTATATGCATGATCCTATCTATATTTTCACATTATTCACATATAGTTTTATCTGTATTCACCTTCATATATATGGATAAACATAAAATCATATAAGGGTTCAATCAAAGATGAAAAGGGAACTTCAAACCAATTCATAAAGATACATACATAAGAACCGAACCTTGAAAAGGAACCAATAATAATCCAAAACCACAGTTAAACCTATAATTTGTTTTACTAAAACCATAAAAGAGGTCAAAAACCATTTAAATCACTAAAATGATTTGAAAGGACAGTTGAAATCTCATCAAACAAATAGCATACATATACATTTGATACATAAAAACATAACAAAGAATATCCATTTAAAACACATTTTAACCAATCCAATAACATCAAAAAGTTATAAAAAGTATAAATACATACTGCAAGAACAATGAGAACAATTTAAAATCATTTAGGATAGCTCAATAATCAAATGGAAAGCTTGTAAAATGAATTGGACGAAAACACCTACCTCAATGGTGTGATAATGGATCAAAACACTGGATGAGGGGAGAAAAAATCCCAAGATAAAAATCACAAACCCTAGAATTTACTCAACCCACATAATCCAATCCAACTCTAGAGTTTGGAATAGTGGATCCCTATCCATGAAGAACCATGGAACTAATAGAAGAAGAGACATGAGGGAATAATAAGGCTTATCCAAAGAGAAATTCTCCAAATATTTAAACAAGAAGCACTAAATATCTAAGAGATAAGAGTGGAGGATGCCTATTATGGATCACAAGGATAACACACAAGAATGGGGAGGATGAGGGTCAGATTTGGGTTAAAAACCAAGATGGGAAGAAATGGTAAAATGGAATTTTTTTTAAAATTCAATGTACAGCCACAGGTTTGGTAGCATAGTCTTCCGGACTGTGCACCAAACAGTGTGAACCCTTGCATTCTTATTCTATTGTTCGAATGGTAATTATGGGTATATTTCATTGTTATGATCCCAACCATGAGATCCCTCTATTTTATAATTCTATCCCACATGGTTTACAAGGTCCTTGGTAAGGGTTTCCCCTAACCATTCACCAATCATGTTTGGCCATTATTCCTTCTAAATATTCCCAATTTTTTGTAAAACCACCTAGAAAATCAATGGAATAAAGGAAAGTCCAATTATAAAAAATAATGGGGAAATCCAATGATAAGGAGTGAAATATATCCCTACTATTAAAAATTTCACCCCTATAAAGTCACCCAACTGAAACATATTTCAAAATCAAAATCTCAAACTCCATAGAAAGGGGAATAAGAAACAAAACCTCCAAACAAAACCTTAGAAAAAATAATGAAAAAATAATAAACTATCAAACCTGAAACTGCAAACCATGGGGTGTCCTTTTACATCTGCAAGACATGCCCAACTAGCTTAATATAAAGTACTAAGAAGATACATAGTGCGTCTCTATATTATTAAAAAACTAACCACGAGGATGTGCAACCACTAACTCTAGAAGAACACAACAAATAAAACTCAAATTAGGCATTGAACCAACCCATGATTCATAATTCCTTCAATAAAAAAAAATTCCAAAATAGATACAATATTATGAAAATAAGGCCACCGAGAACTCCAACACAAAAAGGATTCCAAGAATATAAAACCAATAAAATGTAAAGAATAAATGTTTTCCATTATGATGTTAGAAACAACAAGTTGTACCAATATTCACTACAACTGATATGTACCTGACTATTTGTAAAGCTTCACACTAAGTATTGTTGATGGATAACTGATGTCTTGAAGAATCAATTGTTCCATATCCAGGAGCTTGTAATCCCCAACCAAAACATCCAGTTCTCACATAAAATCTTGAAAAAACTCTTTAGGTGTACCATGTGGACACACTAATTACAAAACATCATATGATTTTGTAAATATGACTTAGAGTGGTCAAACTATCAACACTATAAGTACATGAGTGGGTAGACTATTGAAAAATAAGTAGGAACTAAAAAAAGACTATTTAGGATTAGTTCCATCAGTTTATCCTCTCGTGGGACAGGAAACCTCTATGATCACCAAGAGGAATTAAACATATAACTAGCATGTGATTCCCTTGGAGAGATAGCTCAACCAAAAATTCCTCATCTAGAAACATCCTAAATGATGAATTCTAATAACAAGTAAGTCGGTCCTTGATATTTATCCAAATAAACAAAATAAATAGAGTTTCTTTCAATAGATCCCATGAAAATATCTCTATAAAAAAGAAACATATCTTTAAAATGATCAATATAAGCCATCATATTTAGCTAACCTAAAAAATATCCTTCTTTTGTACCCATTTATTCACCTTTACCTCCTCAAAAATAACCATTAGATGGAAGTTCTCATAAAAATATATAATGACACCCCAAATTGTAATTATGACGGAGTGATCACCTTCCCATGATAAAAACTCGGTCCTTCAAATACATATAAGAAAGATCTTAAATTCATGAAATATACTGTTTCAAAACACTTAGAGACACTTTTAACATCCATGAGCCACTCCACTCCCTTTATCAAATTTTTATCACCCTGGAAAATATGAAATTGTCAAGAGGATATCACCTCCACCACTCCACTGGGATTCTGGGAAGGGAAAATAACTAGAAGATACTCCTTAAATAATTTGGGATCATTATAGATGGAATAAAATACAGAACATAAGATCATAATATCCCAAAGAAACATTTTACAAAATATTAATAAAAAAAATAGAATCACAAACTAAGATACCAATATCATAAACAAAACATCATAAAATAAAAACAAATATCCTATTTCAAAAGACACAGATTTTCATTTTAAAAAAACCATCCCCAATTAAAATTCATATATTTATGAATACAATCGTCCATACCATGTCCTCTATAAAATTTATGTTCAAAAAACCATTTTTATAAAACAAAATCATTTTCATTCTAGAATACACTGATGAAAACCCAAATTAATACAAAATAGAATCCATATGAAAACCTCTAAAATTGGGTAATAGTGGTCATGAATAACCCAACCACATGTATAGAATACCATGATCTAGGAATTTATCTTCTACTATTCTATTTTAACAATGCACTCAGGGCCTACATAGTTCTCTATGTCCTATAAAATGACCTTGTGGAAACATCTCACTTCTACTATAATCCTACAAAATACCCAAGGTTATCAAATAAAAAACACCAAACAATATAAAAATAAAATAATATCTAAAGACTCGAATACTAAATATCCTTGGTAAATCTAGGATTATGATGAGTAATATTTCATGATTCTCTTCCCGTACCTTATTTCTATGTTCCAATAATCATATCTTCAGTTTTCTTGACACCCCAAATAATAAATGGTTACACGAATAACATTTTTTCATCAGCCTTATTAAGTCAACCCTTGAACTATTCACCCAATCCATCCTGTGAAAAGGATCGAAGGGAATCCCCTATCCCCATGGGTAGATGAAAAGCATTAGGGAATCAAAGAATAATTGTTGGGATGATTTATCCCCAAAACCATAAACATAAAAAATAGAGTACACAACAAAAATGGGATATAATAAATCATTGAACATTAACATAACACAAAATATTAGTGACATGAAAACCTAATAAGAACTATACATGATATCCACATGACCTCTTATCCATAACCATCCAAAAAACTAGAATTCTCCATGGGAAAACATGAATGATAATAAGAAAGTTAAAAATATCTTAGGTCCACCAATGTCATGTTGCACATGTCGGGTGTGAGAATAAAATATATCGGTATGAAAGAACCACATATTCCATAAATCTCCATTCATAATTTTTTTTATTACAAGTGGCTTAAAAATAAAAAAATATTATTATTGAAAACAAAAACATGTATTTACTTTTAGAAAAAAAACAAAACAAGAAGGATTAAAAAAACAAAACTGAAAACCATATAAAAATCAGGACTTCATTTTAAATGAAATACTTCCATTTTAAACCATTGTATTCAAAAAAAGATAAGAGAATAGCAAAAAACAATTTCACATAATAAAAATATTAATGTTAAATATAATAAGCAGGGTGTACAAATAACAATGTAGAAAAGAAAAGAAAATAGAATAAGTATAATCTAACATGTGTAAATAGAACAGATAAATAAAGTGATACAATGTAATAATGTGACATTCATATAGTTAACTTTGGTAATAGCCTAACCATATCTAGAGAATACCCAGTATGAACTCGGATTGGACACTTCAATTGTCATATTACTTAATTTATATTATATAACCAAGATGTCTGATCTAACTAACCTCACCAATGACACAACCCACCCCTTCTATCAATATAATAGGGTGTTCTGGTCAATATAATATCTCATTGATACTATAAATAAACCTTCAAATTACCCTCTATATTATATCTATAAATCACATGATAATAGTACAAGGAAAATTGACGAGTTCATCATGTTCTTGACATGAACAATAACCAAATGATCCCAACATACAATCCTTTCTAACCACCAAATACTATCTATGTGAAGGACCTCTCTAAAATTTGTCAACCATAGGGGTTCCCACCACATAGAAAACACTTTAAAAGTTCAAACCAAGACTATAAATAATAAATTTGAAAAGAAAAATTCAATAATTCCTTAATGTACCAATGGGTAATTATATATTTAAATCCAAATCTATTACCATATAAAACACAATTTACTCTAAGCTATATCCAAACATAATGGGGTTTTACAAACTCAACATCCAAGGCTCGAAATGGGACAATTAACAAAGTGATTATGAAAATATATTTCCAAGATACTAAATATTTCATTATTTAATAAATAAACCTAAAAAATATCATTAAAATTCATTCAGTAATCAATAATTTTTTCGGGAAACCATTTTCTATTTTAGAGATCCATTTGGAATAGAATAACGAAAGGAAAAAAAGGAAGTGCAAGGGAGAAGGGTGATTTTTGAAAACAAAATCTACCATGATAGACACATTTATGGAACTTCAAATTATATTTATGATATTGTCTATGTGTACATACCCTATGAATATATATGTGACTATATTCACTAGTTTGTATATGGAAATCTATAAAAGTGTCTATGGGTTCAATAAAATATGCACAAAGAATGTCAAAAAAAAACAAAATGATTCAAACATAAGAACCAAACTATGAAAATGCACCAAAACCCATCTATACCTACATTACACATTTTTAACACTTTTACAAAATCCCAAACAAATCCAAACACCCATTTAAAGAACCTAAACCAATTTGAAATGCCACTTGGAATTTTTATTAAATTAATAGAATGCATTTATATTTGATACATATAATCATAACTATGGATATTCTTTGAAAAACCCATTTTTACCCTCTTAATAACATAGATATTTCATAAAAACTATAAAAACAATACACATAAATAAACAAAACAATTTCAATTCATTTTTGAAGCTCATGAATCTAATGACATATATTGAATTTAAAACAAATGAAAACACCAACTTCAAAGGTTGTAGAATGATACCACAATTAGGATGAGGTAAGAATATAAACTACTTGACAAGATGAAAAACCTATCATCAAGATAATGAACCTAAATACCCCAACCTAACTCCATGGTTCAGAAATGAGGATCCCTATCCATAATGTACCAAAAATAAATATAATAAGAGAATGAGAGAGATAACCAATCTTACATAATAGAATTCATACCAAAAATCATAGATGAAGCACCCATGATCCTCGAGGGAGGAGTAGATGAATCTATATAAGGATAAAAACCGTAAAAACACAAATGGAGAGAATGAGGGGTGATCTTGATTTATAACATAGAATGGAAAATTGTAAGATACCATTTTTAAAAGCCTTAGGTAAGACACACTATATGAAAGGCTATGCACCTAACCATGAAGTTACTTGGGTGTTTCTTCTCTAGGACACACATGTTGTATGGGGATGGAACATGGTAATTTTCCCAACTATGTGATCTATATTATGTCATAATATAAGATAAAATGTTGGCAGGTTCTAGAACATAGTTTCCCCTAACTATATGGCAATCATGTTCCACCATCCTACCTTCCAAAAATACCAAATTTTTTGGGGAACAACATGAAAAATCTACAAAATAAAGGGAAAAATGAACAAAATAAAAAAACCATGGTAAATGTACGAAAAAAACAAATGATAAGTTAAGACTATAGATTTCATAAATGTCCTTTATCAAAATATTACATAAACAATGGTTTGAAAAAATTAATAAAATAAGTATTATATTTTAAACAACAAAACACATCTTTACCAAAATATACTTTCAAAATAATGTGGATATATTTGAAGCCAGATCCCATTTAAAAAACACATTGAATACTAAATTCCATGATGAAAACACACCCCATGTCAATGAAAAAACTATAATGATCAAACTGAAAAAACACTATAGAGTTTATAATATGATAATAAAATAAAGGAAAATAAAACACGTAAAAATAAACATTAATAAATATAACATATATCCAAAAGAAACAATGAAATATTGTAAAAAATTAGATAGTAGTCATGGGAATGTTTTAATCATCACCTAGGTGATTTTAGAAAATACCTTGTTCATAACCAACAGTCATCATAAGATGATGTCCATAATCTATCAATAACCTGGATACACTATTATCCTATCAATAGTGTGTCTCCCCTATGTCCTGGGTCTACCAAGGGATCTTGTTCATCTCATCAGAAGCTTGGTAGAAACCAAATCTCAATACTCTAAATAAAATCTAGGATCTCATGGAAATAGTATATATGATATGTGAATAAGTCATCACATACTTTAAACTAACAAAAATTACAATGTCCATATAGTTACCACTTTCTAACACTGTATATGTAGAGACCCTCACTAAATAGAGAAACCCCATGGGGGTAACCATCACACATAAAAGTTAATGAAGGTTTGAATTCGGTCTAAACATCAAGAGTTTTGAAAATTGTTTTCCAAAATAGCTCAATGTGCCAATAAGGCTTGAGAACATGAATGCGCTCAATTGTTTTTGAAAATATATAAAAAGGTACCAAAGGGGCCTTATATTTAGAAATCCAACCCATTTTTAGGGAAAACACATTTATTTCCAAAACCATTTCTAAAACTATGGTAATTATCCAATTACACTTCAATGGTTCCAAATAATCATTGTAGAAAAATTTAGAAAAGACCATTTTAAATCTCATTTTTAAGTCACTTAATAACTAAAAACCATTTGGAAAACATTGACAAATATAGAAACCATTTTAGAAGAAGGTTTAAATAAAAAGGTGGAGGAAAGTGTTTTGGAAAACCATGGTTTTTGAGAAATGGACATTAAATGGAAGTTACAATTTATATGCATGAGTATACCTATATATACACCCTATAAACATATGGACGTGTACATAATAATGGTTTTCAACACACAAAAAAAGATCATTTGGTGGGTGATATAATATATTTTATTTTCAATTAGTGTTTTCACAAACCCCAATTGTGGACCTTTTCATGTTAACTATATAATCGATTTATTTAAGATCATAAGTAGTGGTCACCTCCTCATAGAAACATTATCTAAATAATATGTTTTCGGTCATCTGAAACCCCTTTTCTGAATTACCATTATTGTGTGTGCTAGATACAAGTGAAGAATCCCTCAAGAAGTGATCCACATGTGCTCCTTTTATCTCTGAGTGATGCTAATTGATTTTTGGGTGCTACAGGGGTGAATCAATTATATTAAATCACATGAATTGATCTCTCTATGATCTTTTTGGCTTATATAATTTCTTCTCATTCTTGGGAAAATGAGAGGGTGTGTTTCAGGTAGAAGTGTACTGATCCCAACGGTTCTTAATTCTGGATTGACCCAACTTAATATACATAACCATCTATTTAGAATGCTTGGATTTATATTAAAATATTATATAGTTGTATATTGGACCTTAAATAATATTATAATCTTTAATAACCCCAGTCGAGGTAAAATAAAAATATTATTATTATTCTATGATGTGCGCTAACTTGCATGCTAATAAATATTATTTTATTATCCTGTAAATTAATATTCATCACCGAGAAATATTTTGATGTCCTCAAACTCCTTGGAATTTATTGAATACCAAAATAAATATTGTCTTTATTTAAATAAATATTTTATTCACAAAATAGTGAATATGTATTTATTAAATATTCAACAAATAAATAAATATTTTATTCAAAAACATGTGAATAAAGATTTATTATATATTCACATAATTAAATAAATTATATATTATGAAATAAATTTTTATTTATCACCTTGTGAACAATACTGATCAATAGAAAATGAATAAAATTATTTCTCGGTCATGATAATAATATTTATTCCATTAATTAAAATCAAACATAATTTAACTGAGATCAATAGAAACACTTATTATGATACCCACTAGGATTCATTATCTTTATAATTAGGTAACTTTAACTAAAGTCCAAGATTAATATCTAGCAATAGGTCAAGAAAACCAAGGAAACTAAATTAATGTCGGAATGTTGAAAACCACATATGAAAACTCATTGTGTAATATAATCCTTTATTCATAATATCTAATCTAGATGGTTTCTCTTATGAATCACCATCCCATATGCTTGATTAAAAATTCCTTAACTATTCGAAATAATCATCATTAATCCAGGTCCATAGAATTTCTTCAAAAGTAATATTTTAATCCAAGGGTCAAGATATTAACTTCCATAAAGATGGAAGGGACAAATCTTTCCTCAACATAGACATTAATAATATCTTATTCATGATGAAACCAATATACCCTACTTCCTACCAATATATGGCGTGATTATTTTCTTAAGTAAATATATATGTGAGAGACATGAAAAGTATTAATGAGAATCATAAATTCTATAAACTATTTCACATGACTATAGATATAACTATCCAATGGCCGAAAAGAATGTTGAATTTTTACTAGTGGATATATTCTATTAATCTCCCATATTGGAGATTTTCAAATGAGAACATCACAAGATGAGGCCTCATACTCTTATGAGTACTCTTACCTGATGATATATGCACTATGTTCCTTATCACAGTACGTTATTCAACTAAAAAATAATATTTAAGAGTATAATCATATAATTTCAATGTTATCATTATAGAGGGATACATATAAAACCTTATAAATGTCGAATATCCTCTTAGTAATTATCACATCAATATTATGAAGAAGAAAAAAAATGTGATAAGATATTTATATTAATATACACTTCATTGAATATACATGGAATCCAAATTATAATGTATTTTGTTCTAGGGAATCAAATCCAACAAACTGCTACTTTTATTAGATCCAAATGCTATTAACTGGTTAGTCCTCACATGAAAAATATGATATGACTAAGTATGGAAACAGCTACTAGTCCTACCATATTTCCATGGATAGGGTTGGTAAAGACACATGTTTGGGTTGAATTTTTTTACTACAAAATTAGTATCTAAATAAAATTCTCTAAGTGGCGGTATAAATTTGTATCCACCTATTGATACCCTATCAGAATCCTGACATTTGGAATTAATCAATTGTCAAATACCATCATAAAATGATAAATATATATATTTGGGAATAACCTAAAATCAAAACATTCTATTTCAAAAACAACTTCTTAACCTTCATCAAAAGCTGCAACATACTCGGATATTGTATATATTTAATCCACTATCTATAATATGTTTTTATTTTATATTAGTTTATAGTTTTATATGATACTGGATCAAATCGAACCAAGTGTAAAAATGTGTTCAATTACATTGATTACTACTATTTTTACTTTTCCATAAAACATGAAATCATCTATTTTTACATTTCCATGTACTATTATATAGTTATACCTACATGTATATGAAATTATTTTTGGATCAGTTTTTTGTTAACCTATTATACTTTCTGAATCAGTAA
Organism: Viscum album; assembly: GCA_963277665.1. NCBI lineage: Eukaryota > Viridiplantae > Streptophyta > Magnoliopsida > Santalales > Viscaceae > Viscum > Viscum album. Next base: position 1,029,155,476 of record OY728126.1, read on the forward strand.
AGTAGAATTTTAGTATATATCATGAAACATGTGATGAATTATCAGTATATATGCTTGTGAAATTATTTTACTCTCCATAATATCTTCTTATGCCCATATATGTTCTATTGGAAGGGATATATGCCAAAAATAATTCAGTATTAAATTGTTTCAACTTTTATTTTCCAATACTATGTTAATATAAGTACTATAACTAAATTTATAAAACTCATTAATCCATTTTTAATATCTTGTTCCCCAAAACACAAATTCTACATTAAGTCAAACATTAATAAATTTCATTAAATAGTATTTATATAAAATAAATACAAATAAATCATACATTATCAAAATATTAATTTAGAAAACTTATAGTGTTCCCTCTGACATGTTAAGACACAATTCACAGTTACATTTCCAGAGGAATATTTTATAAACACTTTACATAATTTGATCTTAAATGAATTTATATAATCTATATATATTATTTGAATTTATTGATGTCACCAAACCTTTTGGTTATTCCTTTTAAACATATATCATATGGTATCAATTGGTAATTTAATATAGGCATATACTTTATGGATTCCTCTAAATGTAGTGGTCTTTAAAACCAATAACCCAATATGATGATCATAGAAATATACATTGAAAATATAAAATTCAAAAGGATTTTAGTCATAATGATTGGATTATAGGTCTTGTTAAATATTATAAATTTCAATAATCTATCATTTTTATGGGATTCATGTTTTACTATCCATGTTAATTTTATTATAAATAATCACTAGTAGTATCATGTCTTAGAAACATTCAAAATACATAATCCTTGAATCTGGATACTTGGAGTCTGTTATTTGAATTTTTTCATACATTGAAACCTTATAATATTTTCATTTACTACTAAATTGTATTATTAATTGTTTTGGAATAAGAAAATATATGTATCACCCACCATAGTTAACATAAAAAACCTCTTTGGTTAAATGTTCCATTGATGTTTTTGTCCCTTGAGATACTCCTCCCATTGAGCTTAGTAGAGTCCAATATTCCAATTCTAAATTATATTTTTATAGATTCTTAAATAGTAAAAGTTAACTATGCTCCCAGTATCTTCAATGAGATATGATTCATTAATATAAATATGGTTGATCATGGCTAGATTATAATATCCTTTGTTGTTATAATATTATTAACATAGATACACCTTAGTGTTTTAATGTTCAATTGTACCTAATTCTCACTTTCAACAAACTACTCTCAACTAACACCAATGGAACTATCCTAACAGATTCTAAGTATATCATAACTGATATGATATCCATTAGATAATTTGGTTTCCATATGGTATGTTCTAGCACTACTATTTTAAAAACATGCATCGAAAGGAATTATAGAATATTTTCAATATGTATACAACTCATACTTGATAATACTTTTACTACCATCATGAAATTCATGTATATAAGTAAACATCAGTTAGGTATTTCCTTTACCTGACATTAATGATAAAATATTACATGGATAATATTTTTTATGACAAGCTATCTCTAATATTCCTCAATCATTACCATGTGATCTCACTTACTTCACTATGAATTTCAACATTTTCTTAAAGAAATATCAAGAAGTATATGAAGTTACCATTAGCTTCATAGTAGTTCACATGGTCATTTGAAAAAAATAAACATGTTTGGGGACATGAATTAATTTATAAAGATTTCCTTACTTATACCATGACTTTTAGTTTGTTTTTATAACCAATATATTAGCTCAACTGAGACAAAAACACTTTTATTGGTATAAAAATCTCATCTAATTTTACTTTTATTAGAAAAATAATTTGATTTCCATGGTTAGGTAAGAGACTTGGATTTTTTATTCAACACACATTATTTTGGATATTTATGGTCTAAGAGTTACTGAATTAATAGTTTAGTATTTAAGTACCATAATACCATTTACTCTGAAAATGACATAATGTCTAATTATGTGAATATGGACATTAATATAAATTTTTCAATCACATATATTATAATAAAGAATTAATCCAATTAATAAATGTGAAATAATTTACTCCCCTTGGTTGAAATAGGAATAACCCTTTCTTAGCTAATTTTGAGTTCACTTTACATCCATTCTATTATTTATCATTTAATATTTCTAAATATATGTATATTATAATAATATTTTTTTTAATGATAAATAGGTTAACCGAAACTTTATGAATATAAATGAAGTTGAAGGAATTACTAATCTCTTTAATTCATTGATATTTCTTTTCAAGTGTCCATTATTTCCACCAAATTGTTGAATGGCCTCTATTCCATTCATATGACTTTGAATCTTTTGCCTCTTTAAAGGAAAACATAAATTATTTTTTGTCTTTAGGTTTACCACAGTATCTTAATCCATGTCATTAAAACTTTTCACTAAATGGGTTATTGAAACATGTTTCAACTAATCCTGATCTTCTTAGTGATGTATGGAAAAATAGTTCCAAATAAATAAACCATTTTGTTTGTCCAGGCATGGAAAATTAAATTTAACACTAATGGTAAGGATACTAAGATACTATTAGGGTATAATTTCTTATCCAATTAGAATCATAATTTTTCAAACTGATTAACATAAACCAAAATTAATGATATAATGATCATTAAAAAGATTTATTTTTTCACATTTACCATAATATAGTCCATTTACAATATTATTTGTTTCAATCCTTTACCTATATTTCTCATGAAACAGAATATGAGATACTATGGTGTAAGAATACATGTATTTATGTTGTTTCATTAACTCTCTAGACATAGTTAATAATATAATACAATGGATATGAGAAGCTTCATCAACATATCTCTCATAATTATCATTTTCACCATCACCCACCTACTGGGGTGGAATAATGGGCATAGGGATTCTAACACATAATACAACCTATCTGATAATAATTCATCACATAAATGACTATACCATATAAAAAAATTGTCTTTATAAAGTGATTCCCTAATTTAAAAAATTATTTTACTATTTTATTGGATTTATTTCAGTTTTCTACAATGATGAAAACAAATGATTAGTAATTTACTTGATTAGAAAATATGTGATAAATAATAATAATTAATTTTATTAATTCTTCCATAAGTTTATCAAGTCACAAAAATCCATCATGGTTGAAATCATAATATCTAGTTAGAATGATGTTTTAGTGGAAGGGGTCCATATTCCCCTTCACATAATCCCAATGAGGGTTGGTCAAGATACATGAATGTATTTAGGTTGGTAGATCTTTACCATCTATAGTATTATAGATCCTTGATCTGTTATGGACTCCCCAATCCTGAAAGCATGACTTTGATTTTCTCAACCCCTTCCACCAAGTTATATAAATTCTAGTGATGGCTAATCCTCTTGATCCTGATGGTTCTGTGAACTCATGACATTTATAAGAACTCCATGTAAAAAAGTAAGTGCCCTGTCAAGGATTGGTCAAATAATTATTCGTAAGGATTTCATTCCTAATAATGAAATAGAAGGATATGTTTGACTTAATATTTAGTTATGGGATTTTAATTTATTATGAAGAAATATTGTTTTTTTATTATCATATACATGACTTTTTAATATTAAGTTCATTTTTAATAATTAATTAACTAGGTTTGATTAAAAAATTATTCATAATCCATTTATTAAAATTCATTCCTTTCATATTAATTCATTAATTTGTCTGATCATGGTAACACATCGATCAATTAAATAATACATAAATATAAATAAAGAAATTAATGACTTGATCATGAGGTAATATGATGTTTGATTTATTGAGTGGATAATAAATCAACTTATAACCTTGGAGAATAAATCATATGTTCGGCCTTAGAATGAGTTTTAGTATTGCACATGACCACCAATGTTTTACTTGGGGTTTCTTCATTATGGTTCTATCTTGAACTACCTCCTTTTTACTTGATATAATCCATTAATTACATGTATTTATGACTCACATATAGGTGAGGGGAACTAAATTATTGGTTTAGGGAAAATCTATAATAAACTATTGAAATGAATTTCTTACATAATAATGGAAGGAGGGATCACTCATAGGCCATAAAATTTAATTTAATATTAAATAATTACAATCCGTAAAATAAATTAAATTAAAAAAATGCAAACAAACGTCTTATTAAAGTTCATAAATGATCATACATGAAACAAATACACAAAAGTCAAAAACAATTAACATTCATTTCTTATTTGGTCTTTTATATTATTAAAATCATGATTCTATTACTTAATTCACTAATTAATTAATTCAATTTCATCATAATGAACATCCTAATTCAATTGGATTTAATCATTATAAATTAATTCATGGAAAATAAATGACAGAACTAATAATTATCTTTTTTTAAAATAAATTATATGATAATTTGAAATTCAGTAAAAATATTATTGAATTATCAGAAAAAATATGTTCAAATCAATATAATGAGGTCTTAATGGTTAAATTATCAAATTGATGTAATTTAAATTCATTCCATTGTTTTTTGACTACGTGGAATGTACTGTATAGATACATTTAATGTATCTCAATTACCATGTATCTATACTATGCACTTGGGGATTCAGTGTGATCCTAATCCAGACTAAATGATGTATACTCACCAGCTACATGTTGTGTCTTCCACATTCCATGTGTCTATACAACCTTCCAAAAAACTCGACATGTTCATCGTATAAAGAACTATACAACATATAAAATCCTGATAGACTCCATGTATCTCTCATTTCATGTGTCTGAATAACTTAGGAAGTTAGTGAGTATTTCAGATGTGAGAATTAATTAAATAAACATCTTATATGCATAATACTTATTGTGTAATTAATTAATGCTCCAGTTTGTTAGTCTCAAATTTTATTAACTATATATTTGACCACAATGTTTATGTTATTTTTTTTGATAAATAATGTAACCAATATTTTAGGTGCTAGGTTGTTCTTTTCTATAAAAGTTGTGAAATAAATGGACCTTTTTTAATTTCTAATCAGAACAATTTGTATTCGGTGAAATAGCCACGTGCAACCCACTTTATCACAGAATGTTTACTCCAGCTACATGTTATGTATTCCCATACAATCTAGAGAGATTCTTTGACACTTTTCAAGGGAATATCTATTAATTATTCATCTAATCTTAGACATCATAAATTTTGAATCTTGAGTTATGATATTAAAATGATGAAGGCTGGTTAATTTTAATAATCAGTATGAAGAATTAATAATTCATAAAATGAAAATCCATCCTCTATTTCCCATATAGTTCAGTAGTCAAAGAAATAATTATAAATTAAAATTCTAACCACTCTGATAAAACATTTAGGTTTTGGGCATAGTGTATTCACCATTGGTGATTGATATTTTAACATTTCATTTAACATAGAGATGTATGGAACCCAAATAAGGGATATTTTCACATTAAATTTATAATTAATTTTTTTAATATTAGAATAATTAGATACCTCATCTTAGTATATTTTTCTAAATAACATTTTTTGGTCATCTGAAAACCCTTTTCTAGATTACCTTCGATGTACTTATAGAAACCTTGAGTACAACCCCTTTAGCGGTGATCCACACATACTCCTTAGATCTACGAGAAATAAAAACTGAATTTTGGGTGATAGATCGGTGAATCAATTGGCATTATTTTCTCAACCGGATATCTTTATAATCCTTTCAGCATAAAAGAGTTCTTCTCATTCTTTTGAAAATGAGAGGAGGTGTTTGTGGAGGAAGACGGTTGTGAAAAACACCTCTCTATTTTTGATTGAACCTATGAAAAAGACATAACCATCAATTTAGATAGATTGGGTTGACATTAAATATATTATTTAATTGTGTATTGACCCTTAAAAAATATCATAATATTAAACTATTTCCTAAATAATAATAATAATATTATTATTATTATTAATTTAATTTTATGGCGTGTGCTAACTTGCACACTAATAAATATTATTTTACCATCTTGTAAATTAATATTCTAAATTTGAAATGATCTTGGTCCACTCGAACTCTTCAACATTTATTGAATACCCAGATAAATATTGTATTCACAATCAGGAAAATAATAATTTATTTATTATTCAATAAATAAATAAATAAAATTTATTCACAAACTAGAGAAGAAATATTTATTAAATATTCAGGTAATCAAATTAATTAATTATTTAATAATAAATAATTATTCATTTTCATAAAAATATTAGAGATAAATTGAACATAACAAAATTACTCATCGTTCTTGAGAATAATATTTATTCCAATAATTAAATTCAAATTGAATTTAATTTAGATCAAGAGAAATACTTATTGTGTTTCCCTCTATGATTAATTATAATTATAATTATAATGAATCTTTTAAAGTCCAATAATACTTTCTACAAATGTGTAAAGGAATCCCAGAAAAACAAAAAAAAGTTAGGAGGTCTCCAACCACATATAAACTCTCACAATTTAATTTAATCCATTTGTCTCAATATCTCTTCAAGAAGGTCGCACATCAACCTCATCCAACTATATTCATGATACATCTTTTTTTACTATCATTACACTGTGGACGTGGAATTTATGAACCCATTATATTTAAATAAATGGGAAAAGATTTAAACTTCTATATATATATATAATTGACAAATCCTTCATCAACTTGTCAATTAATAACATTTAATTCATAACACACTCATCATACCCTACTTCCTACCAACATATGGTGTGATGGTTTTCTCATTAATTCTATATGTGTGAGTCAGAACATACATTAATGATAATCTTGATGTCTAAGGACCATTACAAAGAATCAAATATATGATTATATGATGAAACAGAAAAATTTGAAACGGTTCCTAGTGGGTATGCTCTGATAATCTCTCATATTATATATTACAAAGTGTGAAATTCATTTTAAGAATCCTAATTCTCTTGAAAACAATTTTTCCTAATGTTCTATATAAAATGTTTCATATCATATTACATCATTTAACAAAAAAATAATTTAAGAATATCATCATTGTTTTTCATGGATCTCATTATAGTGGGATATTTCTATGCAATTATGATTGTGACATATACTCTAGGAAATTATCACATCAATGTTATGTATAAGATAAAACAATATGTGAGATGATATTTATATTAATATTCACTTCCTTGAATGTTAATTTAATATAAAGTATAAAGAAGTTGGTTCTAAGGAAACAAATATTACATATAACACACAATTATAAAAATAGACACCCATATGATTCACAATGGTTCAATTAAAGAAGTTAAAGGGATCTTCAAATTATAAAAAATCATTTTTATGTATCAACCAAATAAATATTGTCCAAAACCCACATATGGTACAATTCCAATTTCCAACCCAATGTATCAACCTCTATGAAGTCCAAAAATCACTTTAAAATACCCAAAACCATTTTAAAGGACACTTTTAATTTTAAAAAATAGCTTAAATAGATATACATTAGAAAAATATATACATTACCGTAGAAAAACCTTAAAACCCATTTCTCCATCTAAATTATAACATAGAAATGGATATATATTATTCACAACACACTAAAAAATGAAGAAAATAATTAATATTCATTTATGATTGTTCAAGAATCAATGGAATGTTCTGGAAATAAAATTTACTAAAATACCTACATCATGCTGCGAGAATGTGAAAAAACATCTAGTCACAAAATAAGGATAACCCAATAACTAAACCTCACACCCAATATCAAATGGGAACATAATGAAAATCAACCATACCTCTGATAGGTTTAAAATAAGATTGTACCCATCCATGAAAGAAATAATAAATAAGAAGAGGTGAGGAGAGGGGGGAATAAAGCAAGAAGCCAAAGACACTCACCAAGAACCAATGATGAAGATCAAGGGAGATCGCCCTAGGCTTGCAAGGGTATTCACTAATGAATGGGGGGAAATGGGTTTATTTGGGTTAGAAGAAAATTTTTGTAATGATAAAACACTATTTTAAAAGTACCTAATTATTATGTATAATATATCTTTATGGCCTACCATACCATGCACAAACCGTGCAGGGACCTCTATCTACTAGGAAGAGACTAAAAATCTTAGGTCGCACTGTTTCACAAACTGTGCACCTAATTGATTGAGGTCTTGGGGATTCTACCTAAGTTTACGTGGTCTTATAAGAAGGTTTGAACTCTTTTGATCCTAACTATGCAGGGTCTTGGGTGCTTCTATATGAGGCCACATAGTATGTAGAGGGATGACACATAGTTTCCCCTAACTATTCGTCACTCCCTAAAACAAAAAACACCTAATATTAGGGGGAACACCCTGGAAGAAGGAGAAAGTTAGAGGAATAAAAAAATAAAGTAAATATTATAGTCTTTTTAGGTCAGGGTGTAAAAATTATACCCAATATGACAAATTCTTCCCATTGAAAGTCACCAACTACCAAAATAGGAACAATCCCAAAACTCTATTTTCCCAAAGGTAAAACTTCCAAAAAAATCATATTATATACTCCAAACAAAATGAACCCTTCATCAAATGAGTAACTCCTCAACTCCACAAGTCACACCTAACTATATCAAGAGGAAGAAACAAGGATATTTTCTGTAGGTCTACTCACTATTTAGGGAAAAACTAATAAGGTACCAACACCAAACATGAGAAAGAATCCATGAAAAGGAAATAAAAAAGTGGTTCAAACCCCAAATTCAAAATTTCCACAAATCACATAAATTAAAAATACCATAACAATATAACCAATCACTCATGAAACACATTGCTCAAGTAACATTTCATTCCAATATAAGAAGTATGAAAAAACATCTAAAGGATAGAGGGTAAGGAAAGGGAAGAAATAACAAATAGGTTACCAAAAAAAACATTTGGGGGAAGTGATGTTAGGATAAAAAAACTAATGTTGGATTATTATCATTATTCCAAGGTACAACCCTACATATTCTCTATATATGTCCCAACTAACCACAATAACTTAGGGTCTTCCTAGAAAAATTTTAAGATGAGCTGGAGTTCCCAAACTGACCACATTGGAAGCAAACGAGTGAGTGGTCCCTTAGATTGAAAAAAACTAAAAATTATGGACCATAGAGAATATTTTCCTTCAGTTTTTACTCCAACATGGATGGGGAACCCTTAAGATCACATATATAATTTGGGATGTTAACTTCCATAGGATTCCCTCTGGAAACATATATGGCTAAAAATTACCCTTCTACCAACATCCTGAATGAGACATTCCATGATAAAAGGACATGATCCTTGAGTTCTAGATGAATAAACAAAATGAATAGATTATTTTTAAATATATAACTAAAAGCACATAAAAATAAAAATAAACCAACTACTTGAAATGGTCAACATACTCTACCTTAATTCAATGACCATGACCAATGATCTCATACACATTCCTCAACATCACCTCCTTTGGGGAATAAAAATGAACAAAAGTGGTACTAAATATCTCCCAAGACATCCCATTTCAGAACAAGGGTGGTGAGATCACTCCACATGCATCCTAACCTATTCCATTAAAGAAACCCAATAAAAAAATTACCATTAAGAATTTAGGGATTTACATTCCCTTAAAGACACTTGAAATTTCCTCGATCAACTCTACAACCTTATGAAGACTTTGATCACAATGGAAAATAGAAAACACTTAAGGTGAACATGGAGATTCTTTATGAGTCTACATTGTATTTTGTAGAGGGTCATATATTGATGATCCTAACCATAGGGATCCTTCAGTTATTCTTCATAAGGCATCATGGTTTACATAGGGATTCCTCATGGTTTCCCCTAATCATCCACCAGCTATGTTACACACCATTGGCACCCAAAAAAATCAGATTTTTTGGTGGGAAAAAACCTGAGAAGATGGAGAAAATGAGAGGAATTGAAAAGAAAAAAAATACTTGATTCATTTTGGTACTATTAATGAGATACAATGTTTTCTAAATGGATTTTAATTCATAATTATTAAATTCTGAACATGAGGTGGAAGTTTAGATTGAACAAAAATAAGGTTTTATCCTTGATAATGATGATTCAAGAATTTTATAATCAAATAATCATTTATATTGGTAGATTAAAGCACCATAATCAAGGTATTGTAAAATGTATAAATGATTAATTAGTGTGTAATTCATTAAATAAAAAGTAGATTCTAATATATATACAATGGGATGTCATAAAACCTCACTTATTATGTTTTTTAATCCCTATGAAATTAGTTTCTCTAAAAACAAAAAATAAAATTTGAAAGAATCTTCCTAGAAAGGGGGATACATTTTGATTTGTTTATTGTCAGTGATATTATATTATTCAAGGATTCTTTATTAAAAAATAAAAAAGGTTATATCTTTCTCTCATTGGAGAAGTATATTATTGTGTTAATAAAAAATATTGGTGTAGAAGTATTGAGAGTTTCTTCTACTCTTATATCTTTAGGGGATGAGTTATCCATTGATGATGAAATAAGGAGTTCATATAAAATGTATTTCTAAAGTTATATGGAAATCCAACATTATTTTAAGGTATTTATATTGGAAATGATATTTGTTACTACTCTATGTGCATGATTATGAAGAAATTTCAAGTAATAATATCATTTAGAAATCAAATGGATATTTTGGTACCTCAAAGAAACTCTTGATTATATTTTGTTGTATGAAGAACATATCATTTTAGATTTATAATTATACTAATGTGAATTCGTCATGATATGTTGCTGATAAAAATTTTAGTTTTGGAGGTGCATTCTTTTTTGGTGGTATATTCATTATTTGAAACTCCAATAATAAATATTCAATTAATTATAGATCAATATATGTTCAATATTTTGTATTATATCATTACACATTAGAAATTATTTATATAAATTCAAAACATGAATCCACTAATTTGGATGTTCCAAACACATTAGGGATTGGGTCTGACAATCAAATTTTGATAAATCCTTCAATGAATCTATCACAACATTCATGGTCGTATAATATTGATATAAAGTATCACTTTATTAAAGATAAAGTGGAAAATGGTTAGATTTTATTTTAGTTATTTGTATAAAAAGGATAAATTATTAGATATTTAGAAAAACCCCCTTTATAAAGTATTCCATCAAGCATTAGATAGTGTTTTGGGAGTGTATTTTCTATAAAAATTCTTGTATGTATTTTTTTATTTTACAAATTATATTTATTATTAATTTATTTATTAATTAGGGGAATATAAAAGGATGAATTCTTATAATGGTTTAGAGACTCTATTTTCATTTTATAGATGAACTCAAAGTGGAAAATTAGAGAATATTTTCCCTTTTATGGGGTTACATGAGGAGTTGGTAGTTGAATATTGGAGAAGAGACCATTCATTATATCACATATGAGAATACCTCATTCATTGTTTCACATATTGTTAAAAAAATATAAATTGGGGGATTGAATTTATCGTAGGAGACTTATTTGGGAAATTTAACAAGTTATTCACGATGTCAATAATTAAAGGTGGATATTGAGTTGTTTTTAATTGATACAATTTTAATAAAGTATTTATTTTTTTGTCAAGATAATGGATAAATATCCAAAACACAATTTTATCTTATAGTGTGGCATTTTGATAACTATTATATTATAGTCATGCCATGAATTTATTTTTTTGGGAATTCATTCATGAGTTTTAAATATTTATTATATTTTATTAATTGAAAAATTTTCATTGATGACTAGGAGGTTAATTTGAGTAGAGTTGGAAGCAAAGGATTTGAAATATTTCTGAGATGTATTATTATATAGGGTGATGATCTCATAAAATGGTTTTTATAAAAGAGAAAAATATCTTTCAATTGATTATAGGGGAAATGGATATTTAATAATCCATTTTACTTCAATGAATATTATAACACTACTTAGACTTGATGAAATTATTATAGGAGAAGGTGTTTTATCTCAATGGTTTTGTTCTAGAAAATAGGGAGTCCCAAAATATGTGTTTAAGTAATATTTTAGGGGATTATTTTGAAAACACTCATGGTATATTTCTATGTCATGTAGAAGATACACATTGAGAGACCAATGGAAGAACTAAAATTTAAGCATCGGAAGAAAAATATAATACAGAATTAGTGGATCCGGTTGTTATATTTGAGAATCCATATTTTCTATTATTTTAAGTGAAAGGAACAAAAATGTTGGTAATTTTATTCTAGTTATAATGATATCTATATCATGGTTGAGTCAGGAAAATTACATGCTGGACTAGAGATGGATAATAATTAATTGATGAAGAAAATAACTAGTACATAGGGCATTTTTAGCTAAACAAATAAAGCTCTATAACATGGTTAAATAGACTATATTTTTCCCCATAATGATAAAATATATCTATTACTGAAATGTTATAACAAAACAATTAGATATGGAAGAAATATGGATGAGATATTTGGATTTTCATAATGATATATATATGGTGTATTGGCCAATACATCCACCCTATGGTGGTTTTTTAGATATAGAAAATTGATATGTTTTTCTTATTAAAGTGTGTGATGGTTATGGAAAAGGAGAAAAAACATGAGATAACCAATCAAATATTCCCAAATTATTTTTTATTGGAATAAGGAATAGAACAATCTTACAAATATGATCCAAATTCAAAAGACAGATGTGGTCTAAAATTAAAGATCGATCAACATCTTTATCATTTTCCATTATTTCTTATACAGAGAATTCAATCTTATCTTCCTTCTCTATTCCTTATTCTTGTTGATATTATGATAAGATCATAAACAGTGTGATTATATCCATTTTTCATCAAATATTATCCACTTGATAATAAGAGTGTGTTAACCTTGTAAAATCAATCATGTAGTGCGTGTTCATTCTCAGTCAATCTCTTATAAACGTGTTTTCATTTTCAATATCCAATCTTACTAATCAGAGAATGGAAGTCAAGTTGAGTGTGCGTATTTTGGTAAAGATTTATCCCTCCACCTTTTTATTTATAGTCTATCATTACCTTTTCCTCAAACCATTTTAATTCTTAAATCTTCTCACTCATTACATTTTTTGAAATGTATTTTATTCAGTGTCTAATTGTAAAAATTAATTCATTTTCATTAAATTAGATAAAAATAATAACTATCGATTATATTTTGAAACATTATTTGTATTCTGAATTTTATTCTGAAAATACATGTGTTTTCTTTTTATATCTTAGTTTTCTGTTTGTTGAACTGGAACCGAACATCATTGGGTATAATAAAAACAAGAAATTTAATAATAATCTGTTTTTGAAACAAACTTTACATGAACCACAAAACAATATAAAAATTTTCTAACTAATATAACAATTACACCGCCATAATTTTATCCTTTTATATTGTATATAAACACAGGAGGAATTCAATATTCAATCATATAGATAATTTACCAAATTTTTTCTCACCCAATATCCTGTTAGTTCTTGCTTCTATACAACCATGTGAAGAATTACACATATCACTCTTTGAATGCACTTGTCGTAGAATATTGTAGTGATATATCAACATTACAACAATTAGCATTCTTGAGCCATGATAGAATATATTTTTATCCTTTACTATACCTAAAAAACATATAGTCTTATAGAAGTTATCCTAGATAGTTCCATTCCATTAAACTAATGAGAAAACCATCTGGATCATGTAGTCGATGTAGCACCAAAGTAGCACAAATCTATCTTTGCAACTCAACCTTCATCAACCAAATCATTTATTTATTTATCCTAATTTTAATAGCTTGGAATATAAATTTGTGTAGATAACCCAATTTACCATGAAACTATAATAACATACAATAAACATATCATTATTTCATTTCATTTCTGTAAGATAGAAATTATAAATCATAAATCATATTACAGAACAACGAATGAATGGTTTAGTGTCTTTGAGAAAACACTACATAATAAGGTTGTTCTTCAACACATATGAAAATTCTTAAATAATTGAGACGTATTATGATCCCTTCTATACTACCCAAAAGATACAATTATCTTTGTAACATGAGTAATAAAAACATAATAAAGGGGTGACCTCAAATGCCCAAAAAGGAACAAAATTATTAATATTTCATAAATTTTTATATCATAAATAAAAAACAAAAACATGATCATGGGAGAAATATCTTTTTTAAATGACATGGAACCATAATATTTTTCCTAAACACATTATATAATTACATGAAATATCTAATTAATAAAAATATTCTGTGGATAGAGAGTACAAACTCATCAGATAATAAATATGATCTATGAAGCCTAATCGTTGTCATATAACATATAAATATAACATTACGTTGAAAAATAGCATAAAAAATAACATTGAAACAAAAATATGCATGATGTATCATCATATTGTGATAATATATAAGAAGTACCACTCTTTTGCTATTTAGTATATCAAATATGTCATAAACATTAATTAGTGATATTATTCAAGAAGGCCCATGCTAAATTATATCATGTGACGTGAAACAAAAACCAATGAATTGGAGGGTGCTACAAGATCCCAAACATAATACTCTATATAGATATATTTATGTATTTTATAAGATATCAATAATTCAACAGATCATAAAAACCTAGGGGAAGAAAATGGGTTTCACTCATCACACCATAATGAACCCATGGAAAACATTTTGTCTTAACAATGATTATAGATGGTATCACCAAAATTGACGTCAAGAATATTAATAATTGATAATAAAAATAAATCACCTTAAAGATTATTTCATATGAAGATTTATAATATTTTTCAATGAACATAATTTCTATGGAATTATATCCTTTATAAATAATTATTAAAATGGTAGAGAAACCATTAATGAGTTTTTAGAAAATGTTATTATTTAAATTATAAGTTTATAGATCACATTAAGAAGTTATTTATGAAATATAAAGTGAAAATTTTTGAAACAAAATTAATTTTTAAAATAATATTTAAAAGTAGATCCTTGAAAATACAATAAGATCCTCCCAAATGACTGTATAGTGGAAGATAAAACATTTGGTTATGAAATCATGGAAACTCTTATAAATATTTTTAAAAACCATTATTGAAAACCCACATCATAAAAAAATTAAAAAACATTAGTTTATAAAATAGGGTATGTTAAATATATATGTCACATGGTATAACACATAATTTCGTTTCCAAATATACAATAAATAACCAGTAGGAAAATTAAATCATAACATGGAAGAAAAAATAAATTATTTTCTAAGGATGATAATTTTCCTCAACAAAATATAATTTTATAATGAAAGAAATACATCAATAGATTTCCAAATAATATAAGGAGTAATCAAATTATAATATCATAACAGAATATAATAATACTATCTTTTCATATGATAATGAAAAATGAATCACGTGACTTAAAAAAATTAGTTCAGTTAAGAAAAAAACCTTACCTTAAATTAACACTTATTTGAATAAGATATAACATGTGGTATATAATTTATATCATAATAACATATTTTATAAAATTACACTTATATTATACATCTTATTTAATTTATTTATAATCATTCTCTTCATGTATTTTGGTAAGTTATTTTCTATTTTCTTTGTAGAGTGTGATTAATCATGATCTTTTTTACATAGTTTCTAAGAACAATGTGGTTATTATTTATTATGAAAAATTTAATAATTACCAAATCAAAAAATGTACTATAATTTAAAATTTATAATTATTTATGATTTTATACTTTCATTCTATGTTATTTTTGGTTATGATCCTTAAATATAAAATTATCGATGTCTATATTTCTGTGGGTTTTAACGAACTGATGTTTGTATGTTAATAAATTAGTATAATATAAATATGTACATTATAAAACTAAAATAAAATTATTATTTAATTATTTTTTAATATATTATCAATAATTAAGTTCTCATATCCATACATGATATTATTTGTTTTCATTGTTCCAGTATGCCGCTAAACCATCCTGAAAATGAACATACCATAATTAATGGATGATTACACTTATAATTTTTTTTGGAATAATATAATTATTAAAATTAGTATTTTTTTAATTTAGATATTTTGATGGTTTTCATCGTATATTATGTTTTTTTAAAAATATGCAGTAAACACGATTAAAAATTTGATCTGTTACATTGTAGAGGAAATAGTATTCAAAAACACAAGGATTTTATTTTTTTCATTTATTAATGGAAAAGGGTAGATGTGGTTAATGGTTATTCACAGAATATAGCAACATTTAGTAAACTATGATTACTGAATTAATATTATAATATTTTATAAAATTTATTTGAAACTGAAATATATAAAGGGAACCAAATAAAGTAAAAGATTGTATATATATTGAGAACATTGAGTTTCCCATAGAGGATTCATTAGAAAGAGAAAAATTGGGACAAAATCGTGTGACCATAAGATTATGTAAGTTTATATTTTTTAAAGTAGAATAAAAGGGGTAGATTTAGAGGAGGAAAATATTATTGTGCTCTCGAAGGGGTGGCGACAAGGACCTCTTATAAGTGCTGAGAATTTCTTTTTTTAAATATTTAATCTTAATATAAAGAGAACATGTATTTCACATGTCAATAATAATAAAAAATGGAAAATAATGGGGTGTGTATAAGTATTATTCATGAAAAACCCCAACCAAAAAATTATTGAAATATTAGTCATGGTTTTCCCCTTTTAGTTAACCCAATTTACCCATTTTCTTTCTAATTTCTATCACTAATTTCTAACTATCTAATTGATTTTTGTATTCATAAAAACAAATTCATCCTTATAAGATAATATGGAACTTATAATTCTAAATTTTAATTTTATTTCACCATATTCACTTTCTAAAAGTGATTGAAATTAAATTTTAATTAACAATTATATAATTTATTAATTCAATCTTAGAGAATAGTGTAACTCAAGTTCCATAATATCAAACATATGTTAATAAAATAAAATCAATATTTTATATTTAAAATATCTATTATAAAATAAATATTTTTTCTAGAAAATGGTTTCATACATTTCCAGTTTTTATTATTATACATCAAATATGATTAAATCATGTGTTTTTATAATAATAGCATTTTTCACTATTCACCTAAAAATATATATTTTGTGAAAAAAAACCAAAAAATTTAACCTAAGATATTATTTTTATTCTATGTATTGAATGATGTTAGTTTTTTAAAATTATAATTATAAAATTTTATAATTTATATTTTAAAGAAAACCATACAATGTTTGGAAAAAACAATTTTTTTAAGAAAACATTATTTTAGAATATTAAGTATTCTTATTGTTATTTTCAATAATTTTCTATTAAAATTATTTTTATTATGTAAATATTTATAATTTTTTTAATAATATTTTAACTTTAAATTATATTCACTAATTATATGAATACATTATAATTGTTATATTTTAAAGGTTTTGTGGTTTAATTAGGTATAGTGTTACAGGTGAAACATATAGTGACCTAGGTTTTTCATACATGGATATAAAATATTTTTTATCAACATTAGAAAAATTATACAAATATTATACTATGGGTAATTATATTTTGGTTTCTCTTGAGAATAGGTACACAGTCTTCTAATTTGGAAAAATCTCTTGGACATCTACCATAAATATATTCCCTTCAGAAGTATTTAGAAACATACTCAAATAAAAATATTTAATCATAAATTGGGTAAAATGAATCATAAGAAAGTGTCATTTAGATGCTCATTTTGGGTAAATAAGGGATACACATATACATAACATTAACATATGAGTATGATAACATGAGAATGACATTGGATAATCTTACCCTGTAAATCATAGATCATAATCTTGATCCATGGAATAATTATTAGATGTTTATAAGAAATGAATCATAAGGAAGAAAATGTATAAGAGCCTTGAGAGAATAAATTTGGAATAACCCATAAAATTTTGGCATACACATAAGCATATAAAATCATTTCCATATTTTTTAAGTCTAGCTTCACTGGCAATAATAGACGAATGATTTCACTCCTCAAACCATCAACGTAGTCAGGGTTCACTCCCAATACCATCCTAGTATAAAAATTACCACATAAAACCCAGTACACTTCCCATTATATCCCTTTCTATCCCATGAGAGATAAATAATTACCGAAGGAATTGGAGAGTGATATAGGTCCCAGCTGTATTTATATTAACATAATCACTATACTTGGGTAAAATGTTAAAATTTTCCTTGGTTATAAAATAATCACCATCACATAATTAAAATATTACATATGTTTTCTATAATATTATAAAACATTTATCATATCATAAGAAATGAAATGAAAGGTGTATTATAAAAATATTATGGTATCATATCCTATGGAAAAGAGATAGGTTCCATTATCATTTCATAATTTCATCAAAGTATAACCCATGTAAAATGAAGTGGGTTTCATTATAATTTTATCATTTTATTACCTATGGAAGAGAAATGGGTTTCATAATCATTTTGCCAATATAAACATAAACCATTGAAATATATATTATGAATCATATCCATGTATCATATCCCTAATAAATTCAAAGATATATCAAAGGATTCCATCTTATATGGAAATTATTTTAAAAGATAAATCCCAAGTAAATTTTCCTGTGTAAAATAAATTTTCTTCATAAATCATTTTTTAAACTAATAATTCATATAAAACATGTAAATTTTATTCTTTGAAAATATAATTTTAATATTATAAAGGATACATTATAAACCGTCTAATACATTTCTTGAGATAAATATCTCTTTGACTTGGAAAAAAATAATTGTAA
This sequence comes from Viscum album, assembly GCA_963277665.1. Lineage (NCBI taxonomy): Eukaryota > Viridiplantae > Streptophyta > Magnoliopsida > Santalales > Viscaceae > Viscum > Viscum album. The sequence continues at coordinate 1,029,174,351 of OY728126.1, forward strand.
CTTTAGAAAATAATTTTAATTAAAAGTAACCTCGATAATTTATAATTTAATATTCAAAGTAAATAATTCCCTTGAAATGGGGGAATTACATTAATGTCATACATGTTAAAACATTGATTACAACACATTTTCGGTAAAATCCAAATTAACATTATTTTAAAAATGATAGGAATATTCATTTAAAACGATTGTATAATAAATAAAACATAAAAAATGTATTAAATAATACTTTGAATAATTTTGAAAAATAATTTAAAACATTTTTATAAAACATGGTTTATGTTGAAGAAATGTTTTTTAGCAAAGAGATAAATTAAGATGATTTTTCTTAAAAACAATTTCTAAATTATTTTAATTACAAAATAGTGTAAACTATAACTATTTCTTGAAAATGTCATGAATTATAGGAAGATAAAAATATTCATGATAATTCATGAAATTTGGTTCATAATAATTCAACATAGGATAAATTATCCTAAATAATCATTATCAACACTGAGATTGTAAAATAAAAACCCTTCCACTTTGGTAAATTTTAATCATAATCCCCTTGAAATAATAAAATTAAATGAAATGTATAATATCATTTTATTAATTAAATTTATCATATTACATGGAAATGGGGATTTATATACATCTAATAAATAATATAGGTGAATAATTTAATATATATCTCCAAGAAGGAAAATTGTGACAAAGCTCCCTTACTGCTTGGGTGCCTTTTAAACATTAAACCACCTAAAATATTGGTCCTAGAATGGATATTTAAAGACAAATATAATTCAATATAAATAATATAATATACATTCACAAATTGTATGTACACCATATATAGGAAATAAGTAGTGAATATGGAATTTATCTCAATGAAGTTAAAGTGATATATAAACCTATTGTTGCTTTAACAATATTCTGAGCCATAAGCCCTAATAAAAAAAATTATTATTAAAATTATAATTTATTTAAAATTATTAGATTCAAGATATAACATTTAAAAGGGTCAGTATATATACCACAAAATATAAATTAGTGGTAAATTTTTATATATCTCTAAGAAATAAAAGAGAAACTAAAAATCCTTTACTATAAGTCTAGATTTTATTCATTCATGTTAAAACATCCTCTATATTTAATATAAGTTTATTATTAATATATTAAATAACAATAATAATTTTTAACATACATATATTTTTTAATTTTTACCATTTATTACCAATTTATTATAAATTCCTTGTTAAAAATCATGTTTCTGGTAATAATTCCTTTGTTTTTCATATATGAATTTATGTGTTATTTTAGGTACTATTAACTTGATGATGAATAATTCTTATATATAATAATAATAATGAAAAAAATATTATATTTATAAAAAAAATTTACCTTTTTTACTAATCACAAATGATGGTTGTGAAAAATGATGTATATTATAATCATGGAAATGATAGGTCGTACATACAGATGAGTAACATTTCCATTTTTCAATAATCCGTGTGGGAAATAGGTAGGTAATATTATATATTTTATTAATAAAAATATTATCATAAATATCATATTATTTCTTTAAATATACTTATACAAATCATCCATGTGGTATGGTGATGAAAAGATAGTCACATCACTACATAAAGGTGGTTTTCCAAACATACATGAATAGAATTGTCATCCTTCCGTGAGTAAAAATTTAAGAAATAAAATGATATATTATATTTTATAAATTATAAATACTTTATGAATATCAAAATTATTTCATTTATATCACATAAATTCATTAACTTTATCACTATTATCTTCCATTTTATGCATTAGTGAATAACGAATAACATCACTTCAAAAGTCGATAGTCTTCCATAGACACGAGCGATGTTATTGTATCCCCTAAAAAATTAAAGGTTATAAATTTATATATTATATAATAAATCCATCAGTATAATTATTATATAAATATCATATATATAATTTATATCCATCATCATACCCAACCTATAGAGGTAAAAATGAAAAAATGAATGACATCGGTTCGCAAGAAGGTATTGTGCCATACACATGAATGACTATTTTGTAACCCATTTGATAAATGTGGTTATGGATGTCGGTAATGATATTAACATAAAAGAATATCATTATATGTAATAAACATATAATATTAAATCATCGTGGATTAATAATAATTAATGTATGCTGACGAAGAAATAAAACAAAATTTCTTTGTTGAAGAATATCACCTCTTATTCAAGTATCCTTCCAAGGGTTAAATTAAATTCATTTGTATGTTAGATTTATACCAAAAATAAGGATTATATGATGGGATTATATAAACTGGGATGGTATTTGGGAAATTATTTTCCATACCAAAAGATTTATCATGTGTGAAGATAAGAGGATAGGGGTGGCCTTTTATAAGTATGGTGAGTGGCACACTTGTATTTTTTTAGTAGACACATTTTTATCACATAAAATGGCTATAAAAAAGAGTATTATAGATAATTATACATCATAATGTATAAAAATTTCCATAAAATATATTTTATTCATGTTTTTAGTTCATTTTATCTTTTATTTTTAATTTTATCCCATAAAAACCCATTTTTACCATAACAACGGTAATTAATTTTTACTGTATTCACTATTAATTTTTGTCAAAAATGAAGTTTACCTTATTATAAAATATAAATAATTCATATTTCAAATATTCAATCCTTTATTTATATTAAATTACCATAAGTGGAAAATTTTATTTTAAAATTAATCGTGTAAAAGTGATGAGAAAGTGGGTTTTCAAAGAGAAATTATTCAAAAGTTTATTATATTTTTATATAAAATTTCAATATGAAAAATATTCTGATGACCTAAATTGGATTAATAGATATATATATATAATTCATATAATTTTATTTTTAAACTACTTTATAATATAAATTATCCTTAAAAATAGTTTAAGTCAAAATGTATTTTTCAATTAAAATTTATTATTTCTCACTGTTCATCAAAAAATTAATCATCTCTAACAATTATAAAAACATACCCCCTGAGATATTTTTGATATTATGATTTCAAAAAATAAGTTTATTTATTTATATATATTTTATAAAATTTTAAAAAATTAGTTGGTCTAAAAATAAGTGAATAAAAAGGCCACATAACTTCTTAAGAAATATATAGTTTTTAGGAAAGAAACTTAGATTTATTCTTACCACATGCATCGAAAACATATAAGATGAATTTTAAATTGTTTATTGAATATATAATATATAAATTTAATTATAATCATTCCCTGAATTTGGTTTCTTTAAATTTTTGTCGTAAAATACATTAGTTTTCATACAATAGTTTTCCAGAAATCAATTTCAATTATTTTCAAATATTTTTTTTCCTTTTTAATTAACATTTCACTAGGTAATTCGTTTTATATATAATTTTAATCAATATAATTTTGAAATAAAATTAATCCTATTCATACACTCTATTATTTTATCTTATAGATTAAAATAATTTTAAAATAATATTTTAATAATATGTCACTTTTTGTTTAAAGTCACTGTTTTGTGTAATGCAAGATAAACGAACTGTTACATGTAAGAAAAAATATCACAAAGATCAACTTATTTTGAAGGAAATATTTCAAAACATATTTTGTCTTATATTCTACCCCCTACCTAGTAAGATGAATTTCTCAATTGAAATTCATCTTGATCATCAATGGTTTATAAATTGAAAATTCTTTTATAGAAACCCACATTATAAAAATAGTAAATAAAAACTCTTCTTTAAATAGGGAAAGTGATTGAAAAATTCATCTTAAATAAGAAAGACTAAGATTTTAAGTAGGATAACATAGGTGTTATGTGAATATATGGGAATGGAAGAAGAGAAAAAATTACTATAGAGAGTTTTTGAGATCATTAACCAAAAGAAAGTGGGTGATCTAGAGAAGGTTAATGAACAAAAAAACAATAAACCAGAGAGGTGTGAAAAGGGGAATTGATATCATAAAAAATGATGATAAAAGGGAAAAATTTAATTTCAATATCATTTTACTAATTTCTTGTAATTACATTTCCATAAAAATCAAGAACATATGAAAATATGCTTCCTTGATATATTTTTATTTCATAGGAATAATTTCATCATTTTTAACATCATATATTACTCTAAGAGATGAATTTGTTTCATATTTGAAGCACAAAATAATATCCATGAAATATTAATAAGTCATTCATTCTACCTCTTGTTAAAAAAATGTTAACATAGATTATACAATATTGATAAAGCTTTATATTTTGAATTAATAAATTAATCTATAAAAAAATATCCAAATTTCAACATAAAAAATTTGAAAAAAAGATAACATTATAACCGTTACATAATATAAAATTTATAAATAAGGTCACTAAACATCCAAAACTCAAAACTATTCCAGCAAATATCATTAATAATATCATAATGGACACATGCCAAATATTTGAACACTATTGTCATATATTCTCCAGAAGCTTGGTAATAACCATAATTACTATAAAACCTCAATGAAAACAAGAGTTATTCCACATTAATTTAATTAAAATAAATAAATCATTCTATATATTCCATAGATCCAATACTGTTTTAAAATCTCTCAATGATAACATAAAAAATGTTCTCAACAAATCAGGTATCTGTTCTGGGGTCATCAATACTATCAAATTTATATTATCTATATTAATCACCACTTTATATAAACCAAACATGATTTTCTAAAACTAGGGAACATATTAATGGTTATATTCCCTTAATAATCTATTTTACATAAAACATTTCCTTTCCATGAGGTCACTTTTCATTGTCAGTTGTACTATTCAACATATTCTTGCATATCCTTAATAAAAAAACATATACTGAATTTTCATTATATTTTTCATGTTTCATATAATATAATTATTGAATACCAATACATAATCACTTAAATCATATGAATTGCTTCTCAAACCATTGACTAAGCTTCACGATCTTATTCCTTAAAACGTCATCCAATTAATATTTCATTTTAGTCCCATGATCATCGACAATATAATAGTTACTCATACAACCTTGATGATTATCTTCATGATCCTTACCATAACGAAATTTATTTGCATAATGCCCTATAATTCTACATTTAAAGCATTGAAAAGTAAATTATAACTTTGGGAGACCATTATCCTCATCAATTTCAATAACCAAACCTTTCAATTTTTATTTGTAGTTACTTTATTCTCTCTTCTTTTCTATACCCAAACATCTTCTCATCCCACTAAAACACTCCATTGAGTGATTATTTATGTATTCTCAACATATGGGAAATAAAATCTTATTTCCTATATGGACTCCACTACCTGAAATCTTAGAAAACTCTATCTTTCTCATATATGATTCATTTAAGAGTTGGTTAATGTGTAGATTTTTAATCATGTTCTATGAAAACAGATTAGGAATAATCACAATATCCTTTACTCTAATCATCATCCAATTTGGATTATCATTATAAAATAATTCATAACATTCAATGTTAACCCAGTTCTTTTGGGTTTCCACCATTCCCTTAACCCAAAAATCATAGCATTGATTAACACTAATCATAATGGGAAAACAAACAATTATGAAAATAAATTTATGGTTGTCTAAATCATGAAGCCTTCTTTTTCATCTATGATGTCTTACGTTTATCCTATGTTATTCATAATAATAATATATTTCAATCCTTCATGATGTTTTCTAAAGTGTTTTTGAATTTCAAAAGAATGTCCACTTGCATTGTCAAATGATGTGTGCATCAAGGCCCATTATCATTCATTAGGTGATGAATAAGTATAGATCAATGTACCCTTTTCAGGGTTATTACTAGTAGGTACCTCTCTTACAATTCCACATCTAGTTGTAGTATTTAGTCCTGAATGAAATTTCTTTGGATTTACCATTGACTATCATATACCAAAATTTCCATACATTATACTATAATTTAACACATACTTAGAATTATCATTAGATGTATCCCAAGAAAAATCCTTATAAATATCCCTAGGGATTTTGATAATGTTTTCTTATCCTAGAGTCAAATGTTTAACTAAGACTCTCATATGATCGCAACTATAGTAACTCAATATTGTCATATATAGATATTACATATTTCTAGGTACATTTTCAATTCATTATATAACCACACACCTAAGGACAATAATAGTTTAGTGTCTTTGGATACTAGTTACATTATATTCTAATTTGCTTAATGATCTTCAACATCTCCTTGAAAGATATTCCCCATTAGTATAATTCAAAGTCATTCCCTGATTAAAAAAATTATTCAAAACCTGTGGAGTGGAAACATAATAAATAGAGAGATCAGATTCTCATTAAGGGTAGAAAAGGGAGATACATAAGAAAAAAACGAACATAAGAATATGAGAACATGAGAATAAAATTTGTAAACCACACCTTTCATGTCAAAGATAATAATCTTGAGTCCCGAAATAAATATTGGATGTTTATAAGACATTATTCATTGGGGAATCAAAGAAAATTGGCCATTATATCATAACATTGGCATAAGACATAAAATTATGTCATACATATATGTATAGAAAATCATTTCCATATTAGTAAATCCTCACTCCCAATTATATTATAGTGAAATGGGTTCACTCCCAAAACCATCATAGTAGTCATGGTTCACTCCCATGATCATCAAGGTGGAAAAACTATCATACCAAACTGGGATTAGTGTAATTCCCCATCCTTAAAACATTACTTAATCTTGAGTTAAATCAATAATAAACATTGAGGATCTTTCTCGGTTTAGTGTTTTAGAGAATTAGGACATCTATAACATTTTATCTCAAATATTACAAATTAGACACTTCTACTTTAAATAATTTTTTCACAATAATAAAACTCCGTAAATAAATAAATAATTATTTTCTACATATAAATATTCTTGAATTATTCATTTTTATACCATTCCTTAATCCCTATGAAAAAAATATCAATACCTTGGGATGAGCATAAAAATATCAGTAATGATTATAAAATTAGGCAAGAAAAAATTAGTACATCAATTCATAGAAATCAATGAAATCCTATTTTTCACTCACATAACATAATATCTTTAACATACCTCATTAAAATAGAATATTTATGAATAGAACATTGAAATCATAAATCATTAACGTAACATTTGGCATCTATAACAACCTTGGTTTTATTTAAAATATAAACTTGATTTGTTACAAAAACGTCACTTGATAAAACATAGAATATTGAGAGGTCTAGTGTATTTGGGGCTTAATATCATTACATAACAACTTAAAACATGAAATAAAACATCTTTATTAAAAACATCCTTTACATGACCACTACATTTTCTCGTACTTAGCATTGCATGAGATAACCTGAGGGCATGCATAAGAAAAGGGTGAGCTATAAAGCCCATTAAGATAAAAACATTTAATAACATGAGGAATACAATACAAGTTAGAAAATAGGCATATAAATGGAGCACAATAGAAACATGAATATAAGGCTTGATAAATCATGATAATAATAACATGGAAATATGACAGCAACACTTAACATGGAATTAGCATGGGCCAAGGCTCAATTCACATGGAGCGTGAGTAAACCCCCATTGCACATGAAGCACAATTAAACCCTAATTTAAATTAAATTATTATTATTTGACACTCATTTCACATGATTTATCATGATTCTATACATTACCCAATTCATTGGAGTGCTATTATGGCGTACTCTTCTTTAACATTTTATTTCATGCATAAGTGTGACACATATATCATACAACATGGAATAAGTCATCATAATTTATTCCATGATAAAGGGATATAGATTACATAAATGAATCTTTATAATCATTAAATAAATGTGCATAAAGTTTAATACCCTTGATAGATAAATGGGCATGGTATTCACTATAGAATGACATTAGCTTGGAAAATCGTAGTGTAATTTCTACAGCATAACGACATGAAATAAGAACTCATAAAAATGGATGATGAGAGAAAAAAGGGTGTATAATGATATTTATATATAAGGAACAGTAATGGGGTTATATATATACATGTCCCAACAAACATAATGGAATTTAGATGCATAATACAAAAGAATCACTTGGATGTAAAAGAGGAAAGAGAAATCCCTCACAAAATTTCTTCTTGGTAACTGGTGTACATGGGAGGAATTAATGGGAGAGAAAGTGGTCTCCCATAATAAAAAAACTAATGATGGTAGTATAGGGGAGGTGTAAATCATACCCCAACATTTTTAATTGAAAACAAAAGGGCATAAAAACTTAAAGAAAATTGGACAAAATGAGAAAGGAAGAAATCACTTACTTAGAGGTGTGATCCAAAAGGCTTGGGAGAGGCTTCATGGGAGATTTAACCACTTTGTGAGGATTATAGAGATAGGAGTTCATGGGATGGTAGAACTCCAAAGGCATTGAGTGAAGAGGAAGTGGGAGCTTTGGTGGTATTATATAGAAATGGAGAAGGAATTATTTATTATTTAGTTTTGGGACAGGTCACATTAAACTAATCAAAACCACACACCATCCCATGGTTTTTTCCCATGGGTTTTGACATAGGGGAGTGGAAAAAAAATAATTTTATGTTCAATGGCCTGATGTCTTAAAATAACAGGGTTTCTTATGCGGAGGTGAGTCATACTCTCAAGGAAAATAATTTAAAAAGAAAAAAATGTTTTATAAGTCTTTGAGGGTCCACTAATGCTTAAAAAATTAATCAAACAAATCTAAAATCACAGTATTTTTATGCTAAAGAATATATTGGTAGAAAATAATGTTTATAGTATTTTATTACCTCACTATTGGGTCATTATGATGTCATAAAACACATTATATATTTAAACGATATTTAATTTTTACCTAAAAAATTGACTGTCTCAGAAAATTATTAAAATTCACCATTGACTAATTTCGATGTCTTGATTCCAAAAATAATATTCATTTTATCTATATAATTATCTATATATGTGAATTTTTACTTTTAAAATAAAAAATGACATTTATAAAAAATTTAGGGGTTTTGACAAAAAAATCATTCAAACCATAATAAAAATTACAATTGAATTCATAAGATTATACAATAATTTATATTTAATAAAAATAAATTTAATAATAATAATATTCTATTAAAATATTATATAATTCAAAAACCCATTAATTCATCAAAATATATTTCTTAGTTGAATATTTAATAAAAGTACTATTTGTCCTTTAAAAACTTTTTACAAAGTAACAATAATAAAATGAATGCACATTCTTTATCCAAAAATAATGTACATAGTCATAGTGCTAGGGTTTTGTTACATACCCCCTTATAACACCTGCATAAGACCGAAGAGTACGGTGTGGGATGGTGACCGACTCTTAGGGTGGCTTGGATAACATCGCCCGGCTGGTAATCTCTATTAACTTTTACTTCTCCCATAGTCGGTTCCACTCAAGCTTAACATGTTCAATTTTAGATTTTCCTTGGTTAAGAGAGAAGCCCAATGACAACACCTCCTTCCCGAGCTCCGAAAAAGGGGCTTTGTATAGTGCAAGTCTACTGGACGAGGTCGCCGCTTCCTTTGTCTGATTAAATTGGATTTGTTAAATCCCTATATTTATACTAATCATGTGGTCGTTGTTCAACAGATATATTAGAAATGGTCACAATTAATAATGGTATATTAAAATATAGAAACATAAAACCAAATAAGTTCATATTATATATAACCATAATAAGAAATTTAATTAGATTAAGAGGAATTTCCATTAATGAATGTTTGGGTGGTTACAATCTTCCCCCTTAAGAAATTTCTCCCTTGAAATTTCCTTTTCCCACTCTAATATAAATATGGGTAACTTTTCATGATCACTTCCTCCGATTCCACGTCACTTCTTGAAACATGTGGTTTTTTACAACACCTTAATGAGGGGAATTGTCTTATTTCGTAGAATGTTTTCTCTGCGATCTAAGATCTACACTAGTTTCTCCTCATAGGAAAGATCATTCTCGAGTTGTAATACCTCTGAAGAGAGAACATGTGAAGGATCTGGTATATACTTCCTTAATAGGGATACAAGAAAGACATCATGTACTTTGGTCATGGTAGGTGGAAGTGCTAGTCGATAAGTCATAACCCCAACACAATCAAGAATCTCAAAGGGGCCGATGTATATAGGACTTAACTTCCCTTTATTTCCAAACCTCATGACCTTATTCCATATATATATTTATAAAAATACCATGTCTCTAACTTTAAACTCAATGAATCATTGAAGATTATCTTCATAACTCTTCTATCAACTTTGGGCTTCCTTGATATGTCGTAGAATGATTTTCACCTTCCCCACAATTTCTTCGACCATTTCTGGTCCTAGAAGCTTACGCTCACCGAATTCATCCCAACATGTCGGTGTTCTAAACCTCTTCCCATGCAGGGCTTCATAAGTTTCCATTCGGATACTAAAGTGGAAACTATTATTGTATGCTAATTCCACCAGAGGAAGATGTTGATCACAACCTCCTATAAATTCCATTGAACATGATCATAAAATATCTTCTAGTGTCTAAATAGTTAGCTCTGTTTGGCCTTCAGTTTGAGGATGATTTTCCATACTGAAGTTTAGTTCAATATCCAGATCATGTTGAAGACTCTTCCAAAACCTAGAGGTGAATCTTAAATCTTGATCATATACAACAGACAGTGGCACTCCATGCAGCCTTACCACTTCCCTGATGTATATCTATGCTAGTTGGTCCACTGAGAAATCCTCCCATATTGCAATGAAGTGTGCATACTTTGTATGATGGTCCACAAAGACCAGATTGAATTGTTGCCTTTGGATGTCTTCAGAAGTCTGGTGATAAAGTCCATGGTGATGTTCACTCATTTCCATGTTAGTATTGGTAATGGTTGCATTATCCCCTTAGACTTCTGTCTCTCAGACTTCACTTGCTGAAACACCAGGAACTTTAATTTAAATTTAGCTATCTTATTATTCATATTTTCCCACTAATAATACTCTCATAGATCTGGATACATCATTGTGTTTCCTGAGTGAATAGAGATATTTTTACTATGTGCATCAATCAAAAAATCCTTCTTCAGCTCTGAAATTTATAGAACACAGTGTCTTTTCCCAAATCTCACAATTCCTTCTTCATTAACACTGAACACCAAGGATTTCCCTCTTCTGATAGCTTCCACTTTCTTCAAAATTACCACATCATCCTGTTGGGCATCCTTTAACCTTTCTAAAAGAGACGGTTGAGCAATCATTTGTGAAAGGATTGATGATGTTCCCTTATTTCTGATTCCAATGTCCATATTTATAAAATCTAAGATGATTGGATCCTTCTCAATTCCCATCACTGATAGAATCATTAGGTCGATTCTACTTAGAGCATCTTCCACCTTGTTCGCTTTCCCAGGGTGGTAATGGATTGAGCAGTCGTATTCTTTGATCAGATCTAACCATCTTCGTTGGTGCATGTTCAACACTTTCTGTGTGAATATATACTTGAGGATTTTTTGGTTTGTATATATTTCACACTTCTCCCCAAAGAGATAATGCCACAAAATTTTTAAAGCTAAGATCTAAAAAACTATCTCCAAATCATGTGTTGGGTAATTTTTCTCATGAAATTTCTATTGCCTTGAAGTATAGGCAATGAATTTGTCATTCTTCATCAACAAACGTCCTAGAACATTCATTGATGCATAACTGAATACCCCAAAATGTTCTCCACTTGTTGGTAAAGTGAGCACCAGTGTAATGATAAGCCTCATTTTTAAATCCTTTAATATTTCTTTTCATTCATCACTCCAATTAAACCTTAGTCTCTTCTGAGTTAGCTTTGTTAGAGGGTTGGAAAATCGAGAGAAATTTCTCAAAAATCGTTGATAATATCCAGCTAACCCCAAGAAGCTACAGATATTTGTTACCGATGTTGGAATCTTCTATCCCTAAATTGCATCTATTTTGTAGGGATCCACATATATCCTATTTCTTTTGATGATATGGAATGAGATTGAAACCTCCTTCAACTAGAACTCACAATTTTTGTAGATTGCATAGAGCTTATCCTTCCACAAGGTCTCTGGTACAGTTCTTAGATTCTCATCATGATCTTCCTTCGTTTTGGAATATATCAGAATATCATCGATAAGGATTGCCAAAAAAATTCTAGGTAATCCCTAACGACTCTATACATCAATTCTATGAATATTTCAGGAGAATTAGTGAGTCCAAAATGCATTACTATGAATTCATAGTGCTTTTATCTTGTACGAAAAGCAGCCTTGGGGATATCTTCCTTCGCCGCCCTTACTTGATAATATACCATCCGCAAATCCACCATAGAGAAGTATTGTGCTCCATGTAGCTGATTTAACAAGTCATCAATTCATGAGAGAGGATAATTGTTCTTTATCGTGATTTTGTTAAGCTCACAATAATCGATGCAAATGAACATTCGCCAATCATTCTTCTTATCTAAGAGAACTGGTGCACCCCATGGTGAAGCACTTGGTCGTATAAACCCTTTGTCTAGATTCTCATGTAGTTGTTTCTTCAGCTTCTCAAGATCCAAAATAGCCATTATATATGGATTCTTGGATATTGAAAACTCCCCAGGTATAATATTTATTGAGAATTAAACATATCTTCTAGGAGGAAGACCAGACAATTCCTCGGGAAACAATTCAGCAAATTTCCTCACAATATGCATGTCTCCAAGGATGTTTTCCTCCCTATACTCGATCATCTGAGTCAGATATGCTTGCTTATAGGGCAGTAATATCCATTCTTGAGATGATTGATCTTAAGAAGATTCAGATTCCTCCTTTCACTTTTATAGAATTGGGGGTTGATTCTCAACATGGAGAGTGATTTCTCTCTCATGGAAATTTATGTTGGCTCTATATAAGGAAATCCAATCCATGCAAAAAATTGCATTAAATTCCACCAGAGTGTGTATGATGAGGTTCATCAGGAAATTAAATCCATGTATTATGACAGGGGAGGAGTTATATTCATGTAGTGTAATTATTTCCCAATTTTTCATACTCACCAAAATCTTCACTTCTATGATTTGTGGTGGTGATGGGATTGCTCTACTAAACATTCAAGATATAAAAGAATTCGTAGAACTATTGGTGATAACCCTACCTTTCACTTTTGATTCTGGTTCTACTCTATCTGATATATACATAGGTATGAGTATCATAACATATTAACACATGGGAATCCAAGGATAAAAACAAATGACATTTAAATATCTTTTGTTTCCTTACCTTATAAATCCATTAGCTTCAATCTATGCTATTCATGATCTACTTTCTAACATATATTCTTTGGGTAATTTTTTTAAATTACCTTAATAAGGGTTCATAAAATGCTTGTGAATTTACCAAAGCACACCCCCTGGGAGTTTCATAAATCAAATTGCAGCAAGGCCCGTTGTTGTTCACCAATGACCATTCAAGTCTAGCTCAAAGCATTGTTTTCGGGTTTTACCCCTAGGATACATCTGTTCCAGAGCCACCTCTACCTACTCATATCTAGAGATTGATGTATTTACATGACAAAACACTTACCAAATACCCACCAATTCTGAGGGAAGTTTTTATTATACTTATTATTGTCTCTAATTCTTCACTAGGGTTTTCTAATCCTAATCCCAAAAATAACTAAACCTATCCTCTAATACCAACTATGACAACCCTGCTTTTATTAAAAACTTAAACATGATTTATTACATAAAATTAACTTGATAAAACATAGAAGATAAAGAGGTCTAGTGTATTTGGTTATTAGGATCATTACATAACAAATTAAAACATGAAATACAACATCATTATTGAAAACTTCCTATATATTCCCTTTACATTCTCACGTACATAGCATTTCATGGGATAACCTGGGGACATGCATAAGAAAAGGGTGAGATATAAATCCCAATAATGGAATAAATAGATAATTACATGAGGAATAAAATAAATTTTATACAATAGGAATATCAATGGAGAACAAGAGAAACATTGACATAATGGCTTGATAATGCATGATAATCATAACAGGGAACTGTGGCAGCACCACTTAACTTGTAATTAGCATGTTCCAAGGCTCATTGAACATGGAGCATGAGTAAACCCCCATTTCACATGAATCATGAGTAAAACCTCATTACACATGAATTAGAATGAGTCAAAACTTATTGCACATGAAGTATCATGATATTATACTTTACCCAATGCATTGGAGCACTATTTGGGCACACCCTTCTTAAACATTTCATTTCATGCATAAGTGTGCCACATGGATCATAAAACATGTAATCGATCATCATAATTTATTCCATGAAAAAGGGATGTGGAATATATACATGAATCTTTATAATCAATAAGGAAATGTGCATAAAGGTGAATACCCTTGATAGAGAAATGGGCATGGTATTCACTACGTAATGACATTGGCTTGGAAAATCATAGTGTAATTTCTACAGCATAACTACATGAAATAAGAACTCATAAGAATGTTTGATGAGAGAGAAAAGGGAGTATAATCCTATTTACATGAAATGGACTGCATACGGGTCATATAGATATATTTCCCCCAAAACATAATGGAATTTAGATGCATAATACAAAAGAATTACTTGGATGTAAAAGAGGAGAGAAAATCCCTCACGGAATTTTGGCATGGTAACAGGTGTACAAGGGAGGTATTAATGAGAGATAAAGGAGTCTCCAATAATCCAAACCTAAAGAGGGAATTATTTGGGAGGTGATAAATCATACCCTAACATTTTTAATTGAAAAAACAAGGGCATAACAACTTAAATAAAATTGGACAAAATGAGAAAGGAAGAAATTCCTTACTTGGAAGTGTGGCCCAAAAGGCTTGGGAGAGGCTTGAGAGAGGATTCATGGGAGCATGGGGAACATTGGGAGGATTCTAGAGAGTAGAGGGAAGGGGTTTTTCGAACTCCAAAGGCGTTTAGTGAAAGAGGATATGGAATCTTGGGTGGGTTTATATAGGAAAGGAGAGAGAATTCTTTATTATTTTTTCATTGGGACACCTCACATTAAAAAAATAAAAACCACAAACCATCCCATGGTTTTTCCCCTGGTTTTTGAAAAAGGGGAGTTGAAGAAATAATTTATAATTAAAATGGCTTAACTTCTTAAAATAAAAGTGTTTATTATGTGGAGGTGAGCCACACTCTCTCGGAAAATAATTTAAAAATATTAAATGTTTAATAAGTGTTGGAGGGTCCACTAAAGCTCTGTAAAATAAATAAATCAAATATAAATTAAAATTATTTTCATTATAAAACATAGATTGGCCGAAAATTTTGATTGTAGTATTTTATTTAATCACTATTGTGTCATTATGATGTCATAAAACACATTATATATTTAAACGGTATTTAATTTCTACCCAAAAATTCGACTGTCTCAAAAAATTATGAAAAATTCACCGTTGGATAATTTCGACGTTCGGATTCCAAAAAATATATTCATTTTATCTAAATAATTTTCTATGTATGTGAATTTTTAATTTTAAAATAAAAACCGACATTTATCAAAAATTCATGGGTTTTGACAAAAACAGCTTTCAAACATAAATAAAAATTAAAATTTCATTCATAAAATTATACAATAATTTATATTTAATAAAAAGTAATTTAACAATAATAATAATTTTTTATTAAAAAATTATTCAATTAGAAAACCCATTAATTCATCAAAATATATTTCATAGTTGAATATTAACTAAAAATACTATTTGTGCTTTAAAAACTATTTACAAAGTAACCATAATAAAATGAATGAAAATTTTTTATACAAAAAATAATATACAGAGTCATAGTGCTCGGGTCTTGTTAGATAACCCCTTATAACACTCACATAAGACCGAAGGATAATATGTGTGATGGTAACAGACTCTTGGTGTGGCTTGGATAACATCACTCGTGTGGTAATTTCTATTAACTTCTACTTTTCACGTAGTCGGTTCCACTTAAGCTTAACTTGTTCATGCTCAGCTTGGGATTGGTCAAGAGTGAAGCCCAATGAGGCCACCTCCATTCCGAACTCCCACAAATGGGCTTTGTATGGGGAAAGTCTACTGGATGAGGCCATCACTTCCTTTGTCGGAGTAAATTGAATTTGTTAAATCCTTATATTTATACTAATAATGTGATCACTTTTCAATAGCTATATTAGCAACGGTCACAATTCATATAGGTATTTTAAAATCCAGAAACATAAAACCAAAGATGTTCACATTATATATAACCATAATAAGACATTTTATTAGATTAAGAGGAATTTCCATTAATGAAGGTTTGGGTCATTAGTGTATCCATAACATACTTTCATTGTAGCTTCCACTACTACATAGGGAGTTACGTTTGGCATATCCATCCAAGTATATTCACTAAATCTATTAGAAGAAATGTTAACTTTTACCTCAGTCAAATTACCCAATGCATTAGAGATCTATATCAGGCCCACCTGCCCTAGATTTATCACGGAACCACCTGTATACATAAACAATGCCCAATAACCATAACAAAATCAAAACATACGAACAAGCATAATGGAAAGATAACATTTCCACATTGCAATCACAAGATATCAGTACAATATATTGTCACAATAAATTGATTATCAGAATCATTTTCAATACCAAAATACATAAAAAAAGGTTGTTTTTGGTATTTATTTTCATTTTAAAAACATTACAACTTGTTGAGGAATCCAAATATCAAATAATTTTCACGAAAGCAGAAATATTGTTGTCACCGCGTACATTGAAATGAAACATTCCCTTCGTCATTTAGTAAAAAGATAAGTATAAAAAGGATTCACATTGAATGAAATTAAAAGTAAAATTGGTTTATACACCTTAATAAATAATGTTTCATATAAATCAAAACATGCCTCAATGAAAGGAGATTGAGACGAAGTCCCTTACATTGTATATAACTCATCACGTATGTTCCTTGTTCTTCATAAATAATTAACTTATGTAAATTTATGATTTCTTCAGAACATTAAAAATTTATATTATTCCTTTTATATCACTTATTATCACGTTATAAACATTACATAATCATTTAAGATCATATCAGTCGTTTTGTCGATATTTGGTACATGAGTCAAAAATGAACCTGTTATAATTAAAAATTGCCAATGTGGTCAAAAATAAATTATATCTAGAATCATATTCATGATTTATATATCATGTATATCATGTATATCTAGTATATATATGCATCTGTAATAGTACATAAGATTTGGAGCTAAAAAAATGAAATGCATCGTTCACAGAGACGGTAAGGTGCACGTATGCATGAACAATACTTTCATTTCTTCTACATATTTAAAGGAATGAAAATAAATGATAAACAGGTATATTATAATTACTTTATAATATTATATTTTATATATATTACATAATTTCCTTAACACCATCTTTTATACGTTCCATGTATGGCATGAACAAGGCATATCACTTTGAGGGGGCGATAGTCCGCACTTCCTCAAATGAAACTATCGTATTTACACATTATGGAAATCATAATGATATTATATAAATGAAAAATTCAGAGGAATATATAACATATAAATAAAATATATGTCACATATAAATATAGTTCCATCATAATGTACCATGATAGGTGGTAGGAAAAAAATCGAACATTCATCGTTTCATGAGGTAGTAGTTTGTCGTACACAGAAACAATATGTTCGTATACATTTGATGTAGGTGTGTGTAAGTGTAGTTATAATACTTCTAATAAAAAATTAAAGTATATAGGGGATAATTTTTCTATTATGTAATCAATTAATAAGTATATAATATGGAGTTATTACGTAAAATAATGGAAAGAAGCTTTAGAGAAGGTGATGCCTCTTAAAACGTGTAACTCCCTTTCATTTGAGCCAAAAGCCTTTCTTGAACTTTTATATTCCTAAGTTAAGTCTTATAGGAGTAATAGTGGGATATTGGACGCTTATTTGGACATAGTTTGGATGAGACTTTTGGCTTTATAGGTGTGATTAAATGGGTAGGGGTGATACCCTTTTATAAGAGGGAGGAGGGGAACTTTAGGAATGTTTGAAAGTATTATTTTATTATATAATTATATTAGGTTTAAAATGGTATCATATTCATTTATTTCATATATATAATGATTTCGGGTTGAAAAATCTCAATCAATTGGTTTTATACAATTCTAGGTGACAAATTTATCCTTATCTTTTAGCTTTATCCCTTAGTTAACTAATTTAAAACTTACCATGTATTCTTGTATATTAAAACTACATAATTAATATAGACACTATAAAAAGCCAAAATATCCTCAAGTGGTTAATTAATGAAATTTTAGACATTATATAATTCATTTGAATGAATAATTGATTTTGAGGACTATTATATCATTTAATAAAATAGTATTTTTTTAAACCCCATTTTTGTCAATTTTTATACTATTCATATCATGAATTTTTAAAAATCCAAAACAACAAGTTTTTTAAAAAAATACATCATTAATTAAATTAAAACAATTCATACGAATCTTTAAAATTTGTGGATGGCATAAAAAATTTGAAAATAAATTTATTTTAATTTTTATAATCTTCTTTATTTAATCATTCATTAATAAGGTAATCACTACATTATCATTGTTTCATAATTATATTTATTTATTTGATGTCTAAAAATTATAAATAAAATTAAATGATGTATTAAATCTTCTTAAATTTATAATGAAAATTTATCGTTGAATATATCATTTATATAACACCATATAAAAATTGTTTGATTAAAAGATACATGTTTAGGTTATATTTTCCTTAACTTTAAATTAAAAGTAATTAAATGTCATTTTCACAAAAATGTGGCTCCATGGGGTCCTAAAATCAACCCATAGATTCCTAGTTTCATACATATTTTATACAATAGGGTTATGACATGTTTTAGTGTATTTTAATATTATTATAATATTATATTTTTACCCTTATTTACCAAATTTACCCTTTAACCATGGTAAATAAAACATTTTCTAAAGTACAATTCATAATTTCTTTAAATAAATGTTACCTATTTACACAATTTGGACCTACTAAATCCAAATATTGAATATATTTTTTAAAATTCATAACACAAAAATTTCATAAATTAATTTAAAATTAATTCCCGTTGTCAAAACCAAAATTCATGTTTTTAAGAAGTATAAGCTTCCAAAAGATTAACATGTGTTTATTTCCAATTTCAAAGTGAAATAACTTAAATTGACCAAAATTAGATTAAATTATAATATAATAATCCTATTAAACTTTAAAACCAATTAGAAATACAATAAAACTTTATAAATATATTAGATGAAAAGGCAGTTTTGAATTAAAATGTAGTATTTTCACTATTCATTACAAAAAATGAACTTTATTAGAAAAATACTAAAATTTTTACCAAAGTAAATTAGGATGTTCCAATTCTAAAGAAAGAAGTTTATTTTGTCCAATGTAACATATAAAAGTGACAAAAACTAGGTTTAAAAATGGTTTGCTATCAAAAGGCTGTAAACTAAACCTTTAAAATTATTAGATTATTTCATGCTTAAAATTAGATTCATTCTAATTTTAAGCTTCTAAAAATTATTTTATAAATGTAAATACATATAATAAACATGTATAATCATATTTTGGTTAGTTCTGCTCATTCCTTCCTATGAAATGGCTAGGTATTGACTACCATTTAAAATAATAATAACAATATATTATTATTATTATTTTAGTATAACCCAGCCTTGTGTGAAACTTTAGATTTCCAAGAAATCCATTATTTCATGTCAGGTATTCAATCAAACATAGCATCCTATTTAAATTAAAATTAATATTTAATTCATTAATATTAATAAATATGAAAATGTCATAATCTTTATTTACATGGGATGTTACATCCTTCCCCCTTTTTGAAATTAATTCCTTGCAATTTTATTCACTTATAAATTAAGTGGGGGTATTTATCCCTCAATGAATTTTCACATTCCCATGTTTTATCTTAAAAAATATGGTTTTTGCCACAAAACCTTTACCTACTGAATTACATTATTCCGCAACAGATTCTCTCTACTTTCAAGAATCTGGATCGGTTGTTATTAATAAGAATGATTATCTTCCAAATTAACTACCTTTGGACTCAAAACATGAGATGGATCCGACATGTACTTTCTCAACATTGAAACAAGAAAAAAAATTGTGCACTTGGGAAATCATTGGGGGTAAATACACTCTGTAGGAAAGTGATCCAACTTTCTCCAGAATTTCATAATATCCAATGATCCTCCGACTCATCTTTCTATTCTTACAAAAATACATCACACTTTTAGATGGAGAATCTTTTTGAAACACATGATCACCTACCTCGAAAGAAGGATCCTTCATCCAGTTATCTGAATATCTTTTCATCCTACTCTGAGCTGTTCTCATATACTTCTGAATCAACTGAACTTTTTGTACCATATTTTCTACCAATTCTGGTCACATCAACTTCCTTTCACCTACTTCATCCCAAAAAGCTAGAGTTCGACACTGATTTCCAAATAATGACTTTAATGGTTCCATATGGATACATTAATTAATACAATTATTATATGAAAACACAATCAATGAAAGGTTTTGGTCCCATATTCCCTGGTAATATATTGAACAAGAATTTAAATATCTTCCATAGTCTGAATTGTTCATTTGGATTGTCCAGCTAATTGTGGATGAAAAGATATACTAAAATTTAATTCAGTAACCAAAAACTTCTGAAGGCCCTTCTAAAAGATAGAAGTGAACTTGGGATCACCATTAGATACCATAGAGAGGGGAACTCCGGGTATCCTAACAATCTCTTTAATATACAATTAAGAAATTTGATAGAGAGACAAAGTGTCTTGAAAATGATAAAAATGATCATATTTATTCAATTGATCACCAATAACTTACTTTGTATTATTACCTCAAGAAGTCTTTGGAAATCCCACTATGAAATCTGTGGAAACAGTTTCCCATTTCCACTCTATCACTGGAAAAGGCTGAAGATTCCCTTTCAATAACTTCCATTCTACTTTAACCTATTGACAAGTTAAACACTTCACAATAAAGTTAGAAATATATCTTTTCTTACAATCCCACAAGAAATACTCTCGGAGATCACTGAAAAATTTAGTACTTCTCGGACGAACTAAAAATGGAGAACTATGAGCTTCACATAACATCTCTCTCTTCAACTGTGAATCACAAGGCACATATTACCTCTTTTCAAACCTTCAAAAAATAGTCTTTATCAATGTTAAATTTAGATAACATACCCTTATGATCCAATTCTACCTTTTTTTGAAACTCTTAGTCTTCCTTATACATTTTCATTATTCTGTCTGCTAGAGATGATTTCAAATCCACTTGAAACAAAACAGAGGAATTCCCTGCACCAACAACTTCTAATCCAAAATTCATCAAATCAAAAACTGAATGATCCTGTTACAAATGTAGCATGGTTAATGTAGCATTACTCTTTCGACTCAAAGCATAATCCACTCTATTTTACTTTCATAGATGGTAATGGATCATGCAATCATAATCCTTGATTAAATTTATCCATCTTCTCTATCCCATGTTTAATTATTTCTGATTGAATATATAATTCAAACTTCTGTGATCTATATATATTTAACTCTTTAATCCATACAAATGATACCTCCAAATTTCTAATGAAAAACCCACAATAGAAAATTATAAATCATGTTTAGGGTAATTTAACTCACGAGGCTTCAACTATATTGAAGCATATGAAATTACATGCTCATTCTGTATAAGGACACAAGCAATTAATTTAAACAAAGAATCACTATAGAAAATAAACTCGCCATTTCTGGAAGTTAATTCCAATACAGGAGGATTCACCAATCTTCATTTCAATTCCTGAAAACAATCATCACATTTTTTATCCAGATAAATTTCACACCTTTTTTAGTGAACTTAGTGGGATATATAACCATGAAAAATTTTCAACAAACCTTTGGTAATAACCTGTTAAACAATGAAAACTAAAAATATAGGTTATATTTGTGGGTCTTGGAAATTCATTAACAACTTTTTTTAGAAAGATCAACAGATATGTAATCTTTAAAAATAACGAGACAGTGTAATTAATTATT
This sequence comes from Viscum album, assembly GCA_963277665.1. Lineage (NCBI taxonomy): Eukaryota > Viridiplantae > Streptophyta > Magnoliopsida > Santalales > Viscaceae > Viscum > Viscum album. The sequence goes on from OY728126.1 coordinate 1,029,196,604, forward strand.
TTTTAACCAAAACTCAAACTTTCTCAATTTTCCATACTGTTTATTTTCGTTTAGGTATTGAAAGACAACCCTTAAATGACTTTTATGCTTTTATTTACTTTTAGAATATACCAAAATATCATCAATAAACACAACCACAATCTTATCCAAGAACTCATGGGAAATTATAATAATAATATCTATGAATACAATAGGTGCATTGTACAACCCAAAAGGCATAACTATAAATTCATAATAGCCATATCTAGTATGAAATGCGGTCTTCAGAATGTATGCATCCTTTATTTTTAATAGATGGTACCCTGACCTGAAGTAAATCTTTGAAAATTACAGAGCTCCATGGAGTTTATCAAACAAATCATTAATATGAGGTAATGTATACTTATTCTTAAAAGAGATATTATTAAAGTCATTATAAACAATTAAAAGTCTCATTGAACCATCTTTATTTTTAACAAACCAGATAGGAGGACACCCGGGTGATCTGCAATGTCAAATGAAACCATTATTAAATAACTCTTGAAATCGATTCATTACCTCTATAAGTTCAATTTAATCCATTTGATAGAGGGTTTCAGAAATTAGTTTTGCATTAGGATCTAAGTAAATAGTAAATTCAACATCCCAGTCAGGTACTATTCGAGGCAGCTCATCAGAAAAAACATCAAGATACTCATTTACTATTGGCACAACATTAATCTGAACATATCCTTTCATTTCAAAAATATGTTCAAGGTAAAATTCGTTTCTATCTACTACTAGTTTATCATCTTCCTGGTATGTTATCAAAAGTAAGGGTCCATTAATGTATATAAAATAAAATTTTTTCTAAAAAGAACCCTCTTTAGATCTGCATTCAATTTTATCATGATAAACTGAAAGCTAATCTATACCCAAAATAACATAAAACTCTACTAGAGAAAAAATAATAAGTTCTGTAGGAAGATTCTTTCCGCACACAAGTACATGAAGATTCTTATAATTTCTTTTTGTCTCAATATTTCCTCCCGATGTTTTTACCACTAGTACAGGATTAATATCATGAGATGGAATTCACAATTTACAAGAAAATTTCATTGATTAAATTAATGTGTAGATCCTGAATCAAACAACACATTGGAATAATCATAATAAACAAACATTATACCTGATACTACTTAATTTGATGGCCCAACATTCTTTTAATTAGTTGCAAATGATTTCACTACCCCATTATTCTTGTATTATGACTACCTTCCATTATTTAAGTTCTTCGTTAGACACTCATTTGCATAATGACCCATTTAATTACACTAAATACATTTTACTAACTATAAATTAGATTTTGTGTTACCATTTCCCTGATATTTTTCAGTGAAACTACATGCAATATGCTCTATTCTACCACATTAGAAGAACTTACAAAAATTCAAAAGGCATTCCCCAGTGTGTTTTTTACCACCGTTTTCATAGACTGTAAACTTAATATTCTTACAATCAGTATTTTTGAATATTTATTCCCTTTAATTGGCCACCTCGTTCTCTTATTTTGTTGTTTGTCAAAGAAAACTTGATCATCAGGAAACAACATTTCCTCCATCTCTGAAAATAAAAATAGTTTTTCATTACTTTTAAACTCATGAGAAGCTAAAACCCTTCAATACGTTGGAATCAATCCTGAGTAAAATGATTGATTTTACTATCAAGATACCGTATAAAATTTGAAGAATACCTTTCTAATAGAGTGAATTTTACTTCATAAGTAGCCACTTAGACATCCTCTGGCCTCAATTCAATGACTTTTTTTGGATCCTAATTCAAACAGCCTTTAAAAAATATTTCTCAATAAATTTACCATTGTATTCATCCAAATTAAGAGCATCGATCTCCTCACTATCCCTAATATTTTTAACAATGACCACCACTGATCAGCATCAACATAAATATATCTAACAACAAGGATAACCTTTTCATGTTCTAAACACCACATGACATCGAAAATCTTTAATAGTGCTTTAATCTACCCTTTAGCTAGAACAGGTCCAGATGATCCTCTGAATGATGGGTGATGTTGCCTTATGAAATGATCCACTACTGAAATGTTCCTCTATGGTTGATCTGGCTAATCTCATGCGTGGATATCAACACCATTTATATCCTGAGTAAATTTTTCCATCACTACAACAAACTATTCTGTTCTGATTCCGACCATCTCAGGTTACTGATTTGAAGGTTTTTTTCCTCTTGATGTCGTCCAATCTTAGATTCACTGTTTCCTCTACGGAAAACCATTATGAACACATAAATATCTTAGGCGAATCAAAATGGTAATCTTCAAATTCTATACCATTTCAATCTTACAATAAATTAATTCATAGATATTAATTTAAAAATATTCTAACTCCTAAAGTTGTCAAAACCGACCTCTAATACCAACTATAAGGCCACAACCTTAAAACAACACATAATCATGATTTAAATCAATAATTAACATTAAGGATATTTTTAGGTTTATATTTTTATAGAATTATTCCATCAACTAAATTTCATATCTAATATTACAATGTAGAAACTTCTTCTTTAACAAATTTTTTTCACAACAATAAAACTACTTAAATAAAACAAGAATTCATTTATTGATATAAATATTCTCAAATACTTCCTTTCTCATACCCTTCCTTAAACCCTATGATAAACATTTCAAAAACATGTGATGAGAATAAAAATCTCATTAAGGATTATAAAATAAGGAAAGAAAACATTAGTCCATCAATTCATACAAATCAACGAAATCATACTTTTCACTCCTATAACATAAGATATTTAACATACATCATGAAATCACAAGATTTATGAATAGCACATAGAAATCTTAAATCATAATGGATAGTTGTGGCATCCATAACATACTTACATTTTATCTTTCACAGCTATAGAGGGAGTTATTTTTGGAATTCCCATCACAGTATATTCTCTAAATATTTTTGGATAAATGCCAACATTTACCTCTGTCCCATTACCCAGTGTATTGGAGAGATATTTCGAGATCACCCAACCTAGGTTTATCATGGAACAACCTATATACGTAAACAATATCCAAGAACCCTAATGAAATCATAACACATGAACAAGTATAAAAAATTAATAACATTTCCACATTGCAATCATAAGAGACCAGTTCAAGATATCGACATAATCAATCCATTATCAAAACCATTTTAAATAAAAAAATATTTAAAAAGGGTATGTGGTATTTATTTAACTTTTAAAAACATTAGGTCTTGTTAAGGAATCAAAATATCAATTAATGATTGTAGTGGTGGAAAGGTCGTTGACATCGTATACGTTTAAAAAAACCTTCCTTTTGTCATTTAGTAAAATGATACATAGAAAAAAATACTCCCTTTGAATGAAATTATAAGTCATAGGGGATTATACACCATATAAAATAAATTTACTTATAAATCAAAATATACCTCAATAAAAGGTTATTTAGACAAAGTCCCTTACCATGAGTCCGACTCGTCCCATATGTTCCTTATTCTTCCAAAATAAAAATATTAATTTAATTTCAACATTATTTAGATATTATTTCTTGTTTATTATTCCATTTATATCTATTATTACCATTTTATAAATAGTACATAATCATTTAAGTTAATATCATTTATTTTATTGATATTCGGTAATTGAACAAAAATAAATATGATATAATTACAAATTGTCTATGTGGTCAAAAATAAATTATATATAGAATTATATTCATGATTTAGATATCATATATATCATATATATCCTGTATATATTTTTATTTATAAAATTATATATCATTGGAGATAATAAATTGAATACACTGTTCATGGAGACGGTAAGCCGTATGTACGGATGACCACTACTTTCTTTTCTTCTTCACATTTAGATGAATGAAAACTAAATGATACATATGTATATTATAATTCATGTATAATATCATATTTTATATACATTACATAAGTTAATTAATATCATCCTTTATATGTTCCATGAATATCATAAACGAGTCATATCACTTTGAGTGGGTTGTAGTCCGTAGTTTCTCAATTGAAATTATCGTATTTTCCCATTATAGAAACCCTAAAGTTTCGAAAAAATGAAAAATAAAGAATCATAAAGACAATATAAATATAATATATATCATATATAATAATAGTTCCACCATAATGGCCACCATGATAGCTGGTAAGAAAAATCAAATAATCCTCATTTTGTGAGACAATAGTTTGCCGCACACAAAAACAGTATGTTCGTATCCATTAGTTGGAGGTGTGTGTATGTGTAGTTATAATAATTCATATAAAAACAACCTATTATACTATGGATACTGGTTTTGTTATGTAATAAGGGAATAATAATATAATACGGAGTGAATAATTAAAATAATGGAAATGAACTTTAGAGAAGAGGTTGCCTCTTAAAACGTGTAACTCCCTTTAATTTGAGCCAAAATTATTTCTTAAACTATCTTTTTCCTAGGGTAATGATTGAATGAGTAATATAGAAATATTGGGAGATTATTCGGGTTTCTGTTGGATGATCCACGGTTCTTGGGAGGTGTTTTTAAATGGATACAATTGATGCCCTTTTATAGGACGAGGAGGGGCACTTTAGGAATGTTGGAAAGTTTTATTTTATTAAAAAATTATTTTCTGTTTAAAAAGATCCCTATGTCATTTATTTAAAAGATAATATTCTATTGGATCTAAAACCTCTCAACCAATTGGTTTTAGGCAAGTCTGGGTCACAAATTTAAACTTATATTTTAGTTGTAACCCTTAGTTAACTAATATAACACTTACAATGTCTTCTTGTATATTTACAATATATACTAAATATAGTTACTATAAATTTCCAATTGAACATCTAGTGGTTAATTAATGATATTTCAAACATTATATAATTCCTTTTTTTGAATCATCTATTTTTAGTACAGTAAAATTATTTAATAAAATAGTATTTTTTATAAAAACTCATTTATGTCAATTTGTATACTATTCATATCATGAATTTTTTAAAATCCATAACAAATTTATTATTTCTAAAAAACATGATTAATTTGAATATAATGAATCATAAGCATCCATAAAATTAGTGTATGGCATAAAAAGTTTCAAAACAAATTTATTTTAATTTTTATAAACACATTTATTTAAATAATTCATTAATAAGGTAATCACTACATCATCATTATGTCATAAATATATTTATTTATTCGGTGTCTAAAAATTATAAATAAAATTCCATGATGTAATAAATCTTATAATATTTCCAATAATTATTTATAGTCGAATATATCACTTATATAACCCCATATAAAAACTATTCTTGTAAAAGATACATGTTTAGGTTATATTTTCCTTAACTTTAAATTAAAAGTAATTAAATGTCATTTTCAAATACAAGTTTCTCTATGGGGTCCTACAATCAACCCTTGGATTAAAATGGTCAAAAATATATCATAAAATATGGTCAGGACATGGGTTAGGGTAGTTTAATATGATAAAAATATTATTTTCTTACCCTTATTTACCAGATTTACCCTTTAACCATGGTAAATATAATATTTACTAAATTTATTATTCATAATGTCTAAAAAATGTACCTATTTACACAATTTTTACCTCTTGATTAAAAATATGGAATCCATTTTCCCAAATTCAAAACAGATAAATTCTAGAATTTTATTTAAAATTAAATCCCGTAGTGAAAAACTAATAATCTTGTCTTTATGAAGTAAAAAAGTACCAAAATATTTTCAGGTGTTTATGTCCAATTTCGAAGTGAAATTAGTTTCAATGATGAGAATTAGATTAAATGATAAAATAATATACCAATTACTATCTAAAACAAATTAAAAGTACAATCTAACTATATAAATAAATTATATGAAAAAGGCAGTTTTGAATTAAAATGCGGTATTTTTCACTATTCATTAAAAATGAACTTTATCAGAAAATTACCAAAATATTACCCAAAGTACATTGTGAAGTCCCGATTCTAAAAAAGAAGTTTATTTTTTCCAATTGAAATTATAAAAGTGTCAAAATCTAGATTTTATAATGTTTCTCTATCAAAAGGCGGTAAGCCAATCTTTTAAAATTATTAGAGTATTTCATGCTTATAATTGGTATCGTTCTAATTTTAAGCCTCTAAAATATATTGGATAATTGTAAAGACATTTAACAAACATTTATAGTCATATTTTAGTTAGTTCTTTTCATTCCCACCAATAAAACGACTAGGCATTAACTACTATTTATATAATAATAATATTATTATTATTATGACACAGCTGAGTGTGAAAGATAAGTTTTCTAAGAAACCTGTTGTTTTGGGTTGGGTAATCCATCAAACACAACATCCCATTTAATCAAAATTAATATTTAATTGAAAAATATTAATAATTAAGAAGTTTTCATATTCATTATTTACCGGGGATGTCAATATTTTAGTCCTATATATCTCATTAAATATAAATCTTTACAGTAGTTTACTCAGCCTAGATGCCAGTGAATACTAATGTAAGCTCAATTGTTCACATAGCCTCAAGTGCATATCCCTAAATGTCAAAGGCTTCTGAATAGAAGTGAGGTCCTAGTTTGTGTCTGTGGAGAGACAATTCCTTCTTTTTATTGTGTAATGTAGTAGTATAAATCATACAAATCAATAGAGGGTACAATTAAGAAATTAGAAAATTGATAAACATATAGGTGAAATGTTTATAAAAAAAATCCAAAAGAAATATCATATACAATGATGATAATGTAATGTTTTCACAAGGACTAAAAAATAGGTATAAATAAAACATATAAAATTCATGTAAAAAATCTAGAAAGAAAAAAAAAATATCTATGAATTGCATCGGGATCCTTGGTTTGGTCCAATGATCTCCTTATCCTAATCGTTGCACAAATTTATGTAAAAACTATGGGAACTTCCCTAGTACCTACATTTATCCATATAGTCTATTTGGATACCCAATGGTTGAATGAAAAGTGTTTGAGAAACAATACAAGTGGGTAATCACCCAAATATCTATAACAAATCATGAATGTGAAATATAAGATAAGAATAGTGAAATATATATATCACAGTACATAGTAAATAAATGTAATGTCCCATGGAATATATACTACAATGAATGTAACTTCTCAAGTATTTATAGAATAATACATTATTATATTTATTAATATTTTTGAAATTAATATTAAATTTAGTTTAAAGGGGATACTATGTATGATATCATACCTGACATGTTACAACGGGTTCTCTAAAATATTACGTTGCACACAACACTGAGTTGTACTGAAATATAATACAACAATAATATTATTATTTTAAATGGTAATTAACATCTAACCGTTGTATTTTTGGGAATGAACGAAAGTAACTATATAATGATTTTCCATATTTTTTATATGTTTTTACAATTATCCTATGAATTTTCTAGGATTAAAATGGGAATGAATCCAATTTTATTCGTACAATTCTCTATTATTTTTGAAAGGTCATTTTACCACATTTTAATGGTGAACCCATTTAAAAAATAGTTCTTGTAACTTTTATATGATCTATTTCAAAAAATAAACATATTATTTATAATACAGACATCGAAATTTACTTTTTTTGAAATTTTGGTATTTTTCAGATAAAATCCATATCCTTATTAACAGTGAAAATTACTATATTTTAATTCAAAACTGCTTGTTCATCTAATCTATTTATATAGTTATATTTTTATTTTAATTGGATTTAAAGTGTAATTAGATTATTTTTTATCATTTAATCCAATTATGGTAATTGTAATTAATTTCACATTTAAATTTGACATAAAAAATGTCAGTGTTTTGTTTGCTTTTACTTATTAAAAACTCATTTTCTGTTTCTGACATCGATAGTTAATTTTAAATTAATTTCTTCCAATTATATGTTTTGAATTTGGAAAATTGGATTCCCTAATTGGAATCATAAGGTAAAAATTATAAAAATATGTACCTTTTAATTTTGGACATTATGAATAGTAACTTTAGTAATTATTTTTATTTATCATGGTGAAAGTGTAAATCAGGTAAATAAGGGTAAAAAATATTACAATATTATAAAACTACCCTAACTTGTGTTCTAATAATATTGGATGAAATATTTCTGACAATTACCATCCTTGGATCTAGCTTGGGTCCCAATTGCGCCACTTTGGTGTGATGATTCCCTTTTATAATATTTAATTTAAAGATAGGGAAATATAACATAAATATGTATCTTCTTACTAAAAAAATTAATTTTGTTTATATAAATTATAACTTTGACTATAAATAGTAATTTAAAATATAAAAATATTTCTTTCATCATCGTTTTTTATTTATAATTTTTATACATTAAATAAATATATTTATTTATGACACAATGTTGATACAACGATTACCCTATTAATGAAATATTCAAATAAATGAAATTATAAATATTAAAATAAATATAATATGACAATTTTGATGCTGCAAACAATTTTTTTGTATTACATTAACATTTTATAGATGATTTAATGTCGTTTTTTGTGAAATAATCTTGTTTTTATGACTTTAACAAAAATCAATTTCTAAATATTGTAAAAATTGAAATAAATGCGTTTTTAAATATAATAATATTTTATTAAATGATATAATACTCCTAAAATTATAATATTAGAAAAATGACTTATATAATGTTTAAAATTTCATTGATAATAAACTTTGGGTTTTCTTTAAATTTTATAGTAACTATAGTAACTATATATTATAAAAATACAAGATGACATGGTAAGAGTTTAGGTTTTTTATCAAAGGGTTAAAGATAAAAGATAAGGTAGTATTTGTGTCCTAAAATTATCTAAAAACTATTGGATGAGAAGATATATAACCATAATCATATTATCCTCTAACTTTATCACATTGGAACAATTATATTTATAAAATCAATTTATGAAAAAATAATATTTCAAGACATTCTAAAAGTGCCCCTCCCTCATACAAAAGACTACCACATCATCCCACTTACTCACACCTCTCAAGCCCCTTGGCATGTAAAAATTCTCCCCAAATAAGATAGAAATATCTATACCTTTCTCATAAAATCCTTACCTTGAGTAGAAGGAAATTTAGTAAATCATCTTGGCTAAAATCAAAAGAAGTTACCCGATTTAGAGGTTACATCTTCTCTGAAGCTCCTTTCAATTATTTATTTCATCCAACCCCAAAACCTACATTTATTAGATTATTTTATTAAAAAATATGTATCATAAATATACTAGTATGTTTTAATGATAATGGTTTAACCTACACTTACACACACCTCCATCTAATGGATATAGAACATATTGTTTCTATGTACGGAGAACTACTGCCTCACAAAATGATGATTTTTCATTTTTCTCCTACAACATCTCATGGTTTCAATTATTATAGAACTATATTTTTATATTATATATATTATATTTATATTTTTTCTATTATTCTGATATTTTTCTTTACAACACACCTTTATGCTTTCCATAGTATGTAAACATGATAATTTTATTTGAGGAAGTCTCGACTATCACCCCATCAAAGTTATATGACTTATTCATGCCATACGTGGAATGTATAAAGGATAGAGTTAATGAAAATATGTAACATATATAACATATTTATTAGACTATAATTATAATATAACTATGTATCTTTTATTTTTTATACCATTAATATAACCACGAAATGAAAGTAGCGTTCATGCATATGTACAACCTACCCTTTACAAGAACAGTGCATTTAATTTCATATCTACAAATGTTATGAAATATTCAAAATACATATACACCAGATATATATGATATTTAAATATTCAATAATATTTTTGAGATAATTTACTTATGTCAACATGGATAATTTTCGTCGAAACAAGTTCATTTTGGACTCAAATACCCAACATTGAAAAAAAAGATGATATGAACTAAAAGAATTAACTAATTTCTAAAAAATGGTAATAAGTTATATAAAATGAATAATAAATTTTAAAAATTTTATAAATAACATATAAATTAACTTGATTTTATTATTTACAATATTAAAGAATGAACAAGACATGTCGAACTCAAGGTAAGGGACTTCGTCTCAATCTCTTTTCATTGAGGCATTTCTTGATAATATTAACCATTATTATTTTATAAGGTTTGTATACAGACACTATAAAATTTTATATCCATATTTTATCTGTAATAAATGTAACACACCAAGCTTCCACAGTACGTTTCCCTTTGAATAATGTAATAGCTTGTATTGTGCGCAACTTCGAGATTCTAACACACCACGACCAATCAAACTAACCGCTATGAATAGTAATACCCACTTTTTGAAATTTTATAAAATTTATCTCTCAAAATGAACTTAATTTTTGGATTTTTAATATCGAAATTATCTTAGGGTAAATATTTTTTATTTTTCGGAAAACATTCAATTTTTGATGAATAGTGAAAAAACACTGAGTTATTGGTTATAACCGACTTTTTATTTAAATAATTAATTATTTTATTTAAATTTATTTTAGGTGAGAATAGATAAATAATACCTAAATATTTTCAATTTAATTCATTGGAGTCATTTTGTAATAATATTAGATATATAACATTTTATCAAATTATTTACTGTCTTTTACCCACCTCCTATGAGCATTTGCAAATTCACATAAAACATAATATTACCACTTCTGTGAGTATAATTTAAAAACTCCAAGACACATGGTTTATATCATTTAGTAAAATGTGGTCAAATAAGATGAAAATAATATTTGTTGAATGGTTACTATTTAGTTTTATTTACCATGGTTAAAAGTAAATAATGTAATTAAGGGTAAAAATGATATCATAATTACCATAAAACATGTCCTAATTCTATTGGATAAATTTAATTCAACCAAAAACAACCTTAGGAATAAAATATTATTCTTTAGGTCCACTTGTATTAGATTATGACATTTATTATTATTTTATTTACAGAATAGTTAAAAGAGTTAAATTCAAAGTTTAATAACCAAACCATTTTTAATATAGGGTTATACATAATATAAATTCAACTATAAATATTAATTATAAATATATAGATATTTCATACATAATGATATTTTATTTATAATTTTTATACATTAAATAATTTAATTTATTTATGACTCAATGATGACTCAATAATTACCTTAATAATGAAATAGTAAAATAACTGATTTTATAAATAGCCAAATAAATGTAATTTGTGACTTTTGATTAATTAGAATAATTTGATATGTTAAAATGACATTATAGTAATGAAAATTTGAATTTATTTTGATTTAATAAAGTCGATAGGACTTTAAAAAAATAATTTTTTAAATAATGTCAAAATTGACAAAATTGAGTTGTAAAAACAAATACAATATTATTGGTTGATATAATATTCCTAAATATCTACAGTTCATAGAAAGGGCCTTAATAATATTATATATGTCTTTAATGAACCTATTGGGGATCTCTTGGTAGTTTATAGTATGTTTATTAACTATATAATATAAAATTAAGAGGAGACATGGTATATGTAAAACTATTAAACTAAGAGTTAGATCTAAAATATAAGGTTAATATGGTGACAAAAACCTGTCTAAAAACTATTGTTTGGAAGTTTTTCGACCCATCCCCTCCATAGACTCTAAATAATTCATTTTTGAGCCATTAGAAACCGAAAATTATTTTATTATAAAATAATATTTCAATCTTTTCCTAAAGTGACTTTCACCTCTCTTATAAAAGGGAACCTCACTTTTTCTCAAATTCACACCTTCAAAGCCATTTGGATCAACCAAAACCCTGGCCAAAAATATTGTTAACTATCCTCCCTTCATCCTAGATTCCTTCCTTTAGTCAGAAAGCCAACCTAAGGATCCATTTTGGTCAAATCAAAAAGAATAACCCGAAGAAGAGGTAAATATTTCATCACCTCTTTCAAGTTCATTTCTTCTTCCACTTCCTCTATCTTTGTTGTTTCCATTCTAAAATAATAAATATAGTATCTTCTGTATATTGTGATGCTATTATAGAAATGGTACAAAAATATTCATTATTCTATCAATCCTATAATAGAAAAAGTCGCCATATGTGAGTACGTACGGATTACCGTCTCCATGTCGCGGTGTAGTTTATTATTCAAACACTTAATCATTTGGATTGATATAATAATGAGTATATATGATGTAAATAATAAATATAACTTGATAATTATTCTTTATATATGATACACCATCCAATTATATATGATTTTAATATCAAAAGAATGATATTGTTGCTCGTGCGTACATACGTATTACTGTCTCCACGAACGCGATGAGATTCACTCCCCATCATAATCATTCAAGAATAATTTTCATTTTATGATTAAAAAGAATTTTTATGAACATAATATCATTCAGTATACGAATCAAATACATCCTATTCATAAAAACTGTGGCTTACGTAACCAAGAATATAATTGAAAATGAATCAGTTTACACCCGAAATGATTGTACTACTGAAATATCATTAACAATGCAATATTAGAAGATCATATATGATATAATATTAATTTATATAGTTAATTTATAATTTAATAACAATTATTTCACAATTATACATGAGTTTAACCTACCCTTAACCAAGAAAAAGTACAAGGTAAGGGTTAATTTCATAATCTCTTTATTATCTGAGGACGTTTTATATGTGAGTATCTACTGGGACTTCTTTATCATCCCCATCTGTGTTTCTTAAAAATGTATTTCAAAACATTTTTACTATTTAATAAACAATGGGTTAAAGAAATTTATACCCTTTTTGACCTTATATGTTTTTTAAAGGAATCTTTCTGTCGTTTTCCAAATGAGGTACTTTATGACCTTTATGACAAGATTACGGTAAGAATGTTTTTTCAACTTATACGGTGGGTGCGGGTATTTTTTGATGTTATAACATCGTCGGAGATTCCCTTACAGGATTATAATAATATTTTCAAAATAAATGTTTTCTTTTATATTATATTCCTTTTAAATGATTTCAAAATAGAATGAGATATTTCTCTAAAAAAATTATTGATTTCATTTATGTCAACATCTTATTATGGATTTTAAGATTATTTGAAGTTGATTTATTATTCTACAAAACATCCACATTATATTGAATGTTTTGTGATATTTTTGACTTTGGATGTGTTATTTTTACACCATTCATGGTATGTGGATAATGTATTGACATTTTTTATGCTAGTTTTAATATGAATGTTTATATTTTGTTTAATCATTTTCATATGAGGAATGCATTGGACTTAGTAAGTTACGGCTGGAGCTCGCTATAGATCCTTGATGCATCGGTAGGTCTCATGAGACAAACTAGTGTCTTGGAACAAGGCCTTGAAAAATTCTTATTTGTATTCTTGGCACAAGGCCTTGACTATGTGGCTATGATGTTTGGAATTATGCATTCCATCATTATGAAAGTGGCTATTGGTATTGCATGTGATTATTTAACTAGTAGAATATCCATGTGAATAAGTAAATGGAATTAATTTATTTTATCTTTTCCATATTATGTTGATTTTCAAGTTTAAAAGGCTTTTTTTAGTCTTACATTGCCTTAAATGTTTATTCTTATTTATCAAAGATTCTGCTATGTTGTTATCCATACTGAGCATCTGAGCTCACCCCTTTCTATGTTTTACTTTTCCCAGGATGCGGATAAGTGCATTATAACGGACCTGCAGGGACAGTATAGGGATATGTGTGTGGCCTATGGAGAATATTTTGATGTAGTTTTTCATTTTATAATTTAATTTAGAACATTTTAATGTATCTAATATTTACAAGGCTACTAAACTAATCGGTCTTTCGAGACTTGATCTTTTGTGATCCAGACAATGTTATGTAATAATGCACTTACTCTAGGTAACTCAGGTCGGGGCATTATAGTTGGTATCAGAGAAAGTTTAGTTAAATCCATGGATGATAGATATAGAAGAACTATGATTAAATAACATTAACATAAGATTGAATTTTAGGATTAGTATTAAAGAACTTCCTTGAGTTATGGTATTGTAGAGATATTGTGAGTTTTCCAAGAAATATATCTTTTTCTTAATATGAGTAGGTAGAGGCAGCTATGGTACATATGTACCTATGTGTAAAAAAAGAAAACACCGCTTTGAGCTAGACATGAACTAGAACTAGTGCACGACAACGAGCCTTTCTTCACTCTTGGTTACAACACTCCCAGGTGATATGCTTAGGATAATTCTCATTTTCATTACAAACCATTATGAAGGGTTTATGAGTATATACATCCTCAAAGAAAACATTTTTTATGATTATGGATTATATCCATAAACGGTTAAATTTATGTTAAGTGTTTTACAGCTTTGGAATTTTGTGTTATGATTCATAAACTAATCTAGTGTAAGACATTGTATAGAAATAGTGCCTAGTGGAAGGAATGGAAATCAAATCATCACACCTAATCCAGGTATAGATTTCCCTCCTACTTAAGATAATTATAGTGGAGCTGGTGAAACAACTGGTGAAGATCAGCTTATCACCATACGGGGACAACTCACTCAGGTTATAAATAATAACCATACCCATATAGAGAACCATGATCCACAATGCGGAGGATCAATGTTATACCTCTTCATGAGGCAACAACCACCAATATTAAATGGGATTAAAAATCCATTAGTAGCTTATAAATGGATAAATTCCTTAGAGAAAATATTTCACACTTTGGGAGTAGCGAAAGTGAAAATGTTTTCTTGGTAGTTTATCACCAAACGGGAGATGCAGATCAATGGTGGTCATTGATTCAAAACACAAAAGAAGATGATGCAGTATAAAATATTGAATGGAAGGAGTTTAAAGAGATTTTATTAGAAAAATAGTTTCCTCATTACCATCGAGCAGATATGGAATGACAATTTCTAAGTATGAGGAAAAAAGATTATGATAATGTAGAAAAGTATAAGGCTAACTTTATAAGGATGGAAAGGGATGCTTCAGATTATATACATAACCCATGAAGTAAGACTGATCATTTCATTATTGGGTTAAAAAAATTTCTCCATCGAGCATTAGTCTCGCAATCCCTCTCATCATATGTATATATTATCTCATGTGCTATCAAGACAGAAAAGTAATTCTCTAAGTCTTATGACTTTAAAGAAACCCAAGAGAAGATAAGATCTGTTGAACACTTGGGAAATGGAAATACAGGGATCAAGGGAAAAGTTTAATATCCATCCTACAGTAAATGTGGGAAGAAACAACCCGGTACTTTCTTAAATGGAATGGGAGTCTGTTACAAGTGTGGTGAAAAATGCCATCAAGCTCATGATTTCATGGAGAAGAAAGAGGATTTCAATGTTTAATGTTACAATGGTATACAAAGGGGGTATTATGAAAATGAATATTCTAATCACCAAGGAAACTTACCATAAAAAATTCCAAGGGATCAAGGCCAAGATTATGGTATCACTACTACTGAGGTTGAAGCTTCGAAAGACGTGGTGGTAGGTAATTTAATGGTTTCCTCAAATTTATAAAATTCTTTATTTAATTCTGGATTGTCTCATTATTTCATATCTTCCCAGTTTTCTAGGAAAATTAGATATTTTCGATTTGACAGAACAAGGGAGTTTTCAGTAAAAAACCTAAGGGAAGTATCATCGCAACAATGTATTGTGAATCAGTTACCATTAGGGGATATAGATGTTCCTTATCTACTCATATCATTGTCATACCCATGATTGAATTTGATATAATCCTCAGTATGGATTAGCTTTCAGACCAGGATGAAAAAATTTATTGTATGAAGACGGAGGTTACAATTTTTAATGACGATAAGGAGTACCTTATCTTTAGAGAAAAAACGTCACCGCATGATTATTATCTAGATCCATCCCTAGTAGCTCTACTAAATTCAGTTATTGGGAAGGATGAGAATGAAATAATTATGGGAAAGGAAAAGAATGTTCAAATAGAGGACGTACCTATTGTGCAATAATATGTTGATGTGTTTTAAGAGTATTTACATGGACATCCCCTAGAATGAGAAATTGATATTTCCATTGATTTAATTCCTGGTTCAAGGACCATATCGAAGACCCCTTATAAAATGGCTACTATGGAATTATTGGAAGTAGAGAAACAATTATAGGAATTGAGTAACAAGGGATTAATTCATCCTAGTGTTTCTCCATGGGGTGCCCCTATCATTTTTGTTAAAAATAAAGCCAGATCAATGAGGTCCTGCATTGACTACATGGAGATTAATGCTATAACAATAAAGAACAAGTATCCCCGACCTCGCATTGATGATTTATTCGACCAACATCATAGAGCTCAATATTTTTAAATGATTGACCTTCGATCTGGATATCATCAATTGTGTGTGAAGAAGGAAGACATTCCAAAAACAACATTTCGAACTAGGTACGGGCATTACGAGTTTACAATAATGCCTTTTGGGATGACTAATGCACCCTCTATTTTCATGGATCTAATGAACAGTGTTTTCAGGGAATATCTTGATGAAATTTTAGTGGAATTTATTGATGATATCCAGATATACTCTAAAATCTATGAAGATCATGAAAATCACTTATGCACCATTATGAACACCCTCATAAGAAATAAATTATATGGGAAGTTTAGAAAATGTTAATTCTATCTTCAAGAGATTTTTTTATTGGATATATTGTCTCTAAGGATGGAATATCCATTTATCCTTCAATGACTAAGGAAATCCATGAATGGCCAGCACCGACGAGTAAAACTGAGGTACAATGTTTTATTGGTTTTACCGGTTATTATCGATGTTTCTTCCAGAATTTTAGCATTTCTATAACCAATTAGCCAAGCTCACTCATAAAGGGGTTAAATTGGATTGGAAAAAAGGGTGTGAAGAATGTTTTAAAGAATTGAATAGAAGATTTGTCAATGCTTCCATCCTGACTCTACAATTAGGGAACGATGGGTTAGTTATTTATAGCGATGCTGCAAAGAAAGGACTTGGTTGTGTCCTTATACAGAATAACAGAGTTATTTCTTATGCATCACGACAGCTAAAAATTCATGAGAAAAACTATCATACCCAAGATCTTGAGTTATCAGCTATAATCATCTCTCTAATGATATGGATACGCAATCTATATGGTGAAAATTGTGAGATTTATAAGGATCACAAGAGTTTGAAGTATATTTTATCATAAAATGAACTCAACATGTGGAAAAGAAGATGGATTGAACTACTTAAGGATTATGATTTCACAATACACAACCACCAGAGGAATGTAAATTAGGTGGTAGATGATTTGGGTAGAGAGGATCATGGAGTTTTGAACAAGATGAGAGTTGAAAGGGATCCTATTTTCAGGGATCTAGTGAAAATGGATATGTGAATAATCATGGAAGGTGAAACATCTATACTTTTTCAAATGGGTTCCAAACCATCAGTACTAGAAAGGATAAAAAGTTCTTAGACTGATGATGAAGAATTTCAAAAGAAGATTAAATTTGTGAATGTTGGTAGATTGATCAAATTTGTATATGAAGATGGGATTTCGAAATTCGGGATGAGACATTGTGTTCCTGATCTACCTGATCTGAAAAGGGAATTGTTAGATGATGCTCATAGCTATAATTTATTTATATTCCCTGGTAGCACTAAGATGTATAGATATTTGAAAGAACATTTTTGTTGCGACAACATAAAGAGGGAGATTTCTGATTTTGTGTCAAGATATATGGTTTGTCTTCAAGTAAATGCTAGAAGGAAACATCCTAGAGGAGTAATGCAACCTCTTCCCATACCTGAGTGGAAATGGGATAATATTATGATAGACTTTGTCATGTGGATACCAAAGACTCCTAGAAGGAATGATACAATATGGTTCATTGTTTATCGTCTTACCAAGTCAGCACATTTTCTTCCTATACGATATGATTTACCACTTGGATGTCTAGAAAGACTATATATTAATGATTTTTTAAGACTTCATGGAGCACCCTTATCGATTGTTTCAGATCGTGATCCTCTTTTCACATCATGATTCCGGAAAAGTCTTTAGAAATCCGGAGATACTAATCTTCGTCTGAGCACTGTCTACAACCCTAAAACTGATGGAAAATGAGAACAAACAATTCAAACCATAGAAGACATGTTGAGATCATGTTTACTTGACTTTCAAGGTATGTGGGATCAATATTTAACTCTGGTAAAATTTTCATATAACAATAGCTTCCATTCAAGTCGTCAGATGGAACTATATGAAAGATTATATGGAAAGAGATGTTTCACACAAACTTGTTGGGATGATGTTGTTGAAATAAAACTCGTAGGCTCAGAACTTGTTGAGGAAACAATGTAAAAGGATAAGGTTATCCAAACCCACATCAAAGCAGCCCAAAGTAGGCAAAAGAGCTATGACGATAACCGAAGGAAAAAATTTGGAATTTCAAGTAGTAGACCATGTTTTCTTGAAGGTATATCCATGGAAGGTTGTTATACATTTCAATAAGAAGGGTAAATTGAGTCCCATGTATATTGGATCTTTTCTAAATTTTAGAATGAATTGGAGTTGTTGTGTATCGGTTGGAAATGCCTCCAAGTATCTCCATAGTTCCTGATGTGTTCCACATATCACTGTTGAGAAAATACATGCCTTACCCAATGCATGTACTCACCTATGAGGAAATTGAACTGGAACCTGATCTGTCTTATTATGAAGATACAATCAAAATTCTTGATAAAGAGAAAAAGTGTTGTGAAACTGGACGACTCATATAGTAAAAGCTTGTTGGATAAATCATAAGATAGAAGAGGCAATATGGGAACCCAAGGATCTTATGATGAAGAACCACCCAAATCATTTCTGCTCTAGTGTTGTAGAAATTTCTAGGATGAAATTATAAGGAGGGAAAATTTTAACACCCCAATCTTCCACGGTACGTTTCCTATTGAATAATGCAATAGCTTGCATTGTATGCAACTTCGACTTCTAACACACCGCGACTAATCAAACTAGCCGTTAAGAATAGTAATACCCACTTTTTGAAATTTTATAAAATTAATCTTTCAAAATGGACATCATTTTTTGATTCGGAATAACGAAATTATCTTAGGGTGAATTTTTTTTATTTTTCTAAAAACTTTCAATTTTTGATGAATAGTAAAAAAACACTACGTTATTGGTTAAAACTGACTTTTTATTTAAATAATTAATTATTTTATTTTATTTTATTTTATGTCAAAGTAGATATATAATACTTATATATGTTCAATTTAATTCATTAGAGTCATTTTGTAATAATATTAGATATATAAAATTTTAACGGACTATTTACTGTCTTTTACCGACCTTTTAGGAGTATTTGAAAATTCACATAAAACATAATTTTTCTGCTTCTGTGACTAGAATTTCAAAAATATGAAAGAAATGGTTGATATTAGTATGTAAAATGTGGTTCAATAAGATGAAAATAATTTTTTTGTGAATAGTAACATTTTACTTTTATTTACCACGGTTAAAAGTAATTAGGATAATTAAGGGTAAAAATGATATCATAATTACCCTAACACATGTCCTAATTCTATTGGATCAGTTGAATTTGACCAAAATCAACCTTAGAAATAAAATATGACCCTTAAAGTCCATTTGGATTAGATTAATACATTTATAATTATTTATTTAAAGAAGAGTTAAAAAAGTTATGTTCAAAGTTAAATAAATAAACCATTTTTAATATAGGGTTATACATAATATAAATTAGACTATAAATATTAATTATAAATATAAAAATATTTCCAATATAATTATATTTTATTTATAATTTGTAGACATTATATAATTTAATTTATTTATGACACAATGATGACGCAATAATTACCATAATAATGAAATATTAAAGTAATTGATATTCTAAATATCCAAATAAATGTAATATGAGACTTTTGATGAATTCCACTAATTTTCTAGGTTAATATGACATTTTATTATTTAACATATGAAATTACCTTGAAGTAATAAAGTGGTTTAGACTATAAAAAATCATTTATTAAATAATGTCGAATTTGACATAATTGAGTTTTTAAAACAAATACTATATTAATTTTTTATATAATATTTCTAAAAATATAAGGTTCTTCCAAAGGTCCTTAATAATATTATATATCTCATTATTGAACCTATTGGGGTTCTCTTGGCTGTTTTTATTATGTCTATTAACTATATAATATAAAAATATAAAGAGACAAGGTAAATGTCAAACTAATTAACTAAGAGTTTGATCTAAATGATAAGGTTAATATGGGGACCAAAACCTGTCTAAAACCTATTTGTTGAGAGGTTTTCAACCCATACCCACCTTATCCTTTAAATAATTCATTTTGGAGCCATTATAAAACGAAAATTATTTTAGTATAAAATAACATTTCAAACTTTTCCTAAAGTGACCCTCACCTCTCTTATAAAAGAGAACATGTCCTTCTCTAAAATTCGCACGTTCAAAGCCATTGGGATCAGACAAAACTCGCCCAAATATCCTCTAAACTTTCCTCCCATAATCCTATAGGCATTACTTTAGTCATAATTCCAACCTAAGTATCCCTTTTGATCAAATCAAAAGGAAGAACCCGAAGAAGAGGTAAATATTTCATCACCTCTTTCAAGTTCTTTTCTTCTTCCACTTCCTCTTTATTTGTGTTTCTATTCTAAAATAATAACTCCAATATATTATATATATTGTTATGTTGTTATAAAAATGGTACAATAATATTCATTATTCTACCCATCCTATAAATGGAAAAGTCATCATATGTGCATACGTACGGATTACGGTCTCTACATCGTGGTGTAGTTTGTTATTCAAACACTTCATCATTTGGATGGGTATAATAATGAGTATAAATGATGTATATGAAAAATATAACATGATAATGATTATGTATATATGATTTACCATCTAATTATATATGATATTAAAATAAAAAGAATGATATTGTCGCTCGTGCGTACGTACGGATTACCATCTCCAAGAATGTGATGAGATTCATTCCCCATCATAATCATTCAAGATTACTTTTCCTTTTAAGATTAAAAATAATGTTTATGAACATAATATCATTATGTATATGAATCAAACACATCTTATCCATAACAAACATGGCCTACATAACCAATCATATAATGAAAAACGAATTAGTTAACACCTAAAACGATGATACTACTGAAATATCATTAATAAAACAATATTAGAAGATCATATATGATATCATATTAATTTATATGGTCCTTGTATAATTTAATAACAATCGCTTCACCATTATACTGTAGGTTAACCTACACTTGAACAAGGAAAAGTACAATGTAATGGTTACGTTCACAATCTCTTTATTATCTTATGTTGTTTTATATGTGAGTATCTACTGGGACCTCTTTATCATCCACATCAGTGTTTCCTAAAAATTTATTTCAAAACATTTTTACTATTGTATAGAAAATGGGTTAATGTCATTTATACACTTATTTGTCCTTATATGTTTTGGAAAGGAATCATTCCGTCATTTTCAAAACAAATTACCTTATGACCTTTTCGACAAAATTGTGGCAAGAATGTTTTTTTATATGGCAGGTGCAGGTATTATTTTCCATTATAACATTATCGAAGATTCCCTTAAAATATTATAAGAATATTTTCAAAATAAATGTTTTATTTTATAATTATATTAAATTTAAATGATTTCAAAATATAAAGTGATATTTCTCTAAAAAAAGTTTCGATTTCATCTATGTCAACATCCTTTGATAGATTTTAAGCTTATTTGAAGTTCATTTATTATGATAAAAAAATTAAACATTATATTGAAGGTTTTTTGATATGTTTGACTGTGGATGTGTTATTTTTACACCATTCATGGTTTATGGATAAAATATTGACATTTCGTAATCTATTTTTAATACGAATGTTTATGTTATGTTTAAACCTTTTCATTTGAGGAATGCATTGGACTTAGTAAGTGACGGGTGGATCCCGCTATAGCTCCTCGATGCATCGGTAGGTTTCATGAGACAAACTAGTGTATTGTAACAAGGTCATGACAAAATATTATTTGTAGTCTTGGCACAAGGCCTTGACTATGTGGTTAGGAAGTTTAGAATTATGCATTCCATCATTAGGAAACTGGCTAATGATATTTCATTTGATTATTAGACTAGTATAATATCCATGTGAGTATGTAGACAACATTATTTAATTTTATCTTTTCCATATTATGATGAAGTTAATGTTTAAAAGGATTTTGTTTTAGTCTTACATTGCCTTAAATGTTTATGTTTATTTTTGAAAGTTTCCTCTATATTGTTATACTTAATAAGTATTTGAGCACACCCCTTTCTATGTTTTATTTTTCCCAAGATGCGAAAAATTATATTATGAATAACCTGCAGGGATAGTGTAAGGGATATGAGTGCGGACTTTGGAGACTATGTTGTTGTAGTTTTTCATTTTATAATGTACTGCAAAACTTATTAATGTATCTAGTATTTTCAAGGATACTAAATTAATCTATCTTTAAATACTTGATCTTCAGTGATCATTCCAATGTTACGTAATAATGCACTGACTCTGGGTAACTAGGGTTGGGGTGTTACACTAAATTTATTTATTAAATCATGAAGATTAATATTTAAATGTTCAATGTGTTATGGGACACCTTGAACATTTAAATATTTAATTATTAAATCTTTTTCATCCTTATATTAAATTACATATTTATTTATCTGAATATAAATGAAATATACATGATATTTTATGTCAATATGGAATTTCATTCAAAGTATTCAAAAGGAATATTTTTATAGGATGTGGTTAACTTTCTTTACAAATTGAAAAAGTGATTTTTTTAACATATATGGTGATAATGAATTATCCACTGTCATAACATTTATTTGATATTTAGCTTCCTATATAAGCCTTAATGTATTTTTAAATGAAAATAAATCCCTTATTCCATCATTTGGATATGTTGATATTGAAAATAGGTTCTTAAATTTACATGGTATTTTTATATGTAAATGTGTTTCATATGTTATTAAAATAATCATTCAAATATAGTGTTTTATGAGGAATTTATTTTATCCATGAAATGGTAGATGACCATTATATGAAAAGGGTGATCCCAATATAGCTTATATGAAGGTTTTATCCGCATTATAGCTAACGGGTGAGCCCAACACAGCTTATAAGAAGGTCTGAGCCCCATTATAGCTCACTAGTGTGCCTGATATAGCTTATATAATGGGTGATCCCCATTATAGATCTCCAATTTGTATGTCAACCATATAGTTATTCCAATGGGAAGATGTTTGAAATGGTTTTTTGTATATTACGATCTAAGTCACATCAAGAAGATTTAATTTGTCTTTATTGGTCTGAGTGTTTTTCATTGAGAAAAAATTATGACTATTATTCGTGTGAAAATGTTTTGTTTCATCCACTCAAATAACATTGAATGGGTTGTTAGGTTTTAACTAAACTAATGGTTTTTCATTATTTTTATGTCCCTTACTGAGTTTTTTGTATTCATCCTAAGATATTAAATGTTTTTTACAAGATTTAGGGGATAATAGAGCCAATGATTGATTCAATGAAAAGTTATGATGATTAAACATGAAAAAAAACCATATTTATTTTTAAAAGTATTTATGTTATTGAAGAAATAAATACTGTTAGAAGTGTCATCTTTTTATTTATGTATTTTTGTTATGTAATATTTATGGACAAATTCTCTAAATCTCTAAAACTAAAAATATCCTCAATATAAATTATTTACTTAACTCTAGATTATATAATATTTAATGTTTGTTCCTTATAGTTGGTATCAGAGGTCGGTTTAGAGAACTTTACAGGTTATGATGCTAATAATTTCATTTTTGAGTGGATTTTACTTTCTGGTTTAGTTTAAATGATGTAGAATTTTAATATTACTTTATTGCTTCATCATAAATATGTCGGTTCAGAATGGTTTTCTTCAGAGGAAATAGGAAATCTATAATAGGAAGGCATTGAGAGGAAAAGAACCTTTCCAATCAACAATTTGAGGAGGTGAATATTGGAACTAAATAGTTTGTTGCAATTATAGATCAGTTGACTCAGGATATAAATGGTAATGGTATCCATGCATGGGATCATCCCAATCAACAACAGAAGAATATGTCAGTAGTGGAACATTTTATGATTCAATATCCCTCATCATTGAATGGATCATCTTTCCTTGTTGTAGCTGATGGATTTATTAATACCCTAGAGAATATATATTATCTCCTGGGATGTTTGGAAAGTAAAAAGTTAATACTATCGATCTATCATTTTGAAAGAAAATATGATCGATGGTTATCATTATTTAATAATACTAGAGTGAAAAATGATATTGTTACCATGGAATTGGAATAATTTAAGGATGCTTTTCTTGAGAAATATTTCCCAAAAGTTATTCGACATAGGATGAACAAAAAATTCATGCAATTAAAGAAAAATGATGATGATTCAGTTGCCTCATATGAAACAAACTTCACATGATTTTCCATAAATATTACATATTTTATTTGAGACATTGATAGTAAAATTAATATATTTGACATTGTATTGAAACTAGGTAAATGTAGAGATTTGGCCTGACAAGAATTTAAAAGTTATAAAAAAGTTTTTCGTTGTGCATGTAATGTTGAAATGGAGTTCTTCGATACTTATATTCTGCTAGATTGTATGAGTAAGAATCGTTCATGATTCTAGGAAATGTAGAAGAAGCCAACTAAGAATTATAGAGGTAGTCCCAAAACATGCTCCAATTGTAGTAAAACATATTTTGAGTAATGTATGTTGGGATCTAAAATGTGTTACTTGTGTGGTAATTTGTGTCACAGGGTTCGTGACTGTAATAAAAAGGGTCATGAACAGTCCAATAATGAGGTAATAAATAGTCAGTCTACAGTAAGATGCTTTAGCTGCAATGAGTTGGTACATTATGAAAATAATTTTACAATGTAAATTACGTAGGGAGGAAATCATTATGATCAGAAACAAAAATGGTTGGGAAAATCGTTTTCTACAAATACAGTAAATGTTGAGACATCTCGTGAAGTGATGGAAGCTCCTAAGTGCCCGATATTTTTCAAAGGATTACCATAAGATTATGGTTTTTAAACACTTTTTCGGTATTATGTTTTGTGATAATAAGTTATTAATGACCTTTTTGTGAGATGTTTTACAGGGTTTTTCTTATGTATGTTTTTTAATGTTAAAATATACATTTAATTTAGGAACTTAGTTTCTAGATATTTATATCCTTTATGGTTTCTATGATGTTTTATTCTAAAGGTTATTCTTAGAGATGTACATAATATTTTGGTAATATTATGATTATTAAATTGTGCTTATAAAAGAGAAATATGTTAGGTAATTATGTTTACATATGTTCTTATACTGGGAAGTAAATTAATTCCTCAACTCTATCAAAAGGATATTAAAAAACATTATTCATTTACATTTCACAATGGTATTTTGACCCATTAAATAATTATGGTTTCGTGATCTATAACCTTCCACTTACTATGTTATCCATCACTCTCTATTAGTCTTTGAGGGTTAGTTTTATCATCCATGTCCATGTTTTCCTACAGGGAAACCTAGAATGTGATATCCCAAGTGACCTTTGTACTTCTATATCATTCTTTTAAAGTTATAGTTTATTGACTCTTTTTCTGATGTAGGATTTTCAATGATATTTATAAGCCCACTTTTAAAATTCTGAGGATGCAATTTCCACAGGGGGGAATGAAGTAACATCCCAGGTATTTATAGAATAATACATTTTCATATCTTTTAATATTTTTTTAATTTAAAATTAATTTTAGTTTAAAGGGGACACTATGTATGATAGTTTACCTGACACGCAACAATGGGTTTCTCTAAAAGATTATGTTTCAACCAACACTTAGTTTTACTAAAAAATAATACAAAAATAATAATAATATTTTAAATGGTAGTTAACTCATAACCATTGTATTTGTGGAAATGAATATAATTATTAATATAATTATTTTAAATATTTTTTATATGTTTTCACCTTTATCTAGTGAATTTTAGAGTCTTAGAATGATGATGAATCCAACTTTAAGCATAAAATACTTTAATATTTTAAAAAGGATGTTTTACCACCTTTTGATAGAGAACCCGTTTTTAAATTAGTTTTTTCACTTTTATATATTCTATTTGATAAAATAAACTTATTATTTAGAATCTAGACATCCAAATTTACTTCGGTTGAAATTTTGGTATTTTTATTATAAAATGCATATTTTTATGAATAGTGAAAAATACTGTATTTTAATTAAAAAATGCATTTTCATATAAATAATTTATATAGATATATTTTAATGTTAATTTTTTTATAGTGTAATTGGAATAATTTTTTATCATTTAATCAAATTATGATCCTTGTAAATATTTTAACATATAAATTAGACATAAACACTTGTCAATCTTTTGAAAGTTTTTACTTTTTAAAAAATCATTTTCTTGTTCTAACAACAAGAAATAATTTTAAATTTATTTCTACCAATTCTGTGTTTTGATTTTTGAAAATTTGATTCTATATTTCAAATAATAAGGTAAAAATTATATCAATTGTTACCTTTTATTTTTTGACATTTTGAATAGTAACTTCGGTAATTATTTTTATTTACCATGGTTAAAGGGTAAATCAGGTAAATAAGGGTAAAAAATAATAATATAATAATATAAAACTACTATAACACAAGTCAAAATTTAATTGTATGAGATATTTCTAACCATGTGAATCCTTGGGTCAAATTTATGTCCACAGGGAGCCACTTGGGTGTGACAATGACCTTTTATAATATTTAATTTGAAGAAAAGGGAAATAAAACATAAACATGTATCTCCTAAAAAACATTTATTATTTAGTTTATATAAATTATATCTTCAACTATAAATGTCACGACCCATCCCCTAGGGCTCGTGCCATGACTACCCCAAGCCCGCCTTCCATAGGTCTGGGGTTGGCGATTTGCACTGATTGGCATATTCCCTAAAACTAGGAAGGCATTTATTTTATATCCTGTAAACAGACTCAACCATGCAGACATCAATATATGAACTCAAGTAAACTATATAGTAAAAAGAGTGTTTATAGAAAGTAAAATGGACCAGAATACAAGACCAACTGGAAAGTACAAGAAAACTAGAAAACTCCTGTGAACACCCGCCAAGGATTATACTTGAAGGGTAGGTACAAATCTCGAACGGTCGTCTCCGCGGTACGACTCATCTAAGGTCCACATCCGAGCTACCTCCAGTCTCAGTACCCTCGTCCTCTGTATGTGATTTCTGTCATCTTCACCAAACACAATAAGGTGTGGGAATAACCCCTACATGGGTGAGTATAACGATACTCAGTTGGGACACCAAGACCCTCAACGGTCTCATAAAATCCACAAAGGATAAACCAAAAAGCATGAAAACAACTGACAACCCTACTTAGGTATATTCCTATACATATACCTATGTTATAAAGTATACCCATATCATTCATAAGGAAACTCAAGGCCCAAATCCTAAGCCATAGAATAAATATTCCATTAATGAATAATACCAAAAAGGTTACACCAAAAAGGTATGTACCACAATGGTAATTCCAAATAGAAGA
Organism: Viscum album; assembly: GCA_963277665.1. Classification (NCBI taxonomy): domain Eukaryota; kingdom Viridiplantae; phylum Streptophyta; class Magnoliopsida; order Santalales; family Viscaceae; genus Viscum; species Viscum album. The sequence continues at coordinate 1,029,224,385 of OY728126.1, forward strand.
ATACCACAAAGGTATCACCATGAAGGTAAGTACCATGAAGGTAATACCACAAAGGTAAGTACCACATAGGGAATGCCACACAGAAGAATACCAAAAAGGCAAAGACACAGCTCCCACCAGGTATAACTTTGGTACAGTAGTAAAGATGATTAGATGTAGCTACTGAATCATCTTACTCTGTTAAGAGGCAGACCCACATAGGATCCTAAATAATCAGACCCACGTAAGATCCTAATACTGCAGACCCACGTAGGATCCTAGAGTATTCCAATGTCGATTTCCTAGAGTGGATCCAAGTGGGACTCTTGATCATAGAACCACCTAGGATCCCAAAGCACAGACCCACATAGGATCCCAAAGTAGAGACCCACATAGGATCCCAAAGCACATACCCACATAGGATCCCTTTCTCATGTTACAGCCAGCCACATGGTTCCCACACTAAGCTCGCTTGATTCTTGGATGGTCTGCTCCTCAAGACACAGTTCGATACTCCAACATCAATGAAGTATCATGAAGAAGTATCCCAAAGGACGGCCATGTGATAGGGGTCTCAACGTAATAGACGGTGTATCGATCGAACATCCAGTCTGTAAGTTATTGGATTTTTAATCCCAGGGGCCAGGTTGGATTCATGTCCGATCCATCCCGGCCAAACCCCAATATTATCAAAAAATCATGTGGGGTATACCAAAAGGACTGTATCGATCCAAGGTTTCCAGTTCCCAGACAGTTTTTCAAATGGACTCATGTACCTCAAGATATGGCTTATAGAAGAAAAGGGCTCGAAGTGGGTCTTGGTTCAGTCCATCCCGGCCCAACCTAGCCCGCTATGTCTATCCTGGCCCGGTGGCATAGCCCAGCCCGTCGTGCAGCCCAGCCTGCTGGTCCATGGCTGGCCGGATGGCCAGCCTCCTCTATACGGTGCAGTCCCATGCCACGCCTTCCCCGGCGGTCGGCGGCACGCCGGCCGCCCTACCTTCACAGTCGCAGCCTTGTGCCGCGGCTCCCTCATGCCTGGCGGCATAGAGAAATGCCACTGCCTCCCCTTCACACTATCATTCATGCACCATCTGTGTCCCTTCTTCGAAGGCGCGCTCACTCCGCCACCATCGGCGTGGCCGGTCGAAGTGTCGGCCGCTGTTATCGAGCCCCACCTTAGTCAGTCATTGGCGATGTACTTCAGGTCACAAGGCGCACCCTGGTGGCTCGTTCTTCATTCCGTATACAACAACACTCATCTCTAGACATCGTCATCATTTCCAGACCATCGAAATGAACAAGGGGTAGTGAGAGGTAGGGTTGTGTTCGTTTGGCCCAAACCCTCCACATTAGACTGTAGCAAGTGTCTTTTATATTCTTGAATAATGAAGAACACCAAAAATGGGGTAAGGGGCATAAAAATAACTAATCCTACCTTGAAGGTTCATAAATGTCAGTATGGAGAGAGGAAAGATGGACGTTGGTTCGTTATCATTAAATACATTACACGTTGGTGATCCTTCGATGGATTTCATCATTGGAGAATGCATTCTTCGTTGGGGAAAACGTTCTTTGTTGGAGAAAGGTGTTTCTCCAGAGTTACCCCCCTTTCCAACACTTTCCCTCCAATTCCACCAATATTAACCAGCCAACATATTAAATTAGTTTTTATTAATTTAATTACAGTTGGCCATTAATTATGCTGATGTTGGCATAATAAATAAATGGAAGGTGGCCCAATTAATTAGGAGGGAACCAAGAGTCACCTCCGTCGTTAAAGAGGGAGTTCAAGGGTCAGCTAGTCCCCGCCATTAATTTAAAATTGGGGGGTTTTCTAGCTTGGGTGGTCCCCACCACCGAGCATTCAAATGGAATGTTAAAAAAATAAAATAAAACTTTTACCTTTATTTTATTTTTATTTCCATGAAAAACACAAAAAGAAACATTCACCCTCATCCTACTGCGGTCGAGGTGAAAGTTTCCTTAAGGGAATATCGGCGTTGCGAGTTCAACAGTTTCCTCAAATTTCAATTCTGAGCACCAGTTCAAATGTTAAAAAATCTTATTCTCACATTTATAGAACATACCTAAAAAATGTTCATAAATTCATTCCGAGCACACTGGGCCTCAGAATCATGCGCCGTCAATTTTTGTGGACGAGTAAAATTCCAATATAATTAAAAAAATTACCTTGAATTTCTAGGTCATTACATTCTCCCCACCTCAGGGCTTTGGTTCCTTGAAAGCCAGATTACAAAAACTAGGAAAAGAATTGTGGGTACAAAGTACGAATTTGACCCTCCCTCTCCCATGTGCTCTCCTGGAGGTTCTCATGATGCCAATGTACACACATCAAAGGTATCCATCGCCCACGAAGGAATCTATCCTATCAATCCTCAATCCCTACTGAAATCTCTATAAACGTCTCCCCATCATCGATGTCCATCTCGCCCCACTCAATGATGTGTGAAGGGTTGTGCACGTATCTCCTCAATTGAGATACATGGAAGGCGTTGTGAACCCAGTGCAACTGAAGGGGACATTCTAGGTAGTAAGCCGCCTCGCCAACTCTAACGAGGAAATAAAAAGGTCTGATGAACCTCAGAGATAACATGCTTCCCTGACCAAATCTCAACAAACCTCGTCGGGATGATACCGGTAGAAAGACGTGGTCACCATCCTTGAACTATAGAGGTCTCCCTCTTCTGTCGGCATAAGACTTCTGTCTACTCTGTTCAGTCTTCATCTACTCTTTGATGATATGTACCTTCTCTGTGGTAGCCCATACCATATCTAGTCCCATGAGTGCTGACTCACCTAGGTCAGTCTAGCACAATTACGATCTGCATGGTCGGTCGTAAAATGCCTTGAAAGGTTCCATCCCAATGGTGGAGTGATAGATGTTGTTGTAAAAATACTCTAACAAGGGTAAGTGATCCTCCCAACTGCGACCGAAGTCAAGGAAATAAGCACGCAGCATGTCCTCGAGGGTCTGAATGGTTCGCTCAAACTGGCCATCCGTCTAATGATTGAAGGCGGTGCTCAAATGAAGTTTCACCCTGAAAGCCTCCTACAACCCCTTCCATAGCTGGGAAGTGAAACGTGCATCATGATCAGAGACAATCGTCGAGGTTACTCCATGTAGTCGTACAATAATCTACTCATAGAGGCATCCAAAGCTCTTTATTGAACCCTGCTCCCTGATCGGTAGGAAGTGGGATGACTTCGTGAGTCGGTCGACAATCACCCAAATAAAATAACGAATTCTGGAAGTACATGGATGTCCTGTAATGAAGTCCATGTAAATTCCATCCCACTTCCCCTCTGGGACCTCTAATGTCTGAACTAAGCCTGCTGGTACCTGATGCTCTGCCGTAACTTGCTAACAAGTGAGTCACCGAGAGACAAACTCTGCTACTACTTTCTTCATTTCAGGCCACCAGTGATGTTTTCAGAGATCTAGGTACATATTCTCCACTCCTTGATGTACCTCTAGATATGATATGTGGAACTCCCTCAACACTTCCTCCTAAAGAGACAATGGTACCATGGTACATCCTCTGAAAAGGATGATGTGCTCCTCACCTTCATAAAATCCCTCAGGCTCCTGACCTGAGGATATCTGAACACGTCCATCCTCGCAGTCAGTGTCCCCATGATGCGCCTCCCTAACTCAGTGATGAATTGGGGAAGTGACTGTAAGAGAATGAAGAAAATATACTCCATCATGTTCCACCATGTATATTTGTAAAGAAGCCAGCTACTCTGTTGCCACACCTAGTAGCTATATACCAGATCTCCTGCTGAGTGCATCTGTTACAACTTTCCCCTTCCCAGGAGCATTGACTATCTTGAAGTCATAGTCCTGGAGGTACACAATCCAACGTCGTTGTATTAGGCTTATGTCCTTCTGAGTGAATATGTACCAGAGACTCTTGTTATCAGAGTAGACTATAAAGAGTTCGCCCATCAAGTAATTTTTCCACATCATCAAGGCAAAGACCAATACTACTAACTCCAGGTCATGGGTAGCATAGTTCTGCTAGTACTATCTTAGCTATCGAGAACCATATGTGATCAATGTTTTCTACTGCATCAGGACACATCGGAGCCCAGTCCCTGATGCGTCGTAGTAGACTACGTACCCAACACTCTCCTCTAGAAGCCTCAAGAGGGGGGAACTAGTCAGTATGTAACTCATCACCTAAAAACTCCACTGGAATTTCTCCGAACACATGAAGGGATGACCCTTCTTCATCAATGCTAATAAAGGTGATGCAACTCTGGAGAAATCTGTCACAATCCTCCAGTAGTATCCAGCCAAACTGAGAAAACTTCGTACCTCCGTTACACTCCTAGGTGGATCCCAAGAATGTACCACCTCAATCTTCACTGGATCCACCACAACTCCAGCCTCTGATAATACATATCCTAGAAAGTGAACCTCTTGGATTCAGAAATGGAACTTCGAGAGATTACCATAAAGCTGGTACTCTCGGAGTGTGTCAAGAACTATCTAAAAATGATAGGCATGCTTCTGCTTAGAAGCCTAGTAGATTAAAAAGTCATCAATGAAGACCACCAAAAAGCGATCAAGATATAGAAGAAAGTTCATGTTCATGAGTCCCATGAACACTACTGGAGCATTGGTCACACTGAACAGCATGACCAGAAACATATAATGGCCATATTGAAATCTGAAAGCCATATTATTCACATCCTCATCTCGTACTCTAAGCTGGTGATTGCCTAACCTGAGTTCTATCTTCGAGAACCACTGTTCATGTTTCAGCTGATCAAAGAGGTTGTCAATCCTCGAGAGTGGGTACTTGTTTTTCACGGTCACCTGGTTTAAGTGAAAATAGTCAAAACAAAGTCTCAAGCTCCTAAACTCCTTCTTCGAAAACAAAATCGGGGCTGTCCAAGGATAAACACTAGACCGAATGAACCCCATCCCTTGTAAGTCCTCCAGCTATACCCGCAGCTCACGAAGCTCCACTGGATCCATTCGATACGCTGGTGTTGATATCTGTGTCATCCTAAGGTACTAGAAAATGTAAAAATCCACCTCTCTGGGAGGAGGTGGATCCAGAACATCATCAGGGAAGACATCCACGTACTAATCCACCACTACAGAGTAACTCAAACACTCCACATCAACCGCTCTGAGGGTAAGGCTATCCAACTGATGAGTGATCAACAGAACTCTCCTTTAGGTAATTCCATCCTATTTTGCAAAGTATCCCTTCTCACCGGTGAAGGTAATCATAGTCCAATCAGTGTAGACATACCACACTTTGTGGCTAATACAGTCAATCTATGAATGGACTGTAGATAACCATTTCATACCCAAGATGACGACGTAAGGCCTCAATGCCTCTACTAGGTGATCCTAGTTGAAACTCTCGCCTCATAGAGTAAGATCACACTGCTAGAACCAGTGTATAATTTTTGAATCCTCTCCTGTAGAAGTCTCTATCGGTAAGGATCGAGCCAATGGCTCCATCAGAATATCCGAGCTCCGATGAAGGGAAGTGGCAATGAAAGAATGGTTGGAACCTCTTTCTATAAGTATTGTAGCTAAGATTAAATATACACATATCGTACCACATATCATCTCTGAAGAACCATGGTCATAGGCCTTGACTGAATGGAGCTGAGCTCTCCCCTTTCCACCTGCTCCATGTGGTCGGGGTGGACCACCTGGTGGTGGTGGTGGTAACACCTCGAATCATTGCCCCACGCCAGCTGCATGGCCAGCTCCTCTTCTACATCTCCCTACTCCATTTAGACCTCCTTAGTCGAACCTCTGTCTCTGTATGGGAAGTCCCTCGACCATCTATTGAACATCTAGATGGTGGGTCAGACAGTCACGATCCACGTGACCTTGCTGGTCGCATTTGTAACACCGCCATCTCCTCACATGATTGGCTATATCTCTGGTGCCCCGCACAACCAACCCTGAATCCTGCAGTCATCCATATATATGTCTCGTCCTCTTATAACTCTACGAAATCTTCCTACTTCCAGCTACAGAAGACTCCACTATGTGAAGCCCGGTGGTAGGTCTTGCTATTGGTGACTGATCAGCAAGAAAAGTCACCACTAAGAGGGCTCGCTCTAACACCCCTACATGTGTCGGGATGTTGAGAGAAATAATCAAAGCCCTGATCTCTCGACTGAGTCCCTGCTCGAAGGTCTGGGTCCTGGAGAAGGGGTCCCACAACATATCATTGGTGTAGCATGAGAGGTCAGTGAAGCTCACTGAGTACTAAGCCACAGTCATGCAGCCCAGCTACTGATGAAGAATCTCATGAATGTGCACTGCACGATGAGTCTCTAGGACAAAATCTGCTTGAAACAGGCTCTCAAAGTACGTCTAGAGAAGTGTCACCACGTTGTGAACTTGGATCATAAAGCTCCACCATATTCATGTTGCTTCCTATAGAAGACTATTGGAGAGGATCTCTATGAGATCAGCTGGTGTCCCTACTAGTCGGAAGACTCTCACCCTGGCCTCCACCAATACACAACCGCATGTGGGTCTGTCTCTCCCTTGAGCCTTGTTGGCCTCTAGCACTGGAACTCATTAAACACACTCGATCAGCGTGCACCCACTACTATTGGGGCTAGTGGCATCGGTAGCCTAATGGTTAATGGTACCACTGGTTCCCCTACTGGTAAAGGGCCCTACACCTAGGCCTCGTCACTCGGTGGGCCATCATCGTGTACTATACTCGGAATCCTAGCTGGCTGTCTGCGTGGAGGCATCCTGAAAAGAAACAGGTGTGTCAAGGTCAATAAGTCATACCTATTTAGATAACTCAAATATATCACAAAGAAAAATTTTCAAAACACACACACAATCTGTGTTTTCATGTACTAAGTCAGAAATCAAAAGTCAGGGTCTTGGTGTATGAATAAATCGGTTGCTGCACCAACAATAAATTCCCTAAACTGATAACCACACTCACTACACATAACATTATTTCCATTAAAAAGATCATATTCCAATGTTATATGGTAGAACCGACACATCTGATACCAATTTGTAATGACCCGTCCCCCGGGGCCGGTGCCATGACTACCGCAAGACTGCCTTCCATAGGCCAGGGGCTGGCGACTAGCACCGAAAGCAGTATTCCCTAAAACCTGGAAGGCATTGCCTTTATATCCTATAATCACACTCAACCAATCACACATCAAGATAAGAATACAAGTAAACTGTATAGTAAAAGGAGTGTGTACAGAAAGTATAAGGGGCCTGAATACAAGCCCAACTGGAAAGTATAGGAAAACTGGAAAACTCTTGTGAACACCCGCCAAGGATCCTACCTGAAGGGTAGGTACAACTCTCGAACAACCATATCTATAGTACACCTCATATAATGTCCACCTTAGAGCTACCTCCAGTCCTGGTATCCTCATCCTCAGTCAGCGTTGTCTGTCATCTTCACCAAACACAACAAGGTGCGGGCGTAGCTATTGTAGAGGTGAGTCTAACAATACTTAGTAGGGACCCTGGGACCCTCAAAGGTCTCACAAAATCGAAAAAGGAAAAACCAAAAAGCATGAAAACAACTGACAACACTACTTAGGTATATTCCAATACATATACCTAACTTATCAAGTATACCCATCTCATTCATGAAGAAACTCAACGCCCAAATCCTTATCCAAAGTTCAACTGATACATGAAAAAAATAATACCACAAAGGTAACACCAATAAGGTATGTACCACAAAGGTAACTCCACATAGACGAATACCACAAAGGTATCACCACGAAGGTAAGTACCATGAAGGTAACACCACAAAGGTAAGTACCACATAGGGAACACCACACAGAAGAATATCACAGAGGTAACGAATCATATCACACATTGTATAACTTCGGTATGGTAGTAAAGATGATTAGATGTAGATACTAAATCATATTACTCTTTTAAGAGGAAACCCCATGTAGGATCCTGAATCATCAGAACCACGTAGGATCCTAATAAAACTGACCCTCATAGGATCCCAGAGTAGTCCCATGTGGATTTATTATAGTATATCCATGTGGGACTCTTGATCATAGACCCACATAGGATCTCAAAGCACAAACCCACATAGGATCCCAAAGCACAAACCCACATAATTTCCCAAAACATAGACCCACATAGGATCCATTTCTCATGTTACATTCAACCACAAGGTTCCCGCACTAATCTCGCTTAATTCCTGGAGGGTCTGGTCTTCAAGCCACAGGTCAATACTCTAAATTACATGAAGTCCCACGAAGAAGAATCCTAAAGGGCTACCACATGATAGGGGTCTCAATGCAATAGACCATGTATCAATTAGATTCATCGCCTGTAGGTTATTGGCCTTTTAGTCTTGAGGTCCCTATTGGGTTCGTGTCTGATCCAACCCAGACTTACCCCAAATTTATCCAAAACTCAAGTGGGGTATACCAAAAGGACTGTCTCGATAAAAGTTTTTTAGTTCCATAGACAATTAATAAAATGGATTCCTGTAGCCCATGATATGGCCGAAAGAACAAAAAGGGGTCGAAGTTGGTCCGGGTTTGGTCCGACCCGGTCTGACTGACCCAACATGCTGTGTCCGGACTTGCCACGTAGTGCTGCCCATGCTGGGCGGCCCATTGGTCCACAGCTGGCCAAATGACCAGCCTCCTCCATGTAGCGCGATCGTGTGCCGCTCCATCTCTGGTGGCCAACGATTAGCCAGCCACCCTACCTTCGTCGTTGCAGCCTTGTGTCATGGTTCCCGCACACCCGGTGGCGCGGTCGAACGCTTCCACCTCCCCTTCATGCAGCCTACTGTTCGCCGGCCACCGCCGTGGCTGACGGGCCGCGGCCCATCTCCGGCTACGCAGTTGCGGTGCCGCCACCGTCGCGGCCGACCGGAGTGCCAGTGGCTATTTCTGAGCCCCATTGATGTCAGTCGGTGACGATGTACTTCAGGACACTAGGCGCACCCCGGTGGCTCATTCATCATTCCGTAGAAAACCTCACTCATCTCAGGAGGACTCCATCATTTCAAGACTGTCAATATTCACAAAGGTTGCGGAATGTTCGGGTCGTGTTCGTTTGGCACGAACCATCCACGTTGAACGGTAGCAAGAATCTTGTTTATTATTGAATCAAGAATAATGCCAAAACGGGGTAAGGGGTATACAAATAACAAACCCTACCTCAAAGGTTTGTTGACGTTGTCTAGGAGTGGGAAAAGACAGAGGTTAGTTCATCATCGTTAAAGACGTTCCACATTGGTGATCCTTCGACAGAGATCATTGTTGGAGAAGGCATTCATTATTGGAGAAAGCGTTCTTAATTAGAGGAATGTGTTTCTCCAAAGTTATCCCCTTTTATTACACTCCTCCCCCCCCCCAATTCCACCACAATGAAATAGCCAACTTATTAAATTATGTTTTTCTAATTTAATTAGATTTGGCCATTAATTATGTTGATTTTCTCATAATAAATAAATGGAAGGTGGCACAATTAATTATGAGATAACCAAGAGTCACCTCACCCATTAAAGTGGGAGATTAAGGGTCGAGTGATCCCCACCATTAATATCAAATTGGGGGGTTTTCCAGCTCAGGTGGTCCCCACCACTGACCATTCAAATGGGAGGTTAACAAAATAAAATAAAAGTTTCTTCTTTATTTTATTTTTATTTCCCCAAAAACCTCGAATGCTAACTTTCACCCTCATACTACTGCGGTCGAGGGGAAAGTCTCCTCAACAGAATAACGATGTTGTGAGTTCAACGGTGTCCTTGGATTTCAAATTTGAGCCCAGGTTCAAAAGTTACAAAAACTCACTCGTGCGATTACTAGACGTACCTAAATAAAGTTCTGAAATTCATTATGGGAACACCGGGCCTCGGAATCACGCGCAGTCAATTTTTGCGGACTTGTAAAATATCCATATAATTAAAAAAATTACATGGAATTTCTGGGTCTTTATAATAAATACTCAATTGAAATGAAAAAAATATTTCCTACTTCATTGTATTTTATTTATAATTTTTATATATAAAATAAATATATATTTATCACACAATGATGATACATCGATTACCTTATTGATGAAATATTAAAATAAATGATATTATAAATATTAAAATAAATGTAATTTGAACATTTTGATTCCATCCACTAATTTTTGGATTACATTGACATGTGGGGGATTACTTAATTCATTTATTCAAATGAATCAAGTTATTATTTCTTTTTCAGTATGCAATATATAAATGTTTTTAAAATTGACAAAAATGAGTTTTTAAAAAAATACTATTTTTTTAAACTATATAATAGTCCGAGAAATCTTATATTCAGCCAACTTGTAACTACCCGAACTCGAGTGCCACGCAACGGGTGCCCTGAGCCCAGTTCACCACAATACCTCAAGCGCATTTCTTCGAACGCCAGAGGCTGCTGACTAGTAGTGAGGGCCAAGGTCTGATAGTGGGGAAACTATGCCCTCACTTGTCAAAGTGTAGCGTAGCGGAATATAGAATAAACATACAACAACAGCGGAAGCAGTAAACATACAAAAATGAAGTAACTACTGAAGTAGATATAACCAACAGTATATAAGTGAGGATGCTACATGTTTCATGTTCTAAGAAAATAGCCAAAACATGTTATACATCAATACAGTATAACAAAGAACAGAGTACATAAAAACAAAGCAGAACAGCTGGCAGTGGCATCACGAGCCTAGGCTTGGTCCCATGGCCTCCTACTCCACGACAACAGTCATGTACCTGTATAGGGACCCTTGCCCCTATCTACACCTATAGGAACGTAATCTCTTTGGGCCGAAAAGCCTGACCCAAACAAGTTGTGAGAAATATATCTCAGTAGGCACCCATCGAAGGCCCGTGCCCAACTACGTGTAAGCATGCATGAACAGTGTGCAATAGTAAAATGAAATAAAGTAAGCAGTACTAAAAAGTAACTAACTTAACAATTAAATTGTCATTTTATTATTCATTTAGTAAAATTCTTATGCTCAATAGCACCAAGCCCTCAGGCCAACCAAAACCGTGCCCTCATGCCAGAATAGTTAACACGCCCTCAAGATAAAACAAAAAACATGCCCTCAGGCTTTCCCTCAGGCCATACAGAATCCAACCCGTAGGTATTTCCCTCAGGCATAGAAGAATATCTCCCTCAGGCATAGGAAGTGTCGCCCTCAGGCACAGATGTCAAGACCTCAAGCATGAAAGGTTTCCCTCAGGCGAAATAGAACATCGCCCTCAGGCTAAAACAGTCACCCCCTTAGGCTAATCACAACAACGCCCTCAAGAAAAACAGGTAACTGAGTCATGACCAACATGTCAAAAGAAATAAACAAGAAATTCCTCTCAAGTCAATTCTATGATTACTACTTTAAGGGCATTCCCTCAGGTATCCTGGCCAAATGGCTAAAAAATGAAACACACCCTGGGGGTGGTTCCAGATCCAAGCAAAGAACCTGATTAGAATTTTATTATCACAATTTAATCACCTATGCAATTATAAGCATTAAATATAGCAACGGACTCAGCCACACGACTCCCCAACATGGGTTCGTGGCACAAAAACACAAAAAAACACACGATAGTTGGAAAATAACCACTAATCCACCCACCTTATGCGCCAACGAACGTTATACCCGAATGCTGACTCCAGAAATGCATAAGAAAGATGTAGATCTGATGAAGAACAAAACTTATTAAAACGTAAATAACTCTCCCTCGTGAAAGAATTGGTAAAAATAGTACCAGGAGAGGAAAGGACTTACCGGTGCGGTTCCAACGAGATCGTCCGACGCCGAATCAGATTCCAGACGAACTCCCAGTGGATGTTTAAAGGGTCATCCATCCTCCGTGGCTCCAAAATGGCTGAAATACCTCCTATGCCAAATGAGGAGGCTACTGCCTATTTTAAGCTGAAAAAATAAAGTACACAGTGTGCACTTCTGAGTACACGACGTGTACTTCTTTCATATAACTGTTCATTTGGCGGCACTGCCACACTGTTCATCTGTTGACATGAGTACATGGCATGTACTCCCGAGTACACGGCGTGTACTATCGCCCAGCTGTCGGCTGCTCTACCGCCTTACTGTTTAGGCCTGCTGACTGACTACACAGCATGTAAGTACCACTACACAGCGTGTAGTCGGTTCCTACACCCCACGTCGCCGACATGGCTACACGCCCCGTGTACTCATCCCAACACGACCAAAAGTACACGGCGTGTGGAAAAGTACACGGCGTGTAGTTCCAAAATTTAGGATTTTCCCCATTTTCCATATTTTCTCAAAAAAACATAAAGAATGGGAAAAAGATGAAGCTCCTACCTTAAAAATAAGAACCGGGTTCTTACAAACTTCCCCCTTATAGAAATTCATCCCCGAATTGTCCTTACTAGGGTGGCGAAGATAAATCTCAGAACAGCTCTGGCCACTGAGCCCGTACGTCGACCTCCCGCTCCTAGGTCTCGTCCTGCACTCGGCCATACTGCCACAGCACTTGTACGAGAGGAACTACCGGCCTCAGATAACCTTTGTTTTCCTGTCAACGATACGGATCAGATGCTCCTCAAAGGACGCATCATGCTGAAGCTAAACCTCCTCAGGCTGAAAGGTGTGAGATGGGTCTGAATGATAGCGACACAACAGAGACACGTGGAAGACGTCGTTCATGGCATGGTACCGCTGTGGTAACTGCAACCGATATGCAACCATCCCGACTCTCTCCAGAATCTCAAATGGCCCCACATACCTCAGTGAAAGCTTACCCTGTCTCCTGATCCGTTTTTGTCCCAGCCTCGGTGAAACACACAAGAAAACCTGATCCCCAAACACGAACTACAAATGTCTTCTGCGGCGATCACCATAAGACTTCTGACGAGACTGCGTGGTATCCATCCGCTGCCGAATCAACAGGACCTGCTCAGATGTCTCATGTACGAGCTGTGGCCCCAGTAAAGCTGCCTCACCTGCCTCTAACCAGAACAAAGTTGATCAGCATGGCCTACCATATAAATCCTCATATGATGTCATATCAATAGTTTCCTGAAAACTATTATTATTGGAAAACATGACTAAGGGTATATGCTTCTCCCAAGAGCCCCAAAAGTCTAGGACGCATGCGCGCAACATGTCGTCTAGTAGCTGTATCGTTCGCTCTGACTGGCCATCTGTCTGAGGGTGGTATGTTGTGCCTAGAAGCACCTGTGTACCCAACGCCCCCTAAAAACTCTGCCAGAAATGAGACATAAATCGGGCGTCCCTATCTGAAACAATAGAACGAGGGAACCTATGAAGACATACGATCTCTCGGATATACAGCCTTCTGAGCTCGTCCACACCGAAGGTCTCCTTGATCGGCAAAAATTTATCTACCTTCGTGACTCTATCCACAACAACCCACACAGCGTCACTGTATCGAGGTGACCTCAGCAATCCCGTCACGAAATCCATCGCGACATCATCCCATTTCCACTCTGGAATGGGCAACTGCAGTAACAGCCCAGCTGGCCTCTGGTACTCTGCATTCACCTGCTGATAGGTGGAACACCTCATAAAAAACCATCTATCTCTCTCTTCATACCCGGATACCAGTACTGACGCCTCATGTAACGGTACATCTTGGTAACCCCGGGATGAACTTCCCAAGCTGAAGCATGAAACTCCTGCATCAGCTCCTCACGTATATCCCATGTAACCCATACACTTCCATGGAACTGCAAAACCTCATCATCACCTATCGCCCAACTGGGAGGAGGGTCCTCACTTGCCACCGACTCCCGTAGAACTAGGCCTTCTAAATACGATAGCAGTCTCATCCCAACTCTATCCAGGGGGGTAGATGTCACAGCCAAAGAAAAAAGATAAGCCTGCCCCTGACTGTCGTGCACCTCCAGATGCATCTTAGAGAACAAAGCCATGAGCTTCCACTCACCACTGGCCTCTTGCACTACCACTATCTGAGTCTTCCTGCTCAGGGCATCGGCTACTGCATTACCTTCTCCAGGTGTATAGGCAAGCTCAAAATCGAAGGACTGTAGGTACTCAACCCACCTTTTCTGCCTCAGATTCAGGTCATGCTGAGTAAAGATATACTTGAGGCTTCTGTGGTCGGTGAAAACCACAAAATGATCTCCCAAAAGATAGTGTCTCCAACAGTGCAACACATGAACATCTATAGCCAACTCGATATCATGCGTCGGGTAATTCCTCTCATGTGGCATCAACTGCCAAGACCCGTACGCAACGACTCGACCGACCTACATCAAAACGTCTACCAGCCCAATCCCTGATGCATCATAGTAAACTATATAGTTCTTCCCCTGCTCTGGGAGTATCAGGATCGGTGCTGATGTTAACCATCCCTTCAGTTCCTGAAAAGCTCCCTCGCAAGCTTTTGACCAAATGATCTTCACAACCTTCTTAGTCAGACCTGTCAACAGTGTTTCCAAGTGGGAGAAGTCATGTATGTAGCATCTCTAGTAACCAGCCAGCCCTAAGAAACTTCATATCTCAAACACGATCTTAGGTTTCTCTTAGGACACTACTGCTCTCTCCTTCCTTGGGTCTACTGCAACTCCTGCCTCTGAGATAATGTCACCCAGGAAGTGAATCTCGTCCATCCAAAACTGGCACTTTGAGAGCTTAGCATATAGACAATTCTATCTCAGTGTACTCAATAAGATCTCAAGATAGGTGGCATGGTCGTGTCGAGTGTGAGAGTACACCAATATGTCATCCACGAATACCACCACAATGGAATCAAGATACGGATGGAACACACGATTAATCTGATCCATGAAACCCGCTAGCGCATTCGTGAGTCCGAATGGCTTAACCAAGTACTCGTACATACCAAATCTGCTCCAAAAAGATGTAAGCGGTATATCCAATGGTCTCACGTGCAGCTGATGATATCCGGATCTCAAGTCAATATTCAAGAACAATCGTTCTCCATGAAGATGATCAAACAGATCATCTATCCTCGGCAAGGGATATTGGTTCTTAACCGTCAACTGGTTCAGCTTCTGATAATCCACGTAAAGTCTAAGGGTACCATCCGCCTTCTTCGCAAAAAGGACAGGAGAACCCCAAGGAGAAGTACTGGGTCGGATAATTCCATTTTCCTGTAACTCCTCTAACTGCCTCTTGAGATCCTGCAACTCAGGCATGGCCATCCTATAGAGAGAAATGGACACCGTTGCTACACCTGGCATAAGCTCGATGGAGAAATACACCTCACGCACCGGAGGTAGACCTGAAAAGTCGTCCGGGAAGACATCCCTGAAACGATCGACAACTGGAGAGAAATCCGTCTGACAAGTCCCCTGATCATTCAGATATAAGCTCGCTATCTGGGTTGTGACTCCACCTCTCCCATGATGCTCTGGTCCAGCTTGACTCGCCTGAACATCCCATTCACCCTTGTATAGAAAATCTCCGCCCTCTGGTGACGTGAAACACACCCTGCGACGATAGCAGTCTAAAAAGGCTAGAAAGGAAACCAACCAGTCCATCCTGAGAATGACGTCATAGCTCGTCATCTCTAGGATATAGAGGTCCCATAGAAAGTGACACCCTCCTACCTCAAGGGGGAACTCCTTACACTGACGCACACCAGCCATCCTAGTCCCCAACGGAGTGTCTAGAGTCATGATATCAGAAGAATAAGAAACAAAGAGCCCAAGGCTCTCCACAACAGGCACAGATATGAAACTATGCGTAGCACCCGTATTAAAAAGTACCGAAGATAAGACAGAAGCTACTAGAATAGTACCTTTGACTATAGAAGGTACGAGATCCTGCTCATGCTGGCTATGTTGCACTGCATATTCCTACCCAGTGCCGCAGCCCTGCGACACAACCTAACTACCCTGAGCTGTCCCACCCTGCTGCCTCTGAGATCCTTGTGTCTGGCTACCACGACCACGACCACCATCTCTGCCTGCACGCCCTGACGTATTCCTGTTCCCTAACTGGTTAGAAGCCATTGGTCCTTCTCTCACACGCGGAGTCTGCACTGATCACATCTCACTAGCCACTGGTGGATATTCCCTGCAAAAGTTATGTAGATGACCCATCATGTCGCAATCTCGACACTCCGCTGTGTCTCGTGGACATTGCGGCCTCTTGTGCCCCTCCCGGCCACACTAGTAGCACCTAATCGAGCCAACTAAAGAAGCTACCTGGCTGGTACTTCCACCCTGAGATAATTCCATTTGTCTCTTCCTCTTTCCAGTAGAAATAGTAATAGTAACTGGTGCTGAACCACCCTGGCCCACACCACTCAATTCCCGCAGGTTCTTCATAGATATTAGCGCCTGGTTAAAAATAGCGTGTACTGAAGGAAACCTGAAAACATTCACCAGTGCTTGGATTTCATACTGAATATCATCCTCTAAACGTCTGGCTCTCAATGTCTCATCACCCCCCAACACGGGTGCAAAACGCTGATGCTCCGTAAAATGAGCAGAATAGTCCATCACTGACATAGTGCCCTGCTGCAGATTCATGAACTCTCGAGCTCTATCTGCCCTCAGCGTCTCGGGAAATAAGAATTCATAGAAGACTGCCTGAAAATATTCCAACACCATGTATCTGTGATGCTCTGACTGGGTGGTAACATCCCACCACATCTTGGCGGAATCACGCAGGATATAAGTCGCGAGCTTCACACTCCACCCTGGAGGTGGCTCAAGATTCTCGAAAATGTTCTGCAACGATCCTAGCCAAGACTCTGCAGTCTATGGTCCGCCATCCCCTGAAAACGTAGACGGATGCTGCTGCTGAAAGATACGTGTCAACTTGGCCATAGATGTGGTAGCCTGCGGTGCTCCCTGAAAGGTCTGCATGAACTGCATAAAGCCTTCATGGAACTGCGCCTCTGCGCCTGTGTCCAGTATAACAGCTGGCGCCGCATCTGGCTCTGCTGGAGGATCAACTGGTAGACCATGGCCCACCATCTCCTGAGTATAATCGTCGCCGCTCTCTTGGCGAACAACTTGCGGTCGTCTAGGCGGCATGACTCTACAAGGTCAAAAGCTCACCTCAGATTCAAGATTATTAAGATCGGCAAGCGAAGGAACCTCAACGGAAACAAGAGGAAGAAGGCATTCAAAATTTTCAAAACAATACTGCACGGCGTGTGCACTGACTACACGGCGTGTACTTGACTTCCCTTCCCCTGCTCGGGTCCTTCTACACGGCTAAGCCACACGGATTCCACTGAACAAAACTACACGACGCGTATAATATCTACAGGGCGTGTATGGTGTTATTTTCCAACTACCCGTGTCGTCTGTGACACAGCCGACTACTCGTCTTAACCTCACATGGTGTGTTACACCTGTACACGGCATATACAACACCCCGTTTCGCAGCCACATGGTCTGTCCTCAGACCAGACTACACGACGTGTCCCATAGGTACACGACGTGTTCAGGGAGAGGTGACACCAACCCGTGTTGTTAGTTACACGACCGAGTCCCCAGGTCACACTACATGGCGTGTCTATAATTGACACGATGTGTTCTATCAAGGATTTCACCGACCAGTGTTGTTAGTTACACGGCCGGACTCCGGGTCACACTACACGACATGTCCACTCGGTACACGGCGTGTTTTTTACATGCCTTTCCCTACCATGTGTCGCCACCCACACGGTTTGTGACACAGGAATAGACTACACGGCGTGTACTCAGGGTACACGCCGTGTACTCAAAAAGATCATTTTTTCCAAACAGAAGAGCATACATGGCGTGTATAAAAATACTACACGGTGTGTATACTGGGTTTTTGGACTATATGCCTCAGAAACTTCCCCAGAACCCAGAAAATACTGAAACTAAAACCTATGTGTCAAATTCAGACCCGTGGGGGCCCATACTCTCCACACATCAAAGTTTGACATCTTATATGTGTTATAACCAATAACCAGTCAATGATCCACCAAATTCCGGTAAATGGGGGCCCATACTCCCCAAAAACCAAGTTTTTGCATCCATTTTATAAACAAGCTCAATCAAAAATACCATATCACAAGGCAGGTATTTATCAAGCAACTATCACAATAGCATGATTTTCTAGCACAATAACTATCACAACAACATGAAAATTTCTAATGCACCTACATGGCATGGAAACTATGCATGGAATGTGATATCTAGCATGTGCCTATGTGATGCATGAGATGGAATACCCTCATCTCATCGGGTTGCAACTAAATAGAACCCAGATAAAAAATATAAACTGCACAATCTCAAAGTGTGTCACCCAATGGTGAAAACATATCAACCATAAAATTGAAAAATCAAAAGAATGCCAAATACGAGGTAGACTGGTTTTCCATGTACACGGGTTAGCTACGCCTAGGCACAGCTTTTTACCAACTACCGTTCGTCATATCCTTGACTACGTCTCCAAATAGTAATTCAAACAAAAGAAACTTCTCTGATACCACTTTGTAACATCCCGGACCTGGGTGCCACGCAACGGGTGCCCCGAGCCCAGTTCACCACAAGACCTCAAGCGCATTTCCCCAAATTCCAGAGTCTACCGACTAGAAGCGTGGGCCCAGGTATAATAGTGGGGAAACTATGCCCTCATTTTTCAAAGTGTAGCGCAGCAAAATACCGAATAAACATACAATGATAGCGGAAGCAGTAAACGTAGACAACTAAAGTAACTACAGTAGTGAATATAAGAAACGGTATATAAGTGATGATTCTACATGTATCAAGTTCTAATAAAATAGCCAAAACATGTTATACATCAATACAGTACAACAAAGGGCAGAGTATAGCAAAACAAAGCAGAACAGCTGGCAGCGGCATCGCGAGCCTAGGCTCGGTCCCATGCCCTCCTACTCCATGACAACAGGCAAGTACCTATATAGGTACTCTTTCCTCTATCTACACCTACAGAAACGTATTTTGTTTGGGCCGAAAATCATGACCCAAATAGGGAGTGAGAAATATATCTCAGTAGGAACCCACCGAAGGCCCGTGCCCAACTACGTGTAAGCATGCGACAACAGTGTGCAATAGTAAAATGAAATAAAGTAAGCAGTACTAAAAAGTAACTAACTTAACAATTAAATTTACATTTTATTATTCATTTAGTAACATTCTTGTGCTCAACAGCACCAAGCCCTCAGGCCAACCAAAACCATGCCCTCAGACTAAAATAGTAAACACGCCCACAGGCTAAAATAGTAAACATGCCCTCAGGGTTTCCCTCAGCCCATAGAGAATCCAACCTGTAGGTATTTCCCTCAGGAGTATCAGAATCTTCCCCTCAGGCATACGAAGTGTCTCCCTCAGGCACAGAAGTCAAGCCCTCATGCACAAAAGTTTTCCCTCAGGCTAAATAAAACGTCTCCCTCAGGCTAAAACTGTCACGCCCTCAGGCTAATCACAACAACGCCCTCAGGAAAAACAGGTAACCGGGCCATGCCCAACATGTCAAAAGTAGTAAACAAGCAATTCCTCTCAAGGAAATTCTTATGATTACTACTTTAACGGCATACCCTCGGGTATCCTTGCCAAACGGCTAAACAGTGAAACACACCCCTCGGGTGGTTCCAGATCCAAGCAATGATCCCAACCAGCATTTTATTATCACAATTTAATCACCTTTGCAATTCTAGTCATTAAATATAGCAACAGCCTCAGCCACACGACACCCCAACATGGGTTTGTGGTACAAAAATGCACAAAAACGCACGGCAGTTGGAAAATAACCACTAATCCACCTACCTTATGCGCCAACGAACGTTATACCCGAACGCCGACTCTAGAAACTCCCAAGAACGGCATAGATCTGACGAAGAACAAAACTCATCCAAACGTAAATAACTCTCCCTCGACAATGAATTGGTAAGAACGGTACCAGGAGAGGAGAGGGATTACCCGTGCGGTTCCAACGAGATCGTCTGACACCGAATCGGATTCCAGAAGAACTCCCAGCGGATCTTCAAAGGGTCGATCGTCCTCCTTGGTTCCAAATGGCTCAAACGCCTCCTCTGCGAAATGAGGAGGCTACTGTCTGTTTTAAGCCGAAAAAACAAAGTACACGGCGTGTACTTCTAAGTACATGGCGTGTACTTCTTTCATTTAACTGTTCATTTGGCGGCACCGCCACACTATTCATCTATCGACATGAGTACACGGCATGTACTCCCGAGTACACGACGTGTACTGTCGCCCAGCTGTTGGCAGCTCCACCGCCTTACTATTTAGGCCTGCCGACTGACTACACGGCGTGTAAGTACCAGTACACAACTTGTAGTGGGTTCCTACACCCCACATCGCCGACATGGCTACACGCCCCGTGTACTCATCCCAACACGGCCAAAAGTACATGGCGTGTGGAAAGGTACACGGCATGTAGTTCCAAAATTTAGGATTTTCCCCCATTTTCCATATTTTCTCAAAAGCACTTAAGGAAAAGGAAAAAGAAGAAGCTTGTACCTCAAAAATAAGGTTAATTTGTGACCTAAACATAAATAAAACCAGTTTTTTGAGAATATTTCGACCCATACTCATCTTATCCATGAGATTTATCACCTTGGAACAATTATAATTCGAAAATAAATTTCAAATAAAATAACATTTCATGATTTTCTTAATGTCCCCTCCCCCCTCTTATAAATGGCTACCACCCCTACCTACTTTATCACACCTCTGAAGCCCCTTGTCTTGTCCATCATATGCTCAAATAATATCTCAACATCCCCATTTTACTCTTATAATCCATACCTTGGGAATAAGGTAATTTTAGAATTCTGTTTGGCTATAATCAGATGGAGTTAAAGTATTTAGAGGTAATGTCTTCTCTCAAGTTCCTTTCATTTATTTTCCTCATCGAACCCCAAAACCGATATTTATAAAATTATTGTATTAAAAAACCAGTATCCTAAATATAAAATGATTTTTATGCTATGTGTTAAACCTATACTAACAAACAACTCGATCTAATGGATATAGAACACATTGTTTCTGTATACAGTGAACTACTGCCTCAAGATATATTGATTGTTTAATTTTCTCCTAACACCTATCAATGTAAAAATTATGATGGAACTATATTTAAATATATTATATATTATATTTATATTGTATCAATGATTCTATACTTTTTATTTTCAACATACCATTATGCATTACATAGTTTGTAAATATGATAATTTCTTTAGAGAAAGTGTGGACTACCGCCCCCTCAAAGTGATATGACTCGTTCATGCCATATATGGAACATATAAAGTATGAATTTAATGAAATAATGTAACATATATAAAATAGATATTATATTGGAATTAGAAGGTAATTATTTATCTATTATTTGTTTCCTTTAATATAACATTGAAATGAATGTATCATTCATGTGTACGTATAGCCTACCATCTCATTGAATGGTTCATTTAATTTCTTATATCCAAATGTTTTGGACTATTATAAGTACATATAAACTGGATATATATGATATTTAAATCATGAATAATATTCTAGAGATAGTGGACTTATGAACACATGGATAATTTGTATCAAAAAAAGGACATTTTTGACTCAAATACTGAACATTGAAAAAACATCTGATATGAACTCAAATAATTAAATAATTAGGATAACATGATAATATGTTTTATCAAATAAATAATAGACAGTAATAAGTTTATAAAGAAATTATAAATTAACCTAATTTTTTTATTCATGAAGTTAAATAACGAACGAGATAAGTCAGACTCAAGGTAAGGGACTTCATCTCAATCTCCTTTCATTAAGGTATTTCTTGGAAATATACACCTTTATTGTTTTATGAAGTGTATATACATCCACTATGAAATTTAATATCCATATTTTATCTATTATAATTTTATTTTTTAAATCATGGATATTAATATATAAAATTTTAAAGTGGTATGTGACACCTTGAACATATAAAGATTTAATTATCTAATATTTTTCTTCCTGATATTAAATTAAATATTTTTTTAAAATGGGTATAAAAGAAATATTAAAGAAATTTTATTTCAATATTTAATTTCTTTAAATTTTTTCAAAAGTAAACCTTTTATAAGAATCATTTTTCTAATTTTAAAAAATGAAAAAAGGAATGTTTTTCTAACCTATACGACAGTAAGGAATTCTGTACCACTATAAACATTATTTGATATTTGGATTCATCTATAAGACTTAATGTATTTTAAAATGAAAATAAATCCCTCATTCTTTTATTTTGGTATCTATGTATTGAATATGGGTTATTAAATAAAAATGGTAATTATATGGAATTTTTTTCATATGGGATTAGAATAAGAATTCAAGAAATGAGTTTTGTGATTACTTTGTTTTATTCATGGAATGGTACATGAGCATTATATGAAACTGGTAAGCCTGATATAACATATATGAAAGTTTGGGCCTCACTATCACTCCCAGGTGAGCCCGATAAAGATTATAAAATGGGTTGAAACCCATTATAGCTTGCGGGTGAGCCCGGCACATCTTATACAAAGGGTTGAGCCCCATTATAGCTCATTGGTGAGACTGATATAGCTTATATAAATGGTGATTCCCATTATAGATCTCTAATTTTGAATTCAGCCATATGGATATTCAAATTTATGTATTTTTAAAGGGGATTTATGTATATTATTCTCTAAGTCACCTGAAAGAGTTTTAATTGCTTTCTATTGGTGTTAGTGTTTTTTATTAAGCAAAATGTATCAGTGTTATTCATTTGAAAAGGCTTTGTTTCATATGATCAAAGAACATTGAATGGGTTATCAAATTTTTTTACTAGACTAATGGTTTTTATTTATTTTTATGTCCCTTACTAAGGTATTTGTTATCATACTAGGTTTTTAAATGTTTTTATGGGATTTAATGAAGAATAAAGTAAACGAAAGAATCAAGGAAAAGTTATGATGATTAAAAATGAAAATAATCCATGTTTCATTTTAAAAGTTTTTATTTTATGGAAGAACTAGATACTTTAGGAAGTGTCCACTTTTTATTTATATGTTTTTGTTTTGTAATAGTAATGGCCTAATTCTCTAATTCTCTAAACCTAGAAAGATCTTCAATGTGAAATCTGGAATTAACTAAATATTACGTGACATTTAAGGTTGGGGCCTTTTAGAGAAATTTATCATGTGTAAAGTAATGAGGCTCCCTAAAAACATGGGTTAATATACTAGAAAAATCCAATAATAAAGTAGAATAATGTAGACATTGTGTCTATTCAATATAAATAATATCACATATACCTCAAATGATTTCTATACCTCATGTAATACCATATTAACCAAGGAAGAGATGTATAATTATAAAATTCAATTTTACCATGACAACGACGTACAACCAAGAATATCAAATTTACCAAAACTGAGCCATATAATCCAGTTTCAGAACCCTCGAGTCTGTAATGAAGGTATAGTGCCCTAAGGCATCCTCATTGAGTTGCATGAGAATCTTGGTGGAAACTCATTTAGGATGGAATTGGGGTCTAATGTGCATGTCTACTGACCATGTCCTATATGATCCCATGACAAACCAAATCCAAGGGGTATTAGTGTCTAAGTCCCATGGAATCAAAATCCAAGGATCATTCTGGTCAAAGTAATTCTCTACCACAAACATGACACATGATATAGAAAACCCATGATGTCCTATGTAATCATTCCACATTTTAATCGTGTATCCTTTAAATAATATATAATTAATGATTTTACCCACTCATTTCACCATTTACATTCAATTCCATCCAATTAGTTTACCCATTCATATAACAAGTCTATATAAACAATTTAAAAAAAACATCAACATTAAAGGGATGCATGCCATCTCTTATTCAACCAATTGAGTTCATTAAATTTATTAACTCGATTCCTCTAACTAAGAAAGAACTAACTCACCCCATAGGTAGTTTATAGAAGGAATGGAAAAAATAATTTCCCAAGGAATACCCCATGGTTTTCCATTGTTGGGGATTCAAAGTAAAAAAATATCAAATGAACTGAAGGTCATCCCTAAAAAGTTCCATTATGTTAAATACAATTATTTAATTTATTTTTGGCCCATATCAGAAATCCTTCTATCTGGCACAATGGAAAATTTCTCTATAAATAAACATACCATGAATGAAAAGTATAGAACAACTAACATAAGTCCATAGTAGACTGATCATCCAATATCAGCTTCTGATTCAATCCATATTTGATAAAAATGAGAAATGGATGATAACCCTATAAATAGGTGATAATAGATTCAACCTAAATAGTGTAGATGATAACAAGAAAATGATTAATGAAACAAATGGAATTGAGTAATCATTGGTGAAAATACAATGATACTGACAGTGGATGAAACCGAGTTTGGATTTGGAAATGTGATAAAATCCTACCTATTGTCTTAAAAGGGGATTCTTGCATATAAGAGAGGGAGGGGTGACTGTTCTACCCAAAATAGAGGCCCCTACCTCTTTATTTATAAAGTATATTAGGTATTTATATGATTTTTAAATACCATACACATCATATAAATCATGGGGTATGCCTTCTATATAAAACCTCTTTAAAAGACATGAAAGATCATGGCCTCACCATTATAAGTAATCTAATTGATACACATTGTGTATCCCAATTACACTTCATGTAATTGGCCTGCAGTCAAAATAAAGCCATCCAGCCTCTTCCATCCTAGTATCTACCCAACTGGCCCAAGTCCTAGAGTAGTGTCTAACCCAAAAAAATACATGGAAGAGTTCAACCAGTCATAAACGAATTTGTACCTAAATAAATTCTAAGGATCTACTAATATCCCTCCATGAAATTTGTGCCATAATTCCCATCGCAAGAGCTGTAAAGATTCATCTGAGAATAACTATATCCACTAATAACATACATCAACCACCTAATCACAAGTCTAATCCTATAAAGATTAGTGCCTCCATAGCACACATACAAGTGGAACTGACCAACCTCGTAGAACCATCATGATCCTATAAACGATACCAATTAGATGCTCCTCAAAAGGCACATCTGACAGTAACTCCACCTCCTCAGGATGTAGATCATCAGACATGTCTGAGTGATAATGGTGTAGCTAAGACACATGGAATATGTCATGCATGTCCGGATACCTCTAAGGTAACTGCATCCAATAGGCTACCATCTAGACTCTATCTGGAATCTCGATAGTCCCCAACATATCACTGTGACAACTTACTCTATCTCTTGATTCATCTATGAATAATCCTTGGTGAGATACCCAAAAAAGAAATGATCCCCAAATTTGAACTATATAGGTAATATCATAGAATTTGGGTAATATTTATATCAGTATTTTGTAGTTGAAATCCACTTTCTAGTCAACAAAACCGACCTAGAATTCTTCTACAAGAGAAGAAGTGCCAGTAATGTTGACACACCTACCTCTAACTTGCACAAGGGTGATCGACGAGGCCTACCATAAAAATACATATAAAGCTACATCTGTATACACTACATAAAAATTACACGATTAGTGGGGGTTCATTTATAGATTGGAACTGGTTAATTCCCCATATAAACACATTAGGGGAGGTTATGTGGAATCACCACTAATATGCCCACCTACATTTGTTATAGCTAGATTTAAAGAACCCATCATAATGTAATGGAAAAATTAGAGGCGGTTATAAACCACAAATAATTGAATAATATTTCTTCTATTAGAGATAGTTATGAAAACTTCCATTATTTATGGCTAAATTAGAGTGGTGTAAAATCCCCTTTAATAGATGACATATTAGAGGGGGTTATGAAAACCAACTATAATTAAATTTTTTTAACTATGAACCTCCCCCAGACAACCCCATTCCATCCCGTTCCCCAGTTTCCCATCCCTCCACCACAAAACCCCCTTCCTTCCCATTTCGAGGTTCCACGTCCTTCCCCTATACCGCCTACTCTCCCATTCTTCGGTTCCCCGTACCACCTCCATATTGTCTGTCCTCCCATTTTGGTCTTGTCCCGCCCCTACCCCCATTCCCTACCCTCAATAGTTCCATCTATGGTTCACCCCTCCTCCTCTAATTCCCAGATATTTTAGTAAAATGAAAACCCTATGTTTTGAACCACTAGCCCTGATGATATACAACACGCTGACTTTCCACTATGGAAAACCAATTTTATTATATTAATTACAAATTATTATATTTATTTATATTCAAAAGGTGATTCAAATATATATTATTTGAATAAATATTTATATAGATATAAATAATTATATATGATATATTTGAGTATAATACTTATATATACTACATATTTGTGTATAATAATATATATTTATATAATTTGTTTTTGTATAATATATGATGCATATATTTCTCTAATATATATATAATATTATATATATATATATTAAATACTATTTAATATATTTGTGTATAATATATATAGATATTCTTATATAATATATATATATAATTATATTTACATATACAAATATATATTTACACATATATATATGTAAATACATTTATATATGTGTGTGTATGTGTATTTAGGTATTTATATAACATTTATATATATAATATAATTATTTTATATATATTAAATTATTCTATTTTATATATATTTATATATTTACGCGTGTGTATAACAACAATAATATTAATTATCATTTTTATTATTACACCAAATTTTTAAATTATAAATATTATATATTGGTTTTTTAAATACTATAAATTTATATATTTTATGATTTATATTATGCATATATTATATTAAATAAATTTATATTATATGTTTTTTATTTGACTGTATACGTTGATATTATATCATATATATATACACACAGACAAATAAATACGTTTATATAATTGGAGATATATAATATAATGTAATGATATATATTTACTAAACAAATTTATGATTAAAATGGTACACTATAATATATATAATAATTATATAATATATATAAATAAATAAATATTTATTACATAATATATTTATATATGTGTAAATGCTTATTTTATTATTTTAATATTATATATATTATATATGTTTATAAACATAATATAATAAAAATGAATTTATATTAAGAATAAACAATAAAAATGTATTTAATATAATATATGTATAATATAAATCATAATATAAATTTATATTTTTTACAGAACAATATATGCATTTGGAAGTTTGAATAAATATATTTATAATTACATTTATATTTTGTATAAAAATATTTATATATGTATATTTATATATATATATAAGTATTTATTTAAAGCATTTATATAATATCCTCTTATATATATATATATTAATTTATTTAAATACTTTTATTGAATGTGTTTATGTAATTTATATAGACACACATTCACACACACACACATATATATTATAAAATTTAAATTTATATGAGATTTGTTTTAAAAAAAAGTAATTAAAATTTAGAGGGGGTTTAAAACCCCCACTAATCAAAGAGATTAGCAGTTTTTCATGACCCTCATAAAATTTCTTGAATTAGAGGGGGTTCAATACCCCCTCTAAAGGCATCAATTAGAGGGGGTACAAACCCCCCTCCAACATCATCAATTAGAGGGGGTTCAAAACTGCCTCTAATTTTGTAAATTATAAGGGGTTCCAAATCCCTCTAATCTAAGGGATTTGGGGAAGTTTATGAACCTCCTATAATATATTAAGTTATAGGGGGTTGTGGACCCCCACTATTTCCTTTTAAAAAAATTATATATATATATATATATATATCTAACTAAATATTCTATTTATATAGATATATAACTCCTCTATAATCTAACCAAATATATAGTGCCGCTAATTGTTAAATTAGCAACGGTTTTGAGAAAACATCCTCTAAAATTAGACCAAATACTAAAAAAAATAGTGGTAAAATTTTAGAGGGGGTCATGGACACCAACTAAATTTGATTATAATAGGGTGTTGTTCATAACCCACTATAAAAATCTATTGCTAATATGGTGTTTTTTGTAGTGATAGTCACCTAATAGCTATAATAGTAGCAGAAATAAAATAGGGGAACATGTCTCTCCCAAGAGCCCCAAAAATCAAGGACACATACTCACAGAATATCCCCAATCAGCAGTATTGTATGCTATGACTGGCCATCAGTATGGGGGTGGTATGTTGTGCTCATAAGCACCTATGTTCCACATTCCCACTGAAAACACTACTAGAAACAAGTCATAAATAGGGAATCCCTATATGAAATGATATTTTGTGCGACCCCATGAAATCCTACTATATCACGGATATACAACCTCCCAAACTCATCTGTACAGAACGACTCCTTAATTAGTAAGAACTGTGAAACCAACAAGATCCAATGAAATGGAACCCACATTGTATCCCTACCTCGAAGTGATATCATTAAAACAGTCATTAAAACCATCATGACATCATCCCACTTCCACTCAAGAATATATAACTAATGTAAAAGTTTGACTGTTCACTAATGTTACACCATCACCTACTAATAGGTTGAGCACATTGTAACACAACTAACTACCTCATGTTTCATCCCCAACCACTTGTACTAGTGGTGTAAGTCACAATACATCATGGAAATACCAAGATTCACTTTCCAAAATGAGACATGAAACTCCTACATCAACTCCTCACACATGTCCACTAGAAACCGTATGTGTCCATGGATACATATAACCTCATCCTTTCTTACAGTCCAACCAGGAGAAGGGTCCTCACCTTTCATGCTCTCCCATAAGACTAGGCCCTCTGAATTCAATAGCTTCCTCATCATCACTCTATCCAGTTGATTAGAGGTCGAACCTAAAAATGACAGAAAAATATTATTTTGAATTTCTTGAAACTCCACGTGTATCTCAGATAACAAATCAATAAATTTCCACTCTCTATTGGCCTGCTAAACTTCCAGTATTTGAGTCCTCCTACCATATGCATCAATAATTAGATTTCACATTCTAGGTGTGTGAGAAATCTCAATGTTTGAAGACTATAGGAGCTCAAACCACATTCACATCCACAAATTAATATCATTTTTATTAATATATACATTAGGATTTTGTAGTCCGTGTACACCACAAGTTGATCTCTTAATAAATAGTTCCTCCAACAACCCAAAGCATGAAAAACTACAGATAACCCAGGATTATGAGCTCGGTAATTCCTCTCCTTAGGAATAATCTATCGAGAACCGTATACCACGATTATATCCCCCTACATTAGAACTCCTCCAAGCCTAATACCTGATGAATCATAAAACCTAGTGTAGCTCTTTCCATGTTCTAGAAGAATCCGGATCGATGTTGAATACAATCTCCCTTTCAACTCCTAAAATTTTGTCTCACATGTATCTATCCATATAAACATCAAACATTTCTTTGTCATCCATATGATAATCACTTCTAGGAATGGTATTTACTATTTTAAACTCTTATAATATAGAGATATAACTAAGAAACTCTGTTTTTCAAATTCGTTATTGGGTTTCTTCCATGAAATTGTATTTCTCACCTTCTCTAGATCAACTAAAACTCCTATATCTAAGATAATATGACCCATGAAGTGAATTTTATCTATTCAGATGTGTAACTTTGTTAGATTAGAATATAACAGATTCTCTCTCAGTGTATTTAATATTATCTGAATACATTTGGCATGGTCTTGTAGATTTTTAGGATACACCATTATATCATCCATTAAAACCACCAAAATAAAATCCAGATAAGGATGGAAAATCAGTTCAACAGTTCCATGAAAACCTTTTGCACATTCATGAGACTAGATGGCATAAAAATATGTTGATATAGGCCATACCTTCTATGAAAATATATATAAGGTATGTCTATAGGTCTAACATGTACCTGGTGATATCCAAACCTCAAAATGTTTTTGAGAATACACGATATCCTCAAATCTGATCAAACATGTCATCTATTTGTGGTAGAGTATTCGCGTTATTAACCATTAGATAGGTTAATTTTTGATAATCCATGTATTGTCTAAGGTTAATGTCCACATTTCCCCAAAAAGGACTATGAACCCCCATTGAGAATTACTAGGTTTTATAAACCCCCATTTCATCCAAATCCAATGGCTTCCACATGAACTATAGAAACTCAATCGTAGCCATCATGTCGGGAGGAATAGATATCAATGTAGATCATTGAACTGTCTTGATGGATAACTCAACCAATCTCTTAGTAGGTAAACCAGAAATGTATTTTGGGAAAACCTCCCTAAAAGTATCAAAAACTCGAGTAAATTCATCCCAGCAAGATTCCTAATCATCCCGAAACTAGATATAAACCCGCATCATAATCACAGAAATCCCAAGATGCTCTGGTCTAGGTCGGATCACCTAGACATCAGATTCTCCCTTTTGGGTGTAAACTACACAGTTTGGTGATTTGAAACTAAGCCCATGTTGATAAAAATCCTCATATGCTCTATCATGTAATAGCTAGTCTATCCAGAATATGATGTCAAACCCATTCACCTTGATGAAAAAATATTTCAAATGATGTGACAACCACCAACTTCAAAGGGGAACTCCATTTAGTTACTCACATCCTCCATTTTGATCCCTAACTAACTTACAAGAGTTATAACTCCCTCATAGGACTTAACCATTAGAACAATGATCACCACAATAGGTATAGATATAATAATGTGTGATGAACCTATGTCAAAATGATAAAATAAAAGAGTTTGGGATAATAAGATCATACCTCTCACCATAGATGGTCAGGCGCCATGCTCCTTGGGTTTAGGTCACGTAGAGTAGATCTTCACAAAACCACGACCCTATGACATAAACTCACTACCCAATTTAGTCATGCTCTACTATCTTGGTACAAATAGTGTCTAGATACCTAGGCCATGACCACCACCACCTTGTCCTGATCAATCAATACTGCTCTAGCCCCTTACATGATGTGGAGATCTAGAACCTACTACCTAACATGGTTTTGGAAATGACCCATACCACTCACTACGAGAGGGAAGGTCTTTCAAAATTGTTTCACATTCCCCATCCTTCAACAAGATCATCACTCAACTATTTCAAGATCACACTAGTTCATCATGTGCCCTTGTCTTCCACACTGATGAAAGAAAATGACACTGGGAGAACTAGTGGATTGAATGATACTCACCTCACCAGAATCCTCGACATGGTGATTTCTGCTTGATGATGGT
Source organism: Viscum album (assembly GCA_963277665.1). NCBI lineage: Eukaryota > Viridiplantae > Streptophyta > Magnoliopsida > Santalales > Viscaceae > Viscum > Viscum album. The sequence continues at coordinate 1,029,255,611 of OY728126.1, forward strand.
GAACCAATGGGGTTTAGAGAAGACACTACTCTTCTCTATGCCCCCATCATTCCCCACGTTCGACTTTGAAATTATCACCTCATTCAAAATTTCCACATTATAGGTCAATTTGAATACATTGACCTGAGAATGAATGACATGTCAGAGACATTCCTTGAAGCATATCTCCTATGATAACTCCTCAAAAATATTTTTCAATGTAAAACACTACTGCTCTATAAAGAATGTTGAGTACTCCATAACCATCGTAGTTCCCTGCTCTAGACTCATGAGAAAACTATCCCACTATGCCCCAAGAGTCTCAGGGAAAATGTATTCATAGAAAATTTTATGGAAATAAACCCAAAACCACATTTCAGAGCCTATCATTCCTATTCAGAACATCCCACAAGCACATTTATTCTCCCAAAATCATTTTACTTGAGAGCCTAACTATGCACTCATGAGGTGTCTCCAGATGCTGATGATATGTAGTGTAGTCTTAAGGCATATCTCACCAGTATATAGATTTACATCACAGAATAACATGGGAAGATGGTACTATTTGGACATATGTTTCCAATCATCCATAGGCATGGGAGGTTGGAGTGCTCCCTAAAATGATAGCATGAAGATTACAAACCCCTCAAGAACTATTCCTCAACAGATGTGTTTAGTAAAAACACGGGTAACTCAGCTAGCACTATAGGAGGAACCACTGGTAGACCATGTTCCAACGCCTCTAGAGTGTGTTCAACACCACTCTCTTATTATACGACTGGAGTTCGACATGGTGGAATAACTCTAGAATTCCAAACGAAGGGATCAAATAAGACTGATATCAATTTTTAAAGAAAAAAAGTGTGGGGTAGGTCAAAACCGTATTATATACTAGTTAGACCACAGAGTGTGCTCCTAAATTAAATATTTTAAAAGGGAAATAGTCAAAAACATCCCTAGATACATAGCCTCTTTCACCATCAAAATATGAGTCTAGATAATTTTATCTATGTATAATTACAATATAAATTTTATTTATATTTTCTTTTCACAGTTAATTTAAAATTTATTATCCAAATGGTTCACCACTTTGGATACATAAGGGACCATACTCCTCATGAACTGAAATATGGATTCCACCTAATCTACACCATAACATGTTCCAATCCTTGAGACTCATGTCCATGACTCAGTGTTCTATAATTGACTACTTTGGGTGTCAATTATAGCCCAATTAGTAAAAAAAATTCTTAGGATACAAAAAACACTCTAACTACCAACCATGTTTTACATTTACCTACAAAAAAATATATCAAAACATCATGTATATATATAATAGAACCTATCACAAAATAATGAAATATGTAATGCATCCTATATTTCCCGGAATAATGCATGGTATGTGATTTCTATAAAGTGCCTAAAATGATGCATGAGATGCAATATCCTAATCTCATTGGGTTTTAACAAAATGTAACCCACAATTTATTAAATAATAACATCACAGGTCATGTTTTTAACCCAATGATGGAATAAAATAAATTGTAATAGTGAAAATGCAGAAAATAGAAATTCCCATTTGAGGCAATTTGTCTTTTACATGTGCATGGGTTAGCTATGCCATGACACAGATCATTAAAAAATTTCAATTCCTTATTATCAATGTCTATTGTAGAAAAATAATAAAGAAAACAAAAAATCTAAAATCCTTTGATACCACTTTGTAACATCCAAGACTCGTATTCCCCTGAACAGTGCCCCAATCGTGGTGGGTCACATGGCCTCAGACACATCTCCTCAAACACTAGAGGCTACCAGCTTTCAGCAAAGACCAATGGTGTGTCTATGTGGAGAGTCTTCCCTCTTGTTAGAGTGTAATTAAATAGTATAACTAATATATATCAATAACAAAATCTATAAATTAATTGAACAGAAGATAAAAATCCATATGGAAAATCTATACAACAAATTCCAAAAGGAATATCATATTTAATGATGAGAATGTCCTGTGTCTACAAATAAAATGAAGATGGTATATAGATTACTAATATAATTCATGTTTCAAAACACAAAAAATACCAAAAAAATACATCTCTGAATAGAACAAAAATCCTCGGCTTGGTCTCATGATTTCCTGCTCTTAATCATGGTACAAAGTCAAGCATCAAACTGTGGGCTCTTTCCCCCGTCCCTACCTGCATCCATATTTTTTATCAAGGTACCCAATAGAAGCCCGAACAGGGTGGGAGATACAATCATAGTAGGTAGTCACCAAATGGTCTATAGAAAATCCTTGTTATGTAATATAATCTATCAAGAGTGATGTACATATATATCAATGTAAGAAGTAAAGAAATTAAATAATGCATGGAATATCAACTCCAAAACAAGTGATAATTACTATCCCAATGAGTCTCCCTACAAATCATGAGTAATGATCTTATATAAAGGTAGCAGTAAAATAGATGTAAACTCCACAACCATGATGTATAAACAATATCTCATACAAACCATGCCCTTTTTGTACCACCAGTAATACCATATCAACCATGTCTATGTCATATAATCAAAAAAGTTTTATTAACTCTAACTACATCATACAACCAATAATATCATATTTACCATTAGCGAGTCGTGTAATCTAGTACCTCAGGGATAGATCCAAGGTATATTATACCAAATAAACCTCATCGAGTCCTAGTAGCATCTCAATGAAAACTTGGTTATGCATCTATTAGGGTTTAAGGAGCTTGTCTACTGACCATGTCCACTTTGAGCCCAAGAAAAAATGGATCCAATGGATAGCATGAACCAAGGAAAACCAAAAAATTAGAATCCTAGGAGTATATAGGTCTGAAGAATTATCTACCGCTAACATGACCAATAGTGTATCACTCCCATGATATCATATGTAAACATTCCACATTTAAATAATTTTCCTTTTCACAAATCCACAATTAATGACTTTACCCACTCGTATCACCAACTACATTAAATTCCACTCCATGAGTTTCACATTCATATAAGAAATCCATATAAACCATTTAAAAAAAGAATAAAAATTAAAAGGAGGTAATCCCTCTCACTTTTAAACAATTATGTTCATTTTATTAATTAACTAGCATCCTTTAACTAGTAAAACACTAAGTCACCTCATGTGTGGTTCAAAGAAGGCATAAGAAGAGGATATTCACATAGAACAACCAATGGGTGGTCTTGGATTGGAAAATATCCTCCAAAATGCCTCAAATGAACAAATGGAAATCCCTGACACTTCCCATTACATTAAATACAATTATTTAATTCATTTATAGGGTTGTGAAAAAAATTATAATGGGTGGAACAAAAGAAACTGGATCAATGAAGAACCAAACCACTCATTAAAGTATATACCACCTACCGTAGGTCCATAGTAGAATGCTCATCTTGTATTAGCTTCTGATTTGGTATAGATCAGATGAAAAATGATGAATAAATGATAACTCTATAAATAGGGCATATTATCTTGCACATAAATAGTGAAGATGATTCCAAGACAAATGAAGAATGACCCAAAATGAATTGAGTACTCACTGGTGTGTATACAATGATACTGATGGTGGAGGAAATAGATTTTTGATCTAGAAATCGTAAAAAATACAACCTCTTGGATTTAAAGGTGCATCCTGTGCATGAGAGAGGGAGGGTGAGGGTTCTGTACAAAATAGAGTCCATGGCTCTTTTTTTAAAATCTATTTTATTTGAACAATGATTAAATAAATTACATTTCATGTAAATATTCAGGTCTCCCTCCTAATAAAAATCATTACATGACAAGAATGATCCAGGCCACACCATTGCACATTGTGTGTCCCAATTTCATGGTTTGTAATTAGCCATCAGCCAAAATACAGCTATCCAACTTCTTCCTTCCCCATAACTACCAAACTAGAACATGACCCATTTTATGGTATAAGTCAAGAATAATGTAATTAATAGTTCATCCAGACATAAAATAGTCTTTACCTCAATAAAAACCTAGGATCTTACGTTTACCAAGTGTATTAGAGGGAGATATAGGTCTCTTCCATATTTGGTTATAACATAACCACCATCCATGGTTAAATAATAACTGCTATACTTAGTAATAATCTAACCACTATTAAAGAAATAAAAAACATAAATATGTGTTATAGAAGACCAAAAAATACGCATCCTATCATATCCCATGAAATGAAATGGGTTTCATCTATATTTCATCATATCATAAACTGTGGAAAGAAGACAGGTTTCATAATCATTTTACCATTTCACCATAGCATAACCAAGGTAAAAATAAGATCTTTTCAATCATATATTATCATCCAATAACCCATGGAAGAGAAACATAATCTAAAAACATATCATTGTCAACATAAAAAATTCATAGAAAGAATATGAATAGTATCCTTGGATCATATCCTTAGTAAAATAAAATTTACATCAAAGGATGTCATCTTAGTTGAAACATTATTTTCAAAGATAAATAAAATAGAACATTTATTGATTAAAATGAATTTTATTTTAAAATTACCTTTTAAATTAAAAAATTGATCAAAAATTTGGAGATTAATTTCATTGTAAATAATATTTGAAACTTACCAATGAATCTTTAAAAATCGCTTAAAACATTTCTTGAAGAAAATATCCCTTGTTCATTAAAAAAACAATTTTGAAAATATTATTATTTTAAAATTACATTGAAAACATATGAAGGAATCATAAAATAAAATAATTTTAATGATAGTGGAAAATTCCATTCATTCCATACATGATAAAACAAATATTCCTTTCAAATATTTAGTAAAATTATAACATGTATTGTTGAGAAAATTACATGAAGATTTCATTTAAAACATTATAGAAAAATGTAAAACAAGGGTAAAAAATATTTAATAAATCATTGTTATAATATTATAAAAAAAATTAATTTTTTAGAAAACATTGTTTTGGAAGAAAAAGGGTTTTCTACCAAGAGTTAAATTAAGATGAATTTTATTAAAAACATTTTATCAATTATTTTAAGTAACTAATAGTAAAAAAATGGTACTATTACTTTTAATTATCTTGAATTTCCATAGGAGAAGAAAAATCATTATAATTGTTGGGAGGTATGTTATAATGTTCTAACATATGAGATTTAATCATAAACAGTCACAATAAATGATGAGGTTACAACATAAAAATCAAATCACTTTGGTAACTATGAATCTTTACACCCATAAATATAACATATTAAAATTTTAATTTCCCATTAATAAATTAATTAATGATATTACATATCAAATGGGTTTTTATATAAATCATAAATAAGAAAGGTACATAACATAACATATGTATCAAAGAAGTCAAATTGCGATAAACATCCCCTACCGATTGGGTATCTTTGGAACCGTAAACCTCGTAAAAGAATTATCCTAAAATTGATATTTAAATCCATATAATTTTCATGAGAATAAATAAAAAATAAATTCATTTTCATTATATACATTTCATTTAAGATACAAGTGTTGAATATGGAATGTATCTCACTGAAGTAAATGGTGAAATGGAAATCCCTTACCACTTGAGTAAATTTTTTAATCATAATAACCAGTAAAGAATAAAATTTAATTAAAATTTTAATAACATTAATGTATTAGATTCATGATATAACATTTTAAATGGGTATTATATTCACAACAAAAAATAATCATGCAGTGAACATACCTATGTCTCCCTGATATAAAAGAAAGACTAGAAATCCAATAGAGTAAGTCCTAACATCCTTTGTACACATAAAACACTCTTATATAATAAATATATTTTTATTATAAATATATTAAGGAACATTAATTATATATATTATACATATATTATTTACTTATGACAATTTATTAACCATTTATTACCTATTCGTTGTTAAATTCACCTTTCGGGTAATAAGTAATTTGTTTTTTTATATGTTTTGATTTTTGATTTTATGGTCTTATTTATTTGATCATGGTAAAATTATATTCAAATTAATAATAATTAAATAACTATAATATTTATACATCAATTAAAATTATAAGACCAATCATGAAACATTTTTTTGATAAATAATGTATGTTAGGACCATGGAGATGTTATGTTATATATAAACATGACTAAGGTTTCAATATTTTCATAGATCATTATGGAAAATAGGTAAGTAATAATATAAAATTAAATATTTTTAATTATATCAAAAATAATATATTATTTCTTTAAATATACTTATAAATATAATCAATGTGTTATGGTGAAGAAAAGAGAGTCAAATCGCAGTGTGAAGGTGGTTGTCCACACATACATGAGTTATTTTTATCATTTTCAGTGAGTGAAAAGGTATGAAATAAAATGATATATTATATTTTAATAATGATATATATTACAATAAAATTATAACTATGTCATTTATATCACATATATTTGTTACCATTATCCTTATTTCCTTCGAATTAAAGCGTCAGTAAAAAATGAATCACATAGCCTCGTGAGGTGGTAGTCTTTTGTACACATGAACGAAATTATCATACCCCCTATGAAATAAGAATTAATAATTTATAATTTATATAATTACTAAATAGGTATAATAATATTATAAATATCATATATATAATTTATATCCATCATCATACCTAACCATGAGAGGTTGTGTTGGAAAAAAAATGAATTACATCAGTTTGTGAGGTGGTAGTATTCCATATAGAAGAATGATGATTTATGTCAAATCCATGAATTCTTTTAAACTTATATTTAATATCATTTCAAAATTTTTTGGGTTTTCCCATGAATTTTGATGGAAATTAAGGGGTTTCAATATTTGGTCCAAACTGTGAGCCCATTTCCAAATTTAAAATTAAATTTTGTTTCTTTTATAACTCATTTATTTTTCAACATTTCACCCATTCCACGTCCTAATTGGAAGCCCCTAGTATACTAAAACCACAATATCAATTTTTACCCCATTGGAATCAATAAAATGATGGATTTGGGTTTTTTTATTAAGGTGTTGGGCCAGCTCAAAATCACATTTCCTTTTGTAAATGATTTTTTTGTAATTCTTTAATATCTCATTAAATTTTAAGTTCTCTCGATGCTTCCAACACTCCATCGAGCCTAATTACCCATGTAACACCCCCCATGCTCTCCACCCCCTCTTTTGGAGCTCATATTTATCTCCATGTAGGGTGACACTTCTCTGCATTTCTTAAATCGTTTAGATTTGAAGATGTAAAATGTTTCTTTTATAACACCTTTAATTTTCCATCTTTTCCCCACATTTCAGTCCCCACTTGACCTAATAAAAAATATTATATTATCCCTACCAGTTTTGGATGCTTATAGATTCAACTATTGGTGTATTTGGACTGATTTATTCATGATCCCTTAAGTAAGAGGGTTTCCTACCTTGGTCCCCCCATTTGATTAGGGATTCTTCCTTTTTCTTAGGGTTTCATCCATGTTTTCAGGAAGTTTCTAATTTCTAGAAGCTAGTATTTTTACCTATGGTTTGATTTTCAGTCTTTTTGGTCAAATCATTTGTCCTAAATATCGATTTCACTTCCTTGTGGTGCGGTAGTGGTGCAGTTGAAGTTTCACACCAAGATTTGGTGTTTTTGGCACAAATGGTAGTCGGTTCTTTGTGTATGCATCCTAATATGTGTTTGATTTGATTAATTTATATTTTTAGAATGTTTATCTTACATTATGTTTGGTGTGGTAACCATTTTAGGTAATATTGATCGAGCATTTAGTTTCAAAGTTGCATATTTTTTTTGAAAATGTGTGTTTTTCTTGTGTATCTTTTGTGGTATTATTTGAGTTAATATTATAACTTTTGAGATTTGTTTAATAAATGTCACTAGGGATACAAAATCTGTTTCATATTGGTATTGGTGTGATTTTCGAATTGAAGTAGGGTTTTAAAATGGTATTTGTGAGAAAAACATAGTTATACCCCTTGGGATTGTTTTATGAAAATCTTAAATGATTTATTGAGTTAAACAAATTTTGGAAAGTATGTACATAAACTATTTTGGAGTGTGTGTTCACTTGAGATGGGTTTTTGGAAGGTAAATAGGTGATTTATTATGTAAAATTTTTTAAAATGTTTTATAAATTGCCAAAATGTTTTATCAAACAGAAATAAAGGGGAAAAACACATTTGTGGCTGTTTTGTTTGAGTATGAAGTGAGAAATGAGTTTTTTGATGAAAGGAGTATTATGTGACACAGTTGTGGGATGTTGGAATGTTTATATGACTTGGATGTGTTATTTTCATGTGAAAATTGTATTTTATGACTTGTGGAACTTGTTTTAAAATAAGAGGGAAAACACAGGTATCTAGTTGGTTTGATGTGTACTAGTATGTTAGTAATCCTATGGGGTTTGACATCTATTTCATGAAACAAGTTTGATGATGAAAACACTAACTAAGCAATTATTATGATGATGTTGTTGGAGAACCACTAGGTTATGGGTATGCTCATTACTAGTGGCTCTTATGCATGAGAAGATATATTGTGATGGTTACTTTCACCGAGATATGAGGTACTAGGGACCCACAACGAGCTTGTCCATAGGGGTTATTTTCCCATTTCATGTTCTCAGTAGATAATTTATTCTTACCATTGGCATACAATATGTTTTGATAGAAAATTATGTTGCATTGTAATACTATTTAATTATTTTGATTCATTAAATTTTCCCATCTGAAAACTATTTTTATTTAAATTTTCATCTCTTTAAAATTCTTATTAGCATTTAATGGTTATGAAAATTATAAAGCTTTAAGTAATTTAATGTTTATCACATGAAATCTTTTAGTGTTGGAATCTTATTGTGATTTGGCTCACACCGAACATAATCCTTCATGTGTAAGTAGATTGGTTATTTTGTCGCAAGTTTGGGAAAAGCTTTTAGTGATAGTGGTTTGGGTTTTTAGCCTTCCTTCATGGTGCAGTGTTCTGGAGATGGATTGAGGGAGGTGCCCCTTTATATGAGGAGGTTCTTAGGCTATCTTTTTTGGTTTTTTCCTTTTTAATTGTCTTTAAACATTGTTTTAAAATGATCAAATCAATTCTAAAATTTTGTATAAGATTGTTTTGGTGAAAAAATCCAGATTTGGTTTACTAGATTCTATTGTCGATTTATGTTTATAAACTAGGTCAAATCATTTCCAAATTTCATTTTATATAACCGGGAACTTATGATAGCCCGTTGGGATCCGGAACACCCTTCAACCCATGTCGCGGACTAATTCGGGCACTAGGTCTGATGGCGAGGTAGCCTAGTTCGTGACAAAATGGTATCAGAGGCAGGCTCACTTTCATGGGTCATGTAATTTGGGGAAGAGTCGGCATAGTCTAGAGTTAGGATTTTCGGCCATTGAAATTCCAAATACGAATAGTGAGCCTAGACCAAACACCTTTTGACGTGATTCCAGTCACCAAGGGAAGTCAATATTTATCTGAGTCCTTTGGTTTTCTTAGTTCGAAGATGATTTGGGGAAATTAAAAGAGAGTTCGGCTAATGATCTCTGTGAGCTCGCAGTGCCTCTTAAGCCATGTGGAGCAGGGGATATTTTCCTGTAAGACTTATCAGTATGGTGAATTGTTTGGCATATGGCCGCCAACCAAATGTCCAAGTCACCCATTGAAACTAGTTTCCTCTCATATTTTCTTCTGTCCTTTAGTTTTGGAATCATGGAAGTTTGGTTTTAAAGGAAAAATAACTAGGTTTATAGAAGAATAAGGTTTTTTTGAAATAATTTTATAATAAAGTGGGAATGGTTTGATTTTTGAAATGGTAGAACTGAATTTTCCGAATTGTTTTCAAAATGTAAAATGGTGTGTTCACACCTATTTTGAATGTTGGAACTATGATAAAGATTGTTTTGAAAAAGAGTTTCCAATATAGTTTTCTAAAATAATGAAATGAGATTCAATGGGATGAAATGTTTTGGAGGACATTTTTGGAGTTTTAAAATGGATTTTTATTTGGAAGGTAGAGATCATTTCAAACGTTTTATGAAATTTTGGAATCTTGTTTTAAAACAATAAGAGATTAGTTCCCAATTTAATAGGGATTTATGAAATGGAGTTTTTCATCAAATTAGAAGTGTTTTGAAAAGGGCTGAATTTTTTTTAAATTAATATGCATGAATTGAAAGTGAGTTTTCTGTTGAATGATTGGTGATCTTTTGAAAAGTTTCATAATATGTAAATTGGGTTGTGATTTCATGGATAGCAGTCTTTAGAAAAAAGATGTATCGGTTGAATGTTTTGCTTTTGAAAAGTGGAATGAATCTTTGTTTTAAAATTTTGTATTTCCATGAGTGACCACATTCATGAAGTTATATGGGATGATTGATGGTTAATGGAATGACTGGATGAGTTCCAAGATGGATCTTCTGAGTTTACCCATTGTGGCATGAAAACATGCATGTGTGAGGCTCGGAGGGTACCATTAGTGGATGCTCTAACCACTGAACCATTTGTTTTCAAATAGATTGTTTTAAAGGAAACATGATGTATTGATGAATGGTTTGGGGTGGTGTGTCTTAGGTATTTTTTTGAATTGTTGTTGTTGCTGAATTTTTTAGTCTAAGAACCCCACTTATTGAATGATGTTTTGGGTTTCTGTTTGGTTGGAATGTTCATATGAAGGGCTGGTTAGTGGTCTCCTTAGTTTAAATGTTTCGAGAGGAATTTATAGTGGTTTCCTTCATGAGTTTGGATCTAGTTTTTGGTATGTCCTGACTAATGGACCATCCTGGTTGGGTCCTTGGGTTCTCTCATTGTATAAGGTACGCCCCCATTACGAGTTAATGCAAGAATAAAGTGCAACCCATATTGTTTCTCCATTGGAAGATCCAATAGTTGATCAATATAAGGAATATTTTTATTGATATTTGTATATTGAGTCCACACAACATCCTTTATTAGTTTTTTTGATCCTCTGGTGGCGGGAGAGTGCTCGTGGAAGGTTGAAATGGACCTTAGTTTCTAATGTTACCTGATTCATTGAAGGTGAAAGTAGTCTGGGGTTGTTAGTGTGGATGGTGACTCTGAAGGCCTCTGTGTCCTTCGTAGTATCTTTAAAGAAGTAGTTCACGTTAAACCGCTAGTGTAGAAAATATGGTAATGAGAGACTCTTATGTCCCTTTCCTGAAATTGTATGTGTTTTGGTACTTTGCATAAGGTCCATTTCCAATGTATTTTTTCTATCAGATGCATAGGTCATGTCCGGTGATGCCTTATGATATTGTGTGCTCGTTTGATGGTAATGGTGAAGGCTGTGCAATAATATAAGAGTCTCTATTTTGTATCAAGTGTGTCTTCCTTTGGAAAATCTCAACATCCTATGTTTAGAGAAAGGGGTTTCCATAAGTTCTCTCCTCTATCCATTTTTCATCTAGATAAATAAGGGGGGATGTGTCTGCATCTTCTAATCCCTTGTTTCATTAAAATTCTTTGTTTTGGTAAAGTGAGTTTTAAAGTGTGTTATGTCTTTTTGAACCCCTCTAGGATCAGAGTATAGTTTTCACGGCTTCAAATGGAGAACTTCTATTTGGGGGGTTTCCAAAGCCTAACTGTGTGGCTGAAGATGCTTCAATCATTTGAGCCCCAGCCATAGGTCCTAGAGTGAAGCTGTCATGTAGTCAGGGGAAACCCCCGTGTCATTCAAATCTTTTCTAAAAGTCATATCCTCCGTATGAAATATAGGAATAGTTTAAAACTTTGATTTCATAATCATGTTATAGTTGTTCTTGTTTGGTGGTAGAGGTGGGAGGACCTTGTTCCCATGTTGTAGCATGATTAAAATTTTAACCCTTTGGTTCCCTTTGAGTTTTAGATAAATTTTTGAAATTTGGATAGATAGTTTGAACACAAAGTTTGCGCTTGGTTAGTAGTAACCCTGCCCCTGAAAACCATACAGATAGAAGGATCCCCTGGTAAGCACACAATTTCCCAAACTGTGCGGACTAACTATGTGGTCCTGCCAACTCTTTAAATTTTTGGTGTCTTCTTGTGTCGGTCCATGTTGGTATATTATTATGGTTGGTTCTTATGGTGGGGAAACCCACTATGAGTCTCATGAATGTTATTTTGGAAAATTCAAATGCATGTCTAGCCTTTATGTTGGGAGTCCATTCGGGTCTCCCTTGTTATTGTCCTGATTCTTTCTTAGAAAAAAAATTGAGTATCCCCTAATTGTGGGGAGTCTGTTTGTGTCTCTCCCTATCAATAACTTGGTATTATCTCTGGTTTGGTCTTTATGTATATAGTATCATTCATATTTATTTTACTGCAAAATTCTTCCTTGATTAAATAGTGGGATTGGAGTGTGTCCAACAGTTTTGTTAAAGAAATGCTATGGTGACCTCATTTGTTTTCATGGTTCATTCTAGGTAAGTTGCTTGAGTCTTGTTTGGATATTGTTTGAGGTGATATATTTTTGAGGTTGTTCTAATATTATTGATATGTTGTGTATTATTTGGTTTGTGAGAGTATTCCTTCTTTGATTAATCTATTGGAGGTGTTTTGGCCTTTTGGGGGTAGGCATAACTTGACAAAGGGGTCCATTTTGGTCCTTTAGTTGGGTTTGATTTTTTTCACTTGGCCTTGTTGTGGCTTTAAGAAGGTGTAAAGTTTTATAGTGAGGGGAATTGCCACATCAATGATTTATTTTAATGTTTTTTTCATTTAATTCCCATTAATTTTTTGTTTTTGTGGTTTTGCAAGCATTTTGGGGGAAATGGAGAGTTTTCAAAATTCGGGTCAAACCGTGAGCCCATTTCCAAGTTTAAAAATTATTTTTCTTCCTTTTATTAATCCTAAATTTTTTAAAATTTTAAAACAATTCAACTTTCTAATTTGTATCCCCAGGTATATTAAAACCACAATATCAATTTGGACCCCCTTGGAATCCATAATAATGTTGGATTTGGGTTTTTTGTTAAGGTGTTGGGCCAGCCTGAAAGCCTGTTTCCTGCTTATTTATTTTAATTCTTTAGTATCTCATTCAATTTTTTAGTTTTTTCGGTGATTACAACTCTCACTTGAGCCCAATTACCCAAGACACTCCCCCATGCCCTCCTCCCCCTCTGTGGAGCTTATATTCATTGTGAGTTTGTGAGAAACTGCTCGGGATTTCTCAAATCATCTAGATTTGAAGAGGTAAAATGATTCTTTCATAACTTCTTAAATTTCACTCTTTTCCCCCATTTGAGTCCCCGCATGACCTAATAATACATATTAGAGCCTCCCTACCAGTTTTGGCTACTTCATTATTCAACTCTTAGTGGATTTTGACTGATTTTATATGATCCCTTAAGTAAGTGGGTCTCATTCCTTCCTCCTTCCATTTAATTAGGGTTTTTCCCTTTTTCTTCGGGTTTCATCCATGTTTTCTTGAAGTTCCTAATTCCCAGAATATAGGGTTTGTACCTAGGGTTTTATTTGGTGTCTTTTTGGTAAAATCTTGTGTTTTAGGTCTTTATTTCTCTTCCTTGTGGTGCGGCAGTGGTGCATTTGAAGTTTCACGCCTTGATTTGAAGTTTTTTGCACAAATGGTAGGTGGATCCATGTGTATGCATACAAAGATGTGTTTTATTTGATTAATTTATATTTTTATTTCCCTTATATTATGTTTGGTACGAGAACCATTTTTGGTAATATTCATTAAGCGTTTAGTTTCAATTATGCATATTTGTTTGAAAATGTGTGTTTTTTATGTGTACCTTCTGTGGTATTATTCGATATAATTTTATAACATTTAACAGTGGTTTAATAAATATTGTCAGGGCTTCAAAATATGTTTTGTATAGGTATTGGTGTGATTTTGGACTGGAAATATGGGTTTTTAAATGGGTATTGTGAGCAAAACAAGGTTATACCCCTTGGAATTGTTTTATGAAAATTGTAATTGAGTTATTGAGGTAATCAAAGTGGGAAAAGGATGTACATGTACTGTTTCGATTAATATGTTAAACTAATATGGTTTTTTGAAAGGTAAAGATGTTATTTAATATTTCCAACATTTTTATAATGTTTTATAAATTTCATAAATGTTTTATCAAACTACAAGAGCGGTGTCAAACATGTTTGTGGGCTGTTTTTTGTGTGTATTATATGAAATATGAATTTTGTTTGTGAAAGGAGTATTATGTGACACGTGTGTGGGTTGTTGCATTTGTGTGTGATGTTTAAGTGGTATTTTAATTTGTAAATTTTATTTTTTGTCCAGTGAAACATTTTTTAACACAAGAGGGAAACCCGAGTATCTAGGTGGGTGGAAATGTACTAGTATTATAAGGACTCGACCTTATAACAATACATAATACTGAATTAAATGAATAATTCACATTGAGGATATTTTTAGGTTTAGAGTTTGAGAGAATTAGGCCATAACTATTACATGAAAACCTGAATATTAAAAGTAGACACTACTACTTTTTATCCATTTTTTCTCATAAAATAAAAACTCTTAAAATGAAACATGTCTAGTTCCATATTTTAGACAGCATGACTTTTCAGTGATCCCATCCTTGACCCTATTCATTTTTTAGTCCTACGGAAAGAATTTCAAAGACAAGGGATGAGCATAAAAAGCTCAGTATGGGTTATAATATAAGGAAAGAAAACATTATCCCATCAATAATTACAAATCAATGAAACTATATTTTTCAATCATAACATACCTTACAAAATCATATGATTTATGAATAACTCACAAAAATCTTAAAACATAAAGGTAACTTATGGAATCCTTATCAAACTTAGATTCTATCTATCACAGATACATAGGGAGTTACACTTGGAATACCCATCACAGTATATTCCCCAAATCTCTTTGTAAAAACATCACGTTTACCTCTGTCACGTTACCCAATGCATTGGAGAGCTATCTCGAGCTCACATGCCCTAGGTTTATCACGGAACCATCCATGTATGTAAACAATTACCAATTACCATAACATAATCATAAAACATAACACATGTATAAAGGAAAGATAATATTTCCACATACCAATATATCAAATCAAGATATTGAAATAAATAATGCATTATCAAGTCATTTTCAAAACAATTTAAAA
Source organism: Viscum album (assembly GCA_963277665.1). Taxonomy (NCBI): domain Eukaryota; kingdom Viridiplantae; phylum Streptophyta; class Magnoliopsida; order Santalales; family Viscaceae; genus Viscum; species Viscum album. The sequence goes on from OY728126.1 coordinate 1,029,270,714, forward strand.
ATAGATTTTTGAATCAAACTGTCACATACCACTTTGATGCTTTTAAATGAATTATCATTTTAAAAAGTTAATGTCTATATAAATAAATCTTAAAACCCATTTTTAAAACATGGAAATTATTGAGAAATATTTAGAATAATTCATCTTTAAAACATTAAAAATGATATTTTAGTTAAAGAGTTCCTTAACAAAAAGATAGACACTAGAATATATATAATTGAGAAATAACATTTAATCAGAACTTTATAATATCATGAGAATAAATGGATTCATGATATAATATCCAAAAGGACACTATATACACCACATAAGAGTGAATTGTTTCACAACAACAATTACATCTTAGTGGAAATGTAAATTGAGATGAAATCCCTTATAAAGATGGTATCCATAAATTAAGGATAAATCAATCGCATAATTATGTGTGACAAGTATAAATAAACCCAATATAAGTGGATATTAAGTGTAAAACAATTTTTGGTCATTCACATATATTCATAGGATGACATATTCAAGAAGTACAAGTTGAACCCAAATAATTGAAATTGGGTTAAGAAGTTCACTTGTAAAAATTGGAGAGCGTAACGACGTCACATTATAATTTAGAAAAAGGGTTGATGAGAAAAAAAGGGTATCTCATCACTTGGAAATAATGTTTACATAAATAAGAATATATAAGAATATTTCCCAACATAATAAGATGTAAATTAAAATACATAACAAAAGGAAGTCTTTTAAAAAGAGGAGGGTGGAAATTTCCCTTACTAATTTGGTAACATACAAAACACACAACCCATTAAAGAAGGATCATACAATGAAGATCAAAATACTCATAAATAAAAGTATACTACACATAGAATACAATCATGGTCAGTACATACACTACACAAAACGATATAGTGGCAAATATAGCATGAATCTCACGTGAATAAAAAGTGAGATGAAACCCTTTACCGAGTTGTAATCAACTGAGTCGTATGACAAAAAGTTAATAAACACCAAATTTATCATATAATACCATGAATATATTGAGAATCATGATAATATATATCAAATGGTAGTACAAAAAACACCACATCCAATGAATAAGTGGTGAACAATGGAAATCTCAAGGAATTAAAAGTGAGATAAGAAAATCCCTTACCTTATGTCTGACTTGACCCGTTCGTTCTTTAATCTCCTGAATAAAAAACTAATGTTAATTTATACTTACTTAAGAAACTTTTTATAGATTATTATTCCTTTTATATTACTTAGTACCATGTCATAAAAATTATATAATCATTTATGTTAATAATGGTCATTTTGTCGATATTTGGTACTTGAGTAAAAAAATGAACACCTTATAATTACAAGTCGTTCATGTGGTTAGATATAAATTATCTTAAGAATTATATTAATGATTTAGATATGATACATATCATATATATCCAGTATATACATTTATTTATAATAGTACATAACATTTAGAGGTAAGAAATGAAATGCACCGTTCATGGAGACGGTAAGTCGTACGTACGTATGAACGCTACTTCCATTTCTATTTCTTATTTTCAAGGAACTAAAAACATAATGATACAAAGTTATATTATAATTCCTTTATAATATATTATACAATATTATTAACTCCATCCTTTATACGTCCCACATAAGGTATTAACGAGTCATATCACTTTGAGGGGGCGGTAGTCCGCACTTCCTCTAATGAGATTATCGTATTTACCCAGTATGGAAACCATAAATTATTTCTATAAATGTAAAAAACAGAAGTATAAAGAAAACATAAAAATAATATATATCATATGTAAATACAGTTCCATCATAATGGCCACCATGAGAGGCGGTTGGATATATTTGAACAATCATTGTTTCGTGAGGCGTTAGTTTTCCATCCACCGAAATATTATGTTCTTCACCCATTAGATGAAGGTGTGTGTAACTGTAGTTAAAATAATTCTCATAAAAACATCCTAGTATATTTAGGATACTTTTTTAGTTATAAAATAAAGGAATAAAATGAGTTTAGGTGTTGGAGAAGTAAAATAAATGAAAATAATTTAAGAGAAACAGTTACCTTTAATTTGGGTAACTTCCTTTTTTTGAACCAAAGGACTTCTTGAACTGCCTTATAACTAAGGTAAGGCTTCTAAGATAAGGAGAGGGATATAGGGATATTAATTGGGAAGAGGTTGGAGGATCCAAAGTTCTTGAGAGCTGTGAGGAATTGGTTAAAAGTGGTCTCCTTTTATAAGGGAGAGGAGGGGCCCTTTAGAAAAGTGTGATAATATTATTTTATTATATAATGATATTCGATTTCTAAAGGTCCAAATTTTTTTAAAGTAGAATATAAGATGACTCATAGTCTAAATAATATCATATCATAGTAATTTTACTGGTTTTGGATGTTATTTTAATATTTATAATCTTATTTATTTAAATTTTTTATTATTGAGGTAAATACTACATCGTTAATGTGCCATATATAATTTAATCTATGTGATGTCTAAAAATTATAAAACAAATACCATGATATAGGAAATATTTTTATATATCCAATGAATATTTATAGTTGAAAATATAATTTAAATAAAACCATATAAAAATTAATTTACTAAAAGTTTTTTTATGTCGTTTTTTCCATTACATTATATTAATTAATCTAAAGTGTCATTTTCTTTCATAAGTAGTTCCCTGGGGTCTCAAAATAGACAAAAAGATTCCCATGTTCGGACATTATTTATAAAACATGGTTAGGAAATATGTTAAGATAATTTTGAATTATTACAATATTCTTTTTACCTTGAATTACCCTATTTACCTTTAATCGCGGTAAATAAAAGTGAAAAGTTACTATTCACCAAAAATTCTTTTAATTTCATTGAACCAAATTTTACTTATTGAAAAAAAAAATGTATGTCAGATTTTCTAAATTCAATTCAAAGATGCGGGAAAATTTCATTTCAATGAAAAAGTCAGTTTTTTTAACTACTACTAAGTGGTTTCACAATTCATCAAAAATTGATTTTTTTCAGAAAAATACCAAAAATTCAGCCTATGATTTATTTCATATTCCAAATTAAAAAATGATGTCTATTTTTATAAATTCAAAACATATAATTTGAATTAATTAATTGAAAATTAATTCCCGTTGTTAAAACAAATAGCGTGTTTTTAAGAAACAATAACTATCAAAAGATTGACACTTGTTTATGTCCAATTTCAAAGTGAAATTAATTCCAATGACCAACAACGGATTAAATTGAAAAAATATATTCTAATTACACTTTAAAACCGATTAAAAAAATAATCTAACCATATTAATAAATTAGATTAAAACTCAGTTTTGAATTAAAATACAATATTTTTCACTTTTCATTTGAAAATGAACTTTATCAGAAAAATTCCAAAAATTTACACAAAATTAAATTTGATGTCACCATTCTAAATAAATATTTTATTTGGTCAAAGAGAATTTATTAAAGTGACCAAAATTTTATTTAATGAGGGTTCTCCATTAAAAGGCGGTATATCGGCCTTTTAATGCAAATTATGCTTAAAATTAGATTCATTCACATTATAAGCCTCGAACTTTTATTGGATAAAAGTAAATACATTTAAAAAAATTAATAATCATATTATAGTTAGTTTTTTTAATTCCATCCAATACAACGGATCAGAGTTAACTACCATTTAAAATAATAATATTATATTATTAGTGTGCAACGTATGATTTCAAAGAAACCCGTTGTTGCATATCAGGTACGCTATAGAACAAAGAAACCCCTTTAAAGTTAAATTATTATTTAATTTACAAATATTAATAAATATGAAATATGTCTCATTATTTATTTCCCTGGGATGTTACATCCTTCCCCCCTTTTGGTAATTTCATCCTCGCAATTTTAAAACTGGGCTTGGAAACTTCATTAAAAGTCCCACATCGGAAAAGATTAAGTAAAACTGCCGCTTTAAAAGAAAGAATGAAAAGAACAATGGTCACATGAGATAACCCATACTGGGATTCCGTGGTGGAAAACATGGATATGTAAGAGAAAACAAATAGTCATGTTCTAAGGGAGAGTGATAAAAACATGATTTGGAGAAAGTTAATCACCAGAAAATCACAAACATGTGACGGGTTCAATGGTTCTTGATTCCCCAGTAAGAAAATTTAACAGAAAGAGTTATTTGTTTTAATATTCTTTTCATAAAGTTGAGGAATTTATTTATGATCTTAACTAAAAACATAATGAAACATACTTACTTATCATGTGGACTTTCATCCTTCACTAAATTCCTACCACAAACTCATATTTCCTCTAAATGATGAGTATTCAGGATGACTTGTTCACATTAAAAGTGACATAACCAACTTCGAGAGAATCACATAATCCACAAAAGAAGAACTATATATTTTCCTTGTATTTAGACATCAACTAAAAAAATGGTTAGTGAGAGATCAGATAATACCCAAAAATACAAACATTTAGATGAAAAAAACTAAACTTAATCTCCCAAATTTGTCAAACAAAACCTGAAGATCAACAAATACCATTAAATAAAAAATTGTCCCTAAAATTCATCAAAACTAATCCAAACAGGGATTGTTACCCAAATCTCATAAGGATTAAATTACATAGACATCCAAGATACATCTTAACATTTATCTCCAAATAACATCAGTTACTCATAAAGTCTCATATTGAAACGTAATTAACCTAATCACATATTCTTCATGATAGGTTAATAATATTCATAAATAAATAAAATCATCATATATTTATAATAAACACATAGATTCTTCCAAATTTCAACCATTATTCCACAATTGATATCCCATAGTATTCTTTTTTTTGGCATATAGTGTTTCCTCAAAAGAGAGAACGTCTTCCACCATAACCATTATCACTTAATCACTAAATCATTTTTCTATACTAAGTATATCCATTTGAAAAAACATAAGTTCCATAAAATCAACTTATTCTTGTTCTATAAAATCATTTTAATTAAAAACTCATACTAACTAGGGACTTCATGTAGGATAGTGTTAGGTGATGCGCCCTTGTCGCCCTTTGGTTGTGGGTTCGATTCCTGTAGCCTTGCCAGATGCGACAGGTTTTCACCCATCCTATGGGTTATCCCTTTTAAAAAACTCAAAAATAACACTAACATGTTTTAACCTCAATGGTTTCCTTATACCTCTCATTTTCATCCAAATTCATTATGATCTCAACATATTAATTCTTTAAGTCTTATTTCACAACCATATGATAAAATAAAATTATCCCCAAAATGAAGAACATAATACCTTAATCATGGTGTCTATTTGGTTTCATAATAATCTTGTTCACGAAGGTAGAAGGTCCATGCATCGAAACAATGATTTAGAGATACTTCAAAATCATTTTCTTCCACCATCTAAATACACCTTGTACAACATGGGTCATATGGTTGTTCACAGAAAAACTGTTATGGAAAATAATCATGCATGGCATATAATTTCAAAACATCTGATAAAACATGATTTCTCTAAAACAATCGAACTAAATTTGAGTTGAAACATTCAGTTAATGGTCCTTCAAAAATACCATAAGTATATGCTGAGATACTATATTGTAAAATCAAATATAAATAGGTTTCACAATGTTCTCCTTCTTCAGAACTTTCTTTAAAATCATAATATGCCTTAAAATCTTGTGATAAGGTAAAATATTTGAAAATTCCATGATAATATTTACCTTTCTTGAAAATATGAGAATTTTGTGAAAATAGGATTTTTCTAAATACAACAAATGATCCACGATTATAATGAGGTATAGTAGAGGTTTTTGATATCTCAAAAAACAGCTTGCAAGTGAGTTTTATGCTTGAAAAAGTTTCACAATCATCCGAACATGACATTGCAATAATTATTGAAATCATGTAATTAGGAAGAGATAGGAATGTCATTTGAGATCCTCCTCCTTTCATTTGTAACTGACTTTCCGTGATCTAAAAAAGTTATAAAACAATGATTTAACTAAAATATTAGACCAATGGACTAACCATGTGTTTAACGAAAACTCATAATCCCTAAAGGTTTTTAAACTGACCTATGATACCAACTAAATGGATTGACCTTATAACATTACATAATATTTAATTAAATTATTAACTCACATTGAGGATATTTTAAGGTTTATAATTTTAGAGAATTCTGCCATTACTATTACATAACAACCTAAATATTACAAGTAGACACTACTACTCAGTATCCATTTTTTCATAAAATAAAAACTCTTACAAAGAAACATGCCTAGTTCCATATTTTAGACAACATGAATTTTTTGTGATCCAATCCTTGACCCTATTAATTTTTAAGTCCTATGGAAAACATTCCAAAAACTTGGGATGAACATAAAAATCTCAGTAAGGGATATAAAATAAGGAAAGAAAAAATTATCCCATCAATAAGTACAAATCAATGAAACTATATTTTTCAATCATAATATACCTTACGAAATCAAATGATTTATGAATAACACACACAAATCATAAATAATAATGGTTACTTATGGCATCCATATCAAAATTACATTATACCTATCACAAATACATAGGTATTTACACTTGGAATACCCATCACAATATATTCCCTAAATCTCTTAGGAGAAACATCACGTTTACCTCCATCACATTACCCAATGCATTAGAGATCAATCTTGGGATCACCCACACTAGGTTTATCATGCAACCACCCGTATATGTAAACAATTCCCAATAACCATCACATAATAATTACAAATAAAAAATGTATAAAGGAAAGATAACATTTCCACATTCTAATATATCAAATCAAGATATTGAAATAAACAAAGCATTATCAAATCATTTTAAAACCATTTAAATATAGATTTTTGAATCAAAGTGTCCCATACCACTTTGAATATTTTAAATGAATTATAATTTCAAAACATTAATGTCCATAATAATAAATCCTAAAACCCATTTTGAAAACATGGACATTAATGAGAAATATTTTGAATAATAAATCTTTAAAACATTTAAAACGATATTTTAGTTAAAGAGTTATTTAACAAAAAGAGAGAAGCTTGAATATAAATAATTGAGGAATAAAATTTAGTTGGAACTTTATAATATCATGATAATAAAGGGATTCATGATATAATATTACAAAGGATAGTATATACACCACATAAGAGTGAATTGGTGCACAATAACAATGAAGTCTTATGGGAAATGAAAATTGAGATGAACACCCTTATAAAGATAGTATCCTTAAATTAAGGATAAATCAATCACATAATTATGTGTGACAAGTATAAATACACCCAATATACGTGGATATAAAGTGTAAAACAATCTTTGGTCATTCACACATATTCATAGGATAACATATTCAAGAAGTACAACTTGAACACAATTAATCAAAATTGGGTTAAGAAGTTCCCTTGTAAAAATTTGACAGCCTAATGGCGTCACTTTAAAATTCATAAAATGAGTTGATGAGACAAAAATTGAATCTCATCAGTTGTAAATAATGTTTAAATCAATAAGTATACAAAAGAACATTTCCCAACATAATAAGATGTAAATTAAAATACATAACAAAAAGATTTCCTTCAAAAAGAGGACGGTGAAAGGTTCCCTTACCGATTTGGTAACTTACGAAACACACAACCAATGAAAGAAGGATAATACAATGAAGATGTAAATACTCATAAATTAAAGTATATTACACATATAATACAATCATGGGAAGTACATACACCACACAAAACGAAATAGTGGCAAATATATCATGAATCTCACGGGAATAAAAAGTCAGATGAAACCCTTTACCAAGTTGTAATCAACTGAGTCATATGACAAAAAGTCAATAACCCCCATATTTATCACATAATACCATGAATATAATGAGAATCATGATAATATATATAAAATTTCATTACACAATACACCGCATACAATGAATAAGTGGCGAACAATGGAAATCTCACGGAATTAAAAGTGTGATAGGAAAATCCCTTACCTTGTGTCTGACTTGACCCGTTCGTTCTTTAATCTCCAGAATAACAAACTAATGTTACTTTATACATTCATAAGAACCTATATAAAGTATATTTTTCCTTTTATATTACTTATTTCCATGTTATAAACATTATGTAATCATTTAAGTTAATAACGGTCATTTTGTCGATATTTGGTACTTGATTAAAAAAAATAACACCTTATAATTACATGTTGTTCTTGGGGTAAGATATCCATTATCTTTGTAATGATGTTAATGATTTATATATCATATATATATCATATATATCTATTATATACATGTATTTCTAATAGTACATAACATTTAGAGGTAAGAAATGAAATGCATCATTCATGGAGACGGTAAGCCGTACGTTCGTATGAATGCTACTTCCATTTCTATTTGTTATTTTAATGGAACTAAAAAATAATGATAAAAAGTTATATTATAATTTCAATATAATATCATATAAAATATTATTAAATCCACCCTTTATAGGTCCCACATAAGGCATTAACGAGCCATATCACTTTGAGGGGGCGGTAGTCCGTACTTCCTCTAATGAGATTATCGTATTTACCCACTATAGAAACGATAAAGTATTTCTATAAATGAAAAAATACATAAGCATAAAGAAAACATAAACATAGTTTATATCATATATAAATACAATTACATCATAATGGCCACCATTAGTGGCGGTTGGAGATATTTGAACAATCATTGTTTCGTGAGGCGTTAGTTTCCCATCCACAGAAACATTATGTTCTTCACCCATTAGATGAAGTTGTGTGTAAGTGTAGTTAGAATCCTTCTCATAAAAATAACCAATTATATTTAGGATACTGGTGTTGTTACAAAATAAAGTAATAATATTATTTTAGGGGTAGGAGAAGTAAAATAAATGAAAATAATTTAAGAGAAATTGTTACCTTTAATTTGGGTAACTCCCTCTTTTTGAACCAATGGAATTCTTGAAGTGCCTTCTGACAAAGTTAAGGCTTCTATAATGATTAGAGGGATGTAGGGAGATTAATTGGGCAGAGGTTTGATAAGTAAATAGGCTTGATAGGTGTGATTAATTTCTTAGAAGTGGCCTATTTTTATATGGGAGAGGAGGGGCTCTTTAGGAAAGTCTTATAGTATTATTTTATTATATAATGATATTAGGTTTCTAAAGGTCCAAGAATTATTAAAGTAGAAGATAAGATGACTCATAGTCCAAATAATATCATCCAATTGGAATTGGACAGGTTTTGGATGTTATTTTAATATTTATAATCTTATGTATTTAAATCTTTTATTAATGAGGTAACTACTACAACATTATTGTGTCATGAATAGTTTAATTTATGTGATGTATAAAAATTATAAAAAAATTCCATGATTATGGAAATATTTTTGTCTGTCCAATGAATTTTTATAGTCGAAAATATAATTTATATAACACCATATAAAAATTAATTTTCTAACAGATTTTTGTCTATGTCATTTTTGGCTTTACATTAAATTAATTAATCTAATTTGTCGTTATCTTTCATAAGTGGCACCATGGGTTCCCAAAATAGACACAAATATGTGATTGTTTGGCCATTACTTATCCAATAATGTTAGGTCATGTGTTAAGGTAATTTTGAATTATTACAATACTCTTTTTACCTTGAATTACCCTATTTACCTTTAATCGCGGTAAACAAAAGTCAAAAGTTACTATTCATCAAAAAAATATTTTCATCTTATTAAACCACATTTTACTTATTTATAACAACCATGTATGTTTTATTTTTTAAATTCAATTAATAGAAAAGGTAAAATTTCATTTAAATGAAAAAGTCAGTTTTTTAACTACTACTAAGTGATTTCACTATTCATCAAAAATTGAAGTTTTTCAGAAAAATAGCAAAAATTAATCCTAATATTTATTTGATATAATGAATTTTAAAATAACATATATTTTTCTAAATTCAAAACATAGAAATTTAATTAATTAATTTAAAATTAATTTCTATTGTAAAAACAAATAGCATGTTTTTAAGAAACAATAACTATCAAAATATTGACATTTTTTTATGTCCAATTTCAAAGTGAAATTAATTCCAATAACCAACATTAGATTAAGTGGAAAATATATATTCTAATTAAACTTTAAAACCAATTAAAAAGATAATCTATCCATATAAATAAATTAGATTAAAACACAGTTCTGAATTAAAATACAATATTTTTCACTATTCATTAGAAAATGAACATTATCATAAAAATTCCAAAATTTAAACAAATTTAATTTTTTTGTACCCATTATAAAGAAGGATTTTATTTGGTCCAATAGAATTTATTAATGTGCCAAAAATTATATTTAAATAGGGTTCTCCATTAAATGGCGGTAAATCGGCCTTTTAATGAAAATTATGCTTAGAATTAAATTCATTCACATTTTAAGCCTCTATAATTTATTGGATAAAAGTAAATACATTTAACAAACATATATAATCATATTGTAGTTAGTTTTGTTCATTCCATCAAATACAACGACTAGGAGTTAACTACCATTTAAAATAATGAAAATATATTATTAGTGTGCAACGTATGATTTCAAAGAAACCCGTTTTTCCGTATCGGGTACGCTATCAAACATAGAAACCCCTTTAAATTCAAATTTATATTTAATTCACAAATATTAATAATTATAAAATATGTCTTATTCTTTATATACTTGGGATGTTACAAGTATGATAGTGATCCTGCGTGGTTTCATCCCTGTTTCACGTAGAAATATTGATGATGAAAACACTAACTAAATTATGATGATGATTATGATGATGTTGGGGAACCATAGTGTTATGGTTATTCTTCCTACTAGAGGCTCGTTTGCACGAGAACCAATATTGTGATGATTACTTTCACCGAGATAAGATGTACCTGAGACCCACAGTGAGCTAGTGCCTAGGGGTTATTTTCCCATTGCTTGGGATCATTAGATACTTTATGCATACCATCGACATACAGTAGATTTGGATGGAAAATTCAGTAGCTTTGGTATTCTATATAAAATGGTTGATTCCTTAATATATCCCACTTGAAAATTGTATTTCTTTATAGTTGCATCACTTTAAGATTATTATTAGCATTTCATGTTTATGAAAACATAAAAGATTTTAGTATTTGAATTTTTATAACATGGAATCTTTTAGTGGTGTCATCCTACTAGAATTGTCTCAAACATTACATAAACCTTTAGGTTTATGTAGACTTGGTAATTTTGTCACATGTTTGGGTAATGTTTTATGTGCCATTGGTCCGGGTTTCTAGTGGTCCTTCTTGGTGCAATGTCGTGGAGATGGCTTGAGGGTGGTGCCCCTTCCCATGAGAAGGATCTTGGGATGTCTTTTTTCGGGTTTTCTACATTTTAATAGTCTTTAAAAATTGTTTTAAATTGTTTAATTCAATTCTGTAATTTTTTAGAAGATGGTTTGGTTAGAAAAAACCATATTGGGTTTACCGAATTCACTTTTTATTTTATGTTTATAAACATGGGTAAATTATTCCAAAATTTAATTTTATGATTCCCATGAACTTGTTCAAGCCTGTGGGGATCGGGAACACCCTTTGGGCCATGTTTTGGACAGGATCGGGTGCTGGGCTGGATAGCGACCCGACCTCATTCGTGGAAATTTCATAACCCATTTTATGAATGCGATGATAGTTTTATGTCATTAAATTAACATAATTCTTATAAAAATATTTAATATACTTATTTTCTTCAGTTATCCTACTATATTTTAAACGAAATTTCTTTACTAGGATGAATTTATTCCAAAACAATGTATTCTAGTATGATAGGAGTGAAATTTTTATGGTATATGAATAGGTATGTGTTGAAACAAAATGTTTTTAAGGTGTTAATAAGAGATAAGAGTGGGTGGTATTTTATAAGTGAGGTGAGTGGCATACATTTAATGTTTGTAAAATGATAAAGGTGTACCCACATTTATCTCCTGATAAAGGCTAAAAAATGGAGTATTGTTTATAATTTTACATTATAGGATATAAATATCGATATCCAATAGATTTTATAATTTTTTTCAGGTAATTTTAACAATTGTTTTTTTAGTTTAACCAATGTAATCTCTATTTACCTTAAACATGATAATTAATTTTTACTTTTTACACTATTAATTTTGGAAATAAATAAGTTGCATTTTTCAGATAATATAAATCCTAATGATTAAATATATGGTAATAATTATTTCAATGTCAATTCACATAAGTGGAGAAATTTAATTTAAAATTAATCCTGAAAACATGATGAGAAAGCGATTTTCAACGAGAAAAAGTTCACAAGTTCATATAGTTTTTTAATAAAAATGAAATATGAAAAAGAATAAAATTACCTAAATTGGATTAAAAGATATTTAAGATAACTAATATTACATTAAAACCAATTTGAAAAATAAGACAACTTTATAAATAATTTGAATGAAAATGCACCTTTCAATGAAAATTTTGTATTTCCAATATTCATCAAAAAATTAATATTTTTAGTAAAATCCTCCAAAATTAACCCCAATATAATTTTCATATGTTTATTTAAAAAATAAATTTTATTTTTTACAATAAATTTTCTAAAGGTGTCAAGAAGCGGTTTTTCAATAAGTGTGAAAAATGCTGATAAAACTCATTTTAGAAAAATATAGTTTTTAACATAAAATTATATTTAATCTTATCTATTATCTAAAGAACAAATATAATGACTGTTAAATAGATCAATGAATATATACTATTTAAATTTCATCAAAATCACTCACCAAAATTCGTTTATTTAATTTATTGATTTAAAAATAATTTTTCTTCTTAAAGTATTTTTTATAAATTTATTTCCTTTATTTTAAAATAGTTTTTATATTATTTTTTAAATAATTCATCACCGAATTATTCTTTTTTTATACATGGGTAAACCTTATATTTTTGTAAATTATTTAATCCTATTCATAACAAATAATGCTCAACGTTTCTTTTAAAATATGTTTTTTCATGTAACTTAAGATAAAATAATTATTATTCGTATTGAGAAATATAGAAAATATTAAATTCATTTGAAAGAAAAGTTACTTCCTAAAGTATCATAGGGTGTTACTAAACACACTATTTAACAAAAAATTTATTTAAATGGGAATATACACTGAAATCATAGGTCATTATGTTCTACCCCTTCATAATAAGTGCTTCATAAAATTTTTATAATTAATATAAAAATAAGTGAGTGTAATTTTGTTTCATTACATCCTCATGAACCATCTAACCTTATTTTGACTTATGGTTCTACTATAAAAGTTTGACTAAGTAGGTTGTCCTGTTCCACAACACTTTTTCGCTTTGAAATAGGATTTTCCCCGGTTGTTCCTGATAAGATAGATCATGAAATAATTTCACAAAATCAAATATGATTACATGTGTGGGATCTGGTATGTACTTCATGTGATTTGATAAATGGAACACATCATGAACATATGAGAAATCTATAGGAAGTGGTATGTTTTATGTTATAGTGTTGACACAATCATGGATTTGAAAGGGATAGATATACGTAGGTATGAAATTTCATTTCTTACAAAATATCATAACCTTCTTTAAATGAGATATTTATAAAAATATTATCACCAACTTCAAACTCTAGATCTCATAAAAAAATTTCTACATAAAAATTACGTGGTCTTTGTGCCACTTTCATATACAGCTGAATGTTTTGAACCTTCTATGTCATCTATTAAAAAATGTTCATACCTATCAGCTTCCACTATCATGCTTTATCCCATCATGTTGGAGTCCAACATCTCTTACTATAAATAGTATCATCTGGTTCCGTTTATGTGAATGAATTGAAACTATTGTTATATGATAACTCTAGAAGTGGTAGGTGTTTATCCCAACATCCATTCAATCCTATTGAACAATATCATTGTATATCCTCAATATAATGAATATTTCTATTAGATTATTCATCTTTTGTAGGGAGATAAGAATTATTGAAGCTTAACTCCATCTCTAAAGATAGTTGGGCACTTTTATATAACCTCAATATAAACCTTTAATCTATATTAGATACAATTTTTGTGGTACAAAATTCATCCTTACCACCTACCTTACTCATATAATCATATAATTTGGATGAATTCAATCCACAGAAGCATTTTTTCACAAACCAAAAGGTGTTACCTAATTAAGTAGTAACGTCTTCTTTCAAGCACCTTTCTTTTATTTTCCTTATCCATCCCTCCACTCCCTTTATTCCATGATAGTTTAACAACAACAGTTTCTTAAATATACTAGTATGTTGTTATGTTAAGGTTTCTACTGACACTTATACACACATACATATAAAGGGTATCAAACATACTGTTTGTGTGTACGGTGAACTACCACCTCACTAAATAATGATTGTCCTTTTTCCCTTTACCATCACTGATGGTGAAAATATGATGTTAAATATATTTATATATTTTATATATTATATTTATTTTTTAGTTAGTCTTATTAATTAATTTTACAAAACATATCTTCTGACTTTTCATTCCGTGTAAATTTGATAATTTCGTTTTAGGAAGTGTGGACTACCGCTCTCTCAAAGTGATGTGATTCATTCACAAAATATATGGAATGTATTAATGATGGGATTAGTGAAAATAAATGATATAATTATTCTACATTAATAATTATATATAAACATAAATTTCACATACTTTGTTTCTTTCAATGCGACAATAAAATATGGAAATAACGTTCAACTGTACGTACGTATTACCATATCCATGAACAATGTATTCCATTTCACACTTCAATATTCTATGTGTTATTATAATACAAATATATATAATATAAATGACTTTTATATCAGGTTTTTAATTCTTGAAATCATGATTTAATATTAAGGACCAAAGATAAAACAAATTAAGACACAAGTGAAAAAGAAAGTGAATATTACCCAAAGGGTATCCTAAACAAGAAATTTATAACAAGAGGGTAATATAGTGTCATAATAAATCCACATATGATATTAGATATAATAATATGGTTACATAAAGTATTAATACTAAATTTATATTTATTATACATATGGTTAGAACAAGGACGATGAGAGTAAAGGCACAAGGTAACAGGATTTTATCACACTTTTCATTTTCTTGAGATACATGCTTTATTCACCACCCATTCCTTTTGAGTGGTGTGTATAATGACCATGGATAAATACATTAATTGTTATAATTACATTCATTTGTATTTACATATCCATTTTATTATCTTTATTTCATGGTACTTATGTTTAAAAATTTACCAAATTAGTAAAGTAGTTATGTCCAAATTTTCCTTCATTGAAACACATGCCATGTTATGCTCCTATATTTTTCCATGAGGTGTATATACTAACTTTTAAATGTTATATAAAGAATATAATTATTTTCATGATATTTAATGCTTAAATTTCATACATTTATTGTTTTATCCCAATTTACCAATTGATAAGTGTTTATTGAAACAATCTCATAGCTTTTCAACATTGTTAATGATTATGCTTCGTTGATGAAATATTATGATCCATATATCAAGAAAACTCATGAGTTTCATTTTCCCCTATTTTGTCAATATAAGACCATGTATTAGTAAAATTTTACCAACATTTTGTACTTAAAATAATTAATAATGTTTTTTATAAAATCTAATCGTATGTATCCCTTCGGTCGAATATCCAGTTTATTACAAAAACCATGTTTTCAAAAAAAATTAAAAAAATTGTTTTAAAATTATCCTTGAAGATAAGTTTTAAAGAAAAAGGTGTTTAAAAAATGGTTTATTACTTTCAAATCTTCCTTTATACGTTTTTAAATCTATTTTCCATGAAATATTTTTTAAATTATTTTGAATATTGTTTCAAATTCTTTTGAGTAAAAAGATTTTAAAAAAAATTTAAAATTTATTTAAAAAATTTCAAATTATTTTCATTGAATTTGTTTTCAAGACATTTTAATGTTTCATTTATCTGTTTTTATGTAAAAAAATTATTCAAAATCTTTTCAATATTTCATTAAAAGTTTTCAATGTATTTTCAATGAAAGGGTTTTCAAAATTTTTTATATATTTATTTAAACGTTTTCAAAGTTATTTTTAACAAAATGGTTTTAAAAACGTTTTCATGATATATTTATATGTTTTTAAATTATTTTCAAAGAAATGGTTTTCAAAATGTTTTCAAATTTGTTTTATATTTTTCAGAGTGTTTACAAAGAAAAATGTTTTCAGAATTCGCTGAAGCTTATTTTATAAGTTTTCAAGGAAAATAGTTTTCAATATGACTTCATGTATTATTTATATGTTTTCAAGGTTCTTTATAATAAAATTATATTCAAATGGTTTTATGTTTTTAAAATAATTTTTTTTTTAAAGAAGAAAGTATACGTTCCTAAAAAAGGTTTTTGAAATATATTTCCACAGTTTTTTCATCTGAGTTAACATATCTTGATGTTACTCTAGTTCTTCTAGGAAATGATTCATGATTCAGTTAATGTTCTTTTTGTAATAGTTTATGTTTTTATGGAATGATGTTTATGACACATGTTTAACTTCCATGGGTTATATTATTTTTATACCATCTTCTTTTCAAAGAGTTATGATTTGATGAAATGACTATGAAACCTATCTCTTTTACAAAGGTTATAATGTGATAAAATTTTAATGATACGCATTTTATTTCATGGGATATGATTTTATGTTTATAGAACACATCTATTTTTATGGGTCATGATAAGATGAATGTTTTATTATCTTGTGGAAAATGTATAAATGATTTTATTATGATATTTGTGTGAACAATATCTCAATCCAATGCATTGGGTAATGCTAAATGTTTTATGAGATCAAAGGGTACAGGGGAGGGAATCCTAATCCGGAAACTAGAGGGTATATGGTAGGACATCCCATACCCAAAAAAAGTTGGTATTTGGGAGGACTCTACATCCCGGAAACCGGAGTGTAAATATGAGGACATCACAAGCCTGAAAAAATAGTTTACACCATAGTACATCACATGATGGAAACAAGAGGGTACACAGGATATCATAAAAAGCCCTAATAAGGGGAACAATTGATTAACCAAATGCAATCATGTTACAAATTCCTTCATAGTCATCCTTGACATATGATTTTTATAATCTTATGTGTTTACCAAATTTTAATGTTTTATTCCTATGTTATGATTTCCTGGATTTTGTTATTTTTTACCATATTTTTCATAGATTAGGATCTTATAATCTCTGTTATGATATCTAATATGTAGTGTATGATCTTTAAATGCTATTCTCTAGTTCCATACCATTTTTTTAATGTTATGCTAACACATTTCCTTTATTTAATCTTACTAAGCATCTGAGCCCACCCTTTTCTTATGTTTCCTTTCCACATGTAATGAAGAAATGTTTTATGTAGAATTACTATAGGTTGATATATTTATGGTAGATTTTGAAGACCTTTCACCAGGATAGAATATTTTGTTTCCAAGATTCCAAAGACACTAAACTATTATAGTCCTAGGGAATATTTTTTTTAATGTACTATGTATTCATATAAAATGATGTAATATTCTTATATGTTATACCAAGGACACTATAGGACATAAATATGGGTTATAAAACTTTTAACATCATATTTATAAAATTTTATCTTTCGAATACATGTTACATTTTCTAATATGTCTACATCATAATTATAAGATTCTTTGATCTTTATGTGGATGGAATTTTCAAAAATCAATTAGTAAAGATTAGATTTATCCCCACTAATTATGACTTAAAGGATCATCCTTTTAAAATCCCTGAGTATTTTATGTTTTTCAATCCTCATCATGGGTAGGGTATCATGATATTTATTGCATATAGAATCATCCACCTTATTTTCCTTCCCCATTTGATAATGTATTGAGAAATCATAATCTTTTTTCAATTCCAACCATATCCTTTGGAATAAATTGAAATACTTATATGTGATTTTATATTTCAAGATCTTGTTATTAGTATATATATCAAACTTTTATCTATAGAGATAATGATTCAAAATATTTAATGAAAGTATCTCTTCAACTATCTCTGAATCATGTGTGGGTTAATTTTTCTTACGTGATTTAATTTTTAATAGGGATATCAAAAAAACCATGTCATTATTCAAGGGGATTCATCCCTAGAGCTTTATAAAAAATATCCATATATTAAAAAGCCTTCCCTTTTTTTTGGTCAACTTAAGTATTGGTGTAGTGACCATCCTCTTATTTATTTTCAGTACACATTCTTCGCATTCCTCTGTCCAAAGGAACACAAGTCCCTTCCTTGTTAACATGGTTAGTGGATTTGATTGGAAAGATAAATTTCTCATCAATAGTATTGAGCTAGCCAAGTAACATATGTATCTCATTTATTTTCTTGGTTCTAGAATATTTTTCAATATCTTCTTTCTTAAAATGATCTACATATCTTCCCTTAATTATGATCACATGGCCTAATAATGATAACTCCTATAACCATAATTTATACTTTCTAAATGATGAATACAGTTTCTATTTTCTTAAGGTCTTCAACCGTGTACAAAAATAATTTTCAATATATTTAAATAAAATAGAATATATAATTATATCTTCTATAAATATGACCACAAATTGATTGTGGTATTCTCTATGTAATCTATTCATTGTATCCATGAAGATATTATGATGATTCAAAATTTCAGTTGGAATAACTATAAATTGTTAGTGTTTATACCTCATCCTGAAATCTATCTTGGAAATAGCTTAACTTTTAAACCTTAATTGATGATATCTATAATTATGGACAACATTTGAGAAGTATTGATATACTATGAGTTGATTAAAAATATAATCGATATGAAGTATATTATATTTTATCTTGGTTTTTATTTTATTAATCTCATGATAATCAATGAATATTCACATTTATCTATACATATATTTGATAAATAGGACTGGTTCACCCCATGGTAATGCACTTGGGAATATAAAACCCTCTACCATATTCTCTTAGAGTCACATATTTAATTATTCAAATGAAGTAGGGTTCATTATATAAGGAATCTCAAAGATAGGAATGGATATATGTATGAGATTAATAGAAAAACAAACATCACTCTTTGGAGGAAGAGTACGTATTTCATCTAGGAATACCTCAGTATATTCCCATAAAATAGGTATTTCAAAAATATTGACTTCCTCCATAATAGTTTAAACTATAATTCCCACGTTACAAGGTATCATGAACCCTATTAATGAATTTTCATACAAAGGGAGTTCATGATTATATTTATGTTGATATTTGACAATAGGATAATTCAGAATATGACATGATATATCATTATCTTAATAACTAATATGCGATTAATGTAGGGAAATCCCATCTATTCCAACTATTATATAAAATATAAGTAAGGGAAGAGGAACTATATCTACTGGATATGTATTCTTAAAAACATTTATTAAATAATATATATATATATATATATATTATCCATAATAAATTTTAAACCATGTATTTTTACATGATTTTGAAATTCATCACATGAGTTGGTGGATAAATATACCTTAAAAATTTCATTGATACGAAAGAATTTATTATACCTGAATCAAATAATATAATTATATCTCTTAAGTGGATAATGAGTTTATCGTGAATCACTTCATTATCATGATCCCACTCAGTTGTGGAAATAACTTGCACTCTTCCTTGTTCCAATTTTTTATGAGGTTTTGTGTGGGATGAATTAGTTAGGGAATTATTTTCCTTTGTCACATTTACTACACTATTCATCCCCTTATGATTGTCATTATCATTATGGAAAATCTTCATACACTTGAATCACATCCTTTATCCTTAGATGTTGTTACACAGGCGATTCCACCCACACTTTTTATATGTCGGTAGTTGGCCATTATTTTCCCCAAGTGACTTATCATCATAGTCTATATGATACTATACATTCCATTATCTCTCTTCTAATTAACTAGATTCTCATGCTTCTGCCTCCAATTTCAACACACATCCAACAATATCTTCATATCTTCCATATCCCCATATAGATATTTCATTTTGAAGAATTGGATTAAAGGCACTAAGTAAATGACTCATTTTAATTTGAATGTCAGAGGTAAAACCAAACACAAACCTTTCAATCCACATGAAGTATATTTCATATGTACAAATGGATTCATCATAATTGTTTATAAACTCCAAGACTTCTATCTCCATATTCATATGAAGAGTTCAGGAAAAATACTTGGTGATAGAAAATTTATTTCACTCCACATATTCTATAGATTACACATCCACCTTTTCAATTTTATTTTTAATGACCTTACACCATTTCTCAGAATCACAATCACAATGTACATGATAAATAAATAGGTCATCATTATTATGTTAGGAGCACTAAATAATTAGATTTTTTCCATCTCATTAATCTATTCATCATTAACAATAAGATTAGAAGATCCAATGGGGGAGGGTGCATGTATCACAGGAAAGATTCATTAGAATGTTCATCCATCATTGATATGTTTGGGAGATAAAAAATTGTTTCATTATTATTCATATCTAGGATAGTTGAGTGATAATTGGTAGAATATTTTGTACTTCTACTCTGATCCTATTTGTTTTCCCATTGGTACAATCGTTAAATTTTCCCATTACAGTCATTCTTTAGTCATTTTTCCCATAGTATATCTATTTCATAAATAATGAAAAGTTAAAAATAATAATACATAATCTAAAAAGAAAAACTATTATCATAAATATAATAAATCACAAATAAAATATTTACTCTATATTATATATTTCTTGGTTTTAATCTATTTATTTCATTATATATCACCAATTGTGTTCTCTAATCCTACAATAAAAATGTGAGAAAATCCTTTTTAACGGTTCTTAAAGATCAAGTGAAATTTTAAAGGACATCCCTTGATAGTTTCGAACCATTTGTGTGGATTTAGTCCCAGTCACCTTTCATATATTGAAGATAGATTTAATAATCAACCAGCCATTATGGTGATTATCCATAGGTGCATCATTTCCACTTCTGATTCCTATTTCCAATATCTGGGAAGGGATATAATTACCAGGAAACTAAATACAATATAGGTTAACAAAAAATAAATATGTTTCTTATATTTAGAATTATCCATATGGTTTTTATTATAGTTCTCACATCTTAATCCTTGAAAATAACTAAACTAGTACTCAAAAATAAAAAATACATTCTTTAATAAAAACAATAACAACATAAGCTAAACATATCCATATTGTGAACCAGTTTTATAAGATAAACATTAATCATCTCACAATCCATTGAATGGTAGGATTAATGTATTTGAGGAAAATGTATATAAATAATTTTTTCTAAAAAAATTTAGAACATTCCTCTATAATTAATCCACACTAAGCTCCCTTTTATAATTGTCATATTTTGTAAACATCTTTATTAACTAGGGAATTACAACATAAGAAATGGGTGTGCTCAAATATTTATTAAGTTAAAAACATAACAATATTTAATAAAAGGATAGATCATATGTATAGGATAAAACATGAGGAGGAGGGAAATATATAATTATAAAATCATAGAACCATAAGAGTTTCCTTAATATATAATATATTGAAATGTAATCTCAAAACGAAAAACATATAACGTGGAAAAAGAGATTGGATTCATGATATAAAATACATGATCCATATCACATAACCATAACCATATGGTATGGAAATGTATAATTCTCTTGAGACATAACATAACAAAAAAAATTAGACGAAATATAAGCACCATGTATCATCATATTTGAGAATATCCATGAAGGATTACCCTTTATTTTTTTATAATAACCATGAAGTCCTACCCTTTAATTTTTGAGAATATCTGAGAAGGGCCATGATATATTATCCCATTAGAAATAAAACATTAACGAATTCATTGGAGAGTGATATAGGAACCCAAACATCATAATCCATACATATGTGTTTCATAATATATCAATCATTAAATATATAATAAAATCCCATTGGAATAAAATTTATTCAAATCACCAGAGCAAAAAGAACACATGGAAGTAAAAAAATAGGATTTCAAAACTTTTCCAGATAATATCACCAAAATTGACCAAAAAATTTAGATGGTTGATACTCAAAATTTAGTCACCCCAAAAGAGTATTTCATATGAAAATTTTTAATTTGATTGATGAAAAATAATTTTCAATGAAGTAAATCCTTTATAAATATATTGGAAAAAGGTATTGAAGACATCAAATATTCTTTATAAATTTTTTTTACCATTATCGTAAATGATTATGTTATATATAACATTAAAATTTTATTTTAAAAAAATTTTAAATAAAAAAATTCAAAGAAATGTGATTTTAAAAATAATCTTAAACAATAAACACTTGAAAATAAATTATTTTTATCCAAAATTTATGGGAAGATGAAAATAATATATTTTATTATGAATAAATAGAAAACACTTTAATATTTTGAAATACCAATATTTAAAACTCACATCACAATAAAGTAAGAAAACCTATTTGATTAAATAGAAGAATTGAAATATGAAGGTCTCATGGAAAAACATGTAATTTGGTTTCCAAATATAAAGGAGAGCATTGGTGGGAAGTGAATATTTTTACATGGAAGAAAGAGAGATTATTTGAAGAGGAGGTGAATTCTTCCAAACATAATCATATTTTATAAAGAAAAATAAAAATAAAAATAAATGAAATTACAATGAAAATAACGATGATTTTTTTAATAGCATCATATAATGAAATAATAACATTATTTAAAACCATATTAAAAAAGGAATCATTTTGATTCAAGAAAATAAGTTGAGTCAAGAAAAGCTTGTACCTTCAATTCTTGCTTATTTGAATGCACTCTAACCTACTATGAAACAAACATATCTATATTAATCAGTATTCCACAAACTTATTATTTTATTTTATATTTTATAAACTTCTTTTATAATCATCATATATTTGTATATTAGTTATTTCTCATATATTTTAAATATTAATTGTTAGTAATCATGATCAGCATGAACTGGTTTTGTAATAGTAGCATTCTTCTTCATTATTCTCATAATTATAATCATTAAAAGATCATAAAAAGTACTATAAATTATTCTTAATTATTATGTATATTGTTATAATTTCACTCTATTTTATTTTTGGTTATGGTATTTAAAGATGGAATTAGTGATGTGCACTTCACAATTATTCTTATTGAAAAGATGTTGGTATCTTAATTTATAATTTCAATATAAAAGTTACCATTGTAAAACATAAATAAAATCATTTTTTAAAATTTATTTCATATATTATAAGTAATTAAATCCATCGATTCATCTATGATATTTTTTAATATCATTAATCAAGTAGGTGGTTAGATCGACACAAATGTGAACACAACATAACGAATTGATGAATATGGTTATGAAGGTTGTTTCTTATGACATAATATAATTATTAAAAAATAATGGTGATATTATTATTATATATTAAAGTGACTGATTCATATTTTAATATATTTGATAATAACAAAATATACTAGATACAAAAAATTAGATATGTTACTTCACGTTAGTGTTAGTCATTATAAACACATAAATGATGTTTTCAATTTTCTTAATGGAAAATGGGAAATGTGGTTAATGGTTTTTACAAGAATATAAAAACATTAATAATAATTCATCAAATTAGTTTATTATATAAAATTTTGAAAAATATATTTGAACGAAAAATATTGAAAAGAAATAATGCTATGTAAAAGTGAGTACATCTGTATAGAACTTTTAGCTTCCCACAAAGGATTTCTTGGAATGAGAGGACTTAAGAAAAAATCATTTTATTTTAAGGTAAATGAACGTGGAAAGTATTAAATGGGATATAAAAATTTAGAGTTTTAGGAGGAAAACAAAATTTATAGTTCTATATAATTTTTTGTGAAGGGCCCATTTATAAGGCGTGCTAATGATATTCTTGTACAAAATTTATCTTAATAAAAATATAACATATGTTTCTCATTTGATGAAGACTACAATATTTAAAACAATAAATTGGGTATAGTTTTTTTTTCAATCAAAACCTCATCCAATTAATTTTAAACATGTTTTCATCGTGTTACCCTTTTACCCCTTTGGTTAACCCCTTTTCCCTTTTTGGTTTTATCCATGGTAACTAGTTTCTGATAAAGTAAATAATTTTTATTCATAAAAATGAAATATTAATTATTAACTAATATATAACATATAATTAAAAAAAATTATTTCATTCGATTTTTATATGTGAAATAAATTATTTTAAAATAATAAATGCATAGTTTTCTAAAATATTTTTATAGAATTGTGTAACTTGACCTCTAAAATATAAACCATAGGATTTTAAACCAAAATAAAAATTTTAAAATTAAAATATCTCTCCTAATGTAATTATTTTATCTAGAAAATGGTTTTATAAATTTTTAATTCATATATATATACTAATAATTTCATAAAAGTGAAACGTTTTTATAAAAATAGTATTTTTTACTATTTATATAAAAATAAATCTTCTTAGAAAAAATATAATAAAGGAATCCTAATATAATATAATTTATCTATGCGAAAAACTGATATTCATTTTATTTAATTAAAATTCTAAAATATGGAAATTTATTTCTAAAATGAAATCATAAAATAATGAAATTGTTTTTTTAGGAATAATAATTTTCAGAATATTAAATATTTTTATTCTTATTTCCTAACAATTACCAATTAAATTGGTGTTAATATATATATATCACAAATATATTTAGTAACATGAAAACTTTTATTTATTCATAATAATTCTATAACTACATTATGATGATTATATTTAAAAGTTGTGATGGTTTATTTAGGTTCAGTGTTGCATGTGAAACACACTACTGAACACATAGATTATTTAAGGGGAAATATAAACTAAAATCATGGGTCATTAAAGAAACACATTCGTTTTTTCTATCATCACATAATTGTTCCATAATATAGCAAATAGATCCTTCATAAATCACTAGTTATACCTTTAATACAATATTTGAAGAAACCCTAATCTACTAATTATAAATCCATAGTCGTACCAATATGGTAATTTAAATTTATAATTTTATGTTCCAAGAATAGTGATAATTCCATCCCATCAAATCCTAATATTACAAGTAGACCATCCATGTGAATCCCAACTTAGAGTACGAAATGCTTTGTTCCATGAATCCCAAGCTACATTCCAATTCAAAAAAATCCCCAACATGGAAAAGGGGAAAGGTTATTTTCCCAATTTCATATATTCATGGAAGAATATCATGTACATGAAATCAATGGGATTTTATACAAACATTTATATATATATAGAAAAGATTACCATTAAGTCATGGTAATAATGTTCCTAACTACCCAACCATTTTAAAAGTTATAAACATTTCCATAAATGATCATGGGATATGATGATTCAGTTGAAGAGTGATTAAGGAGTTAGATCCTAATCTTAATATAAAATAAGATGATGCAAAATATTGGTGCAAAAAGTATGATCTTGTGCATGAGGTGATTTTCCTTCACAATCATATAATATACACTAGATATAAATATATAAAAATTATTCTCTAATTTATTGGTAGGTTTTTCCTTGTTGGTTATAGTAAGGGAAAACCTCACCACTAAAAGTGAGTTATCTCAACTACAGGACCAGAAGAGAACATGGATGTAGCTTAATGAGACTCCCCAGACCCGTAATCCCATGTTCAGTGCTAAAATTTAATACATAAAACACTGGATTTGATCTAATGTTATAAATCCAAATATAATCATCCATATATCTTACATTATAACATTATATCAAAATTAACTCACATAATCTCAATAACCATAAATTTTTAGTGTATTTGGATACTAGATACCTAGAAAACTTAATTAAGAATTATTTTAAACATCTCCAAAAACATTTTTCACGTGGTTCCCATTTATATTTATCACACATAATATATTTCTTCATTACCTAGGGAATGGAAACATAAGAAAGGTGGTATATCAGATTATCATTAAGGGTAAACATAAGAGATAATAATTGGTGATCATTAATGAGCATAAAATAATCACTTGTGTATAAAAAAATGTTCAATATCTATTAACATAACATTAAAAATTAATACCCAAATAAACATAGATAATCAATAATAAATCATGGCATAAATAACATTTCATTACATAATCCTTGGGTAATCATAACATGAGAATGTTGCAAATATTTTATTATCATAAAAACATAAGCATAAAACATAATTTCATTTATAAAGGATCATGTTGATTACTATATTTATATAGCGGACTGATTCCAATAATAGATGTGGTTCACTTCCAATTTCTATATTCAATGTTTAGAGATTTCTACAGTGGACTGGGTTAAATCACCAATCCTTGATAGGTAAAATAATAATATATAAGTCATTAAAAAATAAATTTTATAGCTATACAATTCTATGATAATCGATAATATATTTTACATAGTCCCTTAGGGTTTCGGGTTCACCCCATTCCCATTTATCTAAGGAGATATAAAATTACCCAATCCATTAGAGGGATATGTAATTATTGTTCCACCCCCACATAATGAAAACCATACATAATTGTGCCACATGATCATAAATACATTTATCATTTAACCATAGCTTAATTACTAATGTAAAAAATAGTTTTTAGGAAAACATACTTAAAACATCAACATCATAATTCATATAGAGAATGGTGGTGGATGTTATTATAACATCATATCCTAATAGAAATATGAAGAACATTAAGTGATGTTGACATAGATTAAAAACATTCATGGATCATTTTATAATCCATCTAGAAAAATAAGGTATATGGTATCATAAGATCGTATCCCAAGTTTAAAATAAAAAAAATCAATGTATGTGGATATAGATGAAAACCCAATTTTATTATTATTGGATACTTAACTTTTAAAAACAAGATAAAATATACCATTTAGAAAAAATTAAATCATTAAAAGTTTTTTCGTTAAATTGAAATATTTTTTGTTTAATATATTATTTTAAAAATTTCTATTTAAAAAAAAATATTTTTTAGAAAATAAATTTTAAATTAATTCTATCAAAAACATTATTTTATAAGTTCTAAAAATATATACTGATCCAGTTAAAAAGAATACTTTTCTTTAACTTCTCTTTTAAAATCAATAATCTCTTTTTTAAAATCATACATTTAGTTCTTAAAAATATAAAAGAAGTAATTTTATTTTCTAAAAATATTAATAATTAAAATCATTTTCATAACCATTTTAAAACATTAAAAGTGATATTGGTAAATAATAATGGTTTTAAAAGAATTTTTTCCACATAGAAAACAATAAAAACTAGTTATTTTCACTCTATTAAAAAACCGTTGTCGAAAACAGTAAAAGATTAATTTAAAAAATTCGTAAATAAACTCAAAATATTATAAAATGAACATATTTAATTATTTAATAATAGATAATTTTATCAATAAAATAATCCAATTAATATAGACTTATATGAGGAGATTTACTAAATAAAAAAAGAGTTGGGGTATGTTTTTCCTATAAAATAATCATGGAAATTATTTAGCAAGGGAAATAAAATTGAGATCAAATGTTAAAAACTGTAATAATATTCTAAGGAGAATAAAATGTTTGTGGTTTTATATATAGAGTATCCAAATTTTTTCTTAGGTAGAAATTCATTCCAATCAATATTTATTTGACAATGAGATTAGAAAGAAACTCTTTAAAAATTGGTAACCCTTAATTCAAACTATATTGATGGAGAAAAAATAATTGAGAATAATAAATCCATTTTATTTCATTATAATTATACTAAAAAATATATCCATGGGTTTTATATTAACCATAGATGAAAAAAGTGGTGAATATGAAGTATATATCAATAAACAAAACTTGATATGAAGAAACCCTTACGGATTAAATAACATTTGATCCTAAAACTCATTGAAAGAGAAAATTTTAAATTAAACCTTAAAAATAAAGAATAAATATATAATAATGATATTATACCTATAAATGGTCTCATATACACCATATAAAAAATCGGTGCATAATACAAAACACGTCTTAAAGATGTAAATCTGAGTTGAAATACTTCTTTAATTGTCGGCGTCCACAAAAATGATTTAAACTATTATATAAAAAACATAAATATCGTATTTAATAATTTATAAACCATAATTATATATATATATATATATATATTTATTTTGTTAAAAAAATTATTTTACATTCGTTAGTTTGTTGTCAATAATTTTCATCATTAGATGTTACAATTCTGATTGTTGTACACATGTTTCACAATAGTGACAATGAACCCCATTCCTTGATAATAAGTACATAATTTCATTATTAAAAAATATAATTAATTTTTTTAAAAAAATTATTTATGAATCTCCATTCTATTTTTATGGAAACTAAGGGCATGGATCACCAAAACGAAATCTAGGATGAGCTTGTTTCGTGTAATTAACCAATATTAACAGAATACTTTATAATGATATTTAATTTTTCTCATAAGTTCGGAATCAAATTAATGACAAATATTGATCCTTAATATCATTTATATTTCTAAAATATATTTTAAAACCATAAATGTAATCCAATGTTGAAAAAAGGAACATGTCGCTCCATAGAGGTAGTGGTCTGTAAGTACACAAAAACTATGTTTTCATTTTCCACAGAATGATTAATGTATAAATTGATAAATAATTTCATAGATATTTAAATTTCATTGAAATAATTTTTATTCATTATATTTCTCTTTTTAAAAATCCATATAATTAATTTATGACAAATAAAATAGGTTGTTCTTAGTTGTGGTAGTTCATATGTAACATGAATGACATTTTCTTTTTTCAAAAAATGGGTAGCGTATCGAATGATTGTTCCATTATCATAAAAAAATTATATTATATGAATAATATTAATTTCATTATATTTTAATGTATAATATAAGTTATTATGAGAAATAAATAGAGGACAAAAGGTTAAGGTTAGATTAGTACTCACATTGAGATTTTGAGTCCTGTCATGAACATTTTTTTAGAATTTGAGGGCATAGAGAAATTAAATTTAACAATGAGATGAAAAACATGGATATGTATTCTAGGAGTGCTTAAATGGGTATATTCTCAAGTTAATTTCAATCAAGTAATGTATATTTTTATGGGATGATGTGGCCTCCTTTTATATTTGAAAAAGATGAACTTTTCCTTGGAATGGAATTGATCGTAAGTGATAAGAATGGAATTGGATGAGAATTAGGTGATTTATGTGAGGAATAGTTTTTGATACATGTAGGTATTAATTTAAAACATAAAATTTACTTATATATGATTTTATATATAAAACAAACAAAATTAGTGCCACTTTATTTACTCATTTTTCCCCTATTAACATTGATTAAAAATTAACCACGGTATATTTTTGTACTAAATATATAAGAAGACCCATATGAAAATATTTGGATGTTATGAATCTATATTTTTAATAAATTTAATATAATTCAGAATTTTAATTGAAGAAAATAATATTTAAAATTAAAATATATGCTTTTTAAATAAGAACTATCATTCTAGAAAAATTCATTTCAAAAATATTAAGTGTTCTTAGTCTAATTTATTATCAATGGATAATTATTTTTTTGTTAATCATTTTTTTAAATATTTAAAAAACATTTAAAAATCCTTTTTTAAAATAAAAAAAACTAATTAAATTAGATAATTTCACAAACACTTATAAACCCATTATTTTAATACACCCCCTTCACCCTTATCTTTTAAATTATTTTTAATCCTGAAAACTTATTTCTATGACTGTAAATTAAATTAAAATTATTAAAAAATTTAAAAATATGATTAAAAGTACTTAAATCATCTTATATGATTGATTATCTAAATGTGATAAAAATTAATTTTAATATAAAATCACATAACATCGAGAAAAATTAGGAAAAAATTGAATCTTTAAAGAATAACATAGATTAATTACATTCCTAGTAATAACTATTGTATGAATGTTAACATAATTGTTATAATATATATATATATATATATATATTACTAATATAATTGTTTATCCAAAATATAAAAAATTAATAGCATGTTAAAATGAATTTCTTAGTCAAATCTATTTATGTGCATAAACTGATTTCATTAATTATTTATCTACATTAATTGAATTTTATCAATTCATTTATATTGAAAATTTCCATTATTTTCATTTGTTAATATATTTCATAATGATGTTTCTTTTATTTATACCCACTAATTCAATTAATACATTATAATGGTTTCATTTTAATAATTAAAATTTTCTCTAAATAAAATGTCTCACCATTTCATTTTAGTTAGGTATTGCATGTGGTGGAAGGTATTCAAAATAGTTTTTAATTAAAGTAAACTATATAATGAAATATCAAGGCATTAAATTCTATCCCCCTTAAATAATTTTAATCCATGCAATTTTTATTTCTCTAGAAAATGAAACAAGATGATGGTATGGTAATGAAACAAGATATAATTTATACTAAAATATCAACCTCACTAACTTGGTCAAGACAAGGAAACCAAAATTTCCCATCATGATAGGAATGTCTATAACAGTGTGTTTATTTCCAACCATTAGAGATAAGAGTTCATCATTATTCAATAACAAGATCCACATTATATAATTTTATTATAAATGGTGTTCAATATTGTCCTTGTATTGATAGACTATTAAGTGTTAATAGGAAATGTGAATTCCTTATTATAATAAATAGTTTTCCCTATATGTATGGAGAATAAATCAATATCCAAAATCTCATTAGATTCCTTTAAAGGTTTGATAATAATATTATCACAATACACATTCCCATAGACATTACATTTTGGTATAATAATATTATAATTAAAAGTACTCATCGATCACAAAATATAAAATCATTGGAGTGGAGGTTTGGAACACATATAAATATTACTAGATATAGCAATGATCCTATAATAAAACACTAATAATAAATCCAAAAATATGAATTGGAAGTTAATTAAACCTCAATTACAATAATCTACCTCAGCATTTGTCATAGCATAAGACCTTCCTTGTTCCATTGGTCAAGAAGGTTACTGACTCTCACCATCCTTATTAAACCATAGATTAAGGTATTATCATAGATAATTATCAATTTCACCATATTTTATTCATTGAAGTTTTAATGGAATATTTGGATGAACCCAATTTTCATCTATATTTGTTTCCAAACTATTATTTTGTTGAAGCAAATAGGTCCTCTATGTCTTCCATTTTCAATTCATTTGAGACATTTTCCAAGGTATGTCTTCCCACATTATTAACATGTTGTATAATGATTATATTTTTCTCTATGTTATATATCCCTAAAACATCCATGAAAATATATCCTTCTTGATGTTTTTGTGTTTTGAGATTCAACTAGGTTTCAATGGTTAATCATAATTTGTGATAGCTAGTTTCCCATTAGCACAAGATTCATTAGTGAAGCACTAATGTCATTTCGATTATTATTGGTACATTCATCGCATTTCCAATCACATACATTACTAAATAAATTTATCCTTTCTCCAACCATTACATAAATAATTAAAATTTGAGGCATGAAAAAATTAATAAATGAATTGATGGAAATTTTAACCATATTAAAAGTAACTCATAAATTAAGTGTACAACAAAACCTATTAATCCCAAAGTATCAATCTCGGTTTTCCATGGTCACATTTCAATGAGGTTCTCTAACCTAGGTAGTAATATAGTATATTCTCAATTTTAATTTAAATCCTTCATAATGGTTTATAAATTCCATGTAAATAAACCTAAGCATATCCCCTGAGAGTGTGAAACTATATGTTCAATTATACTGATTTTTCATACACTACGTATAGGTAGATTTAATACATAACCATTGTTTTTTAGGGTTAGAAACACTTTGTGCATAAATGTAAAATACTTCATCCAATTGTATGTATATAGATAGGTATTTCATCACTACGAAACCCAACAATCACAACTTCTCAAAAATATTCGGACGGTGTCCTGTATATAGACTTATTCATAGGGTTTTCACTAATATATTACAATCCTAATCACTAAGAATAAATAATATAATCCCAAAAAATAATGAAACAATAAGTTAATACAAACTGAGATTCTCAAAACCCACACTTCTTGTTATCATGCTAAAACCATATATTGTAATGCCATGTACCGACATACCACACCGATAGATGGTCAGTCACTATGTGGCCTCATGCGCGCCTTCCCATATGCTAGAGGCAACCGACTAGTTGCGAGGGTCTATTGATGGTACAGTGGGGAGAAAATACCCTATAAATCATAGCATCACAATAGTTTATCATATAATAAATAACATGTAATAGAGGAAGCAATAAATAATGCAATGCCAACATGTAGCATAAGAATTATTTAATATTTGAATAAAAGTGGCCAACGCCAATTTTAGAAAATTCATGTATGAAATATGATTCAAAAATTATAAGAATTATATATTAAAAAAATAAATACAATTTAATAAAATAAATACTAGGGAACAACTAGATCAACAAGCATCCCATGATCCCAATCACTCATGTAATCATACGTCCCAGGTAATAGCTAAATAGAAAAAGAAATGAATCCAAAGTCCTGTGGGCCATAAGATCTACTCTGGTTACAAATTATTCCCAAGAAGGGTGTCAAGTAATAATTTTAGTAGGCTGACACCCATGGTGTCTAGCACAATCCATTACTGATTGTTGATGTAATGTAGTGAGAATGTATAATTAAAAAAACAACCAGTGCTGAATAAAAGAACAACATCCCACTGAGGTTCGTAAGGGACACTTAGAGGTTGTACATACTTTTCTACCTTCCAGGTATCAATGTTTATGGTCATATCCTGTTTCAATATTATAGATCACACAAATTAGTGTTATATTCTCTTTCTATGTTTGGGTCACTCAAAAACGATTATAAACACATATCCTCTTCTCTTAGACTAACCAAAATATCAATCTCAATCATAACTTTAATCTCTCCCTTCAGCAATGTGTTACTATTAATCTAGCCATTAAGTATCTGAAATAATCATATAATATGACCTTAGGTATTCATTACTAGTGTTTGTATCTCTTAGTTATTATGATAACATGCACCAAACCCTCATGCATCCACACCCATCATGGTTCATATCCAGACAAACCCAATGTTTCATAAGTTTAAATCCATCATTTATCAACCACATCGATATCCCATAAGTTAAAAAGCTAAGTAAGAAAACCCAGAAATCTAGTATCAATCATAAAATATTTATCATTAAGATACAATGATAAATTTAAAAAAATTTAAATTTGTCAAACCAATTCATTTCATTAAACCAAGTTCTTAATTATCATTATAATTATATCAAACCTATTTAATAATCATTCGACCCTAAGGTCGTTAATATTTTAATTAACCAATTTATTCACATTTAAATTCATTATGGATTTTCAATTCATAAGATCATTCTAGTTAAACACAACAAAAGGAAGGGTTTAACCATCCTATATATATTTCACACTTTTAAACCATTAAATCCTTATAAAGAGTGCTTATCAAAATTAACTTGAGGTGTGGTCAAACCACCCTATTCAGTTGCCTTTCAAACATAAACAATTTATTCATGCCATTAAATTTAACAGAGTAAGAAAAAAAACTTCAATATTCTTAATGAACACATCGATGTGCGATTGGAAAAGGGAAATGACCTACAAATTTAATTCAAATTAAAAACTTGGTCAAGAATTAAAAAGGTTCATTAGTTCATTTAATATTTATTTTCAATGGGAAACTCCATTTAAGGACATATTTAAGGGATATGTTCAAAACATGTTAAATTCAAAACAGTTATATCAAGGTATAAAAGTATTCCAAGTAATATTGCCAAGAAAGCATAAATTTCTAACCATTATTGTGGATTTGTTAATATACTGCACCTCCGTTGGAGGGGTTTTATCATAAAACCATGATTATGTTTATCTAAACAAATTTATAAGAACTAATAATTTCATTCAATTAACACAATTCAATTAAAGCTTAAATTATTCTAAAAAAATCACAACACATATTAAAGATTAAGAATTGTATGAAGGTAATTAATAAATTCATTATTTAAAATTAAGGGGAAAGGGAATGCGATCCTACCTCAAGATAAGACCCAACCTATCCGAATACATTGTAACATGAAATTTTAACTTGATGATGCTCCGCACTTTTATGAATATAAATTACTATATATATACACCTAAATCCAATGTACATAATCCACTCACATTGAAATTATCACTCCCTATTTATATGGGATAAAAATTTAACATGTGTGTATATTGGGTGACCCAGATATAAGTGTGAATATATTGTATAGGCTTGTGTTTACATGAAGAAAGGAAGAAAATTCAGAGGAATATGACTTTGAAGGAAGAGGTGAGGAGATGTATATTATAAACATCTATATTTTTCGCACTGAAGTCTAGTGTGGGATGACATACACACAGAAGTAATGAATATAGTCTCCCATGTGTTAAAAAACAGAAGATCAGAGGATTTTGATGCCAACATATATAATATAATTTGTAATAAACAATAATATGGAGTTATATCCAAATTATTGTTTTAAAATAAATTCTATAAAACCATGTTTTTGCAAGTTATTATAGATTTATAATTCCTTGTGAAAAATTTTTCAATATGTTTTTCTATATGATATTCTCCTTTTATTTAGAATTATTTTTATTTTTATTTGATTATTAAATTTTTTTTTGTAAAAATAATCATATATATGGTTTAAAAAGTATAAATACTAAAATTTATCTCAAGAACTATATTGTAATTTTTTTCAATAAAATTTGCTATTTAATGAGAAAATATCCAAGACATGTCTATTTATTAAGATAAAATCTACTTTATCGAAATTAATTGTCTTTAATAATAAATTTGAGTATATGTGAACAATTAATGATAATTTTTGAAATATGTTCTGATAAATTATTATTTGGTAGGAATTCATCCAATCATATATTTTCATCTCCTTATAACCCCATGCTTAATGTAAATAAAAAACTGATCATAATATATTTAACAATAAAGGTGATAATAATGGTTGTTTTTCTCTACATCCAATGTCCTTTTTCCTATCATGAAATTGAAAAACAAAATATATATATCAATGGGATGGAAATGAAAATAACATTGAGATGATAACTAACAATAGAACCTATATAATCTCATAATTCATGGATAAATTTACTAAAAAATAAAAATGTGTATATTCATGACTTATTATGTCTAAAATTATTAATTTATC
The DNA here is from genome assembly GCA_963277665.1 of Viscum album. Taxonomy (NCBI): domain Eukaryota; kingdom Viridiplantae; phylum Streptophyta; class Magnoliopsida; order Santalales; family Viscaceae; genus Viscum; species Viscum album. The sequence goes on from OY728126.1 coordinate 1,029,306,250, forward strand.
AAAAGGAACATTTTTAAATGTAATATTTAATTTTTGAGGAAAATATTACCCTTTGTGATTATTACAAAACAAATATTATTTTATTTATTGTTGGTAATTTTATCAATGTTTTAATTTTTTTATTTAATTATTTTTTTGTGTATTTATGTTATTTTTATTTAAAATATAAAATATAATACCCAGAATACACTCCCACACGCACACCCAAATATAAATAAGACAATTAACATACATACTTACATAAAAAACATAAAACTTTTGTAAAATACATGGAATATATGTTGAAGGAAAAATATAAGCACATAACACACACACAACATATAATATAAATTCCCAATATAAATATTGTGTGTTATTATAAATATGTATGTGTGTGTTAAATTCATATTGTTATAAATGATTTCAAATACGTAATGATAAATAATATATACAAATGAACATAAATTTAATGTTTGTGTGTATTTGTGAATAAACTTGTTTTATTATTTGACCATACAAAGAATAAACAAATGTGCATATAAAAAAATATAACACAGTTTCACTGTTATAGGTACTATAGTAGGAATTATAATGGGTTATGTAGAAAAGTAATAAAACAAGTAGTTTTAAATCATATATACTTTAGGGTAAATTTTTATATAATTTTCAGTATATCACATCTCAGTAGGGTTGTTTGTTTTTTGAAAAATAGATAATTCTACAAGAGTTCAGATTATCATGAAAGACGATGGTCAAAGGTAATTGTTAAATTATTTTATAGATACCATAATGTACTTAGTGGATACATACTAGGTAACGTTTGTGTTAATGGTAGGGGTTGTGGCTCTAATGGACCACTTAATGATTAGTGGGCTCTAGAAAAGATTCTGGTTGAACACTAGGTACCCGGTGGTGGTTTATCAGGTACATGATATCCTAATTTATTTATTTCATTTTTAATTACAATTGATTTAATTTAATATATTTTTTAACTTAACCTGTATTACACACTTAGAAAGTCCACAAACTACTCACTGATTTCCTCTCTTCTCCACCCTCCAAAGTGGATGCCTATTCTGGTGGAGATTAGTTTCATGGGTTTTTATTTTGTTGGATCGCTCTAGGTAAATCTATACATCACATTTTTATGTTTTCTATGTCTCTAATAGAGACAAAGAAAGCATGGAATCATTGAAGAAGTGATGTATTTATTTTAAACTATGAGTGAGGATCATTAAAAGTTATTGAGATCATCTTTAAGATAATGAATTTTTTTAATGGATTATGATGAATTTGTGTGGCCATGGTTATTTGGAGTTTAGTTGAAAATCATGGATATGAAATCTGGATGGCATGTTTTTAGAGAATTTGAAAAAGTCATGGATATGTAATGAAATATGGGAGTCTCACTATGATACGTAACATCCTTTATGTGGTATGTAAGGTTTTCTTACTGATATTTAATACATCCCAGTTTATATAGAACATATGTGTTGAAGTTCAAGCTAAAATATAGTAATAGAAAGAGAAAATTGTGATAATATAATATATTTTTAGTATACTTAAGACGTACAAGTCAATATGATATATATAATATATTGTATGTAAGATTATATAATGAAAAATTTGGAAAATTATTATAGGAATTGTTGTATGTAATATCATTTGGAAAATAAAGAATGTTCTATGTTGTATACATGATTTTTGTTTGAGAAAATATTACTTATTTTTATGGTATGTATGGATTAATGTTATCTTCTTCAGCATTCATAATATGGTTATAATATTATATAAGGTTTATTTGTTTCCAAAAATGTGAGATTTATGGAAGAGGAATTTTTAAAGAGAATTAAATATGATAACATTTTTCTGATCTTCAACAAATAAATACCATGATTCTAAGTGATTCTAATCTTGATTCAAGATGAGATTATTTAAAGAAGTGTGATGTGTTCATGAGAATATATTCATGTCATGATCATGTAGAATGATATAGAATAAGGGTATATTATGCTAAGTCTCAAGGGGAATTGAATTAAAATTAATTAATAATACCACAACCTGATTATTTTGTATTTCTAAATATAAATATTTGAAAATCCTTAATATAGATCAAATATGAGGATATAAGTAGAATATTTACTTGAGAAGTTTAAATTAAAAATTAATTGTATTTCTAGAAAATATGTTAATTATCATTGAGAGAAACCCCAAAATTGTCAATTGAGAATTAATTTTTTTTGAGTGTCATGTTATCTAATCCATGTGATCAGTTAAAAAATTAAAAATACATTTCATTTGAGGTGGGTGTGAGGCTTGAGGTGGTGGATGTAATCACACACAGCTGGAGTTCTAGTATTCATGGTTAATAAACCCTCATGAAAACATCTCTCTAATTTTAATATCAAACATTAGAATTGGAAATTGAGTAATTTGTTTTCTGAAATTTAACATTTCATAATTGGAATTTGTATTTCATAGTTCTAAATTTAGTCTATTATGTTGTATCTGGTCATGTGATGTTGGAATTTTTATGGTTCACATTTCATATGAAGTATTTTTCAGAAAATACTAAAAAATGTCACAGATGGGAGCTTTGTTATCCTCCTATAACACCTTTTATTTTCTCACAAGCCCAAATATTTTGATCAATATGATATTATACCAATCACATTACTGTTACATGATTTTAATATGATTAGTTTTATAATAATCATATATTGGTCATCATTAAATATAAAACGGAAAAAATCTTACTTTTGGTAATTTTGACATCCATTAATGTATTATTCACTTATCAAACATAATTTAAACATAATACAATTATAATAGTGACTTTACCAGAAGTAAATCACAAACAAAATAATGGTTCATCATTTAAAAATGTAAGGATTATTATACCAGTAAACTGAAATAATTGCATTGAAATATACTAATATTGGTTAAAAAATAATGTAATTGGTTTAGTTATTAATATTAAGTTGAACAACAGGATTAAAATTGGTTTTTTTGGAATTTAGAATTGTTATATAAAATAAATTTATAATTATAAAACATGATTTAATTAAATGTATTATAACGTGGTAAAAAAAACTTATTATGAATTGGTTCTTAATGAAATATTATCATTGATATAAAGTTTCCCATATTTTAATCAATCCATTTTTGATATTATAGGTGGTGTATGTTTTCCAATGGATGCTAGTGATCATAATCAATAAATTATGGGAGGAATAGTGGCTACAGGCTCTTGTCTCATGTCCATGAGGTTGGGGTTTTATCCCCTACATTATCATCCCTTAATTTATGGGATAAACAATGGTCATCTGTGTGCACAATATGACCCACATACATGTTCATATATAGGGCTCCGGTGTGCATTGGCAAATAAGAAGAAATGATTTTCATGGGATGATGTGTTTGAAGGAATAAGTGAAGTGATGAGTCTTACAAACCTCTATGTTAGCCACCCTAATGTGTGATATGGGACGCCTTACACTAGCAAGCAACACACAAAAGAACCTCTTAGTGGAAACATAGAATATAAGAGGATTCATACTATTAAAATATTTAATACAATATTTAATAAATAGAAATAGGGACTTCTATACCCATTCTTCTACAAAAAATCCAATATAGTCATTTTTTGTATGTTTTTATAAATTTATTATTCCTATTTCAAAAATCACAATATAATTATGTAGATCTGATTCTCCATGTTTTTATGTGAGTTTTATTGATCTATGGTTATGAAAATTTTACACGAAAAATCAACATATATGTGGTTTAAAAAATATAAATATTAAAATTTATATTGGAATTTATTTCCAGAATTATAGTAGAATATTTATTATAAAATATTATTTATAATTAAATAATTAAAGAATATATCTAAATATTAATATAAAATCTACTTTGTACCAATTAATTTTGTTAAAATATAAATATATGTATATGTGAAAATTGATTGGAAATTAATTCATCATGTGGGATGAGAACTAATAATACTAAATCCAATGTTCTATTTTCATTTCCTCTGACAGTAAAACTTAATATAAATGAAAAATGAATAATAAAAAATTTAACAACTGAGGTGAAATACAATAGTATGGTTAACAACATCCAATGACCTATCTTATTATATTATTAACTATATACTAATATAAATATAAATGGGATGATAATGAATAAAATTATTGAGATGATAACAAACAATGGACTATATACCATCTAATAATTAATAGATAAGTTCACTAATAAATATAAATTTTGATGTGAGTGCATTTTTAGGTCGTAAAATATTCATTTTTTGATAAGCCCGTTTATAAAATGTAATGTTATATTTTTGTGAAAAAAATTCCTTTATGATACTTACTAAACATATATTATATTATTTAAACTAGGATATATGTTTAGTTCTTTAATTTCTTTTATTTTATTTTTTTAGTGTGAATATTTATGTTTTCATCTTTAATATGTTAATAAAAACCCAAAATACACACGAACACAAACACTAATATATATTAAAAAATAAAAAAACATACATACATTTAAAACATGAAACATGTAGAAAATCCAAAGAATATATTCTGAATGAAAAATATAAACACATAACACAAACAGACATAATATAATATAATTTCATAACATATATAAATATATATTTAATATATAGGCATGTGTGTGTGTTTAAGTGTTCATTCATTATGTTATATATGTATTTGTATAATATATCATGAATAATATATACATATGTAGTTATAGAATATTTTAATGTGTGTGTGAGTGTGTTTGTGTGCAGGCATACTTATTTTTTTTATTTGACTAAACAAATAACAAACACATGTTCTATTAAGCATGCACAATATAGTTCCATCGTAAAAGGTACCATAATAGGATTTTTAGTTTTAATATAAAGTTTACATTAATGGAAAATTTAACATCTTAGATATTTTAAGATAAATTTGAATTTAACGTTCAATATATCATATCTCACATGGGTTAAATCTTCAAAAAATTATAGAATCCAGTACTTCATATTATCGCAAAAGAGGAGATATTGTGGAAATTGTTATGTTTTAATATAGATACCATCAGGTACTTTTTTGTAATATATAGGGTACCCTATGTGTCATCAATAGAGGCAGTGTATTTATATTGACAGCCTGATATCTGATAGAACAAGGATAGGAATTCGGTGGACCACATGGTACCCTATGGGGGTAAACCAGGTACCCAATTTCATCTATCAAAATTTTCAAAATAATAATAATAATAACAATAATATATATATATATATATGTTTAATAAAATTTATTACTTAACCTCTCTTTTTTAACTACATAAACCATAAAATGAACTCCCCTTGCCTATATTTTACTCCCTTCTATGTGGTTTCCACTTCTATGGGAGTTTAGTTTCATGTGACATTCAACTTGTGGGATCCGTATTAGTAATTCTCCACTTTAAATTCCACCAAATTGGCCTGTCACTGATAAAGATGAATAACCATTGGAATCATTTAAAATATGTTATATTTTTTGAAATTTTTAGTGAAGACAATTGTAGTTGTTGAGAATGTTTTTGAGCTACTAAAAATGTGTTCGAATAGATTTAAGATGAATTTAGTTTTATGAGGGTTTATATAGTTTAGTTTAGAAACCTAGAGAAGGGATATAAATTAAAAGTTTTTAGAGAATTGGGAAATGTACTGGATTTGTAATTAAATATGACAGTCTCACAAAGATTCTTAATGTTTTCTTATTGATACACAACATACCCCAATTCATATAGAAGATATGTGTTGAATTTCACACTGAAATATGGTAAAATAAAGAAAAAATTACGATACATAAGATATTTGAATCATACAAATGATTTACATTTAAATACATAATATTTCACATGTGGTATATATGATGTTACATAGAAAATTTTTGAAATGTATAATTGGAATTGTGGTGTGTAACATCTTCTCAATGTTAATGATGTTTTTCATAAACGTATGTAATATTTATTTTAGAATAAGGAAGGTATTTTTTAGGAGCATATATTTTTTGATAATCCTCCACAATATTCATATTACTATTTAATGTGGATGTAGGGTTTATTTGGATTCAAAAAATGTAATATTTATAGAAGAAATATTGGGAAGGATATTCAAATAAGAGAATGCTTTGGTGTTCTTTAAGACTTAAATATCATGATTCATAGTGATTTTATTCATTATTCAATCTAATATTATTTCAGTAAAAATGATTTTTATAATATATTCGAAATGTAGTCGTGAAAATTTGGAGAGGAGATGAGAAGATTAAGATGAGTCCCTAAGGGAATTGGGTTATAATTAATTGAGAAGACCACTACCTAGTTCTTATAGATTTTTTAATAAAAAAATATGAACATCATTAATAAATATCAAATAAGGGGAAGTAATTCAACTAAAATTTTGACAAATTGAATTAAATAATAAAATTATTTTTATAAATTCATCTGAGGATCATTTGAAGAAAACCCACATGTCTAATTGAGAATTAAATTTTTCTGACGATCATGAAAATTATTCTATCTTATCTGTAAAAGGGAGATGATTGTGGTGAATAAAATTTATAAAAGTAACTAGAATTTTGAAATAAAATATTCCATAATTAATTAGTGTGTGGTTTCCATCTATACTTTTTCATAATTATGAATTAATGATTAATTTATGAGGTCTATTGGGAAACTAAGATGGGAAATATTAGATTAATAAATAATGTGGAATATATTACATTTATCGAGTGTTAATTTTCCAAGTGAAAAGATATTTATATTAAGTTCATGTATGGTGACCTATTTTATCCCACTATATGTTTTGGGACTCAAGATATTTGAAGAGGATAAATCCCAGATGCCATTGAATGAGTTTTAGGCTTAAAGATGACCCTCTATTGATGATGATGCATCCTGAAGCATGGTAGTGATATTATTATTTATGTTCTATATTCATTCTATAAATTAAAGGGATGCATTATAATTAATAGTTGCGATAAAAATATTTTAGGGAATAGATATGGTAATCAATTTTTATATTAGTGATAAAATTGACCTTTCAAACTCAACACAAACAAAAAAAGAGTATATTCACCCTACTTTGGGGAGATGATTTTAAAAATATAGTTTACTAACTTTTTAATTCTCTCATCTATGGATATGGGTGAGTGAGTGTTTTTTTGAGTAGATCCTAATCTTAAACATTCACAAAGGTAGGTTTCCATTTCTATAAATTATAAAAAATAAGGTAACTCTCCTGTACCCCACCCCCATTAAGTGTTATATAATTGATTAACTAGTCATTTCTAGTGGTATAAGACCTAATATAGGTTTTATATGGGTGATCCTTTTATGTGTGAAGTTTAAGATCAAGAATCTAAATTCTATAAACAATGGAGGTGTACCAACATTTGATGAAAAGCTCTATAATGGATTTTACACAAATTGAGAGATTCCCCAATGATATTGGATTATAATATATGTTTGGAGGTTGATGAAAAAACAATGAATTTAATTCTAATTTCCTTATCTAAAAGAGTATAAAAAGTTAATGGCACTCAAAACATCCAAAGAGATATAAGGTGAGTAGAAATTATTTTTAAGGTAATTAAAAAGTGATATAAGATGAATAGTAGATTTATATAGAAATGTTTGATGATATTATAATAGTTTATGGTGAGACTATTTACGAATTTTTCATAATGGTTAATGAAACTATAAAATAAATCAATGTTTTTGGAGACACTATATAAGATTCATTCATTTTGAATATTCTAATGATAAATTTATGTGATAGATATGATGAAACTATTTCTTCTCTAGATGATGGAGATAAATTTTCTCTTAATAGACTATATAATTTTATTATTTATTATAAAATAATAAAGGATTAAATTTTTAAGTAGAATGTTAAAGAGTAAAAGTAAATTACATTTAAAATCATGAATGATCTTAGACTCAATGATAATTAGAATAAATCATTATCAAAAATATTAAGATGATGAATGAAGATATTAAAACAATCAGAGAATCATGTCTCTTATTTGAAAAAAATCAAATTAATAAAATTTAAATACAAAGGTATGATTCCTCTAAAATATATTATTTATGGTTGAATAAGTAATTTTAATTTATTTTCCGAAAAAATAATAATTGTGGGGATGATAATCTTGACCAATAATAAGATTTTTCTAAAAGGAAATAGATAAAAACAATGAATTATGAAATTGTAAATAATAATTACCCAAGAAGGATTTTAAATAATCTAATGAAAAAATTAAAAAAACAATATAAATAATTATCAGAAAGTAGTGAGTTAAAAGATGAAGTTATAAATGAAAATCACAAAAACATTATGTCTAATTTTAAATAACATGAATTCACTTAAAATGGTGATTCTGAGGATAAATAGTGCTACACTAAACACATATAGAAAGAAAATACTGAATATCATCCTTATAAAAACACCATGCTCAATTAAAAGATAAAATTTCATGATATGTAAAGATATGGTGAATATAAATTATATAAGGAAAATAATGAAAAAAATTAATAAATGAATAATTATATGGTGATAATTATAGAAAACGAAAAGATATAGAATAATCTTGATGTAAAATATACATAAATTTAATAGCTATTGAGTATTGAATAATATAGGTGTCTTGAAGCTAAAAATTTCCTGAATATGATTAAATAATATGACAATTACGTTTTTAGTTAAATATAAATCATCTAAAGATGTATTGAATGTTAATCCAGAGAAAAATGTACAACCAACTCTATTCTATAACAATGTTACTAAATCTATTTCACCTAACATGACAGGTGATAAAAATTAAATTGGTCTTGTATGTTCTTAATAAAACACTAATTATATATCATGGGTATTTAGTGGGAAATTTAAGAAGACAAGTATTCTCATGAGAAAGGGAAAATGATGTTTAAAATTCACCTATATAATAAAATTATTTCAAAAATAGTTATATAATTCTTATGGAAGAACATGTTCTGAATTTTATTTTTAGTTATTTAGAGTATATAGGAATAAATCTTATTTATTTTGGTATAAAATCCCTTTTTGATAAAGTTTTTGAAAGAAAAAATTGAGGGGGATATATCTAAGTATGATTGGAATCAATTTCAATAAGAATAAAATTATAGATAAATGTCCATATAGTCTCTCATATCAAAACAAATTGAATTTATTGTAAGAAATTTTTGGAATATGTGATCTATATGGTGATTCTTTAAAATTTCATGAAAATAATCCCCTGAAAAAACCCTAAAAACTTCAACAGTTGAGAAATTTTAGAATAGAAAAAATGAAGAGAACTTTTTCTTATTGATGTGGCTCTTAATGCCTGAGAAAGAGGTATGATATCAATATTTGGTAGTAATTTTTCATCCAAAAATAATTGAGACCCAAAAATATTAAATAATATATAAAAACTTATGGAGGTGTAGTTATAATTATGAATGATAATAATTTAAAAATTATAATAATTGGTACAACTGATATTGATTCCCACAAACTAAAATCCATATATGTTTTGTTTCTTTGTTGGATTAGAAACGTTTTTTGGGAATCAACCAGATTTCAAATAATGGGTATGAATAAATTTTTAGAATTATTTATTACAACCTCATGTTATAAATGAATGTAATATCCATCACCCAAGAGAAAAACACTGGTGGTGATGTTTTCCAAATTGGTAATTATAATGATTCTTGTTATTTTATTTTAAAAGATAAAAAAATATTTTCTAATATAATATTTGGTCATATTTTTCAATGTATTTTGTGTAATATTTTTAGATGATATGTTGTAATAAACTCCCAAATAAATCGATAAATATAAGATATTTATGAGGCATTTTAAAATAGGTAAAATTGTGTAATAATGTCCAAAAATATTAAAAATTTAGTCCATTATGCCTCTTGAATTAATTCATTCAAAATTATTTTGTTTGATGATACATCAATCCTTAAAAGTATGATTTTATTTCATCAAATTTATATACTCTTTTAGAAGAATTAACCATGTGTCATTTATGAACCAAAAATATGATTGTATGAAAATGTTAAAGATTTTAATAAGAAAATATCAGAATTGATAATGGAATGGAGTTACCTAATAGTTCATTTGAATAATTTTTTCTAATTATGTAATTAAGAATTAATCTATTTATCCATATGCCCCTCTAAAAATTATAACACAAAATTGTAAAAATAAAATCATGGTCGATATGGGAAGACATGTTTTTTTTGAATTTAATCTCTCAAAAAAATTTAAAGAGAGGTCATAAAAAAAGAATTTAATATTCAAAAAATATGTTTGTTGAGACAAAAATTAAATTTAATACCTATGAAATATGGTACTAGATGAATACAACTATAAATTTTTTAAATGTTTTGGGGATTCCATGGTTTATGAAAATAAAAAGATTGGATATTGGAATGTTTGTTGAATATATTGCGGAGGGATTTCACATGGGTTAATTTTCCAATGGATGTGTTTAAAAATACGAGAACAAAATGTTACACAAGTTAAAGAACTATTGTAATGCCATTATTATTAAAAATAAACCCAATTTTTTTGATAAAAGAAGTAAATTTAGAAAATTTAAATTTTGTAACAAGATTTTTTTTATGAATTTGGTGAATAATAAAATTGAAATTAACCTATCAATTATTTACTGATTTATATCATACCAATGATGATTAAGGTACTTCTATACATGATAAATTGAAACTTTAAAGTCTAAAAAGTATGTGAATCTTAAAAATAATAATTGGTAATGAGAATTAACTAGTTTAGAATAGAATAAAACAGAGGAATAAAAATAAAAAAACACCTTTTCACATGTTTTTCCATAAATACTTATTGATACTATTAATTTATAATGAATAGAAAAATGTATGTAATTATGATATGGATTTAATTTAAAGGGATTTAACTTGGGGTCTTATTCCAAGAATAGAAAGAATTGATTTCATTGGAAGATAAATGGTATTTAGAAAAATGATCAATGGAAAAGGTTAGGTTTCATGAAACCAATCCAAATTAGTTTTGAAATGTTTCTCATTGGCTAAAAAAATTCATTTTGAAAGTTTATTTGATCATTTTTTAAGACTAGAATCCATAAAATTGTTTCTGGTTACTATTGCTCAGAGGCATTAAAAAATATATTAAAGGTATAGGATGTATTCATTATTGAATAGGGAACTTTAAAAATAAGATTATATAAATAAAAATTGATGTTTTTACATGATAATGATGGGAATGTGTTTTTATATTTAATAAATATCTATATGGATTAAATTAGGCCCCCAGAGAATTGTATTCAAAAATGGATGACTACTTGAGGGGGATGAAGTTCACTAAAGGGAAATTTAACCCCAATATTTATGTAAATGTAATGAGTATAGGTATTTTAATTATAATTATTTATGTTTATGAAAAAAAAATCATTTGACCATAAGTATTTTTGTGGAGTTTTTTCAAGTAAAATAAATTTATATTTTGAAATAAATATATTTGAGGAGATGAGTTTATTCTTGGGATTGCACGTTATATAAAAAGAATATATTTTTTTGTCCCATGGAAAATATAATGAGGAATTACTGAAGATGTTTTTCATGGAATATTTTAAATTGGGGTCTACACCCTTGACTGGTGATGTTAATCTAAGCAAGGGAAAATCGGGTAAATTTTGTATAAAAAATAATTCACTATTTTGATTAGAATTTTGATTTTTCACATTATATCTATATCTATCATTATTTATATACTAAAAATTTGATATGGATAAATTTGATCTGAAAAAATCACACCTAATTTATTATAATAAATTTATTTAAAAAAATGGATTCGTATTGTGGGTTTATTAATAGAACAAGTGAGCACCTAACCTTGTTTGTGTATACTAATGTTGAACGAGATGGTGATTTTGATGGAAGGAGATCAATATTTAGGTTGTATATGTTTTATAGAATGTGTTGTGAGACGGAATTACAAGAAGTAATATAAAGTTACCTTAAGATCTATAGTGGCTGACTACATGGTTTATACACATGCATGTACATATATGATTTAGATAAAATAGGAACTGAATGACTTTAAGGTGAAAATTGTGGATCCATTAATAATTACATGCGATAATCATTATGAAATTGATAATTCCTAGAATCCATTGAATTATTATATATATATATATATTGATATATGATATAATTTTATCAAATAGAAGGTTTAAAATAGAGATTTTAGGATGTAATATATTCTTATAAGGTATCAAGAAACTAATATTTTCTTGAATCTTATGCCAAAATACATATTTAATGGCCTGAGGTTGAGTATATAAGTTTATCTGTTCCCTTTTACATTATGAATTTTTAGTTTTCCCCCTATTTTTTTGAGTTCTTTCATTAAATTGTGAGAATGGTAACATACTTTGAATAAAAAATTCATTTATTATAAAAAGGGAGAAATGAGGGATTTGATTAAGGGGGTGTTCATTAGAAACACCATCTACATATTACTTATCATCAAGGCATGGAATTAAATTTAAAACATTTATTTATATTATAGTGTTCTATGACGGAAGGTATATTTTAGAAAGGATGTGATATGATGAAATTTTGTGATAGGTGTTGGAGTTGAAAACACATCCATATAGGGAAATGGGAGAACCCATTGAATAATTGAAGAAGTGATGAATCTATGTTCCAAAATTAGTGAATATAATTAGAAGTTATTAAGATTTTTTTTGAGATGTTAAATATATAGTGTAATTTATTTGAGATGAATAAGAGTGTCTTAGGTTTTTTAGAGTTTATTTTAAAATCATGGAGAAAAATATGGATTGAATTTTTTGGGAGAATTAATTAAATGGATAGATGAATATGGAATATAAGAGTTATACTATGATTTAAAACATCTTTCATATGGTATTTTAGGTTGTCTTATTGATAAAAAAATATATCCCAAGGCATGTGTAGATATGTGTTGTAGTTCATGTTTAAATATTATAAAAGAAAAACCAAACTATGATAAATAAGATATTTAAAGAATTCAGAAGATTTAAAATTTAATATATAATATTCTATATATGGTGCATAATATGTTGAAGAGAAATATTTAAATGAGTATCATAGGAATTGAGGTACATTAATTCTTCATGTATTTATGAATACATTTCTACAATATACATAATACTTCCTTGGGAATATGAAAATTATTTTTGATGGTATATATGGTTTAATGAGATTTTCTACAACATGTGTAAGATACTTTTGAGAGTACATAAAGTTTAGCTTTTTGAAGAAATATAATATTTCAAAAATAGGTATTTATAAATATAATTAAATTTAATGATTCTTTAAATATATTTAGTTCATATATATTCTGATTCTATGTGATTTTAGTTGTCATTCATGTAGATATTCTTTGAATAAGAACATTGTTACATGTAGAAGATGGTCACGTCGTAATCATATTGACTGAAAAAGGTTAAGGTAATTTTAAGTAAAGTCTCAATATAAATTTATAAAGAATAAATTAGGAATAAAAATGCATGATTATTCTATATTATCAAATATGAGCATTTGAAAATCATTAATAGAGATCATCACTGGAGAAATTAATGAATGCTTTTATTGAGAAGTTTGAATGTTAAAATATGGTTATTTATGGAAATTTAGTTGTGGAAAATGGTTAAAAAACTCACATAGTTAGTTCAGAATTAAAATATATTGAGGGATATTGAAACTGAAACATGTGATTAGTTCTATGGAGAAGATCGAAGGGAATAAACTTGATAAAAATAATTTAAATTTTCAAATATAATATCACTTAACTACTTGGTTTCTGATTTTCCTCCATAATTTTTGATAATTATAAATTATTGAGTAATTTATGACGTGTACTAAAAATATAAAAGGAGAAATATTTTATGAATTTAGATGGTTGATTATAACAAATATATTGATTAATAATTATCAAAGTGAGTAGATATTGAAGTTTAGTTCAAAGATATAGATTTTTTACATACTACTACAAATTCCTGGAATCAATATCTTGAAGAAGACGAATCTTGAAAAATTTTGAATACTCTAAATGATTATTGGAGATATTTAGTTGATGTTAATGAATACTATAGTTTGTGGGTGATAATTTTTATGGTTTCAATTCTTCTTGTAAACTAAAGGGGTCCATAATAAAGAACAGTCAGAAGAATGGGTTTTGGGTGATAGAAATTGTAATAACTATTTATATTAGTGATAAAATCTATGACTATGACATTTAATAAACTTATTAAGGAAAACATAACCCACCATTATGGAATACCTTATCAAAATATTATGTATTCTGTTTTTCAATATACACTTTCTCCATACAAGTGATTGAGATTTTGTTTGAGTGGATCCTGATATTAATCAGTCATAATGGATGATTTCTAATATAAGATAAATTTTCAAATAATGTAAGACTAATTAAAATCCCTATCCAATGTCACAAATTTGACTTACTATACATTTAAAAAAATATTCCCTAAATTCATAAGAATATATGATGTATAAATAGACTGAATTTTAGTGTATGATATTATGTTATCTCATGTGATGTTATGAATCAATTGTGTTGTATGTTTAATGAGGATTTAAAATGATGATTCCCAATAATATTCCATTCATGGAAATAATTGATGGATACTTTTTTTTAAGATGAAAATTCCTAGTGAACACTTATACAGTCGAGGGTTACAAGGAGTTATAACCAAAACATTACTTGAACATTTCATAACAAGATAAGTAGACGTCGTAAATAATTGGGGAGTGCCCCCAAAGACTATATATGCATTCCATATTCCATGAATATGGTTGTGAATTTTCTGGATTATCCCCCAATGTTATCTTCATTCTCCATTATTTATTATCCAAAGTAGTAATATATTAATAGTGTGAGGAGGGTCCTACCCATAATATGGGTGATTCATATCATCCCATTGATACCCTTTATTGTAGGGAGTCTGATGGATACCTCTTACTGATATATAAATATTGTTGTTTTAACCATCTATGATGAAAGGTACATGAGCTATTTATATTATTTATGTCCATGGATATATTTTTAAGCATGGTTGATCTGTGAATTTTAGGATTTTATTTGAATCCACTACCCTCAAAAGGTATATTCAGTCATTAGAAAACTGTAAATGGTATCAGAGTTGAATCATGATCTTTTATTTTTAAAATAATGCTCAAAATGAGGAAAATGAATATCATCATATAAATCATAATTTTTATTATATGAAATGATTGTAATTTTGAACTGTGGATAATCCTTTTATATGGGGTATCATAATAAATGATATAATTTTTATATCGATTTCCCAATGATATATGATATCATAAAATTTGTTATGTTAGAAACATATGATATGCAATATCACATCCGACAATTATGTGTAATTTCATAATTTTCAATATATTACCATATATGATATAGCCACCAGTAGCATATGATGGCATCGATTACATGTCACCAAATAGTGATTTATATCACCACAACGATATTTTTTAATGTCATAAAATATAACTGGAAACCATAAGAGGTGACACCATAGTTGCATATAATCATTCATAAACTATGATAGATAATAGAATCAAGCCACAGATTATGATATAATGAATTTCATAGAATACCATATACATGTAAAATTAAATTTTTCTAAATTGATTTTTTTAATTGAATAATATGGTCTATAAATTATTTATAAATCACAAATTTATTTATTTCAGGATATTTTTATTTAATTTATAAAATGTTTATAAACTATCTAATTATAATTTTTTTATAATTATTAAATAAATGTTTTTGAAACATTGATTAAATAAATATCTAAAAAATTAAACATTAATATTAAAACCCTTTTGAAATTATATTTCATGTCATATAATTTGGATGTGAAATGTTTATTTAAAAATTATAAGTCTAATTTATAATGTTTTTATAAAATAAAAACTAATTTAAAATTGGGAAATAGATTATATTTAAAATTATGAATATTTTAAAATTATTAGTTTGGTTTTTTAAAATTAAATTCATTTTTTTGAGGAATTATTTAAACCCTTTCAAAATGAGTTATGACTATTTATATGATCAAGGTTTAAATAATATTAAATATTTTATTTTTAGATCATGTAAATTGTTGAGATAATATAATTGGAATATAAAATGTTTATATTTTATTTAGTATCACATATTTTAAAAAAAATCTAATAATGTTTAATATGAAAGAGTTTAAATTAGGTGTAAATATAATTTTATTATATTTATTTAAATACGGAATTTTTATAATGAATGGCTAAATTATAGTGTTTATAATTTCCTTATATATTATTTTATCATTTAATTAATATATTATCAATTTTATCCATGAATATAATTTTTATGTTGTAAATGAATGTATAATTTATTTTACAGTATTATTTTTCTATAAATTATCATCCATGCATATAAGAACATACATGCTAACTATGAAGGTTGTCTCAGTTTTCTACTACCTTAACAATGAATTGTACTAGGTTATGAGATTGAATTTCGTAAATTATAGTTTAAATATATTAACAGCTAAAATTGTAATGGAATTGAGGTCTCTCATGAATTAAGTTTCATCAAGAAATGAGATTTGGATCAAAATTCACTTTGACCCAGAGGCTTATGCCATGTTGACAAAATTGGTAGTTTCCTATCTATTAGTACTTGTTTAACACCAATGATTTTAATATATATCCTTTATTTAAATAAATCAATTGTTTTTTATTACTTACTCAATGGGAAACTCCCAATGAAAATGATTCAAAACATATTTGATTAAAATTGTTAAGAAAACGTAATAACTATAAATCCAAATGTAAATAACGAGACTTTAATTACTTATAAAACCTATTATTATCATTTTAGGGACTTAAGTAATATTTTCCAATAAAAATATGATATTGGTCCTTTTATTAGATTAAATATTATTTCGGAAAAATTATGTTCTGGATTTATTTGAAATAAACATATTTTTATCTATATTAATCCAATTCTGGACATGAAAATTAATTAAATTTATAATTTTATACAATGCATAAATTTTATACATAAAACACTATTTTCTTAAAAAAAATTCAACATGCTTTGTGTGTAGATTATAAAATTATATTTTTTTTTCATGTAGAAAGTATTTATTTGATAATATAATTTTCATTCATGTAATTATAATATTGAAATTAATTTATAATAATATTAATTTTCATATTAATATTAATTACATAACATAAAAACTAGTTACCAAAGTAAAATTTAATTGTGGTAGAAGTTAAAAAAAACTAAGGTAAATAGACTAAAATAACTCATGTTCTCTCCAAAATGTATGTTTTAGAGGAATATAGACCTTGATTTTTAAAAAATTCCATTATTTATGATATTTTTATCCTTTTACCTTGGTATAGTGTTATGCCATTTTTAAAAACTACATGTATTTACAAAAATTCCATTTTTCTTCACTTATAAAGGGGGATCACTTCCACCACTTCATGACCCACCTATTCCTTCAAATTTATTCCTAAAAATCAATAATATTTTTCCTACTAGAATGAAATATCATCTTAATAATACTTTTGTCTTAATTAGTTATCTCAAGGCCTCCATTTTCAAGGATATTTCAGAGATAAATCTCATGTTCTCACCAAGAGTGTTTCTTAATCCATAGTGTTTTATTCTTAATCACCATCCACCCCCTAAAATCACTTAAAATATATGAAATTATGATAACATAATTATTATTAATACTTTCAATTATTATTATACTAATTTAATATCAATATTATCCATTCCTCTAAAAAAATTCCTAACAATGATGTGGTCATCATGTGTTTGTATGGATTATCACGTCCATGAATGGAATATACTATTTTTTATAGAAGCCTTTCATAAATGATCCAAAATAATTATTTAATGAAAAATATAGTATTTACAAAATTTTACCATTTTAAAATTTTAATTATTTTATTTTTTCTCTCCCCCCCTCTTATTCAATGGAAAATGAATGTGTCATTCCTGAGTGCATGCATACTGCAAGAACCACATAATTTTTTTTAATGAATAACATGGATGAAATTAAAAATGTATTTAATAAATAAAATTGATATTTATGATAGTATTAAGATTTTGTAACTATAATATTGTGCATTCTATACATGATGTCAATAGTAAATAGTCATTGCCAATTTAACCCCCTTAAATGAACAAATCCATGCATCTTTCTTAATGTGAGATCATTTTGTAAAAACATATAGAACTATATAATTTTTTTATAATATAATAATAACATACATAAACCACCACTTCTATAGAGATTATGAATCGAATTTACAGTGCCATTGACCAAATTAAATTTACCTAGGAAGATTCAGAGAACCTGAATGAGAAACCTTGAGGAACTACGATAAGGGGAAACCAATTAATAAATATAGACTTTATAAAAGTAAAAATAAAGGTAAAAGGTTCTTAAAAATGTTTTTAATAAAACTGATTTGATTTTTATATAATTAAATTAAATTCATGGAGAGAATCATCACCTAAGGTATGGTTTATTTCTCTCTATTTTCATTTACTTGATAGATATTTGATATTGTCTTCCATCATTTATTTTATATGGTATATTCACTGACATATTACATTCAATTATAATGAATATATTTCATATCATGATATTTGAATTTCCATTTCAGGGTGAACCTCTTATATTATTTGGATTTTTGTGTTACAATTACCCTAATCATTTTTGAATATCAAATTTTCTTCATTGATTCAAGATTCAAATTCACCACTTGGTGTATTCATATTTATAACACATGAACCCCTTTATAAATTTATCTTACATAAAGAATTATGATATTGTTAATTTATTTAGTTAAATCAAATTTCCATTGTTAAATTTAAAATATTATATGTTGTGCATCAAGCTTCTATGTTTGATAAATTCTTCTATTTACTATTTCATAAGATATTTCCTATTTTCTCTTTAATGAAAAAGATGTTTCAAAATAAAATATTCATTCAGAGTGATTTTCATTATCATAAAAGTTTAACATTTTATGAAAAAATTATCCACTACTTTATATAATTATTTTCCTCCATTTACATGTCCATTATTCCAAAAAATTATTTTCCATTCATATTGTGATATCCAAATATGTTTTTACTCATGTGACCACAAAATTTTCCATTTACACTTTTTAGAGGTAAATTTTACTTCAACTTTTAAAGATGTGGGTTTTTAATAATGGTAGTTCATATTATTCTAAGGTATTTACATCCTTTTAAAATCATATGTTTTATCATCCACCCCACATTCGTTTTTCATAACCATTATATCCTTCAAAATCTCAATTATCTATTTTTTAGGAAAATTTATCAAAATATTTGCACGTCAATTTTTTTAAAACATTATGTAATATTAAATGATATATTAGTAAATATTTTTTCTAAAAAAATAAATGGTTTCATTAGGTTTTAACAACACCTTTTATAAATTTTAATGTATTTTTAAAGGCTCCAGGATTGAAAGTTATTTATAAACGTAATTAATTTCAAAAAAATTACTTAACCTTTTAAAAAGTGACATTTCAAAGTGAACATAAATTAATCTATTATGCAAAATGTAAATGGATTTTTTTAAAATCACTATGATTTGTCTTCCATTTTTAATTTGTATGTAGGGACATTATTTTATTTAAAATTATTTTCTATAAACCACCCATTAAATTTTCTTATGAAATGAAATTTTTGGTGATTGAACTTTGGGTATCAATGGTTTACATTCATGAGGTTAATATTTCTTATAAGGAACCAGCCTTAAACCATACTCAATATTGAGTTACTTAAGGAATACACCTTGAGGATATTTTTAGGTTTAGAGTTTTAGAGAATTAGATCATAAAACATGCATTACATCCCACATTTAAACAAATTGGTTACAATAAAAAATAGTATTCATTTTTCCCATAAATGGAACCATATTTAAAATAAAACATAGATCCTTTCTTGACACTTCCTTGACACTATCATCATATCATGTACCTTTCCCTTGACCTGTGAAAAACATTTCAAAAATGTGGGATGAGCATAAAAAGCTCAGTAAGGGATATAAAAATATGGAAAGGAAACATGAGTACATGTATACATAAGAATCAATGAAATCATACTTTACTCATAAAACATAAGCACATTAACATACCTCATCAAATCATGAATAAATCATAGAAATCATAAGACATAAAGGTAACTTGAGGAATTCATAAAATTCTTACCTAGGGAGTAACCCTCTTGGTTGTGTTTGGAATACCCATCACATTATACTCCCTAAATCCTTTCGGAGAAACCTTAACATTTAACTCCTTCACGTTACCCAATGCATTGGAGAGATATATCGGGCTCACCCGCCCTTAGATTATCACGGAACCACCCGTCTTCATAATAATTCCCAAGAACCATAACATAATCGTATCACATAAAACATGCATAAAGGAAACATAACATTTCCACTTTTCAATCACATGATATAAATACAACACATTGATATAAATACATTATGAAAATCATTTTCAATACCAAAATAAATTAAAACTAAAACATGGTATTTATTTTTCATTTAAAAAAATGGTATGGCTTCTAGAGGAAGCTGAAACTAAAATAATGGTCACAGCGGCGGAGAAGTCGTTGTCGCCGCATACATACGACAAAAACATTCCCTTTTGTGGTTTAGTAAAACGCTTCGTATAAAAAGATTCCTTTTGGATAAAAATAAAAGTCAAAGGGGTTTATACACCGTATAAAAGAAAGTTGTGTATAAAACATAATACGCCTCAATGAAAGGAGATTGAGAGTAAGTCCCATACCTTGGGTCCGACATGACTCGATCGTTCTTTAATGTCCTGAATAATAAACTTGAGTTAATTAAAACTTTCTTGAGATCCTTTTTCAAGTTTATTATTCCTTTTATATCTCTTATTACTATGTCATGAACACTATGTAATTATTTAAGTTAGTAACAGTCGTTTTAACGATCATTGGTACTTGAGTAAAAAATATGCTCTCTATAATTACATGTTGTTCACGTATCCATTATATCCAGAGTTATACTCATGATGTAGATATCATATATATAATATATATCTAGTATATACATGCATTTATAATATTACATAACATTTAGAGGTAAGAAATGAAATGCACCGTTCATGGAGACGGTAAGCCATACGTACACATGAACGCTACTTCCATTTCTATTTCATATTTAATGGAATTAAAACATAATTATAAATAATAGTATTATAATTAAAGTATTTTATCATATATTATATCATTCAATCTATCCTTTATATGTACCACATATGGTATTAACGAATCAAATCACTTTGAGGGGGCGGTAGTCCGCACTTCCTAAAATGAAGATATCACGTTTACCCATAATGGAAACCATAAAGGTATTCCATAAATGAAAAATACATAAGCTTAAGTAAAACATAAACATATTATATATCATATATAAATATAGTGACATCTTAATGGATACCTTTGAAGGTGTTATATGAGTGTTGAACAATCATCATTTCGTGAGGCAGAAATTCGCCATCCAGAGAAACAGTATGTTCTTTAACCGTTAGATGTAGGTGTGTGTAAGTGTAGCTTGAATCCTTATTTTAAAAACATCCTATTATATTGAATATACTTGTGTTGTTACAAAAAAAAGGAATAAAAAGAGTTTAGGGGGTTGTAGAAGCAAAATAAAACATAAGAACACAAGAGAAACACTACCTTTAAAACGGGTAAATCTTTTTGATTTGAGCTCAATGGCTTCCTTGGGAAGACTTATGCCCAAAGTGAGGCTTCAGGGAGTAATAGAGGGATGTGGAGAGACAAAATGGACAGGGTTTGGACGAGCCAAAGGCTTGAGAGGTGTGGGTAAGGAGGTAGAGGTGGGGGCCTTTTATAAGAGGAGAGGAGGGGCACTCTTGGAAAGTTATAAAAGGTTACTTTATTATAAAATTATTTTCGGATTTAAAAGGTCCCAAAAATATATATTTCTAGGATAAGGTGATAATAGTTCCAAATCCACCCATATAATAGGTTTTTGACATGTGTAGGTCTTATATGATTCATTATCTTTTCATTTTTTTAAATCGTTAAATAATGAGGTAATCGCTGCATCATCATGGTATCATAAATAATTTAATTTATTTAATGTCTAAAAATTACAAAAAAATATCATGATGTAGGAAATCCTTTTATAATTCTAATGAATATTTATAGTCAAAAATATGACTTGTGTAACCCTATTTATAAATTGTTTTAGTAAAACAACTCATGTTTGTGACATTTTGATTTTAACTTTAAATAAAAAAGGTATTAATGTCATTTTCCTACCAAAATGGCTCCATGGGGTCCCCAATCTGAATAATGGATTTTATTTGTTCGTCCATGACACATACAAGAAGGGTAGGACATGTGTCAATGTCATTTCACATTATTAAATGATTATTTTTACCTTAAACTACAGTAATTACCTCTAATCGCGATTAAAAACTTAAAAGTTACTATTCACCAAAAAAATTATTTTAATCCCATTGAACCACATTTTACTTATTAATGAAAACCATGTATGTCCGATTTTTTAATTTCAAAATACAGAGGTTGTAAATTTCATTTAAACGGAAAATCTGTTTTTATAAGTACCACTTAGTGGTTTCACTATTCATCAAAAATTGAAGTTTTTCAGAAAAATACCAAAACATCACCCTAAGTTATATTTTATATTCCATCTTAAAAAATGATGTATAATTTACAAAATTCAAAACATATAAGTTACATTAATTAATTTAATAATTAATTCCTGCTGTCAGATCAAATTGCGTGTTTTTATGAAACAATAAGTATTAAATGATTGACACTAGTTTAAGTCCAATTTCGAAGTGAAAATAATTCAAATGACCACTATTGGATTAAATGGTAAAAATATATTCTAATTTCACTTTAAAACCAATTCAAAAGATAATCTAATCATATAAATAAATTAGATTAAAAAGAGGCTTTAAATTAAAATACAACATTTTTCACTATTCATTAAAAAATGAACTTTATCGGAAAAATACCAAAAATTCACACAAAGTAAATTTTGATGTCCCTATTCTAAAGAAGAATTTTATTTGGTCTAGTAGAATGTGTAAGAGTGACCAAAACTATGTTTATAGATGGTTCTCCATCAAAAAGCGATAAGTCGGCCTTTAGTGAATGTTAGAGTATATATGCCTAAAATTGAATTCTTTTAGTATTTTAAGAATTTATCCTTTATTGGATAAATGTAAAAACATTTAACAAACATATATAATCATATTTTAGTTATTTCCATTCATTCCCTCCAATACAATGGTTACGTGTTAACTACCATTTAAAATAATATTATTTTATTACTAGTGTGCAACATAAGATCTCAAAGAAACTCTTCGTTGCGTATCGGGTATGCGATAGAACATAGCAACCCCTTTAAAGTAAAATTAATATTTAATTCATAAATATTAATAAAAATGAAAATTCTTTATTCTTTATTTACCTGGGATGTTACATCCTTCCCCCCTTTTGGGAATTGCATCCTTACAATTTTAATCACTTATCAAAATAAGTGTGGGTATTTATCCCTCATAGCATTTTCATATTCCCATGTTGCCTCTTCAACCATATGGTTTTTTCATAAACCCTTTACCTGGTGAATTACCTTATTCCACAACACTTGCTCTCTATAGTCAAGTATCTGGACTGTTTGTTCTTCATAAGAGAGATTCTCTTCCAACTGAACTACCTCTGGGCTCAAAACATGAGATGGATCTGGCATATACTTTCTCAACATCGAAACATGAAAAAAATTGTGTACCTAAGATAATCCTGGAGGTAAAGACACTCGGTATACAACTGATCCAACTTTCTCCAGAATTTCATATGGTCCAATGAACCTTAGACTCACCTTTCCTTTCTTACCTAATAGGATCACACTTTTCCATGGAAAAAATTTGAGAAATACATGATCACCTACCTCGAAAGATAGATCCTTCCTCCAGTTATCCGCATAACTCTTCTGCCTTCTCTGAGTTGTTCTCATGTGTTTCTGAATCAACTAAACTTTTTCTGCCATCTCTTCTACCAATTCTGGTCCCATCAACTTCCTTTCACCCACTTCATCCCAGAAAGCTGGAGTTCGACACCGCTTCCCATATAATGCCTCAAATGGTGCCATCTGTATAGTAAAATGAAAACTGTTATTATCAGAAAACTCAACCAAAGAAAGATGTTGGTCCCAACTTCCCTGATAATCCATCGAACAAGCACATAGCATATCCTCCAAAGTCTGAATTGTTCGTTCTGACTGCCTATATGATTGAGGATGGAAAGTTGTACTAAAATTTAATTCAGTACCCAATGACTTTTGAAGGCCTTTTCAAAAGTTAGAAGTGAACCTGGGATCACGATCAGATACAATGGATAGAGGAACCCCATGTAACCTGACTATCTCTTTAAGATACAAACGGGAGAGTTGATCTAGGGAAAAAGTATCTCATATGGCAAGGAAATGAGAAGATTTAGTTAATTGATCAACAATAACCTAGATTGCATTATTACCTCGAGATGTCTTCGGTAATCCCACAACAAAGTCCATGAATATATTTTCCCATTTCCACTCTGGCACTGGTAAAGGCTGAAGCATCCCTTTTGGTAACTTCTGCTCTGATTTAACCTGTTGACAAGTCAAACACTTCATCGTAAAATTAGCAATATCCCTTTTCATTCCGTCCCACCATTAATACTCCCAAAAATCTCTATACATCTTAGTACTTCCAGGATGAACTAAAAACAAAGAACTATGAGCTTCACATAACAAATCTCCCTTTAACTTTGAATCACACGGCACACACAATCTCTTCCCAAATCTCAAAACAAAATCATTATCAATATTAAATTCATGAAACTTACCATTTTGAACTATCTCTACCCTATTCTGCAACTTGTTGTCTTGCTTCTGTGCTTGCATAATTCTGTCTAATAGAGAAGATTTCACTGATACCTGAAACAAAACAGAAGGACATCCTGCACCAACAACTTCTATGCCAAAGTTCATCAAATCCTTAACCAAAGGATTACGTTCCAAACGCAACATTTCTAATGAAGCATTACTTTTTCGGCTCAAAGCATCAACCACTTTATTTGCTTTTCCCGGATGGTAATGAATTGTAAAATCATAATCCTTGATTAATTCTAGACATCTCCTCTGTCTCATGTTCAATTTTTTCTAAGTGAATATATACTTTAAACTTTTGTGATCGGTATATATTTCACACCTTACTCCATACAAATGATGCCTCCAAATTTTTAAAGCAAAAACAACAGCATCTAATTCCAAATCATGTGTAGGGTAATTTACCTCCTGAGTTTTCAACTGTCGTGAAGCATAAGCAATTACCTGATCATTCTGCATTAAGACGCAACCAAGTCCTTTCAATGAAGCATCACTGTAGATAACAAACTCCCCATTCCTGGAAGGTAGTGCCAAAACTGGAGCATTCACCAATTTTTTTTTAGTTCCTGAAAACAATCCTCACATTCTTTTATCCATATAAACTTAACACCCTTTTGAGTTAGCTTAGTCATTGGACTAGATAACCATGAAAAATTTCTAACAAACCTTCGGTAATAGCCTACCAAACCAAGGAAGCTACGAATCTCAGTTACATTTGTGGGTCTTGGCCATTCTTCCACAACCCTTGTTTTTGAAGGATCAACAGTTATCCCATCTTTAGAAACAATATTACCAAGAAAAAAAATTTGTTGCAACCAAAACTCACACTTTCTGAATTTCCCATACAATTTCTATTATTTTAAAGTTTGTAAAATAACCCTTAAATTTCTTTCATGCTTTTCTTTACTTTTAGAAAACACCAAAATATCATCAATGAAAACAACCACAAACTTATCCAAGAACTCATGGAAAATTCTATTCATATGGTCCATGAATATAGTAGCTGTATTGGTTAGCCCAAAATGCATTACTACAAACTCATAATGGCCATATCTTGTACGAAACGCGGTCTTCGGAATATATGATTCCTTTAACTTCAACTGATGGTACCCCGATCTCACGTCGGTCTTTGAAAAATACTGAGCTCCCTGGAGCTGATCAAACAAATCATCGATATGAGGAAAAGGAAATTTGTTCTTAATAGTGATTTTATTCAAGGCTCTATAATCAATGAAAAGTCTCATAGAACCATCTTTCTTTTTAATAAATAAAATAGGAGGACCCCATGGTGATGTGCTAGGTCGAATGAAACCATTCTCTAATAAATCCTGCAATTGCTCCTTCAACTCTAAAGGTTCAATTTGATCCATTCGATAAGGGGATTTTAAAATTGGCTTAGCATCAGCAACTAAGTCTACAGTAAACTCAACATCCCGATCAGGTATTATTCCAGTTAACTCATCGGTAAAAACATAGGGATACTCATTTACCACTGGCACATCATTAATCTAAATAGTTCCCTTGTTTTCAACAATATGTGCAAGGTAACATTCATTTACATCTTTGACAAGTTTCTCGGCCTCTTGATATGTTATCAATAGTAAGGGTTCATTCCTGTACACAAACTGAAAGTCTTTCTGAAAAGAAACTTCTTTAGCTCTACAGTCAATCATAGCATGGTAAATAGAGAGCCAATCCATACCCAGGATAACAGCAAACTCTACTAGAGGTAAAACAATAAGGTTTGAAAGTAGGTTCTTTCCACAGATAAGGATAGAAATATTTTTATAAATTCTTTTTTCCTCAACATTTCCCCCAGGTGTTTTTACCAAAAGTTCAGGAGTCATTTCATGAGATGGTATTCCCATTTTACTAGAAAAGTTTTCTGAGATGAAAGAATGTGTAGACCCCGAATCAAACAACACACTGGTATAATCTGAAAAAACAAAGAAATTACCTGATACAACTTCATTTGATGGCCCGACATCTGGTGAAGTATTTGCAAAGGATTTCACCACCCCTTTCTTCTTGTAGTCTAACAGCTTCCCATCACATGAGCTCTTTCTCGGACACTCGTTTGCATAGTGACCCATCTCATTGCACTTAAAACATTTCACTAAATGTAAATCAAATTTGGTCTTACCATCACCCTGATCTTTTTTAGTGCAATCATGAGCCTTATGTCCCATCTTACCACATCGGTAGAACTTCCTAGAATTCAAAAGACATTCCCCAAGATTCCTTTTACCACGTTAATCACAAACTTGAAACTTAGTTTTCTTACCGTCAGACCTATTTGAAGAATTATTTCCTTTCTCCTGCCACCTCGGTCTCTTCTTCTGCTGGTTTTTATAGAACACTTGATCATCAGAAACCTCCATTTCCACCTTCTCAGCACATCGAACAAGCTTTTCATAACTTTTCAACTCACGAGAATCCAATTCCATACGATATTTTGGATTTAATCTTGAGTAAAAATGATTGATTTTACTATCAAGGTCTTGGATAAAATGTGGAGCATACCTTTCCAATCGAGTGAACCTATCTTCATAGGCATCCACTGAGTCTTCCTCTTGCCTCAATTCCCAGAATTGTTTTTCCATCCTAAGTCGAACATCCTTAGGAAAATACTTCTCATGAAACATACCTTTGAATTCATCCGAGTCGAGAGAATCAATCTCATCAGCATCCCTGATATTTTTAACCATTGACCACCGCTAATCTGTTCCACCCTCCAAACGGTAAATAGCAAGACTAAAATTTTGATTGTCAGAACACCCCATGACATCAAAAATCTTCTCTAGTGCTTTAATCCACCCTTTTGCTTGCACAGGGTTAGATGATCCTCTGAATGATGGGGTATGTTGCCTCATGAAATGTTCCACCACTGACATGTTCCTCTGCAGTTGATTTGGCTGATCTCATGCATGGATACCACCACCATTTATCGCTTGAGTCAACTGCGCCATTACTGCAACAAAATATTCAGTTCCAATTCCGACCATCTCAGGATGCTGATTTGGAAGGTTATTTCCTTCTGTTTTCTTTCCTAACAGTGCTTCTCTGTTTCCTCTGCGGAAAACCATTCTGAACAAACATGTCTTAGATGAAGCAACATGGTAATCTTCAAATTCTATATCATTTCAATTTGACCATTAAAAAATATTTTTGGATAATCATTTAATAGAATTCTAACTCCTAATGTTATCTAAACCGACCTCTGATACCAACTATAAGGCCCCATCCTTAAACCTTACTTAATGTTGAGTTACTTCAAGAATAACCCTTGAGGATCTTTCTAGGTTTAGAGTTTTAGAGAATTAGATCATAAAACATGCATTAAATCCCACATTTAGACAATGTGGTTATAATAAAAGATAGTATTAATTTTTCCCATCAATGGAAACATATTTAAAGTAAAACACGGATCCTTTCTTGACACTTACTTGACACTATCATCATATCATATACCTTTCCTTTGACCTGTGAAAAACATTTCAAAAACTTGGGATGAGCATAAAAAGCTCAGTAAGGGATATAAAAATATGGACATGAAACATGAGTACATGTATACATAAGAATCAATGAAATCATACTTTACACATAAAACATAAGCACTTTAACATACCTCGTCAAATCATAAATAAATCATAGAAATCATAAGACATAAAGGTAACTTGAGACATTCATAACATTCTTACGTAGGGAGTAACCCTCTTGGTTACGTTTGGAATAACCATCACAGTATATTCCCTAAATCTCTTCGGAGAAACCTTAATGTTTAACTCCTTCGCGTTACCCAATGCATTGGAGAGCTATATCGGGCTCACCTTCACTTAGTTTATCACGGAACCACTTGTCTTCATAATAATGCCCATGAACCATAACATAATCGTATCACATAAAACATGCATAAAGTAAACATAAAATTTCCACTTTTCAACCACAAGATATCAATACTACACATTGATATAAAACATTATGAAAACCATTTTCAATACCAAAATAAAATAAAAGTATAACATGGTATTTATTTTTCATTTAAAAATGGTATGGCTTGTAGAGGAAGCCGAAACTAAAATAATGGTCACGGCGAAGGAGAAGTCATTATCGCCACATACGTACGAAAAAAACATTCCATTTTGTTGTTTAGTAAAACACATCATATAAAAAGATTCCTTTTTGAAAAACGTAAAATTCAAAAGGCTTTATACACCGTATAAAAGAAAGTTGTGTATAAAACATAATATGCCTCAATGAAAGGAGATTGAGACGAAGTCACATACCTTGGGTCCGACTTGACTCGATCGTTCTTTAATGTCCTGAATAATATACTTGAGTTAATTTCTACTTGCTTAAGAACCTTTTTCAAGTTCATTATTCCTTTTATATCTCTTATTATAATTTCATGAACACTATGTAATTATTTAAGTTAATAACGGTCGTTTTAACGATCATTGGTACTTGAGTCAAAAATATTCTCTTTATAATTACAAGGTTTTCATGTATCCGTTATATCCAGAGTTACAATAATGATTTAGATATCATATATATCATATATAACCAGTATATACAAGCATTTATAATATTAATTAACATTTAGTGGTATGAAATGAAATGCACCGTTCATGGAGAGGGTAAGCCGTACGTACGCATGGACGCTACTTCCATTTCTATTTCATATTTGATGGAATTAAAACATAATGATACATAATAGTATTATAATTCCAGTATTTTATCATATATAATATCATTAAATCTATCCTTTATACGTACCACATATGGTATAAACGAATCAAATCACTTTGAGGGGGCGGTAGTCCGCACTTCCTAAAATGAAGATATCACGTTTACCCATAATGGAAACCATAAATGTGTGCCATAAATGAAAAATACAGATTCTTAAGTAAAACATAAACATATTATATATCATATATAAATATAGTGACATCATAATGGCCATCATTGAAGGTGTTATATGAGTGTTGAACAATCATCATTTCGTGAGGTAGAAATTCGTTATCCACAGAAACAGTATGTTCTTTAACCATTAGATGTAGGTGTGTGTAAGTGTAGCTCGAATAATTCTTATAAAAACATCCTAGTATATTGAAGATATTGTTTTTGTTACAAAAGAAATGAATAAACATAGTTTAGAGGGTTGTATAAGAAAAATAAAGCATAAGAACACAAGAGAAACACTACCTTTACAATGGGTAAATCTTTTTGATTTGAGCTCAAAGTCTTCCTTGGGAAGACTTCTGCCCAAAGTGAGGCTTCAAGTAGTAAGAGAGGGATGTGGAGAGACAAAATGGACAGGTTTTGGCCGAGCCAATGGCTTGAGAGGTGTGGGTAAGGAGGTATAGTTGGGGGCCTTTTATAAGAGGAGGGGAGGGGCACTCTTGGAAAGTTATAAGAGGTTTACTTTATTATAAAATGCTTTTAGGATTTAAAAGGTCCCAAAATTATATATTTCAAGGATAAGGTGATAGGAGTTTAAATACACCCATACAATAGGTTTTTGACATGTTTTGGTCTTAGATTTTACATTATCTTTAAATTTTTTAAATCGTTAAATAATGAGGTAATCGCTGCATCATCATGGTATCATAAATAATTTAATTTATTTAATGTCTAAAAATTATAAAAAAAATATCATGATGTAGAAAATATTATTATATTTCTAATGAATATTTATAGTCAAAAATATGACTTGTATAACCCCATTTAAAAAGTTTTTTAGTAAAACAACTCATGTTTGTGACATTTTTATTTTAACTTTAAATAAAAAAGGTATTAATGTCATTTTCCTACCAAAGTGACTCCATGGGGTCCCCAAGATGACTCATGGATTTTATTGGTCGGCCATGAAACATCCAATAAGGGTAGGACATGTGTCTAGGTCATTTCACATTATTAAAACATTATTTTTACATTAAACTACACTAATTACCTCTAATCGCGATTAAAAACTTAAAAGATACTATTCACCAAAAAATTATTTTAATCCCATTGAACCACATTTTAATTCTTAATGAAAACCATGTATGTTGGATTTTTGAAATTCACAACACAGAGGTTGTAAAATTTCATTTAAACAGAAAATCAGTTTTTATAAGTACCACTTAGTGGTTTCACTATTCATCAAAAATTGATGTTTTTCAGAAAAATTCCAAAACTTCACCCTAAGATATATTTTATATTACAAATTCAAAAATTATGTCCAATTTAAAAAATTCAAAACATATAAGTTACATTAATTAATTTAATAATTTATTCCCGCTGTCAGAGCAAATAGCGTGTTTTTATGAAACAATAAGTATTAAAAGATTGACACTAGTTTAAGTCCAATTTTGAAGTGAAATTAATTCCAACGACCACTATTGGATTAAATGTTAAAAATATATTCTAATTTCACTTTAAAACAAATTCAAAAGATAATCTAATCATATAAATAAATCATATTAAAAAGAGGCTTTGAATTAAAATACAACATTTTTCACTATTCATTAAAAAAATGAACTTTATCGGAAAAATACCAAAAAATCACACAAAGTAAATTTTGATGTCCATATTATAAAGAATAGTTTTATTTGGTCCAATAGAATGTATAAGTGTGACCAAAACTATGTTTATAGATGGTTCTCCATCAAAAGGCGATAAGTCGACCTTTAGTGAATGTTAGAGTATATATGCCTAAAATTGAATTCTTTTCATATTTTAAGCTTTTATCTTTTATTGGAAAATGTAAAAACATTTAACAAACATTTATAATCATATTTTAGTTATTTCTATTCATTCAGGCCAATACAAAGACTACGTGTTAAATACCATTTTAAATAATATTATTTTATTACTAGTGTGCAATGTAAGATTTCAAAGAAACTCTTTGTTGCGTATCGTGTACGCTATCAAACATAGAAACCCCTTTAAAGTAAAATTAATATATAATTCATAAATATTAATAAAAATGAAAATTCTTTATTCTTTATTTACCTGAGATTTTACATTTCTAATTCCATCTGGAAATGTTATGAAACCCAGTTTTCATTCCATGGGTACTTAATGATGCGATGGATGATTTTTTAAATAGGTAAATATATGTATGGATGAATAACATATAGGGTCATATATCACCATTTTATTCATTTGTAGAGTTTAAATCCCAAGACCAAGGGTATACATGAGGATTATCCGAAGAAAAATGGTAAACACGTTGATTAGCCCCAAACTAAGGTTGCACATGAGGATTATCCCAAGCCCAATATGTGTACATAGGTAGAATTCCCAATAATATGGGAACAAAATATTGTAATCCATAAGCATAAATGGATAAACTGGTGATAATCCTAATCCCAAGGGCACATGGGAGTTAATCCCAAGACCAAGGGTACATAGGTGGTAAACCCAAGACTTAGAAGACGTACATGTTTTGAGCCCAAGATTTCTATGTGATCAATTTCATGGTTGGTATCATTCACATATGATATCTAATATTATTCTTATACCACAACCATATGTTATATTTTTATTCCTATATCATTCTTCATGTATCATGATTATTATCTAATGATTTCGTACTCATTTTCTATTGTACATGTTTGTTCGGTTGATATTGCATATCGTTATTTCAATTATTACATTAAAATTTATTTGTTCCATTTTATTTTATATAAGATAATTATTCCTTATTTATTTTGGATAAATATTTATAATCTATACTTTGAAGAAATATTGATAGTGTTTCCCTTACTCAACATTTGAGGGCACACCATTCCCTTTTCCCTTTCCCCGCGTAATCTATATGATTATAACATATTATAATTCTATAAGTGAGTCTAGTGTGGTATTATTTTTGTGAAATATTCATAAGTTTTTTAAATTATGTTTCATATTTTACTAGTCCTAAGATACACTACAACTTTTATTCTTGTTATTTTTTGATTATTTTAAAGATATAAATTTTAACATATGGAAATGTTGTAGATATAAATATAATTTCTTTTAACTTTATATAAAATTTAGTTTATAATGAATGTGTTTTCCACACCAGATCTAGGAGTGGGGATTTGGGGCCCCTCACCAAGATTACTCTTGTGAGGACTGATTATTTAACATGATTTTAAGCCTTTAAAAGAAAGTGTGTAATATATCTTTTTCATGGGATGCATTTGGATATGTATGAATATGGTTTTAATTTAATATAGACTAGAAACACAATCTATGAGTTATGTTAAGGTTTGAATATCTATATGGTTTTAAAACTTGATTTATTATAATGTAAAATATATACAAAATAAATCCATTGAAGCATACATACATCCCAAAGGAATACATGATATAATATGGTGATATTAAATCCCCTTTAAAAATAACACTATTTTTTAGATTCTTTCTAAATGAAACATATGCCATGCCCTTTACCATTAAACTTGGTAGGTTCTACAAATGTAGAGTTCTCATGGATTATCTTTTTTAGGGCATATTATAAATGTATAACCATAAGTGTTAGGTAACTAAATCATAATGTTGGTTATGGGTTACTCTTAAATGGAAAACCCAAAGATTTAGGATACCATATTAATGGTGTTGAGATTATCAATATGATTTATTATACAAAGAATTATCTGTTAAACCATACAAGGGTGATATATGATCATGATTGGCATAAAACCTAACTATATATCTAAGTGGTGGTAAGAACTCTAATGATGTCTCGTTCATTAGTAATCTATGGTTATTGGTACACAAATGGATATTATGAGATTAAAATGGGCCATCATTTTAGAGGGAGAACATTTTTTTAAAATTTATTTGTTAAATGACTGTAAAGTATTATATTTATCTAATAAAATCTTCTATTACATTATAATTTCATCATTATCGTCAAAAAAAATTATAGTATGTTTGGTTATATATATATACCTATTCTATTATATATATATATATGAATGTATATTATATAAAATATTATTTTTAAAGGGACCATAGTCCCCATGTTTTTTCTTCTATGCATGTAAAACACACTTTGATGCGTTATTTATTTTTATTTCCAAATAGCATCCTTGGAAAACAAAAGTACCTCCTCTATGCTCCACCATGTAGACACGTATTCATTGTATTATTTCATCTTAGGATTTCGAAACACAAAATTTCCAATTACATTCCATGTATACCTTCCCATGACACCACTCAAAATGAGGAACTTTCCAATTTTTTGTTAAAATACTCTCTAGGAGAAATGTGGGTACAAATTACCTCCCAAAATGGGGAAAATTATTTAAATTGAGTGGGTGTTAACCCCCACTACTTCGATAGTAAATATTCCTTTATATTAACAATGCAATGAATTTACTCATACATTATAATCCAAAACGAATTTAAGATCAATTATTAAAAATAAAATCTTAATATAAACCATTACGTAGATCGATATAGAAGATTACGAATTTTTTCTAATAAATATTGAATCTTTTATATGTTCAAGGAATTTATTCTTGAGTAGAAAACTGTTTAATTTGTTAAAAAAATTATTATAGATGCGTATAAATGAATACAATGATTCACTAGAGGTTTCAAATGCATTAGATGAAGGATAATTAAAGGAACTTAAGTCTTCATTCATATAATCAATGTGATTGAGTTTGTTAATAACATTTGGAAATTAGAGGTCTTTTTTAATCTTGATATGGAAAGGGAATTAATTTCTCAATCGTTATTTAAAATTTCATGACATTGTGAATGAGATCAATAAAATATTTCACCATTTTCTCAAATTATTGGGGATAATGGAACATGTCATGAGTTGTTCTAGATATTGTGATGTGTTAATAGTATAATAGTGTAATGGTTTATGATAGAAGAAGAATGTTGGATTTCTCTAATAGTAAGACATAATCGTTAACACCTAAATGTGTTGACAATACAGAGGGGTCTTGTTCTATTATATGTAAATGTCTATATAACATAGAAGGGTGTGAGAAACTATATTTAAAATCAATGGTAAGTATTAGTGTTATAGAATCAATTATGTAATTTATCATGGTATAAGACACCAAATATACAATTTATAAAGGTTATATATATATAAGAGTACAATATTAAAGAAATAATTGATGAAGATTGTATTATTCATCCAAATTATAATTAAAAATATTATTAAATAATATATTTTAATGAAAAAATCAAGATTAGATGAATTTGAATAAATTATTTGTATTTTCATATCATTTCCCAGATATGATAATATAAATTATGGTTAAAACAATAGTTATTGTGAATAATGTAAAATGATAAAAATGGTTTATAATACATAAGCTAATATAAAATAATTGAGAAGAATGTAAGGATAAAAAAATTTCCCATAATAAATGTAATTTTCCATTTTTTTGAAATATGTAGGATATGATCACCCATTGATGAAATACATTAATGAATAGAATATTTTTTTAGAAAATATATCCATACACATTTTATAAAATATAGTATATAGATACAATAATTAATTAGTTAAATATTGTCACTAACGGAAATAATTTTTTTATTTCAATGAAAATATATTTTATGCCTCTTATCATGATATTGTGGAAAAATATATTTTTTCAAAGGTGTTTGTGGGGGTATGTTTAGAATTATATAAGTGTAAAATAAAAAAATATAATATTATGAGAATTAAAATTCGTCATAAAATTCAGTTAATATGAAAAATATATTTGGTTATATGGGTAAAATATTAATGAAAATACATACTCTAGTTACCAAGATACTATGAGGAATATGTTTGATTGAATGGGTCTAAAGAATAATGAGGATGATGATGATGGACCTAAAAAGGGTTATATGTAGAAAAAAAATATTAACATCGTAAAATTTTAGGTCATGAAGTAAATAAGTTTAAATACATTTCAATGATTTTAAAACTATGTATATGATTCTAATGTATCACCATTATGAAAACTAGATTTGTTCATATATGTTACCCACTAAAAGAGATTAGTAGGATGGTTTTGCCAGATATTCACATAATAATATGTTAGGGATCAAATAGATATGTAATGAGTTTAAAAACCCTTAAAAGTGTGTCAATACTCATGCCTATCTAGTATTATATCATATGTGATACGATAATATGGTCTCTTATGTAAATAATATTTTTAATTTTACAAGAGTTTAATAATATAAAATATTTCATGTTATGCAAAGTCAGTCTCCACTTTATCATTCTCTCATTTTGGTTTCAGATACTGATGAAGTGAAATGATAATTGACTTCTCAAAGGGTGACATTAAGTTTTCCTTAAAATATCTCCATTATGAAGTATGATAGACTATGAAGAAATGTTATGGTTAATTTTAGTATGGTTTCATATAGATATGTAAACCATTATCATGAGGCACAAAATGGGTTTTGTACACTGGATAGACCTCAAAGTATATCACATGGAGTTTCATACACTTTGTATTTGTTATAATAGGGGTTCATGTTTCATATTTGTATTTTACAATAATCTAGGTTAGTGATAAATCTAGTGTGAGAAACTTTATGCCTTAATACATCACTTATGAAATCATTGATGTTTAGAAAATAAGGTGTGGATGGGAATGTTATTGATCATGTTATTGGTTAGAAAACAACCAGGATGAGATTTTTACTCTTATATAACAAGCATGAAATTTGGGACCTCAATTGAAATGTACTATATAAGTGTATTTCCTTTCCAAGATAATAATTATTGTGTTTTTATCTATGAGATAGGGGGTATGTTGTAACATCCCAAACTAGGTCACCACTAAACTGGTGGCCGGACCGGTCACCACATGACCTCAAGCGCGTCTCCCCGTATTCCATAGGGTGCCGATTAGAAGCGAGGGTCTAAGGATAGCTAGTGGGGAGACTATAACCTCTTGTCAGTATTGCACAGTGTTATATCAGCGTGGATAACAAACAATAGCAGAAGTAGTAACTCATAAATGAGAAATAGCAGAAGAAAAATAATACTCATTTTATAAAAGTGGCCAACTCCAAATTATACCAAAGATGAATGCATGACATGCTAATGATACAAATTAAAAAATAGTGAACAAAACAGCATGCTTTACATTCTAATGCACAAATAAATAAATAGTGACTCAAAGCCCCAAGGGTGATCTCCTTGAGCATCTCGAGCCTCATCTCGGTCCTCTGCTCCTAATTCCCAAGTAAATGCAAACAACATAGTCCTGTAACCAAATAGAATATACTCGGGTACCCATTGCAATTGTGGCCCAAGTAGGGTGTGAGATATAAATCTCAGTAGGCCGGGACCACTAGTGTCTACACCAAATCCATACATTTAATAAATAATTTAAATCATGTGAAGGCATGCGTAAAATAAAGCAGTACAATGTAACTATATACTCAAGTACCTACTTCAGCCCCCAGCTAGTGCCTGAACCTGCATTATTCATTTGTCATGCATACTCAACAATCATTACATAATAATTTTTCATTTATCCATTACTCAAATATTATTATGAAAGTCTTGAGATTCGGCCTACGCCCAACGTCCCCCGTATAAGTAACTTAGCAATGATGTCTATGAACACCATCTATGTAATCAAAGTAAAGTTCAAATCCAAGCTTCTGCTTTGGCTTGGTTAACGCATCATATGTTATTCAATTAAATCATTCATATATTATGTCTAAGACTATTCACTAAAATAGTTATTTTCTCCTGGTTCTGTCCACTAACAGTGGTTCACCCATTTCATAAAAATGTCTGAACCCTTTCTCATAATCAATTCACAAATCATCATGTCACAATAGCCTTCATTAACCATTAAACTCATTTCAAGCCTGAAAAATTGGACCCACAATCCAATGTTAATTAATGGGTGTAGAAAATTATGTCTAGCACCCTTGTGAGTATTCAGAGAATTAGTCCATGTCACACAACCCATGGGTATTTGAAGCATCAGTCACTATCCCATAAAAGAAAGATTTCTTTAAAGCTAGGGTAGAACACCATGTCTAGCACCCTGTGGGTATTTGGAGCATCAGTCCCTATCACAAAGCACATTTATCAAACATACATATACATCTATCATTGGTTTTGAACGCCATTTTTAACACCCTGTGAGTATTTGAAGCATCATTCCTTGTCTCACAACCAATTTATCAAATATACATATACATATATCATTGGTGTCGAACGTCATGTAAAACACCACAAAACCGATCTTTTAATAAATTCAACAATTAATTAACAACACAAATCACTCTTCAGATAAGTAAACACTTAATTAACAATTCAACATATCATTAATTAGTACTTAATTATCAATTAATTATTCTTAGCAATCCAACTTAATAATTAACTCAGCACTTAATTATCCAAATTCTTTAACAAGTCCGAACTCGTCCATTCAATCAATGGTTCATCCATGACATTAACAATCTATAAACACGCCATAATAATCTCAAAACATGCTAAGAAAATCCAAGACAGTAAGTGACCATCAAAAACAACATATCATATCTCTAAACAACTCCATCCTAGACAACTTAAGGCATGGAAATAGAACACTCATAAAAGGTAACCTTTGCCAACAATTATAACAGCCTATCAATTCAAAATCTTAAATTAATGTTTGAAATTTAATTAATTCAACAATTAATTAATTAAATCACATCTCTTTAACCAATCATCACTTAGTTAACCAGTTACCATTTTACATGTAATAATTAATCCCTCCATTGATTATTACCAGTTTCCAATTATCTTTTGAACATGTCAAATATTCAAAATTCCCCATAATCAGTAAAGGCCACAATCTCATTCCAACTCATGATTTGATAAATAATTCTACAATTAATTATCCTTATCTTCAATCTCCCCATTCCAATAATTTAACTATTTAATCATATCACTTTAACCAAGTTAGACAAACATGCTTAAACTCAACACAAGTTCAAGTCCTCACTTATCTCATTTGGGAAGAACTAATCAACAACATCAAAAGTGTCATTCGTTGACATATCATAACGAAGGAAACTCGCATTCCTAATTTATTTAAAGAAACCATAATTCATAAATAATGTGTTAATGATTTGGGACCCTACCTCGGGGTATTGACGAAAACCACAATGAACGAAGAACCCTCAAGAGAAATGAGTTGATTCTTCATGAACCCACCATATATCTCTTCTCCTAGAAAGTCCAAGACCACAACTCATCATACCTCTTATCAACACACTTAGATTTACAAATAACAGGTGTAGATCTTAGAAACTGTGGGAAGAGGAGGTGTAGATCTATGTATATCTAAGAAACCGAACAAGAACAAAGAAGAACATCTACCTACCTCAAGAAATACGCTTTGATTTGCCAAGAGGAGCCTTAAGATCGCCTCCAAAATGCTTGGAAGAGGTTCTCCTACCTTCAAGGGATGATGATCCCTAAGTATGGCCAATTTGGAGGAAAAATGAGCCATCTAAAGGCAAAAATGAGCGAGATCCACAATTTAAGGATCTCATTTATGTGCCTGCATGGTTTGTTCACACGGTTTGACAATCCGTGCGCTAACCATGCATTAGCTACTACCTCGACCACCCTTCTCAAACAGTTTGGCCGCACGGCTAGACAAACCGTGCACCTCCCGTGTGACTTCCCCTTTACCTAAAAATTTCTATCAAAGTTCAAAAAAAATGACATCTTTAGGTGTTCCCACACTCGGAATAAAATTCTGGAGCTCAGATTAAAAAGAACGAACCGTTGAAAAACTGAAAAAGAATTTTAGAAACATTCATAATTTTTAACCGGGTTCAAAACACAGGATTCTGCATTATAACCACCTAAAAAACTTATCTTCCCCAGGAATGCATCAGTAACCACTACTAAAACAACGAACCTACCATGGTCATTTAATCTCGTTAGAAGTGACGCATTGCATTCCCAACGCCAAACACACCTTTAACCCTTCTCAAACCTGATGAATAATCCTTTTTAACTAGTTCCAAAGATTACTCTAAAGATAAATCATCGAAATAGATCTTATACCTTAGGTCAATAGAAGGACCTTTTCAATGAAAAAGGTTGAACCTCGATCAAACAATAGAACAGGTTTCTCATGCTTCACTCAATGACAACACAGACCCAAAAGCCACTTTGGCCTTTTATCTAACGATGTGCTTTTAAAACTATTCCAAAACAATCCTCCAGTATAACGATGTCCTTAACCAAAATCTGGTAAATTTCAAAGTCAAGCCATTTCAAGGCTATTTTAAAAACATCCATGCCCTAACTTGAAAAAGTAAATAGCCTAAAGAATAAACACATCCCGCGTACTACCTAGATAACAACTACTCAGCATGCCCAACAACATTTAAATTGTAGTGTGGCACAAGACTGATACTATCGTAGTGTCTCTATGACAAGGTCATGAAAGGGGCATGCTCATCATGTCTGGAGGAGTGCACTATAAGAGAAAATCGAGGTCATGAAGAAGATTAGTCAAAACACTACCAGAAAACTCTATTCTAAAATCTCAGAATCACCTGCGAACACATTCATCGTGAAAAAAGTGGCAATACCCACCTTAAGATTTCTCATGGCATCTTAAGAAAAGATCATCCGCTCACCAGTGCGCTAGATTAACAAGAATATCGGCATGTCATAACACCATGGTCTTTCGAAAACTATTCCATGTATTGAAACGAAACTTATTCTTTAACGCTAAAGTTACTATAAATTGAGTTGACCCAAGACCATACTCAACAGTAATGAAATACTTATTAAGAAGTCATTTTTCCTCATACAACAAATTTCCTGGAAGACGCCATAACCAGTCATCCATTACCAAGAAGAAAGGGTCAAACAAGCAACAATGCAGCTGACTATGCCCAAGGCACGTCTAACAAGCTGACAAAGAGAATTACCTGATGCTCAAGCCCACAACAAGGTCAAGAAACACATCACCACCCGTTCGATCAAGGTGTCATAGAAAACTGGAAGTCCTACCTGGGAAGATGGCACCCAACAACTCCAAAAGAGTGAGAAAAGCCATAGTTCTAGGAAGGCATTTATGTTTTGAGAGTGCTACTGACCGCAGGTTAGCCCCTTATGAAGAAAAACTATCAACCCTAAACCGGGTGACTTCAAACAAGTCACTAGGATCAAAATCCAAACATAAGGCCATTTCTGAGGATATTAATTCCTTTGAAAAGTACTCATGCTTCCGTTCCAAGGAATCTCAAGAGATGTCTGAACTACCCTTTACATGAGGGTTTTAAACAGTGGACATCGCAATAGGTTCCATTTCTAAGCCTCTTATATTTAATCACTTTTAATCTTTAATCATCAAAAAATATAATCAAAATATCAAGTACCATTTTCAAAACACCCCACGGTAAAACATTCAAGTTTCATAAAACTCCCTTTTTAAAACATTTAAGTTAGTTGGCATCCTGTCATTTTCAAGAAATTTATCAAAATAAATTTCTTTTATGAAGATAAGGCGGCCTATGAGGATCCCATTTTAACCAACCTAGGTTCTCTATAAAACAACGTAATAGAAAACGCAGAGGTATTAATATTTTAAACACCCAAATGGGTAATTTCATAAAAACACTCCCCAACTGACCTACATGGGTGCAGTTTCATTTTAGAAGCTAGCCATTTGATTTCAAATCAACATTAAACATCTTTCAAATTTATAATCATTTCACGTGGAATCAATTCAACACTTTTAATATGAGTCGTCATTTCCCAATTCATGAAGCACCCATACAATCCATGGATTGAAAATTGTCTCTCATTAATCAATAATAGTGTCAATTCAGAAATTAACATGATCAACCTAATGGTCCAAATTATATGGGTGGCCACCTACCAATCGATAAGGCACCCATACACCTTATCGTTGGATTTTGTCTCCAATTTAACACAATAAACATTTATTTAACATTTTATCATTACCAGCCCTTTCACATATCAAAACATCTCTAACATGTTAGAATAAGTAGTAACACAACAACATGATATAACATGGAAGCATGTCACAACAACAAAACATACTAATATCCAAGGCAGTACGGAATATAATCACTCAATCATGTTAAATCTATCACTGTAACATGCTATCTAGAGAGGCATGCTAAAGCAGATAAAACATGGAATTACACCCAAAGAACATAGTACAAATTACCAGACATCCTACTAATGCAACTACATGGCATGTTATATACAGGACATGTGAATCTCTATGTGCCTATGATGATGCATGTATGAATCTTCCATTCCATATCGGGCCAAGAAAATTATTCATTTCAAAATTTTCAAAATCAATAAACATAGGAAAATACACCAGTCAAATAAGGTAAAATCATATCGACTATAACCTCTAATAGTACAAACATCAATTCCCATCCCTGGAGACTTGGTTATTTCTTGTACATGAGGTGATCAGTCCTAAGAAAAACTGTTAACCCAAGTGCCGACACATTCGTAGTCTCCTGTATACCAACCCCAAAATAGTAATACAAAGAAAAAAAAAAGAAATCTAAACCTCGGATACCACTTTGTAAGGTCCCGACTCGGGTCACCACTAAACTGGTGGTCGTACCGGTCTCCACATGACCTCAAGAACATATCCCTGTATTCCAGAGGCTGCCGACTAGCAATGAGGGTCTAGGGATAGTCAGTGGGGAGACTATACCCTCTTGTAAGAGTACCACATCGGTATATCAATGTGGATAACAAACAATTGGGAAAGAAGTAACTCATAAATGACAAACAGCAAAAGACAAATAATAATCATTTTATAAAAGTTTCCAACGCCAAATTATATAGTAGATGCATTCATGTCATGTTAATGATACAAATTAGAAAACAGTGAACAAAACAGCATGCTTTACATTCCAATGCAGAAATAAATAAATAGTGAATCAAAGCCCCAAGGAAAATCTCCTCAAGAATCTTGGGCCTCCACTCAGTCCTCTGCTCCTAACTCCCAAGTAAATGCAAACAGTACAGTCCTGCAACCAAATAGAATCTACTCGGGTACCCAGTGCAATGG
Source organism: Viscum album (assembly GCA_963277665.1). Lineage (NCBI taxonomy): Eukaryota > Viridiplantae > Streptophyta > Magnoliopsida > Santalales > Viscaceae > Viscum > Viscum album. Next base: position 1,029,349,433 of record OY728126.1, read on the forward strand.
CGGCCCGAGTAGGGTGTGAGATATAAATCTCAGTAGGACGGGACCACCGGTGTCTACTCCAAATCCATAGATTTAATTAATAAATTAAAACATGTGAAGGAATGCATAAAATAATGTAATCAGAACAAAGTAACTATATACTCAAGTACCTGCTTCAGCCCTCAGCTAGTGTCTGAACCTGCACCATTCATTTGTCTTGCATACTCAAGAATCATTACAATTTTTTTTCATTTATCAATTACTCGAATATTATTATAGAAGTCTTGAGAATCGTACTACGCTCGACATCCCCAGTATAAGTCACACATCAAATATGTCTCTGAAGACCATCTTTTCAATCAAAGTAAATCCTGAATCCAAGCTTCTGCATTGGCTTGGATAACGCCTCATAAGTTATTCAATTAAATTTTTCATATATTATGTCTCAACCTATATACTTAAATAGCGATTCGCTCCATGGATTGTCCACTAACAGTGGTTCACCTAATTCATAAATAAGTCTGAACCCTTTCTCATAATCAATTCCCAAATCATCATGTCACAACAACCTTCATTAACCATTAAACTCATTTCATGCATGAACAATTGGACCCACAATCTAATGTTAATTAATGGGTGTAGCCCATTATGTCAAGCACCATTGTGAGTATTATTAGAATCATTCCATGTCTCACAACCCATGGGTAATTAGAGCATTAGTCCCCGTCCCATAAAAGAATGTTTTCATTCAATATGGGGTAGAACGCCATGTCTAGCACCCCGTGAGTATTTGGAGCATCAGTCCTTATCTCACAACCCATTTATCAAACATACATATACATCTATAATTTTTGTCAAACACCATGTATAACACCGTGTGAGTATTTGAAGCATCAATCCTTGTCTCACAACCCATTTATCAAACAAACATATACATCTATCATTGGTGTCGAATGTCATGTCTAACCCCACAAAACTAATCCGTTAATTAATTCGACAATTAATTAACAACACAAATCACTATTTGGATAATTCAATACTAAATTAACCATTAAACATAACATTAATTAATAATTAAATAACAATTAATTATTTTTAGCAAGCCAACTGAATAATTAACTCAACACTTAATTATCCAAATTATTTAAAAACTCTGAAACTGTCAATTCAAACAGTGGTTCGTCCAGGAATTTAACAATCTACAAACACACCATAAGCATCTCAAAACATACTAAGGAAATTCAAGACAATTAGTGACCATCACAAAAAACATATCATATCTCTAAACAAATCCATCCTAGACAAATTATTCCATGGAAACATAAAACGCATAAAAAGGTACCCTTGGCCAACAATCGTAACAACCAATCAATTCACAATCTTAACATAATGTTTGAAAATTAATTAATTCAAGAATTAATTAATTAAATAACATCTCTTTAACAAATCATCAATTAGTTAACCAGTTACCATTTAACAAGTAATAATTAATCCCTCCATTAATTATTACCATTTTCCAATTATCTTCTGAACATGTCAAATATTCAAAATTCCCAATAATCAGTAAAGGTCACAAACTCATTTCAATTCATGACTTCATAATAAATTATACAATTAATTATCCTTATGATCAATATTCTAATTCCAATCATTTATCTGTTTAATCATATCACATTAACGAAGTTAGCCAAATATGCTTAGACTCAACACAAGTTCAAGTCCTCACTTGTATCATGTGGGCGAAACTAATCAACAACATCAAAAGTTTCATTCAATGACATATCATAATGAAGGAAACTCACTTTCCAAATTTATTTAAAGAAACCATAATTCTTAAATAAAGTTTTAACGATTTGGGACCTTACCTCAGGGTATTGACAGAAACCACAATGAACGAAGAACCCTTAAGAGAAACGGGTTGCTTTTTCAAGAACCTGCCTTTGATCACTTCTCCTATAATGACCAAGACCAAAACTCATCATACTTGTCATCAACACACATAGATTTACCCATAATGAGTGTAGATCTAAGAAACTGTTTGAAGAGGCAGTGTAGATCTAAGTAGATCTAAGAAACCGAAGAAGAATAAAGAATAACATCTACCTACCTCAAGAAATCGGCTTCGATTTTCCAAGAGGAGCCTTCAGATCACCTCCAAAATGCTTGGGAGAGGCTCTCATACCTTCAAGGGAGGTTTATCCCATGTTATGGCTACATAGGAGGAAAATGATCCATCTAAAGGCAAAAATGAGTGAGATCTACAATTTCAGGATCCCATTTAAGTCCTCGCACGGTTAGTTCTAACGGTTTGAAAAACTGTGCACTAAATGTGTGTTAGCTACTGCCTCAGCCACCCTTCTCGCACGGTTTGGCCACACGGTTAGAAAAACCATGCGTCGTCTGTACGGAAGCTACAACCTCCAAGACCAACTACGCAGGGTTTTGGCCGCAAGATTAGACAAACTGTGTGTCGCCAGTGCAACTTCCCCTTTACCTCAAAACTTCTATCAACATTCGAAAAATGACATCTTTAGGTGTTACAACACTCAGAATAAAATTCTGGAGCTTGAATTAAAAACAACGACCTGTTGAAAACAAAAAAAAATTCAAAAAAATTCGTAATTTTTAACCCAGTTCGAAACATGGTATTCTACATATGTGATGTGCTATTCTATAAGGATTAATGAAATGTGATATATTTATTGACTTGTTAAGTCAATACATAGAGTATTGATAAAATGTGAGTGGCTATATGAGACTTACATATTTTAAAACCTATGGATTCATGATGATTTTTAGAAATGAATCATATGAAAATTCATGCTTGGATAAGATAAAATCAGTGGACAGAAGTACATATATATTTTTGTTTGATGAAGATCAGGACAAATACCTTTGTAACTTGAAAAGAGTTGATTTTTTTCTAAAGTTTTATCATTTATTTCTGACATGAACTCATGAATTCATATTTTATTTCAATTCTAAAAAGTCCTATGGTTACCCTTTTTGGTTGGAGGAATAGTGATTCAGTATTAACTTCTAGAGATACTCTAAAATTTCAATGATGTTTATCTGAGAGGAAGTTTGGATGAATATTCACATGGAATTAAATATAATGTGATACAAAGTGAATTTTATTTTATCGTTCCAAAAAAAATTATAAGATATCCAAATGTATACTTGGATATGGTTTCATATTTTATTTTATATTAAACATTATAAAGTGAAATAAGACTAAAACTATATGGATTTAGTTAAAGTGTGAGATTGATAGAGATATTCCCTAAATCCATTAGTAAATATGACATATAAATGGACTATATCTTATTATATGATGTAGATATATAATATGATATACCATATATAAACAAAATACAAAATGTATTATTTTGATTGGTTATATAGTATGGGATATCTGAGTTATCCCACTACTTCATTAACCCTATTATAATGAAAAATAAGTTTTTGTCACATGTGATAATATTGATTAATCATAGTTAACATTTTATTTGGATGCCAAATGTTAACATTCAATAATCTTCAATTCATGACTGTTATTGATGGATCATGTTTGAAATGAGGAAACATTTCAGAAAAAATATGGGTAACTAAGGTTAACAAACAGTACAACCCATAACATTAATCGAACATTGCATAATGATTTGGTAAGTGCTATAGAGACTTAGTGAAAGTATCCAAGTTATATATAAATAGGTCCAAGTCCATAGAGATAGTTGATGAATTTTATGGATTCTCCCTTAAATAAAATATTCTTTTATTTCATATATTATCCAATATAATATCATATTATAGGATTGAAGAGGGTATGACCAATATGATAGGTAATTGATAACACCCTATGGATACACCAGAGGTGGGAGTATAATGGACGCCTCTTAGTGACATTTATTAAAAAAATTATGAAGATTATTATCTAACACATTTACAATTAAAGGTAAATGAGTTTTTCATTTTATTAGTATCATGAATTTGGTTTCAACCAAGAATGATCTTTGGATTTGAGGATTCTATTTTTCTGGAATCCTTGAATGACTGTCATTATATCCTTAAAAACCCATTAGTATCTCATTGTATAACTCTTTTTTATCTCAAATCCAGAAATTAGTTTTTTAAGGTATTGTAATTTTCAATGACTGTAGATGAATAAACTATGATATGTGATAAGTGGGATCTAACATGAATCAGGTAGGTAGTCTCCAAATTTTACCTTTTCTGTACATTAATTTCATGAAATTTTTGATATTTCAGTGTTTGTGAATGGGTGTAAACAGACTATAATAGGACCAAATAGGGTTTACATACACATTAAGTGGTGGGTGAGTACTATTAAGATAATATTTGATCCTATAAGCTTTATTATGTGATCACATGGATATAAATAGATACATTCCATGTGTTATGATTTGAGAACCATGGAAATAAAACCCGTAGAGGGTGTTTATATATGTTACTTCTATTTTTGGACCCTGATAGGTGCCTTTGAGATTTCCACAACCTAGTTAAAGATTTTATCTGTGATAATCATGTTTTAGAATTAGCCATTTGTGTTATTTGGAGTAGTTGTTAGACAATATGGATTTATTGTCATAAAACAGGTTGTCTTGTGATATCATAAGTCATAACAATATTGGATAGGTGTATATCAAGAGATTCTTGGTGTAGTAAGTAAGGATAATTGTTATCCTAGTGTATAAATTGGGTTAGCATATGTCACACATGATTTATAATTTATTCTTATTGGTGAGAGACCACCAATTTTATGAGTATAGAAAGGTGGTAAGAATGCATAATTATCCTCTTATATATGTTGAGTATATATTCGTTTAATCCATGCCTAATTATAGTTCTCTATATGATGACTATAGGTAATTAGGACAGAGTCTTTATTACCTGGTTAATGTTATGATTATAGGTAGGTGGGATGCATTCCTACATAATTTCTAGTATGTGATGAGTATTGATGGGTTGGATATATGCAATCATAGTGTCTTATGTGTGATGGACATATATAGGTTATAAATATTTTTTCCTAGTTCTTGGAATTTTATTACTGTAGGGAGTTGTATGATATACCACCCACCTTTTATATGATGTGCTAGACTATAGTAAACTCGATCCCACATACTATAACTATCCGAACTAGATAGGGCCGCACATCTGGGTGGATTATTATTTATTTACATATCATATCATTTATGAACTTATATATATTAGATCATTTTTAGGATACCATTGGTGGTGTAAATTATGTAATTTTCTTACATACTAGGAGTGAACCTTGGTGGGTGTATATAATTCATGTCCTATGACAAAAGAAAGAGAAAAAGACTAGTGATCAATGGGTGAACTGGAGATGGATGTAAGGAATTTGGATATGGTACTAGGTGTTTCCTTTGATTCGCTTGTTATTTATGTCTCCATTGTTTAATCATTTTGTATTATACCTTATATAAGATAAATTCACTAGGAAATTGTGCGTCTAATATATGACCTATATGATAAATTATGAGAGACAAATATTATATTTGTGGGTGATATTTTATTTATGGTTGGCCAATTATTGTAAACATTATATTATTCATTAGTGTTTTTATGATTGTTTTTTATTGTTACATTAAAAATTTTGTAAGACGATAGAGGATATAGTCTCCCTAGAATATTTAAACATACTTGATATGTGTTATAAAATTTGGGTATATGATACGGCTTTCCAAAATAATGCAGTGTTACAGTTTGGGATATATAAAGATTTACCTAGGTTGATTCATTACAATGTGGTATGAAAACCTTATTTTAAACTTTTTCCTATTTAGTACATGGTAAAATAAGATATTATGGTCATAACATGGGATGATTCATATTCATGCTCTTATCCAACACTTATTTGGGGAAAATCTATGTTATAAGGTAGTGGGATTGTGATTCTTGTATTTTGACAATAATAATTTTGTGATTTCAAGGAATATAGCAAGAGTTGTTTTTTGTTATTTTATTCATCACATGGTGTAAAAAGAAATGTGTTCTTGTGTCATATTCATCATTTAAGTTAACATGACATATGTATGGATATATTTTGAAGGAAACATTTTTATAAAAATAGGTTTGGTAAATGAAAACACCAATAATTATTTACAAAACTTTTTTCAAAATAAATTATTAATGTAAAATTAACTATCTAAACTTATGGATACTAAATTTCTATATGATTACTGTTCAATTAAAAATTAAGTGATCTGTTTGTTTTTTTTTTGACCAAACCCTTAGAGTGTGTATGCTGAGAATGTGGATTCCTCAGGTTATATGGATTCTTTATGTTGGTAAGGTGTATATAGAGTAGTGAGATGGATTTTCTATTAAATATTTTGATAAATTAAAATATATATATATATATATATGTATTAGAAATTTCATGATCCTTTTTTATAGTTTCAATGATATAATATCATGTTGGCCTCTAGTCGAGAGTCAGTAGGGTGGATATGTGGATATTCCAATAGTGGTAGCATCCAAACCCCCATTAGAACAATGAATAAAGGAACATTTTCTGTAATTTATTGATTTCGTTGATCGTTGTGATTTTAGGTATAATACATTTATGATATACATTACTATATGGTTAAGAATTTACTACCACCCCTATTCTATGGTGAGGGTGACCTATTTTCTATTGGTGATTGGGTAAATTCAATCTGTTGCATGTTTAATCAAATAAAAAACCTGATAGATATAAGGGCGTAGCAGGTAACCTAAAATTTAATATGGAATTTCCAAAAAAATATTAGGATATTTGGATATAGTCTTTTTGAAGAGGGGTTTTGAAGAAGATATATAGAATCATTTATTTACAAAATTTACCCTAACATAGGAAAGATCGGGAGAGTGAACGAGTTCATATAACTCACCAGGGGTAATATATTGGTTATGGATTATATTATTTTCTTTATAGAGATTCTTTATTTTACTATGATGTTTTATAGTGAATATATTGTTAGGGTTGTGTATTTTTAGTTTGGTTTGAGGCATCTTATATGAGTTTAGGATATCATTTCATCCTAAAATCATTTTATGTGATAGGGAAATAGGGAAACTTTTCAAAGGGTAAACTTTTAGAGGGTATAATATATGGGTATTCTTAACCATTTAATAGTATTGGTAGTTGATATTTGGGTAAGATAATATAGATGTTTGATTAATATTTCTATGGTGGTGAAGGGATGCAAGAGTATGGGTTTACATCAACCCCTTGACGGATTACCCATCATTAGTGTTTCCAGTGTATAATACTTTTGCATAAATGATCTAAGTGTCACTATCCATCATGTAAGTTTCCTTCTTATGGATATATTGAACATCTATAGTGGCTTTTAATGATTTCCAATTTACTATGTTTTGAGTGAGGTTCTACTCAATCGTGAGGATTGAGTGTTTGGTCTGGGGAATGGCCTCAGAGATATATTTGGGTTTCTTCTAGTCGATCAAAATGTGAAAGTGGATATGGGGAAAAGAGATAGGGTATTATGAAAGTTAGTTTCTACATTAGAGATAGATTTATAGATTCCAAGACTAAGTTATTGTAAAAGAACACTATTTTATAGTTCAATAGAAACCACTCGATATAGTATAGGGATCATCGAATATATGAGGTAATATCATCATTGCATTGACTATAGATTATATTTTATTCAAATCATTTACAATTTAATCATTTTTTATACATTTTCTGTTAGTAATTTTGGGTGGATGATATTGTTTTTATAGTGATATTTACCATTGACAAACCTCTAGGGATGTTATATGAGGATATTATGAGACACATAGGAGAAATCATTACAGTGAGTGGTTATGACGATTATAGGACCTTTCTTATAACAGATATGTTTAGATTTTATGCGTTTCTCAGGATGGTTTGGTGGAATTTTTACTAATATCACATCAATTACTATCATAGGTGAGTGAAATTAACTTATCCTACAGGTGATTTCTATATTTTTCTCTTTTAATAAGATATGTAAATAGGTCATGATAGACCAGATCATCAACCACTATGAATGATTAAACCCTAGTAAGTGAGTCTTGTTTTAGAGACTGAGGAAGAGATCAGATAACCGGTCTCTACTCCCATTGTATATCAAAATCAATATGTCATCCCTGATGATTTAGGAATATTTTATCTTAAGATATTGATCAAGTTCATGATCATCCTTGATCTAGGTATGAAGCCTATATTGATGCCACTATATTGAATGAAACATATAGTGTTTTTAGAATTGATGGTCTAGTTGGATGACCCAAAGAAAAAAAAGGGTTAATTAACCTGAGAAGATCATTTTGGAGATCATTTATTTTATTTTAAAATAAATGTGAAAGGATATAAAAAAATGTGTACAAAATATAAAATAATAAACTATTTGATGACCATGAATTGGTATCTGTTAGTCATATAGATGAGCCATTTGATTTATTGAGGGTATCGTGGTGTTTGTATAATATAAATCTTTTTGTAGTTTATCTCTTTCTAAGGTAGAGGATTTAGTACATATCATGAACTAATTTCAGAAGAACGTATGGATTGTATGAGTTCCTCATAAAATAATATAGCCTAAAAAAATACTACTTGTTTTTATAGACATAATGAATAAAATATTTCCCATGTAGGTCAATTAATTCATGGTTGGATTCATTAATAATATCATATTATTTTCTCATATATTGGAGGATCATGGATGGTATCAAGAGATTGTACTCGGTATATTGAGTGAGCATAGATTTTCTCCCAAATTTTTGAACTTTTACTTCTATATATAGAATGTTCACTACATGGTGAATGCCATATCTGAGTCTAGAATATTGGTAAACCCCAAGAAGGTTAATGTTATGATTTCTTGAGAGTGTCACAACAATGTGTTCGATATTTAAAGATTTATATATTTTTTTGTATTCAACTAAAATTTTATTCAGAACTTCTCTCGATTGGAATGGTTTTTGATTACCCTATCTAATAAGGGGGTGGGGTAGTTAGACTGGATTAATCAGTGATAGATTTATTTTCAAGATATAAAGGGGGCGATTAAATTCACCTATGATGTGGACTTTATTCAATATTAGTAAAGTATATATGGTATATTATAATGAATATGAAATTTTAATTGATTAATTTTTGATTTATTATGTGCAGTTTATCATATATAGGTCTTAATAGTTGAGATGAAATGATAAAAATTATTCAGCTCATGATTTATATAAGATGAATTATTCTATGAATTCAAATTACAGTAGTGCTTTATTAATTGTGAGTGTTTTTTGGTGTATAATTACAAAAAGAGCCTCATATATTTATTATCACATCATGGAATAAATATTTGTTGAAGGAGATGGGTTGAATAACTGCAGTGGTTCATTTTTTGGATTATTTACACCCTTAGTATGTGGAATATAGTTTCTTATTTCTTAGTTAGAAGAAGAAGATGTCGAGGGTGTGTAAATCCAATGCTGAGTGGAAGTTGGTAAAAATATTTTTTGAGTTTCATTTGGGTGTCCCAATGTATTAGGGGATAACATCAATGACTTATATGAACATCAACTCAATATTGTTAGATCAAGTAAAATAGGTTCAGTTGATTGACTCATGATGGTAGGTGATGAGGGAGAGAATATATATTGAGGAAATATTTGTACGATAGAATCAGGGAAATGATGATGTTATTTATGTTCATAGAATGGTGGGTTCCATATAATAATATACGTGGTGCTTATGTTGCATTCCCACATTTCAAAATAGGTGGTATACCGTCGGATAAACCATGATATCTGATAAAAATATTTTTTGGCCAATATAAAGAGTGAGATAGAGAGCTTTGTATCAGGATACCTCATCTTTTAGTGAGTGAAGTCCCAAAATCAAATGCATATTAGTATTGTTCAGAAATTATCCATTCCTACATGGATATATGATGAGGTCTCCATCGGATTTATATTGGGGTTTATAAGGTTTCCTTGATGAGGGGATGAAATGTTGGCCAATATTAATCCTTTAACAGAGGTGGCATGCTTCTTGTTAATATAGGGGACACAATTGATTTATGATATAGGGTTATTGTACGTGAAGGTATAGTATTACCTATTTTCCATGAGTATCATATTACAGCATGATACTATGTTGTAGTACCATTTCTAGTAGCATCTTCGATGATAATTAGGTACTGTGGTAAATCTCATAATAATATACCATCCTCAGACTGATGGGCGGTCTGAGTTTATGTTTTATGTTCTATAGGATATGAATCCATCATGTTACCTATATTTTGGTGGATCGTTATAGAATCATATAATGATTATGGAGTTTTACTATAAGAACGATTATCAAGTGATTATCCATATGATTCCCTTTTCAGAAATTTATGGAAGGTCATGTCAATTTTCTCTATACTGGATATAGTTTATAGAGTCTTCTTTAATTGGTCTAATTATAGTTCGTGTGACATTAAATCATATCTATGTGGTCTAAAGGAGTGTGGAAACTGCTCATATATAGAAAAAATAATATTCACATCAATGATGTTAGCCTCCAGAGTTTTTGGTGGGTGATCACATCTATTTTAGATTTTTTCCTCAATTGGGATACTAGTAACTAAGGAGGAAAGTGAATTGATCAAAAAAAAATTGGATCCATTTTAGATCAGAGATATTATTAGTGAAATTGTATCTTATATAATACATCCTATGATATATATTTTGTACAATATTTATTCCATGTGTATATTCTTTTAGATATATGTGTCAAACCCCCTCTCATGTGATTAGCATTGAGGTTGTGCAGTTGATGGTTGGTGAGTCCTTTTGGGAGAAGACTATGGGTATTATAGATCAGCATTATATGATACTTCATTAGATGATAGTAAACCTAATTCATATAATATGGTGAACAGGTGTATATAAAAGTTGTTCTATGGGTGGGAGAATGATAAGAAAGTGTAGTGGCCAAAGCATTTCATCCAATATGGTTTGTGAGTTATCTTGGGGATGAGAAGTGTCATGGTGGGGATTTCATAATAGCCAAATTATTTTGAGGTGAATTTGAATTTAATTTTTTGTATCTCATATTAGGGAAGTTCTATTTTTTGTAACATTTAGATAATTTTGTGGGAGTTTGGATTTTTGGGTAATATGAGGGTCATTGGAAATTGGCTCATTTTTTCTATAGGTTCCAACAATTACCTGATAGCCTAGTACTAAAATCTTGATGTATTGAAAGTGGGGTAAGTGTCTCTAGGTGAACCACAATATGGATTGATGTTCCTAGTCAAGAATTTAGTCTATTAATGGGTACAAAGTTGGATTGTATTTGGTACCTAGTGGCCTCTATGATTAATTTTGAAAAATAAAATTTATTTAATTTATAAAATAATAAAATGTATCCCCTCTTACCCACTCAAACTAAATATGAACACCATGCCCTATTATCACTTTCTATATATTTAAAATGAATTTATATTAATTTTTATATTGGTCTCATGTGTTTTACATTTTATTAGATCTCATTAAATTTATATCGCATTATAATGAATTGTATTTGAGTTTCATATCATTGTCATATTGTTCTTTCTAATGATTACCTAAATCATTGGTTTCTGTGTGGTTATAAAATTTTCTTTGATTGGATAGTAGTTATCCTATTATTTTTTATTATTTGGATAGAATAATAATGCGGCAGGTGGTCCCAATATATTAAATTTGTATATGAATTTATCACTTTGTATGATATGTTTGTCATTGAATGAGTGTGAATTAATTAGAATCAAACTCAATTGGGTTTCCTTACATGTTTAGTGGTGTGTGAGTCTTTTAGTATTATAATGGATCCTTTAATATTTATACATTGGTTAAAGATCTAATTATGCATTTTTTCAAATAAAAATTATTGAGAAACCTTAAATTTGGAACCCTCAAAAGATGTACATGTATGTGACCTGATTTATTAGTACATGATAAATGTCATTGAGTGTTGTTCTACCAAGATAAAGTCTGTATATGTGATAATCTAGTATATATCTTATCATTTTATAGGAATTTTGGATGCTAGGGTGTGATATGAATTGATCATCATGTGATATGAAATTTTATTATATCATGAGTCACGTCAGGGGTTCCTAGGATTAATCATGGAATATCTCATTAAACAATATAAGGGAAGTGGGTATCCTTGTGAGTAAATTAATCCTTGAGTGGTTTTATAGGATGCAATAATTAATCATATAGGTTATATTCCACCAATGTGATGATTATAGATAGGTGGGGAATAATTATAATTACCCTATAGTGTGTGATGAGTATAGGAATATTGATATAGGCATAATTAGCATCATGTGTGTGAAAATAATTTGTGGGTGTGGAATGTACCTATATATCCCCTTCTATGTGATGAGTATAAGAATGTGGGTCCAAATTCTATGTAGATTTTAAATGTGATGAGTTCTAATTAGTTCTATGTATGCTGAATTATAGCCTTAGGTGTAACAAGAATGTATATATTATAGAAATATTGATCTAGAACATGGATTATGATTAGTATAGGGGTTAGACTCAAACAATCAAAACCCTAATATTATGTCTAGAAAAAATGGGAAAGTTTAATCTCACATGTTGGAACTATCAAAATCATGTAGAGTCCCTCATTTGGGTGGATCATAATACTAATTGTTACAATATGTATTATGTTTTTATTTATATATATATATATATATATATATATTATCTCATGTATACACTCATATATATTTCAATTTTTAAGAAAACCATTGGTGGTGTACTACTAAGAATTTTTATAACACCCTACATGTAAACCTCAACAGGATTACTGACTTCATCCTTTTTATTATAAGTATGGGAAATGATCCATTGTTCAACGGATAAGATAGATATTGACAACAAGGATTGGTTAATTAGACCATCCAAGGCCTTAAATCCCATTTTTGTTTATATATACATTCATTATATTATTTTATTATACCTTTTATATGATTGACCTATTGGGTGATCCTACATTTAATTTATAACTTTAATGACATTTCATGGGTGGCCTATATTTTTTTAGAACAATTTTCATGTTATTTATTATTATCCCATTAGTATAAAGTCTATTTTATTCTTTGTATTTTTTTATTATGTTTTTTTATTATTTTATTGATATTTGTGGTAAATTAATAAATGAAATAATCTCTTTAGGATATTGGTAGAACCTCAACACTAAGTTGTAGCATCTAGCATATAGGGAGGTGCACCTGATGTGTGTATCACTTCTATTTGACCCATATAGATGGATTTTATGGCATATGATATTACAAGTACTATTTGAGAAACTATAATAGTTACTATAGGGTCATTATAACAATTGAATTAATCTTATTATGTCCTTTATGTAAGCCTCAAATCTAATATATGGTTTACTATCAAAGAGTGACTATGGTATATATTGACCCTTCAATCCATTATTATGTGAACCTAATATTAAACAAATATCAATTGAGACTATGTTTCTTCCCTGAAATGTTAGCACCTCTAAACCACTATTATTTGTAAGGTATTTGGGATATCATTAAGAATTGTCAATCCATGAAAACACTAATGAGACCTAAGATTAAACCCTTAATATATAAAGACACCAAAGAACCCTCAATTGTAAAGTTGTAGGTCCACCCTTTAATATATAAGACTTTTCTATGGGTGTGCAAGTGTGTGTTCACATATCTATTTATATGTCTATATATATAAATGTGTTTGTGAGCATATGTTTGAGCTTATATGTTATGTTTATGTACACATAACATGTACCTTTATATTTATAATAACATAAAACATATAAATGTGGGATTAGATGTTATACTTATGTGTGTGTGTGTGCATATTTGTTTTATGTTTTTAAATAAAAATAAAACACAAAACATATAATTATGTGATCATATATATATATATATATGTGTGTGTGTGTGTGTGTGTTTGTCTATTTTTATGTATGATTTGTATTATATACATAACATTTATGTATACTATATATATATAATAAATATATACCAAAATATAAATTCAAAACATATATTTTGTATTTTAAAAAACTAAAAATTCTTTTTTTTATTTTATTGTAATATTTTTTTTGAATTATTTCAATCATTAATAAACCAAATAAGTCCATTTTCACATCATTTTAATTTTATATGTTTTTTATTCTTAAATGTGTATATTTAATTATGTTTTACCCCTCTGTGTGTGTCTTTTCGTGTTAGGCATGCTAGAATATATTCATATATACATTGAAGAAAGGATTTAACATTATAAATTTATTCTTCATCGTTTTTCCCCTTATAGCATGGGTAACTCTACTATTGTTGTGAACATAAGGATAGATTCTTCCTCCTTAATGTTAGTATGTTCATGCCTCTCTAATCATATTTCATTCCTAAATCATTTCAAAGATGAAGTATTCTAAAAATACCCCACCTCCACACCTTAAATTTTATAGGTATCTATCTTTACATCAAATAAACCCTTACTATTGAAGGTATTAATAAAAATTTTATTCAATGATTCCAAGGTATTACATTAATCCTCTACATATAAGCTTTCAATAATTAAAATTTTATATAAGGTGTTACCTAACATTTTTATAACTATTAAAATAATAGAATTATATTTTTTTCATTTTAATGGATATTATATAATACCTTAATATATTGCTTAAATATTCACCTAATGGATGATAATAAAATTTCTAGTGGTATAAGACAAAGTAATTTAATGATATTATGACAGCTGTTCTTAAAAGGGAACATAATTTCTATCATATCTTAGATTATTTCAACATTCATGTTTGGGTTTCATTTGATCACTTCCATGCCCAACTCATTAATGAGAATACATTGATGGAAAGGAAAAATAGTCCTTTTGAAACCCCATTAAATATTATTTGGCTACACTTTCAAGAATGACCCGAACAATTTTTTGAGTTTTAATTGTGATGGTTTTTTAAAAAATGATTCTTAAATTTATTTAGATCATAAATAATAAAGAGAGATTTTATGAATATATAAACATTAAAAATTTGAATTCCCATTATTTCCATTTTCATGTATTGTTTCAAACACTACTGCACAATAATATAATATGGTGTTAAATTGAGTTCGTGATATTCGTGCAAAAAAACAACTCTTAAACTATCTGAATTATTCCATCTATTTTAATATTGAGTAATGAAATAATCATAAATGGAAAATGAATCATGTAAGAAAAAATATGTTTTTTAGTGGTTCGGGGCACAATATTCTATCCTAGTTCACTCCACTAAAACTTAATGTCAGTCTGATTAATTTTTAATTTGTTTGCTTTTATGGGGATATAATTGCTGATTTAATAAAATTGTTACTGGTAACAAGGTAAAAAAATATTTTACTGGTCTCTCCCTTCAATTAATTATGTTTTTCTACCCCCAAACATTGTATAATAAGTGTACGCTTACTACAAAAATAAAAATTTAGAAAACAAAATTCAATATTACTGCATATTTATTTATTTATTCATCTCAAATATGATTGAACATTATCTAGATAATGTGTTAAATTCAAATTCAACTCTAATGAAAATTTTTTTAGTATATCTATATTTATAGACGTGAAAACACAAAAATTCTTCTTTTTTATTATCGTGATGTATATTGAACACATAGAAGAATCATAGTATGTAAATGTTTTTAAAATCATTTACCTCATTTTTTTCTACATCACTATTAGTATTTATATAATCTTTTATTATTAATATAATTTTTTTTACAAATATATATAATCCATAGAAATTTTAAATTCAATGCATAGTTTGTAGTCTTCTCCTTGGAAACAGAAATTAGGAATGTTTTGTGTGCCTACAGTCTCTCCCATAAATCATCAATGATATAAAACTGATATAAAATATTAATATTGTAAAGGAATATAAAATTATAATGTCTTCAAATTTTAGTATTCAACAACTTCTTTGTATGAATAGTTTTCTCTTTAATATGATTAATTCTAGATTCCATCATTAGTGTTAGACAATTATACATATGATTAATTTCATTTTACTATATGATTCATCTAGATCTATGAATGAGTCATCAAGATATTTGTTTGAGCCATCAAAATCTATGTGTGAGTCATCTATATATATATATATATGAGTTATTTTATTCTCTATATTATTGAGTAAATACTAATTATGCGTGATTAACAACTTTTTATGAGTAGTCTGAAACTGTGTATGAGTGGATTTCTTATGCATATGAGTTATTTTATTTTCTGTATGAGTTATTCCATAATTAAAGAATCTCAATATTAAAATAAAAAACTTTTTTTTTAGAATCAAAACTATTTATTTAATTTGATATTTTTGTAAAATATTATTATTCCCAACAATCTCTTTATTTTCTATAATCAAAATTCCCACATAAATATTGTTAATTGTTTTATAGATTTATGAAGAAGATAGAAAACATTCGTATAAATTATGAAAATATATGTCATATATAATTATGAATAACTTTTTCCACATTCTCTTCTCCCCATTTTGTGATATCAAAAACATGGTTAAAGTATTGGAGATAACATATTTATAAGGCACTATGAAATGATAAAAATGTAAAAAAATATTATTGAAATGAAAAAAGAATATTGGAAAAAAAATTCATCTAATTAAGCATAAAAAAATTATACCAATATTAATTAATATTATATTTTTATAAATCAATAATATGTTTAAATGAACTATAAAAACCCAAAATAGAAGAAAACAATAGTATTTTTGCTTAATGATTGGGTTTTCTTAATGTTTAAGGTCTACAAATGGTATTGATGTTGGTTTAGTAGATATGTCAGCAAGACCTCTATGAAATATTCTAGTTATAGATAAAAATTTATGAGGTTCAAATCCTAATGATCCAAGAGTTTTATTTTCTATATTTTTCTATGTTGTAAAAGTTAATATAATCTCTTATAATTCCTCAACTCTAGATTTTTCATATTTATCTATTTATATATAGGAAAATAAATTTAATAGATGAATCGATAGATCCTAAACCAGTAGTAGCATACCTTATAATATATAGAGCACCTATTATAGCTTCCTTTTGATAAGATCTATGTGGAGTATAACAGCCTTTTAATCCATCCCTAGATTCAGAATACATTTATTGAGGATTAGTTCTAATATTTATATAACTTATAAGTTCAAAATGATCATTACCATAGATATAAACCCCCTTTAATATCTTTTCATTAAATAAATAAATTATAACTACATACCCTTTCCAAAGTGATTATCCATAGAACATATGAATCCATAAAATATATTTTTCCTTTATATTGCCTAATTGTAATGACTTCATTGTTTTCAACTGGTTTTAGGAGAATGAGAAACAATATTTTCTACATATTTATTTGTTGTAGAAAAAAACCTATTTCCCTTTAGTAAAATATTTTTGAGCATAAACTTCCAAGATTTCAGATTTTTCAGAAATTTGTTTTAGATTCTGAAGGATATAATTCATTATAATATAAAATATATTCTTTTAGATAGTAAGAAAAATTGAAATCAGCATCTAGAGGAATATCCATTCTCTCTACCATATTCTATTTTAAATATACATACCTATATTCCACATATTAATATAACTCCAACAAATTTTATCTTTTTCTTGATTAGTATTTCTTATTTCTGACATGATGTCTTTATTTTTAATGGTTACAACCATCATTAAATAATAAATAGTTTATTTTAATATTTTATAATATTTCAGGGACTATACCTTTTCATTCAGGAAACTCAAATCTAATAAACTAACTTAAAGTCATATATAATAGATACTGAAACATCTGAGTGACTATACATTAACATTTCTTTCAAATCCTTAACCTCATTAATTCCATATTTTTAAAAAATTTATGATTTCATGTCTCTACAATCATATTTTTAAATTTAACTATATTTTCATGTTTTTAGTTCTATTGAATATTTAATATATAACTTGAAACCATTAATATGGACTTTTAATTTATTGAATTTAGGGAACAGTTTGGACGCAATAATATAAACATTCTCAATTAAATTTATAACTAACTGAATATTTTTTGACAAATGGTACTTCTTTATCACCTTCGTAATCAATGGGTAAGGAATGTATTCATCCAACACATTTATATTCTTTAATATGAAAGGAATTTTAGTTTCTCTAACATATTAATCATAAATTTTTTCTTGAATATATTTTATAGATTATGATCTAGTATCATGATGATACTCTTAAACCATTATTACTTCATTAAATAACTATTGGCTATTTATATCTCCAGCTTCAAAAACCTCAATATTAACATTAAATATAGAATTATTCTATTTAAAATATTTTCCACTTGCACTAAATCATCACCTACTTTTTATTTTGTAATCTCATGTAGGTCTGCTAATACAGAAGCTACTTCTCAAGTTGGACCACCCTCAACTAGAGAAGGGACCACTTATACTTCAATATATTCATCAATATCCTTCTCCACATTATTTTTAACAACCATGTTATTCAATGAATCACTCCATGCGAGTTCCATGTTGTTTAGAATCCCAGTGAAGAAAGTTTTATTGTGATGACAATTAAAAGACTCCAATATATTTAACTCAATTTTTTTGATTCACAAAAATTGGTTAATATATGTTTATAGGGTTAAAAAATAATCTTCTTAGATTGATTTGAATAATGATACATGTACCTCAAAATCTATCCCTCCAGGAATTTTTTTTCATATTTTAATTATACATAAATATTAAATGTATATAGAAAAATAACATTCTCAAAATCACCATCCCTTTGATCAAACCTTATCTAAATGGAATTATGAATAAGTTTTTCTCTTGTTATGACACCTTATGTTTTTAACCAAAAAAATTCTAAAATGAGTAAGTATTACATCATCAATGATAATGGAATATCCACATTCCAATTTGAAAAAAAAAATACTTCCTTCATTGGGAAATTGTAAAATACTATCTAACACGATAGTAAAAAAAGAAATTCCTTTTTCATTTACGTTTTAATGAATTATGACCTTACATTATGAAAAATAAAAAATATATTTATTCAAAAACATACAAAATTGTTTTTCAAAAATAATATATTTCATTATATCATAAAAAAATTCAATCTTTGAAAACTCAATACATTTATTATCACTATATTCATATGATTTAAATTATTGTTTTAATAGACTTATTATATATAATTCATTATTTTGAACTAGTATACTAATATTTCATTGAAATCTCAAAATATCTAGAATTTGACCTCATTATTTTTCCCATGATCGGAATGTGTTGATGTTTTGGAGGTTATTGGTTTGAAATATTTAGGGTAAGGAATCAAAGGATATAAAATGTTGATTATTATTTAAATAAATGGGGTTTTGAGACAATAATATTAAAAAAAAATATAAAAATAAAACACAAACAATTCTTGAAATTAAAGCGACTGTGACATAAAATAAATACTTAAGAAAATACTAAAATAATTTTAACATAATGATATTATTCATATGTAAATAGATGAAAAATATGAGATGAAATTTTAAAATACCATAAGAAAATAAATAGTTAAACCTGAAATTAAATAAAAAAAATTAATTTAAATTCAAATAGATACAACTCACCCTTAATAAAATAAAATTTTTCATTAGGAAGGGGCATAGTAAATATGTGTCCATAATAATTTTCAGTGCTAATAAATTCAAGAAATATAATATTGTTTTGATTGTGATTTGTTATGAAATTATTTCTTATATCTATATTATTTGTTCTAGAATATATTATAATATTATTGTATGATTTGATATAATTTCTATTATCACATTTCATTGGAAAATGGTTAAAATTGAAACCAAAATACATTAGGTTTTAATCCATCCACAACACCTATGTACAGAAATTACTAGCTACAATATATTTACCTTTAACAATAGATATTGAAATATAGTGCTTCTTCATAATTGATAAGGAAACCAATGATTTTCTCAAAAATTATTTTGATCCTTAGGTGATGTTCCTTTCAAGACTACACCCCCCCAAAATCAACATTAGAATATAAAGTTGAATAAAAATTTCAAATTTTTGGAAAAAGGAAATAGAAATAGTTCAATTTAAATATCTAAAATCATTTTGTAAAATATTAAATTGAATTCATTAATATAATCTTAAAATCAAGTTAAAATACATATATTAAACTAAATGTATGTTCTGGTATCAATTAATTATAATAAATTCCCAGAAATTCCTATATACAACTTCTTTTCCACTATTCTACAAGAATTAACCAAATAAATATTAATATCATAACTCATTGAAGTTGAATATACATTTCTATTTTCATGTGGAATCCTTTAAAGAATGTTTTGTAGGTATTTTATTTGATTTAGAACATTGTCAATGACATTAAAAAAATTAAAATCAAGAAATATTTTTAATTTACCTATCATGGTCATTTCAAATAATTTTGACAAGTGTTTTAGAAATTCACATTAAAATTTTTATTAGTTAAATAATAAATTAAACCATAAATATAAATTTGAACAAGTAAATTACTAAAAGATGAAGTTTTCTTGAACAAAGTATGGTATTCCCATCCTATAGAAAATTTTGATAAAATAAATGAATGTAACCATTCATAATAATACCTAGGTGCTACATTAAGAGCACAAAAATAATTTCTTAGTTTAAAAATTGAATTTGAAAAAAAAAAGATTTTCAATAACTGGAGTTTTTTTCAATATAAACATCTTCCTTAAAAAAACTATTAAGAAATGTATATTTAATATAAATTTATCAAAGTTAAAAATTTATATACGATAATATTCTAGACATATTTTAATTCATTCAAATCTGGATACAGTGGAAAATATTATTCATAGTCAATTACTTCCTCTTGATTATATCTGTTAGCTAATAATGTATATTTATTTCTAATGATTACACCTTGGTCATATTTTTTATGCTTGGAGCCCCATTTTTCAATAATAGGATAATTTTAGGGACTTTTAGTTATTTCCCAATTTTTTTCCTTTTTAACAACTTTAATTCATATTACATAGATACTAAACAACTTTAATCATTCAATTTTTCATATTTGGTTATAGGATCAATTAGATATGTGAATGTAGGGAATTAAAAAATGTTTTTGGTACTCATTTTAGTCTGAACTAACTCATCTAGGAATCCTATTACAATTTATATATGGTGGTATATTAGTGTTTTAGGATTTCATTGAATAATATTTGTTGGTTTTTCAGTTTCTATCCTTTTATGAATGGTTTATTCTTTATCTTGTTTAAAATTATCATCCTTTTTAATGTTAAAAATAATATTACAACTCAATTTATCAATAAAATCAAAAAAATAATCATTTTTTGTTTTTTGTGATCGAATTGATTAGTCTCATAAATTTCACATGAGTTGATCATTAAAATACCCTTGAACACTTATTGAAAACTATATAATATTTAGAAGTAGAATAATAGCCTAGAAATATGATTTCTTATCCCTTAGACCAAAATTCTCAAGATTATCCATAGTTTTTTAGATATATTCCATACATCTAAAACATTTAAGCACTAAACATTTGTATTTTTGTTTTTCTATAACTCCTTTGGTTTTTTAAGATAGTTCTTATTCGAAAACTATTTATAAAAGAGCATGTTATGTTAAAATATTCTGACAAAAAAGTTTGGGAATGTTATATTTTCATAACATGTATCTATAAATTTATTATAGAATCATATTACTCTAAAAACGCCATTTTTAAGAAATTTATGGAAATAGAAGGGATTTTTTACACTATTTTTTGGATAAAATTAGTTAAACACAATATTTTCAAACTGTCCTCTATGGTCACTATTAAAAGAAATAAGTTAAGAATATTTTTCATTCTGCATGAATTTTTATACACTTTATAAAAAACATAAACATCACTCCAATGATATAAAAAATCATAGATAAATCTAGAGTAATCATAAATTGAAAAAACAACAAAATATTTCCCCCAAAGGATTTCTATTCTAGATGGACCAAAAAAATCCATCTGGATTAGCTCCAAGGGTATAAAATTAGTAACCTAATTTATAGTTATAAATGAATATTTATGTTTCTTTCCCATTTTATATACATCACATGGAATCTTTTTATTAATATTAATTTAAGTCGAATAAAAGTTCAAATTATTCATAAATAACATTCTCAATGAATAAATAAAAAAATGTATAATTCTTCTACAATATATCCATGATTAATTAATTTTGTCATTAAAATAATTAAAATTTGGTCTCTATAATGAATTAAGATTAAAATTATGGACACTTTCATTTCTAGGAGCCTTAAATTTTAGTAAACTATCCTTAAAAACAAATAATTAATTATTTGAGAAATCAACTGAATTACCATCATAAAAAATTTGAGATATACTAATCATGTTTTTTAATCCTTCCTCAATATTTTTAATAAGGGACAATTTTTTTTCAAAAATATATTACTCCAATAATTTTCCCCTTTTAATTATATCCAAAAATTACATATCCACCATAAATATTTTAACAAATAATGAATTTTTGAAAATTCATCGCTCGTATGTCTCTAACACCACTTTTCTTATATCATTTTTTATTTTATCCATGTGGCTTAATCCATATATAAAATCATAAAATAAGAATACTTTTCGTACCCATATACTCTTGTTTCTACCTGTGTTCAAAATTTAATATTTTGGTATCCAAATTTCTCTACAATGAATTTTTTTATCGTTTCATTAAAATACCATATAGAAATATGATAATTCGTAATTTCATGTAATTTATGTCTCTTAGTGTAATGGTCATTTTTATAATGACCATAAATTATACTATGATTACATATGATGGTATATATAATTGTTTTCCTTTATAACCATTCATAATGAAATTTCTTTATCATTTATTACTTTCACCATAACTTCAAATTCCAATTTTTTTTTCTTTATTATATATATTATTTATAATTATTTAATTGTAGTAATCTCCCCACTTAGTAAAAAAACTTTTATATTTTATTTTTATGGATTCATTGTTCATTAATTTAGTTCTCATGTATAACATATATAGAAACAGAATAATCAATATTTTGGTAAACTCCAAATATTGTTTATAAATAACGTTTTTATAAAAAAGAGTAATAACATGATATCTTTGTAGATATTACTACTTATCTTTAAGAGATTAATATTTATCTTATAGAAGATAAAAATATACATTCAATTCAACAAATTAATGGTTTTGAAATTTATATTTTGAGTCATTACTAGAAGAGTAAAAAGATTGTACCTTCATTAGATCCATAAATCACATGCTGACTTTTTGATTTGATAGATCAACTTTATAATTTTGTTTTGAATAATCACCAAAGACTTCAGAAGCACACCAAGTACACTTTATAGATCTTTTCCCTTTCTTATTATAGTATTATTTTCCATAAAACCTCTCCTTAGACTTTATATTGTATTTAAGTTGAGGGAAACTAGGCTTGATATTCGCAATATTTGTACATTAATAACATCTCATTTATTTGAAATTTCTTTTACACTTCATAAACATTTTAATTGAATTATTAAGTATACTTATCTTCCTATTAAACGTATTGACCTTCCTAGCTATTTGGAAAATTTATTCACCACAATTAGAAATAATTGAATCTTATTCTTCATATGAATATGATAATAATATCTCTTTATAATTATTCTCATATTCTGAAGTGGAACCATTAAGTGTAATTTTTTATTTCTTGACAGCCTTGTGAGAATTATCTTTAGTATTCATCTCAACCTCTTATAAAAATGAATGTTTCAATTCAATATTTTATTTTAAAATATTTTATTGGTGTGGAATTTTAAATAGTATCTAAAATTGCATTCTATTTTTAAGGAATAAATGTATTAGTTTTTTCTCCTAGTTTGGTTTAGGAATAATAGTTCCCAAACAAGTAACATTATTTACTATTTTATTAATCCTCTTATTCTTCTAGGTTATCCTCTCAACCTGATCCATCCTGGATGTATCAAATTTTAGTTTATTTTTATTTTACCTAATTTTTTTGGGGTTTAATTTACCTTCATTATGACACCCCCTTCTCACTGTTGCTTTATTTTTTATATTATTTTTGGGTAATTTAAATTTTTTAAAGATTTGGGATTGAAACATTAAAATTTTTGGTATTTTTCATTCTATTCCATGGATAGTTTGAAAGAGTTGTGGTAAAATATTCAGCAAGTCTTACATAGGAGGATTTCTAATTCATTTTAGTATAGCCTAGTTTTTGTGAAAAAGTAACACAAATTTTGTTCTAAACTATGAAAAATATAGTAGAATGATTTAGATTCATTTTCTTCTTTTGTTGTTAGTATATGACCTAACCCAAATTAGGAGAAATTATCTTGTTTATCCATAAATATTGATGTACTACCTTTTAATGGACAACACATGGATATTTAACGGTATGGTAAACAATACTACCTAACTGTGTGTGTTAGCTAGATTCCATTTAAATGTTATTTTATCGCTTTCAAATATTTTCTTTAAATCCCTCCCCCACAGTCTTCCCCAATTTTTCATCCAATCCTTGGTAAAATGACCTCGGTATATCTAAATTCCTTTGAATTTATTTTTTCCCTCCCTCCTTTTATTCCATGTAATTCCAATAATTTAATCTCCTTATTTTACTTATTATACTCTTTTGTTCTCCATAGAAACATTTTCATGGACATCTCCCATATACCCTAGGGTATTTTATTTCCATGATTATGCTTTTATGTTGGTTTTAATTTTTATAATTTTTGGTGTATTTCTTATAGAGGGATCCTCATTAAGTGTCTGATCTTGTTCATTGAATGAAATTCAATGTGAGTTGGGTTTTCTTAATTTTTGGCAGGTGTTTCTTCATTTCTTTTAACTAAAATCGAATTGATTTATTGGTGTTTTTAAATTCCTTCTTATTCTAAATTATATCTCTAAATAATAACAATGGCATATTAGAAAAAACGTATAATGTTTTTCTCACCTTCTATAATGGTTTTTAATATTTTTTCTCATTTGTAGAATTTTTTTGAATTCAAATTTTTTTAAAATGTTTATATGAATTATTTGAAATTAATTTTTCTCTATAAATTAATTTGATGCTAATATGGTCCTTAAAATTGTAAGACATGATTTACATGGAATTATTTGAAAAAATTAAATATTTAGATTTATTAAATGGTTTTAAATAAAATGAGGATTCATTCAAAATGATTCCATTTATATATTTCTGAGCATTATATTAAAAAATTATTTAAATCTTTCTTTTAAATGAAGTAAAATGGTTTGGAATTCCAAACTGGTTTTGATTGAAGGGCCTTATTGGAATTTTATAACGAGATTTATGAAATGTGGGTGACCCTCAATTGCCCCCCTTTAACTTTTTACCTCTTGATATTAACACTGGTCCCTAAGGGGTTTGTTACTTATTTTGTTATAATTTTTTAATATTATTGATGTGATAAGGGGTTTTTCATGACAAGTTATTGTAGTTCAGATGTGAAATCTATTAATTTTTTATTAATTCATTTTATAGTCCAATTCATTGTTTGATACTCACGTTCGATGACTATGGTCTTTATATACATAATAAAATATGTAGAATGACTTAATTAGTGAAATAAAAAGTGTAGATTATGCACTCACTAGGGAGTATTTCCTTGTTAGACTGAGTGATCTAATAATATGGAGTAATAATACCACAATAGCTATGTCATACCAAGATATATTTGTTCCATGGATAGTCTGATGAGACTATTTAGATTAAAAATGGGTTCTTCAGGCGAGACTTGGGTTCCAGTGTCCATGTTCATGTCTATGTTACTTGAGTCCTATTAAACTTCCCATTATGTTTAGATTTAGTTTAGGATGGTTTAGGTGCTTCCATCTTGTGCGTTTTTTGTCTTCCCAAGATTTTGGTTTCATTGCAATGTACCATTGATTGAATTTTTATCTTAGTTATGATCTATTGATCACCGGGAACCAATGTGTTTTTACAATCAATTTATGTTTTCGATTCTTCATAATTTTAAATCATTTTATAAAAGATTTGGAAATTATTACTTTAAAAATCAAAGGGATTTGTACTTCATAAAATTTGATTGTAAAAAAATTGGGTAGTGGACATAGATTTGATTGTGTTTTCATAAATTTTATAATCAATAATCTTTATATGGTTTTAAAGTGTTTTATCATTACAATTTGATTTGTTCTTATTTATTTAAATGAGGGGATGTTTAATAAACTTTATCATGGTATAATATTTATTTTATCAATCAAGAAAGTGGAAAACCTATTTTAAATTTATATTTCAAAATATAATTAAAAAAATTTCAGGTGGAAGGAATTCCACAATATCTTTGGTAAAATCATCATGTGGATATTTACCTTACTCCATAAAAACAACATTGATTTTATACATCTCTCAAATTTTCTATCAGGTTCCCATGATCTAATGTCTTCTATATTTTTTGTATGGATTCATCTAATGATGGATTTTCTAGGATCTTCAATATTATTTTGGTTCATATGGAGATGATTTATAGTTCGTATTTTTTGTATTTTTAGTATCGGGATATGTATTGGCCTTATCAACAAAAAAATTACTAATCTTGTTTATTATATGATTCAAAAAATGTGTTTACATAATTAATTTATTCTATTATAGGTTGTTCTTGTTATATATTTTTTTGTATCACTTTTCTTGTGTGGTTCATTTATATTGAAACTGTTTATTTATATTCAAGGGAATCAAATATGTAGATGTTTTATGTCATATTATTAGTAGATACTATTATTTTTTATATTATTAGGTGGGTAAAACCATTCAAAATTGTGCATTCTTAAAACACAAGATCATGTTTCTATATTGTGGGGATGGGGAATTCCATTTAGGCCCATGTGAGATTCAGGTTGAGTGATATGGTGGGTCAAATTGGGATGGTTCCTTACAAATTGCATCAATGGATAGTATTTTTGAAGGAATAGTTTCTTCTATATGAATATTATTATTTGATAAGTAATATAATATTGAGATAGGTATGTCAGAACTTGATAGGTAAGTGTATATATAATATTTATATCTTTTTCTTACCTTGTGCCTTGTGTTACCATTGGTATTCCAGATTTTAACCTTGAATTTGTGTTTTTTATTCTTATTCCATTTTGATATGACATGATGGTATTTCAATTCCAATTATGAAAATCATGGATTTTAGAGGTCTCCTTGAACTCATAGGGTGAAATTAGAGGAATAACCAAAGTTTAATGCTTATTATAAATGATATATAATATAGTGTGGATTACCCGTGGATGGTTCTAAAAACAAATTAAAAGGGTTTTCATGATTTTTTTCAGCGTTTTCCAATATGTTCTTCCAAACCATGCACAAATTTATTTTCCCCCAAATGTGTTATCATGTACCTTTGGATTTCCAAATTGACTCTAATAGTGTCTAACATTAGTGTAAGGTTAACTAGTGTATTTTCAATGTTTAATTGATATTGGAAGGTGATTTTTTACTTATGAACTGTTCATTGGGATTGGCCTCATTCATTAAAAATGTGGTTGTTTTAAAAACTGGTTTCCTGATTGAAAATGAGATTATATGGGGTGGTTTATTTATGAAACTAGTTTTTGAAAAGAGTGAAATAAAATTTTGATATTATTAAGTGTTTTGAAAGTGACTGTTCATCCTATTTCATTTTGAATTATATGATTTTTTTTGAATTAAAAATGATTATTTTATATGGTTTTTTGTTATTTAAGACAATTAGTTACAGTTTACTTATAAGAAACATTTTATTTTCCTGGGATGTTTTTAGGTTGTTGATTTTAATATGATATTTCTAAAAGGTTTTTGAAAACTAATTGAAATTATGAAAAAATTATTTGAAATAAAAGTTGGTTTTCATATAAATGTTTTGAAATGGGAGTGATATTAAAATAATTTTTTCTATATATAATGGAATCTAGGGAGTATTTTAGAAATAAAAGGCAACATTATGGAGTTAAATTAGGTTTATCATTAAATTATGTTGAATGTTTTAAATCATGTATGCGATTTTTTTTTGAAATGGGATTCTATACTCTTTTGATATGTTTTGGTTTTAAAGGGAGTTATTTATAAATAATTTTATAATTTAAGGGAATCATTTATAATGGGGGTTGATTTTTTTATGGTTTGTGTGACTTTAAATAAAATGAAATTAGGAATCCTTATGAAATGCTATGTGGTTTAAATAAAATTGAATTTCTAATTACGGTTTATTGTATGTATTATCCTGGTGGACTTTTGTATTTTTGTTTTTAAATTATTTTGCATTTGGAATGATTGGTTTTGTTTATGAAACATGGATGTGTTATATTCATGTTTCATTTTATGGATTTGTGCATTTGAAAAAGGTATTCAATTAATGTGGACAATTGAATTTTATGGTAAAATATTGGATGAGTCCTTATTATCTTTTTGGTTAACAAATTCCTATTTTTAGCTCCTCTAAGACACTAAAAAGGGAATTAGAGCCAAACCTTCCTTTATCTAGGACATCATGAGTCATTATCCACTATTTTTGGGTAATATAGGTCCCCATGATGTAGTGAAGTGATTAAGTTGTTTTTTAGATCATTTATGTTTAATTACTCAAAGTAGATTTGGGTGATATTATAAAATTTATTCATATTTATTTTAGGGAAAATTAAGGATTTTATTGTGATTTTAAATTGAATATGTATCTTTTTTTCATTTGTACTTATTCCTTGGGGAGGTGTGTATTCAGATGGTTGTGATATAGCTTGGTATTGGATCTTGTCTCTTGAGGTTTCTCTATGGGGCTTTATATGTTGTATTTGGTTGTTTGGGACATGTCTAGACCTGTCATGTGTGTTTCAAGTGACTTTTATGGGTGCGAAACCAGTTTAGATTATGCACTAACTGGAGTTGTTTTTGATCTTATGGGGTTCACTACGAGCTGGTATTTTTGGAATGAGGTCTTATATCACCCCATATAGTCAACTTTTGTGACTCAAGGTTATAGCTCCTATAATTTCTTATTAAGGAATGTATTTAATTGAGGTAAATTTTCCATTTTTTGGATAATGGATTTAGTAATTATTTTGAAAAATTAATTTTTTAAAGGCTGGTAACTTCCATATATATTTTTAAAATTATTTCAGATTATTACAAGTCAGTGAAAATTGACGGCACATGATTCTGAGGCCATGAGAGCCCAGAATATAATTTTGAAATTTTTTAATGGCACCTTTCTGAAATGTGTGGGAGAAATTTTCTAACTTTTAAACTGGTGCTCGGAATTCAAATCCAACTACACCATTGGAAACACGACACCTAGATTCACAAAAGATAAGATTACCTTTTTTTGGAACATTTTGGAAGGAAAAGATAATTTTTAGAATTAAAAAAATAATAATAAACTCAACAAGTTATTTTATTTCCTTTTTTGTAACCATTGAGCGAAGTGGTGGGACCGCATAGTTACATGGGACATTCAAGGGCATGACCCATGGGTTGCGTAACCTCGATGTCAGAACATTAAATGTGGTTCATAAAAGAACCTCATTAATTTTATGCAACATGGTTGGTTCCCTTGTTTATTTAAGTGGATCTTGGGGTCATGTTTTTTTACATAGATGTGAGGAAACATTGATGAAGTACTACGGTGTCTTCCACCAAACGAAGAATGAAGGCTTGAATGATGTCATTGGGGTAAAAGATTTGGGATAAACTAATGATTGTGACTTTAATGGACAAGGAATATTCTCCCTCCATGAAAACAACATCATCCAGCTATTCAAAAGGTAGGGGGTTTTGTATTTATTAATTATAAGAGTTTGATAATGAATTAATCTCTCCCTTGTTATGATGCTAACGCGGAGGGTGTGGGCCAAACAAACAATGCCCAGACCCACCGCCACTTTGATATTTGTTTCTTTGTTTATGGGAAACCAGAAAACAAAGCGAAAAGATGAACTCAAGAGCCAAGAAATGTTGGAAGCATCTCCGGAGGATCGTAGGTTCTTTCAAAAGAGAAACTGGACCATGGGAGCTCACCTGGGGGCCTATGAAGGACCCGCCGGCACGACAGCCCTGGCTACCGGTTCTGGTAGGAAAAGGAGGTTGTCGACACACACTGGTGGAATATGTGGGTGGCACCGAGGCAGACCAGCAGGGGCAGCCGGCTTTCGGCCGTTCGCGTTGGCGGAAGGGCGGTGTTCCTTTGTTGGCCGTAGATAAAGCCCACAACTTCGAAACTGCGGAGGGGGAACCTCACCCTATGGGTCTTGATGACATTGAAGTGGAGCCACATTGGGCTTCCGGTTGAATATTTGAATGACTCTTTAGCCCTTCTGGAAGGACGGGATGCGTGACCCCTTATGCGGGTCACGCCCAGCCTGTGGGCCAGGCTGGTCTGCAGACTAGTCGGTTTTGGCTGGGTTGGGTCATTCATAGTTCAGACCTGGGTCAGGTCGGCCTAGACTGAGTCGGACTGGTTTTGACTGGTCTTGGACCCTTTATAACCCAGTTTCACTTAAAATGTCATATCTTAAAAACATGATGTTTGATTGATGAATCATCTTTCGAGATGGAATTTTTGGGATGATACAGTCCTTTTGAGATACACCACATGTGTTTTGGAGAAATTTGGATTATGGTTGGGTTGGATCGTTCCCAAATCCAACCGGGCCCTCGGCACAAAAATTCCTATAACACTCAGACTGGTCATTTGATTGACGAGCCGTCTATTGCGTTGGAACCATTATGAAATGACAGATCATTAGGTTACTTATTCATGGGACTTCGTGCTAGTTGAAGTAAGAATGATGTCTTAAGGATAAGATTCTCCCATAATCAAGCGTACTATGTATGGGAGCCATTGGATGGTTGAGACGTGAAAAATGAATAGCGATCTTGAGTGGATCAACACCTAGAGATCCTATATAGATCAACACCTAGTGATCCTGTGTGGATCAGCACCTACCGATCCTATGTGGATAACCTCATAGCGATCCTGTGTGGATCAGCACCTAATGATCATGTGTGGATCGGCACCTAGCAACCTCATGTGGATCAACACCGAGTGATCCTATGTGGATCAATAACAGAACCCTTTATAGAATAAGTTGATCTATCATTACAAATAATCATATATACTTTTGTACCTAAGTTATACCTAGTTTTAATAGATTATTTTGATTTGTTCTTTTTGATTTAGATAATTCTTTGTGGTTTCCTTAGTAGATTTTTGGGAGACGTTCGGGTGTCTCAATGTACCTACTTGGTATTGTTATACTCACCCATGCACTGGCATCGCCCACACCTTATGGTGTCTTGTGCAGATGATGAGTACCTCAGTTGAGACTATAGGATCCAAGAGTAGGTGGAACACAAAGGTGACTAGTTGATGTGGAGAGTTGTGGAGACGAGTTATACCTACCGTTTAGGTAGAATCCATGGCGGACGATCTCAGGTGTTGTTTTCTGTTTTCTATTGTAGTTGTATCTTTTCAGTTTGGGATTTTCATATAGCCCCTTTACATTCATCACATACTATTACACGTAGTTGTGATTACTATTTGTGGTTTCACCTTACTCTCCCATTGTGTTTTACTTTTCCATAGTGTACCCTTCTTGTGTGTGTACAGGTTTTGAGGCAATGCCTTCCCATTTTTGGGAAATGCCTTCCTGATGCTAGTCTCCAACCACTGGAATATAGAAAGTAGGATTGGGGTAGTCATGGAATGGGACCCAGGGGATTGTTTGTGACAAAGTGGTATCAAAGGAGTTCGTTCTACCGACTAACTAGGACTCTGATCTTTCCAACAGAGAAAAAGTGTTATGTGTTTTGAATTTGGTTTTCATTTTGGGGGGTCTAGAGTTGGTGGCCCGATCGACATATCGATACACCCAGACTGGGAATTATGATTTCCAACTCGGTGCATGAAAACACATATTTCATGTGTTTTTGAAGTGTTTTACTTTTAATATCATTGGAGATAGGTCACTAGATATAACTTATTGATTGTTCCACACCTGTTTCTTTTTAGGATGACACCGCATAGACAGCCAGCCTGGATTCTAAAGAGAGTACATGATTATGGACCATCGAGAAAAAAGGCTTCGATCTAGGGACCACTTACTATGTTTTCACCTTAGGGTGGTGTACCATAAGCACTACCACTCAAGGGCAGTAGTTGTGACCGGGCCCACTAGGAGACAATTCACATTGTCATAACGTGTTGCACAAGTTCCAGGGGAAGAAGCCTCCAATGTTTAGAGTGGAGACAGATCCCCAGGCAGCTGGGGACTATCTATAGGCTATGGGATAGGTTTTTTTAGTTGAGATGCCAACATATCAGATGGTGATTCTAGCTGCTGGCCTCTTGCAGAGGATAGTAGTGAGATGGTGGAGTCTGATGCTCTAGATGCTTGAGGAGGTGACACTCTCCTAGTTGGACTTCGAGACCCTCTTCAGGACGGAGTTCATATTATCAACATTACGATCATTGAATATCTATGAGTTTTTGTACTTACAATAGGGAACCCTTTAGTGTACCAGTACTCGGCAAGATTCTCTAACCTCCCACACTACTCTACCGACATGGTACATGACCATTTCTTTAAGGCTCGTAACATTTAGAAGTGTCTCTAGTTAGAGATCAGAGTGTCGACGATATCAATCAATATCCCAATGCAAGAGGGAGTGCTTGAGCATGCAATAATGGTGGAGAGATTCTTATCTGAGCAGGCACCAATGGTGAGAGCCCCCACTAAGAGACAGGTAGCTAAGTCATCTACAGTAGGCAGTAGGTTGATGATGCAGAGGTATAGGTGGACCAAACCTTCTGGTGGATGACCCCAAGAAGGAGGGTCAGAGGTGTAGAGAACGTGAGGAAGATGAGGTCTTATGAGGACTATAGACTTTTTCTCTTATGGTGGACAAAA
Organism: Viscum album; assembly: GCA_963277665.1. Lineage (NCBI taxonomy): Eukaryota > Viridiplantae > Streptophyta > Magnoliopsida > Santalales > Viscaceae > Viscum > Viscum album. The sequence goes on from OY728126.1 coordinate 1,029,382,537, forward strand.
AAACATGACCCATGAATGTCCAACTCACCACATAGATGATCAGCAGTTGACTGAGGGACCACCAAGGAAACAACTGAGGGTCATGTAAGGGGGTATGTAGGGTGATGGATGTGGAAGAGGAGCAGGTCATCCAGCAGGTTGTGGATGACATTTTTAGGTTCTACCACCACCACGCATAGGTGATCCACCCTGACCATAGGGAGCAGGTGGAAAAGGGCGAGCATAGCTTCAGTCGGTAAAGGCATATAACCATGGTGCTCTACAGATGATTAGAATTATGATATGTGTCTATTCCACCATAGCAATAATTCAAATAGACACAGGTTCCAGTAACTCTTTTATTTCCATGACAGTCATTCGGAGCTTTGAGATTCTGATGGATCCGTTGGATCGATCCTTATTATTAGAGACTCTTATGGGGAAATATTTGATGATTACACACTGGTACAGAAATTTTGAGCTCACTCTAGGAGGCGATAGCTTCGGCTGGGATCTCCTAGTAGCAGCATCAAGGTCTTATGACAACATCTTTGGTATGGATTGGAAATCCACAATCCATGCTTATATTGACTCTTTTAGGCGTAAATTTCGGTGTTTGTGTGGGTATGGGATCAGGTTTTCCTTCATAGGTGAAAAGGAAACCTTTGCAGCATAGGATAAAATCTCTCTAAGGAGGGTGCAGCCGATCACTAATCTGTTGGATATCCTTTCCCTCAGAGATATAGACTTGAGGAGGTTGAGTTATCTTTTAGAGGTGGACCAGAATGCTGATGTCATTCTTGATGATATTATTGGACTACCTCCTTAGATAGAGGTAGAATTATACATCGACATATACCCTGGGATGACACTGATATCTATTCCAGAAAATCGGATGGCCCCCGTGGAGATTTGTGAGTTGCAGGTACTGTGGGAGGACTTGCAGAGGAAGGGGTTCATAAAGCCTAGTGTTTCTCTATGGGCATCCCCGATTTTGTTCATCAAGAAGGAAGATGAGAGTCTGATGATTTGTATGGATTATTAACGCTTTAACAAGTTGACTGTGAAGAACAAGTATCCACTCCGTAGGATTGACGATCTCTTTGACTAGATGAAGGGGTCTCGATGGTTTTCAAATATAGACCTTAGATTAGGCTATCATCATCTAATAGTATGAGATGAGGATGTAGTGAAGATGAACATAAAATGTCGGTATGGCCATTATGAGTTCTTGGTAATCCCTTTCAGTAATACCAATGGTCCAGCAGTGTTCATGGGGCTCATGAATAGGATCTTCCAGCCTTACTTAGATTGCTTCATGCTGGTATTCAATGATGACATCTTGATATACTCGGTGGTAGAGGAGAAGAATTCCATGGACCTACACATAGTTTTGAATACACTATGAGAGCACCAGCTTTACAGAAATCTCTTGATGTTCCAGTTCTAGATATGATAAGTCCACATCCGGTGGAACGTTATCCAAGAGGGTAGAGTTGGAGTGGATCGGGTGAAGATAGAGGTAGTGCTTGATTGGGAGCCACCTAGGAGTGTTATTGAGGTGTGGAGTTTCTTGGGATTGGCTGGGTACTACCATAGATTTGTAACTAAATTTTATAGAGTTGCGAAACCCTTTTCATTGTGGAAAAAGATAGGACAACCCTTTGTGTGGATGGAGAGATGCCACCAGAGTTTTCAGGAGCTGAGGTAGAGGCTGATGAGTGTCCCCGTCCTGAGGATATCAGAAGAGGGAATTGGGTATGTGTTCTATTGCGATGAAACAGGGACCAATATTGGTTGTGTCCTATTGCAAGAGAATGAAATGATTGCCTAAAGATCACGACAGTTGAGACAGTGTAAGAATAACTATGCTACTAATGAACTCGAGTTAGCAGCAATGGACTTTGTGCTAATGATGTGGCATCACTACTTGATTGGTGAACAATTTACAGTTTAATCTGATCACACGAGTCTCAGGTATATCTTCACACAGAAGGACCTGGACTTGAGACATCGGTGATGGCTAGAGTTCCTCAAAGACTATGACTTCGAGATAGTCTACACTCTTGGGAAGGGGAACATAGTAGCAGACGCACTTAGCAGGAGGTCTGGTCTACAGTTGCTGAGTAAGGCGATGGACCAGCTAGCTATGTTGTAGATATCCTTCATTGATGGATATGGAGAATCTTACCTGTAGTCTATGACTATAACTCGCCCTCTATTTTATCGAGTTTGAGAGGCTCTTCTTGAAGATGGTGACTACGAGGCCTAACGTTCTCATATATCTTCAGAACATGCTCCTAAAGGATTTTTTTTGAAGGTGGGGAGCACGTTGTTCTCTTTAGACTACGTGCCATGGTTCTAGTGGATCTATGAGAGGAGGAGTTGAGGGAGTTTCAAAAATCACCTTTGGTGGTACATCCTAGAGTGGAGAAGATGTACCAAGATCTTCAACGTCAGTACTGGTGGTTGTGGATGAAGAAATCATTTGCAGATTCGTATCGCGATGCCTCACTTGTCTGTAAGTGAAGGTTTAGCATCAGGTTTCTGTAGGCTTAGCACAACCACTTGAGGTACCAGAGTGGAAGTGGGATGATATATCCATAGACTTTGTGATAGGGCTACCACATATGTCCAGGGGCCACGATTCTACCTGGGTGATCGTTGACTAACTCACCAAGTCAGCCCACTTCCTACCCATCTAAGAGTAGGAATTAGTAGAGGGCCTAGGACGCCTCTATGTGTAAGAGATTGTATGGCTTCACAGAGTTCCATCGGCGATCATCTGAGATAGTGATGAACGTTTTACAACCAACATGTGGATGGGGTTTTAGAATCTGTTCGGGACTTAGCTATGCTTGAGCACCACCTTTCTACCTCAGACAGATGGTCAGATGGATTTGACCATACAGACACTTGAGGACATGATTAGTTCATTTGTCCTCTATTTTGGTCATAGTTGGGAGGACCACATACCTCTGTGGGAGTTCTCATACAAGAACATTTATCACTCCCCTATCGGCATGGCTCCGTATGAGGCCATGTACGAGCGAACTTACAGATCATGTCTATGAAAGACAGACTGAGGGGAGTGAGCACTTATGGGTCCATAGTAGGTATAGGCTACCATAGAGAAGGGGCAGATCAACCAGGAGTGGATGAAGACAGTAGATATCCAGAATAATTCTTATGCTGATAGGATATAGAGACCCTTAGTGTTTGAGGATGGAGGCCATGTATTCCTATAGGTCTCACCCTGAAGAGGATTGTGAAGGATTGGTTGGGGTGAAAATCTATTTTTGAGGTTCATCGGACCATTCTAGATCCTCATCATAGTAGGCGAGGTGGTATACCATCTAGCTCTTCCCCCAAAGATGCACCAGGTGAATAATGTTTTCCATGTGTCATAGATGAGGAGGTACGTGCATGATCCATCACATGTTATCGACTGGGGAGAGATGGACATCCATGATAGGGTGATGTTTGTGGAGATCCCGATGGAGATAGAGGATCGACATGATTGGGTCCTTCGTGGTCATTCGATTCCTCTGTTGTGTGTTTTTTGGAAGCACGGGAATCTCCAGGAGAGAACATGGAAGCGAGAGGCTCAAGTATGTGCTCAGTACCCCCATTGGTTTCCCTAGTTTTGTTGAAGCATTTGGGGATGAAAATACCTAAGGTGGGGAGAATAAAAACACCTAGAAATTACTTGTAATTTTTTTAAAATTATTAGGGATTATTATATGTCTGAAAAAAATTGATGCCACATGATTCCAAGACCAGGAGAGTCTGGAACAGAATTTTGGAATTTTTTTAAGGTACGTTCAGTAGACTTGCAGGCAGCGTTTTCTAACATTTGAACTGGTGCTCGGAATTGAAATATGAGGGCAGTGTTGGACTTTCAGTGCTAGGATTTTCTTAAAGGAAGCATAACTTTGTTCAGAAAAAGTCAGATTGAAAATTTAATTTTTAGATTTATAGAAATTATAATAATAAACTCAATAAGTTATATTATTTCTTTTTTTTTTTGAAATCATTGAGCATTGTGGAGGGGCCGTATAGTTAAATGGGTCATTTAAGGGAATGACCCTTGGGTTTCATAGCCTCGATGTTGGAATATTAAATGAGGTTCATAAATAAACCGCATTAATGTAATTCAACATGTTTGGTTCCCTTATCTTTTTAAATGGATCTCAGCCTTTGGTTTTTGACATGGAAGTGAGGAACCTCTGATGAAGTACCACATTGTCTTCCACCAATGAATAATGGAGGCTTGAACGATATTTTTGGGTGACACGATATGGGAATGATGAACGCTGGAGACTTTAATGAACCAGGATTATTCTCCCTCCACGACTGTGACATCAACCAATGGTTCATGAGGTATGGGTTTTTGTCTTGATTAATTCTAAGAGTTTGAAGAAGAATTAATCTCACCCTTGTTATGATGCAAACACGGAGGGCGCGGGCCAAACGAACAATTTCAAGACCCTCTGGTGCATTGATCTTTGTTGAGTTCTTCCTAGGAAACCAAAAACTAGAGCAACAAGATGATCCTGGAAGTCACTCTATGTTGGAAGCATCCCGGGAGGCCTGTAGGCCCATTAAGAAGGGAAAACGGACCACTGAAGCTCACCCGGTGGCCCGCGGAAGACCCGCTAATGACAGGCTCTGGTGAGAAAAGGAGGTGGAAAATGCTCACCAGCCACGTAAGGGGGAAGCCTCATATAGCACCATGGGGGACTAGCAGGGGCAGCCGACATTCAGCTAGCCGCGTTGGTGGAAGGGCGGTGTGTCGTCGTGTGCCGTAGATGAAGGTTGCGGCTTAGATGTCACAACGAAGGGGGACACGCGCTCTATGGGTCATGCGAACAGTGGGGTGGTTCCACATGGAGACACCAGTTGAAGGGAATAACGACTCTTTAGCCGTTCGGGTAGTAGTGGCCGACCAACCCATCACGCGGGTCGCACCCAGCCAACGGGCCAGGCCGGTCCGCCGCCCAGCAGGCCGAGCTTACCGCAGCCCAACTTAGCCGGTTCAGGACTGTCTGGTCCACGTCCCAAAGGGCCTAGCGCGCCCTAGCCCATCCGGGTCAGGCGAGGCCATGTCAGACATGGTCCAGACTTGTACTAGTTCTGGTCGAACCAAACAGGGTCGTGTCAACCCAGGCAGGGTCGGGCTGGGTCGGACAGGACCCAGACCCTTTATGGCCCAGTCTTTCTTAAAATGACATATCTTACAATCCATACATTCATTTAATGATCCATCATCAGCATTGGAATCCTTGGGATGAGAAGGTATTTTTTAGATACTCCACAAAATTTTGGAGAAAGATGTAGTATGGCTGGGTTGGATCATACTGAAATCCAACCGGGCCCTCGGCCAGAAAATTCCTATAACTTTTAGACCGAGTGTCTGATTGACGTGCCATGTATTGTGTTAGAACCCTTATGACATAACAGATCATCAGGTTACTTCTTCATGGGACACTGTACAAGTTCAAGTGTGACTAATGGCTTTAGAAGTAAATCCTCCCACATTCAAGTGTACTATGTATGGGAATCCAGTGGTTGTTTGAGATGTGAAGAATGAATAGTGATCATGTGTGGATCAGCACCTAGAGATCCTATGTGAATCAACACCTAATGATCATCTATGGATCATCACTTAGCGATCATGTGTCGACCATCACCAAGATATCTTGTGTGGATTAGCACCAAGTGATCCTGGGTGGACCAGCAGTAGAACCCTTGATCGAATAAGATGATCTAGCTTCACGACTAATCATCTCTAGTTATGTACTTATGTTATTCTTGGATTGAGCTGAGTATTTTTCTTTTTTTCTTTGTGATTGAGATCACATGTTTTTGTTTTCATTAGTGAAATTATGAGAGACCTTCGAGGGACTTGGGGTCCCTATTGGGTATTTTTATACTCAGCCCTACATGGGCTTCACCCGCACCATGTTGTGTATTGTGAAGAAGACGATTAGCTCAGATAAGACTATAGGATCCAGGACCGGGTGGTACGCAGTGGTGAAAAGTTGACATGGAGATCTATAGAGACAATTTGTACCTAAACATTAGGTAGGATCCTTAGTGTACGATCTCAGGAGTTGTTTTCTATTTTCTGTTGTAGTTGTATCTTTTCAATTGGGCTTATATTCCGACCCCTTTACTTTCATTACTTACTATTACACTCAGTTGTGGTTACTAGTGGTGGTTTCACCTTACTATTCCATTGTTTTTTATTTTTACATAGTGTAACCTTCTTGTGTGTGTATAGGTTTTGAAGAAATGCCTTCCCATTTTCGGGAAATACCTTTCTGGTGCTAGTCGTCATCCCCTGGCTTATGGAATGTGGGCTTGTGGTTGTCACGACACAAGCACCGAGGGACGGGTCATGAAAATTTAGTAATTATTTGGATAAGATTTATTTATGGCGTCTATTGGATTGACTATGGGTTATTTTTCCCTTATAGGGTTTAATATAGTTTCTTGGTAGTTGATTGTGGTTAGTGGAAATTTTTGGTACAATTTTTGATTTTTGGATTATTGTTGTCCCATTGATTCTATATTTATATAATAAATTTCCTATTGTTTCCACTATTTTATATGAATTATAAATAGAAGGGAGACCTATAGTTGGTATTCATTTTCTTAGGGATCTATGTTTAATGGTTAGGATTTGGTTTGTGATGGGATATTTTTATTGATTTATGGGGATTTACATTATGGTAGTGGGATGTTTCCGGTTCATCTAGTGATCCATTCTCAATGAACCTTAATAACATTTTCCCAGCCCCTCCCAACTATTGTGTAAATATTATGGTTTTTATTTTCCTTTACATCTGCTTTTATTATTAAATTTTCTAGTATATAAAGTGGAATTGTGAGGAGAATTGGCACACCATCATGTCACTGTTCTTTTAAAATTTATAGTTTTGGGGTTAATTCAATTTTTGGAATGGTTTGAGGTAGAAATTTTGGATATTATTTATTTTTTCTCTAATAAATTTTTAACATGCATGAGTCCGAGGAAACTATTCTAGAAGTATTATGAATCGTGTTTTTCAAGTTTATTATTTTAATTCATGGTATGTGTTCTTGGGCAGCACATAGTTTCTTCGAAACCATGTAAAATCCCATAATAACCATTTATTTAATTGTATGTATGAGGTTTTGGTGCATGTCTTACGCATGATTAAGAGAAACCTTCTAGAGAAACCATGTGTACAATTATAGGTTCCCTTGAATAGATCTTGTAATTTTTTATCGTAATATTGCTAAAACATGTGGCATAATCATGAAATCCACACAGTTTTCATTTAAAATTTAATTTACACGTTTGCAACACATAAATTATTATTTTCCAACCTCCCCTTCCTCAATTCATTAAATTGATCCTTGTTTATTCATTATAGGGTTCCCCCACTCCCAATCCCTTCAATTTGTGGGCTCCAAGCATTGACTCCAAGTGGTTCCTCTAAGGTAAGCCCCTAATTGTTTTTATTCATTCCTTACCCTCCTTAGTCCCATTTATTTTGGTGTTCACTTCTCCTATGAACCCTACGAGATATGATAGATGAGATTAGGGTTTCATATGGTTATAATTATTGGATTTTTCAGTGTTTATGGCATTTTGAGTGTTCTTAATTTCATGTTTGAGCTTCATCTTCAAAATAAACACATTAAAATTTGGTTATTCATAGTTGTTGGTGGGTAATTTTGTGTATTTACATCAAATGGAATGTCATTTAGTTCTTTTTTAGTACAATGAGTTGTTTTTCTAAATTAAATATACATATAATAACTATTATGGATTTGATAGAGGTTGTAATGGTTTCATCACTTCAAATAAAGGATTTTTGAAAATTTTTCTCATTTATAAAATGATTTTGAATTCCAATTGTTTTTGAAAAGTTTAATATGACTTGTTTTAAAATAATTTTGGTGGTTAATGGTATTTAACCCTGATTGAGTCCTAAAAATGGATGAAAATATGATTTAAATATATTTATTTAATAGGAATGAAATTTTTAGATTTACTAATTGGTTTTAAATGAAATAACCTTTGGTTTCAAATAGTTTTATGTGCTTGTTTTCGTAGATTATTTTCAAGAATTTTTTAAAGGTTTATTTTTAATGATGGTAAATTGAATGAAATTGTATATTGGTTTTAAACAATTTTCCTAGTAGGGATTTTATAATGAGTATCATGATATATGGGTGAACCTCCATTATAACCCTCACATTTGTACCAATTGATATAAAATTTCATCTCAATAAGGTGTTTTTTTAATTTACTTATAATTATTAATTCTTGTGCATATGAAAAGGGGATGTTTTATGGGAGCATGTTAGAGATGATTTGTAAAATTTATTAATTGTGATTTACTGTTAATTCATGTAATCCTCTGTATTTTTTCTTAATAACCTCTATTGATTAATTTTTTGATAATACTAGGTAATTATGTAGAATTTATAGATGAGTGAAAGTCCTATTATATATTTCTCACTGACTAGGGAATATTTAATTGTTAGATTGAGTGAGATAGTAGGGTAGATTACGTGTCTTGCGGTAGAAGAGAACTCGTGGGATGGATATGTTTCATAGATATTTTTATGGGACTATTGAGACTATATATGGGTTCTTAGGGAGGGACTATGGATTGAGTCTCCATGTTCAGGTTTATATTACATGATTCCTGCTGAGTTTCCCATTATTCTTTTCTTCTTTTGATGAATTTTGAGAAGATTTTCTCTTATACGTTGTTTGCATCCCCTATATTTTTTTTACATGTAAAAATCTCATGGTTTTTTATCTTTATTATGATTTATTGATTTTTTTCCCATATGTTTCTTCTTTATATTTTTTTAATGGGTTTAGTTTACATTAAAATAATTTTACCAGTGATTTAGAAAGTGTGAATTTTGAAAAGGAAAATGATGTTTTTTTATAATAAGTTGTTTGAAAAATTATTTTGTAAAGAATGGTATTTGAGTGTGTTTTTATAAATTTAATAAATGATTCATGTTCTATTGATTTAAATTGTTTTATTAAATTAATTGTTTTTATCACTATATATTCATAGTATGGGTTGTTTAATAAAATTTATTACGCTATCATATTTATTTTATCATACCTACATGTGGAAAATCTATTTTCTATTTATATTTCAAACAAGAATTAATGAAAATTATTTTTAAATTAATTTCATATATTCTATAGAGATATCATACAAGGCATGTTCAGCTCACACCATGCATACACCATTGGGGGCTTTCATATCTTATTTTTTCTCATGGGTTCTTAGTCTCTAGTCTCTTTTAGAGTTTCTGTTTGATTTTATTAGTTGATAAATCATATGATATGATGGGATGGGATGTTTTGGGTCATTGTGGGTCACATAGGGATGGATTCAAGTTATTTGGGTTTAATTTTATTCTCATTTCTGATTCGTTATGTATATACCTTATCATCCAAACATTTCTTTGGTTGGTTTATTATGTGATGCCAGCCCCATGTTTTGTTTTTGATTTGATGATTTTATAGATTTTTATTATTATTTATTATTTCATATCATTCTACTTAGTTGTTTAATTTATAATAAAACAACTTATTTATATGTATGGGTATCTGATTTATGGACGGTTCATGCGGGAATCTCAATTGCTTCCATTGTTTTCTTACATTATTGTGAGAGTGAGACCATTATCTATTGTGAATTCCTAGTACAAATGAACTAGTTTCTAGCCTGTGGGGATTGATATTTCCCATCAAGAACAGGTTAAAATTTGGGTGGGTAAAATGTATTCTAATATCATTCTATTTCAATACATTAATATGAAACTTTTATAATCTCACACCTATCATGGTAAGTAGGAGACTGGGAAACCATATTAAATTTTTCATGTCCTAAACAAATATTAATGACAATAACGGCTTTAGAAGTTGGAAAATATCCAGATTTTTATTCATAAATCTTGGGATTGGGATCTCCAGCAAGAATTTTTTATGGTTTGACTACTTTCACATAAATTTTTAAACCACTATTCTACAAGTAGATAACCATTATATCTTTCTAGAATACATAGTTTTCTCTATTAAAGTTGGTATCTATAACTGTAGACATTCCTTATTTCATATCATCCATTATAGAAAGAAAATAGATAGATATTTAGGATTCGACTATAAAATTTTAAGAACATAAATATCATTTCTCGATAACCAACTGTTTTCCCATCACTTTTGCATAGTAACTGAATATAAGGGACAATTGAGTTCTTGGATTTTACATAAAATAAAAAATCTCCTCTTAAAAATACTCAAATGGATCCATCTATTTTAAATCTGAGTAATGTAGTGGAAGTAAATAAAATTAAGAGAACATTGGAAAAAATTTAAAATGACTCAATGAATATGAAACTCCCTTCGTCCACTCCACTAACACGTGATGAGTGTTTAGGGATTTTTCACTCGAAACCTTTTCTTGGGGATTTCAGAACATAATGAATGTTTTTGTTTCTTATTTCAACGTACCAAGAGATTTTAATATTATATCCCTTATAAGACATATACATAGCCATTAGCCCACAATCAGTATAAGTAGTGCACACTTACAAAAATATTATGTAGAAAAATAAATTCTTTATTCAGTACTGGTAATTGAGTAATTTTTATCGGGGCATTTTCGATAGGATCCCATCGCAAAAGCTCATTTGCAATGGTGTCCTGTCGTAAATACCATATTATAAAAAATGGAATTGCCAATAGTTATTTTGTGATGATCCATCATAAGTAGTTTTTTTTTGTGATAGACCCATCACAAATAGTTATTTGCATTGGGAAAATATACCCATCACAAAAATTTAAAAATTAAAGAAAAATTAATATAAATGAAATTTAATAGAATAATAATTATAATAATATAATATTAATGAAGTAATATTAAAAAATAATAAATAATAATATAATAACAAATAATAATAATAATTTTTTATTATCATACTAATAAAATTAATTATAATTATAATAATTAATTATAAAATAATAAAAATATCAACATTCGCAAACATATAAAAAAATAATAGTAACAAAATAATAATGATAATAAAACAATAAAATAATAATAAATATAATTGAAAAATAATAAAATTAAAAAATTAAAAAATAAAATAATAAAAAGTAATAAAATAATAAAAAATTAAAAAAAATGTTTGTAATAATATAAAATGCACTATATAGAAATGTAAATATATAATATTATATAAAAAATCCATTCAAACATTTTACCATAAAAATAAATACATCACTGAGGGGGAGGGTCTTCTAGAGGAGTTGGAGGAGATTCTGGATTTAACTCTATCCCTACACCATGAGTTAGATGGTGCATGTACTCCATCTTCTGTTCATGCTGCTGCTAGCATCGATGCATCTCTTCCTCCTCCCTCTGCTGCTATCAACAGAGCTCATCTGGCTCCCTATTCATACTCTCTATAAGCTCACCCTGAGATCGTAGCTGATCCTGATACTATGCAATAGTTGATGATTCCTCTCTAGGAGCTCCCCTCATGTTGCAAAAAAAATTGTAGTTGTACCATAAATACTACCATGCATCAATCAAGAGCTGATACTAATAACTTGATCTTTGTCAAAGGCATACCGGGACACCTATATACATGTTACCTCACCAAATCATGTTGCAATGGTCTAATCCTCAGTCTTGGACTGACTCACAGTCTATGTCCGAGACATCATGGCCTCATATGACTCGTTTAATTGCAATTTAAAACTAAAATCGTTAACATATTATGTGTAGTTTATTTTAAAACTCAACAAGAAATTATTCACACCACAATCTAAGACTAGAGATCACCTCTAATATCTCTAGTAATGGGATCATTGTATATCCTCTTATAAATGTACTAATTCAGAATATCAAGTTGTTTGATAACCTATATGAATATGAAATAAATAGTTTACATTTCAAGTTATATAATTTAATTAAAAAAGTATGTACGATATGTTCCCTATGCGTATTGAATATACGACTAACATCTTGAGGTGTCACCTCCTATCTCACTCAATTTTTTCAACCTACTACTGATCTCCTATGAAAATGACCACCCATCAAGTGTGAACATTATCCATCCCAAACTCGAGATGAAATGTAATTAGGTCGATGCATGCATAAAGTCAAATCGAAAACCGTGACTCCTAGATTTTTCATTGCTTTCCTCATCAAATTTTGAAACAACTAATGATAATGATCACTCATAAATCCCTCCTATGCCTTCCAAATTGAGTCACAAAGGATCTCATAAATGGGATACCATAAACCATACAAATAATTAATAATATCATGCTATTAATTAAATTAATTTTAAAAAAAATATGATATATTTACCTACCTGTCAATGATCCAACATGTAGTATTGAGCATTAGTGATAATGTGATCCCACGTAACCCATTCCCCAAAAAAATAATTTCTCAATATAGAACTCCCCTGTCCAACATCCATATGTGAAAAAAGGGGGAAAAGAAAAAATAATAAAAAATAGTAAATAAATATATTAAAGATAATTAATTAAAACTAACTAAAATACATGAGTAAACATATCTACACATGCGTGGATTGATACTATTACATGGATGTCGCCTGGGGTTAGGTTCAAGAATCATAAATATCACAAGACCATGACCCCTCCGATGAATCACTGAACTGCCAGTAGTCTGACGGTCTGATGATCGAACATCATGCTCATCATCCGATAGATCAGCCTCTTGCAACTCTCAAAACATATCCGAGTACATATGAAACAAAAAATGATTGTTTCTAGAAAATAGTTAAAAATACTATTATATATATAAATTATATATGATTATAACCGGCATTTAATTATTTCAATCATCATCTGTATACTCATCTTCATATCTAATAATTCCAATAACTTCATATTCCTCCTCCATGTCATCACTTTTTCTAGGATTTTCATTTTCTTCAACTCTTATCATTTAAAATTCATTTGTTACATCAATAACATAATCCTCAATTTAAACCCTTTATTGTGGGGTTTTATTATCAATATTCATGAATCTTTCTGGAAATGTTGTATTTGGAGTAGTCTCTTGAAAAATTTTAATTCTATGCACTTTATCAGCACCACATTATTTTCGAATAAAATATTTTTTTCCAGAATTTATTTTTTTAATGCTCTAACAATCACTTAACACACTTGAAGTAGAATAATAATATTCATATTAAATTTTATGTGCCTGATGAGCCACTAATAATTTTTATTAACAAAAATATATCTTTTATATTTAATATCAATGATTCTATTGTGCGGATGAACAGAAAAACCTCTCTCAGTATCCAAACACTGAAATTTATACAACGTTATGTAATTCTGTCCCAGATAACGCAGTGCAATTATTTATTCCAACAAGCCGTAAAAGTCAACTTCACTTTCTCTATAGTGATATCCACTCAAGAAAACATCACTATTTATTTATTTCTGATATGAAACTATATGAAATCGAAATCCAATCACCACAAATGCATTATATGATTTTAGCATTTTGGATGGTGGGTTAGTAAATATACATAACTGATTAACAATTTTATCATCATGTTGTGATACCTGACATTTTTTAAAACAATTAATAATATAACAAGTAATAATTTGATTTTATATGTTGAAACATAAAAAATATATTTTACCAGTTTTTGAAACCAGTAGAAAAATTTAATCTTTCAACATTCTTCAAGTGCATTTGTTGTAATTGGTGAAAACTGTTTATTTATATGATTATCATATAGTCTACATATAAAATTATATTAATTTACTATAAAAATATTTTAGAATAAGTGATAAGAGAGCTCATGATACAAATGGTGTTATTTCTTCATAGTTGATCATAATATATGTATGATCCATGGGTTGTTCATCATATAAAGGCCATCATTCATGAACTCCACCAATTCCAAGTTTAAGATGATTAAACATTTATAATTGACGGGTCATTTAATCATTAAAAATTACCTACTTATGGCCCATTCATGTATGTTTTGAGGTATTTTCAGAATAAAAAAACTGAGAGAGAAAAAAGAAATTTCATCTTGTAAATAAACTTCTGCAATTTATCCTTCCACTAATGCTTTTTTAAATAAATTTTTCTTCAATTTCTGTAGGCATCTCCAAAATGGGAACATCCATCAGAACTGTACCAGACCTCTACATTTTTATTCATTTTTAAAATCTAATACCAAATGTTCCATTAAATCATAGAAATCTGATGGTAATAATTTTTACAGATTACATAAAATTAGAACAACATCTTCTTGCAGTCCACTTAGTGGATCGTAGTCTATTGTCACCAAACAAATATCCTGAAAATATATGATATTTATATTCGATAATTCAAAATCATATAATTCAACAAAACTCTAAATCCAATATGTATAATTCTTCCCATTATAAAATGTCTTTCATGACTTTTTAATCTGATAATTTATCCATTTTTCACACATCTAGATAAAATGGAAACATAGTAATATAGAAGCCTCAAATATTCAATCCATTGAAAAAATAATAAATAATTTTCTTTGGAAAGAGTATAATCCACTTTTAGATTCATTAAATTCTATGATCTTTAATTTTAAAATAGTTCAAGTTTTGGTTTCCTATAAATTTCTTCATGATATAATAGTTCCTTTACATTATCATTGGCCTTACCCAGTCTGTCCAAAACTGTATAAAAATATATTATCAAAATAGTTATTCTCAATATGCATGAAATCTAAAATTAGATGAACCAACCCATCATACCAGTATAGAAGATCCGAAAAAATTATTTTTTTATCCAATTCTGCTTTTTCCCAAAGCCATCACTTTTGAGTTGGTTTATAGTTAGTCAAAATGTAATGGGAGGTAATGAAGAGTCAATGGATTTTAACATAATACCTGAGATCATTGAGAGAGTTCAATCTCTTTAAATTGTTACTTTTCTAAAATGAAATGTTTTTATTCAAAAAGGATGATCATTCAGAAGAAATATTTGATGACAGGTGAAGAAACATGGTTTTCTCCCATTAATGATCATAAACACATCTTTTCTCTCATACAGTAAGAACATGATTTTGTACCATGTGTGATCCAACCAGATAACTTGCCACATATTGGGATGTCAATAATTTTCCACATTAATGAAAATTTCTTTAAGAGATTCTATTTCAAAACAACATCATACGTACTGACATAATTACTCCAAAATAAATTTAACTCATAAATATATAGCTTCAAATAAACAGAAACATTATTTTTTGGATGTCCTTGTATTAATAAGGTCAAAAACATATATGTCTCATTCATCGAAATTCAAAGAGGTTATTTTTTTGAGATATAAAGATGGTACAACAATAATATTGACTACCGTAAGAACCATATGTATAGGATCTATTAATAAAAAGGCCCAATCACAGATTTAATGATTCTGAAGCAAAATATGAATGAAATTGGTCAAAATGTTTCCATTAATCTCCATCATTTTGATGGATTAGCCATTAATTGTTGAAATATTGGTTTTATTCCATGACATCAATGACGTTGTGTTTTGAGTTGTAAATAAACATTGCAATCATGGTGTAATTCAGGAATACCTCGATTTTTTAAATGAATCAATCCAAACTTCCCTATTTTTTCTCCTTGTTCCTCAATTTTCCACTAGTAGGAAAACTAAAAAATGACTAATTTATTTCATAATAAAATATAAAATCATTTGAGCATGCATGAATCTTCTCGTATCCAAGACCCAAATTATGAACAAGCCTTTTATCTCAAATAAATTTGAAGGAAACACATTTACATCAGCTAACTTTTCTTTAAAAAATATAATATCTGATCCAAATGGTTGTTTGACACTGCATTATCTGATTTAAAAGCCTTAAATTTTGCAACAACTACAAATTTTCTTAACTTACAAAAAATATATTAGGATTCCTCAGTATAATTAAAACACTCATTAAGTTGAGATAGTTCCAACTCTAGATTTGAATCAATACCATATTGAGTTTTAGTATGTTGAAAAGGTGAACCTTCTACATCGTGTAATAAATTTTGAAACCCTGATAGATCTAGAACAAAATTATTAGTGTCTTCTCTAGAACTACATTCAATATTTTGATACCAAAACCATAATCATTTCCAAAACCCAATTACAATAGATGACCCATAATATTTTCAAATGTGTCAAGCCTCTTTCAATCACATTTATTGAGTGGACACTTAATTTTCCCTTCTGAAACATCTTCAAGTTTTGATGATGAAAATGATAAAATACCTTCAACACCGTTAATATATACTATATTTACACCAGAACCATTTGGATTCTTGTGGGAATATGTCCAATCGAGATCATGTAATAAATAATGTTTTCGAATTTCTTACTCCATATTACTCTATGAAATATAAAAAATAAAATTGTTTATGATTAATTTTATATAAGAAAAAGACAATCCAAAAAATTGTAAAAATTTAAACAATCAAACTTTACATTTAAATATTGTCAATTTTAACACTTTTTCATTGATTATTACTAATTATTGTTACTTATTTCTAATTATATTGATTGAATGATCATTTCTACTAATCATGACTAAAAACTATTAATTTTTCTTAAACAAATTGTTTCTAATTATAAAAAATATTAACCTATTTTTCATAAATTAAAAAAGTTTTCCTAAATTACTATAATGTAATAAAATATATTATAAATTACTAAAAATGTGTAAATCATAGAATTAATAATCTTAAAGCCATGATAAATGACTAATTTATGTCAATCATGTATGTACAAATTACTGCTGATTATTGTTAATTATTGTTATTTACCTCAAATTGTCCCTAATTATTACTAATTATTATAATTACTACTAATTACATCTCATTATTACTTGTTATTACTATTTAATACTAATTATTTTTAATTATTACAATTTTTTACTATTATTTACTATTATTTATGATTTATTACTATTCTCACTATTTATTACTAATTATTACTAATTATTTTTTATTATTACTAATTTCTAATAATTACAAATTTTTACTATGGTTTATTAATATTTATTACTATTTATTTTTGTTTTTTAATATATATTACTATTTGATACTATCTATTACTATTTATTACTAATTACCACTAATTACTTCAAATTATTAATAATTATTACAAATTAATATGAATCATTAATATTTATACTAAATATTACTATTTACGACTATTTGTTACTATTTTCTACTAATTATTACTATTTACTGGTAATTATTACTATTTACTGCTAATTATTATTAATTATTTCTAATTATTACTAATTATTGCTAATACTTGCTATTTATTACTATTTACTACTATTTACTACTATTTATTACTATTTATTAATATTTATTGTTATTTATTACTACTTATTACTATTTATTGCTATTTATTACTAATTATTACTAATTATTACTATTTTTATTATTTATTACTATTTATTACTATTTATTTATTTTTATAAATATTTATTACAATTTATTACTAATTACTACTAATTACTAGTAATTATTAATAACAACCACTAATTATTACTAATTACTCCTAATTATTCTTAATTACTCCTAATTATTACAAATTTGCACCAATTATTGCTAGTTACTGGTAATTGTTACAATTTATAACAATTTATTATTATTTATTGCTATTTATTTCTATATATTTCTAATTAATACCAGTTAATAACAGTTAATACTAATAAATACTAATTAGTATTAATCAATACTAATTACTACCAATTACTACTAATTAATACTAATTACATGTAAATGTTATTTAATAATGATTGCTGAACCAAATTACTACAAATTAATACTATTTACTTATAAATAAAATTTTGAATCTTAATGAAACGATGTATTTGTGAAAATAAATAATTAAAAATAAAATTATATAAATCTAATTCAATTTAATTGTCACTAATTAACAATAAATAAATTAAATAAAAAGTAATGAGAAAAGATAAATACCTTAAAACTTAATCTTTCGTAGGATTCAAGACTTGAAAAATACTCTGATATAAAATTTTAGACATTGAAAAAATTTAAAATAATAATATTACTATAGAGATGGAAAGACGTGCTAAGAGTGTTTCGAAATTGTAAAAAATAAAATAGGGGTATATATAGGTAAGATTATTTTGGATGGGATTTCTGTCACAAATATTAACCCGCTATTAATTAGGGTGGTGATTAAAAAGGTATTTGTGATGGGACCCATCACATATACCCACCTACCAAAATAGTATTTGTGAAGAGAGATAAATCTACAAACAAATACTAAAAACCACCGAAGGGTATTTGCGATGGGTGGTTACACACATTGTTTATACCCTTCCTGTGGTTTGGTGTGCACCATACGCCACACCTTTTATGATGGGATACCAATTCACATAGGAAATAATTAGTTATTTGTGATGTGAATAGTGTATCATCACAAATAATACCTTATAACAGACTATTTGTGAAATGACCCTTCCCTATGGCGAATAACCCGTACCAATTAATAATTTTTCCAATAGTGATTAGAATAAAGATGTAGATTTATATAACTAACAAATGGTCGGATTTTTTTTAAAAAAAATTAGTAGATATTGAATGAATATATGTAGGGTATTTTTTGTTGGAGATATATCTTCACATGCATATTGTATTAAAAAACATCATCTTTTTATACACGTAATGTATTTTTGACTCGTAGAAGAATCAATGTTTTTCAACTATTTTTAAAATCATGCCCTTGTTTTTTGTTTTTCAGTACCATTCTAAATTTCTATATTCTATTATAATTATTTATATGGTTGAGAAGAAATATATTTTATCCCTACAAAAAGTGAAATTGATGTTGGATGTATGTAGTCTTTTCATAAATAGTAACTAGATATCCACTGAGAGCTACAATCTCTCCTATAAATAAAAAATTCAAGAAAATTCATTGAAAATCGTTAAATTCAAAATGCAGAGAAAAATTTAAATTTTTTACTCGGTATAAGTTCCCTACATCTTCATACGAGTAATTTTATCCTTTTTTTGAATCATTCTAGACATTACATAGAAGTCACTCACTTCTGTGCATGAATAATTAAATTTTTGTGTATGAGTAATCTATATCTATGTACTCTTCATCGATATCTACATATGAGTCTTCCATATTTTCATATTTTTCATCTAGATCTATGTATGAGTCATCTATATCTACATATGAGTGGGTTTCTTCATCAAATGAGTGATTAACAACTATGTATGGGTGATTGGATTCTATGTTTGAGTGCTTTTCTTCTGTGTATGGGTGATTTACTAATTAAATAAACTCATTATTAATGTAAATACGGATTTTTTGAGAATAAAAACTTATGATTGAATTGGATATGTAGGAAAAATATTAATTTTTTCAAACAATGTACTTTTTCAACATTTCATTATATTTAATTCATCATAAAAATTTAATAAGAATGATCTCCCTTAATAAATTCTAAAATCTAGTAAACAGTAATGTCTTTATATATAAATTAATTCAGAAATAGAATAAGATTTCATCATATCCATTAAAAAATAATATATATATATATATCAATTATTACTAAATGTAAATAAACTTTTTTACTTTAATACTAATGGTAAAAACTATGCCCATTTATGGTTCTTCAATTTCATAGAAATATCCAACTATATCTAGCACTAATACTCATTCTAATTCACTCACCAGTTTGAAATATATCAACGCTTAAACTGTACAATTGTTTACATTCTCTAATTTCAGGATAACTAATAAAAATAATTTTATATTTATTTACAAACATAGACATTATACAAATAATTCCCCCTCCCCATAAACCATGTTATCATTTCAAATAGATAATGATGACCTCACATGCTATAAAAAAATTTATATTAATTACAACATATAAAAGTATAATCAATAGAACAATTATAACTCAAACATTATTACCAAAGTAGAACTATCCATTTTTTAATACATAAATATATCTCAAATCATGAACCTTTACCTTAACCATGAAAAACCAATCCTCAATTAATCAATAAAAAACAATTATAGGTTTCAAATAATTTACATTATAAGAACCAAATTCATCAAAGAAAACATAAAATAACCCAATTATCCAATTTTACTAAAATAATACTCATATTTAAATATTTAATGGAACCTAAGTACAAGACCCATTGTAATAATATGCTTTAAATTTTTGATACATACCATATTTTTTAAAATATATTATGAATCTTATCATGCATAACCATCATCTGTTAACTTTCCATTTAGATCCCATGATTCTTAGAAACTACATTTATCATTACATATTTAATGTTTATAATATAATTTTGATATTGTTGGATTAGAACATCACCATTAATAATATTAAATATAACACTCAATTCCACTATATGAATGTACTTATGTACTCATATAATATGTATTTATCTTTCATTAATTATTTATTTTATGTCTACTAAATTTAAATACATTCTCTTTGGTCCCCACACATGAGATTATATCATCATGTCATGGTTAAAGGGATTATTATAGGACACCATTGAACCTTTCACAAGAACTATAAAATTGCTGGATCATATCATTTAAATTTATCTATTATGAATTAATTTAATAATTTAATTTATTTCAACTACCTCTTACATCCCCCCCATCATATGTGTTAAAAAGAATAAAATGGGTTTGATAAAATAGATTCAAAATGATGAAAAAATACCATTGAATCACATCTCAAGATTTATGGGAATAGTATGAATATGTAAGAAAATATTTAACTTAAAATCATAACCTCGGATGATACTGCCATTTTATTAAAAAGTTTCACTATAATTGAATAATAATCTAAAAATTGGTATTTTACTTTCGGTTAACGTACCCAAAAAATCACTCAATTAGTTTCATTTATTGAGGTTCTTATACTATTTGGGGTGACTTGTAAAAATTCCATGTAAAATTTTACGTGGTCAAACATTCACTAAAAATTAGACTCATATTAGTTTTTGTAATGAAGATTTTATTATAAGATATCACAACAAATAAACTAAAATTCATTATATCAACATTAATATTAACCACACAATTGATAATCATTAGAAAATTCATTTTTCTCAATAAATCATTATTAAAGACCTAATAATGAGGAAATATTTACTAAAATATATATATAATTAAATATATCATTGTTGGTGACTTAATGACTCAATTATTTTACATCTATGTCAAATTAAGTTGTAGATTTTATTTTAAAGGTTCCATAAAAATACATAAGGTTCTATGGTTTTAGATATTACAAAAAATATATTGAAACACATTATTTTAATCAAAGGTACAAATGTGATATAATTGAACTTCAAACCAAAAGTATTTTTAATATTTCAACATTAATTACTATGGATCAAAATAATTATATTAAATCCTTAGTTTCCCTAAATTTGGTCAAGAAGTCTGTTTAAGCCATAAACATTCTTATTGAAACTTTAATAGATAGTTTCTATAGAAATTTATACAAAAGTTCATTAGATATAATTTTTAGAGACCTACTGAGTGTGTGAAATATTTTTATTTTGTAATCATTTTCGTCTATAAATTGGTAGTTTGAAAATATTTTATATTCTTAATAAAGATATATTCCTTCAAATTGAGATTTTTAACCCATAACTTTATGTACGATCGCCATTAATATCGTCATGTGAATTATTTTCTATAGATTCCTTAATATAATTAAATTCTAAATTTCCCAGTAAAAATATGGTTTTATTGGGTACAACTCTATCTATAGAAACATTTTTTTTCTATGGAAATGATATATATTATTGAGTAAGAAAGAAAATAATATGATATACTCCAATAATAAATTTTGATATGTATAATGCCTGTGAAACCTTTTTTTTTATTAGCACATTTTTATTGTTTAAAATTGTGGGTTTTGGGGTATTTTTTTAAGATAATTAAATTAATTATTAACATAACTTATATCTCCCACTATCGTGTTTTAATGAGGGTAATATTTATCCAAAGGTAGTATAAATAACCACACAAAATTAATGACACAAAAATTTACCATGATATGATTACAGTATTTTTATAAAATATATGAATAACATCCCATATTGTTGATGATGATGAAACAAATATCTTTTATGTTGAATATGGAAATCCCTATTATAAAACCTTGTGAGAGACCTCCCAGTGGTAGTCAAAATATTCCAACCTAAAAAGTATACAATGAATTGTATAAATAACATCAAACACTTCTAGGTAGTATATTTTTCTTACCGTATCCCTTATAACACATTACGTTTAAAGTGAATATAGAATTAAATATATTCTTCCTGGAGTTTGAAAAAATGAAAAAAAAACCACATACCCATACCTAGTTTCAATCTCCTTTTATAAGAATTAAGGAAAATCCTTAAATATCAATTAAAATATCATACATTTAATAAATGTTCAATTTATGCTAAATTTCATTGTTCAATACATTTTATAAATGTCCAAATTACGAAACATGTTATAAATAAATTGTAATATACGGTGAACCTTTAATGAAAAATTTAACAATTAAATGTTTTATAAAAATTATTTGAATATAATCACATGAAGTTGTAACAAAAAATGATTGCTTGATAGTTGAAGAATTGAAAAAATGAAATGAAATGTTGTATGTTATATTTTCATTAATAGATAAATATTTAGATAAATCAATAAATAGGTTATCAAATACAAAAGAGATATCATTGATATCATAAAGTTGTTTATATCATGACTTCATCACCATATGAGAAACATTATGTGAATAATGTTTCTCATTTCGTGAAAGTCAGTACACTAAATCCATTAATATCTAAAATTCACGATATTATGTTGAATTTATGTATTTTACAACTTATTACACAACATACAAAACAACTAATGAAATTAAATCTAAAATAACATTTGTATATCCTTTAAAACTTCTTTTGTAGAAGTTATCATTTATGATCTAAAATATTTATACACAAAATTTCGACAAAAAAAATCTTTTTTCTCATAACCTTCTATTTTACCATGTGATCCTTTGATGTGTGGAAAATAATTATGAATTCTATAATTCATAATTATATGAAAACAATGACCCTAATAAGACTATAATTATTACTCGAGCTATAAAAGGATCTGGTGTTACCTCATTTGAACACATGTATCTAAATATTTGTGTCCCCCCATATGTATCTCATATATCATTAATAATCATAAAAAACATTTTTCTAAGACAATTAGTGACTATAAGACATGAAGTTGGACAATATCATAAATACATACTCATAGAATTTCTATTATCCATGTAATAACAAGATAATAAAATAAGAAAATCTCATATCATACATCCAAGTAGAAGAGTAAATAACATGTCACTCGTCTAAATTTATATACACATCAAATGTAACTTATCTAGGTGTATCCAAACACTTCTTTAATATTTCACAATTGAAGGCTCAAATACCATACCAAATATACTATAGTAAAATCCCAACATCATTAATAAAAAAATACCACATTGTTAATATTATATCCAACCACCCCAAGTTCATATCGACCTTAAGTCTGATGTATGTGTGATAAAAAATTATAAATTTTCACATGAAAGAATTCTTATTAACCTCGGTAAATGGGGTTACAATGAAACATAAACCCCAACATTCATATGACATAATGAATAATAGTTCTTCTGGTATACTTAAATGGGTCAACTAGAACATTAAACTAATTTTGTACCTGATGAGTGAGATTCAGTAACACTATAAGTGGTAACATGTTGGAAGATTAATTTACAGCTCCGAAAGAAACATCCTTTGAAACTCCACTAATGTCATATCCTCAAAAAAATGATAAATCAAATGGTAGATCATACTATATCTAAATAATATTTCTGATATAATAGAATTCCACCATGGTAAATTGGGTCTAAATCAGAGGGAAAACACAAAAGTATCACATCCATAGACTAAGAACATAAATTGTAAACAAAACATAATCAAAAAAATAAAACTGAAGTTACCCAGCCAAAATCCCAAAACAAAATTAATAGTTATCCTAAGTCTTCAAATACATAATTGAAAAAAATACTACCCTAATTAAATTATAATGGATGATGCTTATGTAATCAAATAAAAAAGTTATTGATAGCTACAATATCTATAATTCACTCACTTAACCTCAACTAGGAAGAAAAGAATAATAATGTTCTACAACATTGAACTAAAGAACTATTAACATGATGAGAATGGAATAAAATTCATGATATCCATATCCCCTTAACTATTCTATCTTTAAACCATCTAGATTCTAGAATCGTAACTACAAAAAATCATAGAACCCTATACACAATCCAATCTATTGATAAGTAGTGACCCGAGATCATCCACCAAAGGGAAGATGATAAATTCCCCAACCATCGGATGATAAAACATTATATCTGGTGATATTAATTTAATCCCTAGCCATAGGGATAATCAATTTAATAGGAACCAAAATTTATAATGGGAACATAAATTTGAGGATAAAATTAGAAGAAACAATATGAAAATATTGGGCTTTAAATCTCTCTCAACACATATAATAACCCAATAGAGAAAATATGTACAAAAACATCTAGAGTTTGGATTGGATTTATTATGATGTTTTTTCATTATTTTATCTTCACGTGATGTTCTTACATTGCTCATATTTTCTTATTAAGGTAATTTTTTACTTTATACAGATCTAGTAGTGGTGTTAATTATGATTTCATTCAAAAAAATATGATTCTCAAATAAATGTGGATAAAGATTGACTACCTTTAATATGACAAGTAATATTTTATAAAAATTTTAAATAATTTAATAATACTAACTAAAACATATATAAAAATCAATATTTTCTGTATGCAAAATAAATACTAAAATGGTCTTAGGATTGATTCATTTTATTTATCTTGCTAAACACATTACATATCATTAACATTTTTCGCATATCCATTTGTTCATCAGATAAATTTTCTCATTGAAGTACTTTAGTAAGATAAAATATTTAAAGAAACATTTTATAAATAACAAAAAGATTTAGGATTCATGATCCATATGTTCAACACTTGAACATTATATTCAAGATTATTTTCTTTATGATATTTATTGTTATTATATTAATTATTTATATTATTTTAAATATGTAGAACTATACTAATATGTATATTGTTATAATATTTTACATTTCCCTAAAAATTAAATATTTATTCTAGACCATTTGGTAATAAATTTAAAAGTAAATCTTCACATTATGATCATTATTTACAAATATATCCTGAATACAATAGTAATGTAAATTGAATTTCACATTAAATTATACTGGACTAATCATTTATTTATTAACTTTTAAACATCACCAAGTTCAAATATACAACGCCTAACCTCTTAAAAGGATGTATATGTGTGTATATACACTTCTAATACACACATGATATGTTTAATTAAAATAACAATAATTTTATTTTTAATTTATATTTAACAAATAATCGATAATACTATTTTCTCATATGAAAATTTATATTGTGTGAATAATATTAAGAATATGAATTCTTATCTATTAAAATACTCCACTAATGGGTAGTGGGACATTATTCCATTATGTTTTAAAACAATAACAGGTGTAAACAAGTCTAATTATATGTTTTCAAACCATGTAATATAATGGATCAAATCTTAAACCATGTATATAAAAAATTATCAATTTATTAACAAAAGTATTTTACATATAAACTCTATTATATCATATGAAAATTGTCATGAACCAACCCACTAGGGCCTGGATGGCTAGTTGAAGGCCAAGTATGACAACCCCAATCCTACCTCTAATAGTCTAGGGGATAGTGATATGAACCAAGAAGGCATAAATGAAAAGGGAGGCCTTCTCATGTGTACTTGTATATACACACACAACCATCACCATGAAATAAAAGCATGGGAATAGAAAACAATATTATAACAATTATAGTGTGACCATGCTTTCAATAATTTCTATGGAATAGATCATTATATGGAAAATAATTACAAAGAGAAAATGGAATAAAATACATGACAGACCAGAATTGATGTCCCAACATAACAAAAAATGTATGTAAAAGAATCTAAAGAATGCCTTTCTCCCAATCTCCATGTCCAGCCACAATAGGTGCTCAATGCACCCATTATCCACTATGATCCAATGAAGTCACCATCGATCATTGTATCATTTGCATAAGGCATAACATGTGTGGGAAGATATCATGTCAGGGTGAGTATATACATACCTAGTAGGGACCATTTATAACCATAAAGGGAGTAATAAAAAGGTACAGTGAGATGTTATCTCAACCCATAGAAAAAGGGAAATGGTAACCCAATATATATTAAGCTCATAATGAAACCCATGTGAGATATAAAGGTGATCTCTATATCCACTAACTATAGAATAATAATGAGACTTCTTTTAGAACTGAACACCTTCCTCCAATCCGCATAATCACCCTCAACCTTATCAGAATTTGTGTTGAGTGACCCTCTCCTGGCTCTTATGCTCCACAGCTGAGGGATCCATAAATCTATTGGAGGAACCACTACCCACTTAATCTTGAGGAAATGATATTACCATTTAATAGATAGAGGACCCATGACATTCTATGATATGGGGGAGTTCCAACTCTACCTATATAATGAGTAAGGAGGACCCACACCCTTGTGTGATAGGGGAGTACCAACCTTGGTATTACTCGGATGACCCCACCCTAACAACTTTCATTATCAAGTATCACCTAAATAATTTTCACTCTTATAACATGTCTCATAATATCTCATATTCCACAATGAAGGATACCATCACATTATATATGAAAAAACAATCAAGACATGCTACACATAGACAAAAATTTGAGTCCCAAAGAATGATTTATTGACAACAGAAGTTACTAGGAGAAGTATAATGCCTATTTTTGGGTCACAAGGCATGTGACCTTTCCTTATCACCTATTCATGTTATCTTCTGGGTATGGATTGGCAATACTTGTCATACTACATGGTCTTTACATGTGGTACATGATGTATCCTAGCTACCTAGTGAATTCCTTTTATCTCTCATCCCATAACCATATACACTATTTGTGCCTATGTACCTAGTTGTTTTCGATCACATTATCAAGCATGTGTCCTCCAGTCATGCATGTGTGCCTAGATGTGTTTGTACCCATTTTCTCATGAATTGCACACTGATATTCTTGCACCGAGTCACATCAAATGTGGTATAATCCATTTGTAATATGAAACTTATCTTCTCTTGAACCCCATATTCATTGTATAAAGGGGACTACATGGTGTGTATTCTTCTAGACTACACATTGTGTAGTCGATATTTCAAACAAACCATGTTTCTATTTGGGGACCATAGATCATCCTTTCTTATTTTTTCCCCACCTATTTTTTCACCGAAATCCACTGAAATCAATGTGACCAATGTTGTCAATCAATTCTAGGCATTTGATGGCTGGAAATCTCGATTCCAATAGGATGTAGGGGAACTTGGTGTTCATCCACCACCACACCAAACATAGAATCAATGAATCATAACATGCATCCCGTATCTAAACACAATATATGATCAAACTGATGATTAGTCCATCATTCACCAAAATTCCATTAATTCAGGGGTTCAATTGCACTTGAAACTTCCACTGCAATGTCGAGTCATGACTTCATTAGACAATAGAAATGAACACAAAGAACAGTGGGGAAAATCATATGAACGATGTGAATACATTATTTTCAATGTGATTGTCGAAAAAATAGTTTTTGAATCTAGGGGATAAATTATAGCATAAAAACAAATAAACTTTTTTAATAATTCAATTTTCGATCAGGATCATGTGAAGAACAAAAATCAGTAAATTTTTTTTGAATTCTTGCTTAATATTTAACTAAGGGGTGTAAACCAAAAATAATTATATCAAACACAGTTTAGGATCTATCCATGGTATAGAGTGTGTTCACTACTTATTAAGAATATCCATAATGATCATCTCCTACCTCTTAATCCACCTTGATCATATCATTGATCCTCATATTAAGGTTTCTCAACACCAATGAATAATGATACTCCTATAAAGTCTGTCCATGGTTATGTATCTAACCCTATAGATTCTCTGTTAAGGTGTAACTATAAAAGAGATATTAGGTTAGTTCACTTAATAAAAATAAAAAAATAATTGATTTATTTTATTAAATGCACCTGCCTACGATCACCTCTCATAGAACATCCAATGTGACCAACCTAATGTTACATGTAGGGTAGACCCAACATTTCATATTCAAAAATGGTATGAGATTCTCCATTTGAGAAACCAAACAATAAATAAACCATTTAATCCAAAATGATGGGTGTGCATGCTTTTAAAATATGTTACTATTTTAAATATATTAATTCTAGGGGTCCATAAACACCAAATCTCAACAACAACTGTAAGAAAAAATCATGATATATACATATACATATACATATATATATATGTATATTCAAAGGTCTATATATCAAAAAAATTTCTTTACATTCTCCACTCCTTCAACACTTTTCTCCTTAAAAAGAATAATCTAGAAAAAAGGTGGGGGTACTGAGCCCGTATCCAGCTCTCATGCCCAGAGTAGCTCTCCTATATTATCTGATAATAACAAAGCACACAAAGAAAGGAAATGTTACACCCATGCAATATCCCCTATTTTCAATCCTCAATCTCTATTGAGTATTCTAATATATTTTTTATATCTTTAATTTCCATCTCACCCAAACCAATAAACCTTGGGGATTTAATTCCTAACAATCTAAAGCTCCACAATTCTCATCATGGGGATACTCTCAGGAAAACATGATCACCCTAATGAAACTCCAAAGGCCTATGATGATGATATATATATGATTTCTATTTTATCTAGTCTCTCTTCATATGTTTGGTGATCACATGAACCTTTTCTGTCAACTCATGTATCATCTCTATCCCAACAAGAGATATCTCGCTAATTTCAGTCCAGTATAAGGGATACATGTAGGGTCTCCCATATAGGGGCTCTAACAGTTCCATATGGATATTATAGAGATAGATATTATTATAAACAAACTATAATGATGGAAAGTAATCCTATTAAATCTATCCAAAGTTTTACATGATGGATCTCAGTATATATTCCAACACATGGAAAGTCTTCTCGATCTTCCCTTCTATCTAGGGGTAAAATGTTGTGCTCATCCTCAAATGGGTCCTAAGGTCTTCCTCTAATACCACCAACAACTATGATGTGAATCAATAATTAGGGTTTCTAATGATATTATTGGGTACCTCATGGATAGGAATGACATACTACATATAATTCATCCTCATACTCTTAACCAATCTCGGTTCACATATGTCTAGAAAATGTTATGTCTTGGTAGGTCAGTCAACAATCACCTAGATAGTATTCTGACCACTCACATTACACTAAGGACCCATCTCAAATTCCTTGGATATTCCATCATATTTTCATTCTATGGTATTAGGAGGACATTTCAAACCTTCTGTTACCTGGTGATTATCCTTTTCCCATTGACATGTGAGACCCTACGTGATGAACTTTGTAATGCTTCACCACATTCTTCCCCACTAAAACATCTGTTTAAGATCATTATATGTATTTTACACACTAGGATGTATTTTCAAGTGGTAAATGTGAAACTCCCTCATAATATCCCCATAAAATGTTACAAGAAACACTATTCATTGCTATAAAAAGATTATGTGCACCCGTCCTTCATAGAATTCATATGGTGCATCTTTAGGGGATATTGGGTCATGTAGAACCTCATATTTGATGTCACTAAACTGAGACTATTTATAATGGTTTTCTCATATGGCATAAATGTTTTTCAGAATTTTTTTTCGTTTATAAAATCATGTTTAATGCCCTGTGTATTGAAAAATGTTTATATTTTTTATTTTAAATTAATTTAGGTTGGTAAAGTAATTTGACACTAATAGGGTCCTAAAAATTTGTTAAGACATGATTTTATGGAATTTTTTAAAAATAATAAAATAGATATATATATATATATATATTAAATAGGTTTAAATGAAATAAGGATTCATTGAAAATGATTTTATAAGTTTATTTCAATTCATTATTTTCAAAAATTACTTAAAGTGTGGTTTCAAATGACATGAAATGGTTTTGAATTCTGAGCTGATTTTTAATGAAGGTCTTGGTAGGAGTTTTATAATGAGTTTATTGATATATGGGTGACCATCTATTGATCCCCATTTCCTATGTACCACTTGGAATAATCTTTTTCCCTAAGTGGGTTTAAATTAATTTTGTTATAATTTTTCATCATCATGGATTTGATAAGGGGATCTTTCATGTGATGTTATTAGAGGTTATATGTGATATATGTTAATTTTGTTTTATTATTAATTCATGTGATGATCCCATTATTTTTTTATCTCATATTCATTGACTGATGTCATGATATACCAAGGTAAATAATTAGAGAGCCTCAATTAGTGAAATCCTTAGTGTATATTGTGCACTGATTGTTGAATGTTCCCTATTTAGACTAAGTGAGATAATAAGATGGAGTATATAGACCTCAATAGATATGTTCTCCCAAGATATATATGTTCAATGGATATTTTGATGACACTTTTGAGATTATAAATGGGTTCTTAGGGAAATCATAGTGCCCCAATATCCAATTTTATGTTCAAGTTACTTGATTCTTATTGAGTTTCCCATGATGATTAACTTCATTTGAGGATGGTTTAGGTGATTCTATCTTATTAATTGTTTGTGTCCCTTATATTTTGGTTTCATTTGCACAGTACCATTGATTGTTTTTTTATCTTGGTTATGTTATATTGATACCTAGGTAGAAATATGGTTCTACATTCTATTTTAGTTTCTAATTCATCTAATTTTTAAATCATTTTTCAAATGATTGGAAATTATTTTTTTAAGGAATGGTATTTGTATTTCATAAAAGGATTTTAAAAAAAAATTGGAAAGAGGAAATGAATTTGACCATGTTTTCTTAAAGTTAATAATCAATCAAATTTCTATGGTTTAAACGTGTTTTTTAAATGTGTTTCATTCATTATTAATTATTTAAATAATGTGTATGTTTTATAAAAATAATAATGGTATGATATTTATTTGATCAATCAAGAATATGGAAAACATATTATCTATTTATATTTCAAAATATTATTAATAAAATTTCATTTGTAAATACTTTTACATGAACCTTGGTGAAATCATACTGGGGATATTTAGTTCACAACATGAATGAACCAATAGTTATATAAATCTCTCAGGTTTTATTTCAGTTTACCAGGCTCTTATCTCTTCTGGGTTTAATGTTCAGATTCATTTTATGATTAATGTTATGGGATTCTTTATATGATTTTTGGTCATATAGAGATTGTTTTTAATAGTTAGGGTTTCATTTTTTCATGGGTGGTTATTTATTGGACTTTTCAAAAATAACATTACTTATCTTGTTTATTATATGATACTAAACATGTTTTTACATCATGTATTTATTCTATTATGGGTTCTTCTAGTTATTTATTTTCTTGTATCACTTTTCTTGTTTGTTTCGTTTATATTGAATCCAATTATTTATATTTATAGGCATCAAATATATATATTTGTTATGTTAGATTATCATGTGATTTTATTTTTTTTATATTATTATGAGGGTGAAACCATTGCCATGTGTGAATTATTAACACTCGGCATATAGTTTCTAACTTTTAGGGATGTGGAATTCCCTTTGGGACTAGGGGAGATTCAGGTCAGGTGATATGGTGGGTGAAACTAGGCTGGTTCATTACAAATTGTATCAATTGATTGATTTTTAAGGCCTTGATGCTTTAATATCCATATTCTTATTTTATAAGTCAAGTAATATGGAGATAGGGATGTCATAACGTGAGAGGTAAGTGTAATAGAGTCTTTCAAGCTCGTTCTTACCTTGTACATTAGGTTACCATGTGTATTAAATATTTTAACCCAAAATTAATGTTTTTTTAGATTATTCTTATTTTATTTTGATATGAAATGATGTGATTATTATTCCCATTCAGTAAATCAGTTGTTTTGGAAGTCTATTTGAGCTCATATGGTGAAAATATAAGAATAAACAAAGTTAAATGCTTAACAATAATGACATTGAAATTTTCTTGGACCACATTTAGATGGGTCTATAAACCATTTTATAGGTTTTTCCATGATATTCCATGGTTTTTCAACATGTGCCTCAAACCATGCACAGTTCTATTTTCCCCCATATATGTTATCTCGTATATGTAGATTTCCAAATTGACTTTAATAGTGTCAAAAATTAGTGTGAGGTTAACTAATTGAGTTTCTATATTGAATTGATATTATTAGGTGATTTGTTTATTGATGAATTGTTCCTTCATGATTTCCTCATTCTTTGAGAATATGGTTCTTTATTATGGAAAATGGTTTCTTGATTGAATGTTAGATTTTATGGGGTGGATTGTTTATGAAACTAGTTTGTGATAGAGTAAATGAAATTTTGGATCTTATAAACAATTTTAAAATTGAAATGATATCCAATTTCATTTTAATTTAGAATGTTATTTTTGAGTTAAAAATTTAGAATTTTATAAAGTTTTTGGTTTTTAAAATAATGTGTTATTGTTGACTTATAATAGACTTTTTATTTTCATGGGATGTTTTTATGTTCATTGATTTCATTATGAGATTTTATAAAAGTATTGAAAAGAAATTAAAATTGAAAAAAAATATTGGAAATAAAAGTGTGTTTTCATAGAAATGATTTGAAATCTGAGTGATATTAAATGAATTTTTTATTTATATAATGGAATTCATTGACTATTTTATAAAAAACACAACTTTTTGAATTTCAATTGGGGGTTTTCTATAATATATGTTGAATTTTTTAAAGAATATATGTGATTTTTCCCATGGGATTTTACACTCTTTTGAAACGTATTGATTATAAAGGAAGGTATTTATCATTAATTTTATAACTAGAGTAAAGTATTTATAAAGGGGTTGATTTGTTCATATAGTGTTTTTGAATTAGAATAAAATAAAATTGAGACTCATTATGAGATGGAGTTTTATTTAAATGGAATTTTTTAAGATGTTTTATTGAATATTTTTTCCAAACATGATCTTTTATTTGTGTCTATATATTAGTGTTCATTGGGATAGTTTAGTTTAGTTTATGAGACATGGATGTGTTATATTCATGTTTAATTTTATGTAGTTGAGCATCTCAAAAAGATATTCACATAATGTGGATGGTTTTCTTTTAGAATAAACTCTTAGGTGATTCATTTTTATCTTTCTAGTAAATATATTCTTGTTGTTTTCTCTACCTAGAATCTGAACTAGGTAGTAAATTAAAAAATTACTTTCTCTAGGTCTTCTTGTTTCATTATGCACTATTATATGGTAGTATAAGTCCTCTTAAGGTAGTGATATAATTAGGTTGTTTTTCTAGATGCTGTAAGATTAATTAGTCAATGTATTTTTTTGTGATTTCCTATTCTAAAATTGATGCTCCTTGATTTTAATGATAATTATGGATTTTTAGGTGATTTTAAATTAGATATGTTTCTTTTTTATTTGGACATTCTACTTTGTGAGTATTTGATAGGGATGGTTTTGATATGACTTGGTGTTTGAACTTTCCTCTTGAGGTTTTTCTATGTACCTTTATAGGGTTTGGTTGGGACGTTTTGGACAAGGGAAGGCCTTGGGTGTATGTTCTAACTGACATTGATGGGCATGACACTAATTTATATTTTGCACTAATTGGTGTTTGTTTTTATCTTAGTGGGTTCAGTATGAGTAGTTATTTTTGGTATGAGGACTTAGATCACCCCTTAAACTCAACGTTGTGACTCAAGGTTAGAGCCACTATCATTTCTTGTTAACGAATATTATTAATTGAGTTATCAATTTCCATTTTGGAGATATGAGAAATAGTGATTTTACACTTACTTTACTTTGTAATTATTTGTTTAATCCTTATTTTTGAGCTCTTATGGACTGAATTTTGGTTTTTATTCTCTTTTATAGTTTAATATGGTTTCTTAATAGTTGGTTGTGTTCAGTGTAATTTTGTGGTACCCTTTGTTGATATTTTGATTTTTGTTAGCCTATATATTCTATGTTTATAGAATAATTATCATATTGTTTGAACTATTTTAGAGGAATTATAAATTTCAGAAATACTTATAGTAGGTATTCATCTTCATCATATTGTTAGAGATTTGTGTTTTATGGTTATTATTTGGTTTGTTCTTGGATGTTTTTATTGATTTTTGGGGATTTGGAGCGTGGTTTTGAGGTTATTTTTGTTTATCTAGGGATCAATTCTCAATGAACCTTAATAAAGTTTTCTCAACCCCAACCACCAATTTTAAATGTGTTGAGGTTTTTTATTTTACATTACTTATATTTTTATCATTAACTTTCCTAGGGTATAATGTTTCATTTTGAGGAGAAATGTCAATCCCTCATGTAACTACTATTTTATATTTTATATTATATGGGGTTAATTTAAATTTTTTATTTTTTTGAGGATGAAATTTTAGAATTTATTGATTTTATCCACTCTTACATGGTTATCATGAAAAATTTAAGGGAAAATATATAATTAGTCTTATACATGGTGTTTTTTCAATTAATTTGTTAATTCATGGTATGTGTGCATGGGTAGAATATGGTTTTTTAAAAACCATGTGAAATCCAATAAAAAAATTATTTCATTTTGTGTGTGAGGAGTTAGTGCATGTCTTACATAAGAATAAGAAAAACATTGTTGGGAAACCATGCATACTACTACAGGTTACATCTAATGGGCCCTACATGGTTGGATCATAATCATGAAAAACCATGTATCTTGACAACGAAATCTATCTAATTTTCATTTATAATAGATTTTAAACTTTTCCAATTCATTAATTTTTTTTAATCTCCCATTCCTCTTTCCATTCAACCGTTCCTTAGTTATTCAACCGTGGGAACTCCCTCTCCCATTCCCTTCAAGTTACAGCCTCCAATCATTGATTCCATATGGTTCCTATAAGGTAAGCCCCTAATTTTATTTATTTTTCATTCCTTACCATTATTAGACCCACTAATTTCATGTAGTCTTTTTAAATGAATCATAGGAGCTATGATTGCTATGACTAGGGTTCAGGGTGGTTCTAATTAAACGATGTTTGGTGTTTAGGGAACTTAGAGTGTTCTTATATTCATGGATGAGATTCATCATCTTATGAAACTCATTATAACTTGGTTTTCATTAGTTTTAGGTTGTTATTTTTGTTAAATTAATTTAAATGGAATGTCATTTATTTATTTTTTATTAAAATTCATTGTTTTTCTAAATTAAATCAATATCTAATAACTACAGTGGATTCGAAAATAGTTATAATGGTTTCCTCACATCAAATAAAGGATTTTTGATAATTTTTCTCATTTATAATATGATTTTAAATTCTAACTGTTTGTGAAACTGTTTATATGATTTGTTTTAAAAAATTTTGGGTGGTTAAATGCATTTAACCCCAATGAGGTCATGAAAAATGGGGAGAACATGATATACATGGATTTATATGAAATGAATGAAATTTATAGATTAACTAAATGTTTTTAAATGATATTATGTTTGTTTTCAAAAAAAACTATGTATGCCTTTTCTCGTTTTGGTTCCATTAATGTTTTAATGTATGATTTTAAATGAAGGGAAATGACATATAATTTTGAGTTTGTATATAACGAATGTCCTAGTTGGAATTTTATAACGAGTTTCATGATATGTGGGTGACCCACCATCATACCCCTCACTTTTGTACCACTAGATATAATATTTATCCATAATAAGGGATTTTTTTTTATTTTCATATAATTATTGATTCTAGTTCCTATGAAAATGGGATGTTTCATTTGAGAATGTTCAAGATTATATGTATGATTTCTTAATTGTTCATTATTGTTAATTCATGTAATACTATAGATTTTTGTGTAATTACCTATGTTTATTAATTTTATTGGAATAATATGTTATTGTTTGGAACTTGTAGATGAGTGCAATCTCTAGTGTAGATTGTGTGATGGCTATGGATTATTTCTTGGTTAGTTTGAGTGAGCTAGTATGATAGACTATGTGTCCTGTAGTAGAAAAGATCTCCCAATATGGATATTAGTGAAAAATATATTTATGGTACTATTGATATTTTATATTTTTTATTTAGGTAGGCCTAGGGTTTTATTTTCCATTTTCACGTTCATATCACAGGATTCTTATTGAGTTTCCCATGATTTATTCCTTTTATTAAAGATTGTTTCGTATATTTCATCTTATAATTTTTTTTACTCCCCTAGATTTTTATTTGATTACATGTAATCATTTATTATTTTTTAATCATCCATATGAAATATTTATTTCTTTGTTTTCATGGGTTTCTTCATTCCATATTAGTCTTAGGTTTAGTTTACATTCAAATCATTTTACGAATGATTTATAAAGTGTCAATTTTAAAAAATAAAATGTTTCTTTTTATAAAAAGATATTTGAAAAATTAATTGGAAAGATGAATTTTATTTTATTGTTGTTTCATAATTTTAATAAATGTTACCCTTTCTATAGATATAAATTTTTTTATTAAAATAATTTTTTTACCACAATTTATTTAAACTGTAGGATGTTTTTAAAATTAATTATGGAATGAGATTTAATTTATCATAAATAAATACAGAGAATCTATTATATATTTATATTTCAAACTAGAATTAATGAAATTTATTTTTAAAGGAATTAAATATATTCTTAGGAAAAATACTACAGTTTATGGTGTGCTCTCACCAAGCATACACCATTCGGTGTTTTCATATATCATGTGTTCTCTTATGTGCATAGGCTCCGGTATCTTTTTGAGTTTATATATGATTTTACAGATTATATATGGTATGAGATAATGGTATGGGATGTTGTGGGTGAATGTGGGTCACATGTAGATAGTTTTAAGTGATTTAGGTCTTGTTTTATTCTATTTTTTGGATAGTTATGTACCCACCTTATCATCCAAACACTTATTTTAGTAGTTTATTATGTGATTCTAGCCCCATGTTTAGTTTATGAATTGTTATTTTTATGGTTTTTTCTTATTATTTATTATTTCATATCACACTTCTTGGTTGTATCATTTATATTGTAGCCACTTATGTATATACATGGGTATCTGATTTATGGATGGTTCATGATGGATTCTTAGTTGTTTCCATTGTGTTATTACATTATTATGAGAGTGAAACCATTACCAAGTTAGAATTCCTTTAAGCAAGGAACTATTTTCTAGCCTGTGTGGATGTAGAATTCCCTTCAGGCATGTGGAAAATCGGGTAAGGTGAAATGGATAGTATACTCATTATAGTTTATTACATTCATAGAAAAATTTTATAGTCTCTCACATTCCATGGGATGTATGAAATTGAGAAACCCTATTAAATTCCTCATGACCTAGACCACTGATAATGTCATTTATGGATTTAGAATTTTTTAAATATTCAAATTCATATTCTTAAATATAGGGCTCAGTCTATCTAGAAGGAATGTTATAAAGATTGAATATATTTATATAAACATTTAAACAATTATTTATCAAGTAGATAACTTCTATTTATTTTTTGAATCCATGGTTTTCATTATTAATGTAGGTATCTATAACCACATACATTTCTTATTTTGTATTATAAATTATATAAAAATGAAATAGGTCCTCATGATTTTACTTGAAAATTTTAAGAACCTATAATTCCTTTCTCTAATACCTAGTGTTGTCCCATCACTATTTCACAATAACTCCAGAGGAGGGAAAATTGAGTTCTTAACACTCACATAAAATAAAAAATTCTCTCTTAAAAATATTCTAATTGATCCCAATATTTTGAATAAAATTAATGTAGTGGAATAAAATAAAATTAAGAGAGAATGAGAAATAAAAATTTTAATTGTGTCTCAAGGAATGACAACAACCCTTAGTCTGCTCTACCATCACTCAATGTGATTTTAGTGATTTTTTACTATAATCCTTTTTTAGGGATTGCACAACTTATTGTAAGTAGTTTTTACTTGTTTCATGGTACCATGAGATTTTACTAGGATGCCCCTTAAAATACATATATATATATATTTATCCTTCCCCACTTAGTATAATTAGTACACACTTACAATTAAAAAAATGGGATATGTTGACAAATAAATTCCAGATTAGCATATTGTTTCATATTTCTATAACTAAAAAACAGTCTAATTTTTTGAAAAAAAAATGACTAGACATCGAATGAATCTCTAAAGTTTATTTTCTTATATAGATATATTTTTAGGTAAAATATATTAGAAAACATCATATTTTTATTTTCATGAAGTACATTAGACTCACAGAGGAATCAAAATTTACAACCATATTAAAAATCATGCATTTTTTTCTATACTAGTATAAATATATATATTCTCTTACTATTATTTATATTTTTGAGAAGAAAATATTTGATCCCTAAAAAAAGTAAAATCATTGTTTGATGTCTATAGCCTTATCCTCATAAATAGTTACTATATATCCATTGGGAAGCTATGACATCTCCTATAAATCAGCAGTTCTATAAATTTCCTTGAAAATATTCAAATTCCAAATACATAGAAAATTATAAATTCTTTACTCTGTAAGATTTCTCTACTTCTTCATATGAGTAATTTTGTTTATTTTATGACTCAATAAAGACATTAACATAGCATTCATCCACTTTTGCGAATGATTAATTTAAATTTTGTGTATGGGTATTCAAAATCTTTGTATTAGTCATCCATATCAACATATGAGTCATCCATATTTTCGTATGTGTCATCCATATCTAGGTATGAGTCTCCAAGATCTATATATGTTTGATTTTCTTCTATGTAAATATAGTGAACCTTTCTTAACATGCATGTATATTACATCAGTTTATATGAATATTTAGTATAATAAAAAAAATACATGCCTGATTACCATAATAGTATAGTATCTTCAGAAACATGGAAGAACAATCTACTTTCTTAGTGAATGATATTTAATATAAACCATAAATATCTCCACATTTAGTATTTCTACCCAAAAACTTTCATCATAACCTGGGGAAAAGAAAACATAATAATGGGGTGAGCATAGATGGTCAGTAAATGTAAATAAAGTAAAAACAAAAGTATAACATGAAAAAAGGGTATAGAACTTGAGAGTATCATTTCAAGATCATGACCTACATATTAGAGAACATAAAAAATATCAAAAGTTCATATGACATGAATCATATGAAAATAAACATAATCCATGAAAGCGTAACATAGGAATAAAATAGGAAACTATGATAATCACATAAGCATATAAAAACCCTATGTGAAGAGGGCCTATCAAGGACATTGTAACATGTTTGGATCGGTTTAATCAGTTGTGTACCTACTTTGGGCTTGGGATACCCTCCCATGTACCGTATTTTTTCATACAATGGATATCCTCTCTTGCACCCTCTTGTTTTGGGCTTGGGATGTCCTCATGTTTACCCTCTTATTTTGGGATTGGGATGTCCTCCTGTTTTACCTCTTATTTTAGGCTTGGGATTTCCCCCCATTTTCCCTCTTTTTTTGTTCTTGAGATGTCCTCCTATGGAACCTTTATTTCGGGCTTGGGATATCCTCCCGTGTACCCTTTGAGGTCATAAAACATTTATCATCACCTAATTCATTAGAGAGATATTTAGTTCTCACCCATTTCATAAAAACATCATTCATACATGTTCTAAAAAATAAAACATTCATCATATCATGACCCATTAAAACAAGTATGTTTTATAAACATCAAATTATAACCCATGAAATGAAATGGGAATCATTAATATTTCATCGCATCATAACCTATGGAAAGTGATAGGTTTCATAATCACTTCATCAAATAATAACCCCTAAATAGAAGAAGGTTTGAAAAGCATACAACATAAGGAATACAAATAATTTTCATAAGATTTATTCCATCAAAACATAAACCATTCAAGAAATAATATGTATGTATCCTTTAGATCATATCATCGAAGGTCTTGATTAATATAAATGAATATCATCTTTGTTGGTAAATAACATAGAAATATATTTTGAAAACATTTCTTGAAGAAAATATCCTTTATTCTTTTAAATAGTCTTTTTAATGTATAAAAACATTTTGAAATCCATATTGCTTAAAAATACATTGAAAACATAGAAAGAAAGCTTCAAATAATTTTGAAAACACTTTTCCTTGAAAACATATAAAAGATGCTAGAAAAAAAATTTAAAAACTTTTTTCATGAAATATTATAAAATAATATTCAAAAAAATTTGATTCCCTTTTTCATTGAAAACACTTTGAAAACATATAATTAACTATTAGAAATGTTTTTAAAACTATTTCATTGAAGATAGTTTAAAAACATAAAAAAGATAACTTGAAAACATTTTGAAATACGTTTTTTTGAAAATAACTCTGAAAACCTATAAAAAATATTTTAAAACCATAAAAATTTCTAAAACCCTTTCCATGAAATATATCTTCAAATATGATTTGAATTTTTTTTTTGAAAAACTTGTTTTGAAAAAAAAAATTCTGACAGAAGATGGAGATATGGTCAGACTGTTCTTAAAAAACATTTTCATAATTCTCTAAGTACCAAATAGTGGTAAAATGCTAATAATAAATGGATCTATCTATATTAAACATAGTTGAAGTATCTTCGAGATTGTTCTTGAGAGATGGATCATAATATTTCATCAAAATAAGCATAATCATTAACAATCTAAAAAGGAAATGAGATTGTTTCAATAAACTCTTACTACTTTGTTACTTGGGTCCATACTCTTCATATAAGAAAATAAAAGTACATGAAGAATATAATACCATGAATATAATGTAATTAAATATATAACATTTCAGATGGAATAATATACACCTCATTAAAGAACATACATTCATATTAAAATATGTGTCTCAAAGAAGAAAATTTGAGACAGAACTACATTACCAAATCTGTTACATTTGAATCATTAACCCCTGAAATAAATATCATAAAAAATATTTGTAAATACCCATAAATTTATGTATAATAATCATATAATACGTCCATGGGTAGTATACACACCACACCCAAGGAATCGGTGGTTAATAAAGCATGTATCTCACAGACATGAAATGTGTGATGAAATTGTCTTACCTTGTGACATTACTCTCGTCGTACTCATTTAGTTATACTATATAATATATAATAAATTTGTTATAAATATTTTATACAACCATATTCTTATATTTAATACCATATATGGATTGATTATGAATTTATATTACCCGCTTTTAGCAATTTCTGTGGGCCACCACCAATAGTGTCTATAACATCCAACCCGTGTAATGGAAATGTTACAGTGCACAAACTTGCATATATAAATTTAATTATTACAATGTATCTAAATACCCATGTACCTGCTTTATCCCTCAACTTTTGTTTGAACATGTAGCTAGTTTTTTATTTGATTTTAAATAGTTTATAAATTAGTCACATGTCAACAATAGTGATGGTTCCAAGATGTAACTAGGAAACTAGTAATGATATTTAATAATGATGTTCCAAGGTAACAACCAATGAAATGTATACCTCAAGGGTCTCTAGCTTAGTAATGATTGTACACTGGCTAAGGGTAATAGTGTAATCCAAATATCATAGTCTGAACAGTTCAACAATAATATTCCTAATGATTCCTAGGAATTCAACCAAAGTTAAATGAAGAAAATCAATGACTGGGCCCGATGGGATTTAACCACTGAACCGAATTTTCAATGATAGATCCAATGAGTGTATTCAAGTAATCCTATAATGATATTTACTAATTAATTTCCATAGTAATAACCATGGAAATGTTGACCTCATGGGTCACTAACTCAATAATGACTGTAGTCTAGCTAAGGGTAAGAGTGTAACTCAAGGAGAATAGTCCAAGGAATTCCACAATAAGACTCTTACTGAGTCCATGGATTTCATCCAAGGTAAAATGGGGCCAACCAATAACAGGTCCTGATGAGATTTATCCATGGAACCAACTTGTCAATGTTGGGTCCAAGGAGTGTATCTAAGGAATCTTGTTGTACTACACGAGGGATCCTACTGTGTCATACCGAGCATCAAAATCTAGACAAGGATCTAGATTTATGAGGGTATCAGCCTATGAAAGTAGTATCCTTGACTTTAGAATTGGGTTTGCAAGTTCTCAATAAATTCCCCCCAGAAACCAAAGTGAGCTTGAGTGAAGACCTCTTATTTTGATAATGAATTCATATAATATTCCATTTGTTTCAAGCCTTGACTGTCCTTATTATTACAAGGCCATGTTGCATGAATACCTTTAATCAAGTCATTATTAGTCAATAAATCCATTTGGTTCAATACATTCCTTTAAATAGTATAGAAAGGCTAAGTGGCATGAAAACACTCATTTAATCTATTTAAGTCATTTAAAAAAAATCAAGTCCCACTATGCTACCTTCCTTTAACATGTTAAGGGTTCCTACATACATGAAACCTATTATTCAATTACATTTAAAAAGGTCATGTCATATACTTAGAATACATTAAAATTTCTATTTCATATTTAATAAATAAATCAAGGAACATACCTTATGAGGTTCAAGTGGTGAGAATAAATTGTAAATTCTATTATGAAATTAACAATTTGAATCAATCCATTTAATATAGAAAATATTACCCTTAGATAGGTCAATCCAAGACACACCCGAATGGTTGATCAAACATGTAAAAAAACAAAAATGATAATTATTGAAAAACAACCTACGTATTGTGGATGTATTTTTGGATATAACCACTAAAAACTTATCACATATTTGGAAAGATCCCAACTATATGGTTCTATGATCATAATCATGGCATATAAATTCAATTAACAGCACCCGATGAAATCGACGACCCCCCACATAATTTCCAAAGACAATAAACTTGAGGGATGATTTATATACCACCCACCTTATGATTTTAAAACTCTACTCATCTAGTATTAGCCTATAATTCATCCTTCAATAGAGTATATTTGAGAAAAATCTTAAAACACTTACACCTTGATAACTAGGTCGAGGGTAAGATAGTTGAAGAATAGATAAAAAGGTGTCAAGTTCATACAGATGTGCATACATTGTGATTAATAGAAGCTCAACTGGATTTCATATGAAGGATATATCTTG
Source organism: Viscum album (assembly GCA_963277665.1). Classification (NCBI taxonomy): domain Eukaryota; kingdom Viridiplantae; phylum Streptophyta; class Magnoliopsida; order Santalales; family Viscaceae; genus Viscum; species Viscum album. Next base: position 1,029,426,004 of record OY728126.1, read on the forward strand.
ATACATATGTTAGGCCTTCTGGAGCTCAAAAATGGGAGAGAAAAAAGTTTAGTCCTACTGGAAATCAGATTAGGGAAGAATGAAGGGTTAATTAGATCATTTAGGGTAAAAATGAAAAATTACCCAAAATTTATCTTTTACATTGTATGGTCGTACAATTTTCTAAACCGTGCACAAAAAATTCATGGGTACCTATAAATAAGGGCACATGCATGGTTAGACTACATGGTTATAGAAACTGTGTGCCAACCATCCGAGATGGCTCTGTCTGAAGATGCAAACAATCCACGCAGTTTCCTCTAACCATGTAACGTTCCCATTATTCCACAAAAATGGGTTTTTGGCTACGAAAAAGTTCCATAAACCCTTTGTGACATCACTAACTCAATATGAATCCATGTTAGGTCAAAAATAAATAATTAGACCAAAATTTAAAGGATCTATACCTGAGTGAAAAACCAGGTTCTGGGAGTCTACCCCCATTAATATAACTCATCCCCGATTTCACCTTCCAAGGGTGGTTAAACACTATCTTGGAACAACTTTGGCCACTGGGAATGTATGTTAGCCACCATATTCCAAGTTTCATCTTGTATGTAGCCTTGTAGCCACAATACCCATACCATAGGGACAGAATGGCCTCTTATAGACTTCATACTCCTTTTAGAACTATGATGTGAAATAGGAATCCCTATATTAAATGACAGTATGAGGGACCCTGTGTAGTCATATGATCTCATAGACATTCATTCATCCCATCTCATCAACTAATAATGTCTTTAGAAAAGGAATTAAGTGGGATACATTCTTCAGTTGGTCAAAAACTACCTATACAATGTCATTACCACATGGAGACCTTGCTAATACAGTCATGAACTCCATCATGACATCAATAAATTTCTACTCGAGAATGGGTAGCTACTGTAAAAGTCAACTGAGTCATAGGTGTTTCACCTTCACCTACTGATAGGTGGAACTCCTCATTAAGAAACATGCTACGTATTTTTTTTATACTGGGCTACCAATACTAGTGAGCCCATTAACTAGAGACAAGACCACGTCATAGTTTCTTTAAACATATATTTGATGCTTCTCCCCAATATTAATTTTATCACAATGGGGGGTCAATTCTGAACCACGGTATCCCAACCATTGTAATTGCCTTACAAAGCATGCATCTATGATTTCTAATGAAACTTCTCATGTGATTTTCAAAAAAAATTAAAATCATGATTACCCACTGAAACCATTATCCATTCATGTCAGATTCAATAAAAAGTCTTAATAGTCACAAACTGCACTCGCTTCCACCTGATGATGTTGAAAAAGATGTTCCTTCATCCACCATGTATATTAATCAAGATGGTTAACTGTCAAACCACCTTCAGTTGAACATCCTCAATGTTTCCCAACATATATAGTTGACACATCACAAACTGAACTGCAATGCCTTCCTCTAGGGAATCCTAGATTTTTCACCGACAACATCCACTGAATCCCATAACTGAATTATGGTGATATTCCATGGTCAACCATTGTCTAGAAATTTAAAATGTTATTTTTTAGTAAGAACAAATATGTAACCCAGATCAATCCCACATGAATTATCACACATTTTGACATCACTTTCAATCATGAAAACTAGACCGAGTGACCTCGAATTAATTAAAAATGAGTCTAACTAAGTATCCCACTATAGTACATACCCCCATGTTAGAAGTGAATCATTAGTACATGACAAAACTTTTAGCCGATAACATTGACTGAGACTAGAGTGGCATTCTCCTGGGAGCCATGTTAGAAGAAATCTCCTTGTGTTCAAGAGTTCATCCAGGGTGTTCCAACTTGGGTACCTATGTATCTCTTAGGACAAACCAAGACTTAGAAAAATCCATACATACAACACTAAACCATTAAAGAGGTCACTAACCAGCCCAAAGGCTTTTAAACATTAGCATAGTGTAAGAACGATGCTCTCTTAATGAATCTAGGAAGTTGTCAAGATAGGGGACATGATCATCTATTTTATATGATTACAATAAGAAGATGTATTTCAAGATTTTAGAGAAGATAAGTTGAACCACCACTAGTGAACTTCCCCTGATAAAAGTTCAGTTTCACATACAGATGCACTACAAAAACCTGATTGGAAGCCTTTAGTACCTGAGGCATCATGGTATCTCTCAAGCTAAACTATTGAAGTCCATCTGAGACCAGTGGTGTTTTTTCAAAGGTTTTATACATAGCTAAGCATATAATATTTATACTACTGAGAAATCACTAACATGATTCCAAATTGAAAGGCTCAAGGGAATTCAAGAAAAACAAACCATTTCCCAATGGTCCTCTTAGGATGTTCTCCTTTTATATGGAAGGGAATGTATTTACCAAAAACGATGTGACTCTCATACCTCAAGAGTGAACTAGTCATATAAATAAGAGAAAGACCATCTAATCATAATTTCTCTAGATCCAACTCACATTAGCGACACTCATGATACTCCATAAATGACAAAAGACCCTACTAAAGATGCATGAACTCTTTGGGTCTATCATCTCTCATCATCTAAGGAAAGAATATATCATAAAATGAAACCTAGAAATCAAACCATAACATACCATGATGGTGACCATCATTAGAAATCACATCCCACCAACACATGGACGAATCTCAAAGAATGTATGTGGAAAACATGACCATTCATTCTAGAGGTGTTTCCATATTCTCAAAGATAGATACGGTACCATCTAGACAAGAATTAGCCTCATATAGACCTTCATCCCCTAAAATGTATGAGGATGTTGTTACTGTAACTCACAAGTCAGATTAGTCATTATAGGTGCAGATCATGGAGCACTATTCATGGATTTCATTAGACGTGTAAAACTATCACAGACATGGGAATCAGTGTATGAATTAGGTACAACAGGTGGTGCCTCAAGTGGAACTCCTAGAATAAATACTATTGGCTCAGGGCCCACCACATCTAGAGTATATTCGTCACCGTCCTCCCAATGTATGATACATGGACGTCATGGAAGCATTGGTCTATAAATTCTAGTCACAGTCTTTAGAAAAAACATAATGAAGATAAGTAGCGACACATAAAGAATCTAAATATTGAAAGCCTCGCTACCCATGTTATCTATCCTAACCTACATACTTATACACCAGGTATTGGTAAGTGATCATGTGTAAGTTTCATTTCGTTTTACATTTAATTTTCAAATTCACTCCTTTACCTTTCATAAATAATACAAGGTAGGATAATGACGTGAAACCATTTCACTTTAATATTTTAATTTTTTTAAAACTTGTATCAATGTTCCTTTAAAATGGTCTACCATTCCCAGTGAATCAGGACCCATACTCCTTATCACTGTAAAAAACACCCATTTTAATTTCTAATTAGTGTCTAGATTTAGTAAATTATGTATTCCAACCCACGAGGACCCATAATACCTCTTGAATTGAGAAATGAAACCACTCAATCATAGCTCATAGAAGCACAAGAAACATATAAACAGGGCAATGCTAACTCATCAATCAAATTCTGGACAATAAATGAAATGTATTGAAATGAACCTATATGGAATGGAAATATGCATGACATTCAAGTTATAGGTTCCTATATGATTCATGTAACAATTATCATTACCCTCATCTCATTGGTCCAAGGATAAAATAGAATATAAATCAGAATAATAATACAAAAAACCACACAACAAGTGCATCACCCAATGGTGAAATAATGTCAATTTTATTAGGACGAACAAAACAATAATTACAATTTTGGGTGACATTTATTTTACCCCAAGCCTAGGTTCATGACGCCCAAACATGGATTATGAACAAGTCCCAAGAATTCCTAGTCCCATTACTTTTGTCTCAAAATAGTAAATCAAGAATGAAACACCTCTAATACAACATTTTGATGTCCTGGACCCAGATTCCACATAATAGGTGCCTCAATCCTAGTGTACCACATGCCCTCTAGCACATCTCCCCAGATGCCAGAGGCTAATGACTAGCAACATGGGCCTAGGGTGTGTCCATTGGGTGACTATGACCTCATTATTAGAGTTTAGATCATTAGACGAATATAAATAGAGGTAAATAGAGGAATAAATGTAAGTAAATAGAAGGCACAACGGAAATGGACAAGGATAACAATAACATAAATAACTTTAATAACATACAATAACTGATGATGATATGTCATGTATCTAGTAAGCTGCAAAACATGGATACTAAGTATCAATCATACATGAAAACCCAAACATATTAAAAACAAAATATATAAACTATCCCAAGAATCCTAAGCTACAACTCAATCATATTCTACCATCTCCATCCAAACATAGAATGAAATCAATTTTCTAAAGCATTATGATTCCATTTATTAACAATTGCATACAAGTAATCTACCCAAGAACCAAACAGAACCCTGAGAGGGTGTGAGATAAATCTCAGTGGGATGCCACCAACAGTGTCTATAAATTCCAGATCATGTAATGGAAATGTAATAGTGTGAAATAATGTATATATAAAGTAAATAAATACAATATAACTAAATACCCAAGTACCCGCTTCATCTGTTGGTAGGTGTCTGAACATGTAGTAAGTTCATTACATGATTATAAAAAGTTTATAAATAAGTCACATGTAAGAAATAGTGAAGGGTCTAATATGTAACAATGTAATTAGTAATGATATTTAATAATGAAGTTCCAAGGTAATAACCAAGGCTATGTAGACCTGATGGGTTACTAAATCAGTACTAATTGTATCTTGGGTAAAGGTAATAGTTTAATTCAAGGAGCATGGTAGGGGGAATTCCAAATAAGATGCCTACCAAGCCTAAGGATTTTATATAAGGTCAAATGGGAAGAATAAATGGCTTGTCCCAATTAGCTTTAACCATGGAACCTACTTGTCAATGCTGGATCCAAGGATTATATCCAAGGTATCCTATAATGATATTTAATAATGAAGCTCCAAGGTAATAACCATGGGAACGTAGACCTAAAGGGTCACAAAATCTATAATGACTATATCCATTATAAGGGTAAGAGTGTAATACAAGTAGCATAGTCTAAGGAATTGTACAATAATACACCTACAAAATCCAAGGAGTTCATCCTTGGTAACACAGGGCTATGTAATGACTCAGACTAATGGACTATAACCATGGAACCTACATGTCAATGATGGGTACAAGGAGTCTATCCAAGGGATCCTTTAGTACTATATGATGGATGCTACAATGTCTTTCCAAGCATCCAAATCAAGGGAATGATTGGGTTCTAGGTGGGAATCAACCTATGAAAGTTGCATCCTTGAATTTGGAATGGGGTCCTCGAGTGATCAAGGAATTACCTCAGGAATCCAAGAAAATATCAAGTCAATCCAATCATATTTTGTTGACTAATTCATATAATATTCCATTTTTTTCAAGGATTTCCTTTCATTATTGTGACAAGGACATGTAGAGTTCATCCCATTAATCAAGTCCTAATTAATCGATAAATCCATTTGGTTCAAGCATTACCTTTCATTAGTCTGGAAATACCATGTAGTATGAAACCATTCATTTAATCCATTTAACTTATTTAAAAAAAAAAATCACTCTTCTGCCATACTTTAACTAGGTAAGGGGTGCAATAGACATGTAACCTATTATTCAATTACAATTAAAAAGGCCAATTCATCGTATTAGTATACTGGCCTATTCCGGTTTCACATTCACTTATCAAATAAGGGCACTTACCATAGGTGGGTAATGTGGTTAGAATACAAGGAACATTCCATTATGAAATTAGCAATTAAAATTAACCCATTTAATATAGAAAATATTACCCAGTCAATCCAAGGCTTGTCCGAATGGTGGCTCAAACATGCCAAAACACTAAAATGAAAATTATGGAAAAACATCCTACATGAGATGGAAACGGTTGTGGGTGAAACCACTAACAACTATTAATGTATTTTTAAATATTATAACCAAATGGTTCAAATTATTATAAGAATGGAATATAAATTATATAAATGGAACCCTGTGAAATCACCGGCCTCCACATGTAATTTTTAAAACCAACGCACTTGAGGGATGAATTATAAACCACCCACAAAAGGTTTATATGAATCTCCCCATCAATTTTTAGCCTATAATTTTTCATGGAATGGAGTATTTATAATAAAAATGTAAGAACATTTACACCATGATATATATGTTGAGAATAAGGGAGACGAATGATTGATATAAAGGACACAAGTACTTAATGTTGTGCATCCAACATGATGATCAGAAGATTGAATAAATCCTCGATTAATGATATCTTTCGATACCTAGGTTAGGCCTTAAAATGATATATAATGAGATATAAAAGGGGGATAATACCACTATAAATAAAAATAGGGAAGGAGGGATAAATTTGGTCATTAAGGGTAAAAATGTCAAATTAGCCAAAATTTATGCTCTTTATGGTTTGGCCGCTTGATTTTCCAACCCCTGTGAAAACCATGCATGTTTTCATAGAAAAGAGGGAACTCAAAAAGATAGGCTAAATGGTTAGGGAAATCTTCTTCCAATTGTGCAAGATGGTTCTGCCCGAATATGAAAACCATCGACACTGTTAGATCTAACTATACGGCAGACCCACTTTTCCCAAAAAGAATGGTTCTGGGAACCAAACTAGCCCCAAACACCCTTGCGACCTCATTAACTCATTATGAATCTATATTAGGTCCTAAATAAAAAATTATATTTAAATTTAAAGGATTTATAGCTGAGTGAAAAAAACATATCCTTATAATAGAACAGTGAAATGGAATGCACCGTTCATGGAGGCAGTAATCCATATGTATGTATGAATGTTGTTTCCATTTTTTATTGTTGTATTGAAAGAAACAAAGTGCATGAAATATATGTATATATATTATTTTAGATAATTAATCTTTAGAATTTTTATATCATATAATTTCTATAATATCATCCTTAATACATTACATGTAGTGTGTGAACGAATCACATTGCTTTGAGGGCAAGGTAGTCTACACTTCATTAAACTCAACTATCGTATTTTCACCAAATGGAAAGTAAAATGACATGTGATGTAACATGAATAAATAATCCTAAAGGAATAATAAATATTATATATGACATATTTAAAAATATTTTCAATAATAGTTTCCATAATGGGAGGCAGTAAAGAAAAAATGAATAATCATCATTTAGTGAGGAAGTAGTTCGCCATACACGTAAACAATATATTTGATACCCATTAGACGGATGTCTGTGTGTAAGTATAGGTAGAAACCAAAACATAACAACATCCCCAAAAATTGAATATACTGGTGTTGTTTTAAAATCATGGAATAAATAGATTATATGGGTTCATAAGGAAAATAAAAGAAAGGATCTTGAGAGAAGAGGTTACCTCTTAATAGCATAACTCCTTTTTGTTTGTTCCAAAAGACATGTTTGGATTGATTTCTACACAACAAGAGGATTCTATGAGGAAGGGATGGATTTTTTGAATTTTTTTGGTTAGAGTATTTTGGAGCCTAATAGGTTTCTGATGTGTGACAAAGAGGGAGTGTTGGTGGCCTTTTATAATGAAGGAAAAGGACTCATTTGGAATGTATGAAAAAAAGTTTGGTGGACACATGTTCTTCGCTTGAAAATTCATATAAACAAAAAAAATAAATAGTGGAAGTTTTATGGTCTAATTATGTCCATAAAATGAGTTTTTGAGAAATTTATTGGTGATTTGGTCCCCTAAGATTATAGTTTAGTCTTTAATTATGCTTAATTTGACCTTAATCACTATGATTAATTTCATTCGCTTTTACTAATAATTTTGGTTTAAAATTAACATGATATTATTAGAATATAAATATTATATTTTTTAAAATGGGTTATGTTCATTTTCTGAAATTCAATTCATATAATCAGAAAAATTAAGAATATTGCTAATTCATAATATGGGACGAAATTACGGTTTTTATACTAATAAAAATGTTCAAATGTTTGTTATGTTTTTTATATTCAATTGCAATGTGAAATTGGTTTTAATGACCTAAATTGTATTAAAAGATTTATAATTGATATAATGTTACCTTAAAACAAAGTAAAATTATAACTTAATATTTAATAATTGTTTAAATTAAAAGATAGTTATTAAATAAAATGTACTATTTTTAACTATTCATCAAAAAATGAATTTTCTTAGAAAAATACAAAAAATTTACCCTATGATAATTTATGAATTCTTGATTAAAAAATGAAGTTTCTTTTATGAAATTTAATTTCTATTTTTGTCTAAAATTAAATTTTTTCTGTTCATCCCAGTAGGACAAGAAAAGAAGTTCATTCGCAAAAATACTATTTTTAAACATATAAATACTTTACAAAAATTTATATTTTTCCTTATAAATATGTTTTATTTATAAAAAAACATTATAAAAATATTTGAAAAGTATTTATTACTATTTATATTAATAAATTTCGATTTTTATGTTATAACTAACTTGTTTAATTAATTATAAAATTAAAATTATTTTTTGTAGAAACTCGATATTGTGTGTAGTGTATGCCATGTTAGTGTTGTGTGTAGCACAAGACACGTTAGTGTTTCCTATAGTGAAATCCAATATAGTTGTGTGTTTTTCTAAATCCAATTTGGTTCTATTTCAAAGGAATGTCTAAATTAGTTCTTTAATATATATATATATATATAATTATTTCCAATGTCATGTGAAATGAAAAATATAAAAATGATAAATTGATTCAAAAAAAAAATTCACAAAATCTAAGGGTGTAATAGTACGAGTGATTAACTACTAAGTATGAGTGATTTGATTCCATGTATGAGTTATTTTCTTTCTTTTATGAGTTATTTAATAATTAATTGAACTCATTATTAAAGAAAATAGATATTTTTTTAGAATAAAAAATTATGATTGAATTGTATATGTTGGAACAACATTAGTAAGTCAAAAAATGTAATTTTCAAATATGTAACTATATTTAATTAATCATCATAATACTACTACAATATAGATCTCCATTAAAAAAAATTCTATAAACTAGTAAACAATACTTTCATTACAAATAAATTAAGTGAAAATAGTTTAAAATTTCATCAAATCCACTAAAAATAGAGATATATCAATAATTCCTAAATAAAAATAGACTAAATTCCCTTAATAATAATGGTAAAACAGTACACCCATTTATCATTCTTTAATTTCTTAGAAAACTCCAACTATGAATAGCACTAACACTTATGCTAATTCACTCACCAATTTGAAATACATCAATTATTAAATCATCCAATTGTTTACTTTATCTAATTTATAAATAACTACTAAAAGTACATATAATTTGTACACAAACATGACCATAATTATAATAATGACCCCCCATAAACCATCTTATATTTACACATAGCTAACGATGACCTCACATGCTCTCAATTGAAATGTCTCCTTAATTCCATCTTATAAAAGTATATCTCAGAGATAAAGTATAACTCAAACATTATTACCTCAATAGAACTATCTATTTTTTAAATACATAAATATAACATAAATTATTAATCTATAACATAAACTTGAAACAACCATCCTTAACGAATCAACATAAAAAAAATATTTGTCTCAAATACATTGGAAGAAGATAACAAAATTTATCAAATAAAACATAAAATACCCAAAACATCTGATCATACTAAAAGAACAGTCAAATATAAATATTTAATGGATCCTATGTACATGCCATATTTTAAAAAAAATATATCTTGATGTTTTGGATACTAACCATTTTTTTAAATCTTATGCATATTCTTATGCATAATCATCATCTGATAAATTTCAATTTAGATCCCATGGGTTTTGAGTAAAACATTGATCAATAAATGTTTATTTTTTATAATAAAATTTAGATATTTTTGTATTAGAACATAACCCATAATAATATTTAATATGAAACTCAATTCTACAACATTAATTAACTTATGTACTCCTCTAATATATCCTTATCTTGTATTGTTGTTAATTTTATGTTCACTAAATTGAAATATGTCCTCTTTGGTTACAACACATGGTTTTTTGTGCTTATGGAAAGGGTAAATGAATTTTTATCGCCGAAATTAACACCTTCCATATGAACTATAAAATCGGTGGCTCTTATAATATCAATTTATCTATTATGAATTAATTTAATAATTTAATTTAGTCGAACTAGCTCTTAAACCTCCCCACCATCACAGGTGTTCGACAAGCCTAAAAATGGGTTTTATAAAATGTAATTAAAATGATGAAAAAATACCATTTAATCACATATCAACTTTTATGGGAACAATATGAATAGTTAAAAATGTCCAACATATAAAAATTACATCAGATGACACTCAGATTATATTAAAAAGTTTCAGTAAAATTGTTTTTTAATCTATAAAATTTGTTTTTTACTTGTGGTTCAATTAACCAAACATTCACTCAATTAGTTTATCTAATTAATGGTCACATACTATTTTGGGTTACATGTACAAATTCTTTGTAAAATTTAAGGTGCTAAATAATTCACTAAAAATTATACTCATATGAATTTTGGTAAAATATTTTTTATTATTAAATATCTTGATGAATAAACTAAAATTCACGAGATCAACATTGATCTTAACCACTCTATTTATAATCACAAACATCTTTATTTTTTTCAATATTTCCTTTATAAATACCTATGGATGATGAAATATTTTTAAAAATATATAGAATTTAATATATCAAAGATGTTTCTTAATGACTCAATTATTTTAGGTTTATGTCAAAAATAGTTGTAAATTTTATTTTGTAAGTTCCATACAAATACATACGGTTATATGGTTATATATGATTCTAAAAATATATGGAGGCTCATTATTCCCTCAAATGTATAAATATGATATAATTGATCCAAAAATCAAAATTATTTATATTATAAAATCTTTAATTATCATGGAACAAAATAAAAATCATAATTCCTTTTTTCCCTTAATTAGGTCAAGAAGTATGTTTTAGTGATAAATAAACTTATTGAAACATATAAATATAGTTTCCATTGATATTTATACTAATGTTCTTTTGACATCATATTTAGGGACCTAGTGAGTGTGTAAAATACTTTTTATTCGGTTATAATATTCTTCCATAAATTGGAAGTTTGAGAATATTCTATATTCCCAGTAAAGAGGGATTATTTTAAATGTGGATTTTAACCCATCTATTTATATACCATCACCAGTAACATCGTTATTTTAATTATAATCTATATAATCAACAATATAATTAAATTCATCATTTGAAAGAAAAAACTTTGTTTTATTGTGAACATCTCTATTTACAGTAACATTTTACTTTCTAGTAAAATGATATATATTCTTGAGTAAGAATGAAAAGAAAAGGAACTTCTCTTTTAAAATATTTTGATATTCATAATTCCTTTTGAACCATTTCATTTTAATTAATCCTTTTTAATCATGAAAATTTTTTTTTCTATGTTATTTTTACTAATATATCCTATCTTTCCCATTATTGGGTTTTAATGAGGGTAAAATTTATAAAAAGATTGAAAAACAAATGACAAAAAAATAACTTCCAGAATATTTTACCATGATATTATTTGAATAATTATTTAAAATATTTGAAAACATACCTTAATTTTGGTGAAGTTTAAGCCTATGTATTATATGTTGAATGAGGAAATCCCTGTTATGTTACCTTATGAGAGATATCTATAATGACCTAGTATTTTCCAATGGAAATTCCATTCTTATAAACATGCCATAATCACATGAAATCACAAAAAAATTATCTACTATGTTCAATGTGACCGTTAAAAATAATTTGGTCACTTATATGATATGAATTTGAAAAATATGATATACACGATTGTGATCAGTAAGTTATTTGGAGTCCGATAAGAAAAAATTATTTTTTTGGTGAATAGTTACCTAACTTTATGAATAGTAACATACCCTTATGAATAGTGATATACCATAATGAATATTAACCTCTCCTATGATATTATATAAATAATATTCAACTTGTAGTATGATATACCTATATTTTGGAATAAGTAATTAAATGTATTAAAACTATTTTTTAGAATAAATAATGATTTAAAATAAATATTAAATTAATCATATTTAGAAAATTATTTTTGAAATATGGACATAATTTTTGGATTCTACACATCGGAAAATGGAAGGGGTGAATTTTTGGGATTTTTTTGAAATACGTGAATTTGTTATGAATAGTGAAATACCATAATTCACAAAAAAAGGATAAATACACTAAATATAGAGTCATGTATGATGTTCTAGTAATGTAAGACCAATTGACTAAGATTCAAATGATAAAATTCATATTCTTTGTCATATAAGACCCACTATTCTTTGTCTTGTGTAGAAAAAATAAATTAATGTATATAATATTGAGAAATCCCCTCTCTCCTCCACTATTAAAACCCTCCATCACACCATCATCACTTCACTCCTATAATCCTTGAAAATTCTCAATGTTCTGTCAAAATATCTTTCCCTAGTCACTCCCCATATCTAGGAATCTCTTGGTATTTCAATAAGACCAAAATCCCTTCCCTTAAGGAGATTCTCAAGGATGTTATTTCAAGAGGTAAAGCAGATTTCTTTTTCATTTAGTCTCATTTAAATTTATCTTCTTTTATTATCCTCACCCAACCTATTATGTCCAAATGACCATGATAAATCTAGTATCATCTATATACTTGAATTTTATCATGTGGATGGGAGAACCATCAACAATATTCTTACACACTACCTTTTATTTTATAAACGAAATCAACATCCAAGAGGTTCCAATTTATACCATTCATGGACGACAAAGTTTCTTTATTCAATTTTTCATTCATTACTGGTCATGAAACCATTTTTATGGATGAACCAGAAATTAATATATTTATTATAACCTAATTAATATTCAGGAACCAATATACATACATATTATTAAATTGTATGACCAAACTATTTCTTAATAATCATAATACCGCTAAATAATCTTAGTAAATGTCATAAATATTTCATCTATTGATTCATCCTCTTTCCATGTATCCAAATGATATAAATGACCATTATCACTTATTTATTTTCATAAATAATATTTAATTTCAATTCTTGTGATTTACATCCATTCCACTCCATTACATAAGAATAAGTGAACCGATTATGAAAATAAAGAAAACAAACACTCCAGAACGATGAAATTCAATATAATAACTTATCACTAACGGAATAAATAAACACAAAATAATTATGATAAAATAAATACATGTTAAATAGGTTCTTAAAAATTTTATTAATAAGTCTCATTTTATATTCCATGAGCTTAATTTCAAGAGTGGAATACGTTCGGACTTAAGGTAAGGGTTTTTCCACCCGAACTTCCATTTTCATTTGGGTTACTTTTATTGACTAATTACTTCAATAAAACTCTTGTGTATTATTATGTACTGCTCAAATTTTATGTTTTTGGGTTAAACATATGTTTAATAACCAGAATAGTTCATTATTTTATGCATGGTTACACATTTTAATAGGATCTTTTGAAATTGTTTCCGGAATACAAACCCGATCTAAGTGAATTTCTCTAATTCTTACCTATTTTAAAAGGTACTCTATAATATATTCCTAGAATCCATTATCTTCATAAAATCAACAATTTTATTATAAAAATACTATCATATTTCACATTTTGTTTTCTACAAATAATTTGTTCCAAAAGAACGCTTATTTTTGAAGTAAAAGAGTATTTATCTCAAGATTTACTCGAAGATTTTATAAGAGTATCATCATCTATTTCAAAAATCTTGTTTGTTCTTATGTATTATTGGAATTATTATTCCATGTTATCATCTACCATAGTAAATTTAATGTTTTATGATTATTTTGGATGTGTATGTGCTACTTTAAAACCATTCATCAATTTACTTCGAAATGTTAGTGTTTATGCTTAATGTTTGGGGAATGTTATTTGCATTTCATATATTAATTTCAATACAAATTTATATGTTGTTTATTTTAATATTAGTTTAAATGATGAATTCATTTTACATATTATGTGTCATGTGGGTACCTCTATAGCCTCTCGGTGCGTCGGTAGGTCTCATGAAACAATCTATGTTCTTGGCACAAGGCCTTGACAAAATGATTATTTATGGTCTTGGAAGGAGGCCTTGACGTTATGGTTATGTTGTCTTGAATTATACATTCCCACATTATGAAAATAGTATTGATGGATCATGTGGTTATTATACTTTTAGAATACCATGATTATGTTATATTATGAAAATATTTACTCAGCTCATATTTCTTCAATATTATGTTCATGTTTATTTTTAAAGGCATATGTTTTTATTTATTCAACAAGCCTAATATTTATGTTATGGTATATTCCACTATATTTCTTAATATTTCTAATCATTTGAGGTCACCCCTTTATTAGGTTTCATTTCTCAGGATATGGTGAATTTCATTATGAATTACATGCTGAAATAACCTAGGAGTTATGGAATTTATCTATGGAGTTTCTTAGCTGTTTTTCATTTCAAGTTGTAATGTTGAACTTATGTATATATCTTGTTTCCAATTATATTAAACTACTCTCTCCTTTAAGATTTATATTCATTGTTTATATTCCAATTTATCCATATAATGAACCGACTCGGGGCAACTGGGGTTGGGTCCTTACAGGTGGAATCAGAGAAGTTTAGTAGAAAACATGGAAATTAGATTTGGAAAACGTTGATTAGGGAACACATACTTAAGATAGTATTTGAGGATAAGAATACAATATCATCCTGGTATTTTGTTAAAGAATATATTATGTGTATATTTCTAGAAAATACATCCCTTACTAGATACAAATAGGTAGAGGTGGCTCTGGCACAGATGTACCTAGTAGTGAAAGCTTTGATAAGTAGTTTCGGGTGTGACTTGAGGAATCCTGATACTTGAAAATGGGCCTTGCTGCACTCTTGGTTTTGACACTCCCATGGGATATTCTTAAGATATTTCACATATTATTTACAAGCAATTATGTTGGATTTCAATGTAAATTTTTTCCCAAAGATACCATGTTTATGATTAAGATATTCACTATACGTAAAATTTTGATTTTTTCTTAGTATTTTTCTACATTGAAATTATACATTATGATTCATATAAAAATCTAGTGTATTACATTATCTAGAAATGTTGTCGAGTGGAAGGAATGGAAACTACATAGACACACATTTTCCCTATAGGGATTTCCCACTGATGCCAGATAATGATGTTGGCTCTGGTGCTGTGACTGGTGTTGATCAACTTATAACTGTACGGGGACAACTTAATCAGGTTATAAATAATAACCTTACTCATATAAAGAATCTAGATCCACCACGTGGAGGAGCTGTGTTATATTTCTTTATGCAACAACAGCCTCTGTCATTGAATGGGATAATAAACCGATTTGTAGATGAGCAGTGGATAAGATCTCTAGAGAAGATATTCCTGACTTTGGGATGTAACAAAAGCGAGAAGGTTGTCATGGATGTTTATCATCTATCGGGAGATGTGGATCAATTGTGGTTGTTAATACGAAACAAAAATGAGTTGAAAGAAATAGAAGAGATGGAATGGAGGGATTTTAAGGAAATCTTCCTAGAAAAATATTTCCCTTGTGAACAGAGATAAGATATGAAGAGGAAATTATTGAATCTGAGGCATAAGGAGGATGAAAATTTTGCCAAGAATGAAGCCAAATTTTCAAGGATAGAATGGCCTGCTGTAGACTATAGAATTAATCCATGGAGAAAAATTGATCGATTATATGACGGTTTAAAACCATTCCTCTGAAGGGCTCTTGTATCCCAAATTTTCACTTCATATAAAGATATAGTCTCAACTTCTATCAAGACAGAAAATGAATTATCTATGCCTTATGAATTTAAAGGAAAACAAGGGAAGAAGAGGGCTGCTGAAAACTCTAGAAAAGGAAATAAGGAAATGGGGAAGAAGGGAAGAGTTGAATTTCCATTATGCAGTAATTGTGGAATGAAATACCTAGGTACTTGCCTTAAGGTAATGGGAGTCTCTTACATGTGCGAAGAAAAAGGCCACCTCTATTGGGATTTTAAGGGGATGAAAGAAGCTACCAATGTTCTTGTTATAATTACACAAGGATTGGAAATTATTCACATTAATTTCCTAAGTGTCAGTTAAACATTCCCCAAATAAGTCCAAGGTTGAAAGGCCAAGCTTATTCGGTCACAACAACAGAGGATGAAATTATTAATGAAGTGATGGCAGGTACATTGATCAAATCATAAAACATAGAAAATTCTTTATTTGATTCTATATCATCGCATTCATTTATATCTTCCCAGTTTTCCAAGAGTGTTAGACTTGTCCAATTTGATTTAATAAAGTAGTTATCAATCAAAACTCCTAGTGGATGTATCATTTCAACAAAGGTGGGTAGATTAGTCCCCCTCATGACACATAAACGTGATTTAGTTGATAACCATATCATAATACAAATTTTTCTCTATGATATAATTCTTGGTATTAATTGGCTATCAAATTATGATGTGAAGATCTATTACAAGAAGAATGAAGTTACAATTTTTAAAAATGGTGTAGAATCCCATATTTTTAGAGTATAATCCTCAACATTTGATTCTCATCTATATCCATGCCAGTAGCTCTACTAAATTAAATAATTGGGGAGGAAAGGAATTAAAAAAATATGGGTGAGGAGAAGAATCTATAGATAGAGGAAATAACTTTTGTGCAAGAATATATTGACATCTTTCCAGAGGATTTACCTAGACATCCTCCAAAGTGGGAAATTGAGTTTTCCATTGATTTAATTCTTGGTTCAAGGTCTATATCAAAGATCCCTTACTGAATGTACACTATGGAGTTAGTTGAACAAAAGAAACCACTAGAGGAATTGATTGATAAAGGATTTATTCGACCTTGTCTCTCTCCATGGGGAGCCCATGTCCTCTTTTTCAAGAATAAATATGGATACATGAGGTTGTTCATTTATTAAAGGGAAATCAATGTTATTACAGTAAAGAATAAGTATCCTCTATAATGAATTGATAATTTATTTGATCAACTTCATGGATCCCAATATATGTTAACGATTGGTCTTTGTTTTGGAAATCATCAGTTGCTTGTGAGCAAGTAAGACATTCCAAAAATAGCATTTCAAACCAGGTATGAGAAGTACGAGTTTAGAGTAATTCCTTTTGGACTAACTAATGTACCATCTATTTTCATGGATCTAATGAATATATTTTCCATGGAATATCTTGATGGCATTTAAGTGGTGTTTATTAATGATATCCTGGTATACTCTAGAAGCTATGAAGATCAGAAAAATCACTTGTGCACTATTCTGAAGACACTTAGAAGAATTAAATTATATGGTAATTTTAGAAAGTGTGATTTTTGGATCCAATTAGTTTCCTTTATAGGCCACATTGTCTCTAAGGATGGAATATTTGTTGATATTGTAAAGACAAATCCTATGGAAGAATGGCCTACTACAACGAACATAACTGAGGTACGTAGTTTTATTTGTTTAACATGTTATTAATCGTGGTTTGTTCAGAACATTGCCCATTTTTCCAAAAGAATGACCAGGATTACACTAAAAGGGGTTAAGTTTTCATGGAAAAGGGAATGTGAAGAATGTTTTAACGAATTGAATATAAGATTAGTGAGTGCTCAAATCATGAATCTACCATTAGGGAATGATGCATTTATGGTATTTAGCGATGCATTAATGAAATGACTTGGTTGTGTCCTTATGCACAATGATAGAGTGATTACATATGCATCTAGGCATCAAAAAATTCATGAAAAAACAATCCAACTCATGATATTGAGTTAGAAGTGGTAATCTTTTCTCTGAAGATTTGGAGACATTAGCTCTTTGGTAAAAAATGTGAAATATATACAGATCATAAGAGTTTGAAATATAGCTTCTCATAAAAAGAACTCAACATGAGACAATTTAGATGGATTGAGATACTCGATGATTATGATTTCACAATACACTACCACCAGGGGAAGGAAAATGTAGAGACCCGTATCTTGATGTACATGGTCATTACATTACATTTGCGTAATACTTATTACATAACAAAAACACACACACAAGGATCGTAATAGTTTAGTGTCTTTGGAAACTCGGAACGTAATCTTCTAATCGTGGTGAAAGATCTTCAATATCTCTAATAAAGATCTTCCCTTTTTTTTACCTAAAACCTTTCTTTATATCCTGGGGAAAAGAAAACATAAAAGGGTGAGCTCAAATGCTCAGTAAGGGTATACAAAAGAAAAATCAATCACATCATATTCATAATAACATAACTTTTGGAAATCTTAACCTGCAAAAGAGAGGATAATTTCATAACATGGGATAAATCATAGTAGTGAAATGAAATCCCAATAATCATAACTTAAAACATGAAACTTTGTGGCATACACACATAATCATAGAGAATCATTTATTGTTAGTCAGGACTCATTTCCAAGACTATCTTAGTGGACAAAGTCCCTTTCTGAATTGAGTAACCCTCGTTTCAGTCCTGTTTCACTGAACTGGTATAACCTACCATTTCATCCATGTCTATCTCATGAGATATGAAATCTTTACCCAATGCATTGGATGGAGATATAGGTCCCACCCAACTTATAATGAATCCTTTCTTATGTGTGCCACAAAATCATAAATCATACATCATTGCATAACCCATGAAATAAAAATGGGAATCTTAAACATCATGACATCATAAAATAATTCATATAAGATAAAGGAATTCATAAAAATAATTCCATCACAACATAGTCAAATCAATGTAATAATAGGGATAGAAACAGAACCCTTTATTATCTAAGATGGAAAATAATTTTGATAAAACACTTGAACTCCATTCTTGAGGAAAATATCCTTTCTTCTTCAAAAACATTTTTCCTTTCATAACAAATAAAAGAAGTTGATTAAAAATAAACATGAAAACTTATAATGGAAGCTTCTTGGAAATAATGTTTTAAAAATCCATTCATGCCGTATAAGTTAAAAAAACATTCTTTCGTACTTTTGTCGGAAAAGTCAAAAAGTACCTCGTACGAAAAAAATGACAAAAGATTCCTTTCATATTTTTTACTAAAAACTCACCGAAGGGTAAAATTGGATATAAACTATTTTAAGTTGATGGAAAAAAATATTACATATTGAGGGAACATGGATGTGGATGATAAAATAAACCCCAGTAAATACCAAAGTATAAACAATCTCGGATAAAAATGAGATTGTGATATTTCCCTTACCTTAGGTCCGATTTGCTTCGTAAGTGTACGAACCTCCTGTATAATGATTTAAATTATGTCATTTACTTATTACAGAATCATATTCATTGTTATGATACCATATATGGTTCACTTATGACTTTATATTACCCGTTCTTTTGTAAATTCCATGTTAAAGAGCATTTTGGGTAAAATTGTTTCATTTGTCGTCCGTGTTTTGACTTGTAATTATTCATATGATTACTTAGATCATGATTACTTAATTCCAGAACAAAAATAATGATTTATATATATATATTCAGGATATAAATATATATAATAAATCATTAAATGGAAAGAAACACACTGTTCATGGAGATGGTAGTACGTACGTACGCATGAACGCTGTTTTCGTTTCCTTATTGAATTGAATGGAATTAAGTAGATGAAATACATATAAATATATAAATAAATCCAGTATCATTATTATGTAATATATTTCATTAGTACATATTATATATACTTTATAATCATTCATGAATGGTTAATCATTGAGAATGAATCTCATCGCGTCGTGGAGACGGTAGTCCGTACGTACGCACGAGCGATGATATCGTTCCCATGGTCGTGGAATTGTGTTGAAGTGTATGTATAATATTTCAGTATCAATATAACTCTATAATAATCATATATTGTAACTCATTACACCATTATACTCATCCTTGTAAGGTGATGGTGGAAAATAGATTACACCACGGCGTGGAGATGGTATTCCGTACGTACGCACGCACGGTGATTTCATTTTTCCGTAGGATGGATAGAAGGTGAATTAGGGTTGTTTCATATTTATAATAACATATCAGTATGTAAGTAATACTGATGTTATTACTTTATCATGAAACAAATAAAGAAGAAGAAGTTGAAGAATAAAGAAATTGAAAAGATCGGTAATGGATATTACCTCTTCTTTGGAACGCCTCTTTGAATCCTCCACTTAGGGAACTAAGATTGGTCTTTGAAGAAAACCAGGACCTCTAGGATTATTCCAGTGAAGTGGAGATGAGAAAATGGCAGGGGTTGGCCGAGCTTTAAGGCTCAAAGTTGTGTGAGGAAGAGAGGGAGGAGGTGTCCTTTTATAAGGGATGAGAGGGGCACCTTAGGAATATCTCAAAATATTATTTTATATTAAAGTCAAAATCAGTTTATAATGGTTACAAAGGGTCTTATTTCGAATCTAAATTAGGGATGGGTCGAAATAATATCAACCAATAGGATTTAGACAAGTTTAGGGTATTGTTTTAACCTTATCAATTAGATTTAACTCTAAGTTAAATAATTTAACTTTTACCGTGTCTTTTTGTTTTCTTTCACTATATGGTTAAAACACTTACTATAACATGCCAAACGAACCCAAATTGTTTATTATTAATATATATATCCGTATATAATTCATTTGGCCGAAACAAAGATTTTTAGGAATAAAATAACAATTAGTAATATAATATTTGATTTAAAAACTATTTTGTGTCAATTTTGACACTATTTGATATATGATTTTTTTGTGAAAGTCATAACAGAATTATATGTTCGAACAAAGTTGCTTAAATCAACACTAATATATCATAGTAACCTAGAAAATTAGTGTAAGTCCTAAAAAGTCTCAAATAACATTTATTTGGGCATTTATAACATCAATTATGTCAATATTTCATTAATAAGACAATTACTCCATCATCTTTCTGTCATAATAAATGATAATTATTTAATCCTTAAAAATTCTAAATAAATTCCTATGATGTAGATTATTGTATTAGCTTTCTGGAGACTATTCATGTTCAAAGTTTCATGAAGTTTATCACTAGATTAAAATTATTATACTTATAAGATTTAAGAAAGTGACATGTTGTCACATTCTTTGGTTTTAATAATAATTAAATTATTTTCATTGAAAAAATTTAATTAAATTAATCTAATCCGACCCTTAGGTGATATGGGTAGCTTTTTAGTCATCCAATAGGATTTTGACATTTTTTAGGGTAATTTTAAAATATTATATTTACCCTTAATTACCCGATTTACCTTTAACTATGGTAAATAAAATTTACAGTAGTTACTATTCATAATTCCCAAAAATAAAAAGTATCATATTAACATAATTTGGACCCACTGATTCCAAATATGGAATCCATTTTTTAAAATTCAAAACACAGAGGTTGCAGAAATTAAATTAAAATTAATCCTGTTGTCGAATAAAAACGGGTTTTTGTTTAAAACATTCCAAAAGATTGAATTGATTTAACCTACGAATTCAAGGTAAAATCAATGCTAATGACATACATTATATTAAATGGTAAAAATATATTCTATTTATACTTTAAAACCATTCAATATTATAATTTAACCACATAAGATATTACGATGAAAAAAGTTGTTTTTAATTAAAATATAGCGTGTTTTTACTATTCATTAAAATGTGAAAGTTACCAGAATATTATGAAAAATTTATCCAAAGTAAATTTTTATTTCTTGATTCCAAAGAAGAATTTTATTTTGTCAAATTGAACTTATAAACATGTCAAAAACCATATTTAAAGTGGGTGCGCCATCAAAAGGCGGCAAAACTGCAATTTTTTAAAAATACTTATTTTACCCGAAAAATTTATTTTGTTCTTATACCATGTTCTAGAAATGTGTAAGATGAATAAATATGTTATATAATTTAAAATTTAGTAAATACTATTCATAACGGCTATTTCATGACAATATTATAATAATATAACATTGTTTATTAAAACCCGGTATTGCGTACAACACACGCTATCGAGGAAGGTCGCGATTGCGTGTAATGCAAGGCAAGTCAGGGTTGCGTGTTGTGAAAGAATCCTTTGTTGTTTCGTATAACAGAATCCAACCATATTTCATTTATACATTTAATATATATATAAATATATATACTCAATGTTCCGTAGAATAACTATTATCAAAATTGTGTGTAACACGGTCCAAGAATAGTGTTGCGTATACTGCAAGCTAATACGGTGTTGCGTATAGCACAAGGTAATCTTGTTGTAGAATACAACATAAGACATTAATGAAATTAAAATAATATTTTTCATAAAATCTCGGGGTGTTACATTCTACCCCCCTTAAAATAGATTTCGCCCTCGAAATTCGTCTGGGTTATAAATGGTTTACTATTTGAAAGTTTCTTTGATAGAAACCCACATCGAAAAAAAGGAATACCAAAACTTATCTTTAAAAACAAAAGTATGAAACGTAACGGTTACCCAAATAAACTAATCACTGGGTTTCCACATAGGTGGAAATATGGACATGGAAGAGAAATCTAACCATCATGTTCTGATGGAGAGTGGTAGAGAACATGGCTATGGAAAAGGTAGTAATCACAAAGCCATAAATTTGTGATGATCTAAGGTACCATCTGATTCATCAGATATAAGAGTACTAAGACAACATTTTTGGTTTTCAAGATCATTTCCCTAAAGTTGATGAAATTGGAATTAGAAGAAATACTTTCGTGATTTTGGTATAGTCTCACCGTTTGTCGTTCTTTGGACAATTTCTACTTCATCTCTTAAATAAATTAAGTTGAATTTCTCATTCGTGATGTGTTAGCAGATCATGTGATAGAATGATGGGTCATTCCATCTGTCTCAAACAAAAGGTTAGAAATGTTATCAAAAAATACATAAGTTCATCTATAGTGATATTAATCATATACGGTTCCTAAAATGAACTTATACTTCACATATCATACTGCTTAATATAATAAAACTAGTTTCTACTAAACAGGGACTTCCTGTAGGTCAGTGGTAGGCTATAAAGGCCAGTCGCACTTCGGTTGATGGTTCGATTCCCACAGCCTTGTCCGAAGCGATGGGTTGTCGCCCGTCCTGCAGGTTGTCCTTTTTCTAAAACTACATTACTATAACATCACATAAATAATATCAAAAAAAAAGTTCAATAATTAAACAATACTAACTTATGGTTAACATAATCCATTACAATCTTTAGGCTTATCTAAAATACTTCAGTCCAATCTCATAGTATAAAGAAAATGATTACTTGAAATGTCGCCAACCAAGCATGTGAATACCATCATTTATCCCCCATATATCTTGTTGGTCACATTCCAATCATGTGAATACCTTAATGATGTATTCTCTTGAAAAAAATGAATACCCATTAAACCTTAGTGAAAACATGAATGTTGTCAAAAGTTAACTCTTTCCACATACCAAAATCCAAAAATTCTATATACTCAAACCATGATATAACCTTCTCCTTATATCAGTCATGAGCTCATGAATACTATCAAACATTTAATTTTCTCCTTATCCCTTCATTATGCGCATATCATCTACATTCCAAAAATATCTGAATAACCTTTCATGGATACTGGTAACATTAATCAGACAACAGTGTAACAATCCTTACATTTCTCTTTATTCCATAGTACCATGAGATTACTTATACAACATTACACATGATAAACATGTAATCATTCCACTACATTCTTAAACCATTGACCGAGCTTCAACAATTCTTTCATCTCACATATCATTTGAAGTCTCTTCATCATCATCCACATAAATACTTCCCATACGACCATACTGATTATCTTCATGAGACTTTCCCTTAGGGCATTGGTTTGCATAATGCCCGTACATTCCACATTTAAAACATTTAACCATTGTTGATGTCGTAGTAATACCATTATCCTCATCCATGTTGTTAACTGAACCTTTTCCTTTGCATTTACTTACTTTGTGTCCTTCTTTTCCACACCCAAAGCATCTTCCAGTTCCCTTGAAACATTCTCCTTGATGCCTCTTCCCACATGATTTAAATAGGGGGAATTGAACATTCTTTCCTCTATGATCATCATGAAACCCCATCTTTCTCTTATTAGCCGAGTCAGGAACCTTACCAAATTTTACTTTATTGATCATATTATGATATTGCTGATTCGGAATAATAATTATGTTTGGACTTCCAAATCCCATTTCATTTGGTTTCTCATAAAGAATATCATTCCATTGTCCATCATATCCTCCATTATCGTGAATCATCTTGTTTCCAGCCATTTTCTAAAACCCAAAAAGAATAGTGTGAGGGTCAAAAATCATGCTAGACAACATAATAAAGGGGGAGTACCTTCAATATCTAACATCTTAGGTTTAATTCTATGATCGTTAGCGTGGTTCTATTACTATAACCTATACGTATACTTAACCTTAGGGACATCCCTAGACATACCTTAGAAATATCTCTAGGGATCTCACTAAAGTTCTCGCATCCTAGTTTCCAAAGGTTGACTAAACCTTTCCTCTGATACCAACTGTAGAGACCCGTATCTTGATGTACATGGTCATTACATTACATTTGCGGAATACTTAATACATAACAAAAACACACACACAAGGATCGTAATAGTTTAGTGTCTTTGGAAACTCGGAACGTAATCTTCTAATCGTGGTGAAAGATCTTCAATATCTCTCATAAAGATCTTCCCTTTTTTTTACCTAAAAACTTTCTTTATATCCTGGGGAAAAGAAAACATAAAAGGGTGAGCTCAAATGCTCAGTAAGGGTATACAAAAGAAAAATCAATCACATCATATTCATAAGAACATAACTTTTGGAAATCTTAACCTGCAAAAGAGGGCATAATTTCATAACATGGGATAAATAATAGTAGTGAAATGAAATCCCAATAATCATAACATAAAACATGAAACTTTGTGCCATACACACATAATCATAGAGAATCATTTCTTGTTAGTCAAGACTCATTGCCAAGACTATCTTAGTGGACAAAGTCCCTTTCTGAATCGAGTAACCCTCGTTTCAGTCCTGTTTCACTAAACCGGTATAACCTACCATTTCATCCATGTCTATCTCATGAGATATGAAATCTTTACCCAATTCATTGGAGGGAGATATAGGTCCCACCCATCTTATAATGAATCCTTTCTTATGTGTGCCACAAAATCATAAATCATACATCATTGCATAACCCATGAAATAAAAATGGGAATCTTAAACATCATGACATCATAAAATAATTCATATAAGATAAAGGAATTCATAAAAATAATTCCATCACAACATAGTCAAATCAATGTAATAATAGGGATAGAAACAGAACCCTTTATTATCTTAGATGGAAAATAATTTTGATAAAACACTTGAACTCCATTCTTGAGGAAAATATCCTTTCTTCTTCAAAAACATTTTTCCTTTCATAACAAATAAAAGAAGTTGATTAAAAATAAACTTGAAAACTTGTAATGGAAGCCTCTTGTAAATAATGTTTTAAAAATCCATTCATGCCGTATAAGTTAAAAAAACATTCCTTCGTACTTTTGTCGGAAAAGTCAAAAAGTGCCTCGTACGAAAAAAATGACAAAAGATTCCTTTCATATTCTTTACTAAAAACTCACCGAAGGGTAAAATTGGATTTAAACTATTTTAAGTGGATGGAAAAAAATATTACATATTGAGGGAACATGGATGTGGATGATAAAATAAACCCCAGTAAATACCAAAGTATTTACAATCTCGGATAAAAATGAGATTGTGATATTTCCCTTACCTTAGGTCTGATTTGCTTCGTAAGTGTCCGAACCTCCTGTATAATGATTTAAATAATGTCATTTACTTATTACAGAATCATATTCATTGTTATTATATCATATATGGTTCACTTATGACTTTATATTTCCCGTTCTTTTGTAAATTCCATGTTAAAGAGCGTTTTGGGTAAAATTGTTTCATTTGTCGTCTGTGTTTTGACTTGTAATTATTCATATGATTACTTAGATTATGATTACTTAATTCCAGAACATAAAACATGATTTATATATATATATATTCAGGATATACATATATATAATAAATCATTAAATGGAAAGAAATACATCGTTCATGGAGACGGTAGTCCGTACGTACGCATGAACGCTGTTTTCGTTTCCTTATTGAATTGAATGGAATTAAGTAGATGACCTACATATAAATATATAAATAAATCCAGTATCATTATTATGTTGTATATTTCATTATTACATATTATATATACTTTATAATCATTCATGAATGTTTAATCATTGATAATGAATCTCATCGCGTCGTGGAGACGGTAGTCCGTACGTACGCACGAGCGATGATATAGTTCCCATGGTCGTGGAATTGTGTTGAAGTATATGTATACTATTTCAGTATCAATATCACTCTATAATAATCATATATAGTTACTCATTACACCATTATACTCATCCTTGTAAGGTGATGGTGGGAAATAGATTACACCACGGCGTGGAGACGGTATTCCGTACGTACGCACGCGCGGTGATTTCATTTTTCCGTAGGATGGATAGAAGGTGAATTAGGGTTGTTTCATATTTATAATAACATATCAGTATGTAAGTAATACTGATGTTATTACTTTATCATGAAACAAATAAAGATGAAGAAATTGAAGAAGAAAGAAATTGAAAAGATCGGTAATGGATATTACCTCTTCTTTGGAACGCCTCTTTGAATCCTCCACTTAGGGAACTAAGATTGGTCTTTGAAGAAAACCAGGACCTCTAGGATTATTCTAGGGAAGTGGAGAGGAGAAAATTTCAGGGGTTTTCTGAGCTTGAAGTCTCAAAGTTGTGTGAGAAAGAGAGGGAGGAGGTGTCCTTTTATAAGGGAGGAGAGGGGCACCTTAGGAATATCTCAAAATATTATTTTATATTAAAGTCAAAATCGGTTTATAATGGTTCCAAAGGGTCTTATTTCGAAGCTAAAGTGGGATGGGTCGAAATCCTATCAACCAATAATATTTAGACAAGTTTAGGGTATTATTTTAACCTTATCAATTAGATTTAACTCTAAGTTAAATAATTTATCTTTTACCGTGTCTTTTTGTTTTCTTTCACTATATGGTTAAAACACTTACTATAACATGCGAAACGAACCCAAATTGTTTATTATTAATATATATATCCTTATCTAAGTCATTTGGCCGAACCTTAGATTTTTAGGAATAAAATAACAATTAGTAATATAATATTTGATTTAAAAACTATTTTGTGTCAATTTTGACACTATTTGATATATGATTTTTTTGTGAAAGTCATAAAAGAATTATATGTTCGAAAAAAGTTGATTAAATCAACACTAATATATCATAGTAACCTAGAAAATTAGTTTAAGTCATAAAAAGTCTCAAATTACATTTATTTGGGCATTTATAACATCAATTATGTCAATATTTCATTAATAAGACAATTACTGCATCATCATTCTGTCATAATAAATGATAATTATATAATCCCTAAAAATTCTAAATAAATTCCTATGATGTAGATTATTGTATTAGCTTTCTGGAGACTATTCATGTTCAAAGTTACATGAATATTATCACTAGATTAAAATTATTATACTTATAAGATTTAAGAAAGTGACATGTTGTCACATTCTTTGGTTTTAATAATAATTAAATTATTTTCATTGACAAAATTTAATTAAATTAATCTAATCCGACCCTTAGGTGATATGGGTCGTTTTTTAGTCATCCAATAGGATTTTGACATTTGTTAGGGTAATTTTAAAATATTATATTTACCCTTAATTACCCGATTTACCTTTAACTATGGTAAATAAAATTTACCGTAGTTACTATTCATAATTCCCAAAAATAAAAAGTATCCTATTAACATAATTTGGACCCACAGATTCCAAATATGGAATCCATTTTTTAAAATTCAAAACACAGAAGTTGCAGAAATTAAATTAAAATTAATCCCGTTGTCGAATAAAAACGGGTTTTTGTTTAAAACATTCCAAAAGATTGAATTGATTTAGCCTACGAATTCAAGGTAAAATCAATGCTAATGACATAAATTATATTAAATGGTAAAAATATATTCTATTTATAATTTAAAACCATTCAATATTATAATTTAACCACATAAGATATTACGATGAAAAAAGTTGTTTTTAATTAAAATATAGCGTGTTTTTACTATTCATGAAAATGTGAATGTTACCAGAATAATATGAAAAATTTATCCAAAGTAAATTTTTATTTCTTGATTCCAAAGAAGAATTTTATTTTGTCAAATTGAACTTATAAACATGTCAAAACCAGATTTAAAGTGGGCGCGCCATCCAAAGGCGGCAAAACTGCATTTTTTGAAAAATACTTATTTTACCCAAAAAATTTATTTTGTTCTTATACCATGTTCTAGAAATCTGTAAGATGAATAAATATGTTATAAAATTAAAAATTTAGTTAATACTATTCATAATGGCTAGTTCATGACAATATTATAATAATATAACATTGTTTATTAAAACCCGGTATTGCGTACAACACACGCTATCGAGGAAGGTCGCGATTGCGTGTAATGAAAGACAAGTCAGGGTTGCGTGTTGTGAAAGAATCCTTCGTTGTTTCATATAACAGAATCCAACCATATTTCATTTATACATTTAATATATATATAAATATATAAACTCAATGTTGCGTAGAATAACTATTATCAAAATTGTGTGTAACATGGTCCAAGAATAGTGTTGCGTATACTGCAAGCTAATACGGTGTTGCGTATAGCACAAGGTAATCTTGGTGTAGAATACAACATAAGACATTAATGAAATTAAAATAATATTTTCATAAAATCTCGGGGTGTTACAGAAAATAAGCTGGAAGACGCTTTTAATAGAAAGAAATAAGGAATTCTAGACCAGATGAGAGTTTAAACGGATCCTTTATTCATGGATCATGTAAAGACGGATATGGGAATTATCAAGGAAGGTAACACATCACTACGTTTTCAAATGTATTCGAAGAATTTTTTACTGGAAGGGATAAATTGTTCTTAGGTAGATGATGAATTGTTTCAAAAAAATTAAAGTTGTTAATTATGGGAAGTTGATTGACTTCGCATATGAATGTGGAATTTTGAAAATCATATAAAGGATTTGTGTTCCAGCTATTTCTAAGCTAAAGGGGGAACTATTATATGATGATCATAACTCTAATTTCTCTATAAAACCTAGTATAAATGACATATATTGAGATCTAAAGGATCGTTTTTTTGGGAAAACATGAAGAGGGAGATTTCCAATTATATGTCGATTTGTTTGGTGTGTCAATAGGTGAAGGCTGGAAGACAACATCCTAGAAGAGTCATGCAACCCATTCATATAACTATGTATAAATGGGTTGATATTATGATAGAATTTTTCCTGGGGAAACCAAATAATCCAAGAAAGAATGATGCATTATGGGTCATCATTGATCATCTTACCAAATCAGTACATTTTCTTACTATAAGAGAAGATTTGCCACTTAAACGATTAACAAGACTATATACTAATGAAGTTGTATGACTTCATGGTGTACCCTTATCAATTTTATCTGATCATGATCCCCATTTTACATCACAATTCTAGAAAATTATTCAAAAGTCCCTAGATACTGATCTTAATTTGAGAACTTTTTACCACCCACAAACTGATGGGAAATCAGAACAGACTATTCAAACTTTGGGAGACATGTTGAGGTCTTGTTCACTTGACTTTCAAGGAATGTGGGATCTTTATTTAACTCTTTTATAATTTTACCATAACAATATCTTCCATTCAAGTATTCAGATGGCACCATATAACGGATTATATGGAAAGAGATGTTGTACACCAACTTGTTGTGATGATGTTGATGAAAGAAAGCTCGTAGGACCAGAACATGTTGAGGAAATAATGAAAAGGTGATGATTATCCAAACCCATTTAAAAGAAGCTCAAATTAGGAAAAAAATAAATTCTAGTAATTTAAGGAAGGATTTGGAATTTCAATAAGGAGATCACGTTTTCTTAAAGTTATCTCTTTGGAAGGAAATTTTACAAATTGGTAAGAAGGAGAAATTAAGTCCCAGGTACATCAGACCTTTTGAAATTCAAGATTAAATTGGAGTCGTAGAATACCATTTGGAAATGTCATCAAGTCTCTCCAAAGTTCACAATGTGTTCCACATGTCAATGTTAAGGAAATACATGCCAGAACCAACACATGTACTCACCTATGAAGAAATATAACTTGAGCCCGATCTGTCTTATTGTGAAGAGCCTATCAAGATTAATGATACCAGAGAAAAAGTATTGAGAAATCGAATGAATCATCTAGTAATGGTTCTTTGGAGGAACCATAAGATAGGAGAGGCAACATGGGATCCTTTGGAGCTTATGCTGAAGACATACCCGAGTCTTTTTAGGTAACATTTTGTAAATTTTGGCGACGAAGTTTTTGCAAGGAGGGGAGAATGTAATGACCCAATTTTTTTCAATGGTAATTATTTTTTTTATAAACATGTCATAATAATAGAAAATAATTACATAATGAACTACTAAGTGTTATGTGACCTTTAAACATACTTTTGTCACTTTTGTGATGTGAATTTCAAAAATATGTCATACACGGTTGCGATTAGTAAGTTATTTAGAGTCTGATAAGAAAAACATATTTTTTTGTATATAGTAACCTACCCTGTTGAATAGTAACATACCCATATGAATATTCATATACCATAATTAATAGTAACCTCACCTATGATAGTATATAAATAATATTCATGTTGAAGTACGATATACCTATGTTTTGGAATAAGTAAATAAGTGTTTTAAAACTATTTTTTTAGAATAAATTATGATTTTAATTAAACATAACATTAACCATGTTTAGAAAATTATTTTCAAAATGTGGACATTATTTTTGGATTCTACACATCGAAAAATGGTTGGGGTGAATTTTGGGGATTTTTTTGAAATACATGATTTTTTTATGAATAGTGAAATACCATAATTTACAAAATAAGATAAATATACTAATTATAGATTCATGTATGATGTTATTATGATGTAAGCCCAATTGATTCGGATTCACATGACAAAATCAGTATTATTGGTCATGTAATACTCACTATTCCTTTTCTTGTGGAGAAATAATAAATTAATGAATATAATATTGAGAAATCCCCTCTCCCCTTTACTATACAACCCCCCAACATTCTCTCTCCTATTCACTCTTATAAGCCTTGAAGCTCCTCAAATTTCATCCCAAATCGCCTTACCTAGTCACTCCCCACATTTGGTGAGCTCTTGGTTTTTCCAAAAGAACAAAATCCCTACCCTTGTGGAGGTTCTCAAGGAGGTTATTTCAAGAGGTAAAGCACCTTTATTTTTCATTTAGTCTCATTTCAATTTATCTATTTTGTAATACTCTCCCCACAAACTCTTCCCAAATGACCATGATAAATATTGTATCAACTATATACTAGAATTATATAATGTTAATGGAAGAACCATCATCAATATTCTTACTATCTCCCATTAATTTTATAAACGAAATCGATGTCCATGATGTTCCAATTTATAACCTTCGTGGATAACGAATATTTGTTCTTCAATTTCTCCTTCATTAATTTTCATGAAACTATTTTTATGGTTGAAATAGAAATTAATATATGTATCATAACTTAATTAATATTCAATTACCAGTATACTTACATATTATTAAATCGTATGACTGAAGTAGTTCCTAATAATCAAAATACCGCTAAATAATCAAGGTGAATGTCATAAATATTTCATCTAATGATTAATCCTCCTCCCATGTAAAAAAATGATATAAATGACCATTAACACATATTTATGTTCATAAATAATATGTACGTTCAATTATGGAGATTTACATCCATTCTACTCCATTACTTAAGAACAGGTAAACCGATTAAGAAAACAATGAAAACGAACACTTCAGAACGACGAAATTCAATATAATAACTTATCACTAAGGGAATAAATGAAATAAAAATAATTATGATAAAAAAATAAATTTGTAAAAGGTTATAAAATAATTTATTAATAATTCTAATTTCATGTTCCTTGATCTTATGTTCAAGAGCACAACATGTTTAGACTAAAGGTAACTATTTTCCACCCGAACTTGCATTTTCATCCGAGTTACATTTATTGAATAATTAACTCAATGAAACTCTTGTATATTATTATGTACTCCTCAAAAAATATTTTTTTGGCTTATATATATGTTTAAAAACCAGAATATTTCTTTATTTTATGGATGGTTATACATTCTAATACAATCTTTCGAAATTGTTTCCAGAATACAAGCCTGATCTAATGGAATTTCTCTAATTCTTACCTATTAACAAGGGCACTCTATAATATGTTTTTGGCAACCAATATCTTTGTAAAATCACTAATTTTATTATAAAAATACTATCTTAATTCAATAATGGTTTTATACGAATATTTTTTTCCGTGAGAACTTTACTTTTCAAAGTAAAAGATTTTTTATCTGAATATTTACTTGAAGATTTTATAAGAGTATATGCATCTATGTCAACCCTCTTGTTGATTCTTATATATTATTGGGATTAGTATTCCCTGATATCATCTACCTTATTTAATTTAATGGTATATGATTGTTTTGGTTGTGTATGTTCTATCTTAAAACCATTCACCAATTTACACCGAATGGTTAGTATTTACGCTTAATGTTTGAGGAAAGTTATTTGCATTTCATATATTAATTTCAATATGAATGTATATGTTGTTTATGTTTATCCCCAATAATATTAGGAATTAATTGGACATATTAAGTGTTGGGTGGTGCCCGCTTATCCCCTCAGTGCATTGGTAGGTCTCATGATACAAACTATGGTCTTGGCATAAAGCCTTGACAAAATGATTATTTATGGTCTTGGACAGAGGCCTTGAAGGTATGGTTATGTTGTCCCGCATTATGAATTACCTCATTATGAAAATAGTATTGATGGTTCATATGGTTATTTAAAAATTAGAATACCCATGATTATGTTATATTATGTAAATATTTACTTAGCTCATATTTCTTCCATATTATGTTCAAGTTTATTTTTAAAGGCATATGTTTTTATTTATTCAACATTACTAATGTTTATATTATGATATATTTCGCTATATTGATTACTCTTACTGAGCATTTTATCTCACCCCTTTCATATGTTTCATTTTCTTAGGACATGAATAATTTTATTATGAATGACTTTCTAAAATAACCTATGAGTTATGGAATTTTTCTAAGGAGATTCTAAGTTGTTTTTCATTTCACGTTGTAATGTTGAACTTATGTATGTATATTGTTTCCAATAATATTAAACTAATATATAATTCAGTATTCATATTCTTTGTTTACATGCCAATGTATCCAAATAAGTCACCGACTCTGGGCAACTAGGGTTGGGTCCTTACAATCTCCCAGTGGCATTCAAAACATTCCAACCAATTAAGGTATCCAATGAGTTATATAAATAACCTGAAACTCTTTTAGGTAGTATATGCCTCTTAACCTTGGAATGATAAAACATTATATTTAAAGTGAAGAGATAATTAAAGAGATTCTTCATGTATTTTCACTAATTCATAGACACACACACCCATACACGATATCAACATCTTTTATAAGAATTAAGGACACTACTCAAAGCCCAGTCATAATATCAATATTTTAATTAACGATCTATTTATTATAAATTTAATAATTATTTACATTTTATAAAAGTAAAATTTATGAATCATTTTATAAATACATTGTAATTCCTAGTGAACCTTGATAGATATATTTAACACTTAAATGTTTCGTCGAAATTCTTTGAATACAATAACATGAAATTGTAAAAAATGATAGCTTTATAGTTGAAGAATCACAAAAAAATTTAATGAAATATTGTATGTTGTATGTTGATTAATAGATAAATCTATAAATAATTAACTAACAATGTTACCAAATGCTAAAAAATATAATTCATACCATATAGTTTTCTATAATATGATTAAATCACCATATGAGAAGCATTATGTGAATAATGTTTCCCAGTTCATGAAATTCGGTACACAAAATGCATTGATATCCAACTTTCCCTAAATTCTGTAAAATTAATGAATTTTACACCTTAATCCATATAATAAAAACAACTTATGAATTCAAATCCAAAATATCTGTTGGATTTCCTCCAAAACAACTTTTAGAGAAGT
The DNA here is from genome assembly GCA_963277665.1 of Viscum album. NCBI lineage: Eukaryota > Viridiplantae > Streptophyta > Magnoliopsida > Santalales > Viscaceae > Viscum > Viscum album. Next base: position 1,029,460,481 of record OY728126.1, read on the forward strand.
TATCATTTAAGATCTAAAATTTTTATACACAATTTTTTTTAAAAACCTTTTTCTAAAAAACATATTTTTCACCATGTTATCCTTTTATGTGTAGAAAATAATTATGATATCTATAATCCATTATTTTAATAAAATATAAACCTTAATAAAATGATCATTATTACTTTATCTATAAAAGGATCTGGTCTAACCTCAATTAAACACACATCAAAACAATTGTGTCCACCATATGTATCTCAAACATAATTATTAATAATAAAATCTATTTGTATAAGACAATGAGTGACTACGAAATATGAATTATTTAAATCTCGTAAATGAATACTCATACATTCTATGTTATCTATATAATAACTAGATAATATAGATAAAATATATCATATCATACATCCATGTAGAAGTGTAAATCACTTGTCACCCACGTGAATAGATATAAACATCGCATGTATCTTTTCTAGGTATTTCAAAATAATTCTTAAATATTTCACAATTGAAGGCTCAGATACCATACTGAACATACTATAGATAAAATCCAAACATGATTAATAACAGTAGACAACATTGTTAAAAATATATCTAGCCACCCCAATATGGCCTCAGGATTAAGTATGGTGTATATATGGTAGAAAATTATAAATATTCACATTAAATATTACTTATTAACCATGGTAAAAGTAGGTTATTGTGAAGCATAAACCCAAAACATATATATGACACAATTCACAACCCTTCAAGTGGAATACTTAAATGGGAAATCTAGAACATTAAACTCATTTTGTACCTGATGAGTGAAACTAAATTCCTTTATAAGTTGTCACGTGTTGTAATATTACGCAAAAAACCTATGGAAATTTCTATTGAAACGCCCTTGATGTCATCTCCTCAAAATAGATGTATAGATGGAAAGACAGATCATACCATCTCTAAATCATATTTGAGATCGAATAGAATTTCATCATGGTTAATAATGTCTAAATAATAGAGAAAACACTAAATTATCACATCCATACACTAAGAATATGAATTATAATCAAAACATAATGAAAAAAACTGATGTAACATAGCCAAAATTCGAAAATTTAAATAGTTATCCTATGTCTCTAAATACATAATTCAGAAAAATACTACCATCATTAAATAAAAAAAATATTGAGGCTTAATTACTCAAATGAAAAGGGAATTGATAGGAACTATCTCTCAAATTCACCAACATAACCCCAACTAGGAAGAAATAAATAATAAATTTGTAAAGTATTAAACTAAACCTCTATTAACATGATGAGAATGGCCTCACTTTCAAGATATACATATCCCATTAACCATTCCATCATTAAACCATCACCATTCTAGAATCATCACAGATGAAAATCATAGAACCCTATACCTAATCCAATCCTTTGAGATGTTATGACCCAAGTTCATCCCCCAAAGGGAATATGACAAATTCTTTAACCGTTGGATGACAAAACCTTATATTTGGTTCTCTTAATTTAATCTCAATCCATAGTGAATATTAATTTAAGAGGCATAAAAATATACAATTGGGGCACAAATTTGGGGAGAAAAGTGGACTAAACCTTATGAAAATTTATTGTATTAACTATCTCTCAACCCACATTAGATCCTCAGAGATTAAAATATGGACATAACCATCTAGGGCTTGGATTGGATTGATTCTTGTGATTTTTAATTATTTCATATTCATGTGATGTTCAACCTCAATTCATATTTTCTTATTAAAGAACTTTTTTATTTTATATGTGTACAGACTTGAAAGTGCATGTATTTTTTTTTAATTATATGGAGTATTACGAGACTGCAAAAATTGAAGGCACGTGATTCTGAGGCCGGGAGTGCCTGGAATGAGTTTCTATAAAAAAATTCAGGTGTGTTCAGTAAATGTGCGAGTGGGTTATTGTAACTTTTGAAACTATTATCATAATTGAAATACGAGGACACCGTTGAAATCACATCACTAGTATTTTTTTAAGGAGACTTTCACCTCGATGTCAGTTAGGGTGCAATTTAGTTTTCATGTTTTTCATGGATTAAAAAAATATAGAATAACTTTTATTTTATTTTTATCCTCCCAATTGAATGCTAGGTGTTGGGGACCACCCAAGCTAGAGAACCCCCAATTCGAATCCATGGTTTTGGGGACCACCTAAACCCCACATTAATGGAGAAAACCTTTCAACTCCCCATTAATTATTGTCCCATTTAATTATTCATCATAATTTTTTTAATGATTCCAAATTAAATCACCTTGATAAAAACATATTTTTGTTGGATCCTCATTTTGGCTTGGGAGAAATCATTGGTGAAAGGGAGGAATTCTGAGAACTTTGGAGAAACTCATCTCTAATGAAGAACGCGCCATCTCCAATGAAGAAATAGGAACCGACGTCATGATCTGATCGGAAGCACCTTATGGATTTAACGAACGCTGACGTCCTCGACGACAAAAAACTGACTTATGTTCTTCCCTTCTCACCAACATCTTTAGAGGAGTCTTGTTTTGGGATTGAAAAACGCCAATCCGTCTTCAACAGCGGACGATCTTCAAGTGAACCTACAAGGTATGGGTGTTTTTTCAAATTATCATCGATAATTTTTCTCTCACGGTGAATCGCTTCCCTTGAACCACTTGCTACAACACTAACGTGGAGGGTACGGGCCAAACGAAGATGGCCTGACCCCTCTGAAAAATATTTGTGGTTCTTGTTTTGTTCTTCGCGGGGGAGGAGGGCAACAACCCTCACTGGAAGGGCTCAGGAATGGCAGGAAGCACCACGATAGGCCGCGAAGACAGCGGCGGAGCAACCACACCACCAAAGAAGGGTCACGGCCCATCGGCCGCCCAATGCGGGCCGGGCTGGATCCAGCGGGCTGGGTCAACCCAAACCGGGTGGGGACAGGTCGGTCTGACCGGGTCGGACCAGACCTGGACCAGCTTCAACCCATTTCTACCCTTTTGGCCATAACTTTGTCATCATGCATCCGTTTGACTAGCCATCTATGGCACTAGAATATTTGGAGAGAGACAATCCTTTTGGTATACCCCACAAGAGATTTGGATAAAGTCGGGGTATGGTTTGGTTGGATCGAACATGAATCCAACATGGCCCTTAGGACTCAAAGGCAAATAAAATACAGACCGGGTGAGCGATTGACACACCGTTTTTTGTGTTGAGACCCATATTACATGGTGGTCCTTTGAGATACTTTTTCGTGAGACTTTATGACAGTTGGAATATCGAACTGTGGCTTGATGAGTGGAACCACCCGGAATCAAGAGAGCTTAGTGCGGAAAACCTGTAGTTGGATGTAACTTGAGAAAGGGATCCTTTTATGGTCTGTATTTGAGGATCCCACAAAGATATTATCTAGGAATCCATGTGGGACTAATCTTGGATCATGTGTGGGTCTACTATACTAGTATTTTTTGTGGGTCTAACGAAGTACTAGGATCTAGTGTGGGTCTAATGATGTACTAGGATAATGTGTGGGTCTTCTGTACTAGGATCTTGTGTGGGTCTGATGATGTACTAGGATCATGTGTGGGTCTGGTGTACTAGGATCCTGTGTGGGTCTGATGATGTACAATGATCATGTGTGGGACTTTTGTACTAGGATCCTGTGTAGATCTGATGATGTACTAGGATCCTATGTGGGTCTACCTCTTAATAGAGTATGATGATTCAGTAGTTACATCGAATCATATATAATTCAGTACTTAAGTTATACCTGGTGTGAGTTGAGTCTTTACCTTTGTTGTATTCTTCTGTGTGGCGTACTTATGTGGTGCATACCTTTATGGTGATACCTTTGTGGTATACTTCTGTGTGGATTACCTGTGTGGTACTTACCTTCGTGGTGTTACCTTTGTGGTATTCTTCTGTGTGGCGTACTTGTGTGGTACTTACCGTCATGGTAATATTTCCTTTGTAGAAAAGATGCTCTTTAGATAAGGATTTGGTCCTTGTGTTTCCTCAGGAATGAGATGGGTAATATTTGATAACTCAGTTCTATGTATGCGCTTATAGATAAGTAGGGTTGTCACTGGTTTACATGCTTTTTGGTTTACCCTTTCTGGATTTTGTGATACCTTGAGGGTCTCGGGGTCCCTAATGAGTATCGTTATACTCACCGCTGCACGGGCTTTGGCCACACCTTATTGTGTTTGATGTAGATGATGGACAATGCTAATCGAAGCTGAGGGTACCAGGACTGGACGGTGCCCAGAGGTGGATCATATGGCATGTCGGTATGCAGAGGAGACGGGCAGATGTGGAGTGCTGAGGAGGTGATCTGTACCTACCCTTCAGGTATGAAACTTGGAGGAAGACCTAGTAGTTTTATTTGTTTTTCCTCTGTTTTATTGTATTTTCAGTTGTACTTGTACCATTACTATTGGTCTTGCATTCCGGCCCCTCTTACTTTCAACACACTTTTTTCTATATAGTTTACTTGTGTTAATATCTTATTGTGTGCTTGGTTGAGTGTGTTTATATGATATAAAGGCAATGCCTTACCAATTTTAGGGGATATTCATTTCGGGGCTAGTCGCCAGCCTCTGGCCTATAGAAGGCGGGCTTGGGGTAGTCACGGCTTAGGCCCCGGGGGATAGGTCATGAAAAATTTGTACAAGAGGAGTCGGTTCTACCATAGAACATATGACTCTAATCTTTTAAACGATAATAGTTCTAAGTGTAGTGAGTGTGGTTATCAGTTTAGGGAATCCAGTGTTGGTGTAGTGGTTGAAATATCCATATACAAGGACCCTGACTTCTGATTTCTGACTCAGTGCATGAAAACACTTATTGCGTGTGTGTTTCGAAAAGATTTATTTGTGATCTCTTTGAGTCATCTCACCAGGTATAACTTGTTGACTATGGCACACCTATTGTTCTTCAAGATGCCTCCACATAGACAGCCAGATGGGGTTCCAGGTCTAGTACACATTGATATCCCACCGAGCGATGAGGCCTCAGTGCATGGCCCTCTTCCAGTAGAGGCACTGGCGGTACCACTACCCGTTGGGCCACCGATGCCACCAGCCCCAGTAGAATAGGGTGCACACAACTTGAGCGCATTGCATGAGTTCCAGTGTCAGAGGCCCCCCAGGTTCAGGGGTGAGACAGACCCACAGGCGGTTGAGGATTGGATGAAGGATTTGGTGAGAGTCTTCCAACTGGTAGGGACACCAGCTGATCTCATGGTGATCATTGCCACCAGTCTTCTACAGGAAGCGGCAGGCGGATGGTTGAGAATGATGCTCCAGGTTCATGATGAGGTGACACTTCTCTGGGCAGACTTTGAGATCCTGTTTCGAGCAGAGTTTGTCCTAGTGACTCTTCATGCAGTGCGCATACCATAGCTTCTTCATCTGTAGCAGTGCATCATTACAGTGGCTTAGTACTCAGTAATGTTCACTAACCTCTCACGGTACTCCACTGATATGGTGTGGGACCCATTTTTCAGGACCCAAACCTTCGAGCAGGGACCCAGGTGGGAGATCAGGGCTTCAATGATCTCATTCAGCATCTCGAAGTAGAAGGGGGTGTTAGAGAGAGCCCTCTTAGTGTAGAGTTTCCTTGCTGAGCAGTCGCCAGCAGCGAGACCCACCATCAGGCGTCATGTAGCATATTTTTCTATAGTTGGCAGCAGACATATGTCACAGAGGTCCAAAAGGACAAGACCTACAGGTGGATGATTTCAGGATTTATGATTGGTTGTGCGGGGTGCTGTAGAAAGAGCCATTCATGTGAGGAACAATAAGTGTTACACATGCGGCAGGTAGGGTCACATGGCTCAAGACTATCTGACCTGCCTTACGGATGATCAAAAAACGGTCGAACGACCACCCATGTAGAGACAAAGTTTCGACTAAGGAGGTCCGCAGGGAGTAGGTGGACGGGGAAGAGGAGCAGGTCGTGCAACTGGCAGTGGGAGATGATTCGAGATGTTACCGCCACCACCACCAGGAGGTCCACCCTGACCGCAGAGAGTAGGTCAACATGGGTAAGAACAGCTCCAGGCAGTTGAGGCCTAAGATCATGGTTCTCTAGAGATGATATGAAGTACAATATGTGTCTACTCTACCTTAGATGCAGTACTTATATACATTGGTTCTAGTCATTCTTTTATTTCCAATACCCTTGTTCGGAGCTCGTGATTCTAATGGAGACTTTGGCTCTATCCTTACATCTAGAGACTCCTACGATAGAGGATTAGATGATTAATCACTAGTGGTGGCAGTGTGAGCTTACTCTAGGAGGCGAGAGCTTCAGCTGGGATCTCCTACTAGCAGCATCGAGGCCTTACGATGCCTCATGGGTATGGATTGGTTATCTACTGTCCATGCTTAGATTGATTGTATTTGTTTTAAAGTGTGGTGTGTTCTCACATATGGGACCAGGTTTACCTTCACTGGAGATAAGAGAGCCTTTGCAGCAGAGGGTGGACATACCTGGAGAAGAGAGCAACCGATCACTCGTCAGTTGGCTAGCCTTACCCTCAGAGCGGTTAATGCGGAGAGTCCAAGCTATCCTATAATGGTGGACCAGTACACATATGTCTTCCTTGATGACATGTCAGGTCTACCTCCTCATAGAGAGTTGTACTTTTACATTAACTTTTACCAAGGGATGGAACAGATATCTACACCAGCATATTAGATGGCTCCCGTGGAGATTCATGAGCTGTGGGAACAATTGGAGGACTTGCAGGGAAAGGGGTTCATCCTGCCCAGTGTTTCTCCATGGCCAGCATCAATTTTGATTGCCATGAAGGCAGATGGGAGAGTGAGACTTTGTGTTGACTATCGGTGCTTGAACCAGGTGACCGTGAAGAACAAGTACCCACACCTGAGGATTGACGACCCTTTTGATCATCTGAATGGAGAACAATGGTTCTTGAAGATAGACCTCGTATCAGGCTATCACCTGCTCCAAGGGCAAGAAGAGGATGTGTAAAAGAGAGCTTTGAGATGTCAATACGAACATTATGAGGTTTTGGTCATGCCGTTCGGCATGACCAACACTCCCGCAGTGTTCATGGGACTCATGAACAGGATCTTCCAGCCATATCTTGATCACTTTGTGGTGGTCTTCATTGATGACATTCTGATCTATTTAGCTACTGAGGAGGAGAATGCCTATCACTTGCAGATAGTTTTGGACACACTTCGAGAGAACCAGATTTATGGTATGATCTCGAAGTCCCAGTTATGGATCTGAGAGGTTCACTTTCTGGGACATTTCATCTCAGAGGCTAGAGTTGTGGTGGATCCAGTGAAGATTGAGTTAGTACTTTCTTGGGATCCATCCAGGAGTGTGATGGAGGTAAAAAGTTTCCTTGGATTGTTTGGATACTACTGAATAGTTGTTCCTGATTTCTCCAGAGTTGCAGCAACTTTATCAGCGTTGAAGAAGAAGGGTAAACCCTTCGTGTGTTCAGATAGATTCCAGCGGAGTTTTTTGGAGCTTAGACAGAGGCTGACTAGTGCCTCCATCTTGAGGCTTCTGGGGGAGGGTGTTAGGTATCTAGTCTACTATGACGCATCATGGACTGGACTCAGATGTTTCCTAATGCAGAAGTGAGTAGTGATCGCGTATGGTTCTCAACAGCTGAGACATCATGAAAAGAACTACATTACCCATGACCTGTAGTTAGTAGCATTGGTCTTTACCTTGACGATGTGGCGACATTACTTGATGGTAGAATGTTTTATAGTCTACTTGGATCACAAGAGTCTCATGTATATCTTCTTGCAGAAGGACCAGAACCTGAGATAGGGATATTGGCTAGAGATCCTCTAGGAATATGACTTTGAGAGAATATATACTCTTGGGAAGGGTAACATTGTAGAAAATGCACTCAGCTGGAGATCTGGTATACACCTGCTATTTTAGGTGACTGAGCAGCTGGCCGCTTTGTAATATCCTTTGTGAATCGAGATGGAGGAGCTTTTCTTCAGTCTCTTACAGTCACTCCCCCACTTCTTTAATAAATCAGGGATGCACAGTGCGGGGACACTGACTGCGAGGCTCGACATGATCATATATCCACGGGATAGGTACCTAAAGATTTTATGAAGGTGGGGAGCATACTATCCTTTTTAGAGGATGTACCATGGTACTATTATCGCTTCAGGAGGAAGTGTGGAGGGAGATCCACACATACCCTCTAGTGACACATCTATGAGTGGAAAGGATATCTCAGGATCTCCGACGAAAGCATTGGGGGCCAGGAATGAAGAAAGCAGTAGTAGAGTTTGTCTCTCGGTGCCTCACTTGTCTGCAAGTGAAGGGAGAGCATCAGGTACCAGCAGGCTTAGTTCATCCTTTAGAGGTCCTATAGTGGATGTGGGACAGGAAATCCATGGAATTAATGATAGTACTTCCACATATATCCATAGTTCATGATTCTATTTGGGTGATCGTCGACCGACTCACCAAGTCGGCCCACTTCCTACCGATCAGAGAGCAGGGTTCAGTAGAGAGCTTGTGACACCTCTATGTGTAAGAGATTGTGCAGAAACATGGAGTACCATTGACGATTGTCTGCGATCGTGATGCATGTTTCACTTCCCAGCTATGAAAGGGGTTGCAGGAGGCTTTCAAGACACATTTTCGTTTGAGCACCACCTTCCATCCTCATATGGATGGTCAGACTGAGCAGAATATTTAGACCCTTGAGGACATGCTGTGTGGTTGCGTCCCCGAATTCGGTCGCAGCTGGGAGGATCCCTTTCCTATGGTGGAGTTTTTATACAAAAATAAATATCACTCAAACATTAGGATGACAAAATTTGTGGAGTTGTATGGACGGCCTTGCAAATCACCTTTATGTGGGACTGACCCAGGGGAGTCAGCACTCATGGGACCAGAGATGGTAGGATCTACCATAGAGAAGGTGCAGGTCATCCAGGAAGGGATGAAGAATACACATAGTAGGCATAAGTCTTATGTTAATAGGATACGAAGACCTCTGGAGTTCGAGGATAGTGACAACATCTTTCTATGGGTCTGACCTCGACGAGGTTTTTAGAGATTTGACTGGTGTGACAAGTAATCTCTGAGGTTCATCGGAACCTTTCAAGTCCTCAACATAGTTATAGAAGTGGATTACCGCCTAGCATTTTCCCCTCAGTTGCACCAGGTTCAAGAGTTCTTCCACAAATCTCAGCTGAGGAGATACGTGCATGATCCTACCCAGATCATCGATCACGGTGATCTGGACATCGACGATGGGGATATGTTCACGGAGGGTCCAATAGAGATTGAGGATTGATAGGAGAGGGTCCTTTATGGGTGGTCGATACCTCTGGTGCGCGTTCGCTGGAAACACGAGAACCTCCTGGAGGGATCATGGGAATGGGAGACCCAGATTCATGCTCTTTACCCCCACTTGTTTTCTTAGTTTTTGTTATGTGGCATTCAGGTACACAAAGCCCTGAGGTGGGGAGAATGTAAATTCCAGGAAATTACATGCAATTTTTTTTAATTATATAGAAAATTATGTGACCACAAAAATTGACAGTGTGTGATTCCAAGGCCCAGAGTTCCCATACTGAATTTCTGAACATTTATTTTGGGTACGTTCAGTAAATGTGTGCGCAGGTTTTTGTAACCTTTTAACCGGTGCTCGGAATTGAAATCTAAGAACACCGCTGAACTCACAGCGTCGTTATTCACTTAAGGGGACTTTCACCATAACATCAGTTGGTCGAGGGTGAAAGTTAGTTTTTCTGTTTTTCATGGAATAAAAATATAATATAGAATAAATTTTATTTTTTTTATCCTCCCAATTGAATGCTCGGTGGTGGGGACCTCCCGAGCTAGAAAACCCCCAATTCGAATCCATGGTGGTGGGGACCAACCAAACCCCACGTTAATGGAGAAAACCATTCAGCTCCCCATTAATTACTCTCCCATTTAATTATGCCTCATTAAATTTTTAATGATTCCACCATAAATTAACATGATAAAAAAATATTTCTATTGGATCCTCATTTTGGATTGGGAGAAATCATTGGAGAAAGGGAGTAATTGAGAGAACTTTGGAGAAACTCAAATCCAATGAAGAATGCACCATCTTCAACAATGAAAGGGGAACCGACCTCGAGCCCCGATCAGAAGTACCTTGCGGAGGCAACAAACATTGATGTCTTCGACGACAACAAACTAACATCCATTCTTCCTTACCCACTAACAGCGTTGGAGGAGGCTTGATTCGGGATCGACAAACACCAATTTTCCTTCAACCGCAGACGATCTTCAACTGAACCTTTGAAGTTGGGGTGTGTTTTCGATTGATCATCATTAATTTAGCTGCCATGGTGAATCACCACCATTGAACTGATTGTTACCACACTAACACGAAGGGTACGGGCCAAACGAACATGGAAGGACCCCTCCACAAAATCTTTGTGGTTCTTGGATTGTTCTTCGCGATGGAGGAGGGTAGAAACCATCACCGGTGGGGCTCGAGAATAGTGGATGACACCACAGCCAGTCACGAAGACGGTGACGACACAACCACGCCGCCAGAGTAGGGCCATGGCCCGTCAGCCGTGGTGGAGCAAGGGTGGTGGCCAGTAGAAGTCGGCCGCATGACAGGGTGGCAGCGCGAGTGCGCGCCGCTCGGCGAGAAAGGGTAGCGACATGTGTCGTGGCAGAGAAGGTAGGGCTGCTAGAATTGGGCTGGGAATGGAGGGGCAGTGCACGATGTGCCACCGAGAGGTAAAGGGGCCAGCCCTTTTGGCAGGCCGAGTTGAACCGAGCAGGACCTGCGGGTCCTACGTGCTACTGTAGACCGAATGCCTTCAGACCTTCAGTGAGTGGAGGGGGGAGGGGAACTTCCCCATGCATGCACCCAGGCTAGACCAGCCAGCGTGGGCCGGGCCGGACTGGCTTCAACCCACTTCCGCTCTTTTGGCCATAACATTTGCACCGGGTGTCGGTTTTACGAACTTTCTATGGAACCAAAAACCTTGGAGCAAGATGATACTTTTGCTATAACCCAAATGATATTTGGATAAAGTCGGGGTACAGTCTGGTTGGATCGAGCATGAAACCAATCGGGCTCTCGGTACTAAAAGCATAATACCTTACAGATCGGGCGTCTGATTGATGCACTGTCTATTGCAATGAGACCCCTATTACGTGGAAGTCCTTTGAGATAATTATTCATGGGAATTCATGGTAGTTTGAATTTAGACCTGTGGATTAAAGAGAGGAATCTCCTAGAATCAAGTGAGTTTAGTGCGAGAACATTGTAGCTGGGTGTAACATGAGAAAGGGATCTTTCGTGGGTGTGTATTTGAAGATCCCACATAGATCCACTCTAGGAATCCATGTGGGAATAATCTTGGATCCTTTGGGATTCTATTGTACTAGGATCTTGTGTGGGTATGATGATGTACTAGGATCATGTGTGGGTCTGATGATGTACAAGGATCCTATGTGGGTATGATGTACTAGGATCACGTGTGGGTCTGATGATGTACAAGGATCTTGTCTGGGTCTGTTGTACTATGATCCTGTGTGGTTCTGATAATGTACATGAATCCTACATAGGTCTGCCTCTTAATAGATTAATATGATTCAGTAGTTACATCTAAACATCTATAGTTCATTACTTAAGCTATATTTGGTGTGAGTTGAGTCTTTACCTTTGTGGTATTCTTCTGTGTGGTGTACCTATGTGGTACTTACCTTCATGGTGATACCTTTGTGGTATTCTTTTGTGTGGAATACGTATGTGGTACTTACCTTCATGGTGAAACCTTTGTGGTATTCTTCTGTGTGGCATACCTGTATGGTACTTACCTTCATGGTAATCTTTCCTTCATGGAATAGTTGTACTTTGGCTAACGAGTTAGGCCTTGTGTTTCCTCCTGAATGAGATGGGTAATATTTGATAACATAGGTATAAGTATGGGAATATACCTAAGTAGGTTTTTCACTGGTTTACATTCTCTGTGGTTTATCCTTTGTGGATTTTGTGAGACCTTGAGGGTCTCGGGGTTCCAAGCGAGTATCTTTATACTCACCCCTGCATGGGATTCACCCACACCTTGTTGTGTTTGAGGCAGATGATGGACAACGCTGATCAAAGCCGAGGGTACCAAAACTGGACGATGCCCGGAGGTGGTCCATACGGCGTTTCAGTACGTAGAGGAGACGGGTAGACGTGGACTGCTGAGGAGGTGATCAGTACCTACCCTTCATGTAGGAACCTCAGAGGATGACCCATTAGTTGTCTTTCACTTTCTTCAGTTGTATTGTATTTTTAGTTTTACTTGTACCTTTACTATTGGGCTTGTATTCCGGATCCTCTTACATTCAGGACTCTGTTTTCTATATAGTTTACTTGTGTTCATATGTTGTTGTGTGCTTGGTTGAGTGCATTTACAGAATATAAAGGCAATGCCTTATTGGTTTTAGGGGATACGCCTTTCGGTGCTAGTCACCATCCCCTGGCCTATGGAAGGCGGGCTTAGGGTAGTCATAGAACGGGCCCCGAGGGACAGGTAATGACAATATGGATCAATTAGTGGGGTTAATTATAATATCATTCCACAAAATATGAAGCTCACAGAAATGTTGATAATGAATAAATCTATTTAATATAATAATATATATTTTATAAATTCATAAAACCATTTAATAATACTAACAAAATCATATATAAGTATAACTCTTTATTGTATTCTGTAAAAAATTCCCAAATGGTATTATGTTTGATTCATTTTATTAGTTTTATTAAACATATTACATATCATGTAATATTATTCTCATATCCATGTGACCATCAGATAAATTTTCTCATTGAAATCGTTTAGTAAGATAAAATAAATATATAAAAATTTGAAAATTAACAATAATATTTATGATTCAAGATCCAAATGTTCCACTATTGAACATTATATTCAAACTTATTTTCTTCTTTAAATATATTGTTATTATGTTAAGGATTTATATTATTTTTAAATATATACAACTATACTAAGATGTATATTGTTATAATATTAGACTTTTCCATAAAATTTAAAAATTTATTTTATACCATTTTGTAATAAATTTGAAGGTAATGCTTTATAGTTAGATCATTATTTACAAATATATCATGAATACCATTATATTGAAAAGTGAATTTCACTTTAAATTAGACTAGGGTAATCATTTATTTTTTACATTTTAAACTTCAACATGTTCAAATACACACCCACTAACCACTTAAAAGGATATGTATATACATTTCTAGTACACACACACTATGTATAATTAGAATAATAATTATTTCTTTTTTAGTGATATTTAATAAATAATCCTTAATAATCATATCTCATGTGAAATTTTATATATTTATAAGAATATTATGAAAATTAATTCTTATATATCAAAAATATTTCACTATTAGATAGTGAGAAATCATTATATTATATTTAAAAAATAAACCTCATAAAACACTCTGATTGTATGTTTTAAAACCATATAATATAATGGATAAAATATTAAACCATGAAAAAAATAAACATCTAAATTTTTTCATATAAAATAAAAGTTTTACATATGAATACTATTATTCATTAGTAAATTTTCAGGGCTTGACCCACTAGGGCCTACCTTGGTGGTTGTAGGACAAGAGTGACAACCCCAATCATGTCTCTAATAGGATAAGGGATACTAATATGCACCAAGAAGGCAATAATAAATGAGAATCCTTCCCATGAGTACCTATATGCATGAACACAACCATAACAATGAAAAAATACATAGGAATAGAATAAAATATTATAAAATATATAGTGTAATCATTCATGAAAAAATATCTAAAGAATACATAAGAGTTTGAAAAATAATACCAAAGAAGAAACTAGAATAAATAAATTCCCTAATAGAAATTTTGTCCCAACCTAATAAAAAATGTAATTAAAAGAACCTAAAGAAAGACTTTCTCCTAATCTCCATGTCTGACCACCATACGTGGTCAATGTACCCAAGCACCACTATGATCCAATGAAGTCACCATTGGTATTTCTATCATCTTTATAAGACATAAGATGTGTGGAAAAATCTCATGAATAGGTGTGTATATACTTACCTAGAAGGGCCACATTAAAACCATAAATGGATAAATATAGTGGTACAATGAGAGGCCATCCCATCCTATAGAAAAAGTTAAATTATAACCCAATATACATTGTGATCATAAAGAAACCATGATGGGAGAGAAAGGGGTTTTACGTCTCCACATCCTAGACAAGAATAATGAGACATAATGAATCTATAAAGGTCTATCTCTAATGCACATAATCAAACTAAACCTTATAATAATTTTTGAGGAGTGTCCCGCCCCATGTTCATGGTCTCAAAAACTGAGGGAGCTATAACTCTAGTGGACGACACACTGCCTGCTGAAGCTCGAAGATAGGGGATTACCACTCCACAGATAGAGGAACCTTTCCACACTATGGTATTGGGTAGTACCAAATCTACATAATTATAGAGTAAGGGGACCCGCACCCTAGTGTGATAGGGGGTACTGACTTCGACATTACTCTGATGATCCCACTCTAATCACTTCCATCATCAAGCATAACCCAAAGAAGAATCATGATTAGAACATCTCAAATCAAATATCATATTCCACAAAAAAGGCTACCATCATGTTATAAGTGGAAAAACACTAAATATAGGATACTCACATACAAAAATATGAGTCATGAAGAAGTATATTTGGAAGATTGAAGTTACTAGGATATGTACATGATATGTACGTGGGGTCGCATGGCATGTTACCTTGCATCATCACCTGGGCATGTTCTCCCCTGGGTAGGGATTGTGAATCCATGTCATACTACACCACCTTTACAGGTGGTACACAACATATCTAAACTGCCCAGGGTTTTTCCATTTCCTTCCAACCCATGCCTATATATACTATTTCTGAATGTGTACCTAGTTTTGTCTGAGAACATTGCCATGACCAAGTCCTCCGATCATGTCTATGTACCATGTCAAGTTCATACCCAGGAACTCCCAAATGAAACACTCAGTTGCCAAAAATGAGTCAAATAAATTGTGGTGGACTCTATATGACTTGTGATATTTATCACCTTTTGAAGTCATAATCATTAATTAAATGGGACTACATGGTGTGTATTCTTATGGACTACATATTTTATATTCAATTTGTTATAGAAACAATGTTTCTAGGTGAGGATCCCAGATCCTTCATTTGTATTTATTTTCCCACCTTGTTGACCTCTAAAATACTGTGAAATAATATTGACCAATGACAGTCGTTGATTGTCAACCTTTGAGGGCTGGAAATCAAGAGTCCAATTGGACACCGGGGGACCATTTTTGAATCCTCCACCACTCCAAAACTATAATATTATAATCATGACGTACATCCCATATCCAAAATCAATTTATTCTCAAATAGATGATATGTCCAAAAATCATGAAACTTCCATGAATCTGGGTGTTCATTCACACTTGTATTTTCTCCAGCAATGTCGAGTCATGACCTCATTGTCTAATAGAAAATAACATAATGAATGATGAGGAAAATCATAATAATTTTGTGACTCCAATGTTTTTCAATGCGAGTGTGACAAAAAATGTATTTTTTTAAAGTAAGGGAGATATAATAACATAATAACAAATAACCTAGTTTAATAATTTGATTTTAAATTAGGATCATGTGAATAACAATAATCCCCAAAAAAATCAAAAATATAATTAATATATGCTTAATCTTTAATCGAAGGGGTGGAAGCAACAAATAATGATCATTTCCTTAGTTATGTATCGATCCTTGGTAAAGATCCTATTTAGTAGTGATAAAGAAGATCCATTCTAATCACTAATTACCTCTTAATCCACCTTGATCAAATCATTGATCCTCATATTCATTTTTACACCAATGAAAAACTCTCATCCTATTAAGTAATCCCATGGTTATGTAGAAAAACCTATAGATTATCCATAATGGGGTATTTATCGAGGGGAGATTATGTTAGGTCACTTAATTAAAATAAATAAAATAATTTATTTATTTTATTAAACACACCCACCAATGATCACCTTCCACACAGAATCCAATTCTAAACAACCTAATGTCATGCCTAGGGTTGACCCCAAATTTTAGGTTCAAACATGGTGTTATATTTTCTTTGGGGAAACTAAACAATAAAGAAACCATTTAAAAAATGACATGTTAACATGCTTTTAAAATATATTAATATTTTTAGTATATTAATTCGGTGGTCCTTAGACACCCAAAATCTACACCAAATTAGAGAAATAATCTTGATATATACATAAAAATATTCAAAGTACAAATCAATAAAAACCAAAGCATTTATATTCTCACATACATTAAGTATTTTCTCCCTAAAAAGTAGATTCTAGAAAAAACGGTAAGGATACTAAGCTCGTATCCATCTCTCATTCTCCCAATATTTATCCTGCATGCTATCATGCTACCAAAGAACACAAACAAATGAAATAGTCCTAATATACATTATCCACTGCTATCAATCCTTTATTGTTACTGAGTATTCCACAATGATGGCTCCATCCTTGATGTGTTCCACATACTAGTCAATAAAATTAATAGGTTTGTGCTTGTATCTCCTTTGTTACGACATATGGATGATGGCATACACTTGATCAAGTTGGATCACATATAACTTCTCATCTGTTAGCTGTACCATCTGATTCCCAAAAAGAGATATCTCTCTACTCTCACTTTAACATAAAGGTGACATGTAAGGTCTCCGGTATAGGGGATATAAAGGTTTAATGTGGTTATTTGAAAGATATATGTTATTATAAATAAACTATACCAATGGAGAGTGATCCTCTTCACTCCAACAAAATTCTAATACCTAGGCTCTCAGCATATACTCCAACACCTGGATAGTGTGCTCATTCTTCCCATCTGCCCATGGGTGATATCTTGTGCTTATCCACAAATGGGTACCCAAGGCCTCCTCTAGAACCACCAAAAACTTTGATGAGAACTAAAAATCATGGTTTCTGATAATCTTCTTAGGTACCTCGTGAAGATGGATGCTTTACTGCACATATAACCTCTCTAGACTCTCAACAATGATTTGTTCACAGATGGTTAAGAAATGTGGAATCATATTAAGTCATTCAACTATCTCCTAGATAGTTTTGTCTCCTCTAGATTTACATTGAGGACCCATCTCAATTTACACATATATTTCATCCCATTTCCACTCTGGGGTCCTAATAGGTTGTGTAAAACCTTCTGGTACATGGTGATTTTCCGTTTCCTATTTACATGTGAGATACTGAGAGATGAACTCGGCAATGCTTCACCTCATTCCATCCCACTAAAATATTCACTAAAGATCCATTTACATACTATCCACACAAGGATGTATAGTCATGGAGGGTGTGTGAAACCCCCTGATCACCTCCTCATGAAATGTTATTTGAACCTATGTTCATCCTTATAAAAATATGATGTGCTCCCCTACATTCAAAAATTAATCTGGTGCATCTCTAGAGGATACTAGGGCATGTAGAACCTCATTTTTGGAGTCACCAAACTAAGACTCTTTCACACCTTGAAGAAATGGAGGAGTGACCACCATCGAATAAGGAAAATATATAGCCCGCTCCTCTACCTCAATCAGTTGAAATGAAGACAACTACTCAAACATGACCTCTACCATGTGAGAACGAGACATCCTATTAAGGGTATCTTATATAATATCTCCCATACCATGAGAATACACAATCTCTGAGTCATAGTCCAATATTAATTCCAACCAATGACTCTATCTCAGGTTAATAGTTCTATATGTGATGATTTACTAGAGACTCTGGTGGTTTGAGTAAACAATACAATTATCACCTAGAAGATAATTCCTCAGCCTCATCAAGGTGAAGACCATGGCTACAAACTCTAGGTTATGAGCTGTGTGGTTATTCTTTTGGGGTCTCAAATTATTTAACACTAATATGATAACTCCCTTAGTCTCTATAAACATGTATTTGGTCCCATAACTAGAGGAATCACAAAACAAAATGTACTCAATACCCTCAAATAGTAGCCTCAACATAGGATCACAGGTAAGCCTTAGCCTCAACTCTAAAAAAGTTCCCATACACTTCTTATCCTTTGTAAATGGCTATCATTTTTTCCATTAGGCTATTCAAAGGTACTATAATACCAGATAAATCCACCACAAACCACTGATAGTTTCCTGCCATGAAAATAAAACACCACACCAATAACATAATATTAGGCGGATTCTAAGAAATAATCACATTAAAATTCACTAGATCCAAATCAAAACCATTATCAAAGATTAAATGACCCAAAAAGTGAACCACATAGATATAAAAATATAACTTTGAGAGATTTTCCGAAATTTGGAGCTCCATGAGTAAGTCGATGACTATCCTCAAATGATATGCACCATCCTCTTCAAACACAGTGTAAATAATTATGTTATCAATGAATATAATAAAAAACCCATCCTAATATAGGATGAATATCCTATTCATAAGATCTATAAACACTAAGGGGGAATTATTCAAACCAAAATGAATCACCAAGAACTTATAGTGTCTATAGAGACATAAAAATGATGTCTTCATAATATCATCCACATGAACTCTCAACTTGTGGTATTTAGAATTGATATAGATATTTAAGAAATAATTTATTCCTTTAATATAGTTGAATATGTCATTTATACTCCATAAGGGGTACTTGTTATTTATCCTAAATTAGATCAACAAAAAATAATCCACACAATGCCTCTAGAACTTGTTTTCATTTTTATGAACAAAATTAGTGATTCTAATGGAGGCATACTACATCTGATAAGACCCTTGTCTCAAGGGTCCTCCAACTATATCGTTAGCTCCCAAGTATGAGTGGGGTTATCTGATAAGTAGTATATGCTATCAATGTTGTCCTATGGTGATATTAAATGAAAACTTCCAACCCCCCAACTTAGAGGTAGTCATAAAACTTCCTCAGGGAATACATCCATATGGTCCCCTACTACTAAAGGAATTGAGATGCCTGAAGATTCCACTTCACGAAGGTTTAAACTCTCCAAGAAATGGATGATGGTTTATAGACTCCTACTCATAAGGCCCACTCCCTTATACATGAGGTATTTCTCACATGTATAGGATAATCCCATAGCATCTATTTGAAGGCATATAACTCATATATAATGTATATAATTATTGGTTATATCCATCAAAATCCAATTCATACCAAATATGATATCATAAAATTTCATCAGGATGACAATGAGGTCCCAGGAGAAAATTTTTCCACCGAGAACCATCATCTGCTATTAGAATATATGTTATAATAAATATTAACTCTAATTTAAGCACTATAGAAAAATACAATGGTCAAAGGTCTCAAATAGAATCTCTATATCTCGCATAGGGGATAAGTTGATGAAGTAATGACTTGAACCTATGTATACTGATATTGGGGAAAAGTATAAAATATATAGATCACGCATTAAATAATTTGATGAGATACCTAGCCATAGCCCTCCATAACATGTAACAACCTATGTCCTTGACTGGTAGCTCTCTGATCCTGACATGGGTCACTCAGTGATGGAGGTGGAAGCAATTCATTGTTTAGCCCTCCACTCAAATCTCCTACCTCTAGAGCTCCACTTGATCTGCTATCAGAATTGCCTCCCTGAAGGTTCCCCATTCCCCTCCTATAGATCCATGATCACAATGTTTCCTACTTTTTGTTGATTCATCCACTTTTTGGCTATCCCTCTCTGTGTAAAATGATAGTAAATCACATGCCTTTTGAGCTCTCCCATCATAAGTATAACGTCACCCCTCACGAGGATAACATGATCCTCTATGTGACACCGATCGACATATCCACACGTGTGATTCTTTTCATGAGTGTTATTTCTATGATGAGACCTCTACATCTTATTCCTACTAGCTATTGTAGATTACACAGTCCAATGGTTTCACTTTCCATCTATAGCCACCTGACACCCCTTTTCTAAGAATCTCTATATCACTATAGCCTGCTCCCACACTCTATAAAAGGATATAATGAACAAGGAGACTACACTATCAGGAATGTCTCTACGGAGACCCTAATCAAACTTCCACACATGATAGAAATCGTCTCACACCATGTCTTGGGAGTAATTCATGATGTTACTAAACCTCTTGGAGTACTCTACAAATATCATGTCACCCTACTACATCTCATGAAGATCATGAATCCATATAGAATGTAATTATGAAGGGAAATGATCTTCACAAAACAATTTTTGGATGTTTGAACATGGAATAATTATCTCATAATGGGTTTTCATTATCAAACTCTTCCAGTTCCCTATAGGTCCATGAAAAATGATAATCAAGAACACAATCATCTTATCTTTTAGGGTCTGAAAATTATTGAATAGTCAGACCACCGACTCAAGACAATCATGTAATTCCTATAGATCGGGCTCACTAAGGAACATTAGTAGTCTCCAATGTTGGAACTCATGTTGTATGATAAACCTAATTTCATCATAATACAACCTTACTAGGACTATCCATTGATCGATGGGAAGGGGTGATTCTCCTAACTCAGTTGGAGGAAACACCTTAAGAGATGTCCCCTAAACTGATGTCTCATCATTTAATGGATCGTCATCATAATACTGTATTGGAACATAGTTTTCTGTATTCATGAGGAATAATTAAAGTGATAAAGATGTACCATGTTTAGATGAAACTATATATGTGAATATAACTCAAGAAGGATTATTAATGGACTAAATCTTATATAATGCATGTTCAAATAATTCCCAACTACATATGTCTCGGTATACTGATTATACATGTGGGTAGTCAGAGTCCTAATGAATAGATATGTCACTCTCTGCACCAACACCATATTCTCTAGACGAAAAGCCACACATGAGACACTCTGAGATAGTTTCTATATGTTACCACCAAATCCTCACTATGGAACCTACTGTAGCATCAAGCCAAGGATGAACTTATGTAACACCACTCTTTCATGACTCGTACCATTAATTCCCTCTTGGACGACATAAGGTTAAGTGTAACAAACCCAACCCACATAAAATAGTCTAGAGATTGTAGATAGGTTCCAGGAAGACATATATGAAATGGGAGGACATATCCTATGTACATATATACACAAACACAACTATATCCTCACAAACGTGTATAAGAATAGAATAAAATTCTACAATATCTAGAGTGTAACCATGAATGAAATCATCTCTAGGTAATACATTAGAGTATGAAAAATAAATCCTAAGAGAATAAGGGAAAAAATACATGCAGAACTAGAAATGGATTCCCAACCAGAATAAAACTATATGTAAAATAAATGGGAAGTGATCCTAGCTCCTAGTCTTCATGTTTGACCACCGTATACTGTCAATACACCAAAGCACCACTATGCTCCACCAAATTCACAAACGATCATCCTATTTATTGTAAAAGAGACAAACCATGAAAGAGAATCCCAAATAGGGGTTAATATACATACCAAATAGGAATCCCTGAAAACCATAAATTGAGTAACAAATAAGAACAATAATAGGTCATCTCAACTTATAGGATGATGGAAACAACAACACAATATATATTATGCACATAAATATAATCGAATGACAGAGAAATGGGATCTCTATATTTATATTCCATCCAAGAATGATGATTCTGGATGCTGATCCAGAGGACTACCTCCAATACCTATCATTATTTCAAGTCTCACATGAATCTTTGTGGAGGGGCCCACTCCACCCTACTACACTCTACAACTGAGGGATCCACAAGTCCAATAGAGGACTCAATCACCACTAGACTTCAATGATGGGGCGGTACTAATCCATGGATAGAGGAACCATTCCTCACTAAAAATTGTATGATTATACACTCTACTTATGTAAAGTGTATGAGGGACCCATGCCTTGGTGCAATAGGGGAGTACCAACATCAAAATCACTTCAATAATCTTAACATGATCGAAACCATCGTTAAGTGTCTCCTAAAGAAGTGTAACCCTAGTAAACCTCAATTAATATATAATATTCTATAAATAAGTCTACCATTAGGTTATATTTGAAAAAACACTTAGTATAGACTACTCCCAAGCCAATATCTGAGTCCCAAATATAAAAGATACTTATGGTAGAAGTTATTTGAAGAAGTAAACAACATGTTTGGGGTCACATGTCATGTAAACTTACCTCATAACCTAGAAATTTTCCCCCTAGAAATAACTTGGGAATAAATTAAATACAAAATAGAATGTATATGTGGTACACGACATGTGTCAGCCACCCTGGGCCTACTTCTATCCTCCAGGATCATTCCCCTATACACAGGTCATGCCCATGTACCTAGTTGTGTCTGAGTACATAGTCATGCCACTATACTCTGGTCATTCCCATGTATCTAGCTATATTTTTTTCCCATTTACTCCTAAAATACATAATAATCCACCACTACTCAGTCACATGACAAGTGAGGGGTCCACACTGTATGGGATACTCATTTGTTCTCAATACCCTAGTTATCGCAGCTTGGGGACCACATGGTGTTTGTTCGTCTATATTATACACCACGTAGTTGGATTTTTCATTGAAATCAATATTCCATGCATGGGTATAAAATATTATACAATTAGTGTCTATTTTACCATGTGAATATTTAGAAATAATAGTAACCACCACTAACCATAAATTCCCGACATTATGTGTCTAGAAATTGGATGTATGATTTCTGGTTTCGGAACCTGTCACATGTCATCTACCACTCCAAAACTAAAATACAAAAAATGTCCCATGTATCTTAAATGTTTCATTCTTCCATCCCTAAATAGTCTATTTTTCTATCATCCATGAAACATCCAAATATTTGGGGTTCGATCAAACTCAAACCTTCCCCAGTAATCTCAAACTACGACCTCACAGTCCTATAGTTAAGGATACACAACAAAATGAGGGAGATCTTGAGAACAAATATAATACATTGTTGGATGATTTGAATATTTAAAATGATCAATTGGTTTGGAAATAAGTTTTTAAATAATTTCATAAAAAAAATGGATTAATAATTCAATTTGAGACCAGGCTCATGTAATGAACAACAATCACTAGAAAAAAGTACAAAATGAATACATACATAATCCTTAATAAAAATTCAAGAAAATAAAAATAATGATTCATACCTCATTTAATGATCGGTTATTAGTGAATAAGTCATTCTCCAGTGATGAATAAGATCCATTATATTTGATGCCTGCCACTCGACCAACCTCGTTCTGATCACTGATCCACATCTTCAGGTTTGTCAATGCCAAAAGATAATGATCCTCCTCTCAAATCCTCTAAGGGATGTGTGTATACCCCTGGTGATTCTACATAATGGGTTATTTATTGAGGAAATATTAGGTTAGGTCATTTAATTAAAATAAATAATATAATTTAGTTATCTTGTTAAATGCCCCCACCCATAGTCACCTCCCAAAAAACATCTGATGTTGACCAACCTAATGTCACGCCTATAGTAAACCCCATATTATGGATTCAACAATGGTCTCAGATTCTTTATATGAGACCCAAATAATGGGAGAACCATTTAAACAAAAATTATTCATGTGTGTTGTTTTAAAATATATTGAGTTTTTAAATATATTAATTTTGGTGTCCAAACACACCCAAACATTGTGCTGAATCCGAGGAAAAATCTAGATAGATATATATATATTCATAGCAATAATCCATAAAAAATTTAGTCATTAACAAAAATATTGTGATTATAAATACACATATTATATTAAATTTACTAGTATATCCATATTCAAGTAATGCATTTCATTTTTATACCCTCAAATAGTATTATTCTAGCATAAAATTTTACCCATCCATTTTTTCATTAAAAACACTATATCTATGAACTCACATATTCTGCTCATTTATCCTAAACATGTTGAGGAGATATTGTAAAATTTTTATAACATTATTTATATATTAATTCGTAATGAATTATTATAACCATTTTTATAAGGATTATAAAATGATATTCATATATATATCTAGCTAGTGAAGAAAGATAAGACTCTCCCATAAATTAACATTCCTAGCCATATTGAGTATGTGGGTAAAGAACGATTCTCATTGGGTCATTTTCATATAAAAATCATATATATATCCACATATCTCTTATTTATTTCTTATTCTTATTAGATAAAGTTTATGTTATTTATCAATTTGAATGTATATATGTTCTCAATTTTCTTTTTGAAGATAGTTTCCAGGGATAAAATTATGAGACTAAATGCATCATGTGAATACTTCATATGTTTAAAATAATCATCCATGTTTATTTATTTGACAGCTTCACCAATCGGTTGATCAATAATTGGTTACTATAATGCATTAATTTTTTCTTCTTAAATGAGAAAAAATCTCATGTTTTTATACCATATCCATAAATTTTTATAATGATCTTGTACTTTTTGAAGATTGATCTATAATTAATGTTTAATTCTTTTTACACATTTTCTATAGAAAAATATTTTACCAAATGGGTATCATGTTTTACCAATATTTTTATAAGAACTTTTATTAAATATTATATCACAAAAATGATTAAAATAGTATATATAAATAAAATATATTAGTATGATGAGATTAATTTTTCACTTAATGTTTGTGTTATCTTTATTATTTCTCTCACCATCTTGTCTCACATATTTCTATTATGTGTTCTTCTTTTTCTCAATTCAATTTTTTAATCAATTCCTTCAAACCATTTTTTCAAACATACTAATATATAAAAAATTATGCAACCTATCATGTTAGGATTATGTTGTTTTCCTCAACATTTAATTAAAAAAGATGCCCTGTTTTTTATTTTTAGGTAAATTGGGAAACCCTATAATTTTATTCAAACACTAAAATATATCATGACATTTCATCACTAAATTCTTTATAGATATTGAAATATCTCAAACCTTTCCATTACTCATATAGAATATGAATTGTGATTATATATTTCTAAAGTATTTTTTTCTTCCAAAATATTCCAGTTTAATACAGTAAATGCTTTAAAATCAGAAATTCTACAAAGGGATGTTAAAACATGCCAGATATTTAATTCCCACTTGTATGAAATAGATAAAATTAGGTTGAAAAGGAGATAACATTAGAATAATTAAACATCCTCCAAACTCCCTAGGGATCTTGTATATAAGGATTTAAATAATGATCTAGATCTCCCTTCAAGACCTAATCTCTCTCCAAAAAGTTTATTCAGATTCATGGAATCTATTTATCAAGAAAAAAATATCAATGATAATAAGTTGGATCTTAAAAAGAGTTATATATATATTCATGGAATCAGTAGATTTGTTCAAATCCCATAGGAGAAGGATCCAATTGTCCACTCTGAGTATAATGAATCTATCCCTGATGTGTATGAGAAATCATGTCGGATTGATGACTATTTTATACTATCAATTTATATGAAAGTTAAAAACCCGATGATTAACTCATGTTTCCTCATTACTTCAAATCCTCTTAGAAATGAATATATTATTAAAATCCTAAGAGGAAAATTGTTACTTGATTTGTAGGGGTATATTTGAA
The DNA here is from genome assembly GCA_963277665.1 of Viscum album. Classification (NCBI taxonomy): domain Eukaryota; kingdom Viridiplantae; phylum Streptophyta; class Magnoliopsida; order Santalales; family Viscaceae; genus Viscum; species Viscum album. Next base: position 1,029,486,180 of record OY728126.1, read on the forward strand.
TGAAAAAATAGAAAATCGCTCAAAAAATGTTGTTATTTACTGTCCTATTTCATCCTTTGGTGAAGATGATGTTGAGTATTTTAAGGAAAATACTATTTAAAAATGTATTATAAAATGATATATAAAGGAATTAATGGAACCTAAATGCTTTAATTCATATTTTTCTCTTGATTTAAAATCATTTACCCTCTTAAGTAGTAATTATGATGATGATGTTAACCTTAAGGTGAGAGATGAATATCAGGTTGCGGATGTCTTGGGGGAAGAACATAACACATAGCTTAAATAAAAATATGAAACTATATTCAACGAATTTATGTATAGTGCAATCACTAAAAATTATTACCTTCAAATTAGAAAAAATTTGTTTAACAAGACATATGGGTAATTTAAAATAAATCATCACTTCAATTTTAGGGATATACCATGGAAATTATTAACGTTTTTTAATTGTTATGATATATTTTTTAGGGTGTTTTTATTTGTTCAGGATTTATCTTTTTTGGTTATGATGAGCATAAATCATTTAATTTTCTATCTTTTCAATGAGGCTTCTAAATAGATATTTTTGAATTATGTGAATGATTGTTCAAACTTTTCCACACATTTTTTTACTGTGTTAATGATCTTTGTAGAGCTGGGGGATCTATAAAGTTAAATATTGATGAAGACATAAAACCTCCTAAATCATTATCTATTTTTTTGAGTGGAAAATGACATTTTTTATGAGGTTCTTATTTATTTGGATGTTTAAATAAATAATTTGATAGTGGATTCTCATTTCAATGTTTTAGGTTCTTAGGTGATGTTTCATTTTTTTCTTGTGGACACTGTATATCAGTCAATTTTTTCTGTTTTATCATATTTACCTTCTAAATTATTAGCTAAAGAAAAAATATTGAGGGAGAGGGACATGATTCATTATGAAGATTATATTCCATTTGGGGTGGGGGATAAAATCAATAATTTATATAGAACACTATTCCCGAGTTTCTAGTTTCTATGTCTCTTATTATTTAAGAAAAAATGTTATCCCAACAAAAATCTTAAAGGGTTGTGAAATAGGATGATGGACGTGTAATCGATATGAACAACGCTTCTATATTTTCCACTTTTCTTGCTAATCTACATGAAGAGGTTTGATGTTATGTTTTTTTCATATAATATTTGATTCAATTTATTATGTTTCTCTCAATATTCCATAATGGTGTATTCTCATTACACATTGAACATGTATTGTAACTTGTTTCTTTTTAATAAATTTATGGGGGTGTCATTTGGGTAACTAATTAATGTCTCGTTCATATTTCAAAAAAAAATAGTAAACTACATATACACATATCTAACTGAATATCATGTATAAGGTATATTAAACCCATCCATGTAAATAATTAAAACCATATGAAACTAAAATCCAACCAACAGTAATTATTGTGTTACATATATTCAACCACCACTATTCTAGAAAAAAAATCATACTATCCTAGTCTAGTGAAAATTCTAGACCAAACTCTAATTATACAAAGATTATTTCATGATAAAAATATTATTTCATATACATTCGTACCATATAATTCATATATATCATATTCAGCCTTTATGACCGAGTTCATAAACAAAAAAATAATGGTATTTATTGAATGTAACTCCTATATTTCTAGTATTAAATTTATAAAAAGTAATTTAAATAATTTAAACTAAATAATATATCTTATCATAATATAAATAATTTCTATTCTATAATAAATAAATAATTAAGGAATAAATATATAAGTAAATAATGTATTCAAATATTTAAACATGATATATAAATTTATAAATAGTCATAAATAAAGAAACTATAAGAAATTTACAATTTTGACTTGGATTCGTGAATAATACATAACACATAAATATAATGATTTTATATTTATATTATAAATATGAATGTTTTATTTTTCCCCATTTACATAAATATTTATTAGCTCTTCCATAATAAAATTTAACATTTATTAAATGATAAATTTAATATTTTTTGTTCATATGAACATTTCATATTAATAATGTAAAAATTTTACAATACTAAATAACATATCCCATATATTTATTTCAAAATTTGATCAAATATTAAAAAACCATTTTTGTATGGTTTAAATAAATTTCTCCAAAAGGTATTCATTATGAATAATACATAATATCATTTAAGAAATTTTAATAAAATAATATAAACCCTTTGATATTTTTCTTTATTTATGAATTCATAAAAACAATATAAATGTAATTATTATTTTATCATGAACACATTATATTAGATTTATAAATATATACCATATAAATTCCAGGTTTTAACATAAGTTTCAATCAACAAAAAAAATTAGTATCGTTTAAATCCCCTTTCAGATTTTTTGGGCCCTATTATCATTAACCAATAAATGTTTTAAATAAATTTAATAAGAATACATAGTATTGAATAATTTAAAATATAATAATTCATTACAAAAAGTGGAAATAGATATCCAAAAAAATTATAATTATAGTATTAGAAAATAGAATAACATTATGTAATAGGAAAACATTAAATCTTTAATGCTACTCAGCATGATGTGGGTGGAATTCTCCCCACATTACCACCTACATTGCATCAAATTCCATCCCAACATCATAAAAACATAATAAGTTTTTTGTGTACTTATCATATATTGTGTCTATTCCCTGAAAATGTTTCAATGAAGGTCTTATATATTGTTAGCTACATACAAATTTGATGTTTCAAATGTAAAAATTTTGTATTAAGATGCAAGTAGCATAATCACCAATTTGCAATCACTTTACAATTATCATTTTTTATAACCATAAAACCATACATGAACTATGTAGCATTATCTCCATAATTATATTCATGTTACCTTGTAAATAACAAAAATGTTTCCCTATTTATATCAATTTTAATACACATAGCATAGTCCATAATATGAATTCGAGGATAAACATGTTTTTTATGAAAGAAACTATTACTAAAAACTAGTAAAATCATCTAAATGTTATTAAAAAGGATTTTATAAATAGATTTAATTTTAATGGAGATATATTTTATCAAATTTCAGTAAAAACCCACCTAAACTAATTTTCAATGGATTTTACTATGAGAGGTTTAGTATAATTAAATAAAAGTTATGACGAAAATAACTTTTTCTAATTGAATTGAAACCATTTTTCTTCTCTATTGAATGTTTAAATATTTGTTTCATGAGATCATGTGAAATATATTAGTGAAATATATTGTACGCCCACCTAAAAAGGTATCCATTAAGTTATATGTATCATATATATCTCTTATAGGTATAATATATTTTTTATCCCTTCTAATTAATACATTAATTCTAATGTGAAGAGAGAAACCGTGAACTTAATCTTAGAGTCACTACAAAAAAAATAGCCTTTAATAAAACTAAAAATGTAATTTATTAGTATAAGAGAAGCACTGATTACTGAAGTGAGATTTAAAGTCATTATCTTTTATCAGTACTAAAATTGGGCTGATAAAGGTTCCTTTATTAGCGGTTTTATTTTGCATCAAAAAAGGGTACCTTTATAAATGTTTTTAAAAGTGATGATAAAGGAACCATTTATCAACACTTTCAAAAACATAAATAAACTGTAATACTGTTGTGTTCTATAATAGAAAAATGTATCACCAGTGCAATGTGCTGTAATTGTACATTGAATCTCTAGAAAATCCACCATATATCAACCAAATAATGTACCAATATATAATTTAAATGAAAATAAATTTTCAACACAAACAATAAAAAAAATATTAAGAAATTTAAAACACTGATTTATACAATTATGTAATTAAAAATAATTACATCCATTAAAAAAATATTTCATTATCTTTTGATCTTGACCCCCACTCATGTTATTTTTGAGCAAACCACCCTTGTTTGAGAAAAATAATTCACCACTATAAGAAAACAATTCTTATATTAGAAATAATATAATGAAATAAATTTACATAAGGTGTTAATTTTATACTAAAATTTTAGTCATACAAGGAATATTGTGCATGAGATTGAGAAGTGGTCGATTCTTACACATCATAGAATCTCGTGTGTTTATTTAATAATTATCTCTCTGAGAATTGATTAAATAAGTATAAGATAAATCCACATGGGAACAACCTAGAGTTTGGGTCATGTGGTGGTGTTTGGGAGGTCTCATTTTGGATCCCCCCTATGTGATTTTAGGTCGGTTTTGAGTTTTCCCCCTCCCCTGACTGATGTAATATAAATAAGTATAAGATAAAAATAACGAGGAAATAAATTATGTACTAGAATATATAATGATTGTAAAACAATATAGGGTTGTTTTCTTGGTTTTGGCAATGTAATGTGTGTTTCAAACTAAAATGACACTTATATATTGAAAAGATGGACATGGGGTCAAAACGGACACACTATGATTCAGATTGAGGTGCGGCTAATTCTTAAAAATCTCAAATCACCTATGGGTCATTTTCCAAATGTATCTAAACAACCCAAATGTGTTTTAATGGATTTGATTACATCATATGTATTTTTACAAAAAGGTCATTTTAAATTGGAAACACGCACTTTGACTCATACAAATCACATCCTGAATAAGTTTGATGTGAGACTAATTCTTATAAATGATAAATTTTGTATGGATCATTTTTTAAAATTATAAATAAAAATTGAGTCCAATTGATTAATTTTTAATGATTTGAACTTTTTGAACGAAGTGTTGATTTTAAACTAATAACAGAAACATTGAGTTATATCGTTTACATAGTGTATCATATTGAGGTTTGGATGATTCCTACATGTGAAAATTACATATAGATAATTGGTGTAAAGTATCAAATCAATTTTAATGTGTTTTCTCAATTTTGAGTTGGTTAATTTTCCATTTTAAAAAATTTGATGTCAATTTAAAATAAAAAGATTTACTTTGAGTTTTAATGGTCACATCATGAATTAGATTGAGGGAATACTGATTCATAAATATTTAGAAGGAAATATGGATCGTTTTCCTATAGTATCAAAACCATTTGAATGTTTTTTATGAGTTTTGATTCTGTCAATTTTCTTTTATACTAAAAATTCATTTTAAACTAGTAACACACACTTTGACTCATACCAATCACATTGTGTTTTGGTATGACTGGAAACTGATTTCTACACATAAAAATTGACTTATGAATCATTTTAATAAGCTATCACGAAAATCCATTTGTGTTTGATATGTTTTCAATGAGTGAAACTTTTGGAACTAAAATATCGATTTGAAAAAGATAATAGAAACATTGAGTAATACCAGGCACATCATGTATCAAATCGAGGTTCAAATTATTCTTAAATATCAAAAATAACTTATTTTTTTATCAATAAATTTTCAATGAAATTCTAAAATGTTTATTTTTTCAGTTTTGGGTAATTTATCTGTCCATTTTACTAAAACTGATGTCAATATAAAATAAAAAGATGTACATGGAGTCATATTGGTCACACCATGCATTATATTGAGGTGAAGAAGATTCATATAAGTATTAAATGACATATAGATTATTTTTATAATTTATCAAAACAATCTGAATTTGTTTTCATTGTTTCGAGTATGTCACATGTCTTTTTTACTAAAATGTCATTTTAGACTGGAAAAACATACTTTGACTCATACTGATCACATCTTGTGTCAGTATTATGTGATACAAAATATTACAATCATAAATTATTTATGAATTGTTTTTCTAAACTATCATGAAAAAAATATCATGTTTGATTAGTTTTTAGTGAGTGACATTTTTTGTACTAAAATGTCATTTTTAAAATAACAACGGAAAATTCGATGAATATCAGGAAGATAATGTATCATATTGTGGTAAGGTTGATTCAAATAAGTCAAAAAATAATTATGTATCATTTTTTAAATTATTAAAACATTCCTAATGTGTTTTATTGGTTTTGAGTAGGTCAGTTTTCCAATTTAATAAAATTGTTGTCAATTTGAAATAAAAAGATACACTTTTAGACATATCGGTCACACCATGTGTTAAATTAAGGTGGGGCTGATTTCTAATTGTCTCAAATGACATATGTATTATTTTCCAAAAGTATAATTGTAATATTAATGTTTTTTCTGGGTTCTGATTACATCACTTGTCATATTTAGTTAAATGTAATTTTAAACTCGAATTATACAGTTTGACTCATACTAATCCCATCATGTATCAGTTTGATGCGAAACTAATTCCCACAAATAAAAAAATTAAATATTAATTTTTTTTCCAAAAATAACAGGAAAATAAGTGTGTTTTTATCATTTTTTATTAAGTGACACTTTTTGAACTAAAATGTCGATTTTAAACTAATAACAGACACTTTGAGTCATACCATGAATATTGTGCATCATATTAAGGAGAAACTAATTCATTCACTACAAAAATTACATACAGATCATTTCCATAAAGTATCAAAACAATCCAAATTCATTTTTATGGTTTTGAGTAAGTCATTTTTAATTTTACTAAATTTGATGTCAATTTTGAATAAAAATATGCACTTAGAATCATACTGGTCAAATTGTATGTCAAATTGAGGTGTGGCTAATTCCTAAACATATCTAATGAATTATGGGTCTTTTTACTAAATTATCATATCAATATGAATGCTTTTTATTAGTTTTGAGTACATCACTTATCTTTTTTACAAATATTTCATTTTAAATAAGAAACACACACTTTTACTCACACCAATCACATCATGTATCAGTTTGACGTGAGAAAAATTCCAACCCATAAAAAATTAAATGTAAATAATTTAATAAATTATCAAGAAAATATATTTTTGTTTGATTGGTTTTCATTGAGTTACACTTTTTGAACTAAAATATCAATTTTAAACTGATAATGGACATATTTAGTCATATCAGGCACATCGTGTATCAAATTGAGGTGTGGCTGATTCTTACACATCAAAAATTACTTATCTTTTATTTTAATAAATTATCAAAACAATCTGAATATGATTACCCATTATTTAGTACTTTAGTTTTCTTTTTTACGAAAATTTATTTCAATTTTAAATAAAATGGAAGTACTACGAGTCATATCAGTTAAATCGTGTGTCTGATTGAGGTGTGTGTGATTCCTATACGTCCTTAAGCCTCAATACAATCATATCATCTAATTATACAATGCTTTCCATTTCGTTTTCGTTTCTGAACATCCAACATTTTTATACTAAATCTATTTTCATACATAAGAAACCATTACTATTGTCAAAATATAGAGGATTAAAGGAAGGTCATGTGCCCATTATATCAAGATAAGTCACCATAAAAACCTCATGATCTTTCTCTACTATACTATATTTCAATGAGAATGGATTTTCAACTAAGACCATCAAATCATTATGAATTTCCAAAGGATCTGTGAAAACAATAATAAGTTTTAGATAAAATAGATAAGTAAAATAAAAAAAAGAGTAGCTTAATTGATGAAAAAATTAATTAAATAAGTATTACAGTTTCACCATTTCACGATGGTTATATGAATTCTTGATGAAATTCCTTATTGTCATTATCTCACTTGTAGCCTCGATGTTCACTCTCTTACGAGTAGGAGTAGCTTCGAACAAACCACCCCAAAACTAAAGAAAATAATCCACCTGTATAATAAAACAATTATTATATGATTAATACCAAAAATAAATAAGGGATAAAATATGAAATAATAAATTATTTCTATGGACACTTATTTTACTTTATAAATATCAAGATTTCCTTTTTCATTAAGTAGTTGAGGGAACATAACGGAAGGTGATAAATTACAACACTATAGGGGTGAAATGTTTTTGAGGGAAAAGATGTTTATGGATGTTTTGATGTAGAAAGGCCTGAAAGATGGAAAAACCACCCACACTTGAACAAAATAATCCACCTATATAATAAAACAACTAATATGGGAGTAATATTAAAAAGAAATAAATTAATCTTAAATATGAAAAAATACATTAACTCTATGGACAATGATTTTATTGTGAAAACATCAAGATAAACTCTATGATTGAGTGGATATATCTTCATTTCTCTTCCTTCAAATCCATAAATTAGGGATAGAAATCTTTTAAAATAATCAAACTTTGCAAGGAATAATGAAAATTAAATCAACATTCCATTATATAATTTTTCATTAAAATGGTGAAACTATATCATAACATTAGATTTACAACTTACTAAAGTATTTCGTTCGTTATAGTTTGTTCTTATGAGTGATTGGTGACATCATTATGTATAGAAGACATTTTCTACATAAGTAGTAAAACATTTAATTTATATTATGTTAATGGAGTAGATAAACATATAATCTTATGAGGAAAAGATAGTTTATTAAAACACACTTTCACCTATTCATTTAACTATATTTATTTTTTTATAGGTTTTAGGTATTTAGTTCCCCTATAGAGAATCCAAATTCCCTATTTTTAGTCACCTATAACATACAATACATTTTCTACATTGGGATAGACATGAACTGATTATGATATCCCAATGAAAGGGTCATCCTTGATTGAATTTTCATCAAAACTAATATTTGTTTTAGTCTCTTGAAGGACAGTCAACCAATTATTGTGTGTTGGATATAAGAAATAAAAGACTTACATTAATTATGACACCATCATGAACAGATCATCATTTTCCCCTTCCACACTAAAAATCACCTTTATGAAGCCCATTTCAAAAACCCTAACTACAATCATATTTCCAAAAACATTCAATGGAAAATAAGTACTTTAAGTGTTGTAAAATAAAACACGTAAATCTATTTGATAGTGCCAAAATATGAAAAAATATCAAAAATTTGATTTCTATCCTTGGAACCAGATATGCACATAACTTTTTCTTCAACTGTAACACCACTGTTTTTCATCATATTGTAGTCTCGTGTTATCTTGTAAAGAATGTGAAACCATTGATTATAAAACCATTGTAGTATATAACATTTTCATTCCGTCTTCTCAATAGCCATTGAATTCATTTAGTAACGGAATTCATATTTTCATATATATCATTACAAATTTGATCCTGAAACCATTTTATAAATCGTTTATTATGTGTATTTCGTATCCATCCTTTAGCCCTGGGTGGATTCAAGTATCAGAGAATTTATTTGTGGGATTCAATGTATGGATCAACATATTCACTATTATATAAAATGTAATGTTGTTCTTGATCCCACTTTATTAAGTTAATTGTAACAAAATATATTCCAAAAATACATCGGCCTATAACACGTCCGTTGTGACGAAAATTTGGAAGAAAGATGCATTCCACATCTAATAAGTAATCAAAATAGATTTCAATAGCTTCTTTAAGAATATATTGTTCTACAATAAACATTATACTTGAATTTGATTATTGAAATACCCTTTCAAAATCATCATATATTATTTAGTGGGGTACATTCATATATAATAGCCACGTCCATATAATTGATCCTCTAAATCAAAGTGAACCATCAGGTGGACCATTATATCAAAGAATAATGGTGGCATGAACATCGATAATTCCCATAATATGACTAAAAACTCCTTATCAATGATTGTAATCTTTTTTATATCTATAAATTTACTAAATATCGCTTTGAAAAAGTAGCAGTGTCTGGTTAGTGTATGTCATAAATTTTTATGAATAATTCAATTGAAAGAAACATGCATCAAATTTTTCATCAAAACATGACATTGGTGTGTTTTTGTTCCTTGTAACTTCACATTAGTCATTGAAATTACATTATTTATATTTGAATAATTCTCTTATGGGATTTTTACACTATTAAGGAAAAGGAAGATTTTCAATTTTCTAGTCTAGATAGAGTGTAAGCTAGTGGAGGAAGAAAAGTGCATCTTTTACTCTTCTATAGTTCTAACTCTTCCTTTATCCCCATTTCAATCAAGTTCAACCTAGCCTTGATTCCATATTTCATTTTTTCATGAACAACTAGTAATGTTCCAATAACACTATCAAATAAAGTTTTCAGCATGAATGACATCAAGAGAATGCATGACATATAAACAATTCAAAAATAGTAATTTGGAGAAAATTGATCATTTCTTCTAACCTTATTTTGTATTTTTTTTCAATTTTTTTTTACCAAAGATAGTGTCAAAATCATTAACATTATTGTATAGTTGATCACCTATTACTGGAGATTTTTCTATACATTGATAATATTGCAATAAAATTTTGTTATCTAGGATCATTATTTATGTCATCGAGGTAAGAATATCCAATTTCCTAAAAACCCAGTCTTTGAGGAATGTTTCATCCTATTTGAGTAAGTATGTTTTTCACAAATGGGACACTGCAACAATTCAATACTACTATAGGCTGAACAATTCCCATAAGTATAGAATTGATTTATTATCCCATAAAACATGGCCCTCAATGTGAATTATTCAATTCTATGAGTATTTTATATTGTAACACATGTATCAATCATCAATTTTAGATCTTTGATCAATGGATACAAATAGACATCAATATCATTATAGGGTGTCTCCCGTCCATATATGTGCATTGAAAACATAATGTACTTGAACTTCATGCATAACCATGGAGGAAAGTTATAATATACAAAATGATGGGGAATGTACTATGAGTACAACTATGTACTCCAAAAGTATATATTCCATCAATAAATAATTTAAGATGAAAATTTATTAGCACATTTCCAAATTCAGGATACTCATAATCAATTTTCCTCCACTAAGATGAATCAGCTGGATGACTAGGTTCCCATCTTTAATTATTCTCTCTAGAATCCATGTCAATTATTTTGTTTTTTGTTAACATCCATTTACTCTTCTAAACAGTGGAATGATAGAAATGTACTATAAAAATTTTGAAGGACTTGATTCATTTTTCTTGTATCGATATACGCCACCCTTAAAGTATTTTATATCTGATTCATGGCCCTTTCAAAACAATATGAAATCATTTGGACACACACGTATTTTTTAGAGATAATTCCCATTGAACATATAATTTTTTTAAAATAATATTTTGTAAATAGTATTTCATTTTCTTCTGATTTCATATTATTCAGGAGACCAAGTAGTTATGTAAAGTTGGTGTCCCTCTATCTTCTACCACATTCCAAATTTTATAACATTAATATAGATAACAATGTTGTGTGTTTTGTACATCCATTACACAATTGTCTCTTGGAACAACAATTTAACTTCTGAAAAATCTTTGTACAGTCATGAAGGTCTTCTTCAGTTCCCATTTTAATGTATTCAATGCAATCTCTATCATTATTTACACTCATAATCTTATCAATTGATCCATAAACCATAGTATCATCCAAATTGGTGTGTACGTTTAGTTTTTTCCTAGGTTTAGTCTAACATTTATATCTCTAATCTATTCTGGGACGAATAAAATTTTATTCCAACTCTTTCAAGAAAATTTTTCTCGAATAAAAACAACATAAATATGGAAATGTTTTTTGAGAAGGGTTGTATGCATGCTCTCTTTCAAACATGATGAACTCTTCAACACCATCCTTATAATATTTTTTCAAAAGATTATCATTCATACATTTTTTATTCATATCCCTCATATTGGGTTCATAAAATATTATAGTAAATAAATAAAATACACATAATATATTTATTATCATAGGGGAATGTTAAAGAAAATTATAATAAGGGAACCCAAACGTTTGATTATTCTAAATAATTTATGTGTGCTTTGAAAAAAAAATTAATTTAATTTATGAAAAGAATTTCTCCATTATGGTAGGTGATATCCTTGTAATTCTTTCAAAGGTGAAAGTTATAGACAACAGTCATGATCATCAGCTTGTTTATCAATTATTTATCATTTCATTTTGTTATTTTACACACATCCTCCAACTCATGAGTACATGCACATATGTTTCTTGAAATACTCTAAGTGGAAGTCATACATGGGATGAATACTTCTCAGAATAGTACAAGAAACATAAAAAAGATAAGGGGATGAGTCTCAAGCAATAAACTGCAATAACTATTTTGTATATGAATCTGATGAGGATCACAGTTACCTATAGAAGATATGGGGGATAATTATCAAGAAAAAAATTGAAAAAATAACAGATGTTTGACACACATACAGTATTTCTTAAATCCCCTAATCAAATGAAAATATAATATTGAAAATTAATTATTAATAAGAACCCAAAATATGATAAAGAATAATAATAATATCTTATTCAATCAACTAAAAGATATAAAAATGTATTGATAAAAAATTTTAATAAATAAAGAGTTATTTAATATACATGAATGGTAATCAGAGATTCCAAGGGGTTGAACCAATACATGTAGACCTAAAATGTTGAATACCTAAAATTAATTTATATTGTAATGAATTTAATATACTCCATTATATTTTTTGTAAAAGTTGATGTAACAAACTATGGAATTTTTTCATTTAATATTTATGGTGTATAAAATATTTTAAAACATCTGAAGAATCTTGGGTTGTCCAATCACCACACAAAACCATCCCATATATTCTATGGAGTTAATTACATCAAAACTACCCATATTAATGATTATAGGGATGTCATATAATAAACATTGATCCATCCTTGAGATTCTAGGGAGTTCTACAAAGAATTTAAAATAAATAAATAATACACATCAATAAGATATATCACAAAAAATGGAGAAAACACACCAAACCTTACAAAATCTATCCCAACCACACAAGACTCTACTGATTTGGAATGAATCCAATGATGTCACTTTTTATATGTGGACTAACCTTACGTTACTCATAAATCTATTTTGAATAACAAAATTAATAGATCTAGAAAACATCACTCCCAATTCAATGTCTCTTCTAAAAAATATGAAAATAAATAGATAGTTTAATATTCCTGGAAGAAGTCTCATAGTCTACCCAACAACCATCATGGAAATTGATACATGAAAATTTATATAGACTATTTAAAATGGGATGGTAATTCTACCATATGGTTAATTCCACTGATTATCGAATGAAAAAAATGCAAGATTCATCCACAATTTCAGATAAATAAAATAGTATCACACAAATTCCATACATTAATTCATCACTAAAATTTAGAATGAAGAGGATTATCATGACCAGTCCCCCGGGGCCCGTATCGTGACTACCCCAAACCCGCCTTCTATAGACCAGGGGATGGCGACTAGAACCAAGGGCGTAATTCCCTAGAACTGGGAAGGCATTGCCTTTATAAATCTTAAACACACACAACCAAAGTACAAGAGGAAGAAACCTATAATTAAAATTATTATTAAAAGTGTACTGAAAGTAAAGGGGGCATAATACAAGCCAAGCTGTAAAGTACAAGGAATGGAAAAATAGGTACAACTAAAAAGACAAACAGCTGGAAGGTGTCTAGAAGGTTATGGATCGTCCACCATGGATCCTACATGAAGGGTAGGTATAGATGTCCTCCTCAGTGATCCACATCCATTCGTCTCCTCCAGGTACTGACTCGTCGTGAGGTCCACCTCTGGGTACCGTCCAGTCCTCGTACACTCCGCCTCGGTCAGCGCTATCCATCGTCTGTATCCAACACAACGAGGTGCATGCATAGCCCATGTAGGGGTGAATATAATGATACTCTATAGGGACCTAGAGACCCTCACGGTCTCACAAAATCCAACAAGGATAAACCAAAAATAATTATTTCAACAGATAACCATTACTTAGGTATATGCTCATACATATACCTAAGTTATCAGGTAACCCATCTCAATCACGAGGAAAACACAAAGGTCATTGACTCAGCTCAAACCATGGTTTTTATTATTGAAACCACGGCTACGAGAGAACTCCTCCTCTGTCATGTACAGTGTTCATGTCGCGACACCGAGGCACTTCTCAATAACCTTAGACTGTTGAGGTACTCCTCCTGTCAAGTATCATGGGTCTGCTGCCAACTACCAGGCGCTCTGTCCGGTGTGGGTCTACCGCCAAATATCGGCCTCTACCCTTAATAGCCTACAGATGTAATCATCATATTGAGTACTGCGGGTCTACTTCCATCTACCAGGCACTCCGTCCACCATGGTTCTGCTGCTAAATACCGGGCGCTCCCCACTAGGCTAGTCGAATCACTCAAAGTTGAATCATTCAAGAAGTCGTCAGGTCTGTCAACTACTAGGTCTCTGCACCCTGCCTGCTTGTCTCCTAGAGGATCCACTCCACGAGCTACTGTTTGATACTCCATGCGTGAAAAAGTCTCACATGGAAGTATCTCAAAGTTCTGCCATGTCATAGGGGTCTCAACGCAACTAACGGCGCATCAATTGGATGCTCGGTCTGTGAGTTATTGGCATTTCTGCCACAGGGGAAATGTTGGATTCATGTATGAACCAACCTGACCATATCTAAACTATACCCTGAACTCACATGGGATATTTTAATCTGGACGGCTTCGATTCAAGAATGTCAGCGTGGCTGAAAACTCATCAAACGAACGCTCGTAGCCCAATATATGGGCGAAAAGGTTTAAACGAGGCATAGCGGGTCCTGGTCAGGTCCGAACTAGTCAGACCGACCATGTAAAGACCCGAAAAATTCAGTGAATTTTTTTTTCTTAAATTTCTTTAGGATATTACAAGAACGTAGTTTCTCACGGAACCTGATTCCGAGGCCCGGTGTGCCCAGTATCATGTTCTGAAGTTTCGCTCGGGCACGTTCAGTGAACGAACGAGAGGGGTTTCTTAACTTTTGAACTGGTGCTCGGAATTGAAATCTAATGGCGCCGATGGAACCGCATCACCGATAATTGCTTAAGAACACCTTTTTCGAAGTTGAGTTTTCTTGGGTGAGGTTATTAATTAATTTGGTTAACTAAAGAATAAAAATAAAATATTGTGCTACAATTTTATTTTTATTCTAAGTAACCTAGTCATGGTGGTTGGAGTGGGACCCACTAATACCCTAACTCCTTGGTATGATATTAGTGAGGTGGGGTCCACACGAGCCCCACCCCCTTTATTTCCTTTTTACCTCCCACGTGCATTTAATTTGGTAACTCACCTGCACCCCCTCTTTAATGCCAAGTCAACTCTCGCGTTCAATTGGATTATTAAACGCCTCATTAATTGGGCAATTCACGATAATTAAATCATGAATTAATTTTGAATTTCAATTAATGGATGGCTTGAGTAATAAAATAAGGAAACACCTTATTTCATTATTGTTGTTTCGTTGTGCAAGAATGGATTGGAGAGGAATTGTGCAAAGCCTTCGAATCTTCATCTTCTACATTGGAGAATGCGAAAAACGACGAAAAACACCAGCCTCCGACGGAAGACAACGAAGAACGCTAGTTCCCCGGAGATCGACGACGCGACGCTGTGTACCGCGACACCAGCGATCCTCTTCTCCGCGATGCCGACGAATCCTCTTCTCCGCGATGCTGTGTAACGAGACGCTTACAGAGCCTTCTTCCACGACGTCCTTTTTTTCCGCGAAAAACCCTCATTTAACAACGCTTGAGGTAGGGGTATGGTTTAATTTAATTTATGTGGATTATATCCTTGACATGTGATTAAATTATTTGAAGACGTTTGAACCACTAACGTGGTGGGTGCGGACCAACGAACATGTCCGAACCCACCGATTCTCTGTTCTTGATGCGCGAGACGTTGGGCGACGATGAAACAGGACCATTGAGCGATTGGAGGCCGTCGCAGTAATCGATGGGTCTCGAGACGACCCCAGGTGCAGACAGGAGCAAGAACGCACCACCAGAGTGGCTCCGGTGGCCCGTGGACTTCACCGGCAGCACGGGTCGTCGGCGCAGTGGCACCGGAGGGCGGAGGCGGCGGCGTCCCGGCGCGCCATCAGGAGGGACCGCCGTGGCTGAAGCCGCGGTGGCAGTCGACCGGTCACGTGGCCGCAAGGGACCCAGGGGAGACGTGGCACCTAGCGCCGCGTCCGCTGCCAAGGAGTGTCCCCCCATTTGGGGGCCGCGGTTCAATCAAGGGGGCAGCCGCCCTCCCCCCCCCCCCCTTTCCACAGCGGCAGGGCCAGCACTGCTCTGACCGTGGGGGGCGCGCCCGCGCCGGGCCAATAGGCCGCCCAGGCCGGGTAAGGCCGCGACGGTTAGGCCGGGCCATGCAGGTTGGGCCGGGCTACACCCACCGGGCCGTGCCGCGCCCTAAGGGGGCGGACCCGGTCCCATTTCGGGCCGACCCAGGGGGTCTCAGGCCGGGTCAGTCGGGGCCCAAAACCCCCTAAAACTGGACAAGTTTGTTCTTTTGGCCATATCTTGGGCTAAGGACCTCCAATAGACGCACCGTCAGTTGCGTGGCGATCCTTGGAACAAGACACTCGTTTTAGTATATTACTCTCAAGGTTTCGGAGAAATTTTTGTGTGGCCAGGTTGGTTCGAACAAAAAAACCAACCGGGCCCTCGGAGCAGAAATACTTATAACTTGAGCTCCGGACGCCCGATTGACGTGCCGTCAACTTTGTTTGTTTCATCCTAGTGAGACGAACATTTTTTATTACTCCTATCAAGGTTTGTACATAGTTGGAGTGTGTTCGGGTTGGTTTTGACTTAAAAACCAACCTAGCCCCTATAACGAAAAAGCCAATAACTCTCAGACCGGGCGTCCGATTGACGCACCATCTGTCACGTTGAGTTCCTCTTGTTGAGACGGAACTTTGAGATACATCTACTCCGGATTACGTGTCGGTTGATGTATCGACTTCTTGGCTCGTGGAGCGGACCCTCCCAGAAATGAGCATCCTGTGTGCGGGAACCCTAGAGCTAGGTGCTACTGTGACGACTACACTGAAATCCTTTGTGGGTTCGGCAACGATGAAGACTGTACTGAAATCCTCCATGGGTTTGACGATAATGAAGACTGAACTGAATTCCTATGTGGTTTCGGCAGCGATGAAGACCATACTGAAATCCTCGGTGGGTTTGACGGCGATGAATACTGCACTAAAATCATATGTGCGTTCGGCAGCGATGAAGACCGTACTAAAATCCTCCGTGGGTTCGACGACAATAAAGACTACACTGAAATCCTATGTGGGTTCGGAAACGACGAAGACCATACTGAAATCCTTCGTGGGTTCGATGGCAATGAAGACTGTATTGAAATCCTCTGTTGGTTTGGCGTCTTGGCTAGTTTAGTATCCTATGTGGGTCCCATATTAGAAGAATCAGTGGCTATATCTGATCATCTTTATCACTGAAGAAGTATACATGTTGGAGCTGAGTCTTGACTTTCAATTAATATGTTTTGATATAATTGACTTTCTGTCCTATGTGGATTGAGTTGTGTTATCCTGTGTGGATTGGGTTGTACTCCTATGTGGAGGTGATCGAACTTGGGCTCGGATGTTGGAGCCAAACTCGAATTTAATACTTAGGTATATGTATGGGCATATATCTAAGTAGTTTTGGTTTTTACTTCGTGATTGTATCTTTCCTTTTTGGATTCTGGGAGACCTTCGGGGGTCTCGGGGTCCCTATTGAGTAGCGTATACACCTCTTCACGGGCTATGCCCGCACTACATTGTGTTGGATGCAGATGACGGACAGCGCTGATCGTGGCTGAGGCTTATAGAGAAAGTCGGTACCTGGATGTGGACCACTGGGTGGAAGGTACACGGAGCAGACGGATGGACCCGAGGGGTTTAGGAGGCTATCTGAACCCACCCTTCAGGTGGGACTTCGAGTGGATGGCTCGATATTCCTACTTTACTTTTAGTTGTTGTACTTTCATTCCAGTTGTACTTTACTTTCAGTTCCGGTTTGTATTCTGGCCCACTTACTTTTCCGCACTACTTTTTTGTACCCAGTTTTACTTAGTGCTTACTCTTGTTTGCTTACTCTGTGGTGTTTGTTTTCTTTATAAAGGAAATGCCTTCTCCTTTTTTTTGGGATTTACGCCTTGGTGCTAGTCGCCAGCCCCTGGCCTATGGGAGGCGGGCTTGGGGTAGTTACGACACGGGTCCCGAGGACGGGTCGTGAAAAATTGGTATCAGAGGAGTTTGGTTCTACCGCAGATCTCTGGACTTTGATCTTTATTCTATGTGAAGCAATGGTGTTAAGGGTATTGAGTGTGGTTATCAGTCTAGGGAGTCCAGTGTTGGTGCGACGGCTGACATATCCGTACACCAGGACCCTGACTTCTGATTTCCGACTCAATACACGAAAACATTTATTTCATGTGTCTTTGAAAATATTTCATTGTGATTACTTTGTGTTACCTCACCAGGTATACTGTTTGACCATGGCGCACCTGTTTCTTTTCAGAATGGCCCCATGATGGTAGCCATCTAGGGTTCTGAGCTTTGAGCGAGACGACATCCCACCGAGCTAAGAGGCCTCGGTGCAGGGCCCTTTGACAGAGGAGGCACCGACGGTACCTCTACCCACCGAGCCACCGATGCTACCAGCCCCAGCCGCTGATAGTGCACGTCGCCTTAGTGCACTACATTAGTTTCAGTGTCAGAGACTGCCCAGGTTTTTCAGGGAGACGAACCCTCACGCAGTCGAGGATTGGCTGGAGGCGATTGTGTGAGTTTTCAGGTTAGTGGGGACACTAGCTATCCTCATGGTGATCCTCACAGCGATCCTCCTGCACGAGGAAACAGGTAGATGGTGGAGGTTGATGCTCCAGGTTCACGACGAGGCATCACTCCTCTGGATAAACTTTGAGAGCCTCTTCTGCTCGGAGTTTTTCCCATCCACCCTCTGTGCGGTGCGCATCCAGGGATTCTACAGCTGCGGCAGGGCATCATGACGGTCGCCCAGTACTCGGTGAGATTTACCGATCTATCGCGCTATTCGACGAACATGGTACGCGACCCATTCTTCCAGGACCGGACCTTCGAGCAGGGACTAAGGCATGAGATCAGGGCATCGATGATCTCCCTCATCATTCCGACACAGGCAGGAGTACTGGAGAGATCTCTTATCATAGACATCTTTCTTGCTGAGCCTACGCCAGCAGCGAGACCTACCGTAGGGCGACACGTAGCAGAGTCAACTACAGCTTGAAGTCGACGGATGTCATAAGGGTCCAGGCGGACCGGACCATCAGGCAGATGACCTCAGGACATTAGCTCAGTGGTGCGGGGCACAGGGTGCAGAGCCAGCCTTCCGAGGAGCAGGCAGTGCTACGCATGCGGTGGGCAGGGCCACAAGGCTCATGACTGCCTGACCCGTCATGCAGAGGAGCAGCCGACGGTTGAGGGTCCATCCAGGTAGAGGTAGAGGGTCAATCGTGGCGGTCAACTGAGAGCAGGCAGACGAGGTAGGGGAGCTGGCCGAGCAGCAGGTGGTGGGAGACGCTTTGAGGCTTTACCACCACCACCACCAGGAGGTACACCCCGACCACTGGGAGCTGGCGGGCAAAGACAGGCTCAGCTTCAGGCAGCAGAGGCCTACGAAAACGGCGCACCAGAGATGATTCGAGGTACTATCTGTGTCTACTCCACCCTTGTTGCATTTCTTATAGACACATGATCAAGTCATTATTTTAATGTCACTGCCCTTGTTCGGAGCTTGGAGATTCTGACGGAGACGTTGGCTCGATCCTTATGGCTAGAGACTCCTATGGGAGCAGACTCGATGATTACGCACTGGTGCTGGTATTGTGAGCTTGCCCTGGGAGGTGAGAGCTTCGTTTGGGATCTTTTTGTAGCAGCGTCGAGGCCGTACGACATCATCTTGGGCATGGATTGGTTATCCATATTCCATGCTCAGATCGACTTTATTAGGCGCAAGGTGCGGTGTGTATGCACCGATAGGAGAAGGTTCACCTTCACCGGCAAGAAAGGAGCCTTTGCAGCACAGGATGGACTCTCGCAGAGGAAAGGACTTCCCATCACTCATCAGTTGGATAGCATCATCCTAGGAGCAGTTGACGTGCGGAGTCTGAGTTTTCATGTATTGGTGGATCAGTATGCGGACGTTTTCCCGGACGACGTTCCAGGACTACCTCCTCGCTGAGAGGTAAACTTTTATATTGACCTGTACCCCGGGACAGCCCAGATATCCACTCCAGCATATCGGATGGCTCTCGCTGAGCTTCGAGAGCTACGGGTACAGTTGGAGGACTTCCAGGTCAAGTAATTCATCCGACCCAGTGTTTCCCCCTGGGCTTCCCCGATTTTGTTCGCCAAGAAGGTGGACGGGAGCTTGCGACTGTGTGTCGACTATTGTCACCTGAACCAATTGACCGTGAGGAACAAGTATCAACTAATGAGGATTGACGACCTATTCGATCAACTCAAGGGAGAACGATGGTTTTCAAAGATAGACCTTAGATCAGGCTATCATCAGCTCAAAGTTAGAGACGAGGACGTGCAGAAGGTGGCCTTCAGATGTCGGTATGGCCACTATGAGTTCTTGGTTATGCCTTTCGGCGTAAACAATACTCTGCAGTGTTCATGGGTCTTATGAACAGGATCTTTCAGCCATACCTCGATCGATTTGTCGTGGTCTTCATCGACAACATATTGATATACTCGACCGCTGAGGAGGAGCACGCCTAACACTTGAGGGTTGTACAAGACACACTCTGAGAGAACCATCTTTATTGAAAGCTCTCAAAGTGTCAGTTATGGTTACGTGAGTTCCACTTCTTGGGATACATCATTTCTGAGGCGAGAGTTGCGGTGGATCCTGCGAAGATCGAGGCAGTGCTAGCTTGGGATCCACCCAGGAGCGTGACGGAGGTGCGGAGTTTCTTGGGGCTACCTGGGTACTACCGGAGATTTGTGCCAGAATTTTCCAGAGTTATGGCACCACTCTCATCTTTGACTAAGAAGGGGAAACCCATCGTGTGGTTAGACAGATGTCAGCAGAGCCTCAAGAGATGAGACAGATATTGACAAGCGCGCCTATCTTGAGGCTACCAGAGGAGGGAGTAGGATACATAGACTACTGCGATGCGTCAGGGACCAGACTCGGATGTGTCCTGATGCAGGAGCGGGTCGTGATTTCCTAGGGATCACATCAGTTGAGGTAGCATGAGCATAACTACACTACCCAAGACCTGGAGTTTGTAGTATTGGTCTTTTCTCTAAAGATGTGGCGACACTATCTGATGGGCGAGTTCTTTATAGTCTACTCTGACCACCAGAGTATCAGATAAATCTTCTCGTAGAAGGACCTGAATCTGAGACAACTGATATGGCTTGAGTTCCTCCAGGACTATGACTTTGAGATAGTCTATACTCCTGGAAAGGGGAGCGTAGTAGCCGATGCTCTCAGCAGGAGGATGGGCATCCAGCTATTCGGGGAGGCGACAGAGCAGCTAGTCGCTTTGCATATATCCTTTGTGGATAGAGATGGTGCAACCTTTCTTCAGTCACTCATAGTCACTCCTCCACTACTGAAGCGGGTCAGAGAGGAAAAATGTGGGGATGCTGACTGTGAGATGCAGCTTGCGCAGAAATCCTCAGGACAGGCACCTGATGGATTCTCTGTAGGAGGAGAGCATGTCGTCCATTTCAGAGGACATACCTTGGTACCGGCTGCTTTACAAGAGGAGGTGCTGAGAGAGTTTCACACTTCCCCTTTAGTGGTACATCCAGGAGAGGCGAAGATGTACCAGGATCTCAGATGACAGCACTGGTGGCCGGGTACGAAGAAGGTTGTAGCTGAGTTCGTTTCTTGATGACTCACCTGTCAGCAGGTGAAGGCGGAGCACCAGGTACCGGCAGGCTTGGTGCAGCCCTTGGAGGTCCCAGAGTGGATGTGGGATGGGATATCTATGGATTTCATGACTGTAATTCCATGTACCTCCAGAGGTCACGACTCCATTTGGGTGATTGTCGACCGACTCACCAAGTCGGCCCACTTCTTACCCATCAGAGAGTCGGGTTCAATGGAGAGCTTGGGGAACCTCTACATTCCGGAGATCGTACATCTTAATGGTGTGCCATCATCTATCATCTCCGATAGATATGATCGCTTTACTTCCCGGATTTGTAAAGGGTTTTAGGAGACATTCGAGACGCAGCTAAGTCTGAGCACTGTCTCTCACCCTCAGACGGATAGTCAGATGGAGAGGACCATTCAGACTCTCGAGGACATGCTCCGCGCATGTGTCCTCGACTTTGGTTGTAGCTGGGAGGACCACCTACCCTTGGCGGAGTTTGCGTACAACAACAGCTACCACTCCACCATCGGGATGGCACCATACGAGGCATTGTACGACCGAACATTCAGATCACCTATGTGCTGGACAGACCCTGGGGATTCAGCACTTGTTGGACTGGAGATGGTCCAGGCCATGACAGAGAAGGTCCAGGTCATCCATGTGCGAATGAGGACTACTTAGAGCCGGTAGAAGTCTTATGATGATAGGAGGCGGAGGCCACTGGAGTTCGAGTATGGAGACCACGTCTTCTTGTGGTTCTCACCTCGACGTGGATTACAGATATTTGGTCGGGACGACAAGTTATCTCTACGCTTCATCAGACCATTCTAGGTCCTCAACAAGATAGGTGAGGTGGCTTATCGCCTGGCTCTACCACCTCAGTTGCACTGGGTGCACGACGTCTTCCACGTATCTCAGCTGAGGAGATACGTGCATGACCCGACGCATATCATCGACCATGGGGAGTTGGACATTGATGATGGGGAGACTTTTGTGGAGGTCCCAGTGGAGATCAAGGATCAATAAGAGCGGGTCCTACATGGATGGTCGATAGCTCTAGTGAACATCAGATGGCAGCATGGGAACCTCCAGGAGATCACTTGGGAGAGGGAGGCTAAGATGCCTTCTTAGTACCCACATTTGTTCCCCTAGTTTATGATGTATCTTTACGGGGACGTAAAGATCTGAGTTAGGAGTAATTTAAAGACACATAAAATTGAAAGAATTTTTTTTCTTAATTTTCTTTGGGATTTTACAAGAACTCAGTTTCTGACGTCACCATATTCTGAGGCCCGATGTGCCTGAAAGCATGTTCTGAAGTTTAGCTCGGGTACGTTCAGTGAACAAATGAGCGGGTTTTCCTAACTTTTGAACCGGTGCTCGGAATCGAAATACAAGGGCACCGATGGAACCACATCCCCATTAATTTCTTAAGAACACCTTTTCCAGAGTTGTGTTCGCTCAGGTGAGGTTATTAATTAATTGGGTTAACTAAAGAATAAAAATAAAATATTGTGCTACAATATTATTTTTTTTCTAAGTAACCTAGGCATGGTGGTTGGAGTGGGACCCACTAATACCCAAACTCCTAGTTAGGATATTAGTGAGGTGGGTCCCACACGATACCCACCCCCTTTATTTCCTTTTTACCTCCCACGAGCATTTAATTTGGTAACTCACCCGCAGCCCCTCTTTAATGCCAAGTCAACTCTCGCGTTTAATTGGATTTTTAAACGCCTCATTAATTGGGAAACACACGATAATTAAATCGTGATTTAATTTTGAAATTAAATTAAGGGATGGATTGAGTAATAAAATTAGGCAATGCCTTATTTCATTAATGTTGTTTCGTTGTGCGAGAAGGATTGGAGAGGAATTGTGCAATTCCTTCGAATCTTTATCTTTTTCATTGGATAATGCGAAGAACGACGAAGAACGCCGACCTACGACGGAAGACAAAGAAGAACACTAGTTCCCCAGAGATCGATGACGCGACACCGTGTACCGCAACGCCGATGATCCTCTTCTCCACGACGCCGACGAATCCTCTTACCTACGACGTCGTGTACCGCGACATCGATGACGCTTACGGAGCCTTCTTCCGCGACGTCCTTTTTTTCCGCGAAAAACCCTAGTTCAACAATGCATGAGTTAGGGGGTTTGATTTAATTTAATTTATGTGGATTATATCCTTGACATGTGATTAAATTGTCGGAAGTCATTTGAACCACTAACATGGTGGGTGCGGACCAACGAACATGTCTGAACCCACCGATTCTTTGCTCTTGACGCGGGGGACATTGGGTGATGATGAAAGGGGACCATTGAGCGATTGGAGGCCATTGCAGTAATCTACGGGTCCTGAGATGACCCCAAGCGCAGATAGGAGCAAGAACGGACCACCGGAGCGGCTCCGGTGGCCCGCAGACTTCACCAGCAGCGCTGGCGGCCGGAGGCAGCGGCATCCCGGCGCGCCGCTAGGAGGGACCGCCGCGGCTGAAGCTGCGAAGGCAGGCGACCGGTCCCATGCCCGCACAGGACCTGGGGGAGACACGACACCCCTCGTCGTGTCCGCTGGCAAGGAGCGGCCCCCCACGTTGGGGTCGCGGTTCAATCAAGGGGGGCAGCCCCCCCGCCCCCCCCCCCCCCCCCCGTTCCGCAGCGACACGGCCAGCATCGCGCTGGCCGTACGGGGTGCGCCCGCGCCTGGCCAACCGCCCGCCCTGGCCGGACCGCCCGCACCGGGCCGGGCTGCGCCCTAAGGGGCTAGACCCGGACCTGGTTCATGTCGGCCCGGTTCGGGCAGACCCAGGGGGTCTCGAGCCGGGTCGGTCCGGGCCCCAAACCCCCTAAAACCGGACATGTTCGTTATTTTTCCCAAATCATGGGCTACAGACCTCCGATCGATGGACCGTCAGTTGCATGGAAATCCTTGGAATGAAGCTGTCATTTTTCTATATTACACTCAAGGTTTCAGAGAACTTTGGGTGGTTCTGAGTTGGTTCGAACACGAAACCAACCGGGCCCTCGGAGCGGAAACACTTGTAACTTGAGCTTCGGATGTCCGATTGACATGCCGTCGACTTTGTTGGATTCCTCTTAGTGAGATAGACCTTTTGGCTTACTCCACTCGAGTTTTGGACATAGTTGGAGTGTGTTCGGGTTTTTTTTGAATTAAAAACCAACCGGTCCCCTCGAATGAAAAAGCCAATAACTCTCCGACCGGGTGTCCGATTGACATGTCGTCTGTCACGTTGAGTTTCTATTGCTGAGACAGAACTTTGAGATACATAAACTCCGGACTATGTGTTAGTTGATGTATTGACCCCTTGGATCAAGGAGCAGACCCTCCTGGAAACGAACATGCTATGTGCAGGAACCCTAGAGCTGGCTGCGACTGTGACGACTACACTGAAATCCTATGTGGGTTCGGCAACGATGAAGATCGTACTAAAATCCTCCGTGGGTTTGACTGCATTAAAATCCTATGTGGGTTCGACAGTGATGAAGACCGTACTGAAATCCTCCGTGGGTTCGACGGTGATTAAGACTGCACTGAAATCCTATGCGGGTTCGGTAGTGATGAAGACTGTACTGAAATCCTCCGTGGGTTCAATGACAATGAAGACTGCACTGAAATCTTACGTGGGTTTGTCAGCGATGAAGACTGTACTGAAATTCTTCGTGGGTTCGACGGAAATGAAGACTGCACTGAAATCCAATGTGGGTTCGGCAGCTTGGCTGGTTTAGTATCCTACGTGGGTGCCACCTTAGATGAATCTCTAGCAATATCTGATCATCTCTATCACCAAAGAAGTATAACTGTGTGAGCTGAGTCTTGACTTTCAATCAATATATTTGATATAACTGACTTTCTTTCCTATGTGGATTGAGTTGTGTTATCCTGTGTAGATTGGGTTGTACACCTATGTGGACATGATCGAACTTGGGCTCGGATGTTGGAGCCAAACTGGAATTGATGACTTAGGTATATCTATGGGAATATACCTAAGTAGTGCTGGTTGTTACTTCGTGATTGTATCATTCCTTTGTGGATTCTGGGAGACCTTTGGGGGGGGTCTCGGGCTCCCTACTCCGTAGCGTATACTCACCCCTTCACGGGCTATGCCCGCACTACGTTGTATTGGATGCAGATGACAGACATCACTGATCGTGGTTGAGGCTTGTGGAGCAAGTCAGTACCTGGAGGTGGACCACTGGGCGGAACGTACACGGAGCAGACGGCTGGACCTGAGGGGCAGAGGAGGCTATCTGTACCCACCCTTCAAGTGGGACTTCTAGTGGATGGCTCGACATTGCTGCTTTACTTTCCCTTGCTGTACTTTCTTTCCAGTTGTACTTTACTTTCAGTTTGGTTTTGTATTCTGGCCCACTTACTTTTCCGCAATACTTTTTGTACCCAGTTTTACTTTGTGTTTACTTCTTATTGCTTACTATGTGGTGTTTGTTTACTTTATAAAGGCAATTCTTTCCCCTTTTTGTCGGGATTTATGCCTTGGTGCTAGTCGCCAGCCCCTGGCCTATGGGAGGCAGGCTTGGGGTAGTCAAGGCACGGGTCCTAAGGATGGTTCGTGACAGACCAGGCCCGACCCAATCCGAACTGGGGTTTGACCTGGTCCACTGGTCTGACCCGGTCAAAGGAAGTAGTCCAACCTGAGTGGGTGGCCCGAACAGAGGGGGCAGTTCAGCCCGAAGGCGCGGCCCAGCTCGAGGGCGTCCCGGCCGAGGGAGGCCCGGCCCGAGGCGACCCGGCCCCTAGTGGCCCAGCCTGAAGGCGGCCCGGCGGGGGTCTACCTTAGTCACAGCAATGGGAAAACCACGTGACCCCTGGCACCCGAATGGCTTAGCCGTTCGGGTAGAAGCGAACTGGTGTCGTGTAGCGCTGGTCCAGCTCAAGCGGGACCCGACAGGATCCCGCACCTCCCTACTAGCCCGAGCAGCCATCTTCTCTATTCCACGGAGCAGCACGGCAGTGCTGCGCCCCTCCACCACAACCCGTCCTGGCCGCGGCCTCCTACTGGTCTACGTGCGGCGTGACAGCGCTGCACTCCTCATCCGACCATCACTGCCCTCTTGGCCGCGTCCCTTCTTTCCAATGTGGGGAACCGGCACCACGCCCCTCTGGCACCGCCGCGGCCCACCTAGCAGCAGCTCCGCTCATTGCACGACAAGACGGTGCTGCGCCCATTTGGCGACCTGGTGGCCTTGCGCCACCGGCTTCTTCACGGCCAGCTCATTGTCGTTCGCCGCGTGTACCCCCTCTGTTGTCAACGAATAATAACAAAAAAAGTGGAGGGTCGGGCTATGTTCATGCGGTCTGAACCCTCTTCGTCACGGTGATATCATTCATTTCTTTTATCAGAAATTTTTATGACGAAAAATGAGTAAAAAACAATTCACACCCCCTACCTCTCTTATCGTTGATCATTGACGAAGTCACGGGATGGCAGTGTCGTTTTGTCAACATCGAAAGGGGAAGAGTTCGGAGAAGGCGAGTCTAAGACGAAGTTGTTGGCATTCTTCGTGGGCGGCGGTGCTTCCACTTTCTTGCCCCGGTCGAAGAAGGAAGAAGATGGTGTTCATCAATCTTTGGTGGAAGGAGCATTCTTCGCATTCTTCATTGAGAGGATGAAGTTTTCTCAATTCTCCAAACCCTCTCTCAAGATCCACCCAAAGATTATGTCAACACTAAAAATAATAGACATAATATTATTTTAATGGTTGGAATGAATTCAAAAGAATTCAAAATGGAGCTAATTAATTAATTTCAAGGGTTTAATTAATTAATTGTGAGAGAGTTGGCACATTAAAGTAATGGGGGAAGGTGGAGAGTTTCACCCACAGAAATGGGGGGTTAAATGTCTTCCAAAATTAATGGGGAGTTAGAAGAGTTAAGAAACTAGTGTGGGCCCCACCAAATAAAATCCTCCCAAGGTAGGTTATGTGTGGGTGGCCCCACCACTAACCTCCACTTGTAGGTTTTAACCACCATAAAAATAAAATAATGTTAAAACTTTAAATTTATTCAATTTAATTAAGAAACCCCCAAAAACTAACTTCCACTCCTGATAAAAAGCAACTTCAATGAAGGTCTCACTAACAAATCAACAAAGTTGCGAGTTCAACTGTGCCCTAGAATTTCAATTCCGAGCATCAGTTCAAAAGTTATAAAAACCCACTCGTAGGTTTACTTAATGAACCCAAAAAAACATCAGAAATTGATTCCGGGCACACCGGGCCTCGAAATCAAGCACTGTCAGAAACTGTGGACTCATAATATTTCCATTTATTTAAAAAAAAAATTCATGGGAATTCTGGGTTTTTACATTCTCCCCACCTCTGGGCTTTACGTCCCCGTAATCTAAAACTCAAACTAAGGGAACAAAAGGGGGAATTAAGCATGCATCTGATCCTCCCACTTCCATGTGATCTCCTAGAGGTTCTCGTGCTTCCAACGAACGTGAAATAGAGGAATCGACCATCCACATAGGACCCACTCCTGTCGATCCTCAATCTCCACAGGAACCTCCATTAAAGTAACCCCATCATTGATGTCCATCTCTCCATGGTCGATGATGTGGGAAGGGTCGTGCACGTATCTCCTCAGCTGAGATACGTGCAAGAAGTCTTGCACCTGGTGTAAGTGAGGTGGAAGAGCTTAGAGGTAAGCCACCTCGCCTACTCTGTTGAGGACCTGGAAAGGTCCGATTAATCGCAGAGATAACTTTCCGCCTCAGCCAAATCTCCACAGACCTCGTCGAGGTGAGACCAGAAGAAAGACGTGGTCACCATCCTCGAACTACCGAGGTCTCTATCTACTATCATCATATGACTTATACCAGCTCGGTGCAGTCTTCATCTGCTCCTGGATGATCTAAACCTTCTCTATGGTAGCTCATATTATCACTAGTCCCACTAGTGCAGACTCCCCTGGGTCTATCCAGCATTGTGGCGATCTGCAAGGCCGACCATAAAAGGCCTCAAAAGGTTCCATACTGATGGTGGAGTGATAGCTGTTGTTATTTTCAAACTCCACCAAAGTTATGTGGTCCTCCCAGATGTGACAAAAGTCAAGGACACATGCAAAGAGAATATCCTCGAGGGTCTGAATGGTCTTCTCAGTCTGACCATCTATTTGAGAATGGAAGGCAGTGGTCAGACGATGTTGTGTCCCGAAAGCTTCCTGCAACCCCTTCCATAGCCAGAAAGTAAACTTTGTTTCACGGTCGGAGACAATAGAAGAAGGTACTGCATTAAAACGCACTATCTCTTGCACATAGAGGCATCCCAAGATCACTACTGAACCCTGTTCCCTGATCGGTAGAAATTGGACCGACTTGGTGAGTCGGTTGACGATCACCCAAATCGTGTCGTGACTCTTGGATGTACGTGGAAGACCAATCATGAAGTCCATGGATATCACATCCCAATTCCACTTTGGGACCTCTAAGGGTTGAACCAAGCCTGTGGGTACCTGGTGCTCCGCCTTCACTTACTGACATGTGAGGCATCGTGAGACAAACTCTGCTACTGCCTTCTTCATACCTAGACACCAATGCTTTCATCGAAGGTCTTGGTACATCTTCACCACACCTGGATGTACCCTTAGAGGGGAAGTTTGTAACTCCCTCAACACCTCCTCCTAAAGTGAAGCTGGTACCATGGTATGTCCTCTGAAGAGAATAACGTGCTCCCAAATTTCAGAAAATCCATCTGGTGTCTGCCCTATGGATATATGAGGAAGTTGCATCTCATAGTCATCATCTCCATGATGCACCTCCCTGACTCGCTGAAGATGTGGGGGAGTGACTTTGAGATACTATAGATAGGCTAATTCATCCCTATCCACAAAGGATATCTGAAAGGTAGCCTGCTTCTTTGTCGCCTCTCCTAGAAGCTGATTTCCTGATCTCCTACCGAGAGAATCTGTAACAATATTCCCTTTACCAGGAGTATAGACTCTCTCAAAGTCATAGTCATGGAGGAACTCAAGCTATCGCCACTGTCTCAGGTTAAGTTCTTTCTGAGAGAAGATATACCTAATACTCTTGTGATTAGAGTAAAAGGTAAAACATTTTCCCATCAGATAGTGTCGCCGCATCTTCAATGCGAAGACCACTACTTCTAAATCTAGGTCATGGGTAGCGTAGTTCTTCTCATACAGTCTCACCTAACGAGAACCATATTCAATAACTTCTCGCTCTTGCATTAGGACACACCCAAGCCCGGTCCCTGATGCATCACAGTAGAATATGTACCCTATGACTTCCTCTAGAAGCCTCATGATGGGGGCACTAGTCAGCCTCTGTCTCAGCTCCTAAAAGCTCTGCTATCATCTCTCTGACCACACGAAGGGTTTCCCCTTCTCCGTCAAGGATGAAAGTGGTGCTGCAACTCTGGAATGTCTGGAATGAATCTTCAATAATAGCCGGCAAAACCCAGGAAACTTTGTACCTCCATCACACTCTTGGGTGGCTCACGCAAGCACTGCCTCAATCTTCACTGGATCCACTGCAACTCCATCTTCTGAGATGATGTGTCCAAAGAAGTAAACCTCTCGAATCCAAAACTGGCACTTCGTGATCTTGCCATTAAGCTGGGGCTCTCAGAGTGTGTATAGTACCACCTGCAAATGGTAGGCATGCTTCTCCTCAGTCATCGAGTAGATCAAAATGTCGTCAATGAAGACTACGACAAAGCGATCGAGGTAAGGCTGGAAGATCCTATTCATTAGACAGATGAACTCTAATGGGACATTGGTTATACCAAATGGCATAACCTAGAACTCATTGTGGTCGTAACGACACCTAAAGGTCATCTTCTGCACATCCTCGTCTCGAACTCTGAGCTAGTGATAGCATGATCTGAGGTATATCTTCGAGAACCATCGTGCACCCTTGAGCTGATAAAAGAGGTCATAAATCCTAGAAAGTGGGCACTTGTTCTTCACGGTCACCTGGTTCAGGCGACAGTAGTCAACACCGGGCCGGAAGCTCCCATCCGCCTTCTTGGAAAACAGAATTGGGTCTGCCCAGGGAGAAACACTGGGCTGGATGAATCCCTTCCCCTGCAAGTCTTCTAGCTATACCCGTAGCTCGCGAAGCTCAGCGGGAGCCATCTGATATGATGTAGTATATATTAGTGTCTTCCCCAGGTACAGGTCAATGTAGAATTCCACCTATATACAAGGAGTTAATCCTGGGACATTGTCATGGAAAACATCTGCATACTGGTCCACCACTATAGGATATGTTGGACTCTCCACATCAAGTACTCTGAGGGTGAGGCGAACCAACTGGTGAGTGATTGGTTGCACCCTCCTCTGAGTAAGTATGTCTTGCGCTACAATGGTTCCCTTCTCCCTAGTGAAGGTGAACCTAGTCCCATCAGTGCGGACACACCAAAATTTTCACCTAATACAGTCGATCTGATCATGGACTGTAGATAACCAGTCCATACCCAAGATGACGTAGTAAGTCCTAGACGCCACTACAAGAAGATCCCAGATGAAGATCTCACCTCCTAGACAAATCTCACACTATCGGGACCAGTGCGTAATCGTCGAGTCTGCTCCTGTTAGAGTCTCTATCCATAAGGATTGAGCCAACAACTCCATCAGAATCTCTGATCTCTGAACGAGGGATATGGAAATGAAAGAGTGACTAGAACCTATGTCTATAAGAACTGCATCTAAGGTGTAGTAGACATATATCATACCTCGAATCATCTTCAGTGCACCGTGAAAATAGGCCTCAGCTGCCTGAAGTTGTGCTCTACCCTTTCCACCCACTCCCTATGGTTAGGGTGGACCTCCTAGTGGTGGTGGAGGTAGCACCTCGTAACATCGTCCACCACCAACTGCACGACTAGCTCATCTGCCACGTCCACCTTCGCCCTGCGGACTGCCTCGATCAAACCACTGCCTCTACCTAGGAGGTCCCTCATCTGACTGTTGATCATCAGTACGATGGGTCAGACATTCACGAGCCATGTTACCAAGCCCGCCGCATGAGTTACAATGTCGGCTTCTGGAATGTCTAGCTCTATCTCCACTATGGGTGCCCCACATAGCCGATCCTGAGTCGTGCGGTCGACCACCTATGGGTCTGGTACTCTTGTACTTCTGTGTCATCTATCTACTTCCAACTATAGAAGACTTCGCAGCAAGTCGACTAGTGGTGTGTCTCGCTGCTGGTGACATCTGAGCAAGGAAACTCTCAACTAGGAGGGCTCTCTCAAACACCCCTGTCTGCGTCGGGATGTTGTGGGAGATAACTGAATATCAGATCTCTATCTTGAGTCCCTGCCCAATGGTATGAGCCCTAATGAATGGGTCCCGTACCATATCAGTGGAGTAGCATGAGAGGTCGGTGAACATCACTGAGTACTAAGCTACACTCATGCTACCCTGCTGTAGATGAAGTAGCTCATGTATCTGCAGTGCTCGAAGGGTGGCTGGTACAAACTCTGCCTAGAACAGGCCCTCGAAGTCTGCCAAGTGTCACATTTTCATGCATCTGGAGCATCAAGCTCCACCATCTATCTGCTGCTGCCAGAAAGAGGCTGATAGCAAGGATCACCATGAAGTCGGCTGGTGTCCCTACTTGCCTGAAAACTCCGACCACAGCCTCGAACCATTCCACAACTGCCTGTGGGTCCATCTTTCCCTAGAACCTGTGTGGCCTCTGGAGTTGGATCTTGTGCAGCGTGCTCAAGAATCATGCACTCTCTAATTCTGGGGCTAGTGGCATTAGTGGCCCAATAAAAGTAGTACCTATGGTGCCTCTGTTGGTGCCTCAAATGGAAGAGGGACCTGTACTGAGGCCTCGTCTCTCGGTGGGCTATCAGTACGTACAACTCTTGGGGCTCTAATTGTTCATCTGTAGGGAGGCATCCTAAAAGAAACAGATGTGACACAGTCAAAAGACTATACCTGGTGAGCTGACCTGCTTTGACCTAACTTAAATAAAACATTTGAAAACACACACGCAATCAGTTTTTGTGTGTACTAAGTTGGAAATCAGTAGCCAGGGTCCGGGTGTATGGATATGTCGGTCTCTGCACCAACACTGGACTCCCTAAACTGAAAACCACACTCACTACCCTTTACACTATTGCTTCACAGAAAAGACATATCAGAGTCCTATATTCTATGGTAGAAGTGATTCATCTGAAACCATTTTGTCATGAACCATCCCCCGGGGCCCATATCGTGACTACCCCATGCCCACCTTCCATAGGCCAGGGGCTGGAAACTAGAACCAAAGGAGTAATTCCCTATAAATGTGAAGGAATTGCCTTTATAAATTGTAAACACACACAACCAGAGTATAAGAGGTAGCAAACTATAATTAAAAGCTGTATAACAGGTGTACTGAATGTAAAGGGGGGACAGAATACAATCCAAACTGTAAAGTACAAGGACAGGAAAAAAATGTACAACTAAAAAGAAAAACAGCTGGAAGGTGTCTAGAAGCTCCTGGATCATCCACCACGGATCCTACCTGAAGGGTTGGTACAGATATCCACCTCAGTGCTCCACATCCATCCATCTCCTCCGGGTACTAACTCGTCATGAGTTTCACCTCTGGGTACCGTCCAGTCCTCGTACACTCCGCCTAAGTCAGCGCTGTCTATCGTCTGCATCCAACACAATGAGGTGTAGCCATAACCCGTGCAAGGGTGAGTATAATGATACTCAGTAGTGACCCCGAGACCCTCAAGGTCTCACAAAATCCAACTAGGATAAACCAAAAAGTATGATTTCAACGGATAACCATTACTTAGGTATATGCCCATACATATAACAAAGTTATCAAGTAAACCATCTCAATCATGAGGAAAACTCAATGGTCATTGAATCAGCTCAAACCATTATTTTTATTATCGAACCCACGGCTGATGGGGAACTTTTCCACTGTCGTGTTAAATCGACCTATCGTGACTTCGAGGCGCTTCTCATGAACCTTAGACTGTTGAGGTACTCCTCCTGTCGAGTACTGGGGGTCTGCTGCCAACTACCAGTCGCTCCGTCCGCTATTGGTATGCCTCCAAATACAGGGCAGTCCCCGTAATAGACTACATAGGAACTCCTCCTATCGAGTATTGCGGGTCTTCTGCCAACTACCAGGTGCTCCATCTTCCATGGGTATACCTCCAAATATCAAACTCTCCCCACTGGGCTAGTCGAATCACTCTGAGTCGAATCGGTCAAGCAGTCGTCAGGTCTGTCACCTACTAGGTCTCTCCACTTTGCCTGCTCGTCTATGAGAGGATCCAATCCACGAGCTATTTTTAGATACTCCAAAGGTACTAATTCTCACGTGGAAGTATCTCAAAGGCCCCCCACGTCATAGGGGTCTTAATGCAATAAACGGTGCATCAATCAGACACACGGTCTGTGAGTTATTAGCATTTCTGTCGGAGGGGCCCTGTTGGATTCGTGTATGAACCAACCTGACCGTATCTCAACTATACCCCTAAATCCCATGGGGTATTCTCATATGGATGGATTCGTTCCAAGAATGCATGTTCCGCTGATAGTTTGTCCAACGGACGCCCTTAGCCCAAGATATGGGCGAAAAGGTGTAAACGGGCCATAGCGGGTCCAGGTCTGGTCCAACCCAGTCTGACCGACCCGACCCGAACCTGTCCGAACTGGGATCTGACCAGGTCTCAAGAAGAAGCCCGACCCAAGTGGTCGGCCCGGCCGGAGTTGGTGGTCCAAACCGAGGGGCCGGCCCGGCCCAAGGGCGGCCCGGTTGGCCTGGCGACCTGGCTGCCCGGTGAGGGTCTGCCTTAGCCGCTGCTAGGGGAGAAACAGCACACCCCTGGAACTTAAACGTCTTATCCGTTCAGTTAGAACCGAACCGGTGCCGGGTGGCACCGGTCCGGCTCACGCGGGACCCAGCAAGGTCCCGCAACTCCCGGATGGCCCGAGCGGCCAGCCTCTCCACACCTCGGGGTGGCGCGCTAGCGGTGCGCCCCTTCGCCGCGGCACCAGCCTAGCCGCGGCCTTCTGCTGGTCTTCGTTCGGCACTACGACATTGTGCTCTTCGTTCGACCGCCACAACCCTCCTGGCCGCGGACATTTTTTCTGGCACGGTGCGACGACACCGCGCCCCTCCGGCACCACCATGGCCAGCCTGGTTGCGACTTGGCTCTTTGCGCATCATGACAGTGCCATGCCCATGTGGCGACCCGGCGGCCTTCCGTTGCCGGCTTCTTCTTAGCTAGCTCGTTGCCAGTTGTCGTGTGTACCACCTCCGTCATCAACGAACATGAAAAAACAAAAGGGGAGGGTTAGGCTGTGTTCGTGCGGTCCAAACCCTCCCCATCACGGTGATATCATTCGGTTCTCATATCAAAAATTTGTATAATGAAGAACAAGTACAAAACAATTCTAACCCCTACCTCACTTTTCGTTGATCGTTGACGAAGTTGCAGGATTGCGGCGTCGTTTCATCAACGTTAGAAGAGGAAGAGTTCGCAGAAGACGAGTTGAAGACGACGTCGTCAGCCTTCTTCGCGGGCGGCGGTGCTTCCACTTCCTTTCCCCGGTCGAAGAAGTAAGAATATGGTGTTCATCGTTCCTTGGTGGAAGGAGAATTCTTCACATTCTTCGTTGAGAGGATGAAGTTCTCTCAATTCTCCAAACCCTCTCTCAAGCTCCACCCAAAGATTATTCCAACACTAAAAATAATAGACATACTATTATTTTAATGGTTGGAAATAATTCAAAAGAATTCAAAATGGAGAAAATTAATCAATTTCAAGGGTTTAATTAATTAATTGTGAGAGAGTTTTCACATTAAAGTAATGGGGGAAGGTGGAGAGTTTAACCCACATAAATGGGGGGTCAGAGGTGTTCCAAAATTAATGGGGAGTTAGAAGAGTTAAGAAACTCATGTGTGCAACACTAATTAAAATCCTCTCAAGGGAGGTTATGTGCGGGTGGCCCCCACAACTAACCTCCACCTGGAGGTTTTAGCCACCATAAAAATAAAATAAAGTTAAAACGTTAAATTTATTCAATTTAATTAAAAACCCCGAAAAACAAACTTCCACACCCGATAAAATGCAACTGCGGTGAAGGTCTCACTAAGCAATCACTGACGTTGCGAGTTCAACGGTGCTCTCAGATTTCAGTTGCGAGCACCAGTTCAAAAGTTACAAAAACCCGCTCATATGTTTACTGAACGTACCCGAACAAAACTTCAGAAATTGATTCTGGGCACACCAGGCCTCAAAATCAAGCACCGTCAAAAACTGCAGACTTGTAAAATTCCCATGTATTTAAAAAAAATTCCACAGGAATTCCAGTTCTTTACATAGATTCTCATTTAGCCTAGGAGAAAAGTTAGGAAGGCTCACAATATAGGTGTTTCAAAATATAATAATTCCAAGCATCAAAATGGACAATCTCTATAGCCAAATCTCTAAAATGGATAACTCACGAAACTCATAGTTGAAAAACAACCTCCACCTTGGCAAGAACAATTGATTTTTTACACATTGAGTTCCCCAATAGAATGTAGAGAAAGTATTGCATTTGAAATGATGCATATAATGACTTACATTTGAGCATTGGATTTTTTGACACTTGAATCGTCATGCCTTGGATTCGATCCATGGAATTGTAAGATGGTTGATTTGAACCTTGATTCGATCTCTGATTCACTGAAAATATGTGTTGGCAGTGGGTGGATTTAGGGGAAAGCTTTAGATATAACATATGATGAGTTTGCAACTTGTTAGGGTTTTTTAAATCGATCATGACACTTTTATCAGCACTTCCAAAGAATCACTGATAATGATACCTTTTATCAACACTAAAGTAATATGCACTGATAAATGGTATCTTTATCAATTCTTATTTAGTAATGACAAATCTCTATCTTTATCATTTCAAAAAAATAACTGATAAAAATTTCTTTTATCCGTGCTTATTACATAGGAGCTGATAAAGGATTTATAATTATAATTATAAATAATTTTTTCTAAATATATATATATATAATGAACATATAAATAAATAAAAATACAGTAATTATATTCATTATGTAAATAAATTTATTATAAATTTATTAATTATGTAAATATATATAGTTGTTTATTTTTAATTATTTATATATATATATATATAATTATTTATTTATAATTATACAAATTGTTTTAAAAAATATTTTTTTATTTATAATAAAAAATATATAATGTATAAATATTATTATTTTTAACAATTATTTTACAAATATATATTTATCATTATTAGTGAATATTTAATCTTAATCGTATGTGTGTTAATAAAATATGAAATTGAATAAATTAAAAATAAGTATAATTTAATAATATTGATAAATTGGATTTGTTTTGGGTGTGTGAATTGTATATAAAAAAATCATTAATTATGTATATGTTAAATCAATATAACACATATCTGATCTCTGTTAAATTGAAAAATAAAATGATATTCAATTATATCCATTACTCTATACAATTACTTAGTATTTTTAGTTTAGATTAACTTTTATTTATAAACCATTATTCACTAAATATATGACTATTAAATGTATATCATAAATATTTTTTATTATATAAATCATATTTATATACATTCATATACATCTATATATTTAATATATACTATTTATTAAGATTATCAAAAATTATATAATTAAAAAAAATATATATATTTCTCAATAAACTTATTTTTAAATTTTAATAATTTAATTTTCATATTTCATATATATATATATATTTAATATATATTATTTAATAGAATATATATTGTATTTAAATTATAATATATTTATTCATTTTTATCATTTTTTATTTATTTAATAAAAATTTTAATAATTTTTTTAACAAACTCATTTTTTTATTTTGTTCAAACCTTTATAATTTTATAAAAATAATGGATAAAGGATGCATTTATGAGAACTAAAAGTAATGTGTTGATAAATGTATCGTTCATCAGTGCTACAAAATTTTGATAAAGGGTACCATTTATCAACACTAAAACTAATGCACTGATAAAAAGGTAAATTTTATTTGTGCTATTTTAATCACTGATAAAGGTGCCCTTTATTAGTGCCTTTTTCTATCTCTGATAAAGGCCTACACTCTTAAAGGCCTATTTTGTAGGACTGGGTTTCACAAATCAAGAGACCCATACCCATTAATTGTCTCATCAGCCTTTTATAATAGTCAATGATACTCCTTGAGGTTCCATAATAATATTGAAGATTTACTAAATGTTTGATTTATGATAAATTTCATCATTATAAACATTAAAAAAAATTAATAATAAAAAATGTTACATCTACTTTGTATCAGTTTTATTTCCATTAATGGTATATTTAACAATTTTATATTTTATTAAACCCCTTTGAATATCGCCACATTATATTATACCTAAAAATGATAACTTACCTATAACAAAATAAAAATGGTTAAATGTAATATTGTATATTATATATTATTCAATAGAAAATTATATAACAAATATTCTAGCCAATAAAAACCAGTGATCTCATTATTCTCAAAAAAATAAACTATGTTAGCCACTTTACAAAAAACAACACAGGCATAAATGAGATCCCAACACTATATGGGCTATGAAATAATCACCTTGAAAATAAAATTATGAGAATAAAACTTGTCATATCATATTAGTTAGTGCACAAATTGCATCACTCTCACAATCAATAGATCTCCATTTATATTTTTAAACTTTCTTGATGGATTAAAAAATAGCCTCTCTCATCCCTTTATTATATCATTGCTTTATATTCAATCAATTGGGGGTGTGAAATGTTTAGTCACATTAGGAAAATCGATCCACTTATAACTACTGTTAATTATAATATCATTATTTACATAGTTTACATCAATTAAATAATAATTTTTTCTCATCGATAAACTAAAAATTTAAAAACATTTAAATAATTTTAATAATTGAACTCAAAAAATTCTATGCTCACTATCAACATCCCTAAAAGTTATTTCATTATAGATAAAAAAATTTCACTAAAATTAATCACAATATTTAATAAAAAACTAATATGATTAGAGTTATTCTTCCAATTTCATTATTTTTTTATTCTCTCAACAATAGTGATAAAAAATTATCCCAAATTCTATAGCCCTTGGAGAAACTTGATCATAATAAGAATTTAAAAATATTTTTTTTTATTTTTAGGGAGCATACTTTGGCTAATTTTTTTCACATATACACATTATTAAGTTTCCATCTCCCCATTCCCAAAAGGACCATTCACTCCCTCAAGGTAAAAAAGAACAGATTATTTCTAGGAGGACTATGATGTTATGACAAAATTCCCTTACCAAGAGCGTATTGGATATCGAAACCAAATGAAGGAATATATTAAATCTAATGGTGTTTCCTAAGATTCAACTAAAATTGTGAAAATATATATTTTTGATTTTAAAATCCTAAAAACACCACATATAAATCTCATCATAGGTGTTTTCTCTAACACTACATAGTATATTGAATAACGTCCAATTTGAGATCATGGGTAGGGTAGCTTCATCCATGAGGGTGCAACTATCTCAAACTATACACAAATACTCAGTGTTCCTACAATAAAGACACATAAAAGACATGCTAAATGGGAACTACAATATACATAAAATCCATCAGATATCTAAAATAGAATAAGAATATTAACTTAGGTTATCCAATTTTCCACCTCATGAAAAGATGACACACATTGATCAGAACAAATGAATTTGGAATTTTTTTAATTAAATCATTCATAGAAGTAGAAATATTGGAAAAATACTATACAAATAATTGGTAAAACCCCTCAAGCTCCAGAAAACTATAAACTTCAAATACATTCATTTGATCTTTCCAAGACAAATGTCACGACCCCATACCTCTAAAGGTACCTATCTTGGGATAGTAATACAGGAAGATGTATAATGAATCCCGAATCCTTCCTCTAATAGTGAATCGAATATAGAGTATCTCCTAGGGTATATAAACAGACACATGAGAGGCATTACCCTTATAAAAATTTGAGAAATCCAATTTTAGATAAGGGAAACCATAAAAAAAACTACTAGTCAAAATAAATAAATAATAAAACCCAATATATGAGGTTATGTCATACATAACTAGATACAAATGAAATGAAATTAAAAATAGATTAATACTTGGTAGTGACCTTGATTATCAAACAACACATGAAAACATCCTGAAAATAGTATCTATCTCAATCACCAAAAATAACCTAATGACCTGAGAAACTTTTTATATACATATGGTGAGCATAACATGTATATGTTTTAGGATCGTCCCAAAAAACTATCATTAATAATGTAAGAGAAACATACTAAATCCCAATGAGTAAAAATATAAAACCAACTTATCACCTAAATAGTTAATAATTATTTTTCATTGTCAATATAGATCTCTCAATAAATATTATGTAGAAGAAAACCATTCTATATAAAAAAATAGATATTTAAATAATGTTTCTCGGCTTACACTTCTTTATTGTTTTGTCCCACTCATGCACCAATGCCACACATCAAATGCTCATCACCTCCATAACTAAGGACATCCCTTATTTGAGTCGGGCCTCGACTCAACCTACCAAAGTCCTATGCAGGGCCAAACATATCATGTTGGCATTAGTACACATATCTATCTCATCATCGTCATCATCCCATCTATAACCATGTTTATTATTGGAATCCACTTATGCCTATGTATGTTCATTATACCTCAATATATTGCATCTTATTAAAGTACACTCATGGGAATCCATAACATCCATTCTCAGATGTAATTATTTTCTTTACATCAAGATGTTACAGTGTGCACATAAATTTATAGTGAAATTATGATCCATTATAGACAATGTAGGAAAGCATCATATACAATAAGCCTTTATCGACAAGGATACAACTACTCCTACTACATTTAAAGGGAGAGTGGGGGATATAGGGAGTTATGAATCTACTACCTCACCATCCTGTATGTTAGATAAAACACCCCAAAATTTTTTGGGTGCTACTGTCCCTACTAATGTAGGCGAGGTAGCATATAAAATCAGAAAATGTTGACTAATATCATGCATAACCATATTAAGGTAAACTACTTATACTTAGACTCATATTCTGAAATCATTACACAATATTCCCAGCTTCCACCTCTATGTTCTAGATTTAAAATAATAAAAAAAAAATTAAATATTAATTAATTCATTATCCATTAATTAATATTATTTTCATTTCCATTTACTTGATTAAGATTTAAATCTTCCAAGCCAAGTACTGATGAAAATATTTATTCTTTACTTGTACACTCAAGTATGTCATCATCATCTATGATCACAATGAACTATCATATTTCTTTTATTAACTCAATTACCAATTCATAAATATTAGGTTACTCTAGAAATCATCCCAAAATAACACTTAAAATACACAATCATAGTGAATAGAATCAAATAGAATTATTCCATTTTCCATCAATTAATAATCATGCTATAAATAATCAACTATTATGAATCCCTACTCGAAAACCATCCTAACCACCCTAGTTTCTGACACCATTTAAAAAAAATCACATCTAGTATCTTGTTCTCACATCATCAACATTATCATTACACCATTCTATCAAAATCATCATAAATGGACGCTCGTGCCCTTAAAATCATGATAACTAGAACCCCATACCACTATATGGCCTCAAGAATCCCCTCCCATTACATTTTTTCACACCAATCATATTATTTTATCAATAAATCACATTAAGTCTCTAAATACATAGAGCATAAATACATATTAATGTTATTTTTCAACACATAAGTTTAAAGGTAACTATAACTATTACATCATGGCATTAAAACCTCTTGAATTCATGATTTGGATCACATAACCCTAATAAATTATTCATTAACAAACAAATATTTTAATTCCATTATGAATTTAATGGATTATTGTGCTTATTTTTTCTTTATTAGGAATATTATATTGTTAGATAGAAGTAACTACAATCTATATATCCTAATTCATGAATTAATTCCATGATTTGATTATACAAAGATAAATAGTAATTATTACTTTTATGCCACATTAATTTAATTGATAATAACCTCTAACTTTGTGTTACTTATACATTTTAAACATTCACCCATGCTAAAAAAAATAAAATAAATACAACTATGAAGATAACAGAATATCCAGGAAATATCAAGATCCATCGTAAAAACATATTTGATTATAAGTTACATGAAATCACACATTCAAAAATTTAACTAATTCCCACATCAAGAAATAAAAAATATATTTATCTTGAGTTAAGTACTATTTCAAATAGAATATTAAATAATTAAATAAATATTTATCTTTATAAAAATATTAAGAAATTTATCATTTCATCATGTGATTATTCTCCTCCACCATGATAAATTTCTAGAATAATTATCATTATTCCATATCTTGTGATAATCTCAACAAATAAAATCTAACATAAAACAACTTCATATCATCTAACATTACATTATCATCATATGATAATCTCTTTATTTTTTAATAACATTTTTCATTACATGCATGTAATAATTTTCCTATTAACAATATATAATTCCCAGAATTATACAATAATTCCAAAACTTCTTTAATATTCCATTTCCATATTGTTCCATAATACTTTCACTAAGAATACAATTATCCAATTTCATTCTCTCCAATAATTTTTTTATAGTTCAATATAGTAGTATGTTGTAACAAATCCATGTAATACTTTAATAACCAAATATTAGCTTGCCTTAACAATTTGCTATAAATTTCCTTTTTGGGAAAGTAATAATATTGAATTTGATAACCATTTATCTCTCTAAGATAATACCAAAAATTATAAGTGTTAAGAATATTAAACATAAGTATGATAAATATTTAAATTTCATATTGAATTTATTATCAACAATATTAATAATAAAACCATACCATGTAAATTTCTAGATTCTTTAGGTAACCATGATTATCAATAGCATTCCAGTTCAAAATACTTAAGAGAATTAAATTCAAAAACAATAGTTTATTTCATAATGAAGAAATATATCTACAACATAAGATACACCCTTTTAAATTCATGAGATAATAATATTTCACTATCAAAATTATATTGTATGCATTTCATCTTCTTCAGTTATATTTTATAGAGTTACGTGTTATTTAATTTTCATTTATTCAATTACTATATATTGTGATCTGACTATTGTAAATCAAAACCATCTAAATATATGAGTCAAAATAATAATAAAATAATAGTTTATAAAATACAAATATAAGTTACATGTCCCCTTCCATGATAAGAGATTCATTACATGACTAATACTCAATAATATGAGAGAGAATGTGATGCGCACTGTTCTAGAATACACAAATAAAAAGGATTAATCAACTTGAAAATACTATCTAGGACGAATTGGATGTGTTTTAGGATATTTCTATGAGGCATAGTAGAAGTAAATTACAAATAGTGGTTTAATAATTTTTAAAATATTTAAATATTGTCTTTTTGAATGTCTTAAAAATCAATGCAATTAAAATTTATTAAAATCAGTTTTAATTTTTTGACACTTGATTGTCAAACCTTTATATCTTATTAAATGTTTGTTTAATGAAATTAAGTTGTAGTATAATAAAATACTCAATTTTTATAAATTAAAACTACTAAAAATTGTTAAATGAATATGTAGATATAATACCTGGAGGAAATCATATTTTATAGACTTAAGTTGACTCCCTTACCTATGGAGTATGCGATGTATAAGGGTAATATGGATTTACCCCTAGGAAACTAGATACCCTTTTGTTTTTATTGTAAAAAAATTATGACCCTTATGTAGCCTAAGGATATTATAGTGTATCCTTACACAACCAAGAAAAACATAGGCTATTTGATACATAGAAAACTGTGTACTTTTATGTGAGATTAAAAAATATTATAGTATCCTTATGAGAGATTTATAATCAAATGGTTGCCCTTAATTGAGACCACCCTCTCTAAAATACTGTTATGAATCCTTAGTAAAATAGAATTTACACTTATTCCACTCTAAACATAACTTTACTCAAATTTTCAAAAATATCATTATGTTTACACAGCACATAGAGGCTACGCTACCCATAAATAGACATTAGAAAAATCATCATACCTTTACATAGAAGGAGATATTTATGTAATGGTAAAATAATATTTTATATTCTAAAAATGAAACCATTTTAAATAATTCAAAATTACTTTTAACACTTATACAATTATTTAAAGAAAATTTATACATTAACAACAT
Organism: Viscum album; assembly: GCA_963277665.1. Lineage (NCBI taxonomy): Eukaryota > Viridiplantae > Streptophyta > Magnoliopsida > Santalales > Viscaceae > Viscum > Viscum album. Next base: position 1,029,530,224 of record OY728126.1, read on the forward strand.
AAAGAGACATTATGCTTATCCAAATTTTGATGAAAATAAAATACATAGGATCTTGTTTAAAACATAATGTCATTTCAAAATACATTTCTAAAACATTTTATATTGGCTTATAAGTTAGAATCCCTTTTCAAAACCATTTATTAAAACATAAAAAAAAATATGTGAAATACTAGAAACCCCATTATGATAAAGCAAGGATTGGGAATATTCTGAACCTTTTGATTTGGAAACTCTCAAACAATTATCATCCATGATAATTAAAAAACTGGGAAGTTGAAGGAAAATATTATAATTAATTTAAACACCCAATTATCTCTCAATTATCTCGCTATACTTGGAACACAACTAACAATATAGTGGAATAATTTTTATAAAGACACAATATTAAGTAAAACACTCCCAAAAGAATCTATCATATGAGATACCTCTCGAAGAGAAATAAGGCTATTAGAAAATATTTCAAAAATAAGGACCATATATCTCATTTATCAATATGATATTATATACTTTATCTCAAGAAAAGAAAGAATTAAATTTTTTTGGATATTGACCACACATCTGTGACTCTCATTAAAAATTAAGGTCACATGTCCTCATTATATTACACAAAAATATCTATTAAAAACCCTATGAGATATTAATATAAATAAAAAATTTATTACCAAAAAAACTAATACTTCTGTTGGAATAATCATCAGAAAAAAATAACTTCACAATGATTTAAACAAAAATCCGTAAAGATCATTTGGGTGAAAAAATCATTATATCCATTAATTTTATAACATTATATAAGAATTCCATTACATGGAAATTTCTACATTCTTTATCCTATTTTATCATTATAGGAAATTTAATTCCAAATATTCTAAACTTATCATGCTTAACATATCATAAAAAAATGGGTTAGAATTGTTGTAAAATAATTTATTAATAATTTTTGGAAAAACGATTATTCAAAGATGGAAATTGATTGTATGTTGTGTTTTTTGTTAATCAACACTGGGTTTACCAAGGATTTTTCAAGAAAAGTGAGCTAATATGTATAGGAGACATCATTGTTAAAGATGACACGATTATCTAGTGTTTACCAAATTTTTCATCCTAGAATTGAAAAGTAAATGAATAGTTTTTCAAAATACATGTTCTAAGAAAAATATAAGTGGTTTTATTTCATATGAAATGCTTTATAAATGTTTTAAAAACTCATGAAAATACATGACTCGAAAATTCCTATGAAATATTTAGTTTCCTGAATTGGTATATGTTTGCAAAATCAGAGACAACATATTGTGTTGGAATGATATTGATTCCTGAAAGGGTAATTATAGCCTATAAATAAGACTATAATCTTTATTTTAATCATCACTGTTTTGAAGAATGAATTATCAATCTGATTTCAAGAAATACATGTGAAAATATATTTTTTATGGGAAACAAGATTTTATTAGAACAATTTTGTTTTTGAAATAATACATTATAAATAAGTGGGGATAAGGGAATCTAGTTATGCGGGTTTCTTGAAAATTTGATGTTCCATAAAATTTGGTATTTTCATAAAAGTTGGATATTTCATGAAAAAGGGAGTTTTGATAAAATATTTAAATGAAATTAAGAAACTTTGAAAAAGATTATGAAATGCATTGAAGCATCATATTCTAAAAATCACTATGATGAACATCATCGACATGTACTTAGATATAGTTGTCACCATTAATTCAATAAACTCAGAATACTTAACCAAAAAATAATCATAAAGTGGGAGTTGATGAAAGTGATATGATGGAGTTTGTGTATTATTGCCAAATTATTGATATCATAGTGAGCCTAGAAAAGAGTAACCATAACCAAAAAATTTCAATACTAAAAATCTAGTAAAGCATGGTGGGTTTTAGTGTGACCAATATAATATCTTTATATAATCCTTGGATAATAAATTTTTTGTTAACCAATTAAAATTATTTTGTAGTGGTTCTTCTTTCGAATATGTTCTTCAGGGATTTTCACAATTCCATTTTACAAGTTTACTGAGTTCTTACCTACATGGGTATAAGATCCATTCAATTAATATTAAAATATTACACCTTGATTCACCCCACCCCTCTCAAGGAGTTCTGGAGACTAAAAATAATCTTATATATTCTCATCTTAACTGTTAATTATGTCTTATTGGAATAGTACTTCCAAATATAAACAAACCATTTAAAAAATTCTTTAATTTATAGACTTGTGTGACAAAAGTTCATATTAAAACTTATTAACATTCAAAAGCGTGATAATAAAAAAATTTCAAAAAGTATCTTTCATTTAAAATTTGGTATGTTAAAAATCCCTTATATGAACACCTTTTTAATTCTTCTTTATAACATGGTATTTATTAAATAAATTCTGTGAAAACTCAAATAGATCCTTTTGAAAAAAAATATAAATGGAAGATCCATGGAAGAGTTTCAATTTATTATTTAAGAAAACTTGTTACAAAAAAAAATATATTTTAAGTGGGTCTCACTAATCATTATTGCATATATTATCTCACTACACAAAGAAAACAACCAAGAATAACATACTTAGAGTAATTTTTTTCTAAAATAATTTCAATAGTAGTCAAACAACTATTAAAAAAATAATATAACCTATTTAATTAATTATACATCATAAAATATATATATTCCACAAAACCCTAAATTTTAATAATTAAATAATTTTCATATCAAACTATTTTTATAATTTTTTGAAATTTAAAACACCTCTATCATGATATCTATCACTCAATGTTTTGTATGCATTGCATGATGACTAACATTTATAGAGAAGTTAAATGATTTAATAAAAAAATATTTTTATTCAAATAACAAAACTCTACAATGTTCATTACTGTGTAAAAATTAATAAATATAACTTCAAAAATGTAAAACCCGATTTAACATGTGTCATGAATCATAAACAAAACATGAGGTTGAAAAAATTAACTTTATCCAACTTCATAAAAATCACTTTTTTAAGAAAAAATTATGTACCCAAATTATACTATTTTAAAAAATAATGTATTTAATGTTGTAATTACAATTCACTAAATGTGCATTCCATTACATTCAATAGTTTTAAACTAATACCATATAACAGTTCTCAAACAACACATGTACATAGATCAACATAAATTAGGTTATTGTAAGAAAACAAATCCCTAGAACCCTTCCACCATAGCATGATATTGTCCAATTTTGGTAGCACTAAGTCATTCATGTGGTTTTAAAACTCACCATGAAAAATATAGTGTTATGATGGGTGAAGTGCCCTTTATATTTATATCATTTAATATATTTCCCACATTACATTTATGAGAGAAATATCTTTCAGGGATGTTATCACATGAGGCCATAACCACATCATAAAAAAAGTCACAAGAATAAACATCAACATATGTGAATTTAATTCACAAAATAGATAGAAATTAATATAATATTAGGTAGAAAATAAATTAATGAGAAAAAAATACAATAATCTCTTTCCCAGAACTAGGGACCATATCACTTAGACTAAGTGAAGAGTATATTGATTAACACCAAGGAATTCATATAATAAAAACATCCCACATAAGAAAATATCATCCAAAAAATTCCTTATATAATATTATAAGAAACATATGAAGATAGAAAACCCTCCCCCTTGACCATATCTTAAAATTAATGATCCTATGGAGAGAGTTAGAGAAGGAAATAAATAATTTTAGAGATTCCTTCTCCCTAGATGATATCTAATCCTTAACACTGGGTCTAAGGAATGATTTATACTCACCATATCTGATGGAAATTAGGCATGGGTAAAAACAAAAGGTTGACGTGGTATGAAAAAATAGATCAAGGATTTATTAGGTGGGATTCAATTGAGTGAATGAGGAGGTTTTCCTACACTCATTCTTTAGGGATAACAATCGAATAATGATGATAATCCTAGTTACTCACTTTAATGATATTATAATAAAAGTGTTATATGATTAATAAGGAAATTAAAAGGATTCACTATATATCAAGAGAATATCTCAAAAATCCTATAAAGGATATGAAAAAAAAACACCATCCAAAAATCCACTATTGTAGTTGAAGAAACAAACTCGGCATAAAAACATATCTTAGAACTTACCCTGTGAAATAGATAACTCCCTGTAAACCCTAAGGAAGATTAACCACTTATATTGATCTTTGCTATGAAGAATATTCATTGTCAATGAAGCTATTGAAATATAATAATTAAAACCACCTTATTTCATAAATTTTCACATATATTTCCATTAAGTATAAACCAAGGATCTAGAGGTATAGTGTCTTTATAATATTAAACATGTAAATACATCATCATATACATAAATAAAACCATATTTATTTAAAACACCACATAGTTCTCCTAAATCCCATAGATCGTATAAAACTACATTAGATATGTTGGAAAAAATACATAAAAAAGAAGGAGATATAGAAATCCTAATAATGGAATAAAAATAGAAATAAAGTATAGCATGAGAGTTAAAAGGCATAATATGATATCACAAAGAGAATGATCATAGGCATGGAAAGATGAAATAAGGGAATTAAATCATAATATCATTTAATCATGGAATATTTGAAAATAACATAATACATGACATCATAAACATAAGTCAAGGGTTACTCCCAAGACCATCATCATAAAGTGGAAAAGGTCTAATAGTGGACTAAGTTCACTCTTAATTCCTATAAACATCAGGGACAATCTCTCATGGTAGATTTGGTTCACTCCATGTTCCCATAAAAAAAGTTGATGAAGTATCAATGTGGACTGGGTGTACTCCATAATTTCGCAAACATAGTGGATAAAGTCCCATTGTGGATTAGGTGTACTCTCTATTCCATTTAAAAAATGGAAAAAGTCTCATAGTGGATTGGATTCACTCCCTAATCATATACATAAAATCTAATTAGATATAAATATTTACCCAATAAATTATTGTTACATTGATTAATAGGACCTCATGTCACACAATTAAAATCATAATTTGTATGTTCATACAAGTTCCACATGAATGAAACAAATTCTAAGTGAATCATAATTGTGATACATTCAATGAGAAGGAAATGGGTTTCATAATTCTGATTCAAGGAATACCCAAAGGATAAATAATATGTATTTAAAAGATAAGAATGAATTATCTCACTTTAATATTCATAATATAAAAAGGGACATAGTTTTTTGAACTGAATTAATATTGTAGAAAATTCATGAGAACAATCTAGAGAAGATATAATAAAAATGAACCACTTGGGTAGATCTTTTACGATATAAGTAAAGGATATTTTTATAGAAGATAATTCTTTATTATACTCTATAAAACCATATTTGAACGCATAGGGTTATCTATAAAATATTTTTTTAATGTATTTATGGTTTTATAACATTTGATGGGGTGATTCTTGACATTAGATAAAAAATAGAAAAGCTCCTATAAATTTGGTTTTCCTAAAAGTAAGAATATAGAGGGGAACTAAGAATATGTGTAACCCAGAAAATTAAAATAATATATTAATAGGTATGTATATAATGAATATATATATAATGATATAATAAGTTAATTATTATAATATATTTTAAAATAGAGAAAATCAAAGAGAACATATGGTTGAAAACTAAAGGGGTTGGTATGGAAGATACCTTATATTTTGTCCGAATGAAAATTTAACTTGTACATAACATCATGAATAATTAACTTATATTCATTAAATATATAATAAATAAACATATTAATCTAAATTTAATTTTATTAGTTCCATTGATTATCTTCGATTATATATTTTTAATATAGTTTCCACATAGAATGGTTACTTGAGGTTGTTCACTTAATTTATTTGACAAATTTGGTTTCTTAAACACGGTAAAAGGTGATGTAAAATTATTTCATGATATTAAAAATTATAGAGGATTATTTCCTTCATTATTATTTGAAAAAATACATATATGGTAGAAATTGTTCTCAAAATAGATCCAAATTAAGAGTGGTATCTCGAAGAGTCCATTAGAGGTGGTTAAACTTTCTATGATAGTTTATGGTTGTTCACACATATATAATTAGATATATTATAATTCAATAATATAAAATTTTTTAAATATATTTTTTTAAATATTAAATAGCATTTTTATCTCATCTGTGTTTGATGGTCTGATAATACTATATATTTTTTTCATAGTGGTGGTAGTCTGTATGCCTACATGACGATGTGTTTGTTTTTTCCAATGATTTTGGTGGAAGGTATGAAACAGATATTCAATTAGTATAATAAAACATTAGAATATTATAAATTTATTTTTTAACACACCTTGATGGATACAGTTTACATAAAGGGTCTATAAAAAGAAATGAACCTTTAATAATTTCCCGGAGATTATTGCCTTTCCCTTGGAAGTTCTCCATTGGGAATCACTTGAGAATTCCTTAGCATGGTGTTTTTGTGAGACCAAGTATTTAATGGAATGGTGAGGGTATCAAGGAGAGACTAGGTGAGAGTATTTTTCAGAAAAATTTTTATAATGGATGGATAAATGGGGATGATTTCTACTCCTTTTTTCTGCAAAGAGAGTGGCATTTTTGTAAAACCTTATTAATTTTCAATAATATCATCCCGATATTAAAGGATAAATTCTCCAATCATTGGAAATAATGGTGTGGGTAAATATATGAGGTCTACACTCCCTCTAGAATTCTATATCATACATTTTTTCACATGTCTTAATTTTTTTAACTATGTTAACCACTTTTACCCTAACTCACCCTTATCCTCCAATTTTTCTCTTTGTAAATAATTTAATTCCTATAAATATTATTTTTTATTTATTAATTTTAATTTGATAATTTAACATATTTATATAGTTTTATAATAATAAAATCAGTTAAAATGAGTGATGAACAATAATCACCATAGTTTAAGTGCCCTAGATAAAAAAGGAAATTTAACCAAGATATGTCTCACTTTATAATACCATCATATTAATCAATAAATGTTTTAAATTAAGATATATCGCTATTAGTTAAATTTATATCATTTAATGTTTCAAATATATCATTATTTTATGAAATTATATCATACTTGGTTCAACCTATATCATTAATGATTCATCCTAGTTTACATTATGTTGTGTTTTGTCATAAATCTTAACCACATACCTAAAAATAACCTAGGAATACATCATTAGTAGTGGAAAATTATTATTATATGATAACCAAAGAATATCCCATGGGATTCTCTAGTTATGTGTGCATTATCAGGTCCACTCATAATGAATCAGAGTAACTATTGACTCAATTCTCAACAAACCATTTTCTAGGTAACTACCCCTAGGTGCATGTGTTCCACATATGCATCCACATTCCACTATCTCGATAGGGATAAAATTGGTAGTAAAATAAAATATTCAAAACTTTTCACAAAATTTCAAGATGTTATCATAAAATTACACTCATACTCGCAGTTTTTACTAATTTTATCTCATCTTAGTCTCCAAAATTAACTATAAATTTAATTGATACCAACTAAAGTGATCTAAGAATTAAATACACTTTAATGTATAATTTTTAACATATATTTCTAATAAATACAGAACCATTTTCTATAGTTCTAGTTTCATTTTAATATTTGACACCTAAATACATCATATAATTTTTTAAGAAAATCATATTAATTTTAAAATACACATACTAATCATATCTTCCATTAATATTATAAAAAAAATAGGATACCAGAGAAAAAATACATAAGGAAAAGGGTGATATGAAAATATCATCAAGGGTATAAACAAGGAAATAAATCATTACTTGAAAATCCAGTCAAAATATTATATCACAAAAATAATGATCATAAGATGAAGACATGGAATAAAAAAATGAAATAATAATATTATGGAATTACGGAATATATGGAAATAACAAAATACATGACATAATGAACATAAGTTAAGGGTCACTCCAAATACCATCATCATAAAGCTGACAAAGTCCCCTGGTGGATTGGGTTCACTCCCCATTCCAATAAACATAGTTGAAAAGGTCCCACAATGAATTGGGTTCACTCCACATTACCACAAACATTATTTAAAAATTCCCACGGTGGATTTGGTTTAATCCATATTCCTGTCAACACAGATGAGAAATTCCCATTATGGATTGAGTTCACTCCCCAATCCCCTCAACAGAGTCAAAAAAGTTCCATTATGGATTTCGTTCACTCCCCAATCCTATATTAAACATATCATGTGATGTAAATCTTTGCCCAGTTCATTAGAGGGGTATATAATATCAGAAACACTAGTAACATAATTAAAATAAAAATATGTGCATGCATATGTGTGATACATGAGTTAAGGAAGCCATATATAAATCATAATCATGATAAACCCCACGCAAAGAAAGCAAGTTTCATAATTATAAGTCAACGAATAATTGAAAACTAAATCATAATGAATTCCCTGAGAAGAAGGAATTAAATAATTTTGAAATTTTATAGTTGAAAAAGAGATATAGTTCTTGAGAAAAGAGATCTATTATTGAATATTCCTGAGAAATATTTGAAGTAGGAAAAAAAATTGAACCAATTGGGTGGAGATATTTTCAAATAAATAAAAGATATTTTTAAATAACGATAGGGATTTTTATTCTTTATGAAACCATAATTTATAAAATGGGGTTATCTAGAAAATAATGAAGTTTTCTATAAGAGATTAATTTTGTAAAACATTTTATGACAAAGATTCCAAACTTGAGACAAAAAAAAAGATAGTTCCCTTAAATCAATTTTACTTAAAAGTGGGAATTTTAAAGGGAACTAAAAACATATATAACCCTGAAAATGAAAATAATATTTATCTAGGTATATATTTAACATTAATATATAAAACAAGAATATGTTCCTGAGAACAATATTGCATAAAAATTAAAAAACCGAAAGAGAACATTTAATCGACATGTAACAAGGGTGGTATGGAAGATCTCTTACCCCATGTATGAATATGCTATGAACATGAACTTAACATCCCAAATAATTAAATTATGTTAATTAAATATATTCACAAAAACCATATTCATAAACATTTAATTTTATCTGTTCTAATTATTTTCTTTTCTTATTTATTTTAAATATTGTTTTTTTTTCTTATATCGGTTACTTGGGGTTGTTCGATTAAGTTATTTGTAACACTTCTTGTATGTTGACTATGGTCAGAGGTTTTATAAAATAACATCACTATTTTTATATATATTTTTTAGTTTATTTCCTATATTATTCTCTTATAACAATATTTATATAGTTTTATAGGTTCCAAAATTTGACACAAATTAGGAGATGTTTCTTAATAAGTCTATTTAAGGTAGTTATAGTTACTATGGTCATTTATTATTGATCAAAAATATAGAATTCCAAATTTTACACTTACATTATATTAATGGATCAAAAAAATATAATTTTTACATTCTAAATAAATTTTTAAATTCATTCATGTTTTGGGGTAATGGAAAATAAAACATAGTTCTCTTGTAGGTGGTTGTTCTCAGACACTCATGACGGTGTTTTTTATTTTTCTCAAATATTTTGGAGGAAAATCTAAAATTGATATCAAAATATTATAATAAAAATTTATAATACTAAAAATTATGGTATTATCATACCTTCATGGATATATGGTAATTTATAGTTGTATAAGAAGATAAAAAACTTAGAAAAGTTGGTTTGTGAGTATTATATTTCCCTAGGAAGGACTCTCTTATGTAACTCCTTAAGTTTCCTTAACATGAAATTTTTATAAGAAAAATCCATAAAGGTAATGGGGTGGGAGTTGGGGAGAAACTATTTTAGAGTTATTTTGAGCTAAATAGTTGGAATGTGTGGATAAATGGGGAGGAGGTGAGCTCCTTTTACAAGTAATGAGAGTGTAATGTTTTTTTTTCAAATCTCATTAATTTTCAATAATATCATTACATTATTAAAAATAAAAGGATCCAAAAATTTCCTACAATCATTTATATAAATATATAAGTTTGATACTCCCTTCAAAATTAAATATCATATTAATTTCCAAAATGTTATAACCCCTTACACTATATAAAACCATTTTACCCAAATTATCCTTTACCATTGTAACTCCACTTTCACCCCTAATAGATATTTTTAATGGCCATAGATAAAATATAATTTTTTTAATAATTGTAAAAATATTATTTCAAATATTCAAATAATTTTATAAAATAAAATTATTATGATTTATAGTAATTAATTTTAGTACAAGCACACATAACACCTAAAAAACCATTTCTTAAAAAAAGTTCAATTTAACCTTAACATTTATGTGTGCTATAAAACTATCATTGAATTTTATTTTATAAAATAATAATATTTATGTGGCTTTTAAATCAAGAAAAAACTAAATTTTACCAAATTTATTTTAAATTAAATGAAAACTACCAAATAAAATGTGAATTAAAATATTTATTTTGATTTATATGGTCAAAAATAAGTTTTATAAATATAAATAAGATATATTTAAAATGAGTAATATTATTTATTAAATAAATATTTTATAAATTTAATGGTTATATAAAATAATACATCTCTTTTATATTCAGGTAATGTAATAAAATTAATCAATTTGGTAAAAATTATTTTTGTCACTATTCGTCTAAACAACAATTAATTTTCAAAAAAAGAAATAATATTCTCATTTTCACATGAATAAAATAAAAATGGAATTAATTTTATTATATTCAACTTAAATAAGTGATTAAAATGATATAATGGCTTAAAACAGAATATTGTGTTTTTGAAAAATATAACCTACATTCTAAATGCCAAATATAGATTTTTAGTAGAAAAACATTTTGAAATTTATAAAAAACACCTAAAAATATTTATCTTTTTAGGAATTTTTTTCACGATTTTCAAATTCCTACTTATAGAGTAATTATTTCATAAAAATTCTATTATTTATAAAAAACATATTTTTCAAAATTCACCAAAAAGCAATCTTTTTAGAAAAAACCCAAAAAATAATTTTATAAAAATATTGATATTATAAATTAAAAATTAATTCTATTTTAACTAATAAAATTTCTATAATTTTATATTTTATCTTTTATAAAAAATCATAAAATTGAATAAGAAAATCTTCTAATATAATTTTTTTTCTAAATTCTATTTTTTCTTATTATTAATTTCTATAAAAGACTAATAAAAATAAAACTAAAAAATAAATATTATATTTTATTAAAAAATTTATTTAAAAATAGTATACTTGGTTTTGTTTAAAAAAATTAGTGCTTAAAAATATTTATTCCTAAACACAATAATTAAGTAAATTTGTATAGAATATCATTTATTAATATAAACATATATACTGATATATTTAATAATTTAGTTACACATAATCATACCTAATAATTCAAAGGATAATATGTAATAGTCTATAAATATTATGGTTTCATTTTGGTTTTTTTTTGCGTGAAATGTAATCTGTAGAACATATTTGAAAAAAGTAGAGGAAAACATATATTAAAATCGTAGGTCATTATGGAAACCCAACACTCTCCCCAAGAATGAATCAAACCAAATGTTTTCTCAACCTCTTCAACACATCCTTTGTATAATGATTTTAAATGCATCACATGGATTCTATAGACTTGCACTGGAACTCTCAAAGTGTCTTCCTCCAACAATTTTCAATGTCGCCCTCCATTTTGTGATGATTTTAAGTTAAGGATTACTAAAATTATTTACAACAAACCAAAGAGGTATATAAATATAGAGAAATTCCTATAAGAATATTATTTACTCCTAACATAAAACATATATTTATTTAAGGTAAATTAATTAATTCTCCTTTAACATATTTATCTATATCTACCCAATTCAAATGGAGGTTAAAACAATAATGATACACGGTTATTCCCTATATCTCTATCTCACAAGGAATATCACTTCGATTATCATGTCTATTTACATGAGTTTCCTTGTATCAGATCACATGGGAACATAAAATCTTGTGTCATATTTGATCACACTTGTTTAAATCATGTACTAAACCTAGATGATATTGTTTCCCTCCAGACCCATGAATCCTCACTATTACCTAACTCAAAACTGAAACATGCAATTGATGACACTCTTTCACAACCTTTTACTTAAAAGGTACCCCTCCTGGGTTAATAATAAAGGAAGTGAGATAATAAACTCTGAAGCCTACCTCTAATAGACCACTGGTTTGTGTTTAGAACTAAGGGTATATAAACACAAAAATGGGTGGCATTATCATTAAAAAGTTTTAAGATGTAAGAAATATGATGGTAACGACAACCAAACAACTCCTACTCCTGAAAAATATATAAGAAAACAAAATAAATGGTGTGATGTCATGAAAAAATATATAATATTAAAATGAAATTAAATAGAGATAAATCCTCAACATCAACCATGAATATCTAACAACCCGTTGAACTAGTAATATCCAGCAAGATCACCTACCACCTCTTGCTGACATAAAAATAAGTTTATATTTACATATGGTGAGTATAAAATGTATGATTAGTAGTATCCTTCAGAATATATCTCATGAAAAAAATGTGAGAGATGAATACTAAATCTCATTCAGTTAATAAATAAAAATCAACCCTCACATAAAAAAGATAATAATAATTTTTCATCATCAATAAGGTTCTCCCATCTAATAATTCATTGAATTAAACCATTATATGTCAAAATAAAACATAAATATAAAGTCACCCCTCTTCCACTTATCCGTGGGGTTTTCACTCTCAGAACCAAATAGCACACCTCTGGTGATCATCCTCTCTAAAAGTAAAGTTATCCTTTGTATAAGTTGGTCCTCATCCCCACCTCCCTCGTTCCTATGTACGTATCAATATTTCATGTTTCCATCTATCTAAATATCAATTTCATTCTCATCATCATCATCCAATCCATGACCAAGTGTATTAAAAAAATATACTACATCCTCTGTGTGTCCATTATACGTCAACCATCATATCCCATGTCAGTACACTTATGGGAATCCATAACCACCATAAACATATACATTTATGTTTTATACCACAGTCCATTATTCCCAACAGATTATTTTACTACTAAAATATGATCTATAATTTCCTCTGTAGGAAGGAACATTATACCATAGTCCATTAAATACGATGATACACCTACTTATACTATATCTTAAGGGATAGTGGGGGGGGATTGAAAAGTTATCAATCTATTCCCTCTCTATCATGGGTGTTGGAGAAAATATCCCCAAAACATTTTGTCTTAGGTTTCCCTACCGATCTAGGTGGGGTTGAGTATGAAATCAAAAAATATAGAATAATATCACACACAATCACACTAAGGAAAATTATATAGTCTTAGAATAATCCGATGTTATCATCACATAGGACACATGGCTCCCATCGCTAAGGTATAAATATAAATTAAGAATACATTTATCAAATTCAATATTATTTCATTAAATATTATGTTCTATTAGTCCATTTCCATTTCCAAGATTAATACTTTAATCTTCCAAGACAAGTGTCGACTGCAATTTTGATTGTTTTATTATATTATCAATTATATCATCATCATATACACACATCCATAATCGACCTCATTATTACATTTACTAAATTATCAATTCATAAACATTCAGGTATTCTAGGACAAAACCCATGAAATTACATAAAGTATTCACTCATAGTGCATAGTATCAAACATCATCCTATAGTACAAAAGGTATCATATAAATAACATTTTCCAATTTTTAATTGAGTAAGAATCATCCTAGATATAAGAATCGAAGAAAATACCTATTATAACCTTTCCCCAACCACCCTAGTGTCCCAATCCATTGTGGATAAAATCATATCTGACATATTGTCCCAACATCATCAATATAAATACCCCCTCATTCCATCACAATCATTATAATCTGAACTCCATACCCTTACAATCATCAAAACTAAAAAAATTTCCTCCATAATTACCATGTTATTCCCCACCCATTATATATCATCATACCAATCATATTGTTTTATAAATCAATCATATTAAGGATATATGTTAATTGAGTATAAAAAAAATATTATATATTTTTACACACATTTTTAAAATAAATAATGGTCATCAGATAAAGGAATTTATGCCTCAAAAAATCATCGTTAGTATCACTCATCCCTAATGAATTCATATTTAATAAACAAATATATTAATTTAAACATTAATTAACTAGTTTATGATGCATTGGTTTTCTATGTTAATCTTTCCATAACAGTTTCCAGAAGTAGCTACCATCAACATATTTGGCTTCAAGAAATAATTTTTTTGTTTTAAAAATTTAATGATGATATGTAATTACTCTTATCATTCCTCTTTAATTTAAATAATAATAACATCTGACTTTATTTTTTTTATCAATTTCAAGAATTCAACCATTCTTAACAACAAAAACAAAAAACATATTTGTAGATAGAAAATTGTATAGTAAATATCTGGAGGCATTATACAACATTTTTAATCATAAAGTACATGTGATCACTCATTTAAAAATTCAATTAATTCCCATATCATGATATATTAAAATACTTATCATGTGTTAATCATTATTTCAAAAATACTCATTCCCCAATTATATAAACAATTATCATCATAAATATGTTAACTAGTTTTTGATTCTACCATACAATTATTCTTTTTTCTCTGATGAATTTTTTATAATAATTAGCATTATTATATATCATTTGAGAATATCAAAAAAGAAAATCTAACACTATACAATTCTATATCATCAAATATTACAAAAGTGTTTATTATAATAATTTTAGTTCAGTAATAACAACATTCATTTAAATCATGTAATAATTTTCCGTTTAGAAATCTCTAATTCCTAGAATTATATAATAATTTATAAATTATTATATGGTACAATTTCTATATTATTAAATAATATTTTGAAAAATAATGATTACCCAATTTTAATCACTCAAATTTTTTATTATGGTGTACAATTCTAATTTATCTAGAAACACATCCATTTAAACACATTAATTACCATATATGAAATAATATTTAATATATTTCTTGAACAATTTCTGTCAAATTCCCTCAATGGGAAAATAATATTATAGGATTGGATAATAATTTCTCCCCCTGTGAGAATTCGTATAATCTTTAGTGTTTGGAGTTTCAATCATTGGTTTGAGTAATATTTAAATTTCAGGTTGTATTAATAATAACACCTTAACAAGTGAATTTATAGATTCTTAATATAATCATGCTTGTCAATATCTTGTTAATTCCCAAAAATAAGAGAATTTAATTCTTTCACAATTGTCATTTATTAAAAAAGGATGAAATATATCTATAACATAATATATTCTTATTTAAATTCCATATATAAAAGTATTTCATTATAAAAATTAAAACACATGCATTCCATCTTCTCATTTTAATGATTTATGTATTTATAGATTATCAAATAGTAATTAATGTGATTATTAAAAATTATTATAATATTACAGTTAATCACATCGAACTAAATGGAGAAGTAAATATCATGATAAATTCCCACTTTTACAAAAAAAAAAGAGAAGTCAAATATGCCTTCCCTAGAGAATAGATTCTTAACACAACTACTACTCACGAATAGGAGAGATAATGTGACTTTCGCAAGTCTAAAATCCACAATTAAGAAGGTCAAATCAATATTAAATAAACATTAAGGGAATGATTGAATTTATTACAGGTTTTTTGGATGAGAGAGAATTGAAGTAAATTTCAGAGATAGGTTCATCCATTTTTAAAATAATAGAAGATCACAATTTTTGTTATCTCAAAAATTAATACAATCAACATTTATTCATTTTGGTTTTAATTTTGAAAACTAAATCATGAATCATTTAAATATTATTAAATTTTTATTTTATTTAAAATTATTCAAAGGATAATGAAATCATTTTTCTCAAAAATTTAATCCTTTAAAAATAAGTAAAAGAATATATATTTATAAAACAGGGTTAAAATCATACATTTGGGACTTAAATAGATACCTATATGTGGGTAATATTTACTACATAATGGTAACATGGTATTAATCATTCATGGTTGGATATCCTGATCAGGGTATTAAAAATTTGGTTGTTTCCCTTATATGGATTAAATATTTAACAGAGTATCCTTATGCAACCAAGGAAATAGTGGGCTAAACTTTATATATTAAATCAGGTACCTTTATAAAAGCTCCAAAAACCTTATTGTCCCCTTATGTGATCTTTAACATCCCATGGTTACTCTTATAGTAGACCACTTTCATGCGAATACCTTTACACTACCTTGGGAAGATAGAATTTAACCTTATAGTATTTAAAAATAACTGTTTCATAGCTATTCAAATATATCTTTACATTTACACAACAGATAGTCTCCATGATACCTTTATGTATCCTTCAGAATAATCATCCTACCTTTACACATAAGGGGTTATTTCCATAAGGTTAAAATAATTTTTCATATTTTTAAAATAAAACCATTTATAAAGCTTAGAAATTACTTATAAAACTTATAAAATTATTTGAAAAAAATTACACTTTAAAAACATAATTGGGACTTCGAGTTGAACCCAATTTTGGTTAAACTCAAAAATTTATTTAAAAATTAAAATCATTTCCAAATAAATTATTAAAATATTTTAAATTACATTATAAATTCCAAAACCATTTAAAAAAAATTCAAAATATAATAAACTCTTCTAAACTACTAGAAATCATATATTTATAAAATAAGGCTTGAAAATATTTTTTTTTTACTTTAAAACATCACTGACCTAACTTTCAAAAGATCAATTGAAATACCACACTCAAATTGGACATGGCTGAGGAATTTAAGGTATCCAATATAGAAGGTGCATTTAGATAAATTGTAAATTAGATAATGTTACATTAATTTATCCATAAAATATATAGATTTTTATCATTCACAACACAAGAATTAAAGTAAACAATGATATCATCCAAAATCACTACTAGAAATATTAATAGGAATGGCTGATAAATCATATTCACTAAATCAATAAACACAAAAAGTGTATTTTTTTTGTTCCAGAATGAATTTCCATATAGTCAAAATACTCATATTGGTTTCAAAAATATATTTTCATAATATTGACATGCCTAACATGAATATGTGGGTATCTTGATCAATGTTTAATCTTATAGAACCACCATTCACCCAATTAATCAATTGTAGATATCATATTTTATAATAAATTTTAATTCATTATTAATAGAAACCTATTTCAACTTTTTATAGTTTATACATAAGTATATAAGCCCTTTATATTTCATAGGGAAGAGTACTAGAAATACCCCATGATATTTTCTTAGTCTGATGAACATTTTAGATTCAAGAACCTTTAATAATATTTTTATCTCCCTTAATTTGGGTGGGGCATGTAGTAAAGAAGATCATATATTGATTGTATTCTGGCAACTAAGTTGATGGTAAATTCCACATTCCACTAGGGAGGAAGTCGCAAAAATTCATTTGTTAACAAATAAGGTTAAATGATCCCAACATGAGGTAAGAATTTCCTCTCCTTGGTATCATCTATCCCAAGAACAAGATAATCCATCTATTTTATGATCACATATACCTATCCCTAATCAGGACCTACATAGCTTGTTTAGAAATTCCCTCTCCATGGAGTGTGTATTGAATACTATTATTATATGAGAAATATAATTTCTTGTTATAAATGTCTATACTTTTTTGAAAATGAGTTAGCCAATCCATTCATGAAATGAAATAAATGATTTTTATAGGAAGAGGATTAAGGTCCTAGTGATTTCCAAATGATACCACTACAGATGCATAGTTTGGAAAGTTCATGAAATTTTATATCCAATATATCAAAATAGTATCGAGGCATATATATGAGGGAATGCTTTTCAATTTATGTTCAATAAGAAAGTAAAATTTTCTAAAAAATAATAATTTGAAGAGCTTGTATTGAAGAAAAAAATGTTAAAGTAGATGATAAAAAATAATACCTCTAACACTATATGGACATGCTCTAGTCTCACAAATAAGTATCCCTAAGCAATACACTCCAGATTTGTACCTATACTAACCCTGAAATATATACACATGTCTATAAGACTGTACCATATCTAATCATCCTTGACTAGATCATCCAGATTGTGAAAGACTTCCACCGTTAGTTTATACAGATATCACGTATGGTGTTCTGGATTTTGATGAGATTGCTTCCAAATTCTCCCGGATGTAACTCATTGAAAAAACAATACTACATGGTTGTATTACAAACAAAAGTGGAACTTTTTTTCATTGAAATTATAATTAGGATTTCTGTGGTCATTTTAAACACACTAATTTCACTAAAAATGATCTTCTCTCATTATGATATTAAGGTATTCAACCACCGTAGCCTCTATGGTCAGATTCTCCTTTACTTTCTTCATCTATCTATCTGTTTTGACTACCAAAAGAGTTGTCGACTAGGTTCTGAATAAATAGTGTACCACACACTCTTGAACCTCCTTTATTACTAATCTCTAGGAGAATGGATATCTTTACTACTGTAAATATTGTTTGAATATTAGAGATAATAAAATATCTTTTAAGGGTATCTTTATGTATCATTTACATAAACATATCTTTGTATTCCTTATATTAACTAGTATAATTTGAAGTGGATATGGTCCATAAATATGGTAGTGTATTCCATGATTTTTATTAAAACTAACTAGATATTCATAAAATCATTCTATTTCAACCAAAGTTGTGGTTTTTGGTTATATTTTTTAAATAATAAATCTTGAAAACCTTCCCAGGTAAGGTCGTGGGCTTTCTTAGCTTCAAGAATCACATGCCAACAATGTCATGTTTCCCCTTTTAACTTTAATGTGGATATAAAACTCTATGTTTCTTGGGGTTTTTGATTCATTGAAAGATGGAGTATAGATGATTAATCCAATACTTGTTCTTTTGAGGAGATACATCACCCTAAAAATTCATAGGATAGTGAAACTAAAAATCCCTCATGATATTAGAGGTCATGGGATCCTTCCATAGAGATCCTTGACCTACTACTTGAAGAAATTTAGTGAGCCACTCTATAACACAAGGGTGAACTATCAGCTAAACTGGCATCACATTCTCATTTCCCCATTTTTTTACTTGGAAGAAGATGGTCATCTTGGTTCAAACCTCTAAAGTAAAATAAATAATAATATCAACTTTCTTTACAAAAGGATAAAACTCAGGGATTTAACTTCACTATATCATTCAAGTTTACCTTATTATTTTCTCTCTCAAACTTTAATTTATCAAATTAATTTTTTATTTACATACATTTTTAAAATAGTTATAGAACAATTCCAGAAACATAAATGATCATATAGAATAAAATTAATGCATTCCCTTAGTATATTAAAAAATATTCTAGTAATCATAAAAAATTAAAGAAGTTATCTATAAAATGAATCAGGTGTTAGCCCATATTATACTAATCATTAATATTAAAAATATATGTGATATAATATTAATATAGTATTATTAATTCTATAAGAAACCGGTTCTTGTTTTAGAGGTACGGGCTTCTTCTTTTCCTTTCCTTAAGTGATTTTTAGAAAATACGGAAAATGGGGAAAAATCCAAAATTTTGGAACTACACGTCGTGTACTTTATCCACACACTGTGTACTTTTGGCCATGTTGGGATAAGTACACAAGGCGTGTGGCCATGCCGGGGACGAAGGGTGTAGGAACCGACTACACGCTGTGTAGTGGTACCTTACACGCTGTGTAGTCAGTCGGCAGGCTTAAACAGTAAGGTGGTGGCGTCGCCGCCAACTGGGCGACAGTACATGTCGTGTACTCGAGAGTACATGTCGTGTACTCATGTCGTCGTTTGAACAGTGTGACGGTGCCTCCAAATGAACAGTTATATGAAGGGAGTACACGTCGTGTACTTGGAAGTACATGCCGTGTACATTATTTTTTCGTCTTAAAACAGGTAGTAGCCTCCTCATTTGGCAGAGTAGGCACTTGAGCCATTTTGAAGCCAAATGAGGAGGCATGATCTTTGAAGATCCACCGGGCGTTCGTCTGGAATCCGTTTTGGCTTCAGACGATCTCGTTGGAACCGAACGGGTAAGCCCTCTCCTCTACTGGTACCGTTCTTGCTAATTATTTTCCTAATGTAAGTTATTTATGTTTGAAGGGGTTTTGTTCATTGTCAGATCTACACCGTTCTTAGGCGTTTCTGGTGCCGGTGTTCGGGTATAGCGTTCGTTGACGTATAAGGTAGGTGGCTTTGGGTTCATTTTCCAACTGTCGTGCGTTTTTGTGCGTTTTTCTGCCACGAACCCAAGTTGGGGTGTCATGTGGCTGAGGTCATTGCTATATTTAATGCCTAGAATTTCATAGGTGATTAAATCGTGATAATAAAATGCTCTTTGGGATCATTGCTTGGATCAGGAACCACCCCCTGGGTGTGTTTCACTGTTTAGCCGTTTGTCCAGGATACCCGAGGGTATGCCTTTAAGGTAGTAATAGTAGAATTTCCTTGAGGGGAATTACTTGTTACTACTTGTTTACATGTTGGGAATGGCCCGGTTACTTGTTCAGCCTGAGGGCGTTGTTGTGATTAGCCTGAGGGCGTGACTGTTTTAGCCCGAGGGATGTCGTTATTCCGCCTGAGGGAAACCTTTCGTGCCCGAGGGCTTGACTTCTGTGCCTGAGGGCGATACTTCGTATGCCTGAGGGTGAGAATTCTGTATGGCCTGAGGTCAAGCCTAAGGGCGTGGTTACTATCTAAGCCTGAGGGCGTGGTTACTCTCTATGCCTGAGGGCGTGGTTACTATCTAAGTCTGAGGGCATGGTTACTATTTTAGCCTGAGGGCTTGGTGTTGTTGACACAAAAATGTTACTAAATTAAAGTAATTAAATGAATAATAAAATGGAAATTTAACTGTTAAGTTAGTTATTTTTGAGTACTTCTTAGTTATTGCATTTTACTACTGCACACTTGTTGCATGTTTTACACACAGTTAAGCACGGGCCTTTGGTGGGTGCCTACTGAGATATATTTCTCACACCCTGTTTGGGTAACGCTTTTCGGCCTAAATAGATTGCATTGTTGTAGGTGTAGATAGGGGAAAGAGTCCCTATACAGGTACTTGACTTTTACTAAGGAGTAGGAGGGAATGGGACCGAGCCTAGGCTCGCGATGCCGCTGTTAGCTGTTTTCCTTGCTTTGATGTACTCTGTTTTCTGTCGTAATGTATTAATGTATAACATGTTCTAGCTGTTTTCTTAGAACTTGAAACATGTTTCATCATCACTTATATACTATTGGTTATATCCACTGCTGTAGTTATTTCAGTTGTGTATGTTTACTGCTTCTGCTGTTGTTGTATGTTTATTTTGTTATTCTGCTGCGCTACACTTTGACAATGAGGGCATAGTTTCCCCACTATTAGACCTGGGCCCTCGCTGTTAGTCGGGAGCCTCTGGCGTTTGGGGAAATGCGCTTGAGGTCACATGGCAAACCGGGCTCGGGGCACCCGTTGCATGGCACCTGGGTCTGGGATGTTACAAAGTGGTATCAAAGGGGTTTTTTTCTTGACTTACTATCTGGAGCCATAGTCAGGGATAGGACGGAAGGGTAGTTGGAAATAAGCAGGGCCCTGGCGTAGCTAACCCGTGTATAGGGAAAAGCCAGTATACCTCGTATTTTTCATTCCTTGGATTTTGCAATTTTATGGTTGATATGTTTTCACCGTTGGGTGATGCACATGGATTGTGCTGATAATATTTTATATGTGGGTTCTATTTAGTTGCAACCCGATGAGATGAGGGTATTCTGTCTCATGCATTGTATATGCACATGCTAGATATCACATGCCATGCATAGTTTCCATGCCATGTAGCTGCATTAGAAATTCGCATGTTGTTGTGATAGTTGTTGTGATAATAAAGCATGCTATTGTGATAGCTGCGTGATAAATACCGGCCTTGTGATTTTGTATTTTAGTTGAGCTTGTTTATAGAATGGATGCCAAACTTTGGTTTTGGGGAATATAAGCGCCCATTGACCGAAATTTGGTGGTTCATTGACTGATTGTTGGCTATAATACGTATAAGATGTCAGACATTGATTTGTGGGGAGTATGGGCCCCCACGGGTTGGAATTTGACACTTAGGTGTTGTTTTCAGTATTTTCTGGGTTCCAGAGAAGTTTATGAGGCATACTGTCCAGAAAACCCAGGACACATGTCGTGTAGGACCTCATACACGTCGTGTGTGTTCTTCTGTTCGGGAAGAAAATTGAACTTTTTGAGTACACGCCGTTTACCCTGATTACTCGCCGTGTAGTCTCTTCCCATATCACAAACCATGTGGGCAGTGACACGGGGTAGGGAAGGGCTTGGGTAAAACACACCGTGTAGTTTTTGTACACGCTGCGTAGTGTTGACCCAGAGTCTGACCGTGTAACTAACAACACGGGTCGGTGACCTCCTTGACAGAACACGCCGTGTTAGTTATGGACACGCTGTGTAGTGAGACCTGGGGACTCGGCCACGTAAATAACAACACGGGCTGGTGTCACCTCTTTCAGAACATGCCGTGTACCTTTGGGACACGCTGTGTAGTCTTGTAAGAGGACAGATTGTGTGGAGTTAGTCGTGTGGCTGGGAAACGGGGTGGAGTACATGCCGTGTTCGGGTGTAACACGCCATGTAGAGTAAAGCTGAGAAGTCGGCCGTGTCACAAATGACACGGACAGTTGGAAAATAACACTGAACACGCCGTAAAGGTATTATACATGCCATGTAGTTTTGTTGAATGGAAGCCATGTGGCTTAGCCATGTGGAAGGACCCGAGCAGGGGAAGGGAAGTCAAGTACACGCCGTGTAGTCATTGTACACACCGTGTAGTCTTGTTTTTCCAACTTTCAATACCTTCTTCCTCTTGTTCCCTTTGTTGATCCTTTGCTTTCAGTCTTAATAATCTAGAATCGGAGGATTTCTTTTGACCTTGTAGAGTCATGCCGCCTAGATGACCGCGAGTTGTTTGCCAAAATAGAGGCGATGATTATACTCCGGAGATGGTGGGCCATGGGCTACCAGTTGAACAACCAGCAGAGCCAGATGCAGCACCAGTTGTTATACCGGACACGGGCGCGGAGGTGCATTTTTGTGAAGGCTTATTGCAGTTCATTAAGACCTTTCAGGGAGCACCGCAGGCTGCCACATCTATGGCCGAGCTGACGCGTATCTTTCAGCAGCAGCATCAGCCTACGTTTTCTGGGGATGGCGGACCACAGGCTACAGAGTCTTGGCTAGGATAGATGCAGAATATTTTAGAGCATCTTAAGACGCCTCCAGGGCGGAGGGTCAAGCTTGCGACTTACATGCTTCGTGATTCCACCAAGAGGTGGTGGGATGTTACCACCCAGTCAGAGCATCACAGGGAGATGGAATGGGAGGATTTTCAGACAGTCTGCTATGAATTCTTCTTTCCCGAGATGATGAGGGTAGATAGAGCTCGAGAGTTCATGAATCTGCAGCAGGGCGCTATGTCAGTGATGAACTACTCTGCTCGTTTTACAGAGCATCAGCGTTTTGCACCCGTGCTGGTGGGTGATGAGACGCTGAGAGCCAGACGTTTTGAGGATGGTCTTCGGTATGACATCCGAGTGCTGGTGAATGTTTTCAGGTTGCCTACTATACACGCGATTGTGAATCAGGCGTTGATTACAGAGAGGAACCTACGAGAATCTAGTGGTGTGGGCCAGGGCGGTTCAGCACCAGTTACTGGTACTATTTCTGCTGGCAAGAGGAAGAGACAGATGGACTTCTCTCAGGGCGGTAGTACCAGTCAGGCAGCTTCTTCAGGTGGCCCAATCAGGTGCTACCAGTGTGGCAGAGAGGGGCACAAGAGGCCGCAGTGTCCACGAGACCCAGTGGAGTGCCGAGCTTGCCAAAAAATGGGTCATTTGTAGTGCTTTTGTAGGGCGTATCCACCAGTGTCTAGTGAGAGGGGTTCTGTGCAGACTCCGCATGCGGGAGTAGGACTAGTGGCCTCTTACCAGTCTGGAAACTAGAATAAGTCAGGGTGTGCAGGCAGAGATGGTGGTCGTGGCTGTGGTAGCCAGACACCAGAATCTCAGAGGCAGCAGGGCGGGACAGCTCAGGGTAGCCAGGCTGTGTCGCAGGGCCGCAACACTAGACATGCATATGCAGTGCAACAGACCCAGCAGGAGAAGGATCCCGGACCTTTGACAGTCAAAGGTACTATTCTAGTAGCTTCTGTCTTTTCTTCAGTACTTTTTGATACGGGTGCTACGCATAGTTTCATATCTGTACCTGTTGTGAAGAGTTATGGGCTCAGGGCTTTTTCTTCTTCTGATATCATGACGCTAGACACTCCATTGGGGACTAGAACGGATGGTGTCCGTCAGTGAAAGGAGTGCCCCCTTGAGGTTGATGGGTGTCACTTCCTTTGGGACCTCTATGTCTTAGAGATGACGAGATGTGATGTCATTCTCCGGATGGACTGGTCGATTACCTTCCGAGATTTTGTAGACTACTATCGTCACAGTGTGCATTTCACGTCACCAGAGGGTGGAGAGTTTCTATACAAGGGAAAATGGGATGTTCAGGCGAGTCGAGCTGGACCAGAGCATCATGGGCAAGGTGGAGTCACAGCCCAGATTGCGAGCTTATATCTGGATGACCATGGGACTTGTCAGACGGATTTCCCTCCAGTTGTCGATCGGTTCATGTATGTCTTCCCAGACGAATTTTCAGGTCTACCCCCGGTGCGTGAGGTGGATTTCTCTCTTTAGCTTGTACCAGGAGAAGCACCGGTGTCCATTCCTCCTTATAGGATGGCCATGCCTGAGTTTCAAGAGCTCAAGAGGCAGTTATAGGAGCTATAGGCAAAGGGTTTTATCAGACCCAATACTTCTCCTTGGGGTTCTCCGGTCCTTTTTTCGAAGAAGGAAGATGGTACCCTTAGGCTTTGCGTGGATTATAGGAAGCTGAACCAGTTGACGGTTAAGAACCGATATCCCTTGCTGAGGATAGATGATCTATTTGATCAGCTTTATGGAGGACGAGTGTTATCGAAGATTGACTTGAGATCCAGATATCATCAGCTGTGCATGAGACCATCTGATAAACCTCTCACAACTTTTAGGAGTAGGTATGGTCTATATGAGTATACGGTTATGCCGTTCGGACTCACGAACACACCAGCAGTTTTCATGGCTCTGATGAATCGTGTGTTCCATCTGTATCTTGAATCGTTTGTGGTAGTATTTTTTGACGACATCTTGGCGTACTCCAACACTCGACGTGACCATGCCACCCATCTTGAGATCGTATTGAGTACACTAAGAGAGCTTCGACTATATGCAAAGCTCTCAAAGTGACACTTTTGGATAGACCAGATTCACTTACTTGGTCACATTATCTCAGAGGTGGGAGTTGTAGTAGACCCAGAGAAGGTGAGAGCAGTAGTTTCCTGGGAGCAGCCCAAGAACGTGTTTGAGATACAAAGTTTCTTAGGGATGGCTGGTTACTACAGATGCTTTATACAGGACTTCTCCCGGTTAGAAGCACCATTGACAGGTCTGACTAAGAAGGGTGTGAAGTTCGTTTGGTCGGAAGCTTGTGAGGCAGCTTTTCAGGACCTGAAGGGAAGACTGACATCAGCACCGATCCTGATACTACCAGAGTAGGGGAAGAGCTATACAGTTTACTATGATGCATCAGTGATTGGGCTGGGATCTGTTTTGATGTAGGGCGACCGAGTTGTGGCGTACGGGTCTCGGTAGTTGAGGCCACATGAGAAGAATTACCCTACGCATGATCTCGAGTTGGCTGCAGTTGTGCATGAGTTGCGCTGTTGGAGACATTATCTATTTGGGGAGCATTTTGTGGTTTTCACAGACCACAAAAGCCTCAAGTATATATTTACTCAGCGTGACATGAATCTAATGGAGAGGAGGTGGGTCGAGTACCTATAGTCCTTCAATTTTGAGCATGCCTATACACCTGGTAATGGTAATGCAGTAGTTGATGCACTAAGGAGGAAGACTCAGTTACAGGCATTGCAGGAGGCCAGTGGTGAGTGGCAGCTTATGGTTTTCTTCTCTGAGATGCATCTAGAGGTGCATGACAGTCAGGGGCAGACATGTCATTTCTCGTTAGCTGTGACATCAACCCTCCTGGACAGAGTGAGGATGAGGCAGCTATCGGATTCAGAAGGACTAGTTCTATGGAAATCGGTGGCAAGTGCGGACCCTCCTCCTGGTTGTACGATAGGCGATGATGATTTTTTGTGTTTCCATGGATGTGTATGGGTTCCAAGGGATATATACGAGGAGCTAATGCAGGAGTTTTATGCTTCATCTTGGGCAGTTCATCCCGGGATTACCAAGATGTACCAAGACTTGAGACGTCAATACTGGTGGCCGGGTATGAAGAGAGAGATAGCTGGTTTTGTAATGAGGTGTTCCACCTGTCAGCAGGTGAAGGCAGAGCATCAGAGACCAGCTGGGCTGTTACAGCAATTTCCCATTCCGGAGTGGAAATGGGATGATGCCACGATGGATTTCATGACGGGATTGCTGAGGTCACCTCGAGGCAATGACGCCATATGGGTTGTTGTGGACAGACTTACGAAGGTAGCTCACTTCTTGCCGATCAAGGAGACCTTTGCTGTGAACGAGCTCGGAAGGCTGTATATCAGAGAGATCATACGTCTTCATGGGGTCCCTTGTTCTATCATTTCAGATAGGGATGCCCACTTCACGTCTCATTTCTGGCATAATTTTCAGAGGGCACTGGGTACACAGGTGCTCCTGATCACAACATACCACCCTCAGACAGATGGCCAGTCAGAGCGGACGATACAGGTGCTAGAGGACATGCTGCGCACATGCGTCCTAGACTTTTGGGGCTCTTGGGAGAATCATATACCCTTAGTCGAGTTTACCTATAACAATAGTTTTCAGGAAACTATTGAGATGGCACCATACGAGGCTTTATATGGTAGGCCATGCCGATCACCTTTGTGCTAGTTAGAGGCAGGTGAGGCAGCTTTACTGGGACCACAGCTCATGCAGGAGACATCTGAGTAGGTCCAGTTAATTCAGAAATGGATGGCTACCGCACAGTCTCGTCAGAAGTCTTATACTGATCGCCGCAGACAACCTTTGGAGTTCGTGGTTGGGGATCAGGATTTCTTGCGTGTTTCGCCAAGGCTGGGACAAAAACGGATCAGGAGACAGGGTAAGCTTTCACCGAGGTATGTGGGACTATTTGAGATTCTGGAGAGAGTCGGGCTGGTTGCCTATCGGTTGGAGTTACCTCAGCGGTACCGAGACATGTACGACGTCTTCCACATGTCTCAGTTGCGTCACTACCATTCAGACTCATCTCACACCTTTCAGCCAGAGGAGGTTGAGCTTCAGCATGATGCGTCATTTGAGGAGCATCTGATCCGTATCATTGACATGAGCACGAAGGTTCTCTGAGGCCGGTCAGTTCCTCTCATACGGGTGCTATGGCAGCATGGCCAAGTGCAGGACGAGACCTCGGTGAGGGAGGCCGACGTACGTGCTCAATATCCAGAGCTGTTCTGAGCTTTCTCTTCGCCACCCTTGAAAGGGAAATTCGGGGACGAATTGCTATAAGGGGGGAAGTTTGTAAGAAACCGGTTCTTGTTTTAGAGGTACAAGCTTCTTCTTTTCCTTTCCTTAAGTGATTTTGATAAAATATGGAAAATGGGGAAAAATCCTAAATTTTGGAACTACAGGTCGTGTACTTTATCCACACATCGTGTACATTTGGATGTGTTGGGATGAGTACACAGGGAATGTGGCCATGCCGGCGACGAATGGTGTAGAACCGACTACACGCCGTGTAGTGGTACCTTACACGCCGTGTAGTCAGTCTGAAGGCTTAAACAGTATGGCGGTGGCGTCGCCACCAGCTGGGCGACAGTACACGCTGTGTACTCGAGAGTACATGTCGTGTACTCATGTCGACGTTTGAACAGTGTGACAGTGCCGCCAAATGAACAGTTAAATGAAGGGAGTAAATGCCGTGTACTTAGAAGTACACGCCGTGTACATTGTTTTTTCGGCTTAAAACAGGAAGTAGCCTCCTCATTTGGTAGAGGAGGCACTTGATCCATTTTGAAGCTAGAGGAGGAGGCGACATGTTTGAAGATCCACTGGGCGTTCGTCTGGAATCCATTTTGACTTTGGACGATCTCGTTGGAACCGCATGGGTAAGCCCTCTCCTCTCCTGGTACTGTTCTTGCCAATTCTTCTCCTAATGTATGTTATTTATGTTTGAATGGGTTTTGTTCTTCGTCAGATCTATGTCGTTCTTGGGCGTTTCTGGAGCTGGCGTTCGTGTATAGCTTCTGTTGACGTATAAGGTAGGTGGATTTGGGTTCATTTTCCAACTGTCATGCGTTTTTGTGCGTTTTTGTGCCATGAACCCATGTTGGGGTGTCGTGTGGATGAGGCTGTTCCTATATTTAATTCCTAGAATTGCATAGGTGATTAAATCGTGATAATAAAATGCTTTTTGGGATCATTGCTTGGATCCGGAACCACCCTCGGGCTGTGTTTCGTTGTTTACCTATTTGGTAAGGATACCCGAGGGTATGCCTTTAAGGTAGTAATAGTAGAATTGCCTTGAGGGGAATTGCTTGTTACTGCTTGTTTACCTGTTGGGCATGGCCCTGTTACTTGTTCATCCTGAGGGCGTTGTTGTGATTAGCCTGAGGACATGACTGTTTTAGCCCGAGGGCTGTCATTATTCCGCCTGAGGGCAACCTTTCGTGCCTGAGGGCTTGACTTCTGTGCCTGAGGGCGACACTTTGTATGCCTGAGGGCGAGAATTCTATATGGCCTGAGGGTAAGCCTGGGTGCCTGGTTACTATCTAAGCCTGAGGGCATGGTTACTATCTAAGCCTGTGGGTGTGGTTACTATCTATGCCTGAGGGCGTGGTTACTATTTTAGCCTGAGGGGTTGGTGCTATTGAGCACAAAAATGTTACTAAATTAATGGAATTAAATGAATAATAAAATGGAAATTTAACCGTTAAGTTAGTTACTTTTGAGTAATACTTAGTTATTGCATTTTCCTACTGAACACTTGTTGCATGTTTTACACACAGTTGAGCACGGGCCTTTGGTGGGTTCCTACTGAGATATATTTCTCACACCCTATTTGGGTCACTCTTTTCGGCCCAAACAGATTACATTGCTATAGGTGTAGATAGGGGCAAGAGTCCCTATACAGGTACTTGGCTGTTGCTGAGGAGTAGGAGGGCATGGGACTGAGCCTATGCTCGCAAAGCCGCTGCTAGCTGTTTTTCTTGCTTTGTTGTACTCTATTTTCTACTGTACTGTATTGATGTATAACATGTTTTGTCTGTTTTCTTAGAACTTGAAACATGTAGCATCATCACTTATAAACTGTTGGTTATATCCACTGCTATAGTTATTTCAGTCGTGTATGTTTACTACTTTCGCTGTTGTTGTATGTTTATTTTGGTATTCTGCTGCGCTACACTTTGACAATGAGGGCATAGTTTCCCCACTATCAGACCTGGGCTCTCGCTACTATTCGGCAGCCTCTGGCATTTGGGGAAATGCGCTTGAGGTCACGTGGAGAACCAGGCTTGGGGTGCCCGTTTCGTGGAACCCAGGTCCGAGATGTTACAAATTCAATTTACATTATTTATCAACTGGTTCCAAAAATAATTTGATAAATAATGAAAAGAAATCATGTAGTATGGCATGATATCCTAGTAACTCCTACCTAACTATTCCTAGTATGATGTTTGATAACAAATGAAATGTAACTAACTCTAAGGATAAATGAAAGAGGGTTCTCTTATTAACCATGGCGACTCATGATTACACCATATGTATGTAACCAGTTATATTTAAAAGTTATTTCTTGAGTCTCGACATCCCTATAATCTTTTCAATATCCATGTACTATACCCCATAACCCATGAAGTGGGATCTAATACCACTTTGTAATGTTTATTACCTGGGTACCTGAATAGAACATATCCCATGTGTAATACTCCATGATTTCAATATGTATTTAACTTTAAATAATTCTCATGTGTTTGATAGCTTGTGATACATGTAATTCTGAAAATGAAATGTAAAATTCCATGAATAATTATGGTAGAATATTAAAATAAAAAATTAAATAAATTAAAATATAACTAAATGGAAAAAAATAAGTGAAATTTCTAAAGGAGTGAATCCAAAATTAAATAAAAATACTACAAGGTTGAAATTTTCACCATCATGATCCACCATGAATATAATACCGAAAAATAATAATTATAAAATGAAATAAAACATTTTAAATAAGTTAAAAATATTGAAAATGAAATTAGAGAATAGGATGAATAATTTTAGAGATGTTTATAAGGCTATATATAGGACTTTAATGTGATTGTTAATATATGGTCATCGGTTATATAGTGGTTAGATATATGGTTGTTGAATATATGATCATTAAATATACTTGAATCTAATATGAATATTGAATTTTTTAATTGATAGTGACAATTTAAAAATAATATACTTCAAATACAATAGATAATTTGGGAAGGAAATATAAATACAATAATTAATTAAAACACTTTATTATAAAAATATGTATTTTTATTCATTATGTATAATTTTTTTTATTAAATAATGATTTGATTTGTTTATAAAATCAAAATAAATATTACAATATGAATTTATTTTTAAAATTTAATGGTTAGATGTTAAATAGTTAATTTTAATGGGATGAGATTAAAAACATTTAATGTTGAAAAGGAATATTTTTCAAAGAATTATTTTTCCTAAGTGTTGTATATTTGTTTCTAAATAAATTAATTTATTGAGGATTATTATAAAAAAATTAATTTTTTTTAAGAATAAAAATATACTAAATCACTTTTATTTAGTAATTTATATGAAATTAAATTAAGGGCACTTTTTTTCAAAAATCTATTTTGTGATAAAATTGTTTTTTTATATTTTAGTTATTTATATAAATGATAAATTTTATATATTTAAAAATTGAATTGTATTAAATTATTTTTAATTTTTTAATTTCAATTATTAAATTATGTTAGAGAATAATTTTCATGTTTGGAAAGAAAAAGTTTTCATGGTAAAAATTGACATATCATAGTAATGGTAAAATGAGGTAAAGGGTTAAAATTTAGTTGTGAAAGGTTAAAATATCTCTTAAATTGTGTCAAAATTTTTTTATGATGTTATCAAAAACCAATATCTATTATCTGCCTACTTTTGATCCATTTTACATATAATATGACAACCTTACACTTTGCTGAATGGGTATTAATGAAAATGCCCTTGAAAATCACTTATAATAGGACCCCCATATAACCCTAAAACCACTCTTTGATCTCGGATTTCAATTTAATACTACAAAAAAGTACCTCTCTTAAAAACTTATAAAATGTTTTTAGACTCTCATTCAATGAATGAGCCATAAATCCTTCATTCTGAAGGAACCTCTAACAAGGAGTGATTCTATCTAAGTAAGTATCTAGTTATTCACCATATTTTTCAATTTAATTTACATATATACTATTTCAAAATAACATCGACAACTATAATTATGTTATTTTAACACCATTAATCTTCAATAAAATTGATATTACTATAATATAACTCGATACTATAACTCATTCCTTACTATAGCAATTTGTTTTATCTCGGTTAAACCCCTGACATGAATGTTGTAATACAATATTCATTATTTATAAAATAAAATTAATATCATCACATTAATAATATTAACAAAATATATTATTGAGTAATTTATTTTATAAATATGGTTTTTATGTGAGTAACAAAAATAAGTGGTAATTAAAATGTTACTTTTTGTTACAATTAGATTATAAAAAACTTTCTTATTGTGGATTCCATTCTCAAAAACCACACCCATACATTTCATAAAATGAACATCAGACTACATATATGTAAACCACAAACCGGTTCATCTAGGTTATATACATAAAAATGATGTGTAATTTTTTATAAAAGAAAACTGAAAAATAAAAAGAAAATTTTACATTCCAGGACCGTTTCCTATCTAGGTTTTAGAGAATTAGAAAATTACATTACAAGTTAACAAGGCTTTATTAAAATAAAATAAATTAACTAAAATGTTTCATGAGGGATAACTCCATAATCGAAGCCTCCAGTCTTAGAACTTCTAAAAGGCCTATGAAAAATATATTAAAACATAAGGTGAGCATAATTTCTAATTATGTGGTTTTAAAACATGTGGAAACTAATAAGGAGTTTTAAATTTAATATAAAAGAAAAAAATCTTTTAATGATTGAAAATTAGGACCACAAAAATCATTTGTTCATTTGAAAATAAACACATTTTCTAAATGGATTACAAGTTATATAACATTTATAAAATCTATTTTATGAAATAATAAATATTTCTCCTGAAAAATAATTAACATTCCAAAATAATTACCAAAGAGACCTTGGATCAAAAAAAATTCATGATTTACTCCCAATACAACATAACATGGTGGACATAGTCCCATAAAGTAATCATGTATACTCTTTCTCCCAACATGGCATCTCATAAGACTCTAACATTGCCCAATGAACTGGAACACTATTTGGGTGAACCTATCATGTAATCTATAATGAGCTCACCCAAAACTATTTAGGTGCACCCATTATATAGTTGTCCAATGTCTCATATGGGTTTGGGTTTACTTCCAATCCCATCCAAGTTTAATTATTTCGATTTAAAAACATGTTAACTTGAATTTCATATCATAAAATGATGAATATTTTTTAAAACCATGAGCATCAGTATTCATATCATAAAAAGGAGTTCCTTGTACACACACACACACACACACACACACACATATATATATATATATATATCACAATAATAGTGGCTTTATATGAAATGATATATGTATATATATATATATATATTAATTTTCATATATATACAAAAAATATTTTTACATAATAAGATATATATATATATATGTGTGAATTTATTCACACACATATTGATATTATAATAAACTCAAGATTAATTATTCATATATATATATATATGTATAAATATCACTAAAAAATAAGAAAAATAAAAAAAATTTACAAAAAAATGATGCATATATATATACTTTAATCTATATAAATATATATCATAAATAAAACAGATTAAGGCAAATTGATACATATATATATTCAATTATATATATTTATCTATTAATAGTAGATTAAAAATTATCATTTCCTTGAATGATAAATATATATTTATATGTGTGTGTGCGTGTGATTGAATAAAATTGTTTCTAATAAAATGATATATTTATGTATATATACATACATATATTTTTTGGAAAAAGAAATTTTTTAAAATAAACAATAATTTGGTAAAATTTTAACTTAGATTGAAGCAGAACAAAAGTTCATAACACGTTAAATATATTTTCAAAAAATCAAATGTAAATAAAAAAACAATATTTAGAAATAATAATTCCCTTGATTTAAATAAAATAATAAAACTATATTCTCTTGCGGATTCAAACCGTAAACCACATCAAAATCTAACTGTTATTCATTATTGATCACCCAATGAACGTCCCCTTATATAGAATTAATTCTACTACACATGTATATATAAATTTTATTCTTGTCGGTTCTTATTTAGAAATAAATGGGTCACATTTATGATTTTTAGAGAAAGCATATTCCATGTTCGGATATACATATATTTTTGTATAATTAGTTGATTGTTAATTTTCTTTTATCATTAGACATCACAAACACATATTATAAGTATTATATATATATATATATTATTCCTACTCTATGTGTCTAATTATACTTCCCTAAATTTGGGGTTCCCATTTTGACTTCACCACACACCCATGCCACACATGATTCTCAAAATCTATTTTTTATCTTTTTTATCCATTTTATCTTTTTTTTCTTCTTCCATGTTTTCTACTTTTTTCTGTTTTAGAATTTCACATTTTATTCTTTTTTCCTTTTTTATAATTATTTGTTTTAGCATTTCTAAGTGATCATGTTTTATTTTTCTATACCTCAACTTATATTTTCTTTTTGTATCATTATATTAATTTTTAAAAGAACATTGTTAATTTATATTAATCCTTTATTATTATTATTTTAGTTTTTTAATATTCTTAATTTAAATAATAAATTATTAATACTGATATATTCATAAAAAATTATAATTCATAATTTCATGTAATAAAATATAAAAACGTAATTTAAAAATAATGATTTAATAATTCTCGCAATTCAAAATTTTGTAAATTTAAAATAATTAAAATGACATATAATATATATTACCTAAAACATTATATTAAATTTTTGTTAAAATAATAAGTTTTACCATTAATTATTTTTATTATTATTATTAACATAACATTTAATAATTTTTATTTTTATTTTTAAAAGAAAATATGTCATATTTTTTTTAAATAATGCCAAATATTAATTATAATTAGTGTCTTAAATATTACGTTTTAAATATATAAATTTCATTGCATAAGTATATTCTATTTTAAAATTTTAATTCATAAACAATCATTTTAAAATAAATTTAGTAATTAAAATAATATATTTTTATGAAAATAATCAAATAAATATATTTATATTAAAATATTATTTTAAATAGAATAATACTATAAAATATTATTTTATAATTAAATATTATTTCTTTAAATTTATAATTTATTAAATATTTTAACATAATATTTTAAAACTATAAATTTATCATAAAATCAAAGTTAATGAAATAAATTTAATTATAATAAAGGTAATATTAATAATAAGTTTAATAACATAATTTTAAATATTATAATTTTATATTGATTTATAAAACATAATTTATTATAAATAAGTTCATTTGTTGCACAATTATTTAATATTTTATAATTTTTTCGAATGTTACATTCTTCCCCCTTAAAAGAATCGCTCCCTCATAATTCATTCATTATACATAAGAAAATTTTAAATTTTCCATCTTTAGAATCAAGAAAAACTAGAATTTCTCAACATCAATACTCTACTGCTTAGATTTCCCTCAAACGACAATATCCAATCTTTAATGTTGTTTAGATGGCTACCTTGACACAATGTGTAAAACCCTGATCCCATTCTTATGGGTTCGGTACATAAAAATGATGAGTGTTTTTTTATAATATTTTTTTTACATTCTAGGACCATTACTGGTCTATGTTTTGGAGAATAGGAAATTACATTACAAGTTAACAAATCCATTCAAAAAATAAAATAAAATAACTAAACCAATTCATGTGCGCTAACTCCATAAGTGAATTAGTCCATCTTGGAACTTATAAAAGACCTCTAAAAATTATTATAAAACATATCGTTTTCAGAATTTCCCAGTAAGTGGTTTTTAAGACATGTGGAATCCAAGAAGGGTTTCTCTATCTAATATAAAAGTAAAATATCTTGTAATTATCAGAAATGAAAACAATAGAAATCATGAGTTCATTTTAAAATATACACTTTTTCTAAATAGACCTCAACATATTGATCCATTGGAAAATATTTTCTCTAAAATAATAAAAAATTATCTTTAAAACTCATTATAATTCATAAATAATTAACAGTGTCACCTTGGATCATAACATAAGGTCACATTTTACTCTAGAGACAACATAACATGGTGGACATAATCCCATAATTAAATCATGTTTACTCTATATCCCAACATGACATCTCATGAGACTAGAACATTACCTATTGCATTAGAGTGCTATCTAGGAACACCCATAATGTTTTCTATAATGGATTTAACCGGTGCTATCTTCGTGCATCCATTTTAGAGTTGGAAAAATTCCAATAAGGTTTTAGGTTTACTCCCCATCCCATGCAAGTGAAATTCTTTGCAATTAAAATCATTTTATCTTTTATTTCATATCATAAAACCATGATGATTCATTAAAACCATGAGCATCGGTATTCATTTCGTTAAAGGGTATTATTTGGACACACACTCACACACACACACATATATATAACAATATAAATGTATCCTTTCATTAAAATATATATATATATATACACATTTATTTAAATAGATAATGATATTATAATAAAAACATGATTACTTAATCATATATATATATATATATATGTTTACATGTCATACAAAAACACTTTTACCTAAAATGACATGTTTATATATATAGTCTTATCAATATAAATAAATATAAAAAATAAAAGAGTTTAACATAAATTGATATATATACATAAATTTTTATACATGTATCTACTAATATCTGGTTAAAAATTAGTTTTTCTCTTAATGATAAATATATATATATATATACATAGATATATGTGTGTTTGGATAAAACTATTTCAAATGAAATGATATATTTATGTATCAATTCATACATATACTTGTTTAGTTATAAAAAAATTAACTTAAACATAAATTGGTAAAATTCACTAACTTTACTTGAATTTAGGATTCATTAAACATTAAATTATGTATATATATTTATAATAATATATAAATACATATATATATATTTGAATAACTTGAAAACATGAAAATAATGAATTCATTTATAAACATAAATTTTAGAAGATATTTTACATATATATATATATATATCTAGTGGAATAATATAAACATGGAATTTGGAAATATTATATAAATATATATATATACTCCCTTGATTGATAATAATTTAATTATAATCCCTAGAAAATAAATAAATTTCACACACCATTGGTTATCATAAATTTAAAATAAATAAATAAAATGTATTCCCTGTAGAAGAATAAATTCGAATTAAAACATAATCCAATTTTTTTTAATATAATTACACATCTTGTATATAAAAGAATAAACAATGTTCATAAACAATTAAATATATTTTCATAAAATAATAACTATAAGAAACAATTATTAAACATAATAATTCCCACAATTGATTTGTTGAAAATTAGAAAACCATCTCGTGTTGCGGCTTTGGACCCTTACACACTTCAAAATCTCACAGGTATTGATTGTTGAAAACCCAAAGAAAGGCCCACTATAAATTAATAATTCTAATACAAACACATATAAATTATATCTATGTTGGTTCTTCTTTTATAATAAATTGTTCATATTTAATCTTTTCATGCATGTTTATACCATCTTCAAATATACATATATTTTTATATAATTCATTGACTCTTACTTTTATTTTCATTTTCATTAAACATAACACACACATATTATAAGTATCTTAGATATATATATATATATATTATTCATACTTTATATGTGTTAGAAGACTTCCATAAAGTAGGGGTTCCCTTTTTCACTTCACCACATACCCATTACCCAAATGATTTTCAAAATTTATTATTTTTATCTTTTTTTATTCATTTCACCATTTTTATTATTTCACATTTTCTAAAAAAATGATTTTAGTGATTCATTTTTTCTCCCATTTGTTCTTTTTTTATTATAATTGTTATTTCTGTTTTGATTTTTTAAAATAATCATATCTCATTCTTTTTATCTCATTTTTATCCTCTTTTTTGTATCCTTAACCTTATTTTTAAAATAAAATTATTAATTGATATTTTATCCTTTATTATTATTGTTGGTCGGATTAGAGTACCCAAGAGGTGTGAATTGAGTATCTATAGAAATTTCTATTTAAAATGTTTTCTAAATGTTTCCCCAATAAAAAAATGCATCCCAATTAATCAAGGTAATATGGTTATAAATATTTGACTGTTCAAATAACATATCTCAAGATTCATTAATTATCAGTAATCTTAATATGAGTTATTGACATTACTTTTGAATCTATTCTAATAAGGAAATACAATTATAACTTCTGTCCAATATTAACTATCAAAGTAAATCTATTGATTTCTGAATTATATAGTAAAACAAAGAAAAATAAATTAAACAACATAGAGGATATAAAACATTTGGTTCAGTCTCAAGCCAAGACCTAATACACTCTACTTGGTGATCACCTTCCCCATGCAGTTTATATTAATAAACGTGATCCACACCCTGGATCGGGGTAAACAACAGTGCACATGACTCTCCATGTCACACGACCTCTTCCATAGTTTTACGTGGATATAAACTACCAGGTCACATAGGGACCTCTTCCACACTTATCTGTGGGAGAAAACAAGTTTAAAATGATATGAGATGAATCATATCTTGTGTCCTTTAGTTTATTTCATGAGACAGTGTTTGTTTTTATACAGGAAGACACACTGCTCGAAAGAAAAAAAATAATACACAGTAGAGATAAGATGACGAGATAAGGTTATAAGTGATCTGGCTATTATTAAATGCATCTTTTGAATTCTAGGATGAATCATATATAATAATCGAGTCCTCATGTGAGAAAAAAAGTATCACAAGTCTGGTTCTCTGATTTGTAGTTAGATCTGACTCATGTTCTTCGTGGAGTTGGGATTTTGAAGATGTTATTTTCTCTGATCTATGGTATCCCAGCTTTTTTATTACTGAATAATTATTGTGCTCTTCAGTTGTGTCTTGTTTCATGTTCTAGTTCTTTTCACAAATAATTCTCACACTTCTACTTCTCTAACACAATTCTCGTTTCAGGGCCACACTTTCCTTTTTATTCAAAGAGTTCATGTGTTGGAGCTGACAAGATGCATGTATTCTACACCTCATACCTGGTAAAGTTAGTTGAAATGTCTATAAATAAATATTAATTATATCAGATCATTTAAAAGACTCAAATATGATAGTTTTAAATTAAATTGAAAATGAAAAAACAGATTAAGGAATGGTGTCACATTCTATCTGGAAATGGTGTCACTTGGAAATGGTGTCACCATGAAATGGTGTCTTCTTCTTTTCCGTTGATTGCTGATACTGTCATGATGGCATAGTTGTATAGAGATCAGGAAATGGTAGCACAGATTCGGTGTTAGGATCACAGTTTCTGGTCTGGGTGTCTGGGTCATGGTGTCTGGGACATGGTGTTTGGTTCATGATATCTGGTTCACTGTGTCTGGGTCATGGTGTCTGGTTCATAGTGTCCGGTTCATGGTGTCTGGTTCACGATGTTTTGGTCATGGTGTCTGGGTCATGGTGTCTAGGTCACGGTGTCTGGTTCATGGTGTCTGGTTTACGGTGTCTGGGTCACGATGTCTGGTTCACGGTGTCTGGTCCTTTTCTAGAGAAACCAGAACTGGTGGTAGACTCATGATTTCTCAGAATTAGAAAAATTTCTGTATATAGACATAAGTAGTAATATTCACAGAATTAGTTAGACTTAATCATTAAAAAGATAAATTATTATAGACCAAAGTTAAATATAGTTCACAATAATCAAACATGATTTATATCAATTAAGATCTTGAGAAAATTTATGGAAAGAATAAAAAAATCATTCATCTTTACAAATGACTTAAAATAGATTAAAAAATATATATATGATTAGTGATCATTAAAACATGATTAAAACATGAGGAGTCCAAAAATATCCCCCTTTTGATGATCTCAAATCATATAGGCGAGATATCTGTTTGTAGTGTGTTATGTGTCCCTTAGTTCATGTGTCTCTCCCCTTTTTTGGATTATCAAAAAGGGAAAAAAAGTAAATAATAGAGTTGTTAATAAGAGTTCATAGTGCATTAGATGGAGAAAGATGTGTCATTACAAATAGTAGGAAACAAAAATACAAATATATCCCTATCAAAAGATAGTGTTCATGTTTCTTCAACATTAATTGTCTTCTCTTTTCCCTTGGCAGCAGCATCAGGAAAAGCCACAGGAGGAGAGGTAGAAGTTGAAGAAGGGAGTGAACCACTTATTAGAGAAGGAAGAGGGAGTCCTTCAAAAACAGAAGGGCCAAGGTAGGTTTGGTGGAGGACTGAGGCAATTTTGGGCCATTATTAATAGGTATGATCTAACTCGGAGACTGAGAGATAGACATAAAGGTAGAAGCAATGGAAGTGAATGAGGAAGGAGGCAAACACGGTCGCAAGGGTGAAGCTATAGGAGCAACAATTGTAGGGATCTGCACATGAAGAGAAGGCCTCAATAACATGATTAAGTCAGCAATAATCTACCCACCATAATACATTAATTTATTTATGTCATATTTATTCTCCAGAAATTTTCTATCAAAGGACTGAAATCTTTCATCTTCTCAACATGAGTTTTGAAGGCTTGAGTAATAGGAGGGATTTTCAGATTCCCTATAAGGTTCTTGAAATTCTTAATCATATCATGCTTTTTTAAAATACTATTAAAGAATAAATCCACCTTCTTATTAATTTCATCCTGAGCATCATTGAAAATCATTGAATGAATTCTTACCAAATCAAGAACTTTTTCATTATTCTTTACAACCACAAATAGAGACTCTTTCTCAATGCCACTAAGCACCGATTGAAGTTCTTCCTTAACAACCGTTCTGAGCAGATCACTATCAAAGGAGGCTTGAGATGACTATCAAGAGCTACTAGAAGCTGTAACAACTGATGTAAGGGACTTTAGTTGATTCAGAACTATTGACGCTCCTTTCGTCACAGAATCTAAAAATCGGAAAAGGGGAACATCTGAGCTCAAAGTGATTCAACCTTTGAAGAAAATATCAAAAATCGACAAAGTCATGAAAAAAGGATCAAAAGCAACTTCACCGCGAAAGTTATATCACTGTCGCGCAAGTCCACTTGCGCAACGCCCTTGGTCGCGCAAGTGACTTGCGCGACCTAAGTGGTAACCGCCCGGTAACCGCCCGGGGTCTTCTCCTCCCTATAAATAGACCCTGTGGGCCCCCCATTCTTGAGGATCTTTTTCCAGAAACTCGGATTGAAGCTCCTGACGCCCAAGTCTCTTCTCAAAGCTTCCGGAACACTTCTAAGGTAATTTCATACCCAGAACGGAAGATCTAAAGTGAGGAAGGAAGGCCTAAGTGTTGAAACTCATCAACACTTGCGCGCCTGAGTGGCCAGCCCTTAAGGGAAGTGGTCCCACTTGCGCGCCACCTTATTCCTTTGATAGAACTTGTGCGTCCCTTTTCTGTAAGAAACTCAAGAGAATTCTAAAGGCTTTAAAAAAAGAGTCACTCAAGTATTTCAATACTGGTTGACCATCGCGCAAGTACATCACATGTCGCGCAGGTATAACTGCGCGACCAATACTTGCGCGCCGCCGCAATACCTGCGCGCCTTCCAAGACTTGCGCGCCCCTTCCTTTTTGGGTGCCATTATTTCCCATTTCACCCCTCTTAAGTCATTACACCTTTCCTTTTCAAGATTCAGTCTTCAATACACTCTTCAAATCCATTTGTGGCATGATTTCATGATTTAACTTCTTTATCCAAAAGGAATTCAGTGAAATATCTCTCAAAACATAGTGATTTCAATATCCTTATGTCACTAAATATGGAGAGTTCATTCATTCAACATCATCCTTTAAGATAAGAGAATCATTAACCTGGGTCTCCTTTTCAGGAATAATCCCCAGTCATAAGTCCTCTAATTTGGGCATCCTTTTCAGGAGTAAGCCCCAAGTCCCTTAATTTGGGCATCCTTTTCAGGAAGAAGCCCCAATCTCAAATATAGGCATCCTACTCAGGAGTAAGTCCCAATCCTTAATCCTTAACCGGGGCTTCCTTTTAGAAATAAGTCCCAGTCATAATCTTTGGCTTCCTTTTATGGAATAAGCCCCAAGTCCCTTAAATTCTCTTTAACCAGTCCTAATTTACGTTTGATCTAGGATTCCTTCTCAGGAGTAAAACCCAGTTATCAATCCTATCCTAATTTGGGTTTCCTCTTCAGGAATAAGTCCCAAGTTAGAGTATTCAAATCTCCATGAAGCACATATTCCTTTATGGACCATGTTCCAAGATTTTCTCCCTAAAGTAAATCCTCTGTGCAGTCATACATACATAAGCCCCAAACCATTTCTTATGATTGCATCTTTCATGGCACAATTGTCTAAATTTTACCAATACCTCTTGTTTCTCACACCGATCATGACTCACGTGAGCTTAGAGTGTAAAAGTAATTGTGACATCCTTCTTTGAGCCATCAATCATAAACATTATACCCTTATTCAAACTACGTGGGTTTTGATTCCTTTTTCAAAACAAAGGATACGTAGGTAGCCCATCTATGGGTTCGATCCCAACTCTGAAATAATTCATGTCCTTCTGAATGATAATAAACTTCAAATGCCCCACTGAGTGGCTTTAAAACCAGCCTGGTCATCATAATGACCAAGAGACTTTTATATGAATGTTTTGAAGGTTACCATTGACCAAGAATCTCTAAATAGATATAGATGATTCTCTATTGATGAAGAACCTCGAATACATATAAAAGATTCTCTAAATTTCTTAAATATTTAATCATTGATTGTCAAAACTAAATAAAAAGATCATTTTATACTTGGTAATGTAATAAGGATTCACGAACAGAACTTAAATCTATAAAGAGAGTCCCGGAATAGACAATAATTCCCCTCAAAAAGGTGTGATGAGTCTGACCTCCCATCCTCTCGACCAATGCAAATTCCTAAGCCTCATCAGTCCACAAGCTAATGAGTGCCTACCTTCGTAAAGTAGGTCCAAATGGATGTGGAATCATTGGATGTTTCCGGTTCTACGAACAAACC
Organism: Viscum album; assembly: GCA_963277665.1. NCBI lineage: Eukaryota > Viridiplantae > Streptophyta > Magnoliopsida > Santalales > Viscaceae > Viscum > Viscum album. The sequence continues at coordinate 1,029,573,055 of OY728126.1, forward strand.
CTCTAGAAACCGATCGGAACGTTTGAATCTCCCATCCAGGAGGTCATCCCCGAATTCCAAGGGAAACAAAAAATGGTGAACCCGACGTGAATCCTTAACCAAGTTAAAATGATGTTTTACCTATTTTTTAAGCCCCTATTTAAAACTCAATAAGAGGGCTAACAAAAACAATCATTGGCATGTGTGCTCATCCAAAGGATGAAGTGGCTGAATTTTATCTTGATTACATCTGTTATATCAAACAGGCACTCTTTTCCAAGATCTTCTGTATTTCCATAATGGCTGCTCTCAAATTCACATCTGTGAATACTGCTGCTGTAAATACCACTGCTGCTATTCCTACTGGATCTTCATCCGCTCTGAGGATGACATCACCTACTCAGCATCTTCAACGCTGGGTATCAAATGCGCTGCTTAAGGAGTACCGTCAACATGGTACCATCCCAACTTTGGATGCTGCCCGACAGGCCCTCCAAGTGAACAACTCACACAAGTCGTCTGGACAACGACGACCAGTGATCAAGAGGCAGGCGGTGCTGACTACCGTCTCCAACCGTTTCGGGTCGTTATCCCCGGAACGCAATTTCCATTCACTCCCTTACTTTGAGGAAGTGAATGAGCAGGTCCCTCAGGGCTTTAATTCAAAAATACAAGAGTCCTTCCCGAGGGCTCCCATCAACAATCGCCGCCAGACTCGTGCGGCAGTGCGCCCTCAACATGATGAGGGTACCGACTCCAGGCATTCAGCTCAGGTTCCTCGAACCCAAGCAGGCAATACGAACCGCCAGAGACGGAATCCGGTTAACAATGGGCAGGTTTTCATCCCTTCCATCTACGGAGAAGTCCACCAACCTAACTTGGTGGCAAACAGCGATCAGACACACAAACCTTTCCGTTTTAATTCCGCTGTCCAGCAGACTCGTCTGGACGCATCACGCCAATCCCGCCAGGTAATTTCGGCGGAGTACTATAGGCAGGAACATACACCTGCTTATACATCATCAGTTAGTCAGCAGGCTTGCCTGACTACATATGCTGGATCTCGTCAACCGTGTTTGGTGAAGTGCAATCAGCAGGCACATACACCTTCTAGTAGTAATCAAGCCTACCAACAGTCTCGCTTGGTAGTGCTCGGAGAAGTCAGTCGGAAAGGTCCGATGACAAACAGGAGGTAGACTCAACTCTCTACCTCCACACTTGAGTACTGTCAGGATTCACTGACAAGAAAAGGAGGACAGGAGCAGGCACATACACCTACTCCAAACCCGGAATGGACGTATATTCCCGTTCCGGCGGCTGAAGTCACCAAGCATATTTTGTCAATGGTGAAAGAGCAGAAGAAAATTCCTGCTCATATTCTGGATGCTTGCCAGGATATCATAACAACTTCAGCATCATCTCTAGGAAAGACCCATAAATATTTCCCTATCAATGGAGTTAGACATCAACGATTCACTCTGGAACAGACACACACATCTGTTCCAGTCCAAGAGGGTTATGGGGCATACTCCCCCATATCATACGGACAACCAAGTCAGGAACATACACCTGATTTGAGTGGAGATCGTCAGCCTAACCTGACCATCTTTCCTGATCAGGCACATACACCTGCTCAGAGCAATCACTTTCATCATCAAGTGGTTTCTAAAGCGAGTAAGAAGGCATCTAAGAAAAAGATTCGCCCAACACAGTCAGGAGATCAAAGGACAATCTGTAACCAAGCCTTTCTCGATGCTGGAGTTCTTGAAGCCCTCAGACATTTATCTGTTGGAATTCAAGATTCTACTCCCTTAGTTCCCAATAACGGGAACAATAATTCTGAAGGTCTTCAACAGACACTTCCTCATGAAGGCTTGCTTCATGAAAATTCGGTCAATCTTGAAGTTTCTTCTTTAGATGAGAGCCACAGGAACCATCTGTGTGGTCAGAAGACCAAGGAGCAAGAGATCTCATCTTTTTCTGTAACCCATTATGGTGGTCCTCCCCATGATGATGAATTTCGCTGCGAAAGTCCTCTCCGCAGTAGTGATTCACATTGCCTGGAAAATACTCCAGTGGACAATGTAGTGCCGAGAAAGCCCTCTTATCTTGAGGCACTTGCAAATGCGAAACCAGTCATGTCTGATGCTTTATCGCTAGCAAGTGAAATACTTTCTCAATAAGAAGATAGCCCAGGGTGTAGGTCATTCTCCGAACCACCCATAAGTCATGCATCTTCTAGTTTGATCAATGATCTCTCTACCAATCTTGTTGCATCCGATGAAGCAACATGGAAACACCAACTCTGGTCAAAACAGGTAGAAGAATCTTCATTTAATGATAAAGAGGAAATGCTGAACATGAGGAAAAACTGGCAAAAAGTGGAGTACCAGTCATGTTTTGGCCTTTAGCTGACTCCCAGTATGATATTCCAAAGATGTTGACGGAAGATGGAGTCCATGATATTCGCCTCAACATGTGGAAAACTCTTTGTCAATTGAATAAGAAGGTATTATCTTATGATGAATATGAAAATCATCTTAAGATAATAGAAGGGCTACAACGTCAGATTGATTTGGCATCTCTATCAGTCTCTCGGTATCTGAAGGCTGAAAAGCAACAGAGAACCCTTCAACGTTCATGCCTTGGCGCACTAAGAAAATTGCGTCAATTAATTCCCAATGCTCCATCTGGTGTTCATATCAGAGGATGGGGTGTTCATGGAGCACTACATTTCACAGTGTTTTCCAGTCAGCAAAGCCCGCCGAAAATGGTCTCATGCAATGTTATTGCCCATGGCTGGCCACAGTCAATGGGCTCTGTTCATAATCAAAAGCTTGCTCAAGAACAGGCTTCAACTAGTTCCTCTCAAAATCAAGCATATAGAGAACAAGTTGTTGAATTGCTCTTACATCAAGAAGGCGAGAATATTGCACAAGCCTCTCATCTGGAGCAAACAAATCATCAAATGACAGAAGTCTTGGAAATCATCCAACTGTCTGTTGAACCAGGTGATAAAAGTGGATATAGGCTAATGCATCCAGCTAATTTCCAAACTAAGAATCGCAAGATCAAGAGAGATTTTAAGAAAGTCTCAGACATATCTTGTCAAGAGCCACCCCAGCTTGTTAGACTGGGGACTCCTTTAACCCAACCCTCAGAGTCAACAAATGGGATTCGAGGAGTTGAGCGGAATCAGCAGGAACATCCCCAGTTCACGAGACTGGGGACTCTTTCAAATCATCATTCCCCTTCTTAGAGAATATCGTTCTTTTATCGATTGGGGAAGAAGCCCCAAGAGGAACGAAGAGCCAAATTATCAGGAGATTCCCTCCAAGTTATAGCTCGTCAAGAAGTTCCTAAAAGATAAAATCAACAAAAGGCAATTTATCATCAAAGATATGAAAGAAGACAATATCACAGAAATGTTGATAGAAGGGATGCGATGCATTATGCATCAATCAATGTCATCAATTCCGTTGTTGCTAATCCACTAGAGGAGACTCACTCAGGGGACTCAGATGAAGAGCGTCCTGCTCAAGAAAATGTACGCACCGATACAAATGAAGAAGGTGTGCGTACACGAAGTCAAAGGATTACTCAGAACCTAGGTAATCCACTTCCTTTCTCCAAAAAGTATCCAACAAAGGGAGGGGAAAGAATCAGGTTACATATCCTTCCTCTGGAGAAGGTCAATCACTTTCGTTAGAGCAATGGTTTGCACAACAAGAGGAAGAAATGAATGAATTAAAAAGGTTGAATGCAGAACTACTTCAGAGTAGTCTTCTTCTTAAAATGCTGAAGTCTGACAGCCAAATGAATTTGTTGCAGTTACTAATATGGATCAAGAATATCCTCCTTTATCAGTACACCCTCAGAGGTCTAAACCTACGGGTCAAACGCAACTACGATTGGCAGTGCTACCATCAGTTGCAGCAACAACCACCACATCTGTCCAAGCTCCATTCATTGCACCTACTCAAGACCAGATTCAACCGGATGTTCCTCAAAAGTTAATAACCACTATTGAGTCATTAACAGCTAGGTTAGAAACCATGGAAGGGAAACGGGCGCAAGTTCAACCAGAAAAGAATGTTTACCCTGAATGGGTATATTCAATTTCTCCTCCATCCAGTTTTGGAAACCCTGTTTTCCCTACTTTCAATGGATCAGGAGACCCTGAACAACATTTGACGCATTACGTGTCTTGTTGTGATCCTATGATGGGAACTCCAGTATAAGGACCCGCACTTATTTCATACATAATCTTGAATTTAATCAAGAAAAAACTTCATTTTACATTAAGGATCTTTTCAAGTTCATAGCTTTAGAGAATTAAGACAAAACATTCATAACATTACACATTGTTACGTAGTGGATACCAAAAAAATAAGTTTCCATTTTCCACAGAATATAAAACATTAAAACATAAAAAAAGACTCCTTGACAATTCTTAAACATTTAACATGTCTTCATTCCTTGTATTACTCATCATTAACCTGTGAAAAATAATTTAAAAACTTGGGATGAGCACAAAAGCTCAGTAAGGTATGAAAAAGAAGGAAAAATCACATTAGTCCATGAATACGCATGACGTATGAAAACATTTTCAAAAGACATGCTTTCCACCCATAAAATCTTACTTAGCGTAACATGAGATTTACACAAGATCCACACAAACATAATTATAATCATAGAGTTATATTGGGGCATTACTTACATAATCTTGTAACCATCTTGGCTACCTTAAAATTTGTAACCCTCATGGCCACCTTACTTTGTGTAACCATCACAATTACACTTGGAGTAACCATACGGCCGACCTCCAACTTACTCATACCCAATGAATTGGAGGGAAATATAGGTCCCACCCTTCATAATAAACAATTCCCAATAACCAAAACATAATCATACAACATAAACAATAGCATAAAATCATAGACTTTGAATATTATAAAACATAATTTTAAAAGAGGATTTTAGAAGAAAAGTCCCTTATAAACATCATATACTTGAAGTGAGGCTTAATAGAGTGGATGCAATATGTATATACTCTGTAAATACACATAATGAAACATAATATAAACAAAACCCATCACACAAACAATTTAAATAGCACATAAATTATAAAGTAGAATGTTAACCCAAAGAATGGAAATCGGGTTAAGAATTCCCTTACCTTGGGCTTGCATTACTTAAAAATTGTTTAAACCTCTTGTATAATGGTTAAAATAGTGTTATTATTATTTTATAGAAATATTTTCATGTTTCTAACATCTTATATGGTCATTTCATAACCTCATTTCACTCCTTAATTGTTAGTATTTTGTTCCTTTCATTATTTTGGGTGAGTTCTTTTGTGATTTTCACAATCGGTTCATGATGAATCGTTCTTGTTGATTGGAAGTGAAACTCCAGAATTGGAATGGAGTAGTATTTACATAATTCCAGTACCATAAATTATACCATTTATCACTTTGGTGCTTTATATTATGATGATTTATAAGTTAAAACATTAATTATGTTCGTTTAGATAATTTAAGTGGTTCTTTGATAATTACAACTTCATTTAGTCTTATAAATTTGAATCATGAGTACAAAAGAATTCCAGAACCTTATATGATTCATAAAACATATATTATAACCTGGTTCAACCATATAAATGGTTTCATGACCAGACTTGAAAGAATTAATGGAGATTGAAAATACACCGTCCACGATATCGGTAATTCGACACAAATGGACAATGTTTTTTGATTCTTTAAATACGTGAGAGAGGAGAGGAATAATGATTTGTAATTTTCCATAAACATGACAACATCCAGAATATACATGATTCTGGAGATTTCATGCCTCTTGGATAAGAGGGGGTGAAGAACGAAGAGAAGGGAATCTTGAAATGAAGAAAACATGAGAAATTTCTTACAAAAATTCGGCAGCCTAACGGCGTCTCTTAAAATTTCTTAAAAATAAGATTGATGATAGGAATGGAATATCTCATCATTCATACAAAATTTGGACAGTAAGGGGAAATATTAAATGAAATATCCCAACAAAAGACAAAGGGAAAGGAATAGAATAACTTAAAATGGAAGGAAAGAATGAAAATGAAAGAGGATGTTTACCTCTTGATCTCTTCTCCTTGAGATCCTTCTTAAGGGCTTTGATTTTGGCCTTTTGGTGAGACCAGCAGCTCTAGGACGTGGGGAAGAAGATTGGGGAGGGTATTTTGCAGAAATTAGACAATGCTCAAGGCTTGAGAGGTGTGGGAGGAAGAGGGGAGTGAGGGTGATATTTATAGTGGAGGAGGGGAGGTATTTTAGATTATTCTAATTATTATTATAATATTTTTATCAAGACTATGAATAATCTCAAATCAAGTGGCCTTAATTAGTGAAAATATCAAGTGATTTCGAAGCATGTGGCCTTGCATCACTTATGATGTCATAAATAGTGCATTTTTACTGATAAATTGATTATACGGTATTTTATCGTATTTCACTATTCACTGAAAATTCAAGAGTTTCAGAAAAATACCAAAAATTTACCCCTACCATTTTTCGACGTGTAGAATTCAAAAATGAACCCCATTTTTCAAAAATAATTTTATAAATATTATTAATTTAATTTTTAAATAAGGTCACAGTTAATTCGAAAAATAACAATATTTAAGTGCAACTAGTTTTATGTGACATTGGAAAATTAATTAAGATCCCATTATCCTATTACCATGGGAAAATAAAATAATAATATTATTTACTATTCATGAGGTCATATTACTATTCATATTACTATTCATAAGGGCATGTTACTATTCACCAAAAAAACAAGTTTGTTCCATCAGACTCTAAATAACATACTGAACACAATTGTAGATGACAGTTTCTTGAAATTCAAAACATAGAAGAAATAAAATTATGTTTAAAGGATACTTATAAATATATACCTTAAACAAAATTTCAAGCATTTTCAATTTATTTTTAGAAAACCTTGGGATGTTACATTATCACCACCTTCTTGAAATTGCGTCCTCGCAATTTTATTTAATTATTAAACAACTGAGGGTATTTTTCCCTCATAGAATTTTCAGACTCCCATGTTGCTTCTTCAACCATGTGGTTTCTCCACAAAACCTTTACCTGGTGGATTACCTTATTCCGCAATACCTGTTCTCTTCGATCAAGAATCTGAACCGGTTTTTCTTTATAAGAAAGGTTCTCTTCTAGATGAACTTCTTCCGGCCTCAAGACATGTGATGAATCTGGAACATACTTTCTCAACATCGAAACATGAAAAACATTGTGTACCTGAAACAAGCTCGGAGGCAAAGCTACGCGGTACGCAACTGTTCCAACTTTATCCAAGATTTCAAAAGGACCGATGAACCGTGGACTTAGTTTCCCTTTCTTACCGAAACACATCACACTTTTCCAAGGAGATATTTTAAGGAAAACATGGTCACCTACCTTGAAAGATAAGTCTTTCCTTCTATTATCTGCATAACTTTTCTGCCTGCTCTTAGCTGTCCTCATGTATTGCTGGATTGTCCTCACTTTCTCAGCCACTTCTTCTACTAATTCTGGCCCCATCAACTTTCTTTCACCGACTTCATCCCAAAACGCAGGAGTCCGACACCGCTTTCCATACAAGGCCTCAAAAGGTGCCATCTGAATACTGGAATGGAAACTGTTATTATAAGAAAACTCAACTAGTGAAAGATTCTGATCCCAACTTCCCTGATAGTCCATTGAACAAGCTCGAAGCATATCCTACAAAGTTTGAATCGTTCATTCTGACTGCCCATCTGATTGATGATGAAAATCTGTACTGAAATTCAACTCTGTGCCCAAAGACTTCTGAAGTCCCTTCCAAAATTTAGAAGTGAACTTGGGATCTCAGTCATACACAATGGAAAGAGGAACTCCATGTAACCTGACAATCTCTTTGAGGTAAAATCGAGAAAGCTGATCTAATGTCATTGTATCTCGAATAGAAAGAAAATGAGCAGACTTTGTTAGCTGATCAAAAATAACCCATATCGCATTGTTACCTCGAGAAGTCTTTGGTAGTCCCACCACAAAATCCATGGATATATTCTCCCATTTTTATTTTGGCACTGGAAAAGGCTGAAGCATCCCCTTCGGTAACTGTCGCTCTGCTTTAACCTGCTGACATGTCAAACATTTCATTGTAAAATCAGCAATATCTCTTTTCATCCAATTCCACCAGTAATACTCCCGAAGGTCTCTGTACATCTTAGTACTTCCAGGATAAATAGAAAATAGAGAACTATGATCTTCACACAACAATTCATTCTTCATCGGGGAATCACAAGGCACACACAACCTTTTTCCAAACCTTAAAACACAATCTTTATCAAGATTAAATTCTGGAAACTTGCCCATTTTAACCAATTCTACCTTTTTCTTTAGCTCACGGTCTTCCCTCTATGCTTTCATAATTCTGTCTGACAACGAAGACTACACTGAAACCTGAAACAAAACAGATATATTCCCTGCACCAACAACTTCTAAGCCAAAATTTATCAAATCATTAATCAAGGGATCACGTTCCAAACGTAGCATGGTTAATGATGCATGATTTTTCCGACTTAAGGCATCCGCTACTTTTTTTGCTTTTCCAGGATGGTAATTAATCGTGCAGTCCTAATCATTTATCAGTTCTATCCATCTTCTCTGCCTCATGTTTAATTCCTTCTGAGTGAATATATACTAAAGACTTTTATGGTCAGTATATATTTGGCATTTGGTTCCGTATAGATGATGCCTCCATATTTTCAAAGCAAAAACCACAGCTGCCAATTCCAAATCATGTGTGGGATAATTCAGCTCATGAGGTTTAAGTTGTCTCGAAGCATAGGCAATTACCTAATCATTCTGCATCAAAACACAACCAAGTACCTTCAAAGAAGCATCACTGTAGATGACAAACTCACCATTCCGGGAAGGTAAGGCCAAAACTGGAGAACTCACCAATCTCTTCTTTAGTTCCTGAAAAAAACATCACATTCCTCTGTCCAAACAAATTTAACCCCTTTCCATGTTAACATAGTTATTGGGCTAGATAACCGTGCAAAGTTCTTAACAAAGCGTCAGTAATAACTTGCTAAGCCCAGAAAACTACGAATCTCTGTAACATTTGTGGGTCTTGGCCATTCATCAACTACTTTTGTTTTGGCAGGATCAACTGTTATTCCATCCTTATTTACAATGTGCCCAAGAAAAGAAATCTGTTGCAACCAAAAATCACACTTTCTGAATTTTCCATATAGTTTCTTTTCTTTTAAAGTTTGTAAAACAACCCTTAGATGTTTTTCATGCTCCTCTTTATTTTTAGAAAAAACTAGAATGTCATCAATAAATACAACCACAAACTTATCCAAGAACTCATGAAATACTCTATTCATAAGATTCATGAATACAACAGGTGCATTAGTTAACCCAAATGGCATAATAACAAATTCATAATGCCCATATCTAGTACGAAAGGCTGTTTTCGGGATGTCATCCTCCTTCACCTTCAGCTGATGGTATCCGGATCTCAAGTCAATCTTGGAAAAGTACTGAGCTCCCTGGAGCTGATCAAACAAGTCATCAATATGAGGAAAAGGATACATGTTTTTAACAGTGATGTTATTCAAAGCTCTATAATCAATGCAAAGTCTCATGGAACCATCTTTCTTTTTAACAAACAAAATAGGGGCTCCCCATGATGAAGTACTGGGACGAATGAATCCTTTGACAAGCAAATCCTGCAACTGATTTTTCAATTCAAGAAGTTCTATTGGAGCCATACGATATGGGGGTTTTGAAATTGGCTTAGCATCAGGAACTAAGTCAATTGTGAATTCGACTTCTCGTTTAGGTATGACACTGGGTAACTCCTCAGGAAAAACATCAAGGTATTCATTTACCACGGGCACATCATTAATTTGAATAGTTCCCTTGTTTTTAACAATATGAGCCAGATAACTTTCATTTCCATCTTTCAGTAGTTTCTCAGCTTCTTGATATGTTATCAATTGTATGGGTTCATTCTTGTATACAAACTGAAACTCTTTCTGAAAAACAACTTCTTTAGCTCTACAGTCTATCTTAGCATGATAATCAGAAAGCCAATCCATCCCCATAATAACTTCAAACTCGACTAAGGGTAAAACAACAAGGTTTGCAGGTAAAGTCTTTCCACATACCACAATATAAATATTCTTATAATTCCTCTTTGCTATAACATTTCCCCCTGGTGTTTTAACAACAAGTTCAGGTATCATTTTTTGAGGTGATATTTCCAATTCACTAGAAAATTTGTCAGAGATGAAGGAATGTGTAGACCCCATATCAAAAAAAAACTTTAGCAAAATATGAGTGAACAAACAAAGTACCTGATACAACTTCATTGGATGGCCCAACATCTGCTGACGTAGTCGCAAAGGATCTCACTACACCTTTCTGCTTGTAGTCTGGCTTCTTTGAATCATTTGGATCCCTCTTTGGACAGGCATTTTCATAGTGACCCATCTCAACACATTTAAAACACATTACAGTTTGCTTATCAGGATTAGTCTTTGGATCATTTTCATTGCAATCTCGGGCCATATGCCCAAACTTACCACATTTAAAACACTTCCCAGTTTTGATAAGACATTCCCCAGGGTGCTTCTTGCCACACTTTTCACAAACTGAAAACTTTATTTTCTTACCACCAGATATCATTGGTTGATTCTTACCCATTGTTTTCCAATTGGACCTCTTCCTCTCTTTGTTTCCAAATTGCATGTGATCGTCAGCAAACTCCATCTCTACCCTCTCAGCACATCGGACAAGTTTCTCGTAACTTTTGAATTCACGGGAGGCCAACTCCCTTCGATACCTTGGCTTCAATCATGAGTAAAAGCGGTTGATTTTTCTATCTAGATCCAGAATAAGATTTGGAGCATACCTCGCCAGTCGGGTGAAGATCGCCTCATACATAGCCACTGAATCTTCCTCCTTTTGTTTTAGTTCAAGGAATTGGTTCTCCATTCTAAGTCGCACCACCTTAGGAAAATATTTTTCAAGAAAAATAATTTTAAATTCATCCCACACTAAGTCATAAAAATCCTCTCTACCCCTGATATTCCTTACTATTGACCACCACTGACCAGCTTCCCCTTCAAAATGATAAATGGCAAGAATTACCTTTTTATTGTCCGAACAGCCCATAACATCAAATATCTTTTCAAGGGCTTTAATCCATCCTTCTGATGCCACTAGTTCAGAAGATCCATTCAATGCGGGAGGATGTTGTCTCATAAAATGTTCCACCACTGTCATGTTCTGTTGGGGTACCTCTATTTGTCCTCTTGCATGGATGCCACCACCATTTATTGCCTACGTTAGCTGAGCCATTACTGTCACAAACTGCTCGGTTCCAATCCCTACCATTCCGGGCTGTTGATCAGGAAGGATGTCATTCTGTCGGTGCCTATCCTCTTCAGCATCCATGTTCCTTCTGCGGACAACCATTCTAAACAAACATTTCTTAGATGAAGCAACGTGGTAATCTTTAAATGCTATGACAAATTAAACATAGGGTGAGAATTATTTATGGTATTCTATTAGCATCACCTTAACCCCTAAAGTTATCTAAACCTCCCTTTGATACCAACTATAAGGACCCGCACTTATTTCATACATAATCTTGAATTTAATCAAGAAAACACATCATTTTACATTGAGGATCTTTTAAAGTTCAGAGCTTTAGAGAATTAAGAAAAAACATTCATAACATTACACATTGTTACATAGTGGATACCATAAAATAAGTTCCCATTTTCCACAGAATATAAAACATTAAAACATAAAACAAGACTCCTTGACAATTCTTCAACATTTAACGTGTCTTCATTCCTTATATTACTCATAATTAACCTGTGAAAAATCATTTAAAAACTTGGGATGAGCACAAAAGCTCAGTAAGGTATGAAAAAGAAGGAAAAATCACATTAGTCCATGAATACGCATGATGTATGAAAACATTTTCAAAAGACATGCTTTCCACCCATAAAATCTTACTTAGAGTAACATGAGATTTACACAACATCCACACAAATATAATTATAATCATAGAGGTATATTGGGGCATTACTTACATAATCTTGTAACCATCTTGGCTACCTTAAAATTTGTAACCCTCACGGCTACCTTACTTTGTGTAACCATCACAGTTACACTTGGAGTAACCATACGGCCGGCCTCCAACTTACTCATACCCAATGCATTGGAAGGAAATATAGGTTCCACCCTTCATCATAAACAATTCCCAATAACCAAAACATAATCATACAACATAAACAATAGCATAAAATCATTGCCTTTGAATCTTATAAAACAGAATTTTAAAAGAGGATTTTAGAAGAAAAGTCCCTTATAAATATCATATACTTGAAGTGAGGCTTAATATAGTGGTTGTAATATGTATATAATTTGTAAATACACATAATGAAACATAATATAAACAAAACCCATCACACAAACAATTTAAATAGCACATAAATTATAAAGTAGAATGTTAACCCAAAGAATGGAAATCGGGTTAAGAATTCCCTTACCTTGGGCTTGCCTTACTTCAAAATTGTTTAAACCTCCTGTATAATGGTTAAAACAGTGTTATTAGTATTTTATAGAAAAATTTTCATGTTTATAACATCTTATATGGTCATTTCATAACCTCATTTCACCCCTTAATTGTTAGTATTTTGTTCCTTGCATTATTTTGGGTGAGTTCTTTTGTGATTTTCACAATCGGTTCATGATGAATCGTTCTTGTTGATTGGAAGTGAAACTCCAGAATTGGAATGGAGTAGTATTTAAATAATTCCAGTACCATAAATTATACCATTTATCACTTTGGTGCTTTATATGATGATGATTTATAAGTTAAAACATTAATTATGTTCGTTTAGATAATTTAAGTGGTTCTTTGATAATTACAACTTCATTTAGTCTTATAAATTTGAATCATGAGTACAAAAGAATTCCAGAACCATATATGATTCATAAAACATATATTATAACCTGGTTCAACCATATAAATGGTTTCATGACCAGACTTGAAAGAATTAATGGAGATTGAAAATACATCGTCCACGATATCGGTAATTCGACACAAATGGACAATGTTTTTTGATTCTTTAAATAAGTGAGAGAGGAGAGGAATAATGATTTGTAATTTTCCATAAACATGAAAACATCCAGAATATACATGATTCTGGAGATTTCATGCCTCTTGGATAAGAGGGGGTGAATAACGAATAGAAGGGAATCTTGAAATGAAGAAAACATGAGAAATTTCTTACAAAAATTCGGCAACCTAACGACGTCTCTTAAAATTTCATAAAAATAAGATTGATGAGAGGAATGGAATATCTCATCATTCATACAAAATTTGGACAGTAAGGGGAAATATTAAATGAAATATCCCAAAAAAATACAAAGGGAAAGGAAGAGAATAACATAAAATGGAAGGAAAGAATGAAAATGAAAGAGGATGTTTACCTCTTGATCTCTTCTCCTTGAGATCCTTCTTAAGGGCTTTGATTTTGGTCTTTTGGTGAGACCAGCAGCTCTAGGACGTGGGGAAGAAGATTGGGGAGGGAATTTGGCAGAAATTAGACAATTCTCAAGGCTTTAGAGGTGTGGGAGGAAGAGGGGAGTGAGGGTGATATTTATAGTGGAGGAGGGGAGGTATTTTAGATTATTTTAATTATTATTATAATATTTTTATCAAGACTATGAATAATCTCAAATGAAGTGGCCTTAATTAGTGAAAATATCAAGTGAGTTCGAAGCAAGTGGCCTTGCATAACTTATGATGTCATAAATAGTGCATTTTTACTGATAAATTGATTATACGGTATTTTATCGTATTTCACAATTCACTGAAAATTCAAGAGTTTCAGAAAAATACCAAAAATTTACCCGTACCATTTTTCGACGTGTAGAATTCAAAAATGAACCCCATTTTTCAAAAATAATTTTATAAATATTATTAATTTAATTTTTAAATAAGGTTACAGTTAATTCGAAAAATAACAATATTTAAGTGCAACTAGTTTTATGTGACATTGGAAAATTAATTAAGATCCCATTATCCTATTTCCATGGGAAAATAAAATAATATTATTATTTACTATTCATGAGGTCATATTACTATTCATATTATTATTCATAAGGGCATGTTACTATTCACCAAAAAACAAGTTTGTTCCATCAGACTCTAAATAACATACTAAACACAATTGTAGATGACAGTTTCTTCAAATTCAAAACATAGAAGAAATAAAATTATGTTTAAAAGATACTTATAAATATATACCTTAAACAAAATTTCGAGCATTTTCAATTTATTTTTAGAAAACCTTGGGATGTTACATCCAGAGCAGCAAGAAGCAGTGAAACTCAGATGCTTCATGCGAACCTTGCAAGGACCAGCTTTTGTCTGGTATACAAGCTTGCATTCCCGATCAATCATCGGATGGGAGGATCTTCGCCAAAAATTCCTTCTTTAGTTCAGCTCAACTTTTCCAAAAACGACAGTTTTAGATCTTACAAACTTCAAGCAAAGGGAGAATGAAAGAGTCTCTGATTTCATTGCTCGCTGGAAGGGATTAACGTATTCCCTTAGTTTAGCACTCCCTCAGGAAGAGCTGTTACCAATCTGTGTGGCAAATTTTTGTGACGAATTATGCACGCCATTGATCCCTGTGAAATACACAGGAGGGTTTCGAGACCTTACTTCAATCACTCAGCAGATAGAATATTCCCTTATACAGGCTAAGGTTAAATCTCGTGTAATTCCATCAGCTTCAGGAAGGAGAATGGGTAAAGAAGAAACTGCTACAGTTATGCTTAAACAAGCACCTGTACCCATTTTACTTCAAAACCTTCATCTTCTCGAAGGGCTCCACCTCCTGAACGCCAACAACAAAGGCCGTTTCGTTCAAATGATCAAAGAGATCAACAACGAAAACAATTTGAGGATTTGAAGAGTAGAACATACTCCTTCTGAAGTGAGCAAGTTTCTGGTTACTTCATTTCAGCTCTGGAAAATAATTTGGTTCAATTACCAGTGCCCAAGAGGCCAAACAAGGAAGGAGATGAAGACCGTCCCAATTATTTTCCCTTTCATCAAATGTTAGGGCATCTCATCCAGGAGTGTTTTTTCTTCAAAGACCTCCTGCAAAAGATGGTCAACTTGGGACATGTCAAGCTGAAAGGTTCTTCGACTCAGGTAGCATGTGTTACTGCTACAGTTCCAGAGGAGGAAGGTGAATGGAAAGAAGTCAAAAGCAGAAATGCACAGAAGTATGATGATTGGATGGTCAGAAAGACAATCAATCAGACGCATGCCATTTTGTGAACACAATTAAAGAAACCAATTGTGTCTTCTGCCATGAATATTGCGGTAAAACCCTCTTCGTAGAGGGAAAGTCCTCAAAGAAACGGTTTGATTCAAAGAAGAAAAAAAGAATCAGAAGAAGATGAGTATGTGTCAAAGCATAAATTGTCTTTGACTCTGGCAGACTTTATGCCATCTCCTTCAAAACCACGGGCACCGCCCCATCAAACGGCACAGCCTAAACAGGCTAGTCAGGCAGAGTCTTTATTAGATGAAGTGTTGATCTTCGGTTTTGTTAATATGATTCAATTAACAGATCTGTACTCCAGTCGTAATTTCAATTTTGATAAGCCTGAATTCCCTGTATCAAATAAGGGAATCCGAGGAAGTTCTAGTGGTTCAGGATACAGGGGAAGACGTGGATCTTTCCGAAGCCGCTACTCTAGTTCTACCCCTGCTAGCACTATGTATGCAGTAGAAACTCATGGTAGAGCCCTTCAGCGAGCTCAAAAAGAACAAGCAAGTTCTTCTGCTAATAGCCAACTCAGTCTTGGCACTGTTATTTTAGAAGACCGATTGAAGGTTCCATCTTCTTTATATGAGCAATTAAATGGATCTAATTGTTCTAATATTCCAAAACCAAGGATTTTTCCAACTTCTATCCCAATACAAGATGCATCATCTTCCAAAGCATCTTCTTCCAAGGTACCTGCTAAACCGCATATTCCTATTGGGAAACATAGACCTTTAAATCAAAAGTATGATATATTGAAACAATTCGCCCAAGTACCAGCCATGTTATCAATTTTGGATGCTTTGAATCTGTCAAAAGATCTTACGGAAGCACTCATCGAAGCCTTGTCAAGTCCTCAGGAGTTTGAAGCTAAAATTGCTGCAGCTGAAGTCTATCACATAGAGAATAATCCTGCAGAATGCCATGAAGTGATATCTTTTACTGATAAAGATGAATATGATGTTGTGCAGGGGCATATAAAACCTCTCTACTTATCTGTAAAAGTCAATGGTGTAGATATCCGAAGAGCTTTCATTGACAATGGTTCAGGATTCAACCTCATACCCATTCGTACACTTCGTCGATTGGGCCTCACGGAATCTGATTTATCTCCTTCTACCATGATGTTACAAGGATATGATAAAAATGAACAAGAACCACTAGGCGAAGTTACACTCAGAACTCAGTTTGGAGATCTTGTATCCAATTCGGATTTCATGATTGTTGATCCAGACTCAGCTTTCAACGTCTTGCTTGGAAGACCCTGGCTACATCAGCATGCGGCTATCCCTTCATCATACCATCAATGTCTCAAATACTATTTCAATGGTCATGTTGGAACATTGTATGGTGATAAGGCCCCATTCAATACATGAGAGTCTCAATACATTGAGGCAGAATTTTATCACATGAAGGGAAGAGAAAAATCTACAATGAAGGAAATTACAAAAGTTAATGCTTCATATGGTTTGGAGAAAATTCCAATAAATCCATTTACACATGTGAGTACAGATTATGTGTTACCTATTAGTCAAATTGACAAAATAGTCCCAAATCAAAATACTCTTATGGAAAGATCCATAATGTCAATTACGGCAGTTGAGCCAGACAACATGGGAGAAATTGGTAACCTACCAAACAGTGATGAAAGCACAAGTGGTGACGTCTTCATTTCATCTGCTGAAATCCAACAGGTCTTTACTTTTCCAACCAGGCCAGAAGAAGTTATAGCAACATCAGAGGTGAATAATGATGTCAATTATCAATCCATCATCTCCTCTTTATTTCCCAAAGAAGGCCCTTTATCATCAATAGGGTCAGAAATGGAAGCGTCTACTTCAAAATATGAAAATTTTGAAATCTATTATGATTATGAAAATTTCGTTTCATCATCTTCTATGCAAGTAGAAATGGAAGAAATAGCACATGATGAAGAGGAAGAGGAAGATCTTAGAGATGCTCCTCCAGCATTTGAAGAAGGTATCTCTACCACTGTGGATGAACTCAGAGAAATAAATATGGGTACAGAGAAAGATCCACGCCCCACTTTAATTAGTGCGGCCATGACCCTTGAAGAGTAAGAGATTTATATTTCTTTTCTAAAGAAAAATAAAGAAATTTTCACGTGGAACTATATATAAATTCCTGGGCTTGATCCTGATATTGCTACTCATCATTTGGGTTTACCAAAAGAACATCGAGGATTTAAGCAAGCTGCGAGAAGAACACACCCAACCTATGCTTCCAAAATTGAAGCTGAAGTGGATAAGCTGATCAAAGCTAACTTCGTCAGAGAAGTTCAGTATCCCAAGTGGTTGGCTAATATTGTCCCTGTAAAGAAGAAGAACTGACAAATTAGGGTTTTCATCGATTTCAGAGATCTTAATCGGTATTGTCCTAAAGATGATTTCCCAGTTCCGATTACAGAACTCTTAATTGATGCAACAGCTGGTTATGAAGTTCTTTCTTTCATGGATGGATATTCCGGATATAATTAGATCCGAATGGCCCCAGAAGATGAGGAATCTACAGCCTTCAGATCCCCTCAAGGTGTGTTTTGTTACCGGGTGATGCCCTTTGGTTTAAAGAATGCAGGTGCAACATATCAATGCGCCATGCATCGTATCTTCAAACCTTTTTTAGGGAAGTTTGTTGAATGCTATGTAGACGATTTGGTGGTTAAATACAAACAACGTTCTAATCACTTGGCTGATTTGGAAGTCATATTTCACAAGCTTCGACAACATAATTTGAAGATGAACCCCTTAAAATGTGCATTTGGGGTAACCTCAGGAAAATTCATTGGCTTTGTTGTACGCCATCGTGGTATTGAAGTCGATCCTGAGAATACCAATTCAATCCTTGGTATGTCACCTCCTCATAATTTGAAAGAATTAATAGGACTTCAAGGACACTTAGCCTATATTCGGCGTTTCATCGCCAATTTGGCAGGCAAAAGTTTACCCTTTACCAAATTATTGAAAAAAGGAGTCACTGACCAGTGGACTGAAGAATGTCAAGAAGCGTTTGATGTTCTCAAGAAATCCCTCTTGAGTCCACCAGTACTCATGCCACCTGTTGAAGGTAGACCACTTATCCTCTATGTGATATCTCTAGAGCGGTCATTGGGTGCGTTTCTCGCTCAAAAGAATGATGCTGGGAATGAAAATAGCCTCTACTATCTAAGTAGAACTATGCTTGAAGCAGAAACCCGGTATTCAAGTATTGAGAAGTGCTGCCTAGCATTAATCTTTACAGTCCAGAAACTGAGACACTACTTGCAACATCACGAGGTCCAATTGGTATCTCGCAATAATCCGCTCAAATTCATCCTTAGTCGTCCAATGCTTACAGGACGTCTAGCAAGGTGGGAAGTTATTTTGAAGCAGTTCGACATTCATTATGTATCTCAAAAGGAAATAAAGGGCACAGCTCTGGATGATTTCATAGCTTAACATCCTTCAGTGTAAGACATGTCTTCAGATATTGAACTCCCTGATGAGGAAGTTTTCTCTATTCAAGAGAATCCTCAAAAATGGGAAATGTATTTTGATGGTTCTTCCAGAAGTCCAACAGGGAAGAAAATGGAAAATCCTAAATTCAACAAAGTTGGTTTAGGAATTGTACTCATTTCTCCAGATAAGGCATTGTTACCTTATGCCTTTTTATTGTGGGAAGGTGGTACCAATAATGAAGCTGAATACCAAGCTCTTATCACAGGCTTGGAGTTAGCGCTTTAAGCACAAGTGAATCACTTAAAATTGAAAGGTGATTCAGACTTGGTAATCAAACAAGTCAATGGGGATTATTCCATCAGAAAAGAAGAGTTAATCCCTTCGTATGATTACGTCAGAAAGTTAATGGCGGAATTCCCTTCAGAACCGACATTTTCTTATGTCCCAAGATCACAAAATGCTCAAGCTGATGCACTGGCTAATATAGCCACAGCTCTAGCAGATCCAAATCGGGACGAGACAACCATCAGTATTTCCCACCGTCGTGTAATTTCACCTTATGTTCAAGCCAGAACAGAGAAAATTAATGAAATTAGTCCCATTCCTGAACCGTATGGTCATACTACAGGATGAATGTCACCTATCAGGGAACACCTTCAAAATGGAACACTTCCACCTTATAGAGATGAGAAAGAACAAATATGGCAACGTGTGGTCAATTTTACTCTTTATGATGGCCCAAACCACCTAGAGAAAATTCTCTACAAACGTGGTTTTGATGGAGTTCCCTTCAGATTCATTGATGGTGAAGAGGCAATGGATGTCATGAAAGAAGTGCATGCATGAATCTGTGGTTCCCACCAGTCTGGACATAGATTGTCTGATCAAATTCGAAGGCTTGGATACTTTTTTCCTTCAATGATAATAGATTGTGTTGATTTCACAAAGAAGTGTCATTCATGTCAAGTACATGCCAACTTCATTCATCAACCTCTAGAGTTGCTTCATACAGCTAAATACTCATGGCCATTTGCCACATGGGGAATGGATGTGGTGGGACCTTACCCTTTAGCTACGACCAAGCAGTTTAAGTACATTCTTACTGCTACAGATTTCTTTTCCAAATGGGAAGAGGTAGTACCTCTCAAAGAAGTCAGTTCTAAATGCATTGTTAGCTTCATCAAGTCTAATATCATTACTAGATTTGGTGTCCCTCATACCATATTGAAGGACAACGGCACAAACTTCTGTTCTTCTGAGGTGAAGAAATTGTATCGAGAATACAACATTAAATCCAACCATTCATCTCGGTATCATGCGGCAGCCAATGGCCAAATAGAAGACTTTAACAAGACTCTTTCAAATATACTGCAAAAGATGGTGGATAAAGATAAGAGGTCATGGCCTAATAAAATTTTTCATGTGTTATGGGCTTATCGGACTAACACTCGCAATGCAACACAGTCAACTCCATATTCATTGGTATATGGAATAGAAGCAGTCTTGCCAATTGAAGTTCAATTGCCTGCACTCAGAGTAGCCATTTGTGATCAGTTATCTACAGATGAGCAATCTCAAAAGTGATTGAATGAATTGGAACGGTTAGATGAGAAAATATTGTGCACTTTGCACCACTTGGAAATCTACCAGAATCGAATAGCATGAGCTTTTAACAAAAAAGTTTGTCTTCGCTCATTCATTCAGGGAGAATTGGTATTAGTTCTCAGAACTCCAATGATACCAGGAAAGAAACCTCCCAAGCTTGAGCCAAAATGGGAGGGACCCTATTCAATACATAGGGTCTACTCTAATGGAGCTTATTCATTAATCTCGATGGATGGAGAACTCATTACTACTCCAACTAATGCCATATTTTTGAAGAAATATTTTGTATAAAATACAAAGTATTGACAGTATGTCCCCGCAACATGACACTAAACTGTTCAGCACCAGTTCGTCCTTGCTATATGATATTAAACTATACAGCAACGGTCTAAGCATATGACCCTAAAATATTTGCACATACGTCCAACATGACGTTAAACTGTGTCACAGTATGTCCCCGCAACATGACACTAAACTGTGCAGCACCAGTTCATCCTTGCTATATGAAGTTAAAATATACAGCAACGGTATAATCATATGACCCTAAAATATTTGCACATACGTCCAACATGACGTTAAACTGTGGAACAAATCCCCAATGCGTCCAACATGACGTTAAAATGGTGCACTCTTTTGTCCTCACTGCATGACATTAAACTACACAGTTCCCCCCTTTCGTCCAACATGACGTTAAACTCTATTGTTCCCATCGTCCTAACTACTTGACACTAAAATGTACAGAAAATTCATGTTATGTCCTATATGACATTAATCCGTATTTTGTCCCTACTACATGACACTAAACTGCACAGCACCAAAAGTCCTAAATGAAAGACTTTAAACTGCATAGTCCCTTTATATGTCCTACATGACATTAAACTATGCATTGTTAAGGTTGTTGTTACCTCTTGTTTCTCACACCGAGTATGACTCACGTGAGCTTAGAGAAAACCTCAACCGTAACACTCTCTTCGGCCTGCTAACCATGTATAAGTCCCAACAACATTTTATTTAGATCGTTGTCCCCAAGAACAACTTGATCATTTATTCATTATTTAATTGAACTACACGGACTTTGATCCTTACCCTCCAGGCTAGGTATGTAGGCAACCTCCTAGGGTTCAATCCCAAAAACAATCTCTTCACATCGGTTCACCACCATCTCATATGATGTTGATTCGTGAAACCGCCCCTAGAATCAATATCTTTACATTGATTCACTTTCGTCCTTGTTATATGACGTTAAACGATGCAACACTTTTGTCCGGTAAGACAATAAACTAAAATACTCTTTGATTTACTCATTTGAGAGAGAACTATTATTGACATTGATTCTTCAATCATGTTTCATTTCAAAAGACTACGTGCATACATGGTAATACCTAAACTTTTTGTCTCAGGTTAAACCATCATTGCACTAAAGTCCCCTTTCACCCTTCACATGTACGAACCCAATTTGTACAAAGGGTAGTTCTAGAACTACGTGGACTTAATTCCCATCCTTATGGGATACGTAGGAATATTCGAGTGTCCCTCGAATCCAGTCCCAAGTCTTTTGGGCCTAACCCTAAATTTCACTTTCAGTCCCTTGGCTGAAAAGTCCTCATGAAAACACACATTGTGTATTCATTATTATGGTCCGAATTCTATGACCCTAAACTAAGACCTCTCATACTTTCATCCTGCACGACGTTAAACTACATTTCAAGAACTACGTATGGCTTGATTCTCATTCTTATGAGATACGTAGTGAAGTCCAAAATTTCAATTCATGACCCAGCCACAACATAATTATGGTTATCATTGACCTATGTATCTCTATATAGATTGGACAATACCCATATTTATGTGTTATAATCCTAACCTTAAATATTTTCAGATCTTCATAACCCTTTTTTCAGGACTTCTAGTCACAAAAATGTCAAACTTCTGAGAATTCTTTTTCCGGACTATGCAGCACGTGCCCATAGGTGGCCATGCATAAATAGTCTACATAACAGACTTGTCAGCCGAAAGATGCTATTTATTTGACCATGCAGCCAATGCCCTTAGGTGGCCCTGCATAATTCAACCCCCTAACGGGTTTGTTGGATAATAGTAACTTCATTCTTGGGAAGAATGCCTCTTTTGTCCTTATTTGTCTTAAATGACGGTATGTAGGGATCTGCAAAAGATATCCATCCTTAACATATTTGTCCCATGTCCTTTTTCATGATCTGAAAGTATTCAAGTCTATGGTTTATTTTTCTTCCCTACGTTTGGGTCAGACATTCGTAGGAGTGATATTCATTCAATTCTACGATATTCTTGTTCAGAAATATCTTCTCCATATCCAAGTACCTCTTTCCATACAACAAACTCTATACTTTAGAAAATTTGAATATCCATAAACTTTCACTGGCTTTTAGCACTAGGAAAGTAAATTTCTGAGAGTTCTTTTGCCTGACTATGCAGCACGTGCCCATAGGTGGCCTTGCATAAACAGTCCACATAACAAGACTTGTCAGCCGAAAGATGCTATTTATTTGACCATGCAGCCAATGCCCTTAGGTGGCCCTGCATATTTCAACCCCCTAACGGGTTTTTGTCAAATAATAGTAACTTCATTCTTGGAAACTACTTCTTTTAATGCCTTTTATCTCTTTTTCATATCATTCCTCAGATTCAAAAAATTCTTAAGTCATAGCTTACATATTTTCCCTCATACTTGAGTATGGTAATATGTTTTCAAATAAATTGTCAAGGAATTGAATCAATTTTAATTTATTTTTGGTCAAAGATATTTTGACCTTAAACATTAGCCCCTTTATGTCCAGCATGCATGACATTAAACTTCCCACAAAAGACAAAGGAACTCTGAATAAAAGTCAAGTTCCAGCTCACTAAACATACATTTTGTATGATTTAGGTAATATTGTGCAATTAAAAGGTTCAAAGTTTGTAGGGTTATTTGTAATAATCCTAGTAAAGATCAAAATGTGCTTACTAAGCCCATTGGATTAAGTAAATTTGAAATAGGTAGTGAAATAATGCTGGTACAAATAAGTTAAAGTGAAAGTGTTTTTCATTGATGCACAAGAGTTAGAAGGACATCCACAGACTGGAGTCTCTTCTCTTTTTCAAGAATTACAGGAGGCTTTCAACATAACAATTCATTTGATTTACGGAATCCCGAGCTTCATCAGCAACCGCCTGGAATTCATTCATTCAACTGGATACAATAAGAGATGCAGTGATACCAGCTCTTCTTGGAACAATTGTACAAGGATGTTCTTGAGTGCGGTTTGAGAAAATTTTATGCTGATCAAACAGTGACTCTGTTTCTGTCCAAGAGACTTGGAAGATGGATACATGGATTTGAGAATGGAGCATTGGAAGTAAAGATCCATTTGGAGAGAGTAATATTTTATGATATTGCTCTAATACCATGTTTGTCTTCTCTCCACCAACCGGTAGTGGAAAAAATTTCAGCCCATGGGTTTGCCATTTTCATATCTACAAGGAAATGACATGGAGGGAGAATTTGAAAGTTCACACCATTGTTTTTTCTCTTAATGCACAACATAACCGAAATGAAGGAGTAGCAGCGCAGCTGCATTTGAGGTGTATAGTTCATTAAATCTGGAACATTGACTCCTTGTAGGTGACCATGACCATATAGAGGCAGGTAGATGCTCTGTGGGAAATTAAGATGATATTTCTTCAAGTACTTAGCCAAATCTGGGAGAGTGATCTCGCAGATATCATAGTAATCGTGGATAATGATGTTCATCATGTCATCAATCCTCTTGCTAGCCAGTTCATCAATTAATCTGGGTCTAAGAGCCATTAATTCTGCACATAGAGTTGAATAAGATAATTTATAAATGAATTATTTTTTCACAAACTTTGTGAAAGAATTCAAAAAAATGGTCAAGGCATTAAGGCGCGCAAGTATGGAGATGTCGGGCAAGTGTTACATGTTCCGCGCAAGTTTATGTCACGCATGTATCACCGCGCAAGCCCTATTACCTTGAGAGTAGCGCGGCAGTGAGGAAACAGTGGAAAAAGAGACTTGCGCATTGAGGAAGACTTGCGCGGCGAGATATCGAGAAATTTGGGATCAGATGCTATACACGGCCAGAAATGTGTATTTATAGGCCATGACGCCTATCTGTTCGCCGTACCCAGTGTGCTTAAGGCCTACGTGACACAAACTTGTGTGCCGCCTCTACGCCATGAGGACTTGCGCGCCCCCTTTTCCTTTGGATGGATTCTATTTCCTCAGAGTCAAATCCTCATTTCTCTCCGGATCCAACTCTAAGGGGGGACTTTTGTTGACGCTCCTTTCGTCACAAAATCTAAAAATCAGAAAAGGGGAATATCTGAGCTCAAAGTGAATCAACCTTTGAAGAAAATATCAGAAATCAACAAAGGCATGAACAAATGATCAAAAGCAACTTCACCGCGCAAGTTATATCGCAGTCGCGCAAGTCCACTTGCGCGACACCCTTGGTCATGCAAGTGACTTGTGCGACCTAAGTGGTAACCGCACGGTAACCGCCCGGGGTCTTCTCCTGCCTATAAATAGACCCTGTGGGCCCCCCATTCTTGAGGATCATTTTCCAGAAACTCGGATTGAAGCTCCCGATTCCCAAGTCTCTTCTCAAAGCTTCCGGAACACTTCTAAGGTAATTTCTTACCTAGAACGGAAGATCTAAAGAGATGAAGGAAGGCCTAAGTGTTGAAACTCATCAACACTTGCGAGCCTGAGTGGCCATCCCTTAAGGGAAGTGGTCCCACTTGTGCGCCGCCTTATTCCTTCGATAGAACTTGTGTGTCCATTTTCTGGAAGAACCTTAAGAGAATTCTAAAGGCTTTAAAAAAATATTCGCTCAAGTATTTCAATACTGGTTGACCATTGCGCAAGTACATCACATGTCGCGCAGGTATAACTACGCGACCAATACTTGTGCGCCACCGCAATACCTGCACGCCTTCCAAGACTTGCGCACCCTTTCCTTTTTGGGTGCCTTTCTTGCCCATTTCACCCCTCTTAAGTCATTACACCTTTCCTTTTCAAGATTCAGTCTTCAAGACACTCTTCAAATCCATTTATGGCATGATTTCTTGATTTGACTTCTTTATCCGAAAGGAATTCAGTGAAATATCTCTCAAAACCTAGTGATTTAAATATCCTTATGTCACTAAATATGGAGAGTTCATTCATTCAACCTCATCCTTTAAGATGAGAGAATCCTTAACCTGGGTCTCCTTTTCAGGAATAATCCCCAGTCATAAGTCCTCTAATTTGGGCATCCTTTTCAGGAGTAAGCCCCAAGTCCCTTAATTTGGGCATCCTTTTCAGGAATAAGCCACAATCTCAAATATGGGCATCCTCCTCAGGAGTAAGTCCCAAACCTTAATCCTTAATCTGGGCTTCCTTTTAGGAATAAGTCCCAGTCATAATCTTGGGCTTCCTTAAAAGGAATAATCCCCAAGTCCCTTAAATTCTCTTTAACCAGTCCTAATTTACGTTTGATCTGGGATTCCTTCTTAGGAGTAAAACCCAGTTATCAATCCTCTCCTAATTTGGGTTTCCTCTTCAGGAATAAGTCCCAAGTTAGAGTATTAAAATCTCCATGAAGCACATATACCTTTATGGACCATGTTCCTAGATTTTCTCCCTAAAGTAAATCCTCTGGGCGGTCATACATACATAAGCCCCAAACCATTTCTTATGATTGCATCTTTCATGGCACAATTGTCTAAATTTTACCAATACCTCTTGTTTCTCACACCGAGCATGACTCACGTGAGCTTAGAGTGTAAAAGTAATTGTGACATCCTGCTTTGAGCCATCAATCATAAACATCATACCCTTATTCGAACTACGTGAGTTCTGATTCCTTTTTTCAAACAAAGGATACGTAGGTATCCCATCTATGGGTTCGATCCCAACTCTGAAATAATTCATGTCCTTCTGAATGAAAATAAACTTCAAATTCCCCACTTAGTGGCTTTAAAACCAGCCTGGTCATCATAATGACCAAGAGACTTTTATATGAATGTTTTGAAGGTTACCATTGACCAAGAATCTCTAAATAGATATAGATGATTCTCTATTGATGAAGAACCTCGAATACATATAAAAGATTCTCTAAATTTCTTACATATTTAATCATTGATTGTCAAAACTAAAGGAAAAGCTCATTTTATACTTGGTAATGTAATAAGGATTCATGAACATAACTTAAATCTATAAAGAGAGTCCTAGAATAGACAATAATTCCCCTCAAAAAGGTGTGATGAGTCCGACCTCCCATCCTCTCGACCAATGAAAATTCCTAAGCCTCATCAGTACACAAGCTAATGAGTGCCTACCTTTGGAAAGTAGGTCCAAATGGATGTGGAATCATTGGATGTTTCTGGTTCTACGAACAAACCCTCTAGAAACTGATCGTAACGTTTGAATCTTCCATCCAGAAGGTCATCCCCGAATTCCGAGGGAAACAAGAACATTCTGGACACAATGCTTTTATTCATCATTAAATTTATTGAGACTAATAACAAGATCACGCATTTCATAAACAATTTTATTGTTTCTTTCATTCACCTTGTCATCTAAATAAGTTAGGTTAGGTTGAAGTATATAGACAACTTCAGGTGCAATCTGACCTCGAACATTCTCAACAAGACGAGCAGTGAGATCTGGTCTTGGTTTCAACACTCTCTGTAAATCTTCAACAATATTTTTGAGAGACCTCACTTTATCGCTCAATTTTTTGTTCAAAATTCTAACTTCTGAAATTTCATGAATAATTTTGGATGAATCTACCATATGATCTTTTCTAACAACAACAACAAAGCATCTCTTTCACTCATGTTTGTCACAAGGGCAGGTTGAGATTTCATGAGCTTTTCAATTCAATCTAGTAAGGTGGCTTCAAAGACTTTCAAATCATCCTTACTCACTAAGGTATATTGTTCTTTTGAAGGTTTAGAAATAGGAGATGAGACTGGATCAGGTTCCTTTGTAGAGATAACTTCCAGAGAAGAGACTGATTTTATTTGAAAAACATTAGACAGATCTATAACATTAACTAAGGCTTCCTAGGAATCATCCACATCAAAGTAGCTAGGGAATTTATACCATGTAACTACAGTGATTTGATCAAATGGAATAGGCACTTCAACACTTTCTAGATTAGGGTGCTTCTCCTCCTCAACAAGTTCATCTATTACAAGACTAATAAATTTAGTTCTTTGATCTATTTCCAGGATTTGATCCCTAATAGCCTCACCAATTTTTTTCTAGCCAAATAGAGGGATTGCTCTATTCCTTCCTTAGAAAATTGGATAATCTCAAGAACAACTTGTCTCTCTAAGTGCTCCTCAAAATCAGCTTCTTTCTCAAGATAAATTTCTTCTTCTAGCTGCTCTTCCAGAACAGCCTTTTTTCATACATTAACTATATATTCTTCTTTAGAATCAGGTTTTTCTTCTCCCAAAATAACGATTTCTTTAGGAACATGTACTTCATTCTCAATTAAGACGTGTGGAGAAGGTCCACTATCTTCCTTATACAGGACAGTTTTTCCTGTAGAAGCAACAAACTCTTCTTCCTCTTCCTCAACATGATATTTAGCAATCTCATCTAGTTCTAGAACTGTATCGGAGATGACCTTAGGTATTGAAGAATGCTAAACTGGGTTGAACTTTTCATAAAACCAGTCATTATCCTCCATCCATGATTTTCTCCACTGATTCCAACTGATTTTCATTATTTTAACTGTATCCTTTGAGATACAAAATTAATAGTCCTTAATGTCTTCTTCATCCGGACCAACCAACCCTTTAGCATGAAGCATAGAAGAGATTAACTGTGAGTATAATAGGGAGGTTTACTTTGAGTTTGTCTTTATTAACTCACACATATGATGTATAACATAATTGCATAGGTTAATCTTGTGTCCATTTTTCATAAGATGTATCAAAATTACATCCAAAAACGTGAGTGTAGAAAAATATTCTTTTCATGGACTAATAAGATTCTGAATAAACATAAACAATAGTCTTGTGTCACCATCTATCTTAGTAGTAATAGTGATTCTCTTTGTTTCATTTCCAGTCGAGCTACCAAGCATTTTTCTAAAACAACGATATCACTAAGAGGAGGAGGAACTCTCTGGTAGTTGTGAAAAATTCCCTCATGAGGTATCCTTACATAGGAATCCCATAACCTTGAAGAAAAGGTACATCTTGGATGATTGATCCTTCTTCTCACAATATAGAAATCATTTCTGTCAAATGAGAATTGAACAAACTGATAAAACCATGAAACTAGCTTTGGGTAAATCTGTCTTTCCTATTTTGTGAACCAATCCCGCCATCCCTTATCATTTACTACATTCAATACTAAATACTTACATGATAACGGCCACTTAGGGAAAATTTTCTTTTTTGGAACCACTATTATGTCAACAAGGTTTAGATTCAAAGGACCTTTGTGTGATATCTTTAGTTATATTTTCATCTTATTATCTGATATGTGCTTCTCAAGAGTTGATGAGGACGGTTGTTTCATTATGAGAATTCAACGATGGGTTGAGAGAGAGAGAGAGGGAATGAAGGGTTGAAGGACGGATTAAAGTTTGAGAGAAGAGATCTCAGGTGAAGAAAATAATGAAACTTCTTTTATTTTTATTATTTTGGGATATCGAGTGTCATAAAATCAAATGTACGAGAAAGTAAAAGAGTAAAATAATCAATTCCAGTGATACGGGTTATAATATGTAAACAAAATGATAAAGTGACTTTATGGTGAGATAGGAACAGACTTTCATGGTGAGATCTCTACTATGTGACCGTATTTTTGAAACAGTATGTTCCAGACAGTAACCGAGAGATAGTAACTGTGAAACAGTAAACATGAAACAGAAAATTTTATGAAAGTAAACTATAGAACTATAAGAGTTAGATATTAATCTTAAGATAGTGACTTATGAAACCGTAAACTGTGAAACAGTAAGTTGTTAAATAGTAATTTGTGAAACATTACACTTAATACATAAGATTTATCATTCCCAATTCTTGTATGATGTAATATATTCTCCCATCATTTAATATATTGGTGAATATATTATAAAGATGATATTCATTTCTAATGAATTCCAAAGTGATATCACCTTTTTGATATTGGTCTCTCAAAAAGTGATGTCTTACATCAATATGTTTTTTCCTAGAGTCTGAAAAAGGATTTTTTGAGATGCTAATTTCACTTGTATTATTAAAATTTATATTTACATGCCTGAATTGATATCCATAATATAGTAATGTGTGTTTCATCTACCAAATTTTTGCACAGAAAATACCATCAGGTATATACTCATCTTCAGTAGTAGATAATGCAGTAGATTATTATTTAGTACTACACCATGATACTAGTGATTTGCCTAAAAAGTAACATGTTCCAGAGGTGCTTTTTCTATCTAACTTACAACCACCAAAGTCATCATTAGAATAACTAAATCGAATTATTATCCACTGGGATAGAACAGTCCTAGATTAGGTGTATTCTTGAGGTATTTTAAAATCCTTTAATAGAATTTAAATGAGATTCCTTAGGGTGTTCTTGAAAATGAACACACATACATTCACTAAACATAATGTTAGTTTGAATACCAGTTATGTAGAGTAAGTTTCCAATCATTCCTCTATAAGTGGATTGATCAATAGATTTTTCAACTCCATCAATATCCAACTTACAAACTCATTGGAGTGTCACTACATTTAGTGATATCCAAGCCAAAACGATTTAGAATATCCCTAGTATTTTTGAATTGATTTAAAATAATAGCATAATTATTTTGAAATATTTTAAATCCAATAAAGAATTTTATTTCACCCATTAATCTAATTTCAAATTCATTTGGCATCATTTTATAAAATTTTTAACATATTTTTTTGAAAATCCAAAGATAATATCAACTAAATAAATTTGAACAGCTAAAACATTAGTGGAAATTCATTTTATAAAATATGTAGGATCATCTATTACTTTTATAAAACCTGGGGAAATAATAAAAGTCATTAATATATCATACTGATCTCTTGAAGATTTTTTTTAACCATATAATGCTTTTGATAATTTAAAAACATGATTTGGAATGTGATGATTTGTAAAACAAGTGGGTTTCTCAACAATGAAATCCTCACCTATATACCCATTTAGGATTGTACTCATAACATCCATTTAATATAGATTGAAATTTAGATGTGTATCATAAGCAAGAAGAATTCTGATGGATTCAATTCTAACAATTAGTGTAATGGTTTCCATTCAGTCAATTCCCTCTTCCTGACAGTAGCCTTGTGAAACCAATCTAGCCTTATTTTTAACTATATTACCAGCTTCATTTACCTTATTTCAAAACACCCACGTAGTTCCTATGGTAAATGTGTCGTTTGGTGTGTTAACAAGTTTCCAAACATTGTTACTTTCAAACTGATTATCTTCTTATTTCATATCCATCACCCAAAATTTATCATTAATAGCACCATTAATGTTTTTTGGTTCAAGATGTGAAAAAAATACTTGATGTTCAACATGATTACTAAGATAATCCCTAGTTTGAGTTCCATTATCTAAATCTCCTACAAAAACATCTAAAGGATGGTCATTAAGAGTTATAAAAGCACAAGAAAAAGAAGGACTAGTGACTTTAGGTTCTTCAACAGGTTCGGGTTCATTATGACTTGAATCTGAAGAATTTCTAGAACTTGAATTTTTTATAGATTCCATTATAGGATAGTATGGGGATTTTGAATTGATGTACAGATTTGAAAAATCATCTTCTAGGTTCTCTATAGTGGACATAGGGTCATGGGGATTTGATTCATCAAATGTGACATGGATGTATTCTTCCACACATTTAGTTATTTTATTAATCACTCTATAGGATTTACTAGAGGTTGAATATCTTAGAATGATTCCTTCATCAGTCTTGGATATAAATTTTTCAAGATTTTCCTTAGTATTATGGGTATAGACTTTGCAACCAAAAACATAGAAGTAGCATACTTTAGGTTTTCTATTCATACTTAACTCATATGGAGTTATTTTAAGAATGGGTCTAATAAACACTCTATTAATATTATATCATGTTGTATTTATAGCTTCAACCCAAAAATAAATAGTTATGTTATATTCACTAATCACGGTTCTTGAAATCTCTTGCATGTTTCTATTTCTTCTTTCTACAACTCCACTTTTTTGAGGTGTTCTAGGGGTATAGAAAGTATGGCTATAGCCATTTTCTGAGAAAAATGATTCAAACTCTTGATTTTCAAACTCACAGCCATTATCAATTTCTAAGGATTAATTCTATGTCCACTAATATTTTCTACAGTTGTAGCATATTTGATGAAATGAGAGAAGGCTTCACTTTTGTGATCCAAAAGGAAAGACCAAATATATCTAAAAAATTCATCTATAAGAACATATATATAGGGATTCCCATTTAAACTAGAAACTCTAGATGGTCCAAAAAAATATATGTGAACCATTTTGAGATGATGAGAAGTTGACACTAATTTCTTTGGTTTGAAGTAATTTTTTTTGGTTTCCCTTTTGTCAAGGATTACACAATTAATTATTTAGAAAATAAATTTTTGGTAGATCGTTGACTAAGTGTTTTCTAGTTATCTTTCTAAGGGAATGAATATTACAGTTGTCTTAGTCTTCTATGCCAAAGACTTGTCTCTTTGTTAAATACACTTAAACATGAAGAATTTTGTGAAACTAAACAA
This sequence comes from Viscum album, assembly GCA_963277665.1. Lineage (NCBI taxonomy): Eukaryota > Viridiplantae > Streptophyta > Magnoliopsida > Santalales > Viscaceae > Viscum > Viscum album. The sequence continues at coordinate 1,029,605,296 of OY728126.1, forward strand.
TCTACATTAACAGAATATACATTTTCATTTCGCAATGTAGAAAACGCTAATTTGGTTTTAGAATTAAAAACATTGCATTTATCGTTTTAAAATTTAACATGAAATCCATCGTCACATAGTTGTGAAATAATAATATGATTATATTTCAATCCATCAATAAAATGTACATTGGAAGTAAAAACTGAGTTAGAGTTATCGATTTGGACAAGGCCAGTGATTTTCCCTTTGGCATTATCACCAAAGGTGACATGTATAGCATCAATTTTTATCAATCTCTTAAAGCATGAAAAGTATCATGTCATGTGTATTGAACACCCACTGTGAAAGCACCATAATATTTTACATGAGCTCTTTAACAAAACATTCCTACAAAATAGTCAAATAAAAATAGATTTTGGTACCCATATTTGTTTTGGTCCAGTAATATTAGTGTCTAGTGCTTTTGAAACCCACATCTATCTCATAAATTTCCTATAATAATTATGTAAAGTGATTGAAAAATAAACTCTACTTGGTCTAGAAAAACTAGAAATAGTAGAGAGTGTATCATAATTTGAACTAGATGAATGTTTTCCTCGACTAGGATTAAAGCTGTATGTCCTAGATTTAGAAATAAAATTGGTTCTTCCAAAATTTCTTTTACAAGTTTGATAGACATTAATAGTAGTATATTTAGGAGAAATATATTTACTTATAATTTGTACCAATGTATCTTTACCATAATAAACCTTTGATGTTCATTTCTCAAGTTTTCATTATATAGATTCAGTTCATTATTTTCAAAGAGTAATAGAACAATTTTCTCCATTTATATAGTAATTTAAGATTTAACAGTTGAGGTAATAGAATACTATTTCTTTCAATACATGTATTTATATTTTAGTTCAATACATGTATCTTCAAGAATATTAAAATACTCACACATTTCTTCATTAGACATATTTTCACAATCACTTTAATCTCCAGAGTAATAGGAATTGTGTAAATGAGATTCCAGTGTTTCCTCTGATGTGCTTTTTCAAAAAACACATATTGGCTTTGTTAGCTTGTTCATCATGTGAAGATTCTGAGTCACTTGAACTGTCCTTAGAAGCACTCCACATTTCTTTCATTTCCTTTTTATACTTTATATATTTTTCCACATATTTCATTTATGTATTTGAGCTTGGGAAAGTCAGCCATTACATGTACCTTTCAATTACATTCATTGCATACTATATCATCAGACTTGTCACTTCTTCTTCAATATTTCTTCCAGATTCCATTTTGATCATATCTTCCTTTGAAGTAAGGCTTTATGAAAAAAAATTCTTCTTCTTGCAAAATCTCTTAAACCTTCTAGATAATTGAGCTATCCCCTCATCACTATCAGGTGATGATTGTTCACTGCTGGAAAATTCTATAGAGACTTCAAATTTCCCTTTCTATTTGTGTTTAGTGGTGTTGGTCTTGAATGTAACAGATTTTATTTTGGGTTTATCTTCCTCTTCTTCGTTGACTTTCAACTCCTTTTTATACATCATTTGTTTCATAATGAGTTATTTTATAGGTAACATGCTGATGTCACGTGTCTCTCTAATAGATACATAGGTTCCTCTCTATCTATCAGGTAGGAATATGAGAATCCTCAAGATTTTATCTTTGGCAGTAACTTATCTTCCAAGAGAAATCATGGTATTGAAAATTAGTTGAACCTGAGATACATGTCATAAATAGGCTTGTCAAGATTCATTTTAAAGTTATCAAATTTAATATTATGTGTATTAAGTCTCATTTCATCAACACAATAGGTTCCTTCATGTGAAACAGACAAAATTTCCCAAATTTCATGGGCAGTTTTACGAGTAGAAATTTTGTTAAATTCCTCATCTCCTAAGGAGAAATATAAAGCCTTCATGGCTTTGAAATTGTTATTTTAGGCAATCTTGATTGGTTCATCCCTAGTGATTCTATCAGTATTAGGAATCTTATACTCGTATATAATTGAAGACCAAATTTCAAAACCCGTACTTTCTAAATGAATTCCCATTTTAATTTTCTATTGGGTATAATTTGATCCATTAATGAATGGTGGTTTGTTTTTTGAATCACCTTCTAGTCTATTATCCACAATAAAGAAATACTTTTGAAAGAGCTAGAAATTTAGAATTAATAGAAATTTACATATCTTTAAATTACAACTAAAATGAATGTGAAATATATTCAAAAATAGAGTCTTAATAAACACCTCTAATACCAAATGTTGGTCAGATTAGAGTACTCAAGAGGGGGTGAATTGAGTATCTATAAAAAAATAGTTTGAAAAGTTTTTTTAAAAGGTTCCCCAATAAAAATAAATAAATCACATTTAATCAAGGTAATATGGTTATGAAAGTTTTACTTTTAAAATAACTTATCTGAAGATTGATTAATTCCCACTAATATCAATATGAGTTATTGATATTAATTTTGATGAAATTATAATAAGGAAAAATAGTGATAACTTCTGTCAAAGATTAACAATCAAAGTAAATCCAGTGATTTCAGAAATATACTGTAAAACATTGAAAACAAAAATAAACAACAGAAAAAATACAAAACAATTGGTTTAGTCTCAAGCCGAGACCTAATCCACTCCACTTGGTGATTATATACCCCCAATAAGTTTATATTAATAAACTCTATCCACACCCTGGATCAGGGTAAACAAAAGTGCACATGACTATCATGGTCACACAACCTATTCACTAGTTTTACATGGGTATAAACTACTAGTTCACACAGGGACCTCTTCCACACTTATTTGTGGGAGAAAATAAGTGTTAAAAAATATGATAGGAACGATATCTTGTATCCTTCATTTTAGTGTTAGCGACAGTGTGTGTTTTTATACAGACACACACACACTGCTCAAAAGCTAAAAAATACACAACAAAGCAAATATGATGAGAAAATTTTATAAGTGCTCTGAGTGTTATTCAATGAATCTTTGGAGTTATAAGATGAAGAAAATGTAATAATCAAGTCATGTTGTGAAAAACAGAGTATCACAAGTTTCGTGCTCTGGTTTGCAGTCAGATCTGGCTCGTGTTCTTCATGGAGTTGGTATTTGGAAGATGTTCTTGTCTCTGATCTATGGTATCCCATATTTTGGATTCTTTAATGCTTCATGTTTTCTTCATATGTATCTTGTTGCATGTGTGGGTTCTTTTCTCAATGAATTCTTGCACTTCTGCTACTCTACTACACTTCTCATTTCGGGTCCACACTTTTCTTTCTATTGTTGGAGTGGATGTGTCTGAGCTGACAAGATGCATGTATTGTACACCTCGTACATTGTAATGGCATGTGATATTTCTATAATTTTTTTTAATATTTTCAGTGAATTTTAAATACTCAAATATGACCGTTAGAAACTAAATTGAAAATGACAAAATAGATTAAGGAATGGTGTCACAGTCTATCTGGAAACGGTGTTAGTTGGAAAAAGTGTCACAACAAAATGTTGTCTTCTTCTTTTCCTTTGAGTACTAAGAGAATCATGATAGAGTAGTTGTATAGATATCATGAACCGATAGCACAGATGCACTATTAGGATCACAATGTCTAGTCACGGTGTCTGGTCATGGTGTTTGGGTCACGGTGTCTGGGTCACGGTGTCCGGTTCACGGTGTCCAGTTCATGGTGTCTGGGTCACTGTGTCTCGTTCACAGTGTCTGGTTCATGGTGTCTGGGTCACCATGTCTGGTTAATGATGTCTGGTTCACGATGTGTGGTTCATAGTGTTTGGGTCATCGTTTCTGTTTCATGGTGTCTGGTTCATAGTGCGGTCCTTTTACAAAAAAACCAGAACCGGTGGTAGACTCACGATTTATCATACTTAGCCAAATATTTGTATATGGACATAAGCAGTAATATTCAAAGAATTAATTAGACTTAATCATTCATAAAATAAATCATTATAGAACAAAGTTAAATATATTTTAAAATAATCTAACATGATTTGTAGAAATTAAGATCTTGAGAAAATTTATGTAAAGCATGAAGAAATCAACCATCATTACACATGACTTGAAATAGATTAAATAGGATGAATATGATTTGTGATCATCAAAACATGATTAAGACATGAAGAGTCCAAAAATTATTATTTTATTTTAATAAAATTATTAATTTAGAAAATAAATTATAAATACCAATATATTCATAAGAAAATTATAAGAAATTATTTCATATAGTAAAATATTCTTCCATAATTGAATAATAATTACCTAAAAATTTACACAATTCAAAATATTATAAATTTAAAATAATTATAATTACATATAATAAATATTATCTAAAAAACTATTAATAATTTTTATTTAAAACAATTTTTGTACAATTAATTATTATTTTTATTATTATTAACATTTCCTTTATTAATTATCATGGTTATATTTATAATAAAATATTTTAGATTTTATTGATTTCAAAATTATTATAAGATTATAATTATAATTAGTATCCTAAATATTAAATAAAATATAAATGCATTTCATTATATATGAATGTTCTTTTTTGAAAATTTAATTCCTAAATAACCATTTTCAAATAAATTTATTTATTCAAATCTTATATTTTTTAAAATAAATTAGATAAATATATTTATGTTAAAATATTCTTTAAAAAAGAAGTGTTTTATAAAATAGTATTTTAAAATCCAATCTTATTTCTTGAAATTAATAATTTAAAAAATATTATAATATAATATTTGAAAACTATAAATTTATTATAAAATCATAGTTGATGAAATATCTTTTTTTATAATATAGGTAATATTATATCTATTTATTATTATATAATTTAAAATATTATACTTTTAGTTTAAATATAAATAATTATTTTAATATAAAACTATTCATTCATTGCACACTTATTTAATATTTTAAAAATTTTGGCATGCTATAAAAAATCGTTGAGAAAAAATGATTCTTCAATATTTAATAATATTTTAAGGGTGAAATATTTATCAAATAAGGATGATCAATAAATCCATTATGAAACATGAACGGAATAATCAAAATTACAAAAATTTAATCGTGAAAATAAATAATAACTAACTAGTATATGTGTAATAAATCATTATATTTAAAGAGTATAAAAGTTAATTTATATGAATAAGGTTCTAAAATAAGTTATTAAGGTGGGAATGGTTACTATATAAGAGTATAAGTTTCTTCCATGGAATTCAAGAGTAAAGATAAGGGTTTCTTTTCTAATATCACATTGAAATTGAGATTTTTTCTATCTAAATTTATATTTGGGGAAAATTTATATATTTTATCTATAAGAATGCCTTCATTTTCTTCTCATATTATTATTTATAATTTGTATATATCTTCTTTCCATTTCGGTTCCCTTTGGTTCACAACTCAAACAGAAAGATGGTTGTTAATAGAGCCAACCTAATCTAATATATTCAATTAGAAAATTTTCCCACCATGTCTATTTTGTTTATATGATTTTAAAAATTCCATTATCCTTATTTATATTATTTATTAATATAATTTTATAATGAATTTTATTTTCTTTTAAAAATGTGAGAAATGAATATTTTTTTTAACTTTTTCCATATTATAGATTTCTTATACTACTATCTTTAGTTTTATTTATAAACATTACTTTTAAATTATTCATAAGTATTGAAAGTAATATTTTATACTTACTCTTTATTTTAACAAAATGATGTTATATTAAGTTTTTACTTTAAAATAATGGTTATTAAAAAATAAAAGATATTTCTTTTAAATTTTTATTGAAATTTTATAATTCTATAATAATGTTTTTTCATTTATTTCAAAATCCTTTAATGTTTATTATTCTTTATTGGGAATATGCACTTATGATACCATCCAACTTTTTTTCCAGATGTCTTAGGATCATGTATTGTCGAAAACTTTGTGAATCTCATTTCTTTCACAAGGTTTTATTAAGAAATAATATAAATATGAATGTTTAAATATTCATGTGTCACATATATGTTTTCTTTTATTATGTGGTGGGTGGTCCTGGAAATATATATCCTTATAATGCATTTGGTAAAGCATTAAATCCCATTAGATAACATATATGGGAGTAGTGAGTGAACCCAATTCATTGTGTTTATGGGAATGGAAAGTTAACCCAATCAACTATGTTACGAGACTCTATCCATTGTATGATGATATCATTAGAAATGAACCTCAATAAAATAAATGAGTTTCTACACATTTAATGTTCCGCATTATTATTCCACATTTCTATGTTATTCCACATTCCTATGTTATTTTTCCATGTATTAATATAATTGAATCATTCATCCACACTTTTATGACTCATTTTTTATGTAATTCCAATATCCATATGTTATGATTCACGATTCATGGTATATATTCTATTCGGAATTATTTCATTATGATATGTTCCAATTACTCAATTATGTTCTCATACCCACATGTTTATCTTCTTCAAACATGTGATATTCAATTATTATTTATTACGTTTAGCCCTTGCTATGAAACTAAGCATACCTTTTTATGTTTCCAATACCATTGTAAAAAAGAATGGTATTATATATGATATGTTTATAAGGGTATCAATGTGAATATTAATGGAAGTAGATATTTAATAACGTTAGTAAAATATGTTTTTTATATATCTAATCTCTCATGACACTGAACCCATTGATTATAGGGTGTTATTTATCATGAGGTTTATTGAATGGATGAATTTTTTGAAATTAAACGATGTGAGGCCCTCGTTGAGTAGTACTCGATAGGATTCTTATTTTTTGACTTCTCCCCGAAAGGGTTTTATCCAAATTAGCACTCATTCATCCATCTCTACTAATTCAAGGGTTGGTGTTGAATTCATTGCACACTACAATAATGACATAGTTATGGAATCCCATTGCATGGTTTTCTACGGGTCTTGGAGTCCTATCATAGTGGAGGCAAACAATATCATTCATGGTATCCTTATTTCTCTCTAAAAATAATTGAATTATATTTTTGTGTAATCAAATTTCCTTGAGGTGATTACCACAATATCAAAGAAGAGGGATACTTTTCAACCATTTGGCCTTATTTTGAAAAAGATATGGTCATTTATAGAAAGACTCAATGTAATAAATTTTCCTTTAATCAAACAAGGGGGTAATCATGATGTTCATAATTTTGAGAGCTATGGGAAATCATGGGGTGATCATTGTTGGGTTGACTCTTTTACTCATTTGATGTTTAGGTCTGTTTTTTATCTATGACATATTATATCTCTTTTCTCAAAAAAATGTTATAGGTTTAAATAATTGTGTAATAATTTGAGATATCATTGGATTTAATTTCATTATTATATAATTTTTTTACTATGGATGTTATTGATTAATAATCACACTAATCATTTTGGTTTTAGTTATTGGCTATAATTCGGAGGAATCAAGTAAGTAACGATTGTGATGGAATATATATTGAGAAAACAAATTGGATGGGAGTTGGAGTGAAAAATATCATATCCATGACCACCCAAATAACTCAGTAAATGAAAAATAATAAGAACCACAATAGTATAAATTTTGGTTTTAACATCACAAAGATGATGTTGGTTTATAATAAATCAATGAAAAAAATATTTTACTATAATTTTTTGTGTTGGTTTTATATTAAACCGATGCCAAAATAAGATATGTTGAATTTTTGGAATTGTTATTTTACAAAACAGATGCTAAAAAATTTAAAAAACTCATTATTTAGATTTTTCCCTTTAAAAATGATGCCAATATTTAAAAAATTGTGGGTCAGTTTCTGTAAAAACTGATTCCAAAACCTTTTAAAATAAACCCTTGTATCACAAACCCTCATTTTCATATCTATAAAAAAGAATTCACTCTTGGCTCACAAAAACTCTAGGAACCATCCAAGGATCCTCAATGATGATTTTTGTTGAGTTTTTAAGTCTTTAATCATAATTTTATGATCAGTAGATCAAATTCATTCTTCTTCTATCTTTTTTTCACTATAAATGTATGTATTTTTCCTTTAGAAACCATTTTCCTCAATTTTTTTGGTTTTCTCTTGTTTATTATTCTTTTTTACAAACATATTTTCTAAATATTACAGTGTTTATTTTTCCAATAAATTCAAGGGAGAAAATTCAGATTGAAGATCTTGTTGAACTCTCAATTTTATAAGTTAATTGTTTTATTTTGATGATAAATTATTTTTCATTTAGTAATAATTTTGAGTTCATTATTCATTTTTTTTGTATGTAATTGATTTTTAAATATAAATGTTGTTATTATAGTTTTTTTTATTTTGATAAATTTTTATTTGATGAAATTATCAAAAAAATTACCAAAGATGATATATACATATTTATGTGTATACAAATATTGGCATGTGTGTATATATATAATTATATATATATATATCAGTTCAAATTAGTACCTCTGATATTTTTCATTTTTCATTCTAAAAAAATTATGTACTTTTGGATTAGCATGACACACATCACGCAAAATAAATACCTTCAGTATATTAGTTTTTATTTTATTCCAAATAATCGCTGATATTTCCTATTAAATTAAAAAATATTATTATTTTATGTGTTCTTGTCTAAAGCTTATATATATATTTATTTAAATGTTTATATGTTTTAATATATTCACTGGTTATATTGCGATCTCAATTATTAAATTCATCTTAATTAAATAAATTTTCGAAGAACCAAAAGTGAATATAGAATATGAGTTGATTATTTTTTGTAGTTTTATAAAAAAAATCATTAAAACAAAGATTTAATATTATGTCCATGTATGAAGTGTTTGATTGTGAAAAAGTCAAATTCTATAGAAATAAAGGATCATCTAATTTTTTATGGTTTTATCCATAATTATTCACATTGGATCTGTGATGGTGAAAGAACAAAAAATTCAACATATAATGTTGATGAAAATATTCATAATGATGCATAAGATCATATTAAAGAATTAATTCATGATTTCGGTGTTGAAATAATCGAGAGAATAGAATCTGTTGAATGAGGTTATAGAGATTTTAGGAAACCATTATTTGTATTTTGTAGTAAATATACAATGTAATCAGTAGTTTTGTGACTAGTTGTCTTGAATGCAATAAATGGGTAATGTGAAAAAGATTTCTCTAACATAATTGATCTTTTAAAAGAGATACTTCTAGAAGGAAACTGACTTCCAAATTCCAATTATAATGTGAATAAAATCATATAAGATTTGGGATTGGGGTACAAAAAAATATATTCTTGTCCCAATTATTGTGTGTTTTATAGGAATGAATATTAATATTTAACACAATTTCCTATATATGAGACATCATGGTATAAGATGGATGAAAATGTAAACTCATATTCATTCTCATGTACTTTAATCTAACCTCATGATAAATAAAATAATTCATTATAATATTCCTTCAATATAATTCCCATAAATCAACTCTAATTAATTCTCAAGTACCATCAAAGATCCTACTAAAAAAATTTGGTACCTTCTAATAATTACTTTTTTGAATCATCTATTTTCAAATTTAATTAATGTAAAAAAGGTTAATATAAAATTCAGATGAGTGCATCTCTGATGCTAACATATGTCACCCTGCTGATACATGAAAGTGTAAAAGTTTTGAAAAAAAATTCATGATTTTGGAAGAGAAGTTAAAAATATAAGAATGAGAGTGTGTGCAGATGGAATGAATCCATATCGGACCCTAAGTATCAAACATAGTTCATGGCCTATTTTTTGGTTGTTTACAACTTTTCCCTATTTATATGTTTGGAAAAAAATTATTTTATGATGACCTTGATTATTTTGAGACCAAAACATCTAGGTGATGATATTGATGCGTATCCTTCAGCATTGATTGATTATTTGAAAATTCTATCGAATAATGGTGTCAATGTTTTCGATGCATACAATAATGAGTACTATCTTTTGGGTTTAATGATAATGTTCAGTATATAATAATTTCATATATATGGATACTTATCTGGATACAGTGTTAAGGAACATAAATCATGTCCAATTTTTTATGAAGTGACTTCATATTATCAATTTCATAATGGATGAAATACATTTTACATGGGACATCAATGATTTTAATGGATTTATCATCCTTGTTTTTGATTGAAAAAAATCATTTAATGGCTTTAAGGAATAGAAGATCCCCCCACTACCATTGTCAATTGATGAATATTCCAACATAGTGAAAAATATAAATTCCGCATTTGGAAAGAAAAGGTGTTCTGGTATTTAATAAAATACTTGGATGAAATATTCTATCCTTTTTGAACTTCCTTATTGGAGATTTTTAGAGATAAAACAGAACATTTATGTGATGCATGTTTAGAAAAAAAATGCAATAGTTTGATTATAACTTTTTTATACATAAAAGGAAAGAAAAATTATTGATTAAATTATAGATTGGACTTCATAGAAATGGTTATACATTTTGAGTTATCTCACATTGTGAAAGGAAATAGAACAAAGTTTCATCTATCTTGTCATGTATTAATTAAGACTGAGAAGATTGTTTTTTGTCAGTGTCTTCATGGTATTAAAGTACCTAGTTGATATTATTAAATGTGAATAATTTTGTTTCATTGATGGATTGTAAAGTAATAGGTATGAAATTTCATGACTGTCATGTATTTATGTAACAACTTCTAGCGGGCTCATTGTGTGGTATATTTCCCTCAGTTTTTAGAAATACTATCATTAGGATATGTAATTTTTTCAAATCCATTTGTAGAAATTCATTGATTTGGATTTGTTTTATGTGATTGATATTGAAACATATCTTATACTTTGTTAACTAGAAATGTATTTACAATGTACATTTTTTTATATAATCGTTCATCTTGTTATTTATTTGGTGTGTGTGGTAAGAATATATGTTCCTATTTATTTATGATTTATGTATCCTTTTGAATGATATATGAATATTTTGAAGTTATATGCTAAAAATCCTTATCAACTAGAGGCTTTTTTGGTTCAATAATATGCATCGGAAGATTTAATTGAGTTCTATACTGATTATTTGTATGAAGTGAAACATATCGGTTTCCTTATATCTCAACATATAGTAGTTAATAGTAAAGGTAGAGGTAATTGAGGCATAAAGTTATTGTTAATTCCACCTGATGATGTGATGCATGAACATTTATACATATTGGACAACACATATGAGGTTTAATCATATATATCATCTCCTATTACTTAATTAAAGGTATGACATCTAAAAAAATGAAAAGTGAGTGATGATTTTGTGGATTAAACAGAAAGTCATCATAGATATATCAATATCATAAACATTGAAATGGTTTATAGTGGGACCATATATTAATGTGACCACATGGTCTAGTTTTTATATTAATGGGTACACATTTTACACAAAAAAGATGGATGAAAATTTTATCATTCAAAATAATAGTGTAATGGATATTGTAGAAGCACTGCATTTTTTGAGTGAAAAAGATAAAAACCCACTTTCTAAATCAATGGTATATTTTGGAGTTATGGAAGACATACGGGAAATTGATTATACTAAATTTGATGTCGTCGTGTTTAAGTATAATTGGGTTTCTAGTAATAGTGGTGTGAAACATGATGAATATGGGTTTAAATTATATTATTTTAAAATTTATATTAGTAATGAAGAACTATTTATCTTTATGACACATGAAAATAAAATATTTTATGTCATTGATCCATTTAATGATAAGTGGTTCTTTGTTTTACAGAGGAAAATAATCCATTTTGGTGATGAGTATGAGGATGATGATATTTGTTTATTTGAGGATTTTTCTTCTATTATATGATTTATGGATAATAATGTCTACAAAGTAGACATAGTGTATGCGGAACTAAATGATTATGCTGAAGGAATATGTGAAAATATTAAATTATTATCATAATTAATCTGATAAATATTTACATTATATTTATTTTTAGAATTTTATACCGTAAAAGTGTATTTTTTTAATTACTATTTCTTGTGTAATTATACATATTTTTTTATTTATATGATTTTTTATGTTAAATTTTATATTACATGGTTATAGTTAAAATTTTTTTTATTGAAATACCTCACATACATTATTATATTTTTTTTAAATTTATGCATGTGAAAAAACATTTTCAAACATTGATATTTAAATTTATAAATTTCTATATCATTTTAGAAGTAATTTTTATATTTAATAGTTTACCTTGTTAATTATATGTTTAAGAGACATAACATCCTCTTTTTTAAAAAAAAACATAATCTTGTGTTCCACTTTTTTACATACGTATTTTTTCCAGTGTATTCTAATTGTTCAGTTGTTTAATAATATGTAAGTACATAATAATTTCATTATATTTGTCCATTTAAATTATAGATGTAGATATAGAGACATAGTAACTTGTACTTAGTTATGTGTATTTTTTAATATTACTAAATATTCATTAATATAATTATTTAATGAAAGAAAACTTTTTATTTACAAAAAACAATAATTCCAGGACTATTAATGTGACTTCAACGATGCAGTCTTCTACTTTACTATAAAAAAATTTACTTCTCAAGTTGGTAAATATGGTATTACACATTTACCAAAACTATCACATTCTCATGGAGACTAGTGATTGCATATTATTTGTTATGATAATAATAATGAAACTAACCCAAATGCAACACAATTTATCAGTTATATCTCCATTCAAAGTTGTTGTAGGATTACAATTTTATATCTTGATTGGAATTCCATCAACTATATAGTGATAAATGAGCTTTGGGAGGCCATAATAATACTATATTTCAATTAATTTATTGTATCTCATTTTTCGAAGCAGCGATATTCTAAATAAATAATATTAATTTTATTCAATTACAGATTACATTCAATTTTGAAGAAATTAAATCCATTTAGAAAAGATGTTATTATTTAGCGGTGGTTCGATGGAGAGATTTAAAAAAAATCAAAAAATATAATTTTTTGGGAAGAATAAAAATGTTTACCCTGACTCAAATATTATTTTTAAATGAAGATACAGGAAAGAAATATTTTTCCAATTGATATGATGAATCATTTATTGTATGATAATTATTTTATATATTATAATTTATTACATATTTACCTTAATAATTAGTATTTGATTTTTATATGACAACCCTCCAAGAAATATCATTAAGAGTTCTAGTTATAGAATGTATACCCTCATACTTTATCACGTAGAGGGTATCATTTCTTAGTGAAAAAATGATTGAAGAAAAAATATGAATCATTATAATCTAGGTCTACAATTGGTTTGGATGAGGTATAGTTTGGTCCCTCATATCCCCCCACCCTTTATGTAAAATTTAAAAGATAAATAATAATATAAAATGAAGAGTATCTCATAAAGAAAGAAAAATATGCAGCTGAAATAATTATAATTAAATAATTTTTAATTTTCTTGAAATTTTGTATTTTATAAATTAACAACACTCATATAAAATATTCATTTTTCATTTCAGGATAATATTTAAGAGAAATAAATATAGGTAACTTTTATCCATAAGGGTAGGATGGACATCGAGGCTACTATATTAGAAAATCCAAAACACCCCACCCTCATAAGAGGATATGAGGAGGGTGTTAGAATTTAGTAATATTTTGGTCATAAAAGTAAAAAATCAAGGGACCTAAAAACTGAATCCTTAAAATCTAAGATAAAAGATATGATAAATTCCATTGGTGATCAAATTCAATCAGTTATGTAGGCTATGTTAGAAAAAATGATTATAAATTTATAGTCTATATGCCATCCCAGCCCGTCCATCCATCCTAGTCAATTGTGTAGACTTTACGACCCACCTAACCAGACCAGCTCACCTAGCTAGACTAGCTTCCCCAGCCTACCTACTCAGATCCTCCACCTCCTCTCTCAGACCCTACCTTATACCGTGTGTTGTATGATGGAGATCCTCATGTATGTATTGTATCATATAGAGATGTACATATTTTTAATGATAAATTACATAACCAACCATTGAAAATTGTTCAGGTTATAGTATCAATACTTAATATTATTGATCCAAATTTTTTTCTACCATTTCCAACCAAGGAAGTTACCAGTGTGGGGAATTGTATGGGTCAATTTTTCACATTGGTCATCAATCCCTCTTTTTTATCTTTCTTACAAGTTATGTGTGTTTTTTAAAACATTAATTACTTATGATTGAAAATTAATTATAATGTTTTCTAAAATATAATTTATTTATGAGTACCCAAAATCAAAAGAAATTTCATAGTGGAAACAAAAGGATCCATAAAAAACAACAATATATACTTCTAATATTTTTTATTGGATAAAAATATTATCCTAGTCTTCTTCTTCCTCAGACAATTTGTATGATTTTTGGATTAGAACTAATATATGTTGAAGATAATATCTCTTGAGAATATTCAGAAATGATATCATAAATTTGATTGATTTTGAAGAACTCCACATGCCTATATTGCAGTTGTTTTCTATTTAAGTAAATTGATGTTTTAAAATTAGACCACAAGAATTTACAGTTTTATATATCTATAATTCATTTCCATGGATTTAAAATATTTGAAGGCTACAGATAGAGTAACATATATATGTGATAGATTATCAAAGACGAATATGGGTCGTTGGTTTTTACCATTTCATGATGGGTATGAAAACTAAGATTATTATGAACTAATATTCATTAAAATTTCATGAATTGTTAAATTTTTGTACTATTGGGTCATTGGTTGTTAGGTGTATTCTGCCCGAGTGAATTCACAGTATGTTGGGTTTTTTCTTTATTAGGAGGGTTTATAAACAATTTAGCACCTTATTAGACAAGTAAGATGTCTTTTTTTTATTATTTCATTATATTTAATTCTTATTGTTTATATATTTTTTATTAGTAAATATATATGAAAAATAAGTCCATAGAAGAAATTAACAAAGATAAATTGTCGATAAAAAACCTAAATGAAATATAATACATAGATGTAATGGTAATTACTTTTTATGTTAGATGTTACTTGGATTTTTGATATATATATATATTGGTTTTTTATTACCATATTAGTGTTTTATAATAGCCGGTTCATCATCAAAAAGGAATTGTGGATTGTGGTAATTATTTTCTATGATTATTGAATGAGATAATTACAATTAGGTTAATGAGTGAATTTTATAATGTTAGTTATATTAATTATTTTATATTTTATGTCATAGTATTCTGTATTTTTATCTTATAACATTATGTTCTTATAGACGTTAAATGGTGATGAGTCATATATTAATGATGAGATTACCCATCTTCAATTATTATTTGTGAACTATTTATTATGTATGATTGAGATTTATATTATCAGTTATCTATTTTTAAAGTTTTGTTATTAATCTCTGATTTTCCTAATTAAGTGTTCAAAAATAAATTGTTTTCTTATAATAGGTGTTGGAACATAATGATCGTAAAATAATTATTCATCAAAAATCATGAATTAATATTGTATAAATTATTAGGTATGTGTCATTTAATTCTATTTTAAAATATAATTATGCAGAAAATGATTTTTTGATTAAATTATTAAATTATGTTCTCTTTTATAGATATTTATTCCCTGAGACATGTTGTTTGAATGTTGTATATTTATTTATATTACACGAATTTTGATGCGTTTTAGGGTGTAATATATCCATTTTCTAAGATAAATTTTCTTTTGGGGATGATCTTATTAAAAACAAATGTAGAAATTTTTTAAAAAAATTAATTAATCTTCAGCATAAAAATTAAGAGAGACTAACACTGAACATCTATTTCAGTGTCTATTTTTATTAAAAACCGACACCAAAGGATTATTTTTTATGTTCTTTTCTAATATAAACCGACTCTAAAAATCTACCTAATATTTTTTTCAATGTAGTTTTCTTATAGAAACTGATGCATAAAATTTTACCAAAAAATGGAAAACCAGTTTTTGGGATTGGTTTTAAAACAACCAACACCGAAAACATTATTTTTTACATCGCCATTATAAATTTGAATTAAAACCCGATGCTAAAATGAAAAAAATACATTGAAACATTTTTTTCACTTGTGCCATTAAAAACATCTAAACAAATCAAGGAAGGAACAACTATCTATTGATTACTACATGTGACACCATCAACCCTCCAATAGTGGGTCTACAGATCAATTAATTTTCAAAAAATATACTTCCACATAAATAAAACTTGTTCTCTAGTGATCAATTAATGATTAAGTTGAGTTATCCTTTTATTTTTTGAATTTTAAGATGATAAATAGTGGAATATCTCTATGAATATATTGTAAGAGGAACAAATCAACTCCATGGAATGGTAGAACATTAAGAAGATATTTTTTAATAATTATTTTACGAAAACTATTCACACTAAAATTGAGATTAAATTCAAATAGTGTATGAAAAAGGAGAAAGAATCCATTGCTACCTATGAATTCAACATCAAGAGATTCATGTGGCTTGATTTTGGTTTTAAGATTGACCTAAAAAATTTAATTATTTTATTAGTACCAAAAAACAAACTCTATGAGCTATGATTTCTATAAGGGAGTATTGTAGCTATGGATAAATTGTTCTATGTTCTCTTAAGGTTGAAATAGAAATTAAATAAACCCATTATTCTAGTATTTTATTGGAAAAGAATAAAAAAATGGAGTTTCATGGAAACAAAAATCATAAAATTTATAGAGTAATTAAATTTCAACTTACTACATGATAAAAATATGATAAGAATAATGGTGATAATAATCTCAAAGGAAATGGGAGATTGTTTTTGTAATGCCCCGACCCCATTTACCCAGAGTTGGTGCATTATTACATAACATTGGCCTGATACAAGGAATCATGTCCCGAAATACCGATCGGTTTAGTAGCTTTGGAAGTACTAGTTACACTCATAAGTTTTACATTACATCATGAAATAAAAACATAAACAACATTTTGTACCCTTTTGAACACACCTATATCCTTACCCTATCCCTGCAGGTCAACCATAAAATACTTCTTCACATCCTGGGAAAATAAAACATAGATAGGGGTGAGCTTAGATTCTCATTAAGGATAACAATATAGCGAAAACTTTTATAAATAAGCATAAACATTTAAGGCAACATATAAGACTAAAACAAATGCCTTTAAAACATAAACTTCAGAATAATATGTAAAATATGAAATCATATAATTCCATTTACATATTCACATTGATATTCTACTAGTTGAATAATCACATGCAATATCAATAGCCACTTTCATAATGATGGAATTCATAATTCCGAACTTCATCACAACATAGTCAAGGCCTTGTACCAAGAATACAAATAAGATTTTTTCAAGGCCTTGTGTCTAGAAACTATTTTGTCTCATGTGACCTATCGATGCATAGAGGATCTATATCAATCTCTACTCGTCACTTACTAAGTCCAATGCATTTCTCGTATGAAAATTTTTAAACATAACATAAACATTCTTCATAAAACTAGCAAACTAAATGTGAGTACTTTATCCATAAACCATGAATGGTATAAAAATAACACATCCACTGTCAAACATATCACAAAACCTTCAATATAGTATGAAATATTTTTATCATAAAAAATCAACCTCAATCCGCAATAATATCCCATAAAGGATATTGACATAGTAGAAAATGATCTGTAAAAAACATTGAGAGAAATATCATTTTTTTCATGAAAACATTTAAAAGTTTCACTATTTATTAAGAAGCTGTTGAAAATAGATTTTTAAATAAAATTTTCCCATACCACTTTGAATCAATTAAAAGGAATTTAAATTTTAAAACATTAATTTCCATATAAATAAAACCTTAAAACATTTTTTAAAATAAGGACATTAATGAGAAAGATTTAGAAGAATAAATTTTTAAAACATTTAAAATGATATTTTATTTAGTGTTCCTACCCATTTGAGAGATACTTGAATACAAATAATTGAGCAAATAAAAACTTTATAATATCATGAGAATAAAGGGATTCAAGATATATTTTTTCAAATTACATCATATACACAAAATAAAAGTAAATTGGTGCACAACAATGAAGATGTCTCAATGGAATGTAAGTTGAGTTAAATTCCTTTATAAAGACTGTATCCTTAGGTTAAGGATAAATAAATGACATAATTATGTATGGAAAATATAAATACACTCAATATGATTGTATATTTAGTGTGAATAAATCATAGGACATTCACACATATTCTTGTAATTACAACACCAATGACTTGGATTTTTAACTCAATGAATAGAAATTGAGTTAAAATTACTCTTATCAAGTTTATATCGATGACTTCATATTTTATAAATGGAGTAATGATGTGTATCAAAATTATATCCACACAAAGGGGAGTGTAAATTACTACATATGTAAATAAATAGTGATTTCTCGCATAATCATGGAGCACAGTAATCCATGAAGTATGCATAAATCCCAATGAGTGGAAATTGAGATTTGAAATTCTCTTATCGATTTTGTATCTTTCAAAACATAGACCCCATAAAAAAGTATCATACTATGAAGATGTAAATACCCAAAAAATAGACTATATCACACATAGAATACAATCATGTGCAGCACATACACCACACAAAAGGAAATAGTGGCAATATAGCATGAATCTCACGTGAATAAGAAGTGAGATAAAAACACCTTACCATGTTGTAATCAATCAATCTCTACTCCCAAAAGTTAATAATCACCAAATTAATCACATAATACTATGAATATAAATAAAATAATGATAATATATATCAAATGGTAGTTCATAATACACAACATGCAATAAATAAGTGGTGAAAATGGAAATCTCACGAAATTAAAACTAAGATAAGAAACCACTTAACTTGTACTTTTTCTTGGTCGAGGGTACATTAACCTCCTATATAATAGTTATATCATTTTTATTTAATTAAAAAAAAACTATATACATAAATATGATATCATATATGATCCTCTAATATTGCTTTGTTAATAATATTTTAGTACTATCATCGTTTTGAGTGTTAACTGATTTTTTTTTCTTTATATGCTCGATTACATAAGCCATGTTTGTTATAAGTAGGATGTATTTTATTCATATATAGAATAATATCACGTTCTTAAAAATTATTTTTATTCATAAAATGAAAAATATTCTTGAATGATTATGATCGGGAATGAATCTCATCGCATTCGTGGAGATGGTAATCCGTACGTACGCACGAGCGACAATATCATTATATTGATGGTGAAATAGTATGTAATTGGATGGTATATCATATATAAAGAATAATTAACATGCTATATTTATTATTTAAATAAGTTATACTCATTATTATACCCATCCAAATAAATAAGTGTATTAATAACAAACTACACCACGACGTGGAGATGGTAAGTCGTACATACGCACATATGGTGACATTGTCATTTATAGGATGGATAGAGTAAATAATATGGTTGTACAATATTTATAATAACATCATAGTATATATAATATACTAGATTCATTATTTTATAATGGAAACAAAAAAGAAACAGGATGTATAGGAAGAAAAGAACTTGAAAGAGGTGATGAAATATTTACCTCTTCTTCAGGATCTTCCTTTTGATACGATCAAAAGGGCTCTTTAGATTGGTTTTATAAAAAAATTAAGGCCTCTATGATTAAAGGAGTAATGTTGGTATGATATTTTGGTTGTCTTTTTCCAATCAAAATGTCTTTGGAGGTGTGAAATTAAGAGAAGGGTAAGTGTGCTTTTATAAGAGAGGTGAGGGTCATTTTAGGAAAATCTTGAAATATTATTTTATAATAAAATCATTTTTTGTTTATAATAGAACAAAAATAATTTATTTAGAGGCTAAGGTTGGGATGGGTCGAAAAACTTTCAACCAATAGGTTTTAGATAGGATTAAGTCACCATATTAACCTTTTATTTTAGATCCAACTCTTTGTTAAATAGATTGACATTTACCATGTCTCTTTGTATTTTTATATTATATGGTTAATAAACATACTATAAAAATCCATGTAAACCCCAAAGTGGTTCATTATTAATATATATAACCTTATCTAAGTCCATTGGAAAAATATTAAATTTTTAATAATATTATATAAATTATTAATATAGTATTTGTTTTAAAAACATAATTTTGTCAATTTTGAAACTATTTATTATTGGGTTTTTGTGAAAATAATTACAGTGTGATTAATTCAAAAAAATATTATTTAATAAACCCTAAAATGTCATATTAACCTTGAAAATTAGTTTAATTCATCAAAAGTCTCAAATCACATTTATTTGGATATTTATAAAATCAATTATTCTAATCTTTCATTAATATGGTAATTACTACATCATTATTATGTCATAATAAATTAAATTATTTAATGTCTAAAATTTATAAATAATATTCTTTTATGTAGGAAATATTTTTTATCTTTCTAGTGAATATTTATAGTCGAATTTATCTTATGTTTAACCCTATATTAAACATGTTTTAATTATTAAATATTGAATTTAACACTTTTAACTCTTCTTTAAAAAAATAATCATAAATGTCCTAATCTAATCCAAGTGGACCCAAAGGATCATATTTTATTCCTAAGGTTGTTTCTCATTGAGTTACACTTATCCAATAGATTTAGGACATGTGTTATGGTAATTATAATATAATTTTTACCTTTAATTACCCAATTTACTTTAAATCTTGGTAAATAAAAGTCAAAAGTTACTATTCACCAAAAATTATTTTCATCTTATAGAACCACATTTTACTTAGTGATATTAACCATGACTCTCGGATTTTTAAAATTCAATTCAAAGAAGCGGTAAAATTATATTTCATGCAAATTTTCAAATGATCTTATGAGGTGGGTAAAAGACGGTAAAAAAGTTTTTTAAAATATTTATAAATCTAATCTTATTATAAAATGACTCCAACAAATTATATTTGAAATATATAGGTATTATGTATCTATTTTTACCTAATATAAATCTAAATAAAATGAATAATTATTTTAATAAAAAAAAAATTTAACCAATAACGCAGTGTTTCTCACTATTCATCAAAAATTTAATGCATTTAGAAAAATACCAAAAAATAACCCTAAGATAATTTAGATATTCCAAATTCAAAAATTAATCCCATTTTGAAAAATAAAATTTATAAAATTTCAAAAAGTGGGTATTACTATTCATAACAGTTAGTTTAATTGGTCGTGGTGTGTTAGAATCTCAATGTTGCATACAATGCAAGCTATTGCATTATTCATAGGGAAATATATTATAGAAGCTTGGGGTGGTATATTCTTCCACCTTTTTGAAATATCATCCTAGCAATTTATAAATTGAGCTTGGGAACTTAATTGAAAGTCCCACATCAGAAAAAGTGTCAATAAAACTACCACTTTAAAATAAGGAAAGAGAATTACAAAGGTCACCCGAGATAAGCCATACTAGGATTCTATGTAGGAAAACATGGATATGGAAGATAAACTAAGTTTCATGTTCTGATAGAGAGTGATAGAAAACATGATAAGGAGTAAGTTAACAACAAGAAAACCACAAACATGTGATGGGATGAACGGTCATTAGTTTTCTAGAAAGAAAAGTAAACAGACAATGTTTTTTTATTTACGTTTCATTTCACAAAGTTGAGGAATTTATTTATGATATTGATTAAGAACATATATATATATAGTTACTTTTTAGGTAGAGTTTCATCTTTTAATAAATTTGTACCACTAACTCATCTTTTTTCCAAACGATGAGTATTCAAGATGACTTGGTCACACCTAAAGCACTATAATCAACTTCTAGAGAATCACATGATCTAAAAAGGATAAACTATATATTTCCCTTGTCTTTATAGATTATCTAAAACCAAAATGGTTAGTACAAGATCAGATGATCCCCAAAAAGGATAATCCTTTAGAGAAAAAAATAATAATCTAATATGCTAAAATTGAACCAAAAATACCAAAAGATAAATAAATACCATTCAAAAAACAATTGTCCTTAAAATACTTTAATATAATCCAAACTAATATTGAAACTCAAAACATATAATAATTTGATTACGTTGTCTTCCACGTTAAATTGTATCTTAAAATAACATTGACTACTCTTAAAGTCACATACTTAAAAGTAATTCACCTAATCACATATTCTCTATGATAGGTTAATCATTTCCATAAATAACCCAAATCGCTATAAATCCACAATAAAAACATAGATAAAAATCCAACAATACTCCTCAATTAAAATCCCATAGTATTCTACTCTCCTTAGGCATATAGTGTTCCCAATGGAGTGAACATATTCAAAAATAACATTTATCACTTAATCACCAAATAATTTTCCTATACTAAGGATATCCATTTGACAAGACATAAGATCCCAAATAAAATTATTATTGATCCATAAAATCATTTAACTAAAAAGATTTAGTTACACTAACTAGGAACATCACATAGTTCAGTGGTAGGCGATAAATCCCAATCGCACTCTCGTTGTGGGTTCCATTCTCGTAGCTTTGTCTAACACGATGGGTTGTCACCCGGTCTTCCTATTTTCCTTTTTCAAAATATATATTTAATAAAATTAACTAAATGAGATGAATTCCTCAAAATAACAATAACATAATTTAACCACAAATTTTATCTCATACCGCACATTTTCAACCCAAAAATTAATAACCTGTAATTGCATCATATTCAAGGATCATATAAACTCAAATGGTTCTTTATAACTATATCCACAAAATAAAAGATATTTCTTCCTCAAATAGAATTTTCACATAACAAAGTACAGGGTTACACAGACAAGAGATAAGTCTTCTAAAGTAATCCCATTAACAAAGAGCACTAATATTTTAAACATTTCTCCATCCATTTATTTTTACATAGGTTCTTCCTTGACCAAGAAGTTATCCAATAGAATAGGGAATTAACTCGGGTAATGTTTAGGTCCCCTACATTTATGGAAAATGACTGTAAATGGATTCTTGGGATCATTTTTATTTTTTTCCAAAGTACTCTTCATTTTTCCTTGGAATTTTTTTTAATTTATGTCCTTTTTCCCTACACATAAAGCAATTACATTGTTTCATTGAGACACTTTTCTAGGTGTCTCCTACCACATTTCTTACATGATGGAAATTGAGCTTTCTTTTCTCCACGGTCTCCACAACTGGAGCTCTTATCATTCACCACCTTTCTCTTATTTTTTGATTTCAGGAGTTGGTTAATATATATTTTGTTGATCATATTTTTGGAAAAATTATTTGGCATGAACATGATATCTTATAAACCTATCAACATTCCATTTCATTTATCATTTCCCCCACTATTCCCACCTTGTTCATAATCTTCAATGTTACTATAAATTCCTTGGAATCCATCCATTGAATAACACAAGAAAGAATATTGTGAGTCATAAAATCATTTAGAGAATATCATAACACCTTATTTTCAATCTATAACACCTTAGGATTAACCACGGTTTTTTATTCTCATCTTATATTAAAATCCTTCAAATTGGTTTGTAATGAAAATGTCAATTATCTTAAGAATATCCACTGGGAGTGTCATAACCAAGAGTGCTGCAAGGCCCGTTTTTGGGTACCAGGATACCCCGAGCCAAGCCTGAAACTCCTTGTCATAGTTTTTACTCCTAGGTACATCTATGCCAGAGCTGACTCTACCTGCTCGTATTCAGATAGAGATTTATTTCTTGAAAAAAACCACATAATATTTACATTACCTAAATTATTTTATATTCTTCTATAATAATCCTCAATGTTTATCTAAGGGTAGTGTTTTCTAATCAGAGTTTTTCTAAATATAGTTTCCAAGGATTGTACTAAACATTCTCAAATACCAACTATAACACCCCAACCTCAATTACCCAAATTCGGTGCATTATTACATAACATTGGCATGATATAAGGAATCATGTCATGAATGAAAAATCATTTTATTAGCCTTGGAAGTATTAGATACATTCAGAAGTTTTACATTACATCTTGAAATAAAAATATCAACAACATTATGTCCCCTTATAAACACAATTATATCCTTAGTCTATCCCTACAGGTCAACCATTAAATACTTCTTCACATCCTGGGAAAATAAAACATAGAAAGGGGTGATCTTAGATGCTCAGTAAGGATAGAAATACAATAGAAACATTCATAAATAAGCATAACCATTTAAGGAAATGTATAAGACTAAAACAAAATCCTTTTAAACATAAACATCAGAAAAATATAGAAAAGATAAAATCAAATAATGTCATTTACCTATTCACGTGGATATTCTACTAGTGGAATAATCAAATGTAATATCAACAGCCACTTTCATAATGATGGAATACATAATGGCAGACTTCATAACCACATTGTCAAGGCCTTATGCCAAGACTACAAATAAGATTTTGTCAAGGCCTTGTGCCAAGACACTATTTTGTCTCATGAGACCTGCTGATGCACCAAGGAGATATAGAGGGATCCAACTTTCAATTACTAAGCCCAATTCATTCTTCATATGAAAAGGTTTAAACATATCATAAACATTCATATTAAAACTAGAATACAAAATGTCAAATAATTATACATAAACCATGAATGGTATAAAAATAACACATCCACAGTAAAACATATCAGAAAACCTGTAATACAGTTTGAAAGATTTTTATCATAATAAATCAAGCTCAATCAAGAATAATATACCATAAAGGATGTTTACATAGTTGAAAATGATCAGTAAAAATCTTTGAGAGAAATAAACTTTTTTCCTGAAAACATTTAAAAGTTTCATTATTTATCAGGAAACTGATTAAAATTGATTTTTGAATAAAAGTTTCTCATACCAATTTGAAACATTTAAAAGTAATTTCAATTTTAAAACATTAATTTCCATATAAATAAAACCTCAAAACCATTTTTAAAATGTGGAAATTAATGAGATAGATTTAGAAGAATAAAATTTTAAAACATCTAAAATGATATTGTATTTATAGTTCCTAACCAAATGAGAGATTCTTTAATAAAAATAATTGATGAAATAAAAACATTATAATATCATGAGAATAAAGGGATTCATGATATACAATGTCAAAGTACAGTATATACACCAAATAAAAGTGAATTAGCGCGCAATAATAAAGAAGTTTCAAAGGAATGTATGTTGAGAGGAATTATTTTATGAAGACTGTATCCTTAGGTTAAGGATAAATCAATGAAATAATTATGTGTGAAAAATATAAATACACTCCATATGACTGGATATTTAGTGTAAATAAATTAGAGGGCATTCACACATTTTCATGTAAAAACAACACCAATGATATGGATGTTTAACTCAATGAATAGTAATCGAGTTAAAATTACTCTTATCATTTTTATATCGATAACTTGAGAATTTATCAATTGAGTAATTATGTGTATGAAAATTATATCCACATAAAGGGGAGTTTAAATTACTAAATAAGTAGATAAATAGTGATTACACACAAAATCGTGGAGTAAAGTAATCCATTAAGTATGCGTAAATCCAAATGAGTGGAAATTGAAATTTGAAATTCCCTTACTGATTTGGTAACTTACGAAACATACACCCCATGATAGAAGTATCATATAATGAATATGTAAATACCGACAATATAAATTATACTAAAAAAATTATACAATCATGGGAAGTATATATACCACACAAAAGTAAATAGTGGCAATGTTGCATGAATCTCACGGAAATATAAAGTGAGATGAGATCCCCTTACCACATTGTAATCAATCGAGTCGTATTACCAAAAGTTAATAATCAAAAAATTAATAATATAATACCATGAATATGAATATAATCATGATAATATATATCAATTGAAAGTAAACAATACACCACATGAAATAAATAAGTGGCGAACAATGGGAATCTCACAGAATTAAAAGTGTGATAAGAAACTATTTACCTTGTACTATTCCTTAGTTGAGGGTACATAAAACTTGTGTATAATAGTTAAATAATTGTTATTAAATTATAAAAAACTATATTTATAAATATGATATCATATATGATCCTCTAATATTTATTTGTTAATAATATTTTGGTAGTATCATCGGTTCAGGTGTTAACTGATCTATTTTACTTTATTTTCTCGGTTACATAAGACATGTTTGTAATGGATATGATTTATTTTATTCATATCCATAATGATATTAAGTTATTAAAAATTATTTTTAATCATAAAATGAAAATTATTCTTGAGTGATTATGATGGGGAATGAATCTCATCGCGTTCATGGATACTGTAATCCGTACGCACACATAAGCAACAATATCATTATATTGATGGTGAAATAGTATGTAATTGGATGTTATATCATATATAAATAATTATTTAAATGTTATATTTATTATTTAAATTAGTTATACTCATTATCATACCCATCCAAATAATTAAATGTTTGAATAACAAACTACACCACGACGTGGAGATTGTAAGTTGTACGTATGCACGTATGGTGACTTTGTCATTTATAGCATGGATAGAATAAAAAATATGGTTGTAACATATTTATAATAACATAAAATCATATATATATGATACTGTATTTATTATTTTATATTTGAAACAACAATGAAAGAGGAAGTGGAAGAAGAAAATAACTTGAAATATGTGATGAAATATTTACCACTTCTTCGGGTTCTTCCATTTGATTTGATCATAAGGGATCCTTTGGTTGGATTTATGACCAAAGGAAGGCCTCTAGGACGAAGGGAGGAAAGTTGGTAGGAAATTTGGGTAGGGTTTGGCCAAGGTAAATGGCTTTGGAGATGTGAAATTAAGAGAAGGGGAAGTACCCTTTTATAAGAGAGGTGAGGGTCACTTTAGGAAAGGCTTGAAATATTATTTTATAATAAAATCAATTTCAGTTTCTAGTGGCTCGAAAATGATTTATTTTGAGGGAAAGGTTTGGATGGGTCGAAAAACTCTCAACCAATAGGTTTTATACTGGTTTAGGTTACCATTTAAACCTTATCTTTTAGATTTAACTCTTAGTTAAATAGTTTGACATTTACCATGTCTTTTTGTGTTTTTATATTATATGGTACTTAAACATACTATAACAAGAAAAGAGAACCCCAAGTGGTTAATTATTAATATATATAATCTTATCTAAGTCCTTGGTCCAAACCCTATATTTTTAACAATATTATATCAATTATTAATATAGTATTTGTTTTAAAAACGCAATTAAGTCAATTTTGACACTATTTGGTATTTGGTTTTTGTGAAAATCAAAATAGTATGATTACATCAAAAAAAGATTCTTTAATCAACCCTAACATGTCATATTAACCTATAAAATTAATTTAATTCATCAAAAGTTTTAAATTACATATATTTGGATATTTATAATATCAATAATTCTATTCATTCATTAATAATGTAATTACTACATCATCATTGTGTCATAAATAAAATAAATTATTTAATGGTTAAAAATTATAAATAAAATACATTTATGTAGAAAATATTTTTATCTTTATAATTAATATTTATAATCAAATTTATCTTATGTGTAACCCTATACTAAGAATGTTTTAGTCATTAAACATTGAATTTAAAACTTTTAACACTTCTATAATTAAAATAATAATAGATGTCCTAATCTAATCCATGTGGTCTCAAAGGTTCATATTTTATTCCTAAGGTTGTTCTTGGTCGAATTACACTTATCCAATATATTTAGTACACATGTTAGGTTAATTATAATTTCATATTTACCTTTATTTATCCTATTTACTTTTAACCTTGGTAAATAAAAGTCAAAAGTTACTATTCACCAAAAATTATTTTCATGTTACTGAACCACATTTTACCTATTGATATTAACTGTGTCTCTCAGATTTTTTAAATTCAATTCATAGAAGCGGTAAAATTAGATTTTATGCAAATTTGAAAATGCTCCTAGGAGGTGGGTAAAAGACGTTAAAATGATCATTAAAATTTTTATATATCTAAACATATTATTAAATGACTCCAATGAATTACATTGAAAATATATAGGTATTATGTATTTATTTTAACCTAAAATAAATTTAAATAAATTAAATAATTATTTAAATTAAAAGGTAGTTTTAACCAATAATGCAGTGTTTTCACAATTCATCAAAAATTGAATGTTTTCAGAAAAATACCAAAAATTCACCCTAAGCTAATTTCGATATAATGAATTCAAAAATGAAGTCCATTTTGAAAAATAAAATTTAAAAAATTTCAAAACGTTCGTATTACTATTCAAAATGGCTACTTTGATTGGTCGCGGTGTGTTAGAATCATGAAGTTGCGTACAATCCAAGCTATTGCATTATTCAAAGGGAAACATATCGTGGAAGCTTGGGCTGTTACAATTTTACTCCAGAAGATAAATCCATTTGGAATATGAATTTAAAGTAGATATATATAGGCCAACCTATAAAATGGATAAAGAGAAGGTAAACCTAATGCACCACTATCATACACCAATGTCACATTCATGTTTTAATTCTATTTAATTGTATAATTTATTGGATTAAATGGTTTTTGGGGTTTTTTAACATTTAATGGTATTTTAGAGTTTCATGTTTGGTGTATGGTCTGGTAAACCATGTATTCAAACCGTACTGATTTTCCTTTGTAATCCAGGACCAATCTAATGGTTATCATTCGGTAGTGTAAACCATGCCACTTAATCTTATGAAATTCAAGAAAACATTGTGAAGTACCCATATATATGGAGTAACGGATCATGGTTGGAACCTGAAAAAGGGAAACCATATAGCCAAACCATGTGGCATCTCACAATCTTATCTATTTAGGGTTATATGAGTGGTGGAAGGATTCCCAAATGGTGCGACCAAATCATGCAAGAACTAGGATTCTTAAAATTATCAAATTCAAATTATACCATATTATAATTAAAAGACCACTTTTTTCTATTTATCAATAATTTTAATTTATTTTCTGTGAGTTTTCTAGGGGATACTCTCATCCCCTCAACCTTGGATTATTTCCCCTCATTCCTCAATGTTATTTGGATTTTTTAAGGTTAGATCCTCTTTTCTATTATCTTTTCAATAAAATATTTTTTATACTTCTTCCTCTTATAATGAGACCATGGAGGAAAAATATGTTAAAATTGTCTCTTAATTCTGTTATTATTGATTTATAGGGCTTATAAATCTTTCCATGAGACCTAATATATCATCATTTCTCAAAGGCGATGTGGTTCCTTCATATTAAGGTAGGTGATTCTATGCGATTATATTTCTTTAACATAGCAAGGGTTATCAAGTTTTCTAGAGAATATTCATTGTTTAAAATATATGATATTATTCTACTCTTGAAAATAATATTGTTTTTTTGTACCTTTTTTCAAGTCTTAACATAAATGTGTTTTCAGTGGTGTAAGATTATAACAATTTTTTAAACGTACAAAAATTGTTTTTGTAACATCTCTATAATACTTTTTTGAAAATTTATATTTTAAAATGTCTTTTAAGTCATAAAGTCCCTATTAATGTTCAATAGATGTAATATATTTTTAGGATTATTTTTTATTTAAAATAAAATAGAACCATTCGAAAAAATGATCATTATTGAGATTTTATGTTCTTTGAGTAACATTTTATTATTCTTAAAAATTCGTTTCATTTAAATGATATTTTCTGAAATATTTTACAACATTATGGAAACCTATTTATGTGTGTTGGATATATATATTATGATATTAAGTATTTCTTTTATTTTAAAAGATCAATTTTATAAATACTATGTTGTATTTGGTTTTAAAAGGAGGTTTTAACGACATAAACATAGATTCAAATCTTTATGTCGCATTTGGAAAAATATTTTATCTTATTTTATAATATAATTCAATAATGAGGTATCAAAGGCCTGATTTTCATTTAATGAAACGTGGTTTAGGTTTACCGCCAGAATTATATTATAATTTTATCTTGATTATTATGTGATTGTTTTTGTGGGTAATATGTAGAGTTTTTATAAAAAGAGGCTATTTTATGTAAATGTTTGTTTAGAGGTGACATGATTTTTTTTTCATATTTTTCATTTATAATTTCTAAATTTTACTTCATTATTGATGTTACTCACCTCAATTTTGTTGATCATGGGATCCACATGTACTCATATAAGGTCCTAAGATAAGTACCAATAGAAAATTGATATCATCCTTCTATCCTTGGACTACACCACTAAATAACTAAAACACTAATAAGACTTTGAGAATATGGTTATATTTCCACTTGTATGGACTATCACTATATATATAGGAATTTTACATAACTCTCCCTAGTGACATATCTAAGAATTACATATTATTGGTTTTCTTTATGTGAAATTATGAGATTATTAGTATCCATTGACCATAGTTCCCAAGGTTTTCTCCCTTGATTTTTTTATATTTACATAACATTAGCAGATGATCTTACCATTTTTTATTATCTTGTGTTTAATTTATTGTATGTTATTTTTGTTTTATTTTAATTATCTTTCTTATATTTTATTTTATGATATTTTTGGTTTATTTTAGTTATCCTTAATTTAAGTGAGTCAATGCTACTTCTATTTACCATTTATATCATGTGGGGGTTATTTCCATGTGTTTTTTATTATGTTGTTACTATCCATGATATTTCTAGGTGTGTAAAATTTTATGTTATTTATCCATTATTTATGTTATCATTTTGAAAATATGTCATCAAGTTATTTGGCAAATGAACTTGTAAATAATGTATTTGAACTCAATTACAAATATCTATTGATTTTAATGAATTTTTCACACATTATTTAAAAATTATTTTTATATGAATTTATTAAAACTCATTTATATTACTCTTTTTTTAATTTGATTTTTCCTTAAAAATTAATTTTGTAATTTTTTTATGTGGCTTGTTTTTTATTAATATTAAAAGGTATTATTTTCAAAAAAATATATTTTAAACTTTCCTTTACAAAATTTTTTATAAAATGAATCACTATAAATATTAAAAGGTATTATGTTCAAAAAAAATTAAATTTTAAACTATCCTTTTCAAAATATATTTTAAATGAATAAAATATATATTTTCATTAGAGAAATACTATAAAGAAACCTTTATCACACTCAACTTACACCCCTTGTTGTTTATATACTGAGTGAATTCACAATTTATGGTTTATGATCTAAAAAATCTCCTCGTTATGGATAATAGTGTTATATAGTCACTTTGGTTCATGATGAGGTCATATGATTTATATTCTTGGGGTTATTTTTTATTATTTTATCGAGAATCTACTGACCAATTTTTCCAAAAATTTATTTGGTATTTTTATTGAGATCATTGTATCTCTTATATATTAGATTGATAATTGTTTTGGTTGGATATTTTTCCTTTCAATTGTGCCATGTTTGGTGAGTTTTATATTTTAGATTATTTATTCTTTTGTGCATGGAATTCTAACTTATAGATGAAACATTCCAAATTATTAGAAAGAAATCTACTGCATGTTAATTATTTCTTATTGAGTGAATCCATTTTATAGAGTATATCCTTAATTACTATCCACTAGTTTCTAGCCCATGGGAATTTGGAGCACCCATTGGGATATTACATGGACCATATTGTGTGTCTGGTCATGATAGAATAGATTGGTTTGTAAAAAAATGGTATCAAAATCCCCCTATGTTATTTGGGATGTAATTGCATATTAGTGATTATAGTTCCATGACTTCCTGGGTAGGTATTTAGTTTGTCTAGATAAATATTTCTCATTTTAATCCTAATGTTATCATGGGTAGTTGGAATGTGAGCCATAAATTTGGAGGTAATTTTTATTTTATCCAAGTATATTTCAATTTAGATTAATTGTGTTTTGAGTTATACTAATACTATGTAGGTTTTTTCTGTGTTTTTCATGTTTTGGGATGAAAGTGGGAGGAGCAATGGAGTTACATTGATAGATATCATAGTTTAGTAAACCATATATATATCGTGCACATTATTATTTAAATAACCTAAAAAAGGTGGCATAGTTAGTGTACGGGTCACCAAATCATGCATCCAAACTATGCATAGTCATAAACCCATTTTATTTTTTGTTAAAACCACTACTTATAATTCGTTTCCTTCAAAGAAGACTGTTTACTATTTTGGATGAATTAAATATTTTTTTTATAATTTTTTAATTTTGATTAAGTGGATTTTCATAATTTTTAGTGTTGTAGAAAGTGATTTTTGTGGTATGTTATAGTTCTTAAATTATTAAATGAGTTTTCTAAGATGTTTTGAAATTAACTTGAAGTTTTAGACATGTGAAATGATTTTAATGAATAATTTTTCAAATTTTATATTGATTATTTAGTATAGTTTTATTATTATAAAAGTAATGTATGTTATTTGAAGATTCATTTTGAAAGGGTTACAAATTGGAGGTGTCTTGATTTATTGTTTATGGTGAAAATTTTGTTTTAGTGGTGAATGATTATTCATATAATCATTAGAGAAATGTTACAAAATTAATTGAAATGATTTTGTTGATTTGAATCATGAAAATGATTTCAGTGGTGAATTTTAAAAAATAAAAACTTTTTTTGGGTAAAATATCATGGTTTTAGAGGAATGTAAAAAGGACATTATAATTTTTCTTAATGTTTGGATTCTCTAAATTGTGTAAATAATTCACTCCATTGAGCCTTTTCTTTGAACACGTGGATTCTTTATTTGGGTGAGTTGAATATTGGTGTACATGATTTGGCCTCATGATCCTTTTTTATTTATTATAGGCCTCCCAAGAATTTTCGATGAATATTTGGGAGTCCATATCATGCAATGTTACCCTGGTTGATTGTGGTAGATCATTACATTCCCTTATTATTCCAAAATTGAAGAGGCATCCTCTTATATGCTTATTGGGTGGCCTACATGATCCTTCTAGGCCCTCTTATTTGGTTATTTTAAAAACCGATCATCATTTGGGTATGTTGAACTTTTTTTATATTTAATAAATTTATGTATCATAGTTTAAACCAGGGTTGTGATTTAAGAAGAATTTTTAGGTTGTTACTCTTAGTTTTATTTCCTTGAATTTAGTCCTCTTCATTCCTTCAGTGATGTTATTTCATTAGTTCCTTGCATCAAATTTTTTAATTTCTAGTATTTTGAATTACATAGAGGATATAACATTATTTTTAATATAAATTTATGTGTACTTTTTGAATAGTTTTACTATATTGGGTTGTGGTACATGAACCTTGGTGAATTTTCATAAAATATCTTGTTTTGATTTGAATTACGATGTTAGTGAAAACCAAAATTGGTGGGGAGACCTATGATAGGTATCAACTTTTTTATAATCTATTTAGAGTTTCTTATGTATATGTTTTGGTTTTGATTATTAGTTGAGATATTTGTGGTATCATTATGGATTTTGATATTTATTTGGATCAGTTGGATCCTTTGGTTTCAAACTAGTCCCATAATTGGGTTTCCCATTTCTTTCACTATTTATTTTCTTTAATATTTTCATGTACTTTATTGGAAGTGGAAAAAATCTCTCAATAATCATCAGTGAATTTTTATGAGAAGAATGGTATATAGTATGGATAATTATGACACCCCAATATCACTTTTTTATTTCAATTCTATTTAATTATCTAATTTATTTATGTTTGTTATTTTTTGGTTGAAATTTTTAAATTTTTAATGGGTTTTTAGAGCTTTATGCTAGGAACACTGTCTTTTGAATCATGTTTATGAACCGTGAATTTATTACTAGGTAATCCAGTTTTGTTCACATAGTTAGTGAATGATTGGGAAAACCATGTGTCTTACTCTTATACCTTCATGTAGAACCATTCAATGAATTCTTATGTATGTAGTGACTTCAAATAGATGATAGTAGTGTTTTTAGTGAAATTTAATCATGATGAAATTTTCAATTTGGAATTTTTTGACATAATTTTGTTAATATTGGGTATGTACCATCCAATTAGGACTTAATTTTTTAGGACCTTTTTTGGGTTCATTATATCACTATTATATTGGATTTATTGTTGAGTTGGCTAGTTATTTATCGTTATAGTTATTCCCTATTTGGTTTATATTGTATTTAATAATGTTTATTATATTTTGCATGGATTTCCATCCTTTGGGCACACCATGGTGAATTTTTGGGCACAACTAGGTTTCATGTTCAACATTTTACTAGGTGAATCCATTCCCAATAGTGTATCCTTAATTCTCATGAACTAGTTTCTATATTATGAGGATTGGGAATGTCATTCAAGACATTACATGGACTGACTCAAGTGTTTTGTCTGGATAACCTAGGATGGTTCTTCACAACCACTGACACTTCAACACTTCAATTGTAAGGTGTATGGAAATTTCTCAAACCAGTGAACCATACAAGGGTTAAAAAAGACAATATACATCATCAAACA
The DNA here is from genome assembly GCA_963277665.1 of Viscum album. NCBI lineage: Eukaryota > Viridiplantae > Streptophyta > Magnoliopsida > Santalales > Viscaceae > Viscum > Viscum album. Next base: position 1,029,639,840 of record OY728126.1, read on the forward strand.
CTAAATATAATGGTGAAAAAGAAATCCTATGAAATCATAACTATTGAAGTGGGTCATGAAAATTAAGTGGTGAAAGGTAAAATAATTATCCTCTAATGAATTAAATTTTTTTATTTGATTATGGTTTTACACACTCCACCATATCTGAATTTTTTTTAGGGTATCAAATTAATACCATAATCATTACATATTTAATAAATGATGAAAACTCTTAGTAGTATGATTATTTCATCCCATGTCTATAACTCAGCATAGATAAATGTTTTTGGGAATATACTTCATATAAATCATGATATTTTCCCTTTTAAATTTAATGTGATTTTAGGAATATATTGGATCCCTACATAGAATCTATACTAATTTTACGAATGGGGAAATCATATATCATATCCCAAACCAACCCATGATAATTTATCAGTGCAAGGTTAACTATGAAATCCCTATGAATGTTACTTACTTTGTATGAGTATTTTTACCTAATAATGAGGGATATTTTTCTCAAATTGTTAGGGGGAAAACACAGTATTATTGATATACATATTGTGTAAGAATATATCAATGTATTTCTAAAAGGGTGTCATAGTCTTTTCTGTAATATGATGTTGAGTTTTCAATATAAATCATGCTAAGTGTTATGCTGATATCAAACACTCCTTATATAGTGTTCTTGATTGAATTGGAGAAATTGATATTGAAAATATAATAAAATATATATAATATTTTTATATGCCCATGTGATTCACCATTGGGTTCACCAGTCCACTTTTTTAAGAAGTATAATGGATCGATGTATCTATGTATTAATTATAAATAACATAACAAGATCAGAATCAAGAACATGTATTCACTGCCCTGTATATATGACTTGTTTGACTAACAATGAGGGGACAAATACTTTTCAAATAAATATCATTGATCTGGATATCATAAATAAAATGAAAAAATAGAGTATATTCCCAATAATTACTTTACTACATGGTATACACACTATGAATTCATAGTGATTCCTTCCAAAATGTAAAATTCCCCAGCTATATTTATAAATGTCATGAATGGATTCTTTATATATTACCTCGATTAATGTTTTTAGTCTTTATTGATGATATTATTGTATATTCCAAGAGAAAGGAATAATATAAAGGCCATTTTTGGATTTTGATGAGGACCTTGAGAAATGATTATAATTATTCCAAATTTATCATATGAGATTTTCAACAACAGAAAGTATAATTATTTAGTCTTGTAGTCACAAATCATGGTGTATTGTTGCATCATTCAAAGACAACAATGATTGAATAATCTTCAAGACATACAACTACAATAGATATCTACAGTTTTATTATATTTTATAGATACTATAAACTCTTGTTGATAAATTCATTATGAATATAATATCTAATAACCAAGTTAACTATAAATTGATTCAATTTCTTCTAGATTGAAAATTTTGAAGACAATTTCAAGTATCATATGTGATGGTTGGTCAGTGCACTAATAATCACACTACTGTATAGTGGATAAGTTTTTGTGACATGAAATGATGTATCAATAACGGTATTGGGATGTGTTCTCATGAAAAATTACATGATAGTGTATTATGTATCATTTCAATTAATGTTTCATGATAAGAATTGCCCAACACAAGATCTAAAGATTATAGTGGTTATTTTTTTCATAAATGATATAGTGGCATTATCTCTATAGCTAAAATTCTTATAAATATATTGATCACAATATATTATTGTACATATTCACATATAAAGAGTTAAATATCCACCAAATTTGAGTTTGCAGTTGTTCAAAGTCTATAAATTATCAATAAATTACTACCTTTAAAGAAAAATAAGGTGGTTTCTTCTCTGATATAGAACAATTATTATACCCTATCTATGATGAGGACTGGAAGAGAGCCATTAATCATGGATTTGCACATAATAGACCATGGAATCACATGGAATGATAGAAATCTATTCTTTTCAAAATTATTTATCAATTATCCATCCATGAAATGATCATGGAGGAACTAAAGGAGGATATATAAAATCATAATAATGTAAGTAATATTCCAAAGATCAACCTTGACTATGATTGGATTATAAGATTTTGGAAACAAATATATGTCTCTTAATTACCAATATTGAAGAAGGGTCTTTTGAATGATGCATGTATCTCATCATTCTCTATACATCTGGGAATTACAAAAATGTATAGAGATCTGAAAATTCATTTTTAGTGGGACAAAATGAAGAGGGAAATTTTAGAGTATATATCTCACTTATTAGTAACCCAGAATGTTATTTTAGAATGATATGTTTCTATTGGAATGATACAATAATTTTCCAAAAATGTTTGTAAATGGGAGAACAACAAAATGGATTTAAATTTATGCCTTATTAACAACTTTTAAGGATATGATACTATTAAGGTTATTGTTGATCACCTTACTAATGTCAACACATTTCAATATAATTATGCATATTTCCCCCTCAATCAATTTTCAATGATATATATAAATGAAGTGGTAATGATTTATTAAGTACCACTCTTAATTATATATTTTCATGTTGTGAGGATTGCCATAATGTTATGGATATGACTTCAATGATCACTTGACATAGATTTTATCATTATTACAACTTATCATTCTAAAACTTATGGTAAATATGGATGGACCATTAAATATTTAAAAGATTTGTTGAGATCTAATTATATAGATTTCAAATGAGGTTGTAATCAACAACTTACCCTAGTAGAGTTCTCTTATAATAACCATTTTCATACTATCATTCAAATTCCCCCATGTGATGCTCTATTTGAGATAATATGTTGACCACTGATTTGTTTTTATGATGTTAAAGAGAGAAAACATTCAGGACAACATATTTCTCAAGAAATGTTGGATAAATTCAAACCTTTTAGTGATAAATCAATGTGTCACAAAGTAGAAAAATGATGTATACTGATAATCATATATGATATTAGGAGTTTGAATTGGGATGAAAATTATTTCTTTAAATACCATCATCGTATAGGGTTATGTGATTTGGGAAGAAGATAAATGTGAGACCTATATACATTATCTCCTTTGACATCCTTGATGGTGTAGGGATAAAATCATATCCCCTTGAACTTCTACCAATCCTCTCATAATTTCATGATGTGTTTCATGTATTAATTAAGAGAATTTATATAACTAATTCATCACATTTACTTGTAAGAGGTTGTAAAATTGAAACATGGTCACTATTATGAGCAACAACTGGTAGAAATCATGGATCCTAATGATAATGTATTATGGTACAAGACCACTGATGTAGTCAAAGTTATTTGGAGGAATTATAATTTTGATAATGTAATGTGGGAACATAAATATGTGATGATAAAAAAGTTCCCTCATTTTTTTCTTCAATGTAATGAAATTTCAAGGATGAAATTATTTTAAGGGTGTAAAATTAAACACACCCTGATTTTTGTATGAATATACAATTAAAAAAATCTTATTCATTTGATATCTTTTGATATGTGAATCATAAAAATAAAATGAATAATACATTATTTATTTAATGTATAATATTATAATACAAAATGAAATGAATTAAAAATAACTAAATGAAAGATAACTATTAAAATTACTAAAGGGATTAAACAAAAAGTAAATATGAATACTATAAGGATTAAATTAACTTCATCACAATTCTCTTTGAAGATTATATCACCAATTATACCTATAAAGAGAATATAAAATGTTAAAATTACGATAAAATCATGAAAACGATATTAGAAAATTGATTATTGGAACCATGGTAATCCTAGAAGGTGTTTAATAGTGTTCTGTATTTATTATCAATCATTTATAGGTTGGTCAGAGTGTTTGAAAAATAATGGATTTGTTTGCAGAATCCAGAAGAAAAAAATACAGTTTTCCCTAGTTGAACATTGGAGTTGTGTGAAAGTTATACACTCTAATATCATGTGAAAATTATATATTCATAAGAGGTAGTGTTATTATATGAGAGTATTTTTCACACTAGTTCCACTTTTTAGTCTTGTAAAATGGTGGATGAATGTGTACTAGTAAGAAATTTTACCTATAAATACTTTAAAATCCCCTCATTTGGTGGTAACAATGATTAAGGGAAGGATTATAGGATCTCCCTTCATGTAAGTAAAACTTTTTTCATCTACACTAGAGCAATGAACTGTAGTGAATGTGTATCACAATGTTATAAGTGAAAAATTAATAGTTTTGGACTTACAAAAACTAATTTATATTAATAGGATATAGTTGAGTATTTGGGTAAACAATATGGGCGAAGTAGTAGGGGTATATAGTTTTTTGAGAAGGCTTGGGTGAATGGCTTGGGTGAGGCTCACTTGGGAAATGATAATTACTTGGGAAAATTAATCTTTGGAAAATATAAGGTCTTGAGTGAAGTAGACATGGGTGAAGTAGTGGACCTAGGAGAAGTATTTAGGGGAATATTTTTACTTTTTCGATCCATATATTGAAAAAATTTGGAATTTTTTAGTGAATCATACATGAAAATTAGTGTTTAAATTTTCAATAAACAAGTATTTATATTTGGAAGTGACCTTAATGTCACCAAAATAAAACAATAATTCATACATAGTAGTAAGTATGGAGTAGTCAATGGATGTGATATGTGGGTCGAAGTGTGTTATCACTAAAAACATTGTAAAGTAAATGATTTTAGAATAGAGTGATCGTGTTCTAACATTTTTAATTCACAGAAACAAGTAAATCATATTAGTTTTTAGTATGACTGACACATCATCATTGTCTAAACTTGAACTATCCCTCGGTGTTGATACAAATAAAAAAAAATTATTCTATTTATTTTAATTATTTCATACATGTTTTGTGTGGATGTGTTCTTTAATGTGATATGTTTAATGCATTCCAACCAACATTGGTAAATTATCCAAAAGCATCAAAAGAAAAATTAGACACCCTAATTCACCCCTCCCCTCTCAGGATTTCATGGGTTATAGAATGTTGTATAAGAGAATGGGATCTATGTTTTCAATTTTCCATCGGAAATATTTTGATATATATAAATTATTAAATGATAAAGTAGTTCCTTTATTTAATGGAGTAAAATGCCAGATTTAGAAGAACACGGTGATATAAAATCTTTGAGATCCGGAGATGAATGTTATTTCTACTACCTCTTATGGGATTGAAGTCAATGATTTTATAGTACATTCCAGGACTAAGCTTCCATGAAATCGATTGATATTGATGAAGAATCTCAGAATACTTTATTAAGAGAACTTTCAAATCATATTTATATGAATGTGATTAGTTTTACCACTTACAAGGACATGGGTGAACTTTTTTCCAATATTTGTGATGGTGATGGAAGGGTGAATGTAGCAATGCTACAGGTCATCAATAATATATTTTCTGATTTTAAATTCTTCTAAATGAAAACATAGATTGTTTTTTTGAACCAAATCCCAGATGTTGATTGATCTATTCAATGAATTGGGGATGTGTTAAAGGATATAAATATTTTTAAGAATATTTCTATATGATTTTCACCTCTATAAAATAAAAAAAAATGTTTAGAAGAAAGGAATTCTTATAAGCTCTCTCTAGATGATCTGCTAAGTTATTTAGTGTAACACCCCATGTTTGTGTGAACCCTTTATCTGGAATAAATTAATTTTTTTTCATGTTTTCCATTGTACACTACACTAATTCAAACATTATTTATATTCTATATCACATTGATCTTATAATATAGGAAACATCAACTTTTCTTTCATTATAAGAAACATTGAATTTCTACAAAGTGATATTTTTTTATTTAAATTATTTAAATGGGATAGTTATAACATAACCGCTAAAATTACCAATATGAATTGAAATAACGAATTTTAAAATATTATTTATAGTTCTTAATATATATAAATCATCTTGATAATAAGGCATACTATGGTTTTATCAAAGAATTTATTTTTTTTGAAAATATTTTTTTCATAAAAGAAAATGATTTTATGTCCTTCTGTGAATAATGTTGAAATTAATTTTAGAAAGATTTTGAAATTTATTTTTTAAAATAAACTTCAATTTTTAATCAATAATTCCAAAATTATATTAGTGTGCTTTTTTGGTATATTTCTCAAAAACTTCAATTTTAGATGAATAGTAAAAATACTGAATTTTCAATCAAAACTAATTTTTCATTTATATTATTTATGTAGTTAAATAATATTTAACGGTTGTTTTAATGTCAAAATATATCAATTATAAATTTATTAATCCAATTTTTTCTTTATAATCATTTTGATATTGAATTTAAATATGAAATCTTATTGATCTTTTGAACATTCTGAATTTAAAAACATGCTTTCCCGCCATGTCTGTGAGATTTAAATTAAAAATTATTTTATTTTATTTTGTGAATTGAGTTTAAAAAAATGTTATACCTAATTTTAAAAATTATAATAATTATATTCTAATAATATCATCTTAATTTATTACCAAAAATATCAGTGAATGTGATTAAAATTAGTTACAGTGATTAAGGTAAAATTATGCTTACCAAGGATCTAAAACTTAAACATAAGGTAAAAAAACCTATCCACTTTTTGAAAACCCATTTTCTAGTCATATTCCATCCATAACACTTATATTATTGATTTTTTTTGTTTTTATAACTTTTTTAGGAAAAAACATGGGTACACCTAACTTTTTTTCAAAAGTTCCAATTTTGTCCCCTCCAAACCTTATAAAATTTCACCACCTCTCCCACTAATTCACACATCTAAGGCCTCATAATTTCTCCCACTATATGACCAATTCACTTTCAAAAATTCCTCTATTCCTTATTTAAGCATCCCTTTGTGTATAAATCCCGCCGAGAATGCCCTTTTGTACAAACCATTATGATTTAACCAAAGAAGAAGTAACATCCTTCCTCAAGATCATTTCCTTTATTTTATATCTCAAACACCACAATTAATATTATTCCATGATAATATATTATCTCCAGTATATTAAATAAAATTATATTTTTTTCTTATAATGCTTCAACGTACACTTATACATACTTCCATTTAAAAGTTGATGAACGTACCGTTCCAATGTATGGCGAACAACAGCCTCACCAAACAATGTTGTTCTTTTTAACTTTACCAACTCTAATTTTTGATAATTGTGATGTAAACGATTTTTTAAATGATATATATGATATATATGATATATTTATACTTATTTATTTATCATATAATGCCTAAATTTATTCTTTCCATTTGTGTATATATGATAACTTTTTTTCTAGAAGTGTGGACTACCGCCTCTTCAAAGCGATGTTATTCATTCAAACATTACATTGAATATATGAAGGATTATTTTAGTGAACCTATATGATATATATGAAATAATAATTCTAATAGAGTGATATTATATATTCATTTACATATATTTTAATTACTTCCTTTCTTTCAATATGATAATAAAATTGAAGCAATGTTCATGCGTACGTACGACCTTCTGTCTCCATGAATGATGTATTTATTTAAATATTTATATCTATTATATGTTGTAATAAATATTTATATATTTAATATATACTATATATATAATTCTTTAAATTTTGGAAATATGTAAATCATATTCCATCTAAGAGGATCAGAAATAACAAGTCCAAACATGTACGTTAAACAGATCGGTTATTTAACAAAACATAAATTTAAAATGGAATTGTAAATAAAAAAATAATATAAATGCATAAGTTAATAATATATGAAATTATATATATTAATTTCATTGTTTTTTAAACGTATAATAATCTTATATTTACATGAGTTTTTAACATTTTATCATGAAAGTCATGACTTAAGGTAAAAGGATTTCTAGTCTCACTTTTATTTCTTTGAGAGTTACACATTATTCCCCACTCATTTATTTTGTGTGGTGTATATATTACAAATGAATATATTATATTATTATTATCTTAAAATTTAGGTGTATTTTCATATAAATTTTATGATCTATCTTTCATGGTGTTTATGTTTCAGAAGTTACAAAATCGGTAAAGTAGTTTTGTTTCAATTTTCTTTATTTGAGATAGATGCCACGAACATCAAAAACAATTTTTTTTAAAATGTTTTAAAAATTATAAGTTATGCTCATTTTAAAGGAAAATTTATTTAAATTTATTTTTATTCTTTTCAATATTCTTTATATGTTTTCAAAGTATTTTCAAAGAAATGGTTTTCAAAAATGTTTTCAATCTTCCTTTAAAATGAAATTATTCTCAAAAACGTGTTCAAGAATAATTTTCTATGAAATGGTTTTCAACTAAATTTGAAAACATAATTTAAAAATAAACGATTGTAAAAAAATCTAGAGTCTTTTATTTGTTTTCAATTGAATTGGATTTCAAAATGTATTCAAGCATCTATTTTATGTTTTCAAATAAAATGGTTTTAAAAATGCATTATGTTTTAAAAGTATTTTTTTAATGAAGAAATGATATTTTACTCATTAATTTATTTTAAAATGATCATTCAAAATCATTGTTCATCTATAAAATGATTTAATGTTTCCATTGATATTATATCTCTAAACGGATTATGTTTTGATGGCATGATTTTTATGAAACCCATTTCCCATTCATAATTTATATTTTTATGAAATTAATTCATCTTCCATGGGTTTTATTTTTATGAAACATTCTTATTTTAATAGGTCATTAATTTAGGAAATGATTATGAAACATGAATATTTCCACATGTTATGATATGATAACATGTTTTTGACACACATTTAATTTCATGGCTCTTGGTAGGATGTTTATGAACATAAACTCTTTTTTTGGGTCATGTTATGTGAATGTTTTATTATCTTGTGGAACATGTAAGAATTATTTTATAATGAAATGGGGGGTACCAAAATCTCCCTCCATTATATTGGGTAATGATTTTGTTTCTCATGAAATAATGACCAGAATCAATTTGATGGGATTTAAATTCTATTGGAAGATGTGGAAACTCAATCAACTATGTGAAGATGGGGAAAATTGGTCCATTATATGTAATGGAGTGTGACTGGGGATGGTAATGTTTCCTCCCTAGATGTTTTAGTCACCATGAAGATGAAATATGAGGTATCCCAATCCACTCTTGAAAGATGGGGAATCCTGATCCATTACAAAGAAAGAACTATAATTAGTTATGGCGGAGTGTCCCTCCCTATAGATGTAGTCCCCATAAAGTTCCCTAATAAGTTCTAGAAATGCATATTGACTTATACAAAATGATATAACAAGAATATGTGTATTCCACAATTCCATATCCTATTCCAATGTTATGATTTCATGGTTTATTCTCTTTATTCTCTTATGATTTATTTCTTATTAACTACTAATCTCTATACTATGATTTACATTTACAGTTTCTAAGATTTAGGGTATGATCTTACAATATTGTGATCATGTTCCCATAACATTATTCTAATGTTTATTTTTACAAACCTCCCTTGTTTACCCTTACTGAGCATATGAGCTCACCCATTTTTATGTTTCCTTCCCCAATATGTGAAGATATGTATTATGTATGGTGTGCCTACGATGGTTTATATTTATGAAGAACCAAGTGTTAGATAATATAACTCATCAACATATCATATTTTATGTTTCTATGTTTCAAAAAAAACTAACTAATATGGTCTTTGGGTGTCTATTTATGTAATGTTTTAATAATTACACAAAAAATGTGCAATTTCCATCAATGTTGATATTTGGTTATTATAGTTGGTGTCAGAGATAATTTTTAGGCAACCTTTATAATCTATAATTAGAAATGTTTTGTGGGATCCCTAGGGATATTTCTAAGGGTAGTTATAGGGATGTCTTTAAGGATAAGTCCAAGGATAAGGAAAAATTATACAGAAATATCATGGAATTTTGGTAAAGGATAGAGAGAGTGGTTTCTTAGAAATATATCCCTATATATATACTACAAGTGGACATGGTTCAAGTAGATATGTACCTAGGAGTAACAACGCCAACAAAGTGTATCAGGCCTGACTCAAGAATAACCTCATACATGACAATGGGATTTACTGTACACACAGTCTAACACTCCTAGGTGATATTTTTTGGGAATTGAAAAAATCTTCATGAACCATCTTGAAGGATTAAAAATAAGTTGGATATTAATATCATAGGATAAACCTATGGTGGCTAAGATTAATGAATGTGTCATAATTAAGGCATCTTATAACCATTTCTCATGATTATGTGGTTCCTTAAAATGATAATTGTTTCTTACTCAATGTTTCTTAGTTTTAGACAATGGCATGAAATAAATTGATTTGCATCAACGTTGAATGTGGTAGATAATTTTTTTATTGGTATTCAAGTGGTATGCTCACTAGTGTAAAAGATATTGTGATCATACCTAATTATTTTTTGTGGAACATGATTGACAATTTGTACCTTAACAAATGTGAGACTCACCATGGAATAAATGGAAGTATTTTGTTGAGAGTTTGGGTAATGGAGACCATAGAAGAAAGGAGATTCATTTTCTGAAATGTCAAGAATATGAGAAGAGGAACCCAAGTGAATATATTAGAGGAGTAGAAATACGTTTTGATTGTAGAAAATAAGGACACAAAACAAGTAACAACAATAGGAAAATGAAAAGTTTAGTTAACGTAATGGATGAGAATATTTTCCTGCCAAAGGTATTCTAAACTGATGAATTCATTAAATGTGGAATATATGGGAATTATTGAAGTCGGTCTCCTATTTGGAAGGCTCTGGAATAGAATTAGAAAGGTGGTACAAGTAATGGTTTTTCTACTAATGATGAAGAGACCACAAATAAAATATGAAATTAATTTGTTGTTGTAATAGTATTGTTTTTATTAAATTGAGTTTTATAAATCTTAAGACATGATTCGTATTTCATATTTCAGGAAAGAGGTATTAAGTAATAAGATTGTAAAAATTTGTTTACTTTTCGAGAAGAAATATGGATGAATTAATTATTTATGTTTTTTAATCCAAATATTATTTTATATGAATCATGAAATTAATTATTATTTTTAGTAAAAGTTTTTCATTAAGGATTTGAAAGGATATGTTGAATGATACTAGTGAGATATAAAAGTGATTTCATGGAAAGGATGTGTTTTGATTAATGGAAGGCAACCCTTAATTTATTTTTGATTTTGAGATAATTATGTTTGGATAAAGATATGTTGAATATAAATAAGTAAATTGGAGGGTACTGATTACCTCAGAACGGATAAAGAATATGTTGAAAAAGTATTCTATATTATTATGGATGAAGTTTACATCTTTTTGGATTTAAATAATATTTTAGATAATTTTTGGAATAAGTAAGATTCCATGTTTTCAAAGAGTATTTATAGTAATTTGGGTTATTACCATTTTCTAGAGAATATACGATGAAAGTATTCACATCTTTGGTATGTGACTACCATGAGCTACATTAGGATATAAGGGATCAATGTTATTCTAATTTAGTGAAATACATTATATTTTTTTCATTTTCACATTCTATAAGGATTATGTGGTTAACCATTTATGGAATATTTTATGTTAAACTTTGGATGATGTTATAGATATTAAATTATTATCTATCCATATATGGTTTTATGCATAATGGATAAATTTTGATAAACATTTTTCTGTGATAGATGGAATGATCTATCATTCGATATATGGATCTCATGATCTTATAATTCTTCGGGAATGAAATATTCACCTTCATTTCATAAAATTAGATATAAAGTGGAAATTGACTAGGGAATAATGAAATTATGAGATTGTTCTTATGAAATGCTATGGAATGAATTAAACATTTCCTCTCATAAAAATTCTCCAAATCTAGGAAAATGATTATGAAACTAAAAATGTTACCATAATACATCCTTTTATAATGAAACAAAATATCCCCTATATCATCATAGATTTTTTGATTTTTGATTTTTATATTTCTCCAAACCATGTTCTCTATCATTATCTATCATAACATGTTTGTTAGATTTCTCTTCCATGACCATTTTCTAACTTCCCACATATGTTCTCCTATGTGGAAACTAGTTAGGAGTTACTTTGGGTAACTGTTATGGTTCCAACATTCCTTTTTAAAATTATGTATTATTATTCATGTTTATGATGTAGTTTTATATTAATGGAACATAAAAGTATTAAAACATTGATAACCCATTAAAATTTGGATGGAAATATTCATTTTACGGGGGTAGAATTTGACACCTCGAGTTTTTGTGAGCCTTTTTTCAAATAAATTAATTTTCTTTGATGTCGTTCATTACATGATAAATTAATTAAAAAATTATTTATATGGTGTATCATGTTAATATTTAACTACATGAAACACTAAATTGTCTTACCATATATGCAACACCAAATTTCTATGAATCAATACTTTATTGTATTATTTTTTAAACAGAATAGTTATAACATAGATGCCGAGATTAGTAATATGAATAGTAATAAATACTTTTAAAATATTATTTATAGTGGTTTTATTTTGTTAAATCATATTTCACAATAATGAATAAAATGCTCTTAGTAAAGACTTTATATGTTTGGAAATATTATTTTCATAAAAGAACGTTGTTTTATGTCCTTCTATGAATAATAATAAAATTAATTTTATAAAATTTTAGAAATTTAATTTGATAAATTAAAATTCATTTTTTAATTCAAAAAATAAATTATCTTATGGTGAATTTTTGATATTTTTCCGTGAAACATCATTTTTTAGATGAATAGTGAAAATACTGAATTTAAATTGAAAACTTATTTTTCATCTAATTAATTTATATATTTAAATTATATTTTAAGTTTGTTTAAATTTTACAATATATCTATTATACATATATTAATATAATTTATTTCATTGGAAATATTTTTTTGGAATTTATTTATAAAATCTTAATGATCTTTTGAACATTCTCACTTTAAAAACCTTCTTTCTTGCAACGTCTTCAAGGGTAACATTAAACTTAATTTTTCCATTTCTTTGAATTTAATTTTGAAAAATATACATTTATCTTTGAAAAAATTATAATTTTGATATTCTAATAATATCAAATTATTTTTTTAAAAATAATTAGTGAAAGTGATTAAAAATAATTACAATGATTAAGGTAAAATTAAGCTTAACAAGGGACTAAACCTTAAACTTGAGAGGAAAATGACTTATACACTTGTCAAAAACCCATTTTATAGCCATTTTATGCCATAAAAGTTCCACTATTTAGTTTTTTTATTTTTCATTATTTTTTTATGTAAAAATGTGCATACACCTACCTTGTTTTCAAAAATGTCAAGTGTGTCCCCTCCCCCCCTTATAAAATACAGAAAAATCCCACTTATTCACACCTATCAAGAAACATAATTCTCCCAATATCTCTCCAATTCACTTCCCAAAATCCCTAATTTCTTCCTTGAGGCCTCCCTTTGAGAATAAATCCAACTAAGGAAGACCTTTGGTTCAAACCAAAAGGATTTACCCAAACAAGTTGTAACATCCTTTCTCAAGCTCCATTCCTTTATTTTCATTATCCAACACCTCAATGAATATTATTCCTTGATAATAAGATGTAAAAAGTATTAAAAATATACTAATAAGTTTATATTCTATGGTTTGTACCTACACATGCACAAACATCAATATAAATAGTAACGAACTTACTGATCTTGCGTACAGTGAACTACCGCCTCATGAAACAATGTTGTTCATATTACCTTTACCACCTATCATGGTAGGTAACTATGATGTAAAATATATTTTTATATGATATTTATGATATTTATGATGTATTTTTACTTCTTTAGATATTATATAAATCATACCATCATGCTTTCTATTTTATGTAAATACGATAACTTTGTTTGTGGAAGTGTGGACTACTATCTCCTCAAAGCGATGTGATTCGTTCACACTTTACATGGAATGTATTAAGGATAAGTTTAGTAAAAATATACTATATATATGTAATAAAAATTAAAATATAATTATATTATATATTTATAAAATTATATTTATTTAATTTTGTTCTTTGAATATGATAATAAAACATAAGCATCATTCATGCGTACGTACGGCCTACCGTCTCTATGAACGGTGCATTTCGTTTAATATTTCTATATTTAATAGAATACTAAAAATATTTATATAAATAATATAAGTGATATATACATAATTTTTTATCTTTTTTAATTATTTAAATCATTATCTATGTAAGGGGGTCATGTATTACAAGTCAAAATATGTACAATAAATGAAGCGGTTATTACCCGAAACATTACATTAACATGGGATTATTAAAAAATGAATTATATAAATTCATAATTGAATAATATATGGAATTAGATATAACAATATGGTTATATTTTAGATTTATAATAAAATTATATTCACAGTATGTTTGAACATGTACAAATAAATTTTTTAATTAAGGTTGCTTTTATTTCTATGAGATATATGCCTTCATCACCACTAATTTATTTTTTGTGGTGTTTATACTGAACATTAATGTATTATATGACTATTATGATTAAATTTATTGGTATTTAAATATCCATTTTATGATCTATATTTATAGGGGTTTATGTTTCAAAAGATACCAAATTGGTAAAGTAGTTTTGTTTCAATTTCCCTTCTTTGTAACACATTCCATGAACTTCAAAAACTATGTTTCTAAAAAAAATCAAAGATTATATTTTAAGATCATTTTAAAAGAAAAAATAATTTAAAATGTTTTATGGTTTTCAATATTCCCTTATAAATTTTCATATTATTTTCAATGATATGGTTTTAAAAAAATCAAGATTCTTTTTCAAAGAAATGGTTTTCAAAAATGTTTTCAAGCATTATTTTCAATGAAATGGTTTCAAAAAATATTTTCAATATGCATTTTCAATTAAATTTTTTTCAAAATGTTTTCATGCTTATTTATATGTTTCCAATGAAAATTTATTTCAAAATGTTTTTAAGCTTGCATTTTATGTTTTTAATGAAAATGGTTCAAAACAAATTTATGCTTTAAAATATGTTTTTTAATCAAGAAAGGATATTTTCATCAAGATTTTTTAAAGGATATTTCCAAATTATTTTCCGTATAATATGAAATTTAATGTTGTTACTCATGAATTTTTGGGAAATTATCTAAATCTTCCATTCAAGTTCTTTATCTGAATGGCTTATGATTTAATGGCATGATTTTTATGAAACTCGTTTCTCTTTCACAGGTTAAATGTTTATGAAACTCATTCCACTTCTAAGGGTTTTATGATTATGATACCTACTTTTTTTATTATCATAGGTTATTATTTTGTTAAATTATTATGAAATATGTCTCTTTACACATGTTAAGATATAGTTCCATGTTTATGAAACCCATTTTATTTCATGGGTTCTGATTGAATGTTTATGCAATCCGTCTATTTTTATAGTTCATGATATGATTAATGTTTTATTATCTTGCAGAACATGTATGAATGATTTTATTATGAGATGTGTGGGAACTATATCTCCATAAAATGCATTGGATAATGATTTATATATCCTGAGATAATTATGGGAATCAATCCAACATGATTGATCCATTATGTGAAGATGGGGACACGTGATCCACTATGGACTGATGGGGAACCCTGATTCCTTACATGGAAAGGACAAAAATTGGGGATGGTTTTGTGTCCTATCCAGTAGGTTTAGTCACCATGAATATATAATATGGGAAAACGTGGTCCACCATGGGAAGATGTGGAAACCCAATCCCTAATAAAGAAAGGACTATGACTGAGGATGGTGGCTAGTCCTGCCGAGTGGGTGTAGTCCCCATGAAATTCCATGATAAGTTCTAGAAATGAATCATCGCTTATAGGTAATGATATTACATGTTTATGTGTATCCCACAATTAGATTTCTTATTCCTATGTTATACTTAAAAGGATTATGATCTTGATTTCCTTGTGATTCATATCTTATAAAATAATAATCCTTATTCCATGATTTATATTTATGGTCTTAGATATTCATGCTATGATCTTATGATGTTATGATATAATTATAATACCCTTATGCTTATTTTTATACTTACATAACTCTTTTTTTACACTTATCGAGAATCTGAGCTCACCCCCTTTTATGTTTCCATCCTTAGGTAATGAAGATATGTATTACGTATGGTATGTCTTAGAAGGTTACAAGTAATGAAGAACCTTGTGGGAGATAATTTATCTCACTCATATATCATCATTTACATTTCCATTTTTCCAAAGGCACTAAACAAATATGGTCTTTGGGTGTCTATTTGTTTAACGTTATATTTATTTCGCAAACAAATGTTGTAATTTCATTGTATGTTAAGACTAGTTTTTTATATTTAGTGTCTTACAAAATTCATTTTAGGATATCTGAATTATCAATTCACATAATTAATGATATATCATTTAAAGAAATAAAGAATCATTAGAACTCTAACGGAGGAAATGGTAAAGATGATACAGATGATTAACTTCATTCTCTTATGGATAGAAATTTCAAGAGAGTAAATGGGTTATTTAATTGAAATATACCATTGGATTGTTATTTTTTGTGGTAATATATATTATATTGTAGTAAGGATCCTAAGAGTAATTGATGATTAATAAAGTGAAGTAGAGGTTGCACATAATCCATGAAGATCACCCCTACTAGAAAATATTCTAAATTAAGAGTTTATTTGAAAAAAAAATTAGAGGAAGTGATTTGATAGAAAATAAGAAAATGATAATGAATTCATTTTGTGAAAGTAGATACTGAATTCAAATTAGACATCGATGATTCCAGAATGGATACTATTGAAAATGAATATTCTTCAAAGGAAAATTTTAATGAATTTTATGGAATGGTAATTCTCAATGTATCACTTGAATAATAACTTGAAGATATAAATATTCAATAAAATAAATAGGATGTAAAATGGATTTCTAATGTAATCTTCAAAATATGTTGATCATAGTGAAGCATAAATCATACATCTAGAAAAAGAATTAGAAAAAAATATAAAAAATGTTGAATCAGAAGAAAAAATAGAGTCTTAAACTTATAGGTAAAGTAAATACTAAGGTTATTAGTTAATCTAATGAAATCCAACTGTAAATAAGTAAGTAGGTTGATTACATTGAACAATTGGATCTTCTATTGAGAAATAAACTTTAATTGGTATGGGAATATTGTGATTCATGGAAGAATATTCACTTTGATATTTTTATAGTTAGAGAATTGATAAAAAGGTTTAAGAGAGTCTTTGAAGAGTTAAATAACATTAGGAATGAATATAGACCTAAATTTTTAAGTAAAAGTGGTATTGGATATAATTTTGAGACATTAAAAGTATAAATAGTGATATATATGAACAAGGGAATGAATATTGTTGGTGATTATGGCCCCAAACCTAATTCACTAGAAGTTAAAAAAAATAATATAACCAAGTGAAGAAATTAAAAAGTATAAAACTAATCCAAGATCCTTAAATTCCTTTCATCAACAAAGGTGATATATGAAGGTTAGATACAAGTGTAGTAATGAGGGAAATGTTTTTCCCTCTTAAATTTTTTTAATTATATGGCTACTTTAGCTACACCATTTCATACTATGATGAAGAAATAAATTATAAGGATGGGGAATCTCAAGACAGTTAGAAAAAAAAGATTGAATATATATCCTTAAACAAATAGAATAAATAATTTATATGGATATTCCTTATATTTTTCTAATATTTGATATAATTATTTTATTATAGTAAAATATGTAGTGGAAATAGTAACTAAAAATATCAGAGACAAATGATTATATATCAATCAAGAAAAATCACACTGAAAAATAGGTATGCTATTTTGGAAAAAAATGATGGGTATGATTTCACCACATAGTTGAGAGGATATATTATGACTCAAATCAATTAGACATCTCATTGAAGGAAAATAATAAGATTATGAATGATAATCTAGAAAAAATTCTACTAAAGAAATGAAGAATGGAAGAACCAATATTATCGATAGAAAATGTTCTTTATACAAGAAAGGAAATTAGATGCACTCATGTGAATAAGGAATTTAAATTCTTCTATGCATTTTGAAATTTTTTTTGAAAAATTTTTTATGATTATAAAACATAAAAATGTTTATATACGTATAATGTTTTTACCGAAGGAAACAAGTTGAAGATATTGCATAACTAAGTGATTTGGCTAGAAATTGGAGGCATTTAGACTATTTTTCCATGGTTCATAGTTACTACTAAATCAACAATCCCATGAACATTAATCAGGATAAATATGTGGGATTAAAGATAAGACACATAGTCTCCGCACGGTTAGTAAAACTATAGAGATCCACCACGAAATGGTATGGGGTGTGCAATTTTATAGGTAGAGGCTTACTGCACGTTCTACGCACAGTTTGTTAGCAGTACGGATCAGCCCAGGTTCCTTTGTGCCTCTTCATCATTGGATAGAACCTTAATCACATTTAATGGACTATTTAAAAAATAGTGTGCCTTAACCTTCTGGCTATTAATAGGCCAACACCTACCTTCTATCTACCTCTCCTACACATCCTTTGACCCGAGATTTGTACCCCTAAACACCCTTGGACATAGGGATAGGCAATTAATGAAAGGGGGATATTTTGAATGCGGATCGTCATCCTCAATATGGTGATCATGGATGTAGAATAGCTTGAGACCCATTATAGGAAATTTTTGAAGATTTATTATTGGGATCCTTTGGTGTTTTCCTTTTCTGTATCCACTTTATTAAACATCTGAGGTAAAAATAGCATGTTTTCCATTATGTATTCAATGTTTAGATAATCTCCTTTATGTGTTGGGGATGTGGATAATGTGGGTTCATTGTTGATTGATTTTCTTATTGTTTTTATGTTAATTTATCTTCCTATCATAATCTCCTAGAATTTGTTTCTTAATCTCACTGGAAACCCCATATCAGACCAAGAACAGAGTTTCTAGGGATATCTAAGGAAGTTATAACAAGTAAACTCATGATCATTGGGTGAACATGTCATCTTGGAAGGGACCACCTTCAATAAAATTAATTTAAATTAATTTCAAAAACAAGAAATTAATCTCTACTAATTTAATAAAAACTCACCAGACCTAGGGTTTATGTTATGTTTAGAAACTAGAGATGTGAGTTATTATGAACAACCCAACACAATAAGAAAATCTATTTTTTATGATCTTCACAAACACCCACAATCCTGATTCATTTATCACATTAGTCATAAAAACAATTTTCATTTTTTTCTATTTTTAAGTTAATCATTAAGGAATTTGATGAATTAAACACTCGACCATTTGAAAAAACTGCCATGAATCCCAATACATCAATTTTAAATTCAAAAAACATCACTTAATTTATGTATAATTCAGTAAATAGATCATCTTAACTCTCTCTATGTATCGATCACATACATACACTATACTATTAGTAAGAGTGGGTAATTCAATTTACACAGCCAAAATTAACACTTCAGTCAGAAAAAAAATCAATTACAGAACTGTTGCTGGGGATGAAGTTAAATAGTGTTTTATTAATTTGAATTTTTTTATTAAGTGGATATAAAAATCCTAAATTCTAAAAAATCATTTTCTTAACATAATTTTTAATTTCGTTTATTTTTTATTCTTCCATTTTATGATTGGTGAGTTTTTTAGTGTTGTCCTGGAACATAATGGTATGAGCCACCACATCACTCACTCCAAAATCACAGAATTAGTGTAAAAACTTATTTTTATCCAGAAATTGAACAAACATTGTCAAGGTGACATTAGGCACTTATTGGGGAACACAACCAAAACACTCCCAAGGAATATTCAAAATATGGAGACTCACTTATTATTCATGGAATTAGAAATAAATTTGAAAAAAATGGAAATTATAACAAACAAGTGACCCTTATGGTGAGACGGATAAGCACCCACAACCTAATTTTTTGTTGTTTGTTCCACAGAATCAAAAAATATTACCAGATCAATTTTTGATGGGATATGGCCACCATAAACCCTAGTAGTATCTTCCACCATAGAAGCATTCATTCAAGCCTCCAAATCGTAGGCCATATTTTTTTCTAGAGCAGTAGTTCATACCCCCACCTCACCAAGAACAAATTCCTTCTTGCCTAACCATTATAGACTATAGGCTTCCAATAATTCATGGGGTAGATATGGGCATTGTTATGCAACTAGTTCAAGACGAAAATTTTGAAATTAAACTAGCCATTATGCATCATATTCATAATATAGTTGAATTTTTTTGTCTTCCAAGTGAATACCCAAATTCCCATCTTTCAAATTTTCTATAAATATGTGATATGTTCTATTACCACTGAGTATCAGAACACAAAATTGGTCTCTGTTTATATCCTTTATCATTAAGGGACAAAACCATAGATTGGATTAAAGGTTTGTCTCCATGTTCTATCATTGATTTTGAGGAATTGTCCCATGCATTTTCTTCCAACCATTTTTCACCCTCCAAGATGGTGATGATGTAGAATGATGTCCACAATTTTCAGATGCATGAGTTATATTCCTTGTATGATTAATGGAATAATTTCATGGAGATATTGAGAAAATTCCATCCTTAATACTTCTGTTGTGGATGAAAGTCCAAAACATATATAGGGGTATCAGAATGAACAATAAATAAGTATTGGATGCATTAATAGGAGGGATAATTAAGAGAAAATCAAAGAAGAACATTATTATATTTTAGAATACATGTCGTCCAATAGATTTTAAACATATTCTGAGTGAGGGACTTAGAATACAGGCATTTAAAAAATCAATTCCGCTATGATAATTGTATCCCAACATGATGTTATATCAAATAAAATTGAGTCATTGAATCTAAAAACCACATCTCAAGTACAAGTGGTGATTCCTCTAACATGCGGTGAATGTGGTGACAACCAAATCATTGGTAAATTCATGGGGTCATGTTTTGTCCCTCCAATATGTGAAGAAAACAATATTTCTCAAAACTGAGGGAAAAACATGTACCCTCAATACCCGAATGTGTTTGGAAAGATTATGTGAACACGAACTAGGGAAAACATTAGAAAAATCCTCATCCATGACCCTAGAGTTCACACAGTTATTGTCAGAAGTAGTATCAAAATTCCTATCCCAGAAAAAATCCACGGACTCAGTATCACTAGAGATCATATCAGCAGAAAGGTTATAAAAACCCTCACCCAACGTAGCAACCGAGATAGCTAGAAACTAAACAAGTTGTACAAAAAAACTCAGAAATTGAAACCATAAAAGCAAGATGAGATAATGTCTAAGTTCATTATAAATGATGAGAATCGATTTTAGATTCATGATTCATCCATTCGAACCCTCTTTAATCATATAGGACAGCTTACCAATCAGCTCTCTTCAAGGAAACCAGGTACACTACCAAGTAAAACCAAAAATAATCCAAGGGTGGAGGATAATATTATCACATTAATAAGTGGAAAATAACAACCTTATTAAGTGAATACAAAGTATGTTTAATATGAAAATCAAGATAAACCCACACCCTCTTTAGATAAATACGCTGACATTGAGGATTCCCCCTATCACATGGATTGTCAAAAGTGAAAGATGATATATGTGATATAGAAAGAAATGTGGTTAAGCCTTATAAGCCCACCTTACCATTACTAGAATGAACAATGTAAAGGAAATTGGACACATAATTTAGAAAATTTATCGAGGTATTTAGAAAAATTCACGTCAACATTTCATTCATAGAATAATTGACACATATTACAACATATACTATGTTTATAAAGAAAACACTCTCTAATAAAATGAAGATGGGGGACATGGGAACCATTAATCTCAACAAGGAATGCCTAGTAGTGTTTAAAAACTCCATCCCTCCAAAGCTCCACTTTATTGGATGTTTTACTATCCCATGCACAACAGGATCCTGTGGGTTTGGAAAATAACTTTGTGACATTGAGGAATGCATTAATCTGATTCCCTTTAGAGTTTCTAACAAGATGGGGATAAATGATCTTAAACTGACTCAATTGGCATCGAAAATAGATTAGGCTCCATTAAATATCTTATAGGGAAACTGGATGATGTGCTAGTCATAGTAGGAAAGTTGATCATTCTAGTTTATTTTATCATTCTTGATATGGAGGAAGACAACAAGGCACCACTAATTTGGGGAAGACCCTTTTTGGACCTGATAAAATGGTTGATATATGTCCAACGAGGTGAATTTATTTTCTTAGTAGAGGATAATATAGATTCTTAAAATTCCCTCAAAGATATCAAGAAAGCATAATTTATGGAAAATGAGGAATGATGTGCCTTAACTATAGTTGAAGATTATTTTAACTATATAGAAGATTGCATGGGATGTTTCTCTACCTCTAGTGAACTAGCTTTAGCAGACATCAAAATCGAATATAAACCAGAAGAACTATAATTTACTTTAGGCCAGGGTAATAATTTCTGGAAATGGGTGGAGGTTCCGGATATTTTATAGTGGGTTGAGGTAGAAAAAATTGTTTCTTTAGTTCCTAAAGCCCCACATCTTGAACTGAAACCTCTCACTTTTTCTTAAAAATATGCGTACTTGGGCGACAAGAACACTTTTTTGGTAGTTCTCAATCCATCTCTCACACAAGATCAATAGAATTTACATTTATATGTTCTCATAAAAATGAATCAAGATCTCGGTGGATGGTTACTGAACTTATGGGAATTAGTCCAACCATTTTCACAAACAATGTGCTATGTGAGGAGGGATCCAAGCCCTCTCAGTAACTGCAGTGATCGTTAAATCTTCCAATGAAAGAGGTTTTGAATAAATAAGTAATCATGAATTTGAATGTAGGTATTATTTATCTAGTCTCTAATAGTCCATGGGTGAGCCCCTTATAAGTAGTTCCCAAAAAGGGGGGAATCATCACGATTTCAAATTAAAATAATCATCTTATCCTGACAACAACAGTTATGAGATAGAGGGTTTATGCGGACTACCTAAAGCTCAATGATTCTACATAGAAGGATCACTCCCCACATCCCTTCATGGATTAAATGTTGTAATTCTTGTTGGGGCATAAATTCTATTGATTTTTCTATAGTTACTTGGGGTATAACCAGATTTCCATTACCCCTAAAGATTCAGATAAATTCTCCCTCACATGAACTTATGGAAAATTTATGTATCATCATATGTCGGCTGGAATGTATAATGCTCCAACTACCTTCCAATGGTGTATTTTGTCTATTTTCTATGAACTAGTGGTGTAGATTCTGGATTTTTTCAGGGACGATTTCTCTGTCTGTGTAAAAGCATTCAACACATGTTTCAAAAATATGAAATTATTCTTGGGGCATTGCAAGCACACAAATATTGTCTTTAATTGGGATAAATTCTACTTTATGGTTCGAAATGGTATCTTCATTGGACATTATATTCCCATGAATGGAATTGAATTTGATCCCAAAAATATTGAATTGATATCACAACTACTCATTCGAACTTCTATCTGAGCAATACAAAGATTCTTTAGATTTAAGTAGATCCCAAAAATATTGAATTAATATTACAACTACCCATTCCAACTTCTATCTGGGTAATATAGATATTCCTTGGACATGTTGGATTTTATAGACGATTTCTTCATGATTTCTCAATGATAGACAACCACTATCCAATCCCTTTTCAATGAATTATTTCATTGATTTTGATAAAATTTTCATTGCAGCCTTTAAGATTTTGAATCAAAGACTAGTTAAATATCCCATCATGGTAGCTTCAAATTGCGATGAACAATTTCAAATTATGTGTTATGTGAGTGACTATGTTGTGGGCGATGTTCTTGGAAAGTTGTTGGATCACAACATTAGGCTTATTTATTATATAATCTGGGCCTTAAACAAATCCCAAATCAACTACACTACCACTGAGAAGGACATGTTTGAAATAGTTTTTTCATTTCATAGATTCTATTCTTATTTAGTGCTATCAAAAGACATTATTTATACAGACCACAGAACACTATAATATTTTTTAACAATAAATATGAAAAGCCTCACATCATTCATTAGGTGGTTCTGCTATAAGAGTTTGACTTATAAATTCATGAGAGGAAAGGGAGTGAGAACTTAGTTTTTCATCATATCTCCCACCAGAATTACCTCATTTGGAAAAGAAGATGACAGGGAAATCAAGGAAGAATTTCAAGAAGAACCCATTTTTTCAGATGAAGTTACGACTCTTTTATGGTTTTTCAAACATCACTAATTATTTGGTTATGAGAGCGCGTCACCCTGATCTCAATTTCTATTAATAGAGACACTTTCAATCATATGTAAAGAAATATTTTTAGTAAGACTCATTGGTCTTCCACTCATTTGGAGATAGGGTAATTTTATGCTACATCCATATGGACAATGTTAATAGAATTCTATCATTTTCTACCCCTCATAGGATAGGGGCATCATGGGCTAGACTGAAGAATTTTAAATATCTAAAATCTAGATTTTTCTGGGCAACCATGCATAAGAATTCCTGAAACATTGTGGAATGTTGTGATAAATGTGAGTGGACAGGTAACATTGGGCATAAAGCTAAAATTTCTTTACACTCCATCCATGAGGTTTAATTCTTCAATGTATGCGGTATTTACTTCATGGGACCATTTCCCCAATCACATGGGAATAAATACACTCTGGTATGTGTGGGAAATGTATCTAAATGGGTGTAATCTTCCTCCCTAGTGCAAAACATATCAAAGGTAGTTGATTCCTTTTTTAAGATGAAAATTTTCATCACATTGTGTGTTCCCTGAGTTCTTATCAATGATAAGATAACCCATCTTGATAATACATTAATGACTAATATTCTCATGAAATATATGGTGAAGTATAACACCATGAAACTTAACCATCCTCAATCCAGTATTCAAGTAGAGGTCACTAATTAAGAACTTAAAAAAATACTAGAAATGATTTTGGGAGCCTTGAGAAAAGATTTGTCCAAGAATCTTGAATATTCATTATGGTCATACATTAAATCTTTCAATACACCATTGATTATGTCCCCATTTTGTCTAGTATATGGAAAACCATGTCACCTACTTATGGAACTTGAGCATAAAGCATGATGGGATGTGAAATCCATTGATTTTTATTTGAAATCCATAAAAGAGAAACAAAAATTACAATTTTTCGAGCTTGCTTAAATCTGTAGAGAGGCTAATGAAAATTCCCAGAATTACAAGGAAAAGGCAAAGGTAGTCTAGGACCATATGATATCCCAAAAATAATTCCAGCCTGAATACTTGGAATTATTCTTTAAATCACGGTTAATATTTTTTCTAGGCATGTTGAAGTCCTGTTGTTTAGGACCATTCAATGTGCGAAAATTCTTCCACCATGGTTCAGTTGAGGTTTCTGGAGAATAAAATCATTCATTTAAGTTGAATATGAAACAACTAAAGCATTATTTTCAAATTGATTCCATTTTGGGCATGGTCTCCACCATGAAATTTGGGTAACAAGAGGCCCAAGTATGTCGAGATCAAGGCATTAAATATAGAATTGATTGGAAAGTAACTTGGAATTTATAATATTTCATCAAAATAATTTTTTTTTGTGCTCCTAGGGGTGAATGTTAAAGAATTTCTAACAGTTTGTGTGTTTTATTCATAGGATCAATGCAACAATATAGATATATTTTGGAATTTTTATTATGATTAACTTAAATATCCTATGTAAATCTCTAATAATATTTTAAAATAATTAGGGAAGAAGTGTTTTTAATTTCAAAGGGATGAATTTCATTCAAATAAGGGGAAATTAAAAATATCCAATCAAACCCATACATAGAGTTTGTGCATGGTAAAACAAATTGTACGCACAGACCGTGTTCAACGAAGAACCATGTCAGTAGTATCTCACCCGAGTGTGTCACGGTTTCATAAACTATGTAGTTACCCCCAAAAAAACATACAGACCACGCCACTCAAATCAAGTAGCCATATGAATGGTTTTTATATGGTTTATTAAACCATGCAATGAAACCATTTGTCTCATTTTAAAAACCCAAAATTTTTAAAACATAATAAAAATTAACCCCCATTCTAAACCCTAGTATTTTCAGTTTCCCCCCTCATCACCATGCACAGTGCCTCCCTCTAATTTTCATTCAACCTCTAACCTTTCCTCTTTCCTCCTTCTACTAGATCATCATCCAAGGTATTTTTTTTCTCCTCTATTTCTCTTCTTCTTCTCCTCATTCCGCCCTTATTCTTCTCTCCTTTAATTCTAAGATTTGGGTAGCATGGTTTTCCCCACCCCCTTTGATGAATTATATGTTTCTTTCAATTTTGGCTTTTATTCATCAGTCTTTAGCATTTTTATATCAAATCCTTTTCCACACACATCCACACCCATGATTTTCCCAAAATACCCCAGTTTATACACTAATTTGTTTTTTTTCATATTTCTAATATTCCATAGAAAATTTTGGTTTTTCTTAATATTTATTCAATTTTCTATCTATTATTGTTCTTATATGTGCCATATATTTGTCTTCACTCCACTTCCTATAGGTTCTCCCACCCAAACCACTGTGTCCTCATCCAAATGATCTCGTTCTTCCAGATCTTTCAATAATCACATCCCCCACCTTAGGCTTAGAAAATTTAATTAAAACAATCATTACCGAACACTCATCACATGCAAAGTCAACACCCAACGCTATTATTCCCAAGAACATCTAGAGACTTTGGGTATTTCTAAAAAATTGCAGTGATTGATCACCCAAGGGAACATCACCGATAAAATTTCCATGCAACAACCCACTTATAATGAATTTTTCTAGGATTTTTAGCCACTTTACATTCATGTAAATGGAACACCACTGATGATAAGGGTGAATCGGTTTCGGACCTCGGTGGTGTTTCATTCCCCCTCATGAAGCACCGATATCGTTTTGGGGTCCGATAGTGTTCTAATTTTTTTGGAATTTATAATCAAGCATAAATACAGAGCACTAAATATTTTAAAGAAGCATGGTATTGGGTTCCTAATATAGTTGGGGAATTCTGGGATTTCTTTTCCTAGCCTAGTCTCCCTTATTTCCCATAAACAGATAAGGCCTCCCTGCTATTGAACCTCATAGATCACCTACTTCATCAAATATTTACCATATGTTTTTTCAACCTATTAGATAGAGAGGGTAATGTTAGTCTCCAAGACATTTTCCTCATTAATTATACTATCACCGATTCCCCGATTAACAAAGCCTATATCTTCACCAAATACCATAAACGTATGTTCACTAATCCAAAAGGAGACATTGGAGGGGCTATATCTCACTTCTCACTAACCACCTAGAGGTTGAGTTCGATGTAACTACATTTGCTAAACATCCAGTACCCCATCATTCTGGCCTTACCAGGGTCTGCCACAAGAAAATTCTAAAATATTATAATCATCACTTCTAATTATGTGGATAGAATGAGGCTGATGAGAATGAGTCCCCTCTCATTGCACATATTTCCTCCCACCACTCCTCCCCCCATACTAACGAATATCACCCACCCACACATCCCAAATCTATGGAACCTCCATAGTTTCTCCAATTTCACACAAACCCACATCCACAAGGAACCCCCTATGGTGACCTGGACCATTCTTGGAGATGTCTTAATGACTCATATGCTACTTTCAATTAAAATTTAGATCCTACTCGGTGACAGGTGGAAGGCCTTAGCACGTACAACCTTCCCAAACCTGATCTTTACTGCAATGTACCTAGACATCCTCCATCCTACTACATGTAAGGTGATTCCCCATTTCATCCAGATCCAGCATGAGGATCCTCTCCATTGGGAGGTCACTCAAAATCACCTACCACTGAAGTAATCGCCACAGATCCAACTCCTATAGATCCATCATGGAATAAGGCCACTCATACTCACTTACATGATCCCTTTGATCCCTCCATGAGGTGACTCTAATTCTTTGATGTTTGGTTTCAATTTTTCTTCATTGTATTGTGTATCTCTACTTCTTCACTTAAAATCTCTTTAATAGTTGTTGTGTTTAATTTCAATGATGTGATTTGGTTCTTCTCTTTTATTCCAATTGTTGCTACTACAATTTTATTTCATTACTCATTATAGTTTTCTTATTAAGTCATCAGGTGGATTTCTGTATATAGATCAAATACACTTTTCACTTTGTGGGATCTCACACACCAATTTCTTGCCTCTGTTAAACTTTTTTCATGGGAGTTCTTCATATCTCAATTCAATTTTTGTACTTTCAATTTTTTTCTCCCTCCCCTTTTCTGTCTTTTCATTACCACCCTTCTCCACCTTACCACCTTCATAGAGGATCGTGCTCGGTTTTAGGAGTGGTGGGGGTGACAATATATATAACCCCATTTGGTTATTTTCTTATAATTACCATGGATGACATGTTTTTCTCTAGGGTTTTATAAAGGGTTGTTGTAGGTTCCACACATGTAGATTAACTCGATTAAAAATTAATTTTGGAGAAATATTTTCAGAATTAGTCATATGTACAAATTTTAATGTCATCTTTTTATATGAATAAACATAGTAACACATGAGGAGAAACCTTTATGTATTCATTCATAAAAAATTTTTGTTTAACAAGGAATATTTTAAATAATTAGTTTCAGTTATGAAACCCCATAAAATAGAAATCATGTTATTCATATATGGAGGTGACGTATGGAAATTGTAGTTATCGCACTAGTGGTTATCACGCAGTCTTAATTTCATGAACTCTTGAATTGATCCCTTATTTCATCATGATCCTACATAAAAAATTGGGCCAAATATTTAGGCTAGTATCTCACCCTAATAAAAACAATTCAATATATGCAATGAAATTTTTTGAATTGTGATGACTTTCATCAGTTTTCAAAAGAAGCAAGTTAATGAGTTAGTGTGACCTATTAAAATGATATACCACTAAATAGAGACAATGAAATCTGTGATTAACCAACCTAAGATTTTGATGATATAGAAATAGATTTTGGAACATTCTTTGGATGAAGAAGGACAAATTCAGTTTTGAAAACCAATGATTTCTAAATGAATACTTAGAAGTTTTGAATTATGATTCATTTTTTGGATAAAATAAATAATTTGTGAGTCATGATGAATGCATGTAGTAATTTCAATTAAAATTGATCCAAAATCTATATTCACATAGTTAATATAACATGTGACATTTCTACCTATTTCTTTGGCTACTCCTTTAATATTATTTCCTATGCATTTTTTTGAGGACAAACAATCAATAAAGTGTGGGGGTTTGATGCACTCGTGTGTATAAGGGATTTCCATTCTTCTATGCATATGAAAATTGGTTTTTTGGAAAAATTGATGTGATATTACAACCTAAATATGCTTTTATAGGTATTATTTTTTCACCAAAGGAAATGAGTTGAAGATATTGTATAATTGGGAAATTAAGCTAGAAATTGGAGGAATTTGGAATACTTTTCAATGGTGCATG
This sequence comes from Viscum album, assembly GCA_963277665.1. Classification (NCBI taxonomy): domain Eukaryota; kingdom Viridiplantae; phylum Streptophyta; class Magnoliopsida; order Santalales; family Viscaceae; genus Viscum; species Viscum album. The sequence goes on from OY728126.1 coordinate 1,029,669,468, forward strand.
GTTACTACAGTTTGAAGAAAACTGTTAACTTCAATTAGGATAACCGTGTAGTCTTGAATCCATGGGACAAAGCCAAGCCACATAGCATATTCATGGTTAGTAAAACCATGCAGATCCTCCATGAAACTGTTTAGGGTGTACAATTTTAGAGTCATAGGATAATCGAATAGTCTCCACACAGTTTATTAACCATGAACACTTGCCCAGGTACCAGTGTACCTCTTCATCGGTGGATAAAAAATTATGAATGGTTGATGGATTGTTTAACTAAATGTGTGTCTTAACCATGTAACAATCAATAGGCTAATTCCTACATTCTATCAACCTCTCCTACCCATCCTTTGAACAAGGATTTCGACCCCTGGCCACCATTGGACAATGGGGGATGGAAAATTATTATAGGAGGTTGTTTTGAATGAGGATCATCATTCAAAAGTTAGAGATCATGGATGGATAAGAGCATGAGACCCATTCAAGACAAATTTTTAGTGCTTTCTATTGGTATCAGTTGGTGTTTTTATTTTTTTATCTATTATAATGAACATATCAGGAAATTAGATAGTGTTTTTCTTCATTTATTTAATGTGTAGCTAATCCCCATTGGGTGTTTGGGTTGTGGATAATTTGGGTTCATTGTTGATTGATTTTCTTATTCAGTTCCTGTTAATTCATCTTCATATCATAATATCCCGGTAATTTCATTCTTAATCTCACTAAAAACCCCATATCAGATTAGGATTGGAGTTTCATGAGATCTCCAAGGATGTTACGATAAGTAAACCCATGATCCATGGGTGCACTTATTGTCTTGAAGGGGACCATCTTTAATAAAGTTAATTGAAATTAAATTCTAGACCAAGAAATTGGTCTCTACAAATTTAATCAAAACTCACTAAACCAAGGTTGTTCTATTAGGTTTGGAACCTAGATATGTGAGTTATTATGAACAATATTACACAGTAGGAAAATCAATTTTTGAAGACCTTCACAAACACCCACATCCCTAACGCATTTCTCTCATTATTCATTAAAACCCGTTTTCACTTTTTTCTTTTTCTAAGTTGATCGTTAAGAAATTTGAAGAATTAACCACCCAAAAATTAAAAAAAGCTCTCATGAATCACAATAAATAGATTTTAAAGTCATAAATTTTCACTTAATTTATTTAAAATTTATAAAATATATCATCTTTACACTTCCTATAAATTGATCTCATATTTACGCTATAACAGTAGTAAGAGTGGATAATTCAATTTGGGCCACCGAAATTAATACTTTGGCCATAATGAAACCAAAATTTAAATATAAAAAAATTTGAAATGTATATTTTATGAAACCATTCATTTTGGAAATGATAAAACATTGAAGTAAAATGGAAATATGCATTTTTATAGTGGTTAGCTAAAGAAGGCCAATGTGTCCCTTTTTTGTGAGTACAACTCAATATTCTAATTTTGGTTTAACATTTTAACTCAGATCTTGAGGATTCCTTTAACTATAAAGGGTATATTATCAAGGATATAGCTAGAAACTCTCTTATGAGAGGAAATATAAATAATGGTAATCTGTACTCGGTGGAAATCAATAAAAATTTATGTCTCTTTTTAGTAGATGATAAAAAAACTTACTTAATCAAAGTTTAGGTCACAATAACCAAAAAATGGAATATGTCTTATTTTTTAAAATCAATAGAAAAATCATGGGATACATGAATATTTATTTTAGAATAGTAAAAATTGAGACCAAGAACATAGTTAAAACATTTCATCCTGATAATGTAAGGGAGTATACATCCACTAACTTTAAGAACTATTTTGAGAAACATGGCGCAAAGCATGAAGTTTATTCTACATAAACTCACCAGTAAAATACATTTTTTAATTGAAGAAATGAAATGGTGAATATTATTTCCAAAACATTACTCATTGAAAGTTGTATTTCTCAGAACTATTTGAAAGATGCAGTAAAAGTTTTGGTGTAACCATGGAGCCTAGGGTTTTTATCCTAGCGGAAGTAAGGACCCCAAATGAAATGTGGTTTGGTAGGAAGAATTTATTGAAACATTCATGTGTATTTGTAAGTAAGTGATAAATTTAAAAAAAATAAGGAAATAAGTGAAATTATGGTGATGATGATGATGAAGGAGCATTTCTAAGACACTCAACAAAGTGTAAGGCCTATAAATTCTATAAAAACAGGCTTAAAGAAATTATGCAGAGAAATTATATCAAATTCATAATGGATAATGATGTGAATAATATTATAGGTGAAAATACTAAATGTTATTATAAATAATAGAAAGAATAAAAAGATGTCGGTTTAATTATGAATGTTGTATTAAGTTGTGTTATTAATTAAGACTTTTATTTTGATATGAAGGAGTAAGTTGTTATAGAATAATATAAATTTTCACCTCTTAAGAGGAATTGAATAATAGTGGTAGATCCATCCAATATTATTGAAGATAGTTCTTCGACGATACAAACTATTAGAATGTAAAATTTGGATAATACAAATCAATTATAAATAGCTGATCCAGCCTCATTTGAAGAAGTAAAAAAAGGTGAATCAAGGATTAAATTTATGAATTAAAAATTAGATGATATTAATAATAATTGGACTTGTAAGACTTTTAAAAGTTTTCAAAATCATAATTTGACAAAAACAATGTAGATATTCAAGAAAAAATTTTATGAAAATGTTATCGTGATTAGAACCAAGGTTTTCTTAGTTTTAAAATACTATACACAAATTTAAGGCATTGACATTGAATACATTTTTTGACCAACAACTCAAATGCATTGATATAGAGTGTTTTTTGATATATAAATTCAAAGGGGAAACAAAATTTATCGAATTAATATAAAAATTAAATTATTAAATCATAGTCTCAAAGTAGAGGTTTACATTGAACAGATAGTGGGATTACTAATTGAAAATGTTGAAAAAATGTCTGAAGATTGAATAAGGATCTGTACAGTATAAAAAAGGAATCATGATCATTGTATGATTGTCTGGATTAATATTTGAAGAAGATTTAGTTCCAATTGGGTGGTTTTGACCACTATCACTATTTTAATATGTCATGGGAAGACCAATTTATGGTTCTTTTGTACATGGATGATATTTTCTATAGTGGAAGAAAGAAGAAATCCATGGAAGAATTTTCTAACCTCTTGAAATAAAAAATTTAAAATTCCACGATCGGTGAAATCACATACTTTATCAGGATATAGGTGACACAAAAAAGGAATACACTTTAAACTCTCAGGAAATATATGCTTGATAGCTTATGAAGAAGATTAATATACATGATTCCAAATTAATATCAACTCTAATTATCATTTAAAAATTAATGGGAAGTATAAGGATGGGAAATATTTGTATCACAACCCATCCATTGGGGCCCAGGCAGTGACTACCCCAAGCCCGCCTTCCATAGTCCATGGGTTGGTGACTAACACCAGAAACATGTAACCCAAAAAGGGAAGGCATGGCCTTTAAACCATTATTAATGTAGGAAAAGTACACACACAAAGAAGAACACAAGGCCCCACTATTAAGAGTAAAAGTTAGTATTGAAAGTAAAGTGGTCGGTATACATTTCCAATTGAAATAAACATACAACACAAGGGAATAAAAAGGGTTTGGAGATTTTACACCAAGGATCCCACTTGAAGAGTAGGTACAACTCACATTATAATGTCACATCAACTCGCCACATCTATCAATCACCTATGAGAACCATCTAGCCCTCGCTCCCCAAGTTATAGTCAAGATTTTCATTATATGCCCAAGACACAACAGGTGCAGGCAAAGCCTGTGCAGGGATGGGAATAACAATACTCAGTAAGGACCCCAAGACCCCCGAAAGCCTCTCAGAAATCTAGAATGGTAGTCTATAAAGAAATATATCAATCACAAGGCACAAAGTAAAATATATATATCTCCAGGTATACAACTTAAGAAAGAAAAATAAAGATGATTATTCTTAAGGTAGATCATCTTATTTTTTAGAGATCTGCAACTAATAATATGAGATGGTTTTCTCTAATACTGATCCACAATGGGTCACTCTACCACTGATCCACAACAGGTTTCTCTATGGCTGGTCCAAGACGGGTCATGCTACTTCTGATCCACAGAGGTTCTCTCTCATGTCGATCCACAGAAGGTCGCACGATTGAAGATCCACAAAGGGTCACTATATTACTAACCCACGGTGGGTTGTTCCATTATCGATCCATCAAGGGTGGATCTCTTTCTAGTCCACGGAGGGTCTCTCCATTGCTGATTCACAGAGGGTCTCTCACATTTCGATCCATGGAGGGTCTCTCTCCACATAACAGCCATCCACTAGATTTCTGCACCTTATACATATGAGTTCTAATGGTTCTGCTCCTCAATTCATCATTCAGAATATACAAACCACAAATTCTCACTTATAAGTTACCCAAAGAACCATCTTTTCATAAGGGTTATAACATAAAAAATGACGTCTCGATCGGACGCCCGGTCTGTATATTATAAGCTTTCTGGTAAAAAGGGCCTAGTAGGATTCGAGTCCGACCCAAATAGGTCATAATACAACTTCATCCAAAATTTAAATAATTTATATCATAATGAATAATCTGTCATAAGGTTCACAACACCACTGGCGGCGTGTCAATCGGATGTGCAGTTTTCAAGATATAGACATTTTAGTCAACATGGGACCAGTTCTGTCTCGGCCCGGTCTGACCTAGTCCGACCGAACCGACCAACCTGGCCTAGGGGTCCCCAAACTCACTGGTTCATTTAGAAAGAAACGACCTGACCCGGTTCAGGTCGAGGTCGATTTGGTCCGACTTGGCTAGTGGGCCAGGACCAATAGGCCTCACTGGACCCAGCCAGGTTTGGCAGAGGGCCCAGCCCGCCAGGTCGCCCAGATACCCAGTCTCACCCAGCCCAACCCGAAGGAAGCCGGTTGGCCTACCATCATGGGTCTGACCCTCTGGTGCGGGTCTGGCACATTGGTGCGTATCTGGTTCGCATGACCATGGGTCCTGCCTGTCAGTTCGGGTCTGGACCGCTAGCTGGGGGCGTGCCCTGCCAACCTGATGCCCAACCACAAGGGTGGATAGTTGTGCATCGTCTAGCTGGGATGCGGCAGCCCCCCTTATGATCGGCTTCCACTGGCCCCATGGACGCGGGGCCTCCTCTATCCACGGTCGATAGACCGCTATTTCCTAGCTACCGGTTAGCCTGGATGCAGGTCGTCCCTCCACGCAGTGCCTAGCGCCACTTCTCCTCACTGTTGTGGTCGTCCGGACATGGATTCATACCGCTGTGTCGCGCCGATGGGAGAGCCGCCACCCTCCACCCCTGGCTGCCACTTCAGACCACTGTTACCCGCCAGTAGTGCCTTCGAAGTGCCAACAAAGTTTCTCTAGTGGTTTGTTTTTTGTTTCGTCTACGCCTACAGTCTCCGTAGGGTGCCACTGTCGCTACAAAGCCTTCGAATCCACCTTACAAACTAGTTGACCGATCAACATTGAAGAACGAAAAAAGAACAACTATCGTGGAGGGACTAGGCATTGTTTGGGTCGGCCCACGCCCTCCACATTAAAGTTTAATCATGGGGATAAATATGATTTTAACCACACAACATCAAAATCCCAAAATCAAACCCCTTCACAATATCCACCAGCAAGAACGAGCGTTCCGTGGATCAACCTGTTAGTCGGTTGATCAGTGTTCATTATAAATTTTCAAGAATGAGGAAGAAATCATCAAATACATAGAATACAGAAATCCCTACCTTGATTCATTAGATCCACTGAGGAAATTTTTTTTGATTTGTGTCGTCATCGACCCACGGTTGTTGGTGTTCATCTCCACTTTCCAACCTCTGGATCCAATCCTCCGATGTTCGTTGAATTGTTTTTCATTCTTAATTGGAGAGGGATTCTGTCAGTGGTTCGTCAAATAATTCCCTGTGTTTTTTGATTCCCAACCTCCATCACAAAGGTTTATTAAAATAAGTAAAAAGTGTAGGGACATTTCTCCCAATAATGATGCTCATTAAATGAGCCACATTTAATGAGCCATTAAAATAACACCATAGTGGATTCAAATGATCCATTATTGGCCATCCGTTAATGCCCCTTGTCATCGCCTCATCGCTGCACTGCAGTGTCACCAACCATCACTCAATGGTGAGAAAAGAAATAAAATAATTCATTTAAATTATTTTATTATTTTTCTCGAGAAGTATGAAAAAAATAAATTTTCCACTCAGCCCCTATTGGCGGAAGTTAATTCATTTCTAGGAAAATCCTAGTGTTCCATGTTCAACGGTGCCCTTGTATTTTTTATCCAAGAACATGATTGAAAAGATAAAAAACTATCTGCACGTTTATTGAACATAACTTAAAAAATGTTCAAAATTCTGTTCTAGGCTCTCCGGGTCTCGGAATCACGTGCGTTCACGGCGTGTGGTATCAGAATAATTCTATATAATTAAACAAAAAATTACACCCAATTTATAAGACCTTACATTCTCCCCACATTAGGGATTTATGCCCACGAAAGCTAAAAATCTAATAAAACATACGGGGGTACTGATCATGAAGTTTAGACTCCCGCTCACATGTGCTCTCCTAGAGACACATTCTACCATAGAAAGCACACCATAGGAATCAACCATACACATAGGACCCACTCATATCGATATTAAATCTCTAATGGGAACTCTGAAAACATCACCCCATCATAAATGTCCATCTCACCCTAGTCGATGACATGCAATGGATCAGGCACGTGCCTCCTCATCTGCGACACATGGAAAACATCATTCAACTGGTGCATCTATGGGGGAACATCTAGGAAATGTGCCACATCGCCAACTCTTCTTGGGATATTAAAAGGTCCTATGAACCTCACATATAGCTTGTCGCTCCAACAAAATCTGTGAAATACTTTTTGATGTGATACCCTAAAGAATCCACGATCACCCTCCTCAAACTCCAAGGGTCTCTTTCTCCTATCGGCATAAGACTTATGCCTACACTTTGTAGTCTTCATCCACTCCTGGAGGATCTTAACCTTCTCAGTGGTAGCCCATACTATCTATGGACCCCCAAGTGCTAACTCTCCTAGGTCTATCTAGTATAGAGGTGATCTGCAAGGCCGCCCATACAATGTCTCGAACAGTTCCATGCCAATGGTGGAGTGAAAGATGTTGTTCTATGAAAACTCAACTAGTGGAAGTTGGACCTCCCAACTATGACAATAATTTAGGATGCAATCATGTAGCATTTCCTTTGTTTCCTCTATGGTCCACTCCATTTGACCATTTATCTGGGGATGAAATGTAATGCTCAAACACAGCTGCATCCTGAATGGATCCTATAATCTCCTCCACAACGGGAATGTAAATTGAGTGTTATGATATGAGATGATCATCGAAGGAACCCCATAAAGCCACACAATCTCTTGGATGTTGAGACTTCCCAAGCCCTCTATCGGTCCCTACTCACAGATGGGTAGGTAGTGATCCAACATGGTGAGTCTGTCAATGATCACCCAGATAGAGTTGTGGCCCCTAGATGTATGTGGTAACCCAGTAACAAATTCCATCATAATGCTATCCCATTTTCACTCTGGTACCTCGAGTGGCTGGGTCGTGCCTTTTGGAACCTGATGATTGGCCTTCACTTGCTGACTTGTGAGGCATGATGAAATGAACTCGGCCACCACTTTCTTCATTCATGGCCTCTAGTACTGACATATAAGGTCATGATACATCTTCTCTACTCCAGGATGTACTGCCAATGGGGATGTATAGAACTCCATCAAAAAATCCTCCTACCACATCATTGGCACTAAGGTTTGACCTATGAAAAGGGTGATGTGCTCCCCACTTATCATAAATCCATTAGGAGCCCATCTAAAGGATAGCTGAGTACATTAGGCCTCATTGTAAACATCCACCATATATTTCTCCCAGACATGCAGTAAGAGTGGGGGAGTTAAATTCATCGACTGAAGGTAATAAGATTCACCATCATCCACTAAGGATACCTGCATCGTAGCCAAATTATCTTACACCTCACTCAATAGCTTCAAACTGATCCTCCTGCCGAGCATGTCTTCCACTATATTCCCCTTTCCCGGAGTATAGACTATCTCAAAGTCATAGTCTTGGAGGAACTCTAGCCATCATTGATATCTCATGTTCAGGTTCTTCTCGGAGAAGATATAGTTGTGATCTTGTGATCCATTTAAATTTTAAACCATTCACTGATCAATTAGTGCCTCTACATATTCAAGGCATAGACCCCTACAGGTAACCCCATGTCGTGGGTCATGTAGTTCTAATCATGTTGTCTCAACTTTCATGAGTCGTAGGCAATCACTGCATGATTTTACATTGGGAAACAACCTCATCTGGTCCCTAATGATCCCTAGTAAACTATATACCCAATGCTCTCCTCTAGTAGTATCATGATGGGGGAACTAGTCAATATCAGCCTCTTCTCTTGTAATCTCTATAGACATTTCTCCATCCACACGAAGGGATGCCTTTTCTATTTCAAAGCCGATAAGTGCGATGATACTTTGGAGAAGTCAGACACGAACCATCGATAGTAACCATCCAACCCCAAGAAGCTCCGCACCTCAGTCATGCTCCAGGAAAGCTCCCAAAAAAGCATCGCCTCGAGCTTCTCTGGATCCAATGAAACTCTAGAATCCAAGATGATGTGTCCTAGAATGTGGACTTCCTGAATCCAAAACCGGCACATTGAGAGATTTATTTAAAACTGGTTCTCTCAAAGTTTATACAAGAATATCCACAAGTGTATATCATGCTCTTCCTATGATTCTGTGTACACCAAGATTTCATCAATGAAGACCACAAAAAACCAATCCAGGTAAGGCTGGAAGACCCTGTTCGTGAGTCCCAAGAACACTACTATAGTGTTAGTCATGCTGAATGGCTTCACCAGGAACTCATACTAGCCGTATCGACACCTGAAGGTTGTCTTTGGCACATCCTCATCATGTAACCAAAGATAGTGATAGCCCAATATGAGGTCTATCTTCGAGAACCACCTTTCTCCCTTTAGTAGGTCGAAGAGGTCATTGATCCTCAACAGTTGATACTTCTTCTTCATAGTCTCCTAGTTCAGGTGCTGGAAGTCCACACACAACCTCAAACTCCCATCTTCCTTTTTCAGAAAAAGCACTGGGACTGCCCATGGTGAAACGTTGGGCCTTAAAAACCCCTTCTCCTAAAATTCCTTTAATTGTAATCGCAGCTCGTGAAGCTCTGTGGGAACCATCTGATATGCCAGTGTGGATATCATTGTCGTCTCGGGGTACAGGTCGATGCAGAAGTCAACCTCCTTACAAGGAGGTAGTCCCAGAACATCCTCCTGAAAAACATCCTCGTACTCATCAACCACAATAAGAAATATTGGACTCCTCTCATCCATTGCACCAAGGGTGAGGCTAGCCAACTGGTGAGTGATCGGTTGTACCCTCCTCCGGGAAAGTCTGTCCTGTGCAGAAAGGATTTCCCTCTTGCCAGTGAAGGAAAACTGGGTCCCACCTCATTGGACACATAGTATTGTAGGCCTAAAATAGTCGATCTGATCATGGAATATGGATAACTATTCCATACCCAAGACGACATCATAAGGCCTTGGCACTGGTACTAGGAGATCCCTTCCAAAGATCTCGCCTCCTAGAGTAAGATCAGACTACTGACACTAGTGTGTAATCGTCAAATCCCCTCATGTAGGAGTCTCTAGCCATAAGGATTGAGACAACGCCTCCACTGTAATCTCTGAGATCCGAATGAGATTCGTGGAATTTAAGGAGTGAATAGAACATGTGTCTATAAGAACTATATCTAGGGAGGATAAGACATAGATCGTACCTTGGATCATCTCTAGAGCTCCATGGTCATAGGAATCCACTATCTGAAGTTATTCTCACCCATGTCCTCATGCTCCATGATGTCGGGGTGGAACACCTAGGGGTGGTGGCGGTAACACCTCAATCCATTGCCCACCACCTGCATCCTGGCCTGCTCCCCTACCACTTCTATCACCCTGTGGACCTCCTCGCTCGAACCGCTACATCTTCTAGGTTAGTCCCTCGACCATATTCTAATCATCAGTACGGTGGGTCATGATGTCGCGAGCCATGTTACTCTACCCACTGCATGAGTAGCACAATATTCTCCTCTGCTACCTCCTCTACCTCATGAGATTCTCACCTCTAACCCTATGTCCTTGGTACATCTTCCAGATGGTCAGGCCTGTTTGGGCCTCTGCATCATCTACATAATTCCAACTGCATATGACTCAGCTACCTATCAGCAGGTGGTGTTTCTCACCATCAGTAGGTGTTAAGCAAGAAAAATCTCTACCAGCAGTGATCTATCTAGAACTCCAGTCTATGTCGGGATGTTGAGTGAAATAATTGATGCCATGATCTCCTATCGGAGTCCCATCTCAGAGGTCTGATCTCTGAAGAAAGGGTCTCTCACAATGTCGGTGGATTAGAGGGAGAGGTCGGTAAACATCACAGAGTACTGGTCCACAGTCAAACTACCCTACTGCAGGTGTAGTAAATCCTAAATATGAACATAGCATTGTGTCATAGGTACAAACTATGCCCTGAAGAGACTCTAGAAGTCCAAGTAAGAAAGGGCCTCCTCTTTTTGTTTCTGGAGAGGAAAGCTCTAACATCTCCCAGTTGTGCCTGGAAAAAGGATAGCGGCTAGGATCACCATCTGATATGCTGGTGTCTCAACCAAGAAAAAATGCCATGCCACAGCCTCCAGCCAGTCCTCAGATGCATGAGGATCTATCTTTCCTCGAAACCCCATGAGGCCTCTATCTTTGGAACTCGTTCAGTGTGCTTAGTTGGTGTGAAATTTCTGCTAGTGGGGCTAGTATCATATGCTGGTCTACGAGTACTGGTGCTACTGGAACAACACTCATAGGTGATTACGCAGTAAGTGGCCCCTATACTAACACATCATGCTCGGTGATCTATCTTCGTTATCTCTCACTGGGATAAAAGCTAGATATATTTGTGGAGGCATCCTATAAGGAAATTGATGAATGAATGTCAATAATTTATACCTACTAAGCTGATTCAAAAAAACATCAAAAAATTTAATGAAACACACGCAACATGTATTTTGGTGTACTGAGTAGGAAAACAGAACTCTAGGTCCTGGTGTATGGATATGTTAGCCTCCGCATCAACACTGGACTCCTTAAACTGAAATCCAAACTCAAGACACTAAAAATTATTTATCCATTGAAAAAAATGAAGACTCTTAGTTCTTTTGGTAGAACTGACAACCATTTGATACCACTTTGTCACGAACCATCCCCTAGGGCCAGTGCCATGACTACCCCAAACATGTCCTCCATAGGCCAGGGGTTGGTTACTAGCACTGGAAAGGCGTAACCCAAAGAGGGTAGGAATTTCCTTTAAACCTATACGCACATAGACAGAGTAAAAGCATAAAGCAGAACAAAAGGCACCACTACTGAGAGTAAAATTAAGTATTGAATGTAAAGGGGCCAGTATTCAATCCCAACTGAAAGAAATATACCAAAAAATGAAAGAAAAAAATGCTTTGGAGATTTTTCACTGAGGATCCTACCTGAAGAGTAGGTACAACTCATTTTCTTACGTCACTATAGATCATCACTTCTATCAATCATGTCTAAGCATCGTCTAGTCTTGGAACCCCAAGTCATTGTCAAGCTGTCTGTCGTATGCACAAGAAACAATAGGTGTGGGCGAAACCCATGTAGGGGTGAGTTTTACAATACTCAGTAGGGACCCTTTGTAACACCCCAAGCTTCTACAGTACGCTTCTCTTTGGATAATGTGATAGCGTGTGTTGTACGCAACACCGAGTTCTAACACACCATAACCAATCAAACTAGCCGTTATGAATAGTAATACCTACTTTTAAAAATTATATATATTTTATATTTTAAAATGGACTTCATTTCTGGATTCGGAATATCGAATTTAGCCTAAGGTGAAATTTTGGTACTTTTCGGATAACTTTCATATTTTGATGAATAGTGAAAATTACTAAATTTTAATTAAAAACAACTTTTTTAATCAAAATAATTAATAGTGACAAATTATGAATTTGAGTGTTTTTAAAGTATATTTAGAATATATTTTTACCATTTAATATAATTTTGGTCACTGGACATAATTTTACAATTAAACCGAACATAAACAAGTGTCAATCTTTTGATAGTTATTATCTCTTAAAAACACGCTTTTTGTTTTGAAAGCGGGAATTAATTTTAAATTAATTTCTTCCACTTCTGTGTTTTGAATTTAGAAAAATGGATTCCATATTTGGAATCAGGATGTCCAAATTTTGTAAATATAAAACTTTTATTTTTAGACATTTTGAATATTTACTGTGGTAAATATTTTATTTACCATGGTTAAGGGTAAATCTGGTAAATAAGGGTTAAAAAATAATATTATAATAATACTAAATTACCCTAAAACGTGCCCTAGACTTATTGGTTGATACATGTTCGACCATAGAAATCTTTGGGTCGATTTGGGGACCCCATGGTGCCACTTGTAGGTGATAGGGACACTTTATTTTAATTAAGATAAAATGAATACAAAAATGACACAAGCATATATCTTTTAGAAAAACAATTTTTACATAGGGTTATATATGTTGGATTTTCGACTATAAATATTAATTAGAAATCTAAAAAGCTTTCCTACATGATTATAATTTATTTTCAATTTTTAGAGATTAAATAATTTAATTTATTTATGACACAATGTTGATGCAGTAATTATCATAATAGTGAAAAATTAAAATAATTGATATTATAAATACCCAAATAAATATAATATGAAACTTTTAATGAATTAAACTAATTTTATAGGATAATATGATATATTAAGATTGATTTAATTTACTTTTTTTGAATAAATAAATCTGTTATGAGTTTCAAAAAAATCAACTATTGAATAGTGTAAAAATTGACATAAAAGAGTTCTTAAAACAAATATTATATTATTAATTGATTTTAAATTCCTAAAAATCTAATGTTCGGCCAAGAGACTTATATCATGATTTTTTCATCATTAATGGACCACTCGGGGGTCTCTTGGATGTATATAGTAAGTTTATTAACCATATTATATAAAAATACAAAGAGACATTGTAAAAGTGAAACTAATTAACTTAGAGTTAATACTTAAAGATAAGGTTAATATAACTACCCAAACCTATATAAATTCTATTGGTTAAGTTTTTTTCGACCCATCCCCACCTTAAACTTCTAATAGTCAACTTTGGAGCCATTGGAAACCGAATATGAATTTATTATAAATTAATATTTCTAGGTTTTCCAAAGGTGCCCCTCACCCCTCTTATAAAAGGGCACTCCTCCTTCTCATTTCTTCACACCTTCAAAACCTTTTGGTTCGGCCAAACTCTGCCCAAATACTCCCCCAAATTCCATCACTACAACCTAGAGGCCTTAGTTTTATCAGAAAGCCAACCTAAGGAGCACTTTTGATCAAATCAAAAGGAAGAACCCGAAGAAGAGGTAATGATTTCACCACCCTTTTTCCAAGTTCATTTCTTCTTCCACTTCTTCTTCCTTTGTTGTTACCATTCTAAAATAATAACTCCAGTATCATATATATACTGTGATGTTATTATAAATATGCTACAACCATATTCAGTATTTTATCCACCCTTTGAATAACATGTCACCATACGTGCGTACGTACGGCTTACCGTCTCCACGTCGTGGTGTAATTGTTATTCAATATATTATTATTTGGATGGGTATAATAATGATTTGTAACTCATGTAAATAATAAATATAACATGTTAATGATTCTGTATATATGATATACCATCCATTTATATGTTATTTTAATATCAAAAAAAAATAATGATATTGTCGCTCGTGCGTACGTACGGACTACCGTCTCCACGAACGCGATGAGATTCATTCTCCATCGTATCCATTCAAGTATAATTATCATTTGATAATTAAAAAATGATGTTTAAGGACTTGATATCATTCTTTATATGAATAATATACAACCTATCCATTACAAACATGGCTTACGTAACAAAAAATATAAAAGAAAACAAGTAAGTTAACACCCGAAACAACGATAATACTAAGATATTATTATCAAATCAATATTAAAAGATCATATATGATATCATATTAACGTATATGATTATTTTATAATTTGATAACAATTATTTCACCATTATACAGGAGTTTAACCTACCCCAACCAAGGAAAAGTACAAGGTAAGGGTTATTTCACAATCTCTTCATTATCCGAGGTTGTTTATATGTAATAATCTACTGGGATCTCTTTATCATCCACATCCATGTTTCTTCAAAATGTTTTTCAAAACATTTTTATTATTTACAAGAATATGGGTTAAAGTCATTTATACCCTTGTTTTACTTTTTATAAGAGGAATCTTTCCGTCGTTTTCAAAACAAGGTCTTTTTTAACCTTTTTGACAGAATTAAGGTAAGAATGTTTTTTTAACTTATACGGCGAGTGCGGTTATTTTCTGCCGTTATAAAATCTTCAAAGTTTTCCTTACAAGCTTATAAGAATATTTTCAAGAAAATTTTTTATTTTATATGGCTCTTAAATTATTTCAAAAATAGAAAGAGATATTTCTTCAAAAAAGTGTTTTGATTTCATCTATGTCAATATCCTTTGATGGATTTTACGCTTATTTGAAGTTGATTTATTATGATACAAAACTTCTATATTGTATTGAAGGTTTTGTGATATGTTTGACTATGGATGTGCTATTTTTATACCATTCATATTTTATGGTGAAATTATTGACATTTCGTATGCCATTTTTAATACGAATGTTTATGTTATGTTTAAAACTTTTCATATGGGAATGCATTGGACTTAATATGTGATGGGTGGAGCCCGCTATAGCTCCTCGATGCATCGGTAGGTCTCATGAGAAAAAATAGTGTCTTGGCACAAGGCCTTGGAAAAATCTTATTTGTAGTCTTGGCACGAGGCCTTGGCTATGTGGTTATGATAGTCTGGCATTATGCATTCCAACATTATGAAAGTGGTTATTGATATTGCATGTGATTATTCGATTAGTAGAATATCCATGTGAACAAGTAAATGGCATTATTTCATTTTACTTTTTCCATACTATGTTGAAGTTCAAGTTTAAAAGGCTTTTGTTTTAGTTATACATAGCCTTAAATGTTTATTCTTATTTATGAAAGTTTTCGGTATATTGTTATCCTTACTGGGCATTTGAGCTCACCCCTTTTCTATGTTTTATTTTTTCCAGGAAGTGAAGAAGTAAATTATGAACGACCTTCAGGGATATTATGTGGGGATATGAGTGTTGTTTATGGAGAAAATATGTTGTTGTAGTAGTTTTTCATTTTATGATGTAATGTAAGACTTATGAATATATCTAGTGTTTCCAAGGCTACTAAACCAATCGGTATTTCGAGATTTGATCTTTCTTGTGATCATGCCAATGTTATGTAATAATGCACCGACTCTGGGTAACTAGGGTCGGGGCGTTACAGTTGGTATCAGAGGAAGTTTAGTACAAACCTTGGAAGCTAGATTTAGATAAACTCTGATTAGAGCACGTAGACCTAAGATGAACATTGAGGATTAGTATAGAATAACTTCCTAGAATTTTGGTATTGTAGAGATTTTGTGAGTTTTCCGAGCAATACATCCCTATCTGGATACGAGCAGGTAGAGGTGGCTCTGGCACAGATGTACCTAGGGGTAAAACCCGAAAATACTGCTTTGAGCTAGACTCGAACGAGAACTGGTGCACGACAACGGGCCTTGCTGCACTCTTGGTTACGACACTCCCGGGGGATATGCTTAGGATAACTCTCATTTTATTTACAAATCATTATGAAGGGTTTATGAGTATATACTTCCTCAAAGAAAACATTTTTATGATTATGGATTATATCCATAAATAGTTCAATTTATGTTAAGTGTTTTATAAGTATGGGATTATGTATTTTGATTCATAAACTGATCTAGTTTATGCCATTGTTTAGAAATGGCACCTAGTGGAAGAAATGAAAACAGTATCAATGCACGCACTCCATGTAGGGATTTCCCTCCTGCTCAAGATAATTATAGTGGAGCTGGTGATGCAACTGGTGCCGATCAGCTAATTACCATACTGGGACAACTTACTCAGGTTATGAATAATAACCTTACCCGTATGGAGCACCCTGATCCACTGTGTGGAGGATCAATGTTAGATCGATTCATGAGGCAACAACCACCAACATTCAATGGGAGTACAAATCCCTTAGTAGCTGAGCAATGGATAAATTCCCTAGAGAAAATATTTCAGGCTTTGGGGAGCAGTGAAAGGGAAAAAGTTATCATGGCAGTTTACCGCCTCACTGGAGATGCTGATCAATGGTGGTCATTAATTCAAAATATGAAGGAAGATGATGAAGTATCAAATATGGAATGGAGGGAGTTCAAAGATCTGTTTTTAGAAAAATACATTCCTCGCGACCATCGAGCAGATATGGAAAGACAATATCTAAGTCTGAGACAGAAGGAGGATGAGAATGTCACAAATTATGAGGCTAACTTTACAAGGTTAGCAAGGTATGCTGGTGATTATATACATAACCCAAGAAGTAAGATGGGTCATTTCTTTGATTGGTTAAAACCATTTCTCCGTCGAGCATTAGTCTCACAATCCTTTTCGTCGTACGAAGACATTGTCTCATGTGCTATCTAGACCGAAAAGGAATTCTCTAAGTCTTATGACTTTAAAGAAAAGCAAGAGAAGAAGAGACTTGCTGATCAATCTGGGAATGGAAATAAGGGGAAGAAGAGAAAGGTTGAATATCCATCTTGTGTTAAATGCGGGAAGAAACATCCTGGTACTGGCTTGAAGGGAATGTGAGTCTGTTACAAGTGTGGTGAAAAAGGCCACCAAGCTCGTGATTGCAAGGGGAATAAGGAAGCTACCAACGTTCAGTGCTACAATTGCAGGGAGATGGGGCATTATGCAAATGCATGTCCTAAGCGTTAGGAGAACTTACCTCAGAAAAGGCCAAGGGATCAAGGCCAGGCTTATGCTATCACTACTGCTGAGGTAGAAGCTCCGAAAGACGTGGTGGTAGGTAATTTAATGGTTTCCTCAAGTTTAGAAAATGCATTATTTGACTCTGGATCATCGCATTGTTTCATATCTTCCCAGTTTTCTAAGAAAATTAGATATTTCCAATTTGATTTAATAAGGTAATTGTCAATTAAAACTCCTAAGGGAAGTATCATTGCAACAAAGTTTTGTGAATCATTCCCCATTAGAGCACATAAATGTTCTTTATCTGTTGATCTCGTCGTCATACCTATGATTGAGTTTGATATAATCCTCGGTATGGACTGGATTTTGGACTATGATGCGAAGATTTATTGTAAGAAGAAAGAGGTTACGATTCTTGATGATAATGATAAGGAACACCTTATCTTTAGAGCAGAATCGTCATCACCTAATTCTTATTTAGATCCACCCCCAGTAGCTCAACTTAATTCAATTATTGGGGAGGAAGAGAATGAAATAACTGTCGGTGAGAAAAGGAATGTTCAAATAGAGGATGTACCTGTTGTGAAAGAATTTGTAGATGTATTTCTGGAATATTTACCTGGACATCCTCCAGAACGAGAAGTTGAGTTTTCCATTGATTTGATTCCTGGATCAAGGCCTATATCAAAGACCCCTTATAGAATGGCCACTGTAGAATTAGTTGAACTAAACAAACAACTAGAGGAATTGAGTAATAATGGATTTATTCACCCTAGTTCTTCTCCATGGGGAGCCCCTGTTCTTTTTGTTAAAAACAAAGATGGATCTATGAGGTTATGTATCGACTACAGGGAGATCAATTCTATAACGATAAAGAACAAGTATCCCCTACCTCGTATTGATGATTTATTTGACCAACTACATGGAGCTCAATACTTTTCAAAGATTGACCTTCGATCTGGATACCATCAGTTGTGTGTGAAGAAGGAAGACATTCCGAAGACAGCATTTCGAACCAGGTACGGGCATTACGAGTTTTCCGTAATGCCATTTGGATTGACTAATGCACCCTCTGTATTCATGGATCTGATGAATAGAGTTTTCAAGGAGTATCTCGATGAATTTGTGGTGGTATTTATTGATGATATCTTGGTATACTCCAAAACCTAGGAAGATCATGAAAATCACTTGCGCATTATCTTGAAGACTCTGAGGAGGCATGAATTATATGGGAAGTTTAGCAAGTGTGAATTCTGGCTTTAGGAGATTTCTTTTCTTGGCCATATTGTCTCTAAAGATGGAATCTCTATTGATCCTTCTAAGACCAAGGCAATCCAAGAATTTCCAGCACCTACGAGTATAACTGAGGTACGTAGTTTTATTGGTTTGGCAGGTTATTATCGATGTTTCGTCCAGAATTTTTCCCGATTGGCTAACCCATTAACAAAGCTCACACGTAAAGGGGTTAAATTTGTTTGGAAAAAAGATTGTGAAGAATGTTTTGAAGAACTGAAGAGAAGATTAGTCAATGCTCCTATATTTACTCTACCATCGGGGAATGATGGGTTCGTTATTTATAGTGATGCATCAAAGAAAGGACTTGGTTGTGTCCTTATGCAGAATGATAGAGTTATTACCTATGCATCACGACAGTTGAAAATTAATTAACAAAACTATCCTACTCATGATCTCGAGTTAGCAGCTGTGATCTTTGATTTGAAGATATGGAGGCACTACCTCTATGGTGAAAAATGTGAGATTTATACTGATCACAAGAGTTTGAAGTATATTTTCTCACAAAAAGAACTCAACATGAGGCAAAGGAGATGTCTTGAATTACTCAAGGATTATGATTGCACGATACACTACCACCCGGGGAAAGAAAACAAGGTGGCAGATTCTTTGAGTTGAAAAGACCATGGAGTTTTGAACAATATGAGAATTGAAAGGGATCCAATTTTCATGGATCTAGTGAAGATGGACATGGGAATAACCAGGGAAGGTGAAACATCAATACTTTTTCAAATGGTTTCCAAACCATCTTTACTAGAAAGGATTAAGATTTCTCAGACCGATGATGAAGAATTTCAAAAGAAGATTAAAGAATTTAATGATGGGAGATTGAGAGACTTTGTGTATGAAGATGTAATTTTGAAATTCGGGAAGAGACTTTGTGTTCCCGATTTACCTGATCTAAAAAGGGAATTGTTGGATGATGTTCATAGATCAAATTTCTCTATACACCCTGGGAGCACGAAAATTTATAGAGATTTGAAGGAACATTTTTGGTGGGACAACATGAAGAGGGAGATTGCTGATTTTGTGTCATGATGTATGGTTTGTCAACAAGTGAAAGCTGGAAGGCAACGGCCTGGAGGAGTCATGCAACCTCTTCCCATACCGGAGTGGAAATGGGACAATATTACAATGGACTTTGTCATGGGGCTACCAAAGACTCCTAGAAGGAATTATGCAATATGGGTTATTGTTGATCGTCTTACCAAGTCAACACATTTTCTTGCTATAAGAGAAGATCTACCCCTGGAACGTCTAGAAAGACTATATATTAATGAAGTTGTGAGACTTCATGGAGTTCCCCTATCAATTGTTTCTGATCGTGATCCCCGTTTTACTTCAAGATTTTGGAAAAGTCTTCAGAAATCCCTAGATACTGAACTTCATTTGAGAACTGCTTACCACCCTCAGACAGATGGATAATCATAACGGACTATTCATACCTTAGAAGACATGTTGAGATCTTGCTCACTTGACTTTCAGGGTATGTGGGATCAATATTTACCACTGGTAGAATTTTCCTATAACAATAGCTTCCATTCGAGTATTCATATGGCACCATATGAAGCGTTATACGGAAAGAGATGTCGTACACCAACCTGTTGGGATGACGTTGGTGAAAGAAAACTTGTAGGCCCAGAACTGGTGGAGGAAACGGTGGAAAAGGTGAAGGTAATCCAAAATCACATCAAAGCAGCTCAAAGTAGGCAGAAGAGCTATGCCGATAATCGAAGGAAGGATTTGGAATTTCAAGTCGGTGATCATGTTTTCCTGAAGGTATATCCATGGAAGGGAGTCATACGTTTTGGTAAGAAAGGTAAATTGAGTCCCAGGTACATCGGACCCTTCAAAGTTCTATAAAGAATTGGGGCTGTAGCTTACCGATTGGCAATGCCGCCAAGTCTCTCCAAAGTTCACGATGTGTTCCACGTATCTCTGTTGAGGAAATACATGCCTGACCCAACGCATGTACTCACCTATGAGGAATTAGAACTGGAACCCGATCTATCTTATTGTGAAGAGCCTGTCAGGATTCTTGATACAAGAGAACAAGTACTGAGAAACCGGACGACGCGCCTGGTAAAAGTTTTTTGAAGAAACCATAAGATGGAAGAGGCAACGTGGGAACCCGACGAACTTATGATGAAGAACCACCCGAGTCTTTTCATGCGGTAGTATTCTAGAAATTTCTAGGAAGAAATTATTTGAAGGAGGGGAGAATGTAACACCCCAAGCTTCTACGGTACGCTTCTCTTTGAATAATGTGATAGCGTGTGTTGTACGCAACACTGAGTTCTAACACACCATAACCAATCAAACTAGCTGTTATGAATAGTAATACCTACTCTTCGAAATTATATATATTTTATATTTTAAAATGGACTTCATTTATGGATTCGGAATATCAAATTTAGCCTAAGGTGAAATTTTGGTACTTTTTGGATAACTTTCATATTTTGATGAATAGTGAAAATTACTAAATTTTAATTAAAAACTACTTTTTTAATCAAAATAATTAATAGTGATAAATTATGAATTTGAGTGGTTTTAAAGTATATTTAGAATATATTTTTACCATTTAATATAATGTTGGTCATTGGACATAATTTTACAATTAAACCAAACATAAACAAGTGTCAATCTTTTGATAGTTATTATCTCTTAAAAACACGCTTTTTGTTATGACAGCGGGAATTAATTTGAAATTAATTTCTGCCACTTCTGTGTTTTGAATTTAGAAAAATGGATTCCATATTTGGAATCAGGATGTCCAAATTTTTTAAATAGATAAATTTTATTTTTAGACATTTTGAATAATTACTGTGTTAAATATTTTATTTACCATCGTTAAGGGTAAATCTGGTAAATAAGGGTTAACAAATAATATTATAATAATACTAAATTACCCTAAAACGTGTCCTAGCCTTATTGGTTGATACATGTTCGACCATAGGCATATTTGGGTCGATTTGGGGACCCCATGGTGCCACTTGTAGGTGATAGGGACACTTTATTTTAATTAAGTTAAAATGAATACAAAAATGACACAAGCATATATCTTTTAGGAAAACAATTTTTACATAGGGTTATATATGTTGGATTTTCGACTATAAATATTCATTAGAAATATAAAAAGATTTCCTACATGGTGATATTTTATTTTCAATTTTTAGAGATTAAATAATTTAATTTATTTATGATACAATGATGATGCAGTAATTATCATAATAGTGAAAAATTAAAATAATTGATATTATAAATACCCAAATAAATATAATATGAAACTTTTAATGAATTAAACTAATTTTCTAGTATAATATGATTTATTAGGATTGATTTAATTTACATTGTTCGAAGTAATAAATCTGTTATGAGTTTAAAAAAATCAACTATTGAATAGTGTCAAAATTGACATAAAAGAGTTCTTAAAACAAATATTATATTATTAATTGATATTAAATTCCTAAAAATATAATGTTCGGCCAAGAGACTTATATCATGATAGTTTCATCATTAATGTACCACTTGGGGGTCTCTTGGATGTATATAGTAAGTTTATTAATCATATTATATAAAAATACAAAGAGACATTGTAAAAGTGAAACTAATTAACTTAGAGTTAATACTTAAAGATAAGGTTAATATAAGTACCCAAACCTGTCTAAATTATATTTGTTGAGTTGTTTTCGACCCATCCCCACCTTAAAATTTGAATAGTAAACTTTGAAGCCATTGGAAACCGAATATGAATTTATTATAAATTAATATTTCTAGCTTTTCCAAAGGTGCCCCTCACCCCTCTTATAAAAGGGAACTCCTCCTTCTCATTTCTTCACACCTTCAAAACCTTTTGGTTCGGCCAAACTATGCCCAAATACTTTCCCAAATTCCCTCAATACAACCTATAGGCCTTAGTTTGATCAGAAAGCCAACCTAAAGAGCCCTTTTGATCAAATCAAAAGGAAGAACCTGAAGAAGATGTAATGATTTCACCACCCTTTTTCCAAGTTCATTTCTTCTTCCACTTCTTCTTCCTTTGTTGTTACCATTCTAAAATAATAACTCCAGTATCATATATATACTGTGATGTTATTATAAATATGCTACAACCATATTCAGTGTTCTATCCACCCTTTGAATAACATGTCACCATACGTGCGTACGTACGGCTTACCGTCTCCACGTCGTGGTGTAATTGTTATTCAATATATTATTATTTGGATGAGTATAATAATGATGTGTAACTCATGTAAATAATAAATATAACATGTTAATGATTCTGTATATATGATATACCATCCATTTATATATTATTTTAATATAAAAAAATAATGATATTGTCGCTCGTGCGTACGTACGGACTACCGTCTCCACGAACGCGATGAGATTCATTCTCCATCGTATCCATTCAAGTATAATTATCATTTTATAATTTAAAAATGATGTTCAAGGACTTGATATAATTCTGTATATGAATAATATACAACCTATCCATTACAAACATGTCTTACGTAACAAAACATATAAAAGAAAACAAGTAATTTAACACCCGAAACAACGATAATACTAAGATATTATTATCAAATCAATATTAAAAGATCATATATGATATCATATTAATGTATATGATTCTTGTATAATTTAATAACAATTATTTCACCATTATACAGGAGGTTAACCTCCCCCAACCAAGGAAAAGTACAAGGTAAGGGTTATTTCATAATCTCTTCATTATCCGATGTTGTTTATATGTAATAATCTACTGGGATCTCTTTATCATCCACATCCATGTTTCATCAAAATGTATTTGAAAACATTTTTATTATTTACAAGAATATGGGTTAATGTCATTTATACCCTTGTTTGAATTTTTATAAGAGGAATCTTTCTATCATTTTCAAAACAAGGTCCTTTTTAACCTTTTCGACAGAATTAAGGTAAGAATGTTTTTTTAACTTATACGGAGAGTGAGGTTATTTTCTGCCATTATAAAATCTTCAAAGTTTTCCTTACAAGATTATAAGAATATTTTCAAGAAAATGTTTTATTTTATATGGCTCTTAAATGATTTCAAAAATTGAAAGAGATATTTCTCCAAAAAAGTGTTTTGATTTCATCTATGTCAACATCCTTTGATGGATTTTACGATTATTTGAAGTTGATTTATTATGATACAAAACTTCTATATTGTATTGAAGGTTTTGTGATATGTTTGACTGTGGATGTGCTATTTTTATACCATTCATAGTTTATGGTGAAATTATTGACATTTTGTATGCTATTTTTAATACGAATGTTTATGTTATGTTTAAACATTTTCATATGGGAATGCATTGGACTTAATATGTGACGGGTGGAGCCCGCTATAGCTCCTCGATGCATCGGTAGGTCTCATGAGACAAACTAGTGTCTTGGCACAAGGCCTTGGAAAAATCTTATTTGTAGTCTTGGCACGAGGCCTTGGCTATGTGGTTATGATAGTCTAGAATTATGCATTCCAACATTATGAAAGTGGTTTTTGATATTGCATGTGATTATTCGATTAGTAGAATATCCATGTGAACAAGTAAATGGCATTATTTCATTTTACTTTTTCCATAATATGTTGAAGTTCAAGTTTAAAAGGCTTTTGTTTTAGTTATACATAGCCTTAAATGTTTATTCTTATTTATGAAAGTTTCCGGTATATTGTTATCCTTACTGGGCATTTTAGCTCACCCCTTTTCTATGTTTTATTTTAGTAAGGGTTCCAACACAACATACGGCATGTCGATCAGATTCCTGATATGTAAGTTATATGACTTTTTATAAAAACGGCATGGTTGGATTTGATTCTGATACAACCTGTCCATACACCAACATCTATCAAAACACAAGTGGAGTATATCAAAAGGACCAATCCATAAAAAGGGTCCCAACGCCGCTGATGGCACGTCAATCAGACACATGGTTTGAAACATATAAGTATTTTACTTAACAGAGGCCCGGTAGTGTTTGGGCCCGGTCTGACCTCGCCGGACCAACCCGACCAACTCGGCCCAGGGGTCCCCAAATTCCATAGTTCGATTAGATGAACTAAACCTGACCCAGTTTGGGTCGGGGTCAGCATGGTCTAACATGGCTAGTGGGCCATGCCTAATGGGACTTATAGGACCCGATCCAGTTTGGCCAAGGTTCCAGCCCACTGGGTCTACCAGTGACTCGGTCTCATCCAGCCCAGCCCGAAGGGCACGAGTCTGTCCTATCAGCATGTTTCCAGCCCACTGGGCATAAGACCGGCCTTCCGAGACATGGGTCTAGCCTTCTAGTGCGGGTTTAGCTCACTAGATATAGGTGTGGCCCACTAGCCTGAGGCCCGGGCGCATGGGCTGCCGGTGGTGTGCCATCTAGCCAGCATGTGGTTGTCTCAATGAGTCTGGCCCCCAGTGGCCCAACAGACGTAAGGAAACCTATAGACGCGGTTTACATACCAAGGCTCGCCTGCCACCGGACAGCCCGGACGCGGGCCTTCCCTCCATGCGGTTCCTAGTGTCATATCTCTTCGCTGCTGTGGCCGTCCGGCTGCGGCTTCTTTCCACCGCAGCATGCTGCCACCCTCCACCCGCTTCCGCCGCTAATGGTGCCTTTGAAGGGCCACTGGAGTCACTCCAATGGACCATTTTTTGATCCATCTATGTCTACGGTATCTATAGGTCACCACCATCACCATGAATCCTTCAAATTCACCTTGATGGAAAGTTGATCGGTTGACATCAAAGAACACAACAAGAACAACTATGGTGGAGGTACTACACCATGTTCGGGTCAGCCTACACCCTCTACGTTAGAGTTTAATCATGGGGATAAACATGACGATAACCACACAGCTTGAAAAACACCAAATCAAACCCCCAAAAAATATCCACACGCAAGAATAAGCGATTCGCGAGTCAACCCGTTAGTTGGTTGATCTGCATTTGTCATACAGTTTCAAGAATGTGGAATATATCATCAAATGATTAGAACGCAGAATCCCCTACCAGGATTCATTGGATCCACTACTGACGAAGGATGTGATTCACTTCATCATCAATCCAGGGGTGTTGGCATTCTTCGTGGCTTTCCAACCTCTGGTTCCGATCCTCCAAAGTTTGTCACTTCGTTCTTAGTTCCCCGTTGGAGAGGGATTATGTTGGAAGTTCATCAGAGATTTCCCTATGTTTGATAATTCCAAAACTCCAACACATTGGTTTATTAAAATAAATAAAAAGTGCAGTGATGTTGCACCCATTAATGATGCTCCTTGAAAGATCAATAATTAATGAGCCACATTTAATTATCCATTAAAATAATAGTGTCACAATTTCAAATGAGACATTATTGACCCTCCATTAATGTACCTCATCGCCACCTCATCATTGCACCGTAGTGTCACCATTCTCCACTCAACGGTGAGAAAATAAATAAAATAATTTTTTTAAAATAATTTCTTATTTTTCTCGAAAAGTATGAAAAATAAATTTTCCACTCGGCCCTTTCCAGATGAAGTTATGTTATTTCTAATAGAATATTGGCATTCTAATTTCAATGATTCCCTCATATTTTTGATCTGAGCATCGGTTCAAATGATAGAAAAAACTTCCCGCACATTTATTGAACATGACATAAAAATGGTTTAATTTTTTATTTCTGGGCTCTCTAGGACTCCGAATCACATGCTGTTAGAGCTTATTTTCATAGAATAATTCTATATAATTAAAAAAATTACAAGAATTTCTGAGACATTACACTTCGGCTCTAACGTTGTAAATGAGGATTATTGTAAGAGTTCTATACTTAAATTAAACATACCTATATATGATCTTTTCAACATGTTTAGCTTCTCATTTCCAGAATAATCTAAATGAATAATATCTCATAGAATTTAAAAGAATCATGAGTTGTATCCAAGGAACTCTCAATTTTGGATTGTTATATGATACATGAAAATATCTTATGTTATCAAAATTTTCTGATCTAGATTGAGCTGGAGATGTGGTGGACCTTAAGTATTTATGTGGATGTGTATTTGTTTTATTGGGGATAAATGTGTTGGTCAGTTGGCTACAAAATAACAAAGTATGTCACATAGAATAATCGAGAAAAATTATAATTTTCTAAACAATGATTTCCCTCAGTTTCTGTAGATTGAGGAATAGTTGTAAGATATTAAAAAAGGAGAGAATCATCTAATGGAAATATTTTTTGATAAAAATGTGTGATCGAGATCATGAAAAAATCATCACATGACTCCTATACCGAGCATATTGAGATTATGTATCACATTATTAATTAAAATATAGATCAATTACTGATCAGAATAGAGAATTTTATAATAATAGAGAAAGTTATGGATATCATAACTATGATATTGGTAACTAATGTGTTTGAGAAACATTGGTCGAACCTTGGTGTTCAACCAACTCCCTTGGCTTGAGTAGGTTTAGAATTTTTCCTCTCCCCATTAGTATCTAACGCTATATCTAGTCTTTTTCAACTTTATATAGTCTATCTGGGTTTATTTTCAAAGTGGGAGAAATTATAGGGAAATTCCATTTAGATAACTCTCACATTCAGATGGAGTATATGTATGAATTTCAGGGGTGATATAACGAATAGGGAATGTAATTTTATAGGTTAATAATGCTGGAAGATATAGGGATCACTAGATTGAGGAATTTTAAAAGACATTATATTATGTCCCTTAACTTCATTTTTCTATATCTAGATTTACTCATTTTGGATTAGAGTGATTGATGAGTTATTTCACTATTATATAGGTACATCCTGCGTTTTTTGATAAATTTGATTTCCAACAAACCCAACGAGGGAAAATGTTTGAACTATGGTGATCCAATCTAGTATTTGATAATATGTTTTTTCAATCCTTTTTATATTGATCAAGGTGTTTAAACAATATGGGATATTTTTTTAGAATATATATGCCCTATATACTTCTATTAATGGTTCCATTTTCCAATGTTTAACAATTTTTTGGCCCAAAATTTTTTAGGACATTCAAGGGGTTGTTAAAGCACTATTTAAAAAATTATGAAGTAATGAAGGGATATTCAACATAGTTAAACCTAGTCTCCACATGAAGCTGTCACATGATATTACCACAAATAACATTCACATTCATGTGAGGTTTTGGTCCCATATGAGATTCTACCTCACACAAGTTCAACAACCACATCTAGGATAATAGTGGAGGGTTGCACACTAGTAGGGTATTTTACTGAAAAATTCCTAACTAATCCCATCATTTTATGTTAATAGATATTATGAAAAGAATTAATGGATCTCCATTAATATAAAGAAAACATGTACAAAATAGAATTGATATAATCACCTGGGTGAAGGAGTTTCATGATGTTAGAAGAAAAAATGGAAAGATTAAAGAACTCGTGGGAATAGAGTTTATCAAATATGATATTGAAAAGAAGTTGGGAAAAGGATATAGTTTGAAGAGTAGGTAAAGAATATTATTTCAAGTATTATTTGTAGAATCTCATTTTATAAAAGTTATTGACATAGGTTAAGTACACTTGGGAGAAGCTAAGGACTTGGGAAAAGAGGACTTTGGGGAAGTACAAGGCTTGGGAGAGCTAATCGGGGGAAGGATATTACATGGGTGATCCATATGAGATAAAATTTAGGAATTATTTGGAACATCATAAATTGAATTTAATTATGAAACTCTCAATTAATATGTATTTATATTGTTTAGAGAACTTCAATCCATTAAACTAATAAAGACTTTATCCAGAGTAGTGACCATGTAGGAATCTACAGAAGTGTTCTAAGGGTGGCAGTATACTATCCATTAATAAATTATAAAGGTAGTGATCATGGAACATAGTGATCATAGACAATAAAAAATTAATACAAGCTAATTATTGAATCATATTTGATTCTGGTATGATTGAAACATCATTGACTTATTCTCTAATAAAATTTCATTTGAACTAAGTTAAAAAAATTACTCAATGAATTTTAATTCTTTCATATATTATTTTTGTGGATGAGTGTTTGAATTCAATTGGTTTAATGTATTCCAACCAATTTGGTTATTATATCCTACATTATTACAATAAAATTTTGACACCATGATTCACCCCTCCCCTCTTAGGGTGTCTCAGGTTAAAACAGGGATGAATGATTTTAGATATGTTTTTAAGGCTATATATAAGAATGTAATATGATTATTATATATGTAAACATTTGTTATATAGTCATTGGATAAATGGTTATTGGTTATATTTTTATTAATAGTTAAATTATAGTTGTTAAATTTTTAGTAATAAATTAAATTTAATATAATTCATATATAATAAATAATTTGGAAATGATATTAAAAAATGAAAACAATTAATTAAAATAATTTATTATAGAATAATTATTTTGTTCATTAAGTGTTTTTTATAATTATTAAATAAAAATTTTACTTTTTTATTAAATTAAATGAAATACACTCATACCAATGGATTGTAAAAATTTATTGGTTTTCAGATAAATAATCATTTTCAATGGGATATTATTAAAGTCATTAAATTTTAAAATATATATTTTAAAAAAAATGTAAGTATTGTTTTCTTATACCTTAATAAATCTAATTTTAATGGATAATTATAAAAAAATATTTCATTAATTAGAAGAATATTAAATAAAATTTATTTAGTAATTTATATTAAATAATATTAAGAACACTTAATGTATAAAAATATAATTTTATATAAAAATGATTTTTTCTATAAAATTTATGTTTTCATATAAAAGTTAAATTTATTATATTTTTAAAATTTATTAAATTAAATGAAGTTAAAATATTTAATAACCATGTTGGAATCATAAAATAGGGGCACGTTCATTTTTGACAAAAAAATAATTTACCGAGGTAAAAATTAAGGTATTGTGTTTAAGGTGAAATGAGTTAAAAGGGTTAAATTAAGGGATAAAGGCCTAAAATACATCTAAAATTATCTGTAAATTATTTTTATGAGGTTATGGAATACCTATATCTATTATGTTTTCACTTTTATTTAACGTTTCATGTAAAATGGTAACCTTGCACGTTAGAAAATGGGTATTTAAGAAAATACCACTAAAAACTCACCTATACAAGGAACCCTCTCCTAAACCTCTAAAAAAAGTTTTCATTTGGTTATATTATAAATACATTCCCAAATTCCATCTCTTGATTCATTATAACATTATTCAAATCATTTGAAGTAATCTTAAATCTTCCATTCGAAAGTAACCTGTTATGAGAAGTGATTGTGTATAATTAACTATCTAGCTATTCACAATCTATTTCAATTTCATTATTATCTATAGTCATTATAAATTTCACTCAAAAATATAATTATTTTATAATAATAACATTATTCTTAAGTTAAATTATATTACTATAATATACATCAATACTCATACTCCTTTCTTTGTATAGCATGTTCTTGTTTGGGTCGATTAAACCACATACATGAATGATGGTATACTATATTAATTGTTTCCATTGTGAATGAGTATTAGGAAATTTATATTTGAAATATATCATATTATAGGTTATTTTATGTTATGAATATGGTTCTATACTATTGACAAAAAATGAATGGTCATTATAGAGAAAATTTTTATTATCACTGAATTACCCGAAACATGCTTATTGTGGATTTCATTGTCACGATCCATACCCATACCTATCATCAAATGAAATTGGGAATATTTAAATCATAGAAATAAAATTATTCCAATACCTTGAATAATCTTGGTGTGAGGAAATATATATCAAATAATGAAGATCGATATCTTTAGGATGAACCTTGTATGAAACAATCAATATTACTAAAATCTGTTGATGAAAATAAATAATAACTAACTAGTATATGTGTAATAAATTATTATAATTAAAGCATAAAAAACATAATTGACATGAATAATATCATTTAATAAGTTATTAATATGATTATTTCTGTTATACAAGTGGTTAAATCACTTTCATGGAAGTTGGGAGTAAAGGTAATGGTTTCGTTTCGAGTCTCACTTTTAAACTAAGATTGTCTATGTATAACTTAGGTTTTGGGAAACTGTTATGTAATTTATCCTTAAAACCTAGTTTATTTTCATCAAATATATTTATTTATGGGTTTTATAATTCTCCATACAATTACACCACCCTTTGGTTTACAATTAAACTAAATGGGTTATTTTAAATGGAGTTGACTGTATCTCTTCATTTGGCCTTGAAATATTTCTCCTTCAAGTCCATGTTTTCTTATAAATTAATGGATGTAATTGTAACTAATTTTATGGTTTCTTATGATAATTTTCAATATTTTTTTACATTATTTTAGAAAAGTGTTAAATGGATCCTCTTTAAAAAAAATTACAGGGTTATTTTCTTCCACTGTTTTCTTATGTTTTATTTACAATTCTTCTTTTAAATGTATTCATAAATATTAAAATTATTTTTTTTACATTAGAATAATTTTTCTAAAAATATTATTTTAAAAATTATTTATTTTGAAAATAAAATTTATGAAAAATAAAGGATATTTCTTTTTATTGTATAAAGAAATTTTATAATTATCCTATAAGGTCTTTTTCATTTATATCAATATCATTTGATGATTCATATGCTTCACTATAGATATGATCTAATAATTTCATCAGCCTTATTTATCTAATTGGATTATGATCATGTAATCTTTAAATAATTATTAAACTCATTTATTTTTTATTGGTTTATTATGCTATAGTAGAATAACAAATTATTCCATGTTAATTTAGCACACATTTTTATATTATTTCATTGAGTTACGGGTGGTATTGGATTAATATATCCTTGAAATAAATTTAGTAAATATTTATATATAATGATATGAATTTCATGGGATTGGGGACTGAAACCAGTCCATGATGTTTATGGAAATAGGGATTGAATTCAATCCACTATGTTGTGGGACATTATCCACTATGATATGATGGTCGGGGTTGTAAGCCTATTAATAAAAATTATTTTACATTTTTATGAGTCAGACACATTATTTATGTTATTTCACATTCATATGTTATGTTTTAATATATTATGATATTTGAATCATGTTTACACCCTCGTATGACCCATTTCTTATGTTATAACAATATCCGTATTTTATGATTCCTGATTTATGATCCAAATTTTATTGGGTATGAGCCTTATGATATCTTCATATACCTTGATTATGTTCGCATACTAAAATTTTCATGTTATGCTCACTTGTGATCCTCAATTGATATATCTTATAATCACCTATTAGTTAGCATCCGAGCTTACCCCATCATATTCTAATGAAGAAGAGTATTTTTATGATATGTCTATAATGGTATCATGTGTGAAGATTATTTATTGGAGATTTTGAATAATAATTTTAAAATAATTTGGTTATATATCTAATATTCAAAAAAACTAAACATATTTCATTTGAGGTGTGCTTTTTTGTGATATAAAATAAATATTAATGAAAGATAATATAAAATTCATGTATATTATGGTTGGTTTATCCTGTCACATCGCCACAATACCTCATTTACACCTCCCAGCCATCATATGTAGGCATGAATGATGGGGACAAGAATTACATGTGTGGGAGGTATTTTTTATCCTTTAGATAGAGTAATAACTCACTATGGAATATACCTTTATATTTAATGACCAATCATTGTCTCAATTAGAAAAATCATATAATTGAACAACAGCATAAGTGGGTAAGAGCATGAGTCAATACATAATTGGATAACACTACATGAACATGTATCACATATCACAAATGAGTTTAAAAGTGGCCAATTATATAAAGAGTAAGTTTTATCATGACTAAAAACTAGATATACATAAGTTCATAGCATAAAAAATTTCCAACGTCCCAATGTAGTGATCTTAGGTTTTAATCCTCTCCAAAAATTCATTTTGGATAGGTAGCATGCATTGGACTAATCCATGCATAAACACCCCAAACAACAGTCACCCATACTCTATGTGACTGTATCCAATAGTTGGGTTCTGCCTCCTTACATGGATTATGAATAAATATGTCAGCACACATTTTGATAGGGGCTAATTTAGAGCATGATTATTACAACTCAGTAGGAAGTCACCACCCCACCTCTGATATCTTATCATAATTATCAGTGTTTTATATTATAAATATAAATAAAAATTAATAGATAAACCATAATTACATGGAATAATATAGGGAATAGTAATATTCTTAAGTAAATGGAAGGTAACACACTATAATTGAAGGTTCCATGCTTGTATACCATATTTTTTCCTTAACCTAGGACCATAAAGGATATCCAAGCCCATCCCCTATAAGAAGAAAAATTAGTCCATGTGAATATCTCACACATGTACACATATGAAGTAACACATGTGAGTACATGTGTGAAATTAATATAGGGTCCTAGTGACCCATCCTAGATGAAAATAATTAGGACTATCAAATAAGATAAAATTTTCAGCCCATCCCAAGGAATAGAGGAATTGGAATAATGATCCATGAAATTTAAATTCCATCATAACTATCCACTTTTGTAATAAGTCAGATCCTAAAACCCATTCTAATCATTTAACCTATATATAATTAATTGGGTACCTTCTCATGATTATATACTATAATTTATACGCATTTTATATTTTAAATGTGAATAAAGAATAAATTTAAACCTAATTTTATGGGATCAATGATTTTTAAAAATAAAATCAAAAAGAGGGAACTTTAATGAATAATGGATTTCATCCAAAGTAGTGAATTTACCTATATAATATTTCAAAACCAATATGAAAGAAATATAAATTCTATTAAAAACATTTATTGGAAAGAAATATCTAGTTAATATGGAATAATAGAATACTAATTAATATCAAGGGAGGTATTTCAATTATCTTTATTTATAAAAGGATTAATAAAATTATTTCATTTATTTAAACTATGGAAATTTAATTTGATGTTCACTCACTTAGAAAATTTCAAGGATAAATCTATTTTATTAAGAAATTAATAAGGGGTATATCTAAAAATTTATTTATGGACTATCATCTTTAGGCCCATGGAAGTGAACGGATGCCACCAAAATCATAATTTGGCATCCTAACAAAGGATTTTAATTAGTTCAACACAAATGTAATTCAATATAGGTGAATCCAATAAGTTAAACCTTAAGATAACATTTTATTTATTAATTTTAGGCCTATGTATCATATAGATCACATTAAATACAATATATTTATAAGGTCTCTAAAACCCTTGAGTTAGAAGAAAATTATTTACATCTTCTGTTATCATATATTAAAAGAAGTAGGATGATCATAGATGTTGGAATCATTACCTTTAAAAAATTATAGTTCTCACACCCCTATAGATCCAATAGATCCAAGTGGGAGGGGATCCACTTGGGAAGATTGATAGGAAGATAAAATAGTGTAAATGATGAAAAATCTAAATCCAACCCCTTTAAGGGCATTAATATTTTCATTAAAATGATTAAATTTCACCTTTTAAAGGGAATTATTACCATTTTCTTATCAAATACATAATACTAAAACACTAGGTAAATGGTGGATCAAATAGACCCTATGACCCCACTATGATTCCAGTAATTATCCATCATGTACCTAATGCTTTCTGTAACACACCACTTCCCATTTTCCCCAAATTCTCTTGAATCATCCGAGTACATCCTTCTACTCAAAACAATCCCAAAATGAATTTAAATGGAAACATATTAAGTAGTAAAAAAATTTTAAAGGGATTTAGTATTTATAGAAGTTCATAAAATTGTTAATAGTACAAGATAACCCACCACTTTCTAAAACATGAGTTACTAAAAATGAAGGATTATATATATATATACATATCACTACTATAAATTGGATATATAGAGACTATTTATAATTATAGTTATATTCCCACAAACTATGGATGTATGTTATATTTATAGTTGACCTAATATCAGAAAATAATTTTGTTTTTAAAGGAATGTTGCCACAATTTTGGAACTGTGGGAATAGGGTCCCAGGACAATGAGTGTCTACTTGAACTCATTTATTATCTTAGTTGTAGCATAAAAACCTATTGAAAAAAAAACAACATTATAGTTATTTTCAGAATAAAAAAAATTAAATAACACAATTGTAGAGGAACAAAATAGTTTTAGAAATATCTAGTCTCAACATTTGTTAGTAAAAAACAACTCAAGGAAACATTGTAGGGTTTTTGGGATGATTGTATTTTTTAGAAAAAGCAGGTTGACAAGGTCTTCTAATAAGTTCTAGTGTGGTTTCAAATAGAGTTTTTTTTCAAAAATATCACGGACAGAGGTGTGGAATCTTAGGTAGTTGATAATAAATTTTCACATATAAGGTGGTGGTGTTTCCTTGTGTTTGGAAAAAATTTAGGTTCCATTTTTTGGTGGAATAGGAAAGTTTCTTTTTAAAAAGTGAATATTTTCACAAAAATTAAAATATAGCATGAAACAGTGTAAGAGTTTCAAGACATTTCATTAAAGTGAGGATTTGAGGCTGGATCATCAAATTACAGCTAAGAAATGTATTTTGAAAATGTTTTGATGTTGCGTGTAAGACTGAGTTACGTAATATAGATAGAGTTGCATGAATTCATAAAAAAGGATGGATGTTATGAAATGTTAGATAGTTGTTCACTAAAGGGAAAATCAAATCATTTTATTCCAGGGAGAAATTAAATTTGTGTGTTGAATCAGTGTGTGCAGGGATGTTGTGTGAAGGGTTGGACACATCATTAAATTGGTTGGAACCCCATATCAGTTTAATATCCCAACCCTTAGAGAAGTTTTGGTCTCTAAGTAATGTAAGAGTTTTATGAATCTATTTCATGTGTAAATCAACGAATCAAACATCAGTTGTACATAGAAAGGTAGTTGTTCCTATATGACGAAGGGTGTTCCACAAAAGACAAGAATGTTTCATCATAATATTAGTTTATTGAGAAACTATAAAGTTTCATAAATGTTTTAGTTCTTTGGAATATTGAAAATTTGAAAGAATGTGATAATTTGGTAGAAAAATAAAAATTTACAAAAAACTGTGAGTTTTGTGGAAGATTAAATGGTTGTTCAAAAGTACTGAAAGTTTTACACAAGTCATGAAATGGTTTCATGAAATTTAATATGGAACGAACTCAAATTAATTCCCCATAAATCTTGTGGTATCTTTTTATTCATCAAATAGATGAAATTTTATCTTAATGAAACCTAATATTTTGTATAAAAAATATTGATTCAAGTGATCAATAGAGTAATGTTAAAAAGGAGCAGTGATCACACATCAGTTGATAATGAAGTGAGCTTCCAAATTGTAATTATTTGTGAACTAGGAGGGATTGTGAGTGTGATCCAAAATTTTTAACAGTAGAATGCTTTAGAATATTTTTTATAAAGGAATATTTCATTTTTATTATCCTTAGACATAGCCCAAAGCTAATTATTTAGTTAAAAAAATTCTCTCAAGTAAGTTTTTATTTCTTCGCGTACACTACTACGATAATAAAGACATACTATTATTTTTAGGAAGAAATTGTTTCCAAATGAGGGATGGTTTTAATAAAGCATACTCTGATTCACCCACCCACCACCATAGGTTATTTAACATGGTATATTAAATAATAGATATCAGGGAAATGCTAAAATTATTTTTTCTCCCTCAGTGGATAAAATAGAGGTTCTTAATCAGAAAGAGATTCTGACCATGGATATAAATAATTTTCAATTGTATAAGAATAAATTGAAAATAATAAGACATGGATGTCTTTATAGCTATAATTCATGGTATTTTGGAAAATATGGATAGTGGGTATTTATAAAAAGCATCAAAATGGAATTGGTTGTCGATTCCAAAGTGGAAGTGTTGTCCAACAGCATTTACATGAAGTTTATATCATGTAATTTATCCCATTGCATGCATGAAAAGATGATAAATATATTTTAGGGCTACTAAATAGTGATAATCAAAATTCTTGGATCTATAGAACAAGTTTGATAGCCTATGAATGCATCCTAATGAGTATGTTGATGCATTATATGACTGAGTGAATGTTCTTATGGAGGATATGCACTGTCATAGATAAATCCTTGTTTATTAAAATATCATAAAGATCAATATGAATGTTCTTTTGATAGAGGAAAAATATCCAATGGAGATAAAATTGGATATTTTTAATTGCACTCTTGTCATGCATTAGATGAGAAATGATTCCAATGAGGCTTTGTAAAATGGAATTCCCAAATAAGTGGAATTTTTAACAGACTAATCCTCCTATCCCGTAACATTGTGGGATATAAAGTGGTTAAGGTGGTTGGGGAATGTATATAAGTGTTGGGTAATGGAAAATAGGAGTTTAAAGGTATTTTGGAGGAAAATGGAATGTTTTAGAGGCTGATAAAACCCTTATTTGTGTCATCTAACTGTAGAACCATGGTAATCAAAAATAGAAGTATCACCAGATAGTATCACCTTGGTGGTAGAACCTGAGAGTGGCACCCCTGTGGTAGAACCAAATGGTATAACCCTAACGGTTTCACCTCTGGTTATCACCCAGGTGATAGCACCTAACGGAAGAAACCTAGTTGTAGAACCTGATGGTAGTATCTGAGAAGTAGAACTCGGTAGTAGAACCCTATAAGTAACACCTGATGATAGCACCTTGGTAGTATCATCTGATGGTAGCACACCGGTAGGAGCACCAGATGGTAGCACCCTAGTGGGAGCACCTGACGGTAACACCTTGGCGGTAGCACCAATGTGTAGAACCTTGGAGGCAGTACCTGATGGTAACACCTCCACAGTAGCACCATGGTAGTATAACCTGATGATAGCACACTAGGGGTTGAACCTCATAGTATCACACTAGATATAACACCTAAAGGAATCACCATGGTGGTAGAACATGACGGTAGTACCCTGGTGGTAGCTCCTCATGGTTGCATATTGGCCATAACACCTAAGGATATCACCCTGGTAGTAGCACATAATTCTAGCACACTCGTGGTATCACACTAATGGTATCTCTTAATGGTAGTACCCTGACAGTAGCACCAAATAGTAATACCCAATATGATCACGTTCTAGATTTTCAAGATTTTCCACTTTTATTTTCTTTTGATGAGAAATGGTTTTAATGTCTTAGTTAATGAATTTTAAATATTTTTCAAATTATTATAATTATATCCTCTATATCATCAAAATCCAAATACATTTTAAAATTGTCAACATCATGATTTTGTTGATATTATTTTTCAATGGACAATTAAAATTGTATCTAATCTGGATCTGATCATTTTAAAGTAAATATCCATCATTCTTTACTTTATTTATCTTAAGGTAAGAGGTTCTCAAAGCATTCTTCCCTTGGATTCATGGATCCCTATGGATGTTTTTGTCTCATGTTCTTCTTTGTAGGTGGTTACCTTATGTGTTTGCATACCGTATTTCTTTTACTATTATTTGGTGTGTTATTGAATAATCATGGATGATAGTAAGCCCCTATTTTTTATGGTTTTGATATATAATGTGATTCACATGTTCTTTTATTGGTTTTACACCACCATAAACAAATATTTAGTCACATAAAATCGGCTAATTAATTGGTTACACTTAGAGGTATGGATTTTGTGATAATTATATTAAATAAATAAGTGGGATTGAATGAAATCTTCTATACCCAATCTAGAAAACTATAAGTGTGTGATGTAACCTATTTATTGACATGGTTGTGTGTTGTATCTTGGATATGTGGATGTAATGTCGGGGTTGTGGATTTACTGTGATTTGTTTTGGGAGTGTATGTGATGTGATTGTACAATGGGGATGAGAAGGTCATTTCGGTGTGGTTTTGTGGGGGGTTTACAATAGTGGTTGTCATGTGGTGGATGGTGGAAGTTGGATGTGGATGTTGGGATATTTAATTTTTCTTCCTTTTGTGTGTTGTGTTTCCAATAATTATCTCAGTAGTATTGGAATCGACATGTTTTTTCTAACATAAGAATAAACTATAACAATCATTGAGGTTTTAATGGTGGGTTATTAAATATAAATTAATGGGATGAAATGTGTTTAATGAACTGGCTATTTTAATTGAAATTGGTTGATAATAAACAATCAAAAAATTGTTTTTAATTGAATATGGTTTGTCAATTATGGATGTTTTTTGGGTTTTCGGAATTTAGTGGAATCAACAAGGTGGGGGAAAGTTGTGAGTTGGTTGTTACCTTGGTTTTGAACCCCGAGGATGGGATTGTGTGTAGCTATTATATATATACATTATATTTAATTATGATTTCTTTATGTTCCACACCCATGTTGAGCATCATGTGTCATCACCCATATATATATACATATATATATATATATATATATTTGGGGGGTTTTTTCCCAACATACTAGAGGTGGGGTGGTTGGATGGCTACCTGCACTTCACTCCTCCCTCTTCCAAGTGATGGTGATACGCACAAATTTTGATGGCCAGAACGCAAAAGTGTCATTTTCTACATGTTGTGTGATGAGATGTGATGGCTGTGGTGTATTTAGGTGATATTTGATGAGATGTATTATGGTGGAGGTCATGCATGGTATGTGGAGGGAACAAGACTGATGGCCTTTATGTTCAAGATACGATACTACACTAGTTATGACATGTGAGGTGATGTGATTTCCATGGTGTATATGGGAGGGCTGTGATGTGATGTGATGTGATGTTATGTTATTTGGAATATGTCGTAGAGATAGTTCATATGATGTTTGGGTGTGAAATCGTAAAATCGGTGGGAAATAGATTTTGGGTACACTTTATCGATATGCTTAATACTACGTAATTATACTTGGATGTGTTATTCAATGAGGGGTACATGGTGAGTATGGGTTTGGTTAGTATAACAGTGTAGGTTATGTTTGGTTATATTTTTTTTCATGGGTGCATTGGTATGGTCTTTCACATGTGCATGAGGGACTTTGGTTTTCCATATGATTGTACATTTATTCTCACCCTGCATATATAAAACAATTTTAACGTTTATATGAGGATGTTGTATACTAAGATGGACATTACTAACCTGTGACTTTCGATAGTTATTGTGTAGCTTCTTTATGTTTATTTTTGGATATTTAATTTTGATAGTTTTACTCGTATCTGTTTATTTAAACATGCATTTTTTGGATGGATTTCATTTCTTTTATATTATTCCATGGATTTTCTGGGTGATTCATCATAACTCCCAATCCCATTTTATTATAGAGGATAATTCTACCCATTTCATGATATTTGTGTACCCTTGGTTCTACTCACCATCTTAGAAACTATTGGAGGTGGGAATCTGGGTCATTCTCTGTCTCCCCTCATTTTAGTGTATTTCAACAGAGGGGTTCATGGTAAAGTGGTATTAGTGGTGATGGTTGAGAGATAAGATTGATTCTAAGTTAGTAAAAGTGCTGATTATAATGGTTTGTATGGAAACAGTTCTATTTTACCTTGGTTCATAATGTATTCCTAGGAGATTGGCTATGATAAGGGTTTTTAGGGCCCCCCATGACCCTATGTATGGAATCTTAGCTTATGGAATAACCAAGTGAGGTGGAACTAATTATAGAGTAGAGACTTAGGAAAGTTACATACGTCATGATGGTCTGTGTTATTATTTTAATTGGGTGGTTTTGGAATTGGGAATGTTAAATAAATTTAAAATTAATTAAATAAAACCTAATAAAATTTCATACTACCCAAATTAGGAAATATTTGTTTCCCTTTTTAGCTATGTGTCTTGGTCATCATCAATGTGTGGCTCAGGCATTGGAGTTTTAACAGGTTGGCCTAATTGATCACCAAATGGTTGATCTGGTTGAGGATGATAATCATTGGAAGAGGACATTTGGAGATTTTTAGAGGAAGTCTTTGGGGAAGTATGAGGGTAGTGTTTATGATGTGGAGATAGAGGGCTAGCTATATGAGTTGGAGAGATATTTTAGTTTCCTTATGGTCCTGGAAGATTACTAGGTCCCCATGGAAGTTAGTCAGATGTGAGGGGTTATGAATTAGTGGTGGAAGTTGTTCCTTAGTGAGTGGAAGGAGGAAAATGTTTCCTGGGTCGAATTCCAAAAGTAGTTTGAAATAGAGTTCCTTTATCAAACATGTAGGTTATGAAGAGGAAGTAGCTACTCTCCCATCAACAAGGGAGTATTACTGAGTGGGAGCTTGGGATCAATTTTATGGAAACTATGTAATTTTCTATATATATTTTCCTTAATGAGTTGTCCTGAGTGATGCATCTTTAAGAGGTACTCCATCCTTTGATCGAGTATGTAGTTACACCTTTTACATTTCCAACATATATATAGGTTCATCATAAAGAAGTGGTTATTGAGAAGAGGAACTCTTGAGGAGGCTTACCATGAGAGGGGAACCAACAAGGTTCCTTGAGGATTATATTTTCTAGTTTTATATCTCAGGTTTAAGGGCCTTTGAGGTTTTGACCAGTATGGAGACAACCTCAACAGCTTCTCTTCCAGCATTCTGGGGCTAGTGGTTTTTGTTCTCTTATTGGGGTCTTCAGAATAGTGTGCTTCATCTGTGGGGTTTCTGCCCATTTTCAAGATCAGTTCCTAGGGTCTTCTTGAGTTCAGTTTTGTAGAAGTGAATAGGATTAGCACCAACCTCTGTAGCAATTACTAGCAAGGAAGTTCTGGAAGTAGGGTCAGTAGGCTTAGGCTATGCTGAGAGTAGATTTGGTAGGAGGAGGTAAACCTGAGGATGTGCCCCAACCTCAATGACCTCCCCTTGAGAATGTCCATTAAAATGAACTAATCATTTTACAAATATTAACACAAGTTTTTAAGAATAATTATCCTTAAAATAAAAATCAAGGATTACAAAGTCTATTTTATTTGGAATATTAGATACATAATTAGAAATCATGAAACCAAAATAAAAAAATCTTTTATTTAATATTTATAATGAGATCCTAACCCCATTTGAGACCTTACAGATGCATAGGAAAACCAGGTGAATACAAGAAAAAAGTAATGATTGAAAAATCACAATAAGGGAATAAACATAAGAATAAATCATATCATATGGGTTAGAATGCATAACATAATGACATAAAAATGCTTGTGACATGAATAAACATATAGAAGTATGATATATAAAATATGGGATCATGTAATCATGGAATCATAGTATTTTGTAAGAAACTGAAAACATGAAATAATCATTATTCAATTCTCATTTCACATGGAAGATCATGAATCAACACAAACCACCAAGATCATTTCACATGGAGCACGAGTCTAGGATAACCACCAAGACTGTTGCACATGACGTCTCATGAGACGAAATATTACCCAATGAATTGGAGCACTCTATGGGTTCACCCATCATGAAATTTTTATTAATATGTGTTCTACATAATGAATCATACATAAGTAATAAAAAAACATAAGGGTTACCCCTGGAAAGAATTGGTTATCATAATCATGTCAAAAGGCATATAAAAAGGGAATACCATAATGGTGTCTATGAATGAATGGATTTAAATCATACATGGACATTAATAAGGGAAAATAAAAATATATAAATATAATTTATGTCAAAATTAAGTTAATTTTTTTTAACTATATAGCTTAAGAAACATCATAAATAAAACAATTTAGTGTTATTTAAGGGAAAATTTTCAAGATTCATTAAAATGGAAAAGGAATAATTAATTGTGTAAAACCAGAAATGAACCAATATATTTTTCATGAAAAAATGATTTATTTTATAAATAAAATGGTTGATTATAATATATTATGGAGTTCACTTCAAAATGGGTATAAAATCAAGAAGATCCCTGTAATCATGCTTGTTTATCCGGAAGAATTGAGAAGGGAACCTTTTTAAAACATGTATTTCCCTAAAAAAGAATGATTAAATGATATTTATACACGATTTTGAATCATATATAAAATATTTATAATAATTATATAGAAAAAAATAATTACATTGGTGTAAAGATAGAGAAAACATGACCTAAAGAAGAAAATAGATGTTCGAAAAAAGAAGCCCCTACCATATGTTAGAAAGTGTTATGCACTTGATCTTAATGTACTATATAATGAAATTAAATCAATAAAATTGTTAATTAAGGACTTTTATAAATGAATTTTGTTTATTATAATTTTAATAATTCAATTTATGTCCTTTTTTATGAGTTATATTGTACAATTTTATCATTCGGGGGCATTCATTTCCTTGGTTTTCATAATCAGTTTACTTGTATACATGTACGGAAACTCATGTAAACTGGGAATAGATATCTAGAATTAAATTTATATTTTTTTTTATTAAATTCCATAATATTAAATGGTTATATAATTAATTTATTTATTTTGTGAGAATGAATTAATAGATAAAATATTAGTGA
Organism: Viscum album; assembly: GCA_963277665.1. Lineage (NCBI taxonomy): Eukaryota > Viridiplantae > Streptophyta > Magnoliopsida > Santalales > Viscaceae > Viscum > Viscum album. The sequence goes on from OY728126.1 coordinate 1,029,712,383, forward strand.
TAATCATTTATTTTTTCATTTTTTGATAATCACTACTATTTTTTTGTTAAATAATATCATGTATAAATAATAGATTCTTAAAATAAAATAGGATGTAATGTATTAATTATAGTTCATTTTAATCATACTATTTATTTATAACTAGACTTCAAGGTGTTAATTTAAATGGAAAACTCATCATCCTTAAATGCGATTAATCAACACATCACAGATGATGTTTTCATTTTTAGTACAAAGTGAGAGGGGAAGAGAAATGATGATGGGTTTTTACATTAACATAATAAAAAATAAGTATATAAATGATACTGGAGTTATTTTTTAACTTGAATAAGGTGATTTTAGTAGATAATAATAAAATAAAATAAATTAAAAAGGAAATTGAAAGATAATTAAACAGCTTTTTAGCTCTTGAATTATCCTCCTTGAGAACCTCCATGTGGGAAATGGTTTTGGTATTTTTTTGAGAAAAAGTTTCTTATATTTGAATGATAGTATTAGGAGAGTATTGGCCATAATTTGGACAAGATTAAAGCCTTTATAGGGGTGAGTAGAAGAGCTGGTTATGGGTGGTATTTACAAAGGGAGGTGAGGAGTGTTTTTGATTATTTTCTTCATTTGTTTGGTATTTTGTCAAAAACTATGAAGAGTTATGATTACTATGAATATATAGAATAAATGGAGAAGTAGGGTTTGATATTATTTTTTTACCTTATCCAAACATCATCCATGACTTAATAATTCTTATATTAATTTTATATCATAAATTACCGTATTTCACTATTAACCAAAAATTTAATTATTCTAGAAAATTTAAAAAAATTAACCATACCCATTTTTCAACATGTATAATTAATAAATTAAATGTATTTTAAGAAAAATATTTTATAAAATTGAGAAATTTAATTTTTAATTAATCCATCATTTACTCAAAAAATACCAATTTTAAAAATATAACATATTTTATAACACTTTAAAAAATTAATAAAGATATAAAAAATTATATTATAATCATAAGATAAAAAATCTAATTTTTGATTCTATTTTATGAAAAATATATTTTATTTTAAATCATTATATTAATTTTTAATTTTTAAATAAATACTTACAATTCACAAAAATACAAATATTTAATTTCTCATTTTTAAAACATTTATCTACTAAGACTATGATATAATTATATCATATTTTAATTTATAAAAAGCCAAAATTTTATTTATACATTCATTTATGAGTTTACTATTCTATTGGCTGGTCTTCTATTCATAAGGGTCGTATTACTATTCCAAAGTTCAAGTTACTATTCCATTTGTTTAGGTTTTTTAATTTCTATAAATACTTCTTATTTCATTCACACATCATTTATAAATATTGTCTTGTGTTATATATATTGTTTAATGTTTTTATACCATATAAAATAATTATAAGATGGGAATTTTTTTTGATAAATTTTTTGTTCGTTACATTCTTCACCTCTTATGAAATTTAACCCCCAAAATTTCATTTTACACACTATAGGGAAAATGGGTTAGGGTACTTATCCTTTATTTCATTCTCTAATTGCCATGTTTCCTCTTTTTACATGTGGTTCTGTCTTAGTACATTGACTAGGTGAGTATTCTTGTTGTGTAGAACTTTATCTCTATGGTCTAAGATCTTTAGTGGAAACCCCTCGTAAGTGATATTCTTTTCCAAATGTACCACCTATAAATTTTGTACTTGTGAGGGATCTAGTATGTACTCAATCATGAGGGATTTGTGCAATACATCATGTACTTGAGATATATTTTGTGGAAGTTCTAGTCAATAGGCCACCACTTTGACATGATCAAGAATCCCCAAAGGGCCGGTGTACCTTGGACTTAGCTTTATGCTCTTCCCAAATCTCATGATCTTATTCCGTGGAGATATTTAAATGAATACCATGTCTCTATGCTTAATCTCCATGTTCTATAGAAGATTATATATATATATATATTATCGACTTTGTTTTGACATGATGTGATGTTTAATTGTTTTCACCTTTTCCACAATTTCATCGACCATTTCATGTGCAAGAAGATTATGTTCACCAATATCATCCTAGTATGTTTGGGTTCTATATATTTTGCTACAAAGGACATCATATGGAGACATATGTATGCTCTAGTGGGAACTATTGTTATAAGAGAACTCAACTAGAGGTAGATGTTTGTCTCACCGTCCTTATAATTCCGTGAACAACACTCTCAACATGTCTTCTAATGTCAGAATAGTTCGTTTGGATTTTCCATCAGTTTTAGGGTGACAGGCTGTACTGAATATCAAATCAGTGTTCAGAGATTTTTGGAGACTTTTCCATAACATATAGGTGAATCTATGATATCAATCATATACAATCTATATTGGTACTTCATTTAGCCTTATCACTTATTTTATTTATATCTATGTAATTTGATCATGTTAGAAGTCCTCTAGAATTGAAATAAGGTGAGCTATCTTTGTGAGAAAATCCAAAAAAACCCATATATCATTGTTTCTTCTGAATTTCATTAGATGTCTAGTGAAAAATCGGCGGTGATTCTTTTCTGCTTCCATGTTGGTATAGGTAAGGGTTACATCATCCCATTATACTTTTTTCCCTCCATCCTTCACATGCTAAAATTCCAAGAACATTAATGTAAACTCTATGATCTATTTATTCATATTGTCCCACTAAAAGTTATCTCTGAGATCTTGATACATATTATTTCTCCCTAGGTGAATAGAGAAGGTTGAGCTATGTGTGTAATTCAAAATCTCTTTCTTCTTCCCTTTATTTGATGGTACCAATAATCATGACCTAAATCTTAATACTCCATCCTCATCAATTTTAAACTCTGTGGATTTATTCATACTCATAGCTTCAACGTTATTATGAATTTACACATCCTTTCTTTAAGCATTTTTATTTTATTCATAAGTGACGGTTGATCAACCATTTGGGAAAGTATTGATTATTTTCATTCCTCAATTATTCCCATGTCCATCCTTTTAAGTTCTAAGATGATTTTATCCTTATGAATTCTCATAATTGATAATGTTTCAGGATCCTTTCTACTTAGAGATTATGACACTTTATTTTCATTACCATGATGGTAGTAGATTGAGAAGCCATAATCCTTAATGATCTCTAACCATATTTACTGGTGTATATTAATCTCCTTTTCTGTGAATAAATATTTGAGGATTTTATGATTAGTATATATCCCACACTTCTCCCTATAGAGATAATACTACTATATTTTCAATGGAAATATCACAGTTTCCAAATCTAGATCATGCATAGGATAGTTTTTTCTCATGAATATTAAACTACCTTAAGTTTTAGGAGATTAGTTTATTATTTTTCATGATTAGAAATCTTAATCAATTCATTTAATCATTGTTTTAAACCATAATGAGTTATCCATTTATCAGTAACATGAGAAATGGCAGAGTGATAAGCCTTGTTTTCAGCTCTTAAAGGTGTCTTCACATTTGTTGGTCTATATAAACATCACTCCCTTTCAAATAAGATTGGTTAATGGGTTTTAAAAATAATGAGAATTTCTTCAAAAATCAACAATAATACCCAGCTAGACCGAGAAAACTACGGATCTCTATTACAAATATTGGCTTGGGTCACACTTCAATTATTTTCCTTAGAAAGGTATATAGATATCTATTTTCTAGTGATAAAATTCCCCAATAATCATTTTTCCTCCATTAAGAACCCAAATTTATTGTACTTTGCATAAATTTTCTCTCTTCTCAATGTCTTTAGCACATTATTCAAATGCTCCCCGTGTTCCTCCTTTCTCTTGGAGTACATCAGAATATCATAAATAAAGACTTCCAAAAATAATTTGAGATAGTATCTGAAATCTCTATTCCCTAAATCCATGGAAATTGTTGGAGCATTAGTGAGTTTGAAGGGAAACACTATCAACCCATATTATCCATACCACATTCGAAAGGATGTATTTGTAATATCATCCTTCCTCACCTTTAATTGGGGATATCCCATCCAAAGGTCCTCCTAAGAGAATTAATGGGACCCACATAGTTGATTGAACAAGTCATATATCTATGGTAGGGGATAATTATTATTTATCATAATTTTTTAGCTCAAGATAATAAACATAGAGGCACATTGATTCATCCTTCTTCTTGATAAAGATGACTGGTGCACCCTATGGTGAATCATTGGGGCATATTAAAGTGTTGTCAAGATTATTCTCTAACTTCTTATCTAGTTCTTCTATATCAACAGTTTCCATTCTATAATGTGTCTTTGATATAGGCAGAAATCCAAGAATAATTTCAATTGATAACTCAACTTCTTGTTCTGGAGGAATATCATGAAACTCTTCAGGGAACATATCAGTGTAGTTCCTCATAATGGGAATCTCTTCAAGCAAGATCCTCTTCATTCTATCAATCATTTAATATAGATATACTTCCTCATATAGAAATAATATCCACAATTGTGATAGTGATTCTGATAGTGATTCATGTTCCTCCGTAAACTTGTATAAAATCAGAGGATACTTCGGGATGTGATGATTCATTGCCCTTTCTTGAAAGTCAATGTTTGATTTGCATAAAGATAGACAATCCACACCCAATATAGCATCAAAATCCACCAAAATAAGTAAGATAATATTTATTTGAATTTTTAGTCCAGAAATATTAACTTTGGAGGAGTTATATACATTGGATGAAATAATTTCCACATTTTCTATTCTCACAGAAACGGTAACTTTCATATTTGGAGGTGGTATTTGAATTGTTCTATTAAACATTCAAGATATAAATGAATGTGTAGAAATAAAATCTAATAGTATGTATTCTATTCATGAATGAATAACTACTGTACATATCACTGAATCATTTGTAGGCTCCACCTCAGTATTAGTGATATAATATTCCCTTCTTTACTACCTTGGAGGTTGTTGTTCTTCATTTCCTCCAATAACCCCTGTCTTAGGGAGACAAGTCGCATAAGTCCCTTGTTACATGAAGTTGAAACAATAAACTATAGGATGATTATTGATTTGAACCTTATTTTATTATTCCACATTAGTGGTATTCTTTATATCCATTTTCTAGTTATTAGCCAAATTCTCCAATCTTCCACATTAGATGCATTTCAGAGTTCCCTTTAGACGGTTTCGAGGATACTTCTTCCCATAATATTGACATGTTGGATGTTGTGTTTTATTTCCATGATATGATTTATCTATTGATCCTTCCATATTATACTTCATTTATGGATTTTATCTCTGGGCCCATTAGACCAATGTGAGTTTATTCTCTACATTTCAACCTTAAAGTCACAATGGAAAAACTCATCATAGCTATCGATGTCTCGAATCACAAATGATTCTCATATAATCTACATTAGTCTACAAAAGAATGGATCCACCTTTCTTTTACTGTTCATGAGAAAAAGGGAATTTTATATTGATATCCTTGTAATGTTTTACCCATACGCCCTAATAGACTCTTATTCTGTTTTCATCAATATGAGGAAATCCATTTTCATCTTAAGATGAAGGTATCAGAGAATATATTAATTGAAAATATTTTAATGAAATATTCTCCTTCTATAGAATCAATTTCCCTCTTGGGATTCATGTCTTGATAAATATCCACCACTGCTCATCTTCCCCATCAAAACAATAGACCACCAGCACAAATTTATATTCTTCTAAGAACTATATGACATAAAATATCTTTTCAATTGATTTAATCCATTATTCTGTGAGGTGGGGATCATAAGATCCACTAAACAAGGGATGTTTTTTTCCTCAAAAAGGATTTGACCACAACATGCACATTAATAAGAGATGGAGGGTATTCCACATGATTCAATTTATTATTCAAAACATTATCTAGTTGGGAAAGTACCTCCAAGACATTTTGAGAACCCATTTACCATCATAGTTGCCATATCATTAAGGTAATGCACATGAGCCTCAGCCCAGTTGGTGAGGACTCGCTAGGTGTATCCAAGTGACCCAAGATCAAATCCGGGTGGAGGCATAATTACGGGGGTACTGTAGTAGTACTGTAGTAGTACAGTAGTAGGCACTGTAGAAGGCATTGTTCGGTACTGTAACAGCCTCAACTATTCATCCATATGGGCCTTCAGGCCACCAGTTTGGTCCTCATGTCCTGCAAGGCTTTCGGGACACCCAAGGCCTTCAGACCACTTGATTCTCAAGCCCTTCGGTCCACCTTAAGGCCTTAGGGTCACCCCAAGGCCTTCAGGAAACATGAATGCAGGTCCCAGACACACTACAAAATAGGAGCATCCCCAGAAGAGGATTCAGAGCAGGTTCACTCACCAGAGAATAGCCAAATGGATTGTCAGAATGAGAGTGTATGGCTATGTCATCAGTACCAGCCTGTACTTGCACGGACATCCTAGCCAGACAGTCATGCAAAGTTGGAGACCTACTATCAAGATGCAGATGTTGGGGAGGGGAAGTTCCTTATAGATAGTCTGGTTGAATTCTCTAAGACCTTTGGGTCATGTAATCTCCTAAGCTTTCATTCCATGTAATCTCTGAGCCTATGGGCCTTTTAAGGGTTCCCCCTCATCCCTTGAAATGGGGGTTATCAAAAAATCAATAAAAATAAAGGCCTTCAGGTCATTCAAAAATTAGGGTAATAAGAATAATAAAATGAAACAATGAACATAGATCAATGAACATTAAAATGAAAAGTATATTCTAACATTTCATTCCTTGTGTTTCAATCTAGGTAATCCATGGTGATTGAATTATCATTGTGATTCTTACGAATGTTTTATAATACAAATATACATAAATAACTAGATTGTGCTATGATACCAAATAAAACCACCCTATACTTTTACAAATATTAATACATGAATTTAAACTTAATTATAATTCAAAGAAATACCAAGGATTATAATTTATATTCGCTTTCTAATATTAGATACATAATTAGAAACAATGGAATGAAAATAAAAAACATAATTTATTTAATCTACATAATGAGATCGTAACATCATATGATCACTTACATCTGTATAGGATAAACTGAGAAATAAATGAACAAAGGGATGAGCTAAAAAACCAAGTAAGGGAATAAACATAATAACAAAGTATCAAATATGGGTCAGAAGGCATAATATTATGACAAAAAAAGACACGGAACATGAATAAACATATAGAAGCATACCATATAGAACATGGGATCATATAATCATGGAATAATAGTATTTTATTAAGTAACATGTAACATGATTTAATCATAATTCAAGGCTCATTTTTCATGGAGGAAAAAAAGTAAAGGCTAACCACCAAGACCGTTGCACATGGAGAATATGTCACGGCTAACCACCAAGACTATTGCATGTCATGTATCATGAGACATAACATTACCCAATTAATTGGAATGAAATATAGGAATACCCATAATAGCATGTTCATGAATATTTCTTCCATAAATATAATCATAAAAATGGAATCAAACATAAACATAACAGTTACCCATGGAATGTATTGGTTATCATAATCATGTTAAAAGGAATATCAGAATGGAATGACAAAATGTTGTCCATGAAATAATGTTTCTAAATAACACATGGACAATAATAATGTAAAATAGACATATATCGTGATACGTGATGTCAAAATTTATTAAAATCATGTGAAAATGTGTTTAAGAATCTTTAGAAGTAAAACATTTTTGTGCGATTTAAGTGAAAATTTTCAAGATTCTTTAAAACAGAAAAAGAATAATTGTTTGTATAAAACCATAAATGTTCCAATATAGTTTTTATTGTTAAAATATATTATTTAATAAAAATAAATTCTGTTTAAAAAAGATTATGTATCTCACTTGATAATGGGAAATTAATTGGGAAGTGCCTTTCAATCGGGCTTGCCTATCGAGAAGAATTGAGAAGGGGACCTTTTTAAAACATGTATACCCCCAAAAATCAAGTAAGCAATGATCAGGATACATGATTTTGGATCATAAAAACATAATTTAGGTGAATTTTATAAAAATTAAAAATAATTACATTGTATTAAATAGGGATAAAATGTGACCTGAAGGAAAAAATGGAGGTTTAGAAAGAATCCATTGCCTTATGTTCGAAAGTATTTTGCACTTAATCATAATATAAAATATAATAAAATTAAATCCATTAATTAATTAATTAATAAAATTTTATATATTTATTCTCTTTATTATAATTTTATTAATTCCATTTATAACCTTAATAACTAATTAGAAGAAATAATTTTATTATTCATGAGAATTTATTTCCTTGGTTTTCAAGATTAGTTTACTTGTATACATGCATGGAAAAAAAGGTAATATGGGAATAGATTTCTAAAATTAAAGTTATATATTTTTAATTAACATATCGAATATTAAATGGTTATATAATTCAATTTTTTTATTTTGGGTGAGGATGATTCATTGGATAAGTAGTTAGTGATAATTGTTTATTTTGCCTGTTTTTCGATCATCACAACTTGTTTTGTTTTATTAATTAATAATATATATATATATAATTGTTCTAGAACATTAAATAGGATGTAATAAATATATTATAATTTTTTTAACCATAATGATGGTTTTTTACTAGACTTTATGGTGGTATTATGAATTGAAAACTCATCATCCTTGAATGCGATAAATCAACACATCCTGGATGCTGTTTTTATTTTCTGTACCAAACTAGAGGGGAAGAGAAATGGTGTTGATTTGTTCTAGTTACATAATAAATAATTCTATTAATGATCATGGAATTATATTTTCACTTGCATAATGGTATATTAATATATAATAGTAAAATAAATGAAATTCAAAAGAAATTAAAAGAAAAAGAAAGAGGTTTTTACCCCTCGAATTCTCCTCCTTGAGAACCTCCTTAGGGTATTTTTTTTTTGTTTTTTTAGACATAAGGATTATGTATTGGGGGGTTAGTATTTGGAGAGTATTGGGTAAAATTTGGAAAAGATTTAAGGATTTATAGGTTCGATTATAAGAGGTAGTGAAAGTTGGTATTTATAGTCAGAGGAGAGGATTGTATTTGAAAATTTTATTCATTTTTTTTATTATTTTCACTCAAGAATATTAATAATTTTGTTTCCCATGAATAAATAAAATAAAATTATGAGGGTTTGAGATTATTCTATAACCTCATCAATACATTAGCCATGACTCAATAATGTTTGTATTTAGCTTATACTATAAATTACCATATTTCACTATTCACTAAAAATTCAAATAATTTTGAAAAAACACAAAAAAATAACCCAAACCATTTTTAAATGTATAGAATTCAAAATCAAACTCCATTTTATGACAATAATTTTATAAATATTATAAATTTGATTTTAAATTTAAAACATCATTTACTCAAAAAAATAAAAAATTTAGAATTAACACTGATTTTATAACACTTTAGAAAATCAATTAAGGACTCATAAAATGAACTTATGATCATAAGAAAATAATATATCAATTCATGGTTCAATTTTATTAAAATAATTTTTCTTTTAAATCATTATAATAACTATATAATTGTAAATAAATATTTACAATTCACAAAAATTCAAATATTTAATTTATCATTTTCAAAAGATTTATTTAAATATACAATCATATAATTATACAACATTTTAATTTATAATTTGAATAAATTTTTTTTATACATTCATTTTTTATTTTACTATTCTATTGGCCATTTTACTATTCATAATGATCATATTACTATTTTAAAGGTCGAGTTATTATTCCATTGGTTTAGCTTCCTTAATTTCTATAAATACTTATTATTTCATTAGTTATTTATTTATGATTATTTTATTGTTCTATATATGTGATGTTATGTGATTTATACTCTATAACAGAATTATAAAAAGGGAATTTTTATTGATAAAATTTTGGGTTTCTACAATCACAGATGTGGCCATCAGCAGATTGGTAGAGGAGTTGGGCTTGGTCAGTTATAGGCAGTAGAGGAAACAACACCATAGCGGCCATAAATCATTTTAGGTACAATCACTTTATGATGTACCCTTCTTTATTCCTTTTTTGATTCAAGAACTTCAAACTCCTTTTTCCATCCTCTCTATTCATTTCCCTGGTAATAGATGTAGTGAGGCTTCTCTTTCCCCTGGTGTTGACTATACCAGTCGAAGACCAGAACAATTTGTTTAATGTGTGTCAGGGATGTGAACTGATGATGGGGAAGCATTATTCATGTATGGATATTCTCTTACATTAGATGAATCCATTCAATTTCATCCTTACAATCAACTAGTCTTAATCTGTGTGTGATGTTACCAAATGATTCTAGAGGAGAGTTGTGTTCTCTAATATAGATGGATAACATGTGTTCTCATAAGTCAGTGGGGTTTCCAGGTGGTATGTCGGCCTTTAGATCCCCTTCTTGAAGGACCCAAGAACACCCTTAGTGGGGAGGGGTGAATCAGGGGATCTAATTTTTCTTCAGGATGGTGGATCTTGTTCCCACATTGGTAGGAACCTGTTAAACCTTTTTGATGAGAAAATCTGGAAAAAAAATAGTCACATGAAAAATTTAGACACAACAATTTTACTTGGTTCACCGATAAGGTCTACGTCTAAGGCACATATGCCGAAAGGTTGTTGGTAATACCTAATTACACTAATCTTCACTATTTTTAGAGTACACAAGTTTTAGCATAGTCTCTCTATGGTAGGTGAACTTCCTTTACAAGTTTTTAGGGATAGCACACTGTGTCCCTCAGATCACTTCTATTGAGTCACCCTTTCTCACTTTTTGGGGAAGAATATGAGCTGATCTTATCAACATGAAGGTCGTTTAAATGGATTGACATTAAATCATTAATCCTTAACAATAGATAGGTGCTTTGTTGAAGACCTGTTTTCACCTATAGACATATATTAAATTTCCGATCACTATTAGTTTATGAATTATTCCCCTTCATGCTAAGCTCCTTCCCACGCGAACTGTACTGAACTACTTACTGTGAGTGAATCCTCAACTAACAGCTCCTACTCCTCCATGTACTACACTACTTATGCTATATACATCATTTCTCTACGTACTGTGATGCTTCCTCTATGTATTGAACTACTCCTCATACGGCCCTACTCTGTATACTGCGAGACTTCCTTTCTGTTCTACCTCTGCAAACCGCAACTGCATACTACCTACACAAACCGCATCTTCGTACTACTTCTTCTCTATATATGTAACTCATACTTTTTAACCTAACATCCATTAACTATCCTTCTGGACTTCATCGGATTCCATTCATATTCTTAATTAAAGTCATTGCGGGATTGCCTTCCCACAAACAACTTCTATATTTCACTGAATTCCTCTCAGATTATTTAATCTCAGAGTTTCATGACTAATGAAGGTATTATTGATGCTTATATAGGAAAATAGATCTGCATAATTTTCTAAACTGATATATACAAAATATTTATTATGGCATCGTCTTCACCATGTACCACACATCTTCTGCAGACCATTTTCTATACGTGGTCAACATACAAACATTCTCCCAACATAGTAGCCCAAATCACCATCTTGTTTCTGCAAACAACACCCTTCATAGATTCTCAAAGATCCACCTCATTTTTGTGAAAAAAGTCTTCATTGCGAAACTCCTCTACTTCATGAACTATTCCTCTTACATGGTCCACATACCATTCACGCTTCATCATTCACGGTTCTCTATTCTCCATACTAAAATTCATGATGCGCGAACTTCTCTTAGAACATGGTTTGTTCTTTGGGTCATGTGCTACATGGTTCCCTTCCTTTTTTGATTTCCTTCACTATTACACATCTCATTCACTCCTATACGAAAATCCCTCCATTTACCAAAAAACTCCCAATTTTGTGGCCCCATAATTTGTAAAACATTTAAAAAATATTCTACCTTAAATATTTATTTTGACCGAAAATGCAAGTCCACCATCCATGAAAACTCCTTGATCAACCCAATGAGAATTGACAACAAACACAAACAATATTCCATTTCTATCCAAAATACCCTTGGCTCCAAGAATCTCCCCCTTTGGGATTGTTGACAATCTGTAGATAAATCCAATAATGCATCAGTTGCAAAAAAAAACTAAATCCTAATATACAAGGGACAAATCATCCATATCTCTAAGTCTATGTGATAAATGATCAATGTATAAAAAATAGGGGAATCATAAATTGGGTTTCCAGGATACCAAACACCAAATTGTTTTCTCTATTCTCATTGTATCCTAACTTTTTCCCATGTAAAACTCTGCATTCTCCCCTATTGTAACACTATTGAATTCTTCTATTCTTCATCATCCTACTACAAAAAAAACATTTCATATTTCATCCTCCTCTTTTGAACCATAAAACATTGAATTTCCCCATACTCCCACATTCGAAATAAACCCAATGGATCAAATTTGACATGTAGAGATCAAAGAACACTACCACTAGATCGTATCTCCCCCATAAACCTACATCACTTCATATAATAGATTAATATTGTTAACACAACTGGGGAGTGGGGACATTATAACCTCCACATGCATGGGGATGTGCCTGAACACTAAGGTTTAACAGATGATTCTTGAACACATTTGTTGACAACGTCTTGGTTAGTATGTCGGCCACTTGATGATTAGTTCCTAAATGATCCACTTCAGTCATTCCTTGTTCAACATTATTCTGGATGAAGTGATATCTAATTTCAATGTGTTTCATACGATATTGCTTAGTAGGATTCTTTGTGAGACCAATTGCACTCTTGCTATAACAATCAATAACCATTGGCTATTTCACCCAATCATTAATATCAGTTAGTTATTCCTTTATCTAAAATATTTGAGTGAAATCATTTCTATCAGAGATATATTCATCTTCAGTAGTACTGAGAGATGTTCTTTCTTGTTTCTTACTCAACCAACCCACATAGTTCTTACCAAGGAAGAATGCTCCCGTACTTCTGGATTTTCTATCCATCACATCTCTAGCCCAGTCAACATAAAAAAATATTGAAAGTTCATTATATTTTCCTACAGTAAAGTATAATACATAATTGTGAGTACCTTGAATGTATCTCATGGTTATTTTCACTGCTACCACATGTTATTCCTTTGTATTACAATGAATGTGGGATACTAAGAATTTTTCAAAGTCAATGTATATGCTTGTTAAAGTCAAGTAAATTAAGCATCCAGTGATTCTCTTGTACATTGTGGGATCTACAAATGTCTCATCTACATTCTTGCTCAGTTTTTCACCAACCAAAATTGGAGTTAACATTGGATTTTAATTATTCATATTGAATTCATTCAGGAAATCACATTCATTATTTTCCTCATAAATTAATGTGTAGTCTTTCCTATGAATCTCCAACGTCCCCAAGATGTGATTTCAACAATCACAGACATTTCAAATTTTTATTTCATGCGATTAGAAAATTCATCCACAGATCCCTACATTCTTCCACCAAATATAATATCATCTAAATAAATTGAAACCATAAACTTATCTTTATTTGAATTCATCACATAGATATTTTGATCCACTCATCCTCGTTTTAATTCGATCATACTTAGATAATATAACAGTCGAGATTACCACGCTTGTGGTTCCTGCTTTAGAAAATAGAGATCTGTATTTAATATACAAACCATTATTTCATCATTACCAAGGATAAATCACATTGGTTGTTCAATGCATACTTCTTATTCATGAAATTTATTTATGAAATATATCTTGACATCCATTTGATTCACTTCGTATCCTATTTGAATTTCCAAGGCATGAAACAGCCTGATTGACTCCAGTCTAGCCATCAGAGAAAATGTTTCTTCAACATCAACACCATCAATCTTGGAATAGCCTTTATAAACCTGTTGTGCCTTATCTCTAATCGGATTTCCATTCTCACCAATTTTTTTTTAAAATCCACTTCATACAAATCACATTTTGCTTTTCGGGTCTCTTAACTATATCTCTTGTTTAATTCCTATCGATCTGATCCAACTCTTCATTCATGGATTTAACCCATGATTCATCTTTTTCATCCTCATTAAATGAGTATGGTTTAAAAATTGATTCGAACATATATTGTGAATTAATCCTCATTATTCATGTCTATATAGTAGCTTTCCAATCCCAAAGGATGTTGGATTGATCAATTTCTACTCTTCAATTTATCCAATGAGGTTCAGATGAATTTTCTTCAGTCATGGCTTCCTATTCTAATTCTTCTTCTTAGTAAATATCATGATGTTATTATTGAGTATTTTATATTCCTTCCTCTACTTCTGTATTTGGATCCTTTCCATTTCCACATTCTTCTACATCTTCTATCATAATAGAAATCGAATTTCTCGATCCATTTTCAGTTTTATCATCAATGATCTTCTCATAACTATTTTACTTAATTTTTATAATATGTTTGTTTAATTTTTTTATGGTTTTCTACTCATTCAGTATCAGAGGAACATTCATTCATCTGTTGCATCACCATACATTCCTTGATTTTTTTCACTGTTTTGGATAAAGAATTTACTACCGAAAACATGAAAATACTTTAAAGATGGATTCCTTCCATGTCATAAATCATATGGTGTCTTGGATTCCCCCATATAAATCCCTATTTGGTTTTGAATATAAACTATTATTTGAATAACCTCTTTCTTGTAATGGAAGAAACACGAATCTCAATTAGCATAGTTTTGTCCATACTATTCACCTGCCGATTTCGACGCTCAAAACCTCCTTGTTGATGCAAAGTCATCATAGTAGCCACCTCATGTTCTATTCCATGTTTCTCTAGGTAACTTTCAAATTCAAGGGATGTGTATTCCAATCCATTTTTAGACTAAAAAACTTTGATTGTCCATTTGATATCATTCTCGCCTACTCAGTAATAAGTTTTTATGCTATCAAGCACTTATTGTTTCCTATGTATAACCATCACAGAAGACCTTCTACTATAATAATAAATGAAAAGGATGAATTATATTTCTACATAAGTTCCAGAAACATTTATCATACCACATACATCTATATGAATTAGGTTAAGACGATTTGTTAATCTTTTCTACTTTGGATAATATGAACTACACACAAACTTTCCTCATATGAAATCATCACAAGTATTCTCTGATTCACACATCAAATTTGGGATATCCATGAAAATCATCAGTTTAGATATATTTTTCTTATTTGTTTATTAATGTTACCTAACTTCTAGTGCCATAAGTTGTTCTCTTCTTCAACTGTGATGTAACAAATTATCTTCTTACTATCAACATGATATAAGTTTCTATTTGTTCTATATCCCTTCATGATATAATTCCAAGTTCTTCCTTTTATAGTGAACCCATTATGATTGAATGTAACCATAAGTCCTAATTCAAAGGGTTGGATCACACTCAGGAGATTTTGATACAACCCGTTCATATAAAGAACTTTGGTCTTCTTCATCTCACTGTTGGCCAGTTACGTACTTCTATGACCTTTAATCATCAAAAAACCATAATTACCGAATATCACGATTTTTTAGACCTTTTTCTTGATCTTCGTTAAGAGGACTATATTTCCTATAATATGGGATGAGAATCCACTATCAAAAATCCTAGTATTGTTGTTATTGGTAGCTTTAAGAGCTACTTCTAAAAGGTTGGATTTTTCAATTTTCTTCTTTTCAATCCATGAAATATTAGATCGAGATAAGGATAAAGTTGTCCATTCAATTATATCTTCCATTGGAGAAGGATATTCATACTCATATTCTTATTATAGTGGAGAAACCCTATTTTTAAGAGAAACACCATCTAGTTGGCGAAAACTAACTTGTCACTAGGTTCTGTATGGAAAGTTCCATCCATTCCTCTTTCTGCAGTCAACGGTTTTATATCCAAAGTTAGAAAAAAAAACAATATCCATAGAAACTCTTTCTTATATAAGAATTAGGATGTGAATTTATTCTCTTTTATTGACATCCTAGCTCTTCCCAATTCAAATAGTTCCTTTCATCTTCACAATATGATATGGTATGGATCAGATGGCCACAGAATTGACATTTCATTAGTGGAAATGTCTTTTCACTTATATTCCTCCTCATGTCAACATACATAGTGGAATAGTTTGACTTTCTATCTTCTTGGGAAACTCAAGAATGGTATTCCATCCTATATTCATTCTGATTTTAGACTTTCTTTTTTGGGGCATTAGTAGTCTTTATGATATGACTAACATTCAGATTTCTATTGTTTTGGATTTTTTTACTTATAGAATTTGATGTTTCAACATCACAACAAATTCCTATTTTCCCATGTATGAGGTTCTTTTATTATTCAAATCCTTTTAAACTCCATCAGATCCACGCTTAGCTCGGTCTAGCAGTTCAACATCTGAGAATTTTTCAAATGGAATTTTCTTGTTTGTTTTTTTGGACTTAATTCACTTTAAAGTTTACTCCTAAGAGTAACACTTTCTTCATCAATTCCCTCAATAGTTTTTTACTTCTCCTCTGGTATCGAGGTAAGGTAATTAATGAAATTTTCATATTCTTAAATTCTGATCTTTAGATCAATAATATCTTCTATCCTACCAAAATTTTTTGAATGTTTCTTTACTACATCCTCATGTCGGTCAATTTCAGCATCCAATATATCAAAATATTATAATGATGCTTCCAAAATTTCATTATACTTTTTAAATACCTTTCATTATTTCTCAAGATTACCAAATGAATATTTATGTTATAACTTGAGATCGACATAAATGGTCAATTAATTATCTCTACTTTTATCTTCTAATGGTTCTGATTTTTCAACAGTAGCCATCATTGGTACTTGGGTTCCAAATTTAAATTCCAGCTCCTCTTCCTTAAATAATTCACTAACATCATCTTATTCTTTAAAAAAAACCTTCTCTATATTTTCATACAATTCTTTATGTATCCATTTTTAAAAAAACATTTTTTAGGCTTCTATATGTCTCCAACTTCAACTTTCATTATTATCAAACTTTCTATTGCGCCGAGAGGGAATGCTCCCAAATATTCCATAAAGAAAACAATCCAATGGTACTTACCTTCAAATTTTCTTTTTCCCTTATTTGAGTTATTTTAAATGAGATAAATAATTTATTTTTCCTCATTAACATCATCAATTTTATCTGTTGAAATTTCAAGGTTTCCAATGGATTTGAATTCCATTTCCCTGCTTACATAATTCATTGCATCTTCTATTTTGAATCTCATCTCATATGCCACTAGAATTCTCATCATATCATCTAGATAAAGTTTTTAAAGATCCCTTTCTTCAAGGGTTGACACATTTTTATTTTAAAGAGGTGCAAGTATTCTCATGATTTTCTTTACAAAATCAGTGTCTTTTATTTCTTCACCAAGTCCTCATATTGCTCCAACAACATCAATAATTCGATTGGAAAGTTATCTTCATTTTATTTATGATGCATCTTCATATAATCAAACTTATTGTTCAAAACTCATAGTTTTTCCTCCTTCACTTTGTTGTCACCATCATAAATATTCAGTAGTTTTTTCCACAAAAACATTGTTAACGTACAACTCATCCCCTCTTGATATATCTAATTAGAAATATCTGTAGTGATGGAATTTTGTGATTTGGAATCTGCATCAGTCATTTTCATATCATTAACTGTCATAGACATCCCAGTTGGATCAATGAACTATATTCCTTATACAGTGGAAATCATGACTTCCATTCAATGAGATACTAGATGAGATTTCATACGTTTCTTCTAGATCTGAAATTTTCTTCCATCAAATAGGGGTATTCCTTTGACATTTACTATATTATATATCATAGAAATGATGGGTATATTTATATCCAACAAAAAATACCCTCTGATACCAGATGAAGGAGCACAGAACACCATGAGAGGGGAGGGGTGAATCAGGGTGTCAACTTTTTCTTTTAGCTGATGGATCTTGTTCCCTTGTTGAAAGGAACTTGTTAAAAATGTCTGATAAGGAAATTAAGAAAAAAAATAATCACA
Organism: Viscum album; assembly: GCA_963277665.1. NCBI lineage: Eukaryota > Viridiplantae > Streptophyta > Magnoliopsida > Santalales > Viscaceae > Viscum > Viscum album. The sequence continues at coordinate 1,029,730,453 of OY728126.1, forward strand.
TGGAAAATGAAGACTCAAAAATTTTACTTAGTTAACCTCTAAGGGTTACCAAAGTCTATTAATCTTCACTAGCTGTGGAGTAAAATAATTTAGCACAACCACACTATTCCAGGAGCACTGCCTTTAAAAGTTTTTAGGAATAGCACACCACATCCCTTAGATCAATTCCATTGAATCCCCCATGCTCACTACATTGGGAATAATCTGAACTCAGTTTATCAAAATGAAGGTTTCTTTAATGGATTGACATTAAATCATATATCCTCAATTGTAGATAGATGCTATTTTGAAGGATTGTTTTCACCTATAGACATATATCACTTTCTGTGCATTATTAGTTCATGAAATATTCATTCATGTACTAACCTCCATCCTCCGTGAACCGTACTGCACTGCGTACCACCAGTGCTTCACCCACAAATTGCTCATACTCCACCATATACTACGCTGCTTCCACTACACACTTCCTTTCTCCACGTACAGCAAGGATTCCTTCATGTACTACCTTACTATTTGTACTGTGAGGATTCCTATAAATAATTCCCTTTTCTACGTACTAACCAACTCTGTGTACTACGAGGCTTCTTATGCTTTCTTCTTCTACAAACTGTGACCCCTTATTGTCGTTGCCAACTTCATTAATGTTCTGATTCTTCTCTAAAAACCAATATCCTTCTATGTAACCTATCTTCTACAAACTGTACTTATTTAATTCACCAAATTCATTTTATTTTTTAAAATTAAAGTCATTATAGGATGGTATTCCTAAAAAAAACTTCTATATTTCCCGGGATTCCCCTCAAATTCTTTAATCTTTGTGTCGCACCACTAATGAATGGATTAGTGATTAGGAAAATAGAACCTCATAATCTATGAAACTGAGATTTAACAAATTTTTATTGCGTGACCTCCTTCACTATGTATCGCACATCCCAAGCGAACCATTTTCCAAACACGGTCAATGTACCGATGTTCTCCCTACACAGCTTCACAAATCACCATATTGTTTTTGCGAATGACACCCTTCACAGATTCTCAAAACTACGCATCATTTTCACGAATGACACACAATCCCTTGAATGTCTTCTCCATGACACTCCACTGCTCTGTGAACCATTCCTCCAATGTTTTCCTCATAACATTCCCACTTCATGGTTCACACTTTGAGGTTTTCTATTCCACATACCAAAATTCATGATCCATGAACTTTTCTCAGAACATGGTACACAGTTCATGTATAGTTCTATGTGTTTCCCTTCCTTTTTCTAATTTCATTGTTCATTCCCCATCTCATTCATTACTATGCTTAAATCCCTCCTTTTCCAAAAAAAATCTTGATTTTGAGGCCTAAATGTTTGGAAAATATAGGTAAAGTGTGATACCTTTAATATGGATTTTAGCATCAAATGTAAGACCATGTTCATTAAAAAATCCTTGATCAATCCAATGAGGATTGACAACAAACACAAACCATAATTCATTTATATAAAAGATCAAACTTTGTTCCAAAACATATTTTTTTGGTGGCTAATGTGTCAATGGAAATAGTAGACATAGGGTTAGGGGAGACACACAAGGTTTTTCACGAATTATTGGATTCTTTCTCTAAGGAGGATGTGGTGTAACCCCCTTGAACTAAAATTGAGTAAAATATTGACTTGCATATCAATGCTTTTCTATCATCAATGGTTCCTTTTCAGATGGGGCCATCTAAGTTATATGAGTTGAGGATGTTGATAGATTATCTGATGTATATTAGTTTCATCTATCCAATTGTGTCACTATAGGGATCTCTAATGTTATTCATTAAGAAGTCATATGGTAGTTTGAGGGTATTCATAGAATACCGGTGTTTGAACCAGGATATGATCAAGAATCTCTTCCCTCTTCAGAGGATTGATGATCTTTTCAACCAATTGAAGTGAGCATGATGGTTCTTTAAGATCAATCTACAATATGGATATCACCAATTGAGGGTGAGTGATGGTGATATCCAGATGACTACCACGAGATGAATGTATGGGCACATTGAGTTTGTGGTCATTACTTTTAGTGTCAATAATGCACCAACTATGTCCACGTGGATCATAAACTCGGTGTTCATTGAATTACTAGGCAAGTTCATAGTTGTTTTCATCAATGACATACTATTATACTCAATGTAAGATGAGCTGCATATCAATCATCTCAAAGCTATTTTACAAGTTATTTATCAATATCAAATCTATATAAATGTTCTCCATGTTTATTTTTTGGACAAGAGTGTTGAATTTCCTAGAGAAAGTGTTGTCTCAACAGAATGTGTCAGTGGACCCATCGAAGGTTGGGTCATTTTTTTCTTTTAAATCACTATAGAGCATGGAAAGGTTTCATACATTCCTTGGCCTGGCATGCTATTGTTGGAGGTTTGTGATCAGTTTCTCTCAATTTTGATCCATTTTTATTGTGTTGATGAGGAAGTGAGATTATTTTATCTATACTAATCAGTGTTAAGAATCATTAAACTATCTAAAGGGGAATTTGGTTAGTGCTCTAGTGCATCTGCTACCAGAGGAGGGTGTATTGTTTGAGGTTTTTTTGATGAGTCCCATTTGGTCTTGGGATTCATCTTGATGTTGCATAATGTAGCAATCTATTATGGGTCTAGGAAGTTAAACCATTAGAAGAATAATTATTTCATCTGTGATTTTAATCTAGTAACAGTTATGTTTTCATGATATTTGTGGATATATTACCTCATTGGGAATCTCTTTATGGTCTTAAAAAATCACAATATCTTTTGGTTTAACTTTTCTTAATGTGATCTTAATCTATAACAATATAGGTATATTAAGTCTCTTTACGATTCTGATTTTGAGATCTTATATACATCAATAAAATGGAAATTTTAAGTCAGTACTTTAAGTAGAAAGTTTTTAAATGAGGTTGTTCAGTAGTATGGATATTCTTATAGTGTAATATAGGAGTTGGAATCCTTTCACTTAGATACATGGGTGGTTGATGATAGAGGTTTTTTATTTTAATATGATGGTGTAGTATTTTCTTATTCAGCGGGTAGAGGAGGATTGGTGGGGAAACATATAGGTATGGGTAATGAGTGATTGTATTGGCCATAGTGATACTTTAAAGGGATAGTCTATGGATGGTTAGAACCATATGTTGTTGTTGGTCTGAGTAGATCACTCAAGAGGGGGGGGGGGTGAATTGAGTGTCTATAAAAATTTATGTTAAAATTGGTTCTTTAAAAGAATATCACCCAATTAAAATATAAACAAAGAATGTTTGTAGTGAATTTATAAAATTCCTAAATGGTAAATTAATTTTTCATAACATTGATTAGTTATCAGCTTTAAAAATCAAAAGATTAGTCAATCTTTTGAAACTAGTCTACTGATTCAAAATAGATATGAACACTTGCTAAACTAACTATAAAAGTTAAATTTATCTTAATATGAAATGAATTAAACAAAGATAATATTAAAAAAATACAACCTACACCGTGGATAAAAACAGGAGGTTTAGTCTCAAGCTGGGACATAGTCTTCTACACTTGGTGATCAACTTCCTTCAAGTACTATATATTTATAAACTACTGATCCACACCCTAGATCAGGGTTCAGAAAAGAACATAGGGGTGTCCAGGTCACACAAGCCCTATAACATAGTTATTCATAGGAAAAACTAACAAACAGATCACATAGGATCTCTTCCACTATTCTATGTGGGGTAAAAGAGTAAACAGAGATTGAGTGTGAAGATATTTTTGTATTCTCTAGTTATGCTCAAGAGACAATGTGTGTGAAAGAAACAGATGCACACACACTACTCCAAAAGTAAACCCAAGATCACAAAAGAGTTATAAAATAAGAATAGAGTTTAGAAATCTTTGTGTGTTGTGTAGTAAAGCTCTGGAATCAATGGATGTAGAGAGAAGGATATTTGAGTCCTCGTCTGGAAGGTGTCTTCAGAATAGAGTATCACATTCTCTATAATCTAGCATATAGGTGTGAAAAGGATTAGATCTTCGATGACAGGATGTTCAATTAGGTTCAGCAGGTTATTTCTTGTAATATTAAACATCTTGTGTACTTACGCTTTGTGTTCTTATATTTGAAATATCTTGCACATTCACATAGTCTGCCTATCTTTTTCTCGCAAGTTCAGAGAGATAGAATTTAAGGTTGAGCTTGTAATCCATTTATACTTCATGGTCCACTAGGCATGCAGTTCTACCAATGTGCATGTACCTCGTACTGTATATAGATAGTCTTACAGACAACAATAAATAGTGCCAGAAACATTAATTTGTCTAAATAATATCGTTAGAAATAAATTAGAATTAGTAATTTTGAAATAGTTAATTATGACTATCGGTGAGTCATAAGTGTCAGGGAATCATTTGAATTGTCTGGTCATCATCGGTCATTCATCATCGGTCTGTCAGCATCCGTCTATCAACATCTGTCTTTGAGGATCGGTTTGTCAGCATCAGTGTGTCATCATCGGTCTGTTAGAATCAGTCTGCCGAACATCAGTGTGTCTCCATCGGTCTGTCCAACATTGGTATGTCAAACATCAGTGTGTCAAACATCTGTGTGTCAAACATCGGTGTGTTGAACATCAGTGTGTCCAACATCGGTGTGTCAAGCATGGGTGTCTCCAACATCGGTGTGTCGAATATCGGTGTTCCTAACATCAGTGTGTCGAACATCGGTGTGTCCAACATCGGTGTGTCCAACATTGGCGTGTCCAACATCAGTGTGGCTAACATTTCTGTTTCGAAAATCGGTGTGTCGAACATCAGTGGGTCGAACATCAGTGTCTCGATCATTGGAGTTTAAAACATTGGTGTGTTGAACATTGTTGTGTCAAACTTCGGTGTGTTAAGGACTTTGAGTAACTAATGAAGTGTATGTCTTACACATAACATTACTAGATTAAGTGAAACCCAAAAATGCATGTAAATATACACATGTAAACATATTGATTCATAAATATAGTTTATTGAATTATTGAAATATATTGTTCTATATGACATGATTTATTTACATAGAGATATTAAATAGCTTGAAATAGTAGAATCAGTAGATTGACATTATTTGTGATTATGAAAATTAATATAGAATAGTGTGTCCAAAAATCTCCCTCTTTTTGATAATCATAAATTCAGGCATACATGCAACGTTAAGGAATAATAATAACTTGACGTAGAATACTTCCCTAAATTTGATTACTCAATATAACTAAATCATTCCATTGTTTGAGTTTTTAAAACAAATCTCTTCCTCAATTACTGGATTAGAGAAAAAAATTATTCCTTTGTTTGAGTTTTCAAAACAAAGCTCCCCCTAAATTACTAGATTAGAGAAAAAATATGTATATAGATTATATTGAGTACATGACATATGTACTAAGCCAGAATTTCTCCCCTAAAATTAATAATTTATGCCTTTTCTACCCCTTTTGGGATTAGAAAAAAATGGAGATATAAAGAAGAGAAATATCAAAAAGAAAATGAGAGACTGAGATAAGACAAACATGATTTACATTAAGAAGAAAAAGACTATAGAAAACAAATAAAAATATGAAAATCCCTATAAAATAGATAATCCACCACTAAGGGTTTGGTTTCTGAGGTTATTTTTCTTTATTTGAAGGATCAAGAGTAGGATGAGAAGGATTCGGAGTGGTAGAGGGAAGAGGTGGTTAGAATATAACATCAAGTAAGGAAACACCTATAGGAACATTTTATACAATGCTAGGCCTTCCTTCTGACAACGCACGACTGGGATATTGATCTGTAATGACTGGTAGAATCTGGGAAAGAGTATGAGAGTCAGTCATTGGAGCAGGAGGCCATGAGCTGGGGCCAAAGGAAGTAGTAGGATGAACCACAATTTCTTCACCTTGAACATATAGATATGGCTTAAGGAGGTTGATAAAATCATTGATTATTTCACCACCATATTGCATGGATTTCTCGAACTCATCCTTGTTTTCCATGAAATTATTCAGTAGAGGGGTATACTCATTCAATTGACTCACTTACTTCTTGAAGGCTTCTATTACTGGAGGAATTTTGAGATTTTTTTCTAAAAACATGAAGCTATTTATGAGATCATGCTTGGTATAGATCTTATTAAAGTACTTATCCACTTTCTCTCTATTCTCTTTCCGAGTAGCAGAGGCTTAATTTGTGCACTAACTTACAAAATTATACACAAGGTCTGTGTTTCAATGTACTTTTTCAAGAGTTTACTTATCTAAAACACTCTAAATATTTTTGAGTTCCTCTCTCATCATAGCCTTGAGAGATTCCAAATCAGCAATAGCACCATTCCCACTCCTAGAACTGGATGGGCTAGTAATCATTTTTCCAATCACTTTTTTCAACTTTTTCTAATCTACACATTGTAGATGAGTAACCAAGTTCTTGAGAAAATCCATCACACTAATAAATGAGGTCTTGAAATCAGAGGTTAGAGAATTTAACTCACTGATAATATTCCTTAATTCTTCTATCAGCAGAGTATTATGTCTAATGATCATTTCAGTTGTGGTAATGAGATTTGGTTGAATCTCCTGGATCACCATCCATGCAATATTTGCTGCATCTACATCAGAAATAACTATTGATGTGGAGGCTTAACTTATGGACTAAATGAGGCTCTCACTGACTCAAAGAGATCATTTTTGAAATGATCCAAATCATCCTTAGTGTCATAGTGACTAAGCATTGTCTGTGCTACTGGCACTTCTGTTGGAGGTGAAATAGGTGCAACAGGTGTAACAAGTTCTTCTTCAGCTCGAGCCTATGGAGTAGGAGGAGGAGGAACCATCTCCTCAACAGAGTCATATTCCGACACAAATAGAATGTATCCAAGATCATTATTTCTCTCTCAATTACAAGTCCCGTCTCTTGTCTCAACAGTGTAAATAATGACCCTTCTTCCCTAAGGCTCAGGAACAAATTCATCTTTATATACTTCTTCAACTTGTCCTCAAGCCATAATAAGATTTCTAGGAACAGGTACCAACTGAGTTTGAGGTTCTGCATGTGCTCCAACCACTTCAACATCTCTAGGAACTTACTCAATTTGAGGCACATGATCCTCAACTTCTTCTTCATGGCCACCATCCATAAGTTTATTCAATTCCTGAATGATTTCATGATTTTCTGCATTAGGATGGGGTGATCAGTTTTCATGACCAGTATCTCCATGGTCAATAGTCTCCTATTCAACAGGATCAACACCAACACCAGCTCTATGTATAGATTCCTCACTGGATCTATCAAATACTTTTTTGTCCCAATTTTAATGAATCACTTACAAGCTCATCATTTCCTCAATCATCATCATCATTATCATCAAACTACTCATTTGATTTACTCACATAACCTTCAACTCCAGTAACCACTATCTCTTCATCATCCTCATAATCTAATAAAGGTTCTTGGGGGTAAATCCAAAGGTGGACTAGTAGGTTAATAAGACATGTTTTTGGGATTTTCAGCAATATCAGGATCACTCGTGTCATCAAAATGAGATCCTTCTTCTCTTGGCGACTCAGCTTCATCACCCTCATTAGAATAAACAGGTTCTTCTCCTGTTTTAAGGGCTGGATCAACTGAATCCTTAGTCTGGTAGGATGGTCAATCAAATTTAATTCCTCATACAACCTTTCATCATCTCAGACCCATCAATTTTTCCATGGGTTTCAGAAGATCTTCATCCTTTTGAAAATATATTTTTAAAGGCAAAAGCCAACGTAATCACTTATCACTTGACCTCCATTTTCCAAACAGCCAATATTCTTTAACATTGAAAAGAGCATCCTGGGATAGTACAAAAAATTTTCCTTATTGGATGGATTTATCATATCATAAATGTTCACCATTTTATGTCTACATAGGTTCACTTTTATCCCATTTTTCAACAGATAAATCTGGAATACTTCCGGATACTTCACAGCATAGAAATATCCCTTCCTTGGGTAGATTTGATTTTGTATAAAATCAAAACGTAATCTTTTCTCTCCATCAAATTCACTGGAAATAGTACTTCTATGTTCTCTTCTTCCAGTCATCTCTTTCAAAGCATCTTCATACAAAAACAAATCAGAGGAAGGTGGAATATTACCCAGATAATTAGGATAGACACCTTCACGAGGCATCTCCAAGCACTCAACCCATTCTTTAGATGAAAAAGTTATCTTCTTTCCCTTTACCATTGACTTCATCCTTACCTCCTTAGCTTCATCCAATGATATCTTCAAATGTCAACATAGCTTATGTACTAGATGGGGATAATAAGGCTTTTCATTATTTGAGAACCAGCTTAGCCACCCTTGAGATTCTATTACTATCAATAAAAATGACTTTTTTGACAGAAGCCACTCAGTAGACACTTCTTTCTCAGCTGTAACCACTCGACTTTCCAAGCATGGTTTTGCAGTCCCAATGGACACACACTTATGATACATAGATGATGGAGATTTTCTCAGATCTTCCATCACATTCTTGGTCCATTCCATTTATAAATATTCAGATTCCATAGGTCTTGAGAGGTAGATGGTTGAGTTATAGAGTGACAGAGGGTAGAAGGTTTTATGGTAGAGGTAAAGTGAAAGGTCGAAGTGGATTGAATTTGATATATCATTTAGGGATTGTAAATTTATAAAGCATAAAATTTAAATGCATCAAAAAGAACAAAAATAGCATCATTTTACTTAAAACAGACAGAATTACAAAAGAGTACTTAAATACATAGGTGTCATAGAATCGGTTTTACATGATCTGTTTCAAGTGATCGGTTTCATGGATCTGTTTCAAGAGATTGGTTTCATGGATTAGTTTCTTGAGATTAGATTCATGGAATAGTTTCAAGATATTGGTATCATGGATCATTTTTTAGAGATTGGCTTGATAGGATGTTAAATATTTATCATTCCTAGTTCATGTCTGATGTAGTTCATTCTGTTAGAGTTTAAGGGTTTAGTGAATATATTAGCATGTTGATGCTCAGTCCCAATAAACTCAAGAGTTATATCACCTTTTTTATAATGTTCTCTCAAAAAGATATGTCTAATATCAATATGATTTGTTCTAGAATGAGAAATTGAATTCTTAGAAATGTTAATAGAACTTATGTTGTCACTGTTTATGGGGATATGTCTGGATTGAAATCCATAGTCTAATAAGGTGTGTTTCATCCACAAAATATGTGCACAACAACTATCAGCAGCAATATATTCTATTTAAACAGTTTATAATTCAATTAAATTTCGTTTTTACTACACCATGATATTAGTGACTTTCCCAAAAAGTGACATGTTCCAGAGGTACTCTTTCTATCTAACTTACGTCGACCAAAGTCATCATCTAAATAACTTACTAAAACAAATTGATGTTTTTAGGATAAAACAATCATAAATTATTTTTATACTTGAGGTATTTGAAAATTCTTTTAACAATAGATAAATGTGACTCTTTTGGGTTTGATTGAAATGTTTTACACATACACACACTAAACATAATATCTGGCCTAAAAGTAGTTAAGTACAGAAAATTCTCAATCATTCTACTATAAGCAATTTTGATCAACTAATTTTCTATTTTCATCAAGATCTAACATACATGTAGAACTCCCAGAGGTTTCACTATTCTTAATGCTATCACATCCATATCTTTTCCAAAGATCTTTAGTGTACTTACTTTGATATAAAATAATACCTTATTTATTTTGAAATATTTGAAATCCTATAAAATATTTAAGTTCACCCATTAAATTCATTTCAAACACTCTTTTCATTATTCTTGAAAAATCATTACATAATGAATTTTTAGATGATCCAAATATAATATCATCTACATATATTTAAGCTATTAAAACATCTTTTAAAATTATTTTTATAAAAAAATTAGGATCTGAAAGTCCTTTTATAATTCAATTAGAAATCTGAAAATTACGTAACCTTTCATACCAAGCTCATGGAGCTTGTTTCAAACCGTATACAGCTTTAGATAGTTTGAACTCTTGATTTTGAAAATGTGGATTTGTAAAACCTAGGGGTTGTTCAACAAAGACATCTTCAATTATATAACTATATAAGAATGCACATTTGACATCCATTTGATAAATTTTAAAATCCAATGTGTTGTATAGGTAATTAAGATCCTAATTTCATCAAGTCTAGCTACTGGTGAAAAGGTCTCTTCATAATCAATCCCTAATTCTTGATTAAATCCTTGTGCAACCAATCTAGCCTTGTTTCTAATTATATTTCTAGTTTAATCTACTTTATTTCTAAATACCCATTTGGTTCTTATGGTCAATGTATCTTTCGGTCTATCTACAAGTTTCCATAAATTATTTATTTTAAAATATTTAAGTTCTTCTTGCATAGCTGTTACCCAAAATTCATCATTCATTGCATCATTGATATTTTTAGGTTCAAGTTGTGACACGAAGACTTGATGTTCAACCCGACTTCTCATGGAAGCTCTTGTTTGTGTTCCTCTATCTATATCTCAAACAACAACATCTAGGGTATGATTTTTAAGGGTCCTAGATGGTCTAGAAAAGGTAGGACTTGATATTTCATGTTGTTCAAGTTGATCTAGTTCATTAAGTTTAGGATCTGGAGAATTTATAGAACGTGATGTTTTCATAGATTCCTTCAAATGATGATTTGATATTTTATCATTAATGTCTTGATTGGACATATCCTCTTCAATATTTTCTAGTGAGGTCTTGGGCTCATGTGGATATGCTTCATCAAACATGATATGTACTGATTCTTCCACACATTTTGTTTTCTTATTAAAGACTATATAGTCTTTTAATGATGTAGACTATCCAAGAAATATTCCTTCATCACTTTTGGGGGAAAATTTATCTAACTTATCTTTAGTGTTCAGAATATAAACATTACATCCAATCACATTAAAATAACTAACTTTGGGTTTCCTATTATTCCACAACTCATAATGAGTTTTCTTAAGGATGGGTCTAATTAAGACTCTTTTTATTATGTAACAAGTTGTATTAACATCTTCATCCCATATATAAATGTTTGGGTCCTATTCATTAAGAAAGGTTCTGGAGATTTTCTATAGGGTTCTATTTCTTCTTTCTATCACCCCATTCTATTAAGGTGTCCTAGGAGTAGAGAAATTATGACTGTAGCCATTTTGGGAGAAAAAAGCTTCCAAATCATGATTCTTAAACTCATGGCCATGATCACTTCTTAAGGATTTAATCTTAAGACCCCTGAGATTTTCTATAGTCCTAGCGTATATGGTAACGTTTGAACAAGCTTCACTTTTGTGAGCCAGGAAAAAGGTCCGGGTGTACCTAGATAAATCATCTACAAGAACATACACACAGTGCTTCCCATTGAGACTCGAAACTCTATATGGTCTAAACAAATCCATGTGAACCAACTCAATATTTTGATAAGTAGTTTGTTATTTCTTTGGTTTGAAAGAGATTTTATGTTGCTTTCCATTTTTAATAGGATTACACACCTTATTGTATGGAAACTCTAATTTGGGCAGGTCTTTAACAAAGCCTTTTCTGGTTAACTTCTTAAGATAGAGTATGATGCAATGTCCTAGACTTCTATTCCGGAGCCAATATTCTTTGTGAAAGGAATTTAGACAAGAGACATTATGTGAGGCTAGTGTGTCTATATTTTTAGCATATACATTATCATTTCAAAAAGAAAATAATACTAAGTTATTCTTAGCATCGAGAACATGGAATGAATCAATTTTTAATTTCACATTAAATCCATCATAACACAATTGAGATATGGTGAGAATTTTATACTTTAATCCATCAATATACAGTACTTTAGAAATTGAAATAGAGTTAGGGTTACCAATATGGCCCAAGCCGATGATTTTTCCTTTACCATTGTCACCAAATGTGACATGTCCTCCATCAGTCTTGATAATGTTATTAATGATTGAATAATCCCCTGTCATATGTCTTGAACATACACTATCCAAGTGACACAGCTTTTTAAGGGATCTCTTTAGGCAGTTTACCTAAAAAACAGTTCATCCAGGAAATGACTTTGGTACCAATAATTTTTTGGGTCCACATACATTAGTTATTCAAGTTTCAGGAACCCACAATTGTCTTATGGGATTCTTATATTCATAATATAGAGTGATTGGAAAATAAACTTTGTTTGGTCCTGAATAATTGGATGCAGTAAAAGAATTCTTGGAACTAGAACTTGCTATAAAATTATGGTTTTTGAAAGAGGTAGCAGATTTTCCAAGTTTGGTCACAAAAAATGGTTTAGATAAATCTCCTTGACCTGGTTGATATCCTATCCCATAAGTATACATAGGAGCTAATTATTTACCACGAATTTGAGTAAGAGTATTTTTTCCATTAGTAAACTTTTCTATGTCTTTCTTCAATTGCTCATTAGAAATATTTAACTCATTATTTTCCTTAAGCTGTTGAGCCTTTATATTCTTTTTTCCGTTGTATGTTCATATTTAATATTCACAGTTTGAGCATGTTGTTTCTTCCAAGATTTATACTTATCTTTCAACTCATTACATGTTTCTTCTAGCATGTTGCAACATTTGAATAATTCAACAATTTTCATATTCTGAGACTCAGTTTCATAATAATATAAATTCTGTACATGAGAGTCTATGATTACCTTACTTGTGTTCATCATAAAACACATATTAGCCATATAATCTTTCTCATTTTGAGAAGAGGTAGATTCACTAGAGCAATCCTTAGAGGCACTCCAGGTGGCCTTTATTTCTTTCTTATACTTTCTATCCTTATATTCATACTTTTTCATGAATTTCATATTTGGACATTCATTCTTGACATGTCCTTTCCTTTTACATTCATAGAAAATTATCTCTTCTGATTTATCATTTCTCTTCTAATCATTTTACCAATTTCCCTTGTAATCATACATTCCTTTGTAATTGGGCTTTCGGAAAAAATTATTTTTCCAATAAAATTTCTTGAATCTTATAGCCATCTGGTCCATTTTTTCATCACATTCAGAAGCTACTTCTTCACTGCTTGAACATTCAATAGCATCATTATCACTCTCCTTGTCTTTAGTTTCATATGAAAAAGTCTTGAAGGCTATATAACTTCTTTTTGGTTCATCCTCTTCTTGATTTACCTTCAATTCTTCTTCATACATCATTAATTTTCCAATCAATTCCATCACTGACATATTATTTATGTCACATGATTCCCTTATAGATACATATTTCCCATGCCATCTTTCTGGTAAGCATCGCAGAATCCTCATAATCTGCTTTTTCGATGTTACATCTCTTCCTAAAGAAATTATGGTATTCAAATTTTCATTGAACCTAAAATACATATCATAAATAGACTCATCGGGCTTCATTTTGAAATTTTCATATTTAATAGTATATGTAGTTAATATCATTTCTTTAACATTAGATGTTCCCTCATGATAAATAGATGGAGTTTCCCAAATCTCATATGCAGTTTTACAAGCAGAGATACTGTTAAACTCTTCATCTCCTAGTTCACAGTACATAAAATTCATTTTTTTACAATTATTGTTATACGCGATCTTGGTAGGTTCTAGCGATGCAAAGCAGGCCCGCGGCTCACGGGCTTTGCGGATGTGGGGCAGATGTGGGGTGGGGCGGGGCTAAAAATATTGACCGTTTAGAGTGTGGGGAAATGCGGGTTGGGCCTGCGTGGGTGCAGGCTAATGCGGGTTGAGCCCATGTGGGTGCATTCTTACCCGCGAGCCTGATTTAAAAAAATATATATTATTTTTACAATATACGTTTCTTTAACATTTTAGTTTTTTTAATAAAAAATTCATGGTTAAATGGTTACATATGATTTCTCACCGTAATGGTCATATTAATTCACGATTTATTCACATGTGAATTTTAAATAGGCCTATATTTATTGTTTTAATTTGATATTATATTATTTATATAGTAATTATTAAGCATATTCACATGGTGTGTCAACACATCTCTCGAAAAATGGAACGCATCACCCCTGCACATGGTTTCAATTTTATAAGATTTATTATAATCATAATATTTTTTAGGTTGATTTAATTTTTTTATTATTTAATTTAATTTTTTTATTAAGAGAATAAGATAGAACCTTGTGAAAACACTATTAATAGATTCCTCAGAAACTGATCATTACCTGGAGAGAATTCATTCATTCACAGGGTTAGTAGTCACATCACCACACAACCAACATTATCATTCATCGCACATCACCAATCACTCACCTACTTTCTATCACAATAGTTCTCCATGACATCGGCATCACCGCATGCCACCATTAACCCACAAAAAAATGTTATATCACATCCTTTAAAACTCTAGTTATTGTTAATTCATACTTCTCCCCACAAATACCATTAAAAATGATAAAAAAATATAGTATTTAAATGATTATAAATAGTATTTGTTTTGTAAATGTGGGTCTGCTCGTGGGTAACCCGCAGTCAACCCGCGGGTTTATGCGGGGTGGGGCGGGCTTGAATTTTTTTGTTCTCATTATATGCGGGCTTTTGCGAACAAACCCACGTGAGCTCAAACCCGTGCGGGCTTGGCCCGCCCCTCCCTGGCCCGTCCATTTTGCATTACTAGTAGGTTCATCCCAAGTGTTTTTAGCAGTTTCAGGAATTTCATATTTACTTTCAATAGCAGTCCGGATTTCAAATCCCATGCTTTTTAGATGCATTTTCATTTTAAGCTTCTACTGAGCATAATTAGTTACATTAAAGAAAATTTGTATATTGGTAGCATCCACATCAAATATATTACCCATTATACAGATTGTAAAATAATTTCAAAGAGGTAAAAATTTAGAAATAACATAAATTTTGAGACCTTTGAAAAACAACTATAATCATAGTTGACAAGATTTAAAAATTGAATATAATTTTAAAGCCTATAATACTAAATGATGATTGGAGTAGATCACTCAATAGGGGGTGAATTGAATGGATATAAAAATTTCTAAAATTGGTTATTTAAAAGAATATCCCCCAATTAATATATAAACAATGTCTGTTTGTAATGAATTTATAAAAGTTATGAATGTTCAATTAATTTTTTAGAAGATTGATTAGTTATCAACTTTATCAATCCAAAGATTAGTCAAACTTTTGAAACTAATATACTGATTGAGAACAGATATAAACACTTGCTAAACTAACTATCAAAGGTCAATTTACATTAATATGAAATGAATTAAACACAGATCTAATTAAAAAAAAGGTAGACTACACAGTGGATAAAAACAAGAGGTTCAGTCTCAAGTTGAGACTTAGTCCTCTCCATTTGTTGATCACCTACAACCAAGAAGTTTATATTAATAAACTTTTAATCCACACCCTGGATCAGGGTTCACAATAGCACACAGGGGTGTCCAAGTCACACTTGACCTCTACCACTATTATTCATGGGAAAAACTAACAAACAGATCACACAAGATCTCTTCCACTATTCTACCTGGGGCTCAAGAGTAAAATGAGATTTAGTGTGATGATATTTTAGTATCCTCTAGTTATACTTAGGGGAATGTGTGTGTGAAACAAATAGATGTACACACTCTACTCAAAAAGAAAACACAAGATCACAACAATGTTATAAAAGAATAATAGAGGTTACAAATCTTTGTGTGTTGTGATGTAAAGCTCTCGACTCAATGGATGTAGAGAAAAAGATAGTTGAGTCATGTTTTGGAAGTTGTCTTTATAAGAGTATCACAGCCTCTTTAATCTAGCTTCCAGGTGTGAAATGGTTCAGCTCTTCGATGCCTGGATGTTCAGCGAGCTTTAGTGGGCTGTTTCTTGTAATATTAACCTTCTTGTGTACTCAAGCCTTGAGTTCTTATATTTTCAATATCTTTCACATCCACACAGTCTGCCTATATTTTTCTCATAGGTTCGTAGAGAGAGAATTTAAGTTTGATCTTCTAATCCTTTTATACTTCAAGGCCCAGTACACATGTAGATCTCACCACGTGCATATACCTTGTAATTTCTATGGGTATTCTTACAGACAACATTAAATAATTTCAGAAACATTAATTTGTCTAAATATGACCGTTAGAATTAAATTTGAATTAATAAATTTTGAAATAGTTATTTATGAATATTGGTGATCCATAATTATCAGTGAGTCATTTGAATTGTCCATTCATCATCGGTCTGTCAGCATCGGTCTGTCAGCATCATTCTGTAAGCATTGGTCTGTCAACATCGGTGTGTCAGCATCGGTCTATGAGAATCGGTCTTTCGAACATAGGTGTGTTAGCATCAGTCTGTAAAACATCAGTGTGTCGAACATTGGTGTGTAAAACATTGGTGTGTCGAACATTAGTGTTTCGACCATCGGTGTGTCGAACATCAGTGTGTCGAACATCGGCGTGTGAAACCTCAGTGTGTTGAACACCGGTGTGTGGAACATCGGTGTGTCGAACATCGGTGTGTCGAAAATCTGTGTATCGAACATCTGTGTGTCAAACATCACTGTGTCCAATATCGGTGTGTCCAACATCGTTGTGTCGAACATCGGTGTGTCCAACATCGGTGTGTCCAACATCAGTGTGTCCAACATCGGTGTGTCGAACATCGGTGCATCCAAAATCGGTGTGTCGAACATGTGTGTGTCCAAAATCGGTGTGTCCGACATTGGTGTGTCAAACATTGGTATGTCAAACATCATTGTGTCGAACATCAGTGTTTGGAACATTATTGTGTCGGGGACTCTGAGAAACATATGAAGTGTTTGTCTTAGACATAACATAACTAGATTAAGTGACATCAAAAAATACATGTAAATATACACTTGTAAACATTTTGACTCATAAATATAGTTTATTATATTATTTAAATATATTGTTATGTATGACCTGATTGATTTACATAGATATATTAAATGGAATGAAATAGTTGAATCAGAAGATTGACATAATTTGTGATTATGAAAACTATTACAGCAGAGAGAGTCCAATAGTTTTTTTTTGGGACGTTATTTATTTCAGTAATGATGTGTGAGTGATTTCTTTATGAGTCTCATAGATCACCATTTTTTGTGTGCCCAGGAATTTACAATGTGTACCATGTGTTGAGGAAGTAGTTTTGATGGCCTGGGAAGAAATGGGCAGTGGTAGAGTTTGTGGAAAAGTTCTTCGTTTTCTAGCAAGTAAAGGTTAAGCATCATGTTCTTGGTGGTTTTATTCATCCCATACATCTTCACGAGAGTGAATGAGATTAAATATAATTATATTTATTCATAGGGTTACCTAGAGCTCGGGGAAGGTTGTGATTCTATCAGGGTAATTGTTGATCAATCGATGAAATTAGCTCACTTCTTAGCAATCAATGAGTTAGCCATAATGGATGTTTTGGAAAGGAGGTATGTGGATGATGTTGTGTGTTTTCATGGAGTTATGAGGATTATTTTCTTGGATTGAGATTCATGTTACAACTAGTGATTCTCTAGAGGATTTTTTCATTCCATTCTCACTCATTTACACCTCAACTCTACTTTCCACCATCAGATTGATGGGAAGTTAGAGCAGACTATCCATATACTGGAAGACTTGTTGTGGGTGTGTATCATAAACTTCAGTAGATCATGGAAATGACACCTTCAAATGGTGGAGTTTTGTTATAATAAAAACTATCAACCATCTGTTTAAATGATATAATTTGAGCCTTACATGGGTAGCCATGTCATTATTCATTTTGTTGGTTAATGGTTGTGGAGTTAGCAGTTCCAAGACCTAATGTGGTGAAGATGTAATGCCCCAACCCTAGAATCTCAGAGATGGTAAATTATTTTAATATGTCTTCATGACTACAATAAATAAAATCTTGAAGGAATGATCAGTTTAGAATTCTTGGAATCCATATTACAGTAATGATACCCATAATACATAAGAAAATCAAAATAAAAATTATATAATATGAAATAAACTGCATCTTTGAAATCTTATTCAATGTTTTTTATTCATAACCAAGGTAAAGAAAACATAAGAAAGGGGGGATCTGTTATACTCTGTAAGGGTAAGTGATACAACATAAGATGTCATAAAAAATAATACAAAGTGAATAAAACATTCCACTAAAACATAATCTTGAGAATAATATAGCAGGAATAAAAAATTAATGAATAATTCCATATAGACAATCACATGAAACTTCACCATGGATATTATACTATTCAAATAATCATATTATTTTTATATTAATAATATCAATATTCTATAATTCTTATAAATGAAATCATAAACCTATCGGCAATGCCTCGACTAAGACTTCTAAAAATAGTAGGGTAAGGCCTTAGCCAAAACCCAGTATTTTTTCTCATGAGACCTATCGATTCATCGAGGGGCTATAGTGGGACCCACTGATTACTTGGTAAGTCCAATGAATTACGCATATTTATAACAAAATATATATATTTTTAACACATTTTCACATAACCCCTTGAAATATTTGAATCATAATCATAGATGAAAATTCTCTAATAAAATCATTGATAAAATCTTGAGGAAAATGAACATTAAACTTTCCATAGTATCCCATACCACATTTAAAATTTTAATTGTTAATTACATGTAGTATAATAAGAATATTAAGACTCGTGACTTGATATATAAAAGGTAATGACATAAAACACAAGCAAGGAAGAAGTGGAAAAGAAGCTATAAATCATATTTAATTAAATGTGAGATGAGAAAAACCCTTTTATTTTGGAAAGAAGAGTTCTTTTGGAAAACTAGTTTTATTTAATGTAAAGTAAGATTGTAAAAAAATTTATCCAAGAAAATAAAAATTAAATAAATAGAAATTATGTTTGAGGAATAAATTTTTTCCCACTAAAGTGAAAACATGTAAAAAGTGTTTTTAGTAAAGCTTTATAAATAAAACATTTTAGTGTTGTTTAAGGAAAATATTAATGATATTTTAAAGTAGAATGACATGTTTGTTTTCATAAAACCATACATGAGACACTATAGTTATTTCATTATAAAATTTTAGAATTTTTTTAAAAAAAATGGATTAAAACAGATTATATAGTGAACTTGAAAATTGGTAAGAATTTGAGAAGTTCCCCTAAATTGGGCATGTTTATCAAGAAAAATAAATAAGGGAACTATTTTAAAACATATAATACACATAAAAAAGACGAAATGATATGAATATATGATTTTGAAACATAAAAAAATAATATAGAATATGTACACAGAAATAAATAATCATTTCATTTGGGTAAGGATAATAAAGGAATAACCTGAATGAAAAATAATGGTTCGGGAGGAACCCCTTACCACTTTGTAATAAGTCGAATCAAATTACTTAAAATTAATAATCATAAAATGATACATTGAATAAAATTAAAATAAATATATTCAAGTTATGATACATCAATGGGTAGTGTACATAGACCATACATAATAAATAATGTTGAATAAATAAAATCTCACAAAGCTGGAAGTGAAATGAGAAAACCCTTACCATATGTCTGAATGAGTTCTACACATGACCATAAGGTTATAGAATATGAAATTAGACCCATTAATAATATAAATAATAACTTAATATACATATCTATATTTTATAATAATTTTATTAAGTTCATTTATGTCATTTTGATATGTTATAATGTGGAATTTTGTCATTCTAGAGTATTTGTTTCTAGATATTTGTGATCGGTTCACTTGATTAAGAGTATGGAAGTTCATGTGGAATGGATATAATTATACAGGATTAAATATATATAGTATTAATGAACATAAATAAGTTTAAATGGTTTAATATATCATTTGGTTACATTGTATGAGGATGAATCATTAGATAAGTCATTTAGTGATAATCGTTTAGATTTTTATAGTGGTTTTTCGATCACAATGAACTAGTTTTGTTATATTATTTAGTATCACATAAAAATTATGGTTATAGAATAATTACATAAGGTATAATACATATATAATAATCTGTTTCTACATAAAAATGGTTTCATGATATCCTTGATGTAGAAAATAATGAAAAAAGGTTCGTCATCCATGAAAGTTCTAAATTGGCACCTCCAGGATTATGATTTCATTTATAAAATAAAAAAGAGATTAAGAATATTGATGAGGTATCTTCCATTAACATGATATAATTACTATATATAGATTATAATATAGTTATAATGACCATTATCATATAGTAGGTGAGGAGAATATAAGAATATAAAACAAATTGAAAATGAAATTAAAAGAAAAAGGGAGAGGGTTTACCACTTGAAATATCCTCCTTGAGAACCTCTTTAAGATAGAGGTTTTTGGTCTTTCATAATGAAAAAAGTCTCCTAGAGGTGGGGGACTATATAAAAATATTTTTTTAGAACATTGAGATGATTCAAGGCTTATAGTAGTGAAGATAAGAGGGAATGAGGGGTGGTGTTTATAGTAGATGAGAGGAGGGTTTTCCATTATTTTAATCATTATTTCATTATTTTGGGTCAAGATAATGAATAGTATTGATTCGTGTGTCTAAAAATAGTAATAAGAGAATGTGATTTCAAACCAATGGTCATTTACATCATCAATGACTCAATCATGATGGGGAAATTTATTTATTTAGAAGATTTCATAAATTATCGAATTTCACTATTCACCAAACTTTCAGGTATTTACAAAAAATACAAAAAATTAACCATGACCAATTTTTATGCGGAGAATTAAAAAATAAACTCCATTTTACCAAAATAATTTTATAAATATTTGAAATTTAATTTTAAAATAATATCATTATTTAATTCAAAAATGCATATTTTAATTTTAAAACTGATTTTAAAACTGTTTCAAAAATTAACTAAGGTCTCATAAAATTATCCTAAAATCATAGAAAAAATATATATTTATTTAGGAATACATTTAATGAATATTATTATTTTTCAAAAAAATTTATTAATTTATAATTGTAAATAAATATTTATTTCTCACAAAAATGCCAACACTTAATTATTTATTTTTATAACATTCCCTCTCATTTATAAGGTGCCAAAATTTTATTAATAATTTCATGGGTGAGGATACTATTAATAAGGGTCAAGTTACTATTCATAAGGGTATAATTACTATTAATAAGGGTACAATACAATTCATATGGGTCATGTTACTATTCACCAAAAAATTATGTTGATCTTGTTAAATTCTAAAAAACATATTTATTGCAATGGTATAAGTATGTTTTCTGATATTAAAATCACTGAAGTGGAAAAATTAGGTTTCTTTTCTAGGTTATAACTATAAAAAATTGTTGTTTCATAGAGACTTAGTGTTGTGTGCATATAAGCTATCTAATGTATTGAAATTTTTTATGAATAAATATTCCATAAAATCTTGGCGTGTCATATTAATAATAAATATTTTCCTAATATAATTTACTAGTTATCAAAATAATTATAATAGTCAATATATATTATATTTAATTAAATAGTCCTTTTATAAAAATGAATTTTGTAAAAATTATCAAATATATATATTCATATTAAAATAGTCTTGTACACACAAAAAATACTGTAAAGTAGTAATTTTTTTTAAATAATTAATTTGAAAACTATGAATTATAAGTATTTATAAGTATTCTTGTTAATTAAAACACTTAATTTATAATTATCTTAAATTATGAAAAAAAATTACTAGAGTGATACATTATTCCCCCCTCCGCAGAATTGAATCATCACAATTCAAAACTACACTTTGAATGATAATAGTTTAGTCTTGAAAATTCCCTTGGGGAAACCAACATCTAAAATAGGGTTAATTAAATATCCTCCTAAAATGAGGTTAAGGGAAATGAGCTGGTCACCAAAAAATTATGCTTTCGAATATGGTGACATTTTTGGGAAGTAAAAACTTGGACATGAAAGAAAAATATAAGTATAAAGTGCTGATGGAGTTTGATTGATAACATGTTCAGATAAATTTGATTACTAAAAAACTATAAACTACTATAAAAAAATCATTGATATTATCAAAGATTATGAAAATACGAAATTTTTTTATTTAAGACTACTTTCCTTGAGTTGAGGAATTATTCTACTCTATAGGTATATAAATATATGTATCTAGTTAATAAACTCAATTTTATCCTTTGAATGCACCTTGAACTATCTATACTTCATATCTTAGCACAAGTTGGTTAATGTGATGAAGTAATACATTAAACTCTAAAACCACATACAATGATAAACATAAACCATTCATAAATGGATAATCATTCCAAAATATAATGATTCAAAAGTTTATAAAAGAAGGCCATGGATTTTCCTTGATGTGCATAGCCATTAAGGATCTCTAAATTTTCACATTCCAAACATTATAATTACATCATCATGTATCCTCTTAAAATATGTTAATAACTCGAATTACCATAAAACCTTATTGGAAACAATATTTATTCTATATTCCATAAGTAAGAGACATGTTATTGGATATTTTTATTCAATCCAAAAGGGTTGAAAACTCCATCGATGATAGAATAAACCACTTGTCTAAAAGTCAACAATCAGTTCTAAGGTAGTTAGTACTTATCAAAACCAATCATTTCTTCATCATTATCTCAACATCAGAAATATATTAATGGTTTTATTTTCCTAAAAAATGTGTTTTCCAAAATAATTGACATTCTAATGAATATATTTTCATAGTACCATTCAACATATGGTCTCAAATCCTTAATGAAAATTACTACAGTATAATGTCCATATATTCCATAAATCTTTTAACCAGTACATTGATGATAAAACATTAAAATGACATAATTCCTAAATATACATATATATTATTATTCTTCATTTCTGGAAGTAGAATAACATGATCATTATCCAATAACATCATTTAGGGAATATTTATTTGATGCTTGGGATATTGATTCACATAGTTTCCCACCTTCTCATAGTTGATGAATTGTACATTGGAAACCTTTTTCTTACCCTTGAAATCACGAACATGGTGTGCTTTTTCTTAACTCTTATAAAAACTCACATTTCCCTCATGACTTTTCCAAGGTGATTCTTTCTGTAGTAATCATATACGGGAAACTCCTTCATGACCTTCTTCCCGTTATACATATTTTCCTCTTCCATCCTTTTCTTCTCTAGTTACTCTTGAAACCTATAAACAAATATAATTCTTTACTTATATTTTTAACACATGATATTATTTCCTCATATGACACGGATACCTTAGAGACTATTTCCCTCTGAAATTTTGGCTTAAGACCATGAAATATATGATCGTTTTTACACATTTAATCATGTGTATTTGTGAAGTTATCATTCCTTCTGTTGGAAGAAATTTCAAAAAATGACATATACTATATTAACTCATAAAAATATGAACATTCTACATCTCTAATCATGGTATAGAACATAACATAAATTTATGCATCTAAAATCCTAAAACCGTATACTTTGGTTACTTTGAAAGAATAAATCCATCATAATGGTATTTAAAAAAATGTAAATTATCATAAGAATATCCTAAGGGAGTTTCAAACCAACTACACAGTAAGGCCTATTGTCGTGTACTAGGTTACCCTGAGTCAAGATCAAAACACCTTGTCGGAGTTGTTACCCTTTGGTACATCCTTTCTAGAACCACGCCCACTTGTAGTATCCAGACATGGATATATTTTATAGGATGATCCACATAATCTATTACTTAAAAAAATTATAGGATGTACTTATATTATTATCCTCAAACTATATCTTAGGGTTGTGTTCCCTAATCGATGTTTTCTAAATCTATTTTCAATGGTTTTTCCTAATCTTACTTGGATACAGACTATAACACCCTGATCCCAAAATTCCAGAGTCGATGCATTATTTTTATAGATTAGAATGATTACAAGGAATTAAATCCCAAAGGGCCGATCCATTTATATGTGTTGGAAGACCATATAACAGTCATGATAACTATAATACATTGGAAAAATAAAATAAAACATAATACAATATGAAATAAACTGCATCCTTGAAATCTTATTCAATGTTTTCATCTTTATAACTTGGGGAAAGGAAACATTAGAAGAAAGGGGTGAGCTCATATTCTCGATAAGGGTAAGTGATATAGAACAATATATCATAAACAATAAGAAAAATTGAATAAATCATTCCCCTAAAAAATAATCTTGAGTATAATATGTCATTAATAGAAACTGAATGAATAATTACACATAAATAATCACATGAAACATCACCATGGATATTCTACTAGTCAAATAACCATATGATTTATCTGTTACAAAAATTATAATGAGGTAATGCATATGTCAGACATCATAAACAGGTCATTGAGGCCTCAGAAAATACTTCTAAAAATACTAGGGTAAGGCCTCATTCAAAATCCAATTCTATTTTGTCTCATGAGATCTATCAATACATCGAGGGGATATAGCGGGCCCTACCCATCACTTGATAAGTACAATGAATTCCTAATATGTAAAGTAAAAGATATATTTTGATCAATGTTTCCCATAACACATTAAAATATTTGACTCATAATCATAGAGGAAAATATTTTCATTAAATCATTGATAAACTCTCGAGTAAAATGATCATTAAATGTTCAATAATTCCACATACCACTTTTAAACATTTACCTGTTAAATACATGTAATATCATAATATTAATATGACTAATGATTTTATATATCAAAAGGAATTACATACACCACATTCAGGGAATATGTGGATAAAAATATTTAAGGCTTATAGAATTAAATGTGAGATGAGAAAACCCATTTTATTTCGGATAGAAGAGATCTTTTGGAAAACCATATTTATTTGACATAAAATCATATTGAAACTTGTTTATCCTAGAAAGAAAAATGTAAATACATTAAAATTATATTTGAGGCATAAATGTTGTCCCACTAAAGTGATATCATGTAAAAAGAGTTTTTATTGAAGCTTTAGAAATAAAACATTTTTGTGTGGATTAAGGAATATATTAAAGAGATTTTAAAGAAGAATGAATTTTTTCATAAAACCATAAATGAACCAATATAGTTTGTTCATGATAAAATTTTTATCTTTACAAAAATAATAATTGGATTAAAATGGATAATATAGTGAACATGAAAATGGGTAATAATTCGAGAGGTTCCCTTGAATTGGGCTTATTTATCAAGAAGAATTATGATGGTAACTATTTTAAAACATATAATACCCATAAACTAAAGATAAAATTATCTGAATATATGACTTTGGAACATAAAAAAATATTATATAATATTTTTTAATAAAATAAATAATCATTTCATTTGTGTAAGGATATTGAAGGAATAACCAGAAGAAAAAATAAAGGTTCAGGTGGAACCCCAGACCACATTGTAATCAATCGAATCATATTCCCCAGAATTAATAACCAAAAAATGATATATTTAATACAATTAAAATAAATAAATTTAATATATTATACATAAATGGGATGAATACATACACCCTCCATGATAAATAGTGGTGAATAAAAAATATCTCACAGAAATGGAAGTGAGATAAGAGAACCCAAAGCATATGCATGAATGTGTCCTGCACCTGACCTTAATTTCCTAAAATATTAAATTAGACCCATTATTAATTTAATTAAGATACTATTAGACATTTTTATAATTTATTATAACATTATTATGTTCATTAATGGCCTAATGATAAGTTCTAAGATTGAATTTTGTCATTCTGTAGAATTTTTTTCTGGATATTCATGATCGGTTCGTAGGATTATAAGTATGGAATTTCACGTGGAATGAAAGTAATTCTCCAATATTGAATTTATATATTATTAATTAATATATATATAAGTTTAAATGGTTATATATATCCTTTGGTTACATGTTATGAGGATGAATCATTAGAAAAGTCATTTAGTGATAATTGTTTAGATTTTTACGGTGGTTCTCCGATCACAACGAACAAGTTCTGTTATATTATTTAGTAGCATGTAAAAATGATGCTTCCAGAACCATTAAAAAAGGTATAATACATGTTTTAGAATATTTTTCAACCAAAAAAAGAGTTTCATGACCATACTTGAAGGATAAAAGGAATAAAAAAGGTTTTTTGTCCATGAAGGTTGTAAATTGGCACCTCCCGAATGATGATTTCGTTTTAAAAAATAAAGAGAGAGAGAGAGAGTAATGAGATTGATGGTGTATCTTCCATTAACATGAAATAATTATAGTATATAGATTATACTTGACTTATCATGATCATTTTTATAGAAGTGGTGAGGATAATATAATAATATAAAATAAATTGAAATAAAATTAAAAGAAATATGGAGAGGGTTTACCTCTTGAAATATCCTCTTTGAGAACCTCCTTAAGGAAAGGATTTTTGGTCTTCTGGAAAGAAAAAAGGATCATGGATGTGGGGATGGAATAATTAAGAGTATCTCGGAAGAAAATTGAGAAGTTATAGGGCTTAGAGAAGTGAAGAGAAGAGGGAGTGAGGGGTGGTTTTTTATAGTGGACGGGATGAGAGTTTTTCCATTATTTTAATCATTATTTTATTATTTTGGCTAAAGACTATGAATTGTCTTGATTATTTTGAATATAAAATGTAATAAATTCATCTTAGTCTCAAAAAATGACCCTTTAAATCATCCATGAATCAAGCATGAAGCACAAATTCATTTATTTAGCATATTTCGTAAATTATCGAATTTCCCTATTCACCAAAAATTCAACAATTTCAAAAAAATACCAAAACATCACCCTTACCATTTTTTGATGTGTAGAATTAATTAATGTAATTTATTTTACCAAAATAATTTTCAAAATATGTGAAATTTAATTTTTTATCAATATCATTTTTTACATAAAAATACAGATTTTAATTTTAAAATTGATTTTAAACTACTTTCAAAAATTAACTGAGATCCAATAAAACAATCCTAAAATCATATTAAAATAAAATATTTATTTAAGAATATATTTTATGAAAATTAATTTTTTTTCAAATAAATTTATTAATTGAAAACTGTAAATAAATATTTATTACTCATAAAAATACCAACATTTAATTATTTATTTTTAAAACATTCTCTCTCATTTATAAGGTGCATAAATTTTATTTATCCATTCATGGGTGAGGGTTATATTCATAAGGGTAAATTTAATATTTATTAGGGTAAAATTAATTTTCATAAGGGTACATTAATATTCATAAGGGTAATGTTACTATTCACAAAAAAATTAAGTTGATCCTATTAGACTCTAAAAAACATATAGATCATAACAATGCATTTCCATTTTTCAAAATTCAAATCACAGAAGTTGAAAAATTATGTTTTATTTCTAGTTTATATCTATAAAAAGTATTTTTTCTTAAACACTCAGCATTTTTTGCATATAAGCTATCTAAAGAATTGAATTTATTTATGAAGAAATATACCATAAAATCATGGAGTGTCATATTAATAGGGAACATATTCATAAAATAATTTTTTATTTATCAAAATAATTATAATAGTCAATATATATTATATGTAATTAAATAACCTATTGATAAAAATAAAAAATTTAAAAATAATCATATATATATTAATATTGAAATATTCTTTTACAAAAATATAATACCTTAAAATATTATTTGTTTTTTAGAACATTAATTTCTTTGATAGCTATAAATTAGATATATTTATAATAATTATTATTAATTAAAACATTAAATTTTAAATTGTTTAAAATTATTAAACAAATTACTAAGGTGCTACATTAATCCCCCTTCAATATAACTATGTCCTCACAATTTTAAATTTCACTTCAAAATTTAAACGTTTATGCATGAAAATTGCCTTATGGGGATCCCATATTGGAAATAGGATTAATAAAATATCCTCTTACAAATAGGTTAAGGGAAATGAGGTGGTCCCCGCAAAAATTATTCTTTCTAATGAGGTGACATTAGTTTGAAGTAAAAACCTTGACATGGAACAAAAATAAAACTAAGATGTTCTAATGGAAAGTGAGAGAGAACTTGTTCAGATGAAAGTTGATTACTACAAAACGATAAACTACTATAATAAAATATTTTATATTATCAAAGATTATGATAATAGGACAAAATATTACTGAAGACGCTTTTCCTTAGATTGAATAATTATTCCACACTATATGACTACAAATATATGTGCCTATTTCATAAACACAACATTTTCCTTTGATAGCACCTTGAACTATCTATACTTCATCTCTTATCACATGTTGCGTCATGTGGTGAATTAATACATTAACCTTTAAAACCTCATACAATGGTCAACAAAAACCATTCATAAATGGTTAAACATTCCAAAATATAAATATTTAACACTTTAGAAAAAGGTCACTGTATTTCCATGAATAATATAGCCATGAAGGAGATATAAATTTCAACATTCCAAACATGTGAATAAATTTATTTTTTATCCTCTTGAAATATGGTAATAACTCAAATTACCATAAAATATTATTGGAAACATGATTCATTTTTTAATTCTTTATGTAAGATACATGTTATTTAATATATTCCTTAAATCCAAAAGTGTTGTAAACTCCAACGATGATAGCATGGACCACTTTTCGACAAGTCAATAATCATTTCCAAGGTAGTATGTACGTGTCAAAATCAATCATTTCCTTATCATTATCTCAAGATCAGAAATAAATTAAGGGTTTTATTTCCCTCAATTATGTGTTTTCCAAAATGTTTAACTTTCTAATGATTATATCTTCATGGTACCATTCAACAGGTGGTATGAAATCCTTAATGAAGAGGTACTATAGTATAATCCTCATATATTCCATAATTCTTATAACAAGTACAATGCTGATAAAATATTCAAATGACATAATTCATTAATATAAATATTGATTATTCCTCTTAATATGTGGTAGTTGAATAACATGATAAATATCTAACAGCATCATTTGGGTTATATTTCTCTAATTCTTGGGAAATTAATTCTCATAGTATCTCCTCTCCTTACAATTGAATCATTGTACACTGGAAACCTTTTTATTACCCTTGAAATCATAAAATTGGGGTCCTTTTTCACCACACTTATAAAAAACTCACATTACCATCATGAATTTTCTAGTTTGATTCTTTCCACAATTATCACATGTAGGAAACCCTTCATTACTTTATTACCTTTATCCATCATTTACTCTTCCATCCTTTTCTTCTCTTGCTTCCCTTAAAATAAATAGGACTCTTATAATTCATTACATATATTGTTTACATATGATATCATTTCCTCATATTATGAGAATACATTAAGGAATATTTCTCTTCTATATTTTGGCTTAATACCATGAATGATATGATCCTTCTTACACTTTTCATCACATTAATTAGTGGAGTTCTCATTCCTTCTGCTATACTTTATTTCTAAACAATTCCATATAATATAGTAGCTCATAAAAATATAAATTTTTATTACACTAATCATGGTACATCATATAACGTAATGTTATGAATCTTAAATTCAAGAAGCATATACTTTGGTTACTTTGGAAGCATAAATCCTTTATAATTGTTTGTATGAAAGATATGAATTATCATAAGAATATCCCTAGATATTTTCAAATTAGGTGAGTAGTAAGGCATGTTTTCATGTACCATGTTTCCTTGTGTCATTCATGGAACACCTTGTTGGAGTTGTTACCCCAAGGTACATTTGTTCCAGAATCACATCCACGTGTAGTATCTAGACAGGAATATATTTCCTATGAAGATCTAAAAAATATGTGCCTTACCAAAAATCTAGTATGTTATTATATTCTTATCTTTAAATCATATCTTATGGATATGTTCCCAATACTATATTTTCTAAATCTAGTTTCCAATGTTGGGGCTAAACTTCCATTGATACCAACTGTAACACCCCGAACCCAGAAGTCTAGAGCTGGTGCATTATTTTAATACATTGGCATGATTATAAGGAATAAAATACCAAAGGAACAATCTGTTTAGAAATCTTGGAAGACCATATTCCAGTTATGATACCCATAATACATTGGAAAAATAAAATAATAATTATACAATATGAAATAAACTACATCCTGAAAAGCTTTTTCAAATATTTCTTCTTCTTAACCTTAGAAAAGAAAATTAAGAATGGGGTTATCTGAGATGCTCATTAAGGGTAAGTGATATGGCAGAAGATATCATAAATAATAAGGAAAAGTGAATAACTCATTTCACTAAAACATTATGTTGATCATAATATGACAGGAATGAAAACTAGGTGAATAATTCCATATAAATAATCACATGAAAAATCATCATGGATATTCTACTAGTCAAAAAAACACATAATTTATATATTAATAATATCATAATGAGGGAATGAATATTTGTTACATCATAAAACTATAATTGCGGCTCCAACCAAGACTTTTGAAAATACTAGGGTAAGGCCTTGGACAAAACCAAATTCAAATTTGTCTCATGAGAACTACCAATACAACGAGGTGCTATAACGGGCCCTATCTGTCACTTTCTCAGTCCAATAAATTCTTCATATTTCCAATAAAAGATATTTTTATATCAAATTTTCTCATATCACATTGAAATATTAGAATCATAATAATTGATTAAAATACTAAAATTAAATCA
This sequence comes from Viscum album, assembly GCA_963277665.1. Classification (NCBI taxonomy): domain Eukaryota; kingdom Viridiplantae; phylum Streptophyta; class Magnoliopsida; order Santalales; family Viscaceae; genus Viscum; species Viscum album. The sequence continues at coordinate 1,029,761,138 of OY728126.1, forward strand.
TTGATAAACTCTTGAGGAAAATGATCATTAAACATTCCAAAGTGTCTCATTCCAATTTGAAACATTTAATTCTTAATTAAATAAAATATAGTAAGAATAATACGACTCATTATTTGATATATCAAATTAAATTACATACACCACATTCAAGTAATAATTGGTCAACAATCCCTAAATCTTATAAAATTAAAAGTTAGACGAGAAAAACCCTTTTATCTTAGAAAAAAGAGTTCTTTTGGAAAAATATTTTTATTTGTCATAAATTTAGATTGTAAAAAAAATTCCCAGAAAGGAAGAGGGAAATAAATTGAAATTATATTTGAGGAATAAGTTTTTCCCACTGAAGTGAAGTCATGTAAAAAGAGTTTTTAATTAAACTTTAGAAATAAAAAAAATTATTGCGGTTTAAGGAAAATATTAAATAGATTTTGAAGTGGAATAGAATTTATGTTTTCATAAAACCATAAACTAACCATGATAAATTTTTCAAAATAAAATTTGTGAATAAAAAAAATAATTATGGCTTAAAACATATTATACATTTAAGTTCAAAATGTGTAAGAAATCGAGAAGTTCCCTTGAATCGCGCTTGTTTATCAGAAAGAATAAACAAGGGAACTATTTTAAAACATTAAATCCCGATAAAAAAGATGAAATGATCTCAATATATGATTTTTCAACATAAAAACAGAATATATAATATTTTACAAAAAATAAATAAGTATTAAATTTGGGTAAGGATAGTGAATGAATAACCTGACGGAAAAAATAAAGGTTCTGGTGGAACCCCTTACCACTTTGTAATCAATCGAATCATATTCCTAAAAATTAATAATCAAAAAATTATACTTTTAATACCATGAAAATAAAGTGATTCATGATATGAATCATTAATGGGAAGTATACATAAACCATACATAATAAATAGTGGTGAATAAGGAATGTCTCACAAAAATGGAAGGGAGATGAGAAAACTCTTATCTTATGTCTGAATGTGTTCTTCACTTGACTTTAAGGTCCTCCAATATAAAATTAGAACCATTAATAATTTAATTCATCAACTATTAGAAATTTATATAATTTATTTTAATTTTATTATGTTTATTTATGTTATTTTGATAAGTTATAACATTGAATTTTGTCATTATGGAGAATTTGTTTTTTGATATTCAAGATCAATTCACTTGATTATAAGTGTAGAAGTTCATGTAGAATGGGTATAATTATCTTGGATTGAATTTATATATTATTAATGAACATAAATAATTGAAAATGGTTATGTATATAATTTGGTTATATTTTATGAGGATGAATCATTAGATAAGTCATTTAGTGATAATCATTTAAATTTTTACGGTGGTTTTTCTATCACAATGAACTAGTTTTGTTACATTATTTAGTATCATATACAAAATATTGTTCCAAAATAATTAAATAAAATAAAATAAATATTTCATAATATTTTTCAACCATAAAAATGTTTCCATGACCACATTGAAGGAGACAATGAAGAACAAAAGTTTGTCGTCCATGAAGGTTTGCAAATTGGCACTTCTCGTACGATGATTTCATTTTTAAAATAAAAGAGATAGAGTAAGTATAGTGATGACTTATCTTAAATTAACGATATATAATTCCATTATATAGACCATTATAAAATTATCATGATCATTTTGATAGAGGAGGTGAGTAGAAGATAATATTATAAAACAAATTGAAAATGAAATTAAAATAAAAAGGGAGGGGGTTTACCTATTGAAATATCCTTCTTGAGAACTTCCTTAAGAGAATGGATTTTAGTATTTTGGAAATAAAAACGTATCCTAGAGGTGGTAAGGGACTAGGGAATATTACTTGGGTAGAAAATTGAGAATATTAAATGCTTATAAGAGTGAATATATGGGGAGTGAGGGGTGGTTTTATAGTGGAGGAGAGGAGGGTTTTTCGATTATTTAAATCATTATTTTATTATTTTGGCTCAAGAATATGAATAATCATGATTATTGTAACTAAAATAGTAATTAGTTCATGTTAGTTGAATCTAATGTCCATTTACATTATCCATTACTCAATCATGAAGCAAAACTTCATTTATTTTGCATATTTCGTAAATTATCTAATTTTACTATTCACTGAAAAATCAAGTATTTTAGAAAAAACCTAAACACTCACCCTAACATTTTTTTGACTTGTAGAATTAAAAATTGGACTCCACTTTATAAAAATAATTTTCTAAATATGTTAAATTTAATTTCTAAATAAAAAAATTATTTACTTGAATAATACATATTTTAATTTAAAAACAAATTTTAGAATACTTTCATAAATTAACTGAGGTCTCATTAAATTATCCTAAAATCATAGGACAAAAAAATATTTATTTAAGAATATATTTTATTAAAAATAAATTTATTTTAAATAATATTATTAATTTTAAATAATAAATAAATATGTATTACTCATAAAAATACCAACACTTAATTATTTATTTTTGAAACATTCACTCTCATTTAAACGGTGACTAAATTTTAGTTATCATTTCATGCGTGAAGTTACTATCAATAAGGGTAAAGTTACCATTCATAAGGGTAAGATTACTATTCATAAAGGTATATTAATATTCATAAGGCTCAATTTACCATTCACTGAAAAATTAAATTGATCCTATTATACTCTAAGGAAATTTTTTATCGCAACGGTGAATGTCCATTTTTAAAAATTCAAATCATAGAAGTGGTAACATTATGTTTCATGGCTAGGTTATAAATATAAAAATGTGACGTTTCATTGAGACTCAATGTTGTGTGCATATAAACTATCTAATGAATTGAAATTATTGATAAATAAATATACCATAAAATCATAAGGTGTCATATTAATAGTTAATTTATTCATAAAATAATTTATTATTTATAAAAATAATTATGATAGTAAATATATATTATATTTAATTAAATAATCTATTGATAAAAATGAATTTTGTAAATATATATATATATATATATAATCATATTAAAATATTATTTTACAAAAAAGTAATACCGTAAAATAGTATTTGTATTTTTATAACATTAATTAATTTGAAATCTATAAATTATAATTATTTGTAAGTATTATAATTAATTAAAACACATTATTTTAAATTTTGAAAAATTATTAAGAAAATTACTAGGTTGTTATAGAAGATCACGACAAAGAATGTTTATTTTGTTCGAGAGAGGATGAAAGTAGCACAACACCCAAAAAATTATTATGCATCTTGCAAGAATATGGCCTTAGAGTTTAAGGTTTTAGACCATGTGTTCTTAAAGGTTTCTCCTTGATGTGGTCAATGGAGGTTCAGTAAGGGTAGTAAGTTCTCACCGCAAATTTTTGGGAACTTCTAGGTGTTGTGGCACATTGTAGAAGTTTCTTATTTGTTGGAACCTCACCTCAACTAGATTGGATCAATGATGTATTCCACATCTCTCGTATTTATTCATATATTCATGATGATTTTAATTTCTTTGACTAGGGAGAAACGGATATCAAGGATAACACGATGTTCGTAGAGTAGCCAGTGGTGATCCCAGACCAACCAGAGAAGGTTTTATGAAGATGGAAAATTCCTTTGGTTCATGAACTATGGAGGTATGGTGTCCTATAAGAGAGTACCTAGTTTCATGAGACCTATATGTGTGTCAAGTACCCAGATTTTTATTGAGTCTTTGGATGCTTTTTTTATGGGTGGTTCTTTTATGTGGTTTTTGGAACTTTCTGTTTTATATGATATGTGCTTATCCCTTTTTGATATGATGTGTGATAAAATCACAACATATGAAAGGAGGAGGACCTGATTCCTAATTGGGACTCATTACACTATGATGTGATTAAACCCATGTGGGTGGGTTAGTACCGCCTAGAGTAGATAATATATTGACATGGGGGATGGAATTTCATTATTCATATATTTGGTGAAGTAATGTTTGTTGGCCTATTATTGGTTTTTAGGTAGAAAAGTTTTATTGGTGGAGGTTCTTCAAAAGTAACAAGATCCTTTAGAGGTTTATCAAGGGATGGTAGTTTGTAAATTTTATCTCATTCCTTCGTGGTTAGTTTTAAATTCCCAAGGATAATAATTATTTGAGATTTTTATAATGTACCAAATCAGAACAACCATCCCATTACATTGAATAAAATAAGGTGGTTGAAGTGTTTGGGGAATTTCCATAGGTGTTTAGTGATTTTAGGTAGGTGTTTCTAGGTGTTTTTTAGTAAAAAGGGGTGTTTTAGAGGATGACAAAAAACCTTGGTAGTGGCACAATAGTTGTAGCACCTAATGGTATCACCCTGGTGGTAGCACATGAAAGTAGCACCCTGGTGGTATCAACCTGGATGTAGCACCTAAATGTGGTACCCATGTGGTATCACACATGCAGTAGCACCTGGAGGTAGCACAGTGGTGGTATTACCAGATAGTAGCATCTTAGCAGCTGGACCTAACAGTTGCGCACTAGAGAAAGAACCTGATGCTATCACACTAGCAGTAGCACATGATAGTACCACCATGGAGGTAGCACCTAAAACTCTCACACTAGTGGTAGCACGTGACGGTAGCACCCAGGAGTTAGCTCCTAGCGGTGGCACCCTAACTATAGCACCTGATAGTAGCACCAGATCGTATCTCCCTAGTAGTGGCACCCGACGGTAGCTCTCAGGAGGTATCATCTAATTGTAACACCCTAGTAGTATCACTAGATAGTACCACACAGGTAGTAACACCAAACATTACCACCCCCTATGGTAGTACCTAATAGTAGCACCCTGGGGGTAGAACCTGATGAGAACACACTGGTGGTAGCACATTGGTTATTACATATGATGGTATCACCCTAGTAGTAGAACCAAATAGTAACACCCAACACTAGAATGTTCTATATTTTCTATATTTTATAGATTATCACTTTTTTAATGGTTCAACAATTTGGTTTCGATGATATCAACCCTTAATGTCCAATTAAAACTGTATCTAATCACACTAATTTAATATCTTATATTACTAAAGAAAATATCATTCCTTCATTAGTTGTTTACTATTTTCTATCTCTTGAGACGAGTGGTTACCAAATCCTTCTTTCCTTTGATATTTGGAGCCCTATTGATGTTTTTGTCTCAAATTCTTCCCTCTAAGTGGTTTCGTCTTTTGTGTGCATCCACTATTTCTAGTGTAGAAAGTTGGTGTGAGGTTCCTTTATTCTAAATAGAGAATTCTTTCATTACTCCTTTATGTGTATCATGTGGGGAGGGGTTCTTATGTTTATGTATGTGTAAATGGTTTTATCTAAATTAATAAAGATAAATGGATTAGTTAAATGACTTTGGTAAATTTATGGCGGATGTTTTTCATGCTTTTATAGATTTTTGATATTTTGATATTTGATCTATCTATGTTGTTGTATCACAAAAAATAATTTTCAATGGTAGAACTTTCTTTATATATATGATTTGATTCCTATGTTATGTGATTATTTTGACACCACTATAAATAAATGATTAACCACTTACACTCAGATAATGAATTGGTTTCACCAAGATATAAGGATTGTGTTATAACTCCATTAAATAAATATGTAAATTTTAATGAACTCCCCTATTTCCCAACATAGAAAATACTATGTTTGTGTTGTAACTTTTTTTTGGATTTGGTAGTGTGTTGTGTTTTGGTTGTGAAGTTTTGATGCTTGGGTGGTGGATTTTTTGTGATGTATGTGAGGGAAATGGATTGGATGTGGTTATACAATGGGATATGAGGGTAGTTGTGGTGTGGTTGTGAAGTGGTGATACAAAAGTTGTTGTGATGGGATATAAGGGGGGTGGTAATTGATGTTCTAGTTCTATTGAGTTTTGATACATGTTGTGTGTTTTTTCACCATATATTCTAGAGTATTATTGGTATTAACATGGATTTTTGAACTGCAGTATAAACTATAATAGGTTGTATGGTGTAGATGGTGGGTTGTAAAATTTAAATTAATGGGTAAGATAGTGTCTAATGAAAAGTCTATTTTAGTTGAAATTGTTTAATAATAGATAGTATGAAAATTTTCATTAATTGAATATGTTTTGTGGGTTATGCCTTGTTGTGGTGTTTTCTGGATTTAGAGGTAGCAATAACGGGAGGGAATGTTTTGAGTTGGTTTGATCCTTTATTGTGAACCCCTAGGATGGGCTTGGGTGTAGCTATTATATATATATATATACACTTTATTTATTTTTTATTTCATTGAAATACCCACCCATTTAACCACCATGTGAAAACACCCATATATTTAGATAAATATTTGATGGGTATTTTCTTCATCATCCTTGTGGGAAGATGGATGATTGGTTACCCACTCTTCCCAGCTCCCTCATCCATCAATTGGTGATATGCACTGGATATGATGGCCAAAAGTCAAAAGTTCCACTATCAACATGTGATTGATGAGATGTGATGGGAAAGGTTTCCATGAGTGAGATCTGATGAAATGGATTATGGCGGGGGTCGTGTATGATAGGAGGAGGGTACGCAGTTGATGTCCTTCATGTTCATGATTCCCTATTACATCGGTTATGATATTTGATGGGATATGATTACCTATGTATTTATGGGAGTGATATGATGTGATATGACGTTATTCTAAAGAGTTGGGAGTTCCATGATGTATGATGTTAGGGTGTGAGAGTGGAAAAGTATTGAGAAAGTGGTCTGTGGTAGCCTTTATCTATATGCTTCATATTACGTTATTATCGTTGGGTTCATTATTTTGTGAGTGTGCCATGGTGGGGGTGGATTTTGTTTAGTATATATGTGTAGGTTCTGTTTGGTTCTACTATTTTCTCAAGGGATTAATTGTATTCTCTTTCACATATGTACGAGAGACATTGGTTTTCCTACAAGGTATTCATGTATTCTCCCCCTACATATATAAAACTATTTTCAAGTTTCTTGGAGGACTTTACAGACTGTGTTGGTCAATACTAGCTCAAACCATTAGAATATTACTATGTCCCTGCCTTATATTTGTTTTTTTATATTTACATTAGAGTATTTTACTTGTATTAGTATTATTTATACATGCATTTGTGGGATCATTTACGTTTCTTTAATATTATTCCAGGGAGTTGATTGTGAATTATTTATCTTACCTCCTGATCCTATTTAAGGACCTCAGAACACCTTGACAGGGGAGGGGTGAATCAGGGTGTCAAATTTTTATTTTAAACATATTGAACTTGTTCTCTCATTAGTAAGAACCTATAAAACATTTTATACAAATGCATGAAAAGAAATTACACTGAAATTTTACTTGGTTCACCAGAAATGGCTACATCCTAGGAGCATATGATAACAGTGTGTTGATCATACCAAAGTCCACTAATTTTTACTAGTTGTGGATTACAAACATTCAGGCACAATCACTCTCTGCTAAGCACATTGCCTTTAAAAAAGTTTAAGGATAACTCACTACATCCCTCAGATCACTTCCATTGACTTCCCTTAGCTCACAGCTCTCAGTGAAGTCTAACCTAGTTTATTGACTTGAAGGTCTCTTTACTGGTTTAGCATTGGATCATGCATCCTCAACTGTACATTGATGGTCGGTTGAAGTCCTTTCTTCATCCACAGATGTAAATCAAATTTCCCTGCATTTGTAGTTTATGTAGCTTACTTTTACAAACTTATTTGGTCACTTCATAGGATTCCTTGGGTGTTTTGTGTAACACCTTTCCTCCATTGTACACTATGTAGTAGGTATGGTTTGTGGATCACCTCTCCATGAACAATCTCCATGTTCCACCTCTACAAACTGTCTTTGTGTACCGCATCTGAGTACTGTATCTATATACCGAACCTGTATACTACCTCCACAAACTGACTTCTATAGACAGACCAGCTCCGCATACTTCCTCTGCTCCGCAAATAACCCTATTTTCTCTGTGTACTGTGCTACCCCACCACATATTATGAGATCTTCTTCTACGAACCACACTCTCTTTCATGGACTAGTTTCTCCTCCACAAATCACCTCTTCCTATATGGGTTTTCCTTCTTGTAAATTACTCTGGTCTTCTCCAAATTCCACTAAGAATCTTAATCATAGTTCCATGTGATAAATGAAAAAGATTACTGCTCCTTTTATTGGAAAAATGGATTTGAAAAATCTGTTAATCCATGATTTACCAAATATTTTATTTTTTACAGCCTCCTCCATATACCACTGCTGTCCCAAAACCTGCAGTTATCCCTCAAACCTCTAACCTTCCATGTACCACACACCTCCGTCCGTATACCATCACCGCAAACTGATTTTGGTACCTCAAATTGTTGAGTCAATAAGGTTTACATATGACATTACCATTCCTCCTTGTTTTGAAAATCACAATCATGTTATCTTAAGTCAAGTTATCTTTCCCTAAATATTGTTTTCTTAAGAAAAATTTCCCTTCTCTAAGGAAATATTATCCTTACCTTGGTTTTCATAACCTATTTTTAAAATATCACAAATCCAAATTTATTTTATTACTAATTCTAAAATTCAGATCCTTATTAAAAACATCAGAATCTTATAGTTCCTTGGATATAGAGTCTTTTGTTTTTAGACTCCAAATTCTCTGAAATTCAGACTTCCAATTCTATGAAATTCAGACTCTGAATTCTCTAAAATTCAGATTCTGAATTCTCTAAAATATAGACTCTAGATTCTCTCAAATTTAGACTCCAAATTATTTGAAATTCAGACTCATAATTCTCTGAAATTTAAACTCCAAATTCTTTGAAATTCAGATTGTGAATTCAGTGAAATTCATACTCCCAATTCTCTAAAACTAAGACTCCCAATTCTCTAAAATTTAGACTCCAAATTCTTTGAAATTCAATCCCCAAATTCCCAAAAATTCAGAATCTGAATTCCTTGAAAATTCAGAATCTGAATTCCTCTGAAATCTGATTCAGAATTTCTCAGAATTTAGACTATGAATTTCTCATAATTTAGGCTCCAAATTCCTCAGAATTCATACACCAAATTTATTGGACTTCAGAATCTGGAATCTATAGAGTTCATATTTTGAATTCTTCGTAAAACATAATCTGAATATCCATGTTTTCTAGAATCTGTTTGTTATATGATTAAACTCTAAATTTGATTTTTCTTTAGACTTCGTATTTTCAGAATTGGATAAGCTAATTCATTTTTTCCATACACATTTTTTTAGGAATAAAATGATGTCATACATTTTTTTCTAACTAAAAATTGGTTGAGTAACATGTGTACAGTTCCCTCAACAATTCAAGGAAAAATATGTCCATTGGAGGAGGGAGATGACCGTTGAATGTTTTCCTATAAATAAGATCTCATTTGAATGAGCTCAACATCCCTCTATTGGTCGAGCTATATATTAAATGTTTTGATGCTTTTACGTGCTTTTTATAGAGATAAATACTTTCATTCTTTGTGCATTTTAATGAACATCTTGTTCATCCATGAACATATTATTCATCTGTGAACATCTAGTTTAGATTCCTTCATGAGACTATAATTGTTGATGAGTACACTTGATGGATTCTCGGGATAGGAAGATAGAGGTGTCGACTGTCTTAAATATCAAGGTCTTGTGGGGATAGGAAGACAGATTCAGATATTCCTATCGAGGGATTACCCTATTGTGGGTAAGAAAGACTTTCATGAAAGTATAAATCAAGCAACCTTTATCCAATGTTGTTGGATACCCTACACTTTGGGTAAAAATATTTCCTACTTGTTACATGTTTTTGTTTCAATTTTTCTTTCTGTTGTATTTTGATAAAGGAAGAAAGTATAACATTCTTATACTTTCGTGTACTTTACTTGCTCTAATAAATAAGATTCTATAAGCTTTAAGGTAGAATGTTTTTTTATGAAAATTATTCTTAAGTTTCATTTCCAAATTTATATTTCCAGGCCCTAAACAAGTTTGTAACATAGATAAGAACTAAATAGGGTTTGTGTATTTACCTTGTTTAACTTTATTAAACATAGTTTTTCATTAAGGTTAAAAATGAATGTTTTTAAACATAAAATTCACCCCCACTTGTAATTGAGCATCTACAAACACTATTTTGATCCTACAATTAGTATCAGACGAGGTATCTGAAAAAAATATTCACATAAATGTTTTCTTGCCCATGTTTTATTTTGTTGCTGAAATTTTCTTATTTAAGTTTATCATAAAGATTTTATCTTAACTTATAAATTATTTCCACTAACATGTTTTTGTGGAAAATATATTTTCTTATAGAATGGTAGGTATAAATGTTGGCTCCATTAACATCTTTAATCCCACTAGACCACCAATTTGTGATGGTAATGATTATGAGTATTAGAGAGATAAAATGAATTCCTTTTTCATTAACACTGGAGTATAATTTTTTTTTCTTAATGGTGATTACAAAATTCTAGACAAGAAAGTCAAAACCTTCACCAACCATGAAAAATTAAAATATCAACTAAAATACAAGGTAGGAAATAATTTTTTGTGTTTTATGACCAGGAAAATATATAGTCAAATAACTTATTGTGAAGATGACAACTACATCTGGAAGAATCTCAATGTTACATATTTTTGGACTTACAAAGTAATAGAAACCAAAAGAGCTATGTTGAGAGATGAATATCATGGATTCTTATTTTCTTATGGAGATCCAGTTTGAAAAGTGAAAAAATTCTCATGACCATTGTAAATTGTCTTTAATCTATGGTAGAAAAAGGTTTAGATGATGATTCTTTTGTGGAATACATTATTGATATTATTCCCAATGAGTGGAAATCTGAAAGAAAATCCATTGATGAGAACAAGAAAGTTTCCAATATTAATTTTGATGAAATTTTGGTAACTCTTCTTCAACATGAGACAAGAATAAAATGAGATGATGATATGAATAAGAAGAAGAATGGAAATGGATGTATAGCCTTTACTACTACTAAATTCAATACTTCAGAAAGGGTTACAAGATTAAAGTCTAATAAAGTCAATGTTCTATATGAGTCTAGTGAAAGTAAATATTTTGAAAATGAGTTAGCTAATCTTGCACCAAGAATGAACAAAATAGTGGGAATAAAATAATTTTAGTATAGATATAAGAAGAAAGAAAGAAAAGACAATAAAGAATTAGATGTCACAAGCTATGAATGCAGAAGAGCCAGACACATCAGGCCAGATTGTCCCAAGCTTAAAAGAAATAATAGAAAAGAAAAGAATTCTGAGGGGAATAGAAAGAAATATTATAAATTTAATGCGAATAATGTATTGAAGGATAATGATACATGGAGTTCCAGTGGTGGTAACTTGTCTGATGAATCACTATAGTATGAAACTTCTAGTCATAAAAATCATGGTCTACTAGACAAACTACCAATTGAAAATCATTGTCTAATGTCCAAGGTACACAATGAAGAATCTTTCACTAATGTATCCTTAAATGAAAATTACATAGATGATAAATATTATGAGTCTTTGGATGAAGAATATTTTTTTGATTAAGATAACTATTTACCTTCTTGTAAAAAAGTGTCTAGGTTTTTCAAACTACTTAAAAATGAAAATTGTAAGATAAAAAAGAAGTTATAGAAGGAAAATTGTAGAATTTATGTTTTAATCAATGAACTAGAATATCTTTCAAAAGATCTTGTTCCGAAAAGTTTTTATTTTTAAAGTGTTTCTAAAAACCTTAAGGAAGTTAATTATGAGAAGGAAAAATTTCCTAAGGATCTTGAAAATATTATTCCTAAGAAAAATATTTTAGAGGATAACTGAAGTTCTAGTTTTAATGACATTGAGGATAAGAATTTAGTCATTATACTAAAATCCAAATATTTTTTATTAATGAAACTTTTATCAAATTTTACATCAGGAAGGAAAATATTTGATACAATGTATTCTCAAATTCTTTCTCTAAGGAATAGTTCAAGAATTGGTTATACTCACTCTAAACTTGTTTTTAGAAAGAATTATTTTGTTCCTAAAAGTGTTCCATTTTGAACCAAATGTTAGTGTGGTGGAAAATGGGAATGAAATTGTTCTTTAAATAAAACCCAATCATTAACTTTTCATCAATCTTATTTTTCTATGAAAATGTGGGTGCCTAAAATTTTACTTTTCGGAATTTCTGGATCCAAGAATGTTTGGATTTAAAATGTCTAACGCTTTTATTTTTAGTAAAATAATGAAAGAACCAACAGAAATACATGGTACCTAGATATTGGATGTTCCGGGAATATGACTGGTAACAACAACTTCATTGAAAAGATTATAAAGAAGAAAGGAGGAAAGGTAACTTTCAGATATAATTCTCAAAGAGAAATATTTGTTATAGGTAATGTTTTTCTTCTTAGAAAAACATCGATTTCAAATGATTTATTAAAGGAGATATAATTGTTTAATTTATCATAACACAATATCAACTTACTATGATTTTTAAAAACTCTTTACCCTCCGATAGATTTGAATACACTAAAAAAAGTTAAGAATGATAACTGTAATGTAATCTTCAATATTAACATTTTTTGAAACCTATCTCCTTACATAAAGTAACTCCTTATCATAGAATGAGTATATTTTTTTAATCAAATTTTATGTCATCAAAATTTGTCTTTAATAAAAATATTCGTAATCATAATTTTTCCTTAATCAAATTTTTCGTAACCAAATTTTTCCTTAATCAAATTATTTAAAACAAATTTTTTCCCTTAATAAAATTTTTTGTAACCAAAATTATTTCTTTAAAAAAAAATTTATAACCAAAATTATTCCTTAATAAAATTTTTCATAACCAAAATTGTTTCCTTAATCTAATTTTTTGTAACCAAATTTTTTTTCCTTAATCAGTTTTTTTGTAACAAATTTTTTTTCCCTTAATCAAATTTTCGTAACCAAAATGTTTTCCATTAATAAAATTTTTCGTAACCAAATTTTATTCCATAATCAAAATTTTCATAACCAAATTTTTTTCCCTAATCATTTTTTTCTTAACATAGTTTTTTTTCCTTAATCAAATTCATCTTAACTAATTTTTTTTCCTTAATAAAATTTTTCATAACTAAATTTTTTTCCTTTATCATGTTTTTCTTAACCAAACTTTTTTCCATTAATAAAATTTTTCATCACCAAATTTTTTCCACATTCTAATTTTTCGTAATGAAATTTATTTTTTCCTTAATCAAATTATTATTAACCAAATTGTTTTCCTTAATCAATCATTTTGTTACCAAAATTTTTTATAACCAGTTTTTTCCCTAATAAAATTTTTCGTAATCAAATTTTTTTCCTTAATAAAATTTTTCATAACCAAATTCTTTCTTTAATGAATTTTTTCTTAACGAATTTCTTTCCCCTTAGTCAATTTTTTCTTAACCAATTTTTTTTTCTTAATCAAATTTTTCATAACCAATTCTTTTTCCTTGATCATAATTTTTTTCCGATAACCAAAATTTTTTCTTTAATCAAATTTTTCTTAACGAAATTTTTTTCACTTATTCAACTTTTTTCGTAACGAAATCTTTTTTTCTTCATCATATTTTATCCTAGAAATTTTCTTTTCTTTATCCATTTTTTTAAACCAATTTTTTTTATGCATAATAAAAAAAATTTCCCTGTAACCAAGAATTTTTCCTTAATTATATTTTTCAGAACCCAAAAATTCTAAATTTTTTTTTCTTTCCTTAACTATATTTTCCAGAATCTATGTTTTTTATGAAAAGAATTATCTATATAGATATTCTTCATCTAATAAATCTGAAAGGTATGTTTTATTACATAAATTTTTGTAATATATATTTTTTTTTTTGAAATTTTAAGAAAACTCTATCTGATTTACATTCCTTAAATCTGATTTTTCCTTAAAACCTCAAAAGATCAAAACCTATAAAACAATTCTTTGGAATTATTCTCAACTTTTAGATAAGATCATGCTTATTTTAACTATTGGATCGTTTTGGGAATTCGAACAGTTAGTAAATGAAAATAGGTGATTATTGGTACACAAAAGAAGGATGTGGTTTTCAAGGCTAAAAGGATGTTGGTGGATCATCTAAGAGGATAACTAAAGAGATATATAATGAATCCTCTCCTGCAAGGGAATCATCTATCAAATATTCATCTTAGATGGGTTCAGATTTTGTTGTACAATCATTGAAGAAGTTAGTAAACACCATTCCATTGTTACCGAGTATTGCTTCAAGATGTCAATTGCTTCAAAACTCTTTTAATCATAAGATATATTCTTCATGCATGCTTATGAAAAAATTCATCAACCTTGATGTATATTTTTAAATGTTATTTATCAGTTATGAGGGTCATAGGAGATCTTGTAATGAAATTTCAAAGTGTTCCAAAAGAATAATTGAAGACTTGAGAATATTTGATTACTTCCAAGGCTTTGTTCATGATGCCTTAGATAAGTCAGATGATAGGATAAAAAACATTACAACATGTTTTGCAGAGAAGATGAACCATAAACAAGTCTCCCAGAAGCAAGAATATAATGATCTGTATTGAAATTTAAATTCATTTCTCAAAATTTGAAAATATAAAGGGATCTCAAGGATAAGTTTGAAGAAAATTTTAACCAACAAGAAGAGATACTGAAGTCTCAAGCAGAAAATCTTAAGTCTTAGGATGAAAAAATCAATTCTCGGGAAAAGAAAATTCAAGATCAGGAATTATTTCTCAAGAGGTTTAATCATTATCCTAATGAAATCAAGAAGTATAAGGCTATTTTGAAGAAGATCATACTGAAGGAAAATAAGGATGAATAATTTTTTCCTCAGAATTCCGATCTTTTTTTTGCTCGTATTAATTTTCCCAATCATAATGAAAAAAATTCATCCTTAAATTTTTTATGTAGTTCTAATCTTTCATGTACTATTTTGTTTCCATTCCCACTATTCTTTTTTGAAAATCACAAAGGGGGATAAAATAATGTTACAAATAATACTAAGTATAAAGAAGATAATTCCAAAATTAATGGGGAGTTTAAGTAAGGGGGAGTTTACTTAAAGAATATTTTCATAGCAAGAAAAATTAAAATATCTATAAGGAAGTCAAGAATACGATCCTTAGGGATTTCAAAACCTATGAGGGAGTTAGTTGTTTTCATCATGATTCATAAGTAAAGGGAGATAATTTTTATTTCAATGTTCATGATTCAAATTCCTATTCTTTATATTATTTTTCGAAAGGATGTTTGTGCTTTCCAAAAATGGGGATATTTTTTAGTCAATAAGAGTTTATTATGTATTTTACATTCCTCTATGTTTTAGAAATCGAAAAAAAAGTTATCTTATGGAAAGTAATCATTCCCTAGGCATTCTTTTATTATTGAAAATTTTCCTTCTCTAAGGAAATTTAATCCTTACCTTTATTTTCATTACCTCATTTTATAATCTCTCAAACCCAAATTCATTTTATTACTATGTATAAAATTCATATCCTTATTAAAAACCTTGGAATTTTATAGTTCTTTGGATATAGAGTCTTCTATTTTTAGACTCTAAATTCTTTGAAATTTAGACTCCGAATTCTCTAAAATTAAGACATCGAATTCTCTTAAATTTAGACTCTGAATTCTTTGAAATTCAGACTCAAAATTCTAAGAAATTTAGACTGTGAATTCTCTAAAATTCTAACTCTAAATGATTTGAAATTCAGATTCTGAATTCATTATAATTCAAACTCCCAATAACTCAGAATTAAGATGCTAAATTCCTCAGAATTCAGACTCCAAAATCGTTATAATTTAGACACTGAATTCCTCCGAATTCAAACCCTGAATTATTCATAATTAAGACTCTAGAATCCACAGAATTCAGATTTTAAATTCTTTGTAAAATAGAATCTTAATATCCTTTTTTCTAGAATCAGTTTTTTATATGATTAGAATTTGAATTCTGTTTTTCCTTACACTATGAATATTCATAATTGGTTAAGATAATTAATTTTTTCCATACACATGATTTTTTAAGAATAAAATGATTTTTTAAAATTTTGTTTCTAACAAAATTTTAGTTGAGTGGCACATGTATATGTCCCACTGAAATTCAAGGAAAAATATGACTGTTGGAGGAGGGGGCCCACCGCTGATGTTTTTCCTATAAATAAGAGATCATTTGAATGAGCTCAACATCCATGTGTTGATAGACCTAGAGATTACAAGTTTTGATGCGGTGAGGTGATTTCTAGAGAGTGAAGAATCTCATGATTTGTTCGTTTTCATGAACATCTTGTTCAGCCCTGAACATCTTGTTCAGCTTGCTTCATGCAATTCTAATTTTTGCTAACTACAATCGAGGTCTTATGGGGAATGGAAGATAGAGGATCTTAATACCTTAAAGATAGATGGATTGCAGGTATAGTAATAAGGATTCTGATATTCTTATCGAGGGCTTACCTTGGTGTGGGTAATATAGATTTTCTTGAAAATATAAATCAAGGGACCTTTATTCAAGGTTGTTGGATACCCTACTCTATGGGTGAAAATATTTCCTACTTGTTACTTTTTTTTGTTTCAATTTTTATTTCCATTGTATTTTGATAAATGAAGAAAGTATAAATTTCTTATACTTTCTTGTACTTTACTTACTCTGATAAATAAGATTCTATATACTTTAAGAGTAGAATCTTCTGTGAAGATTTTATTTATGTTTCATTCCTGAATTCATATTTCTGGACCCTAAGTAAGATTATTTCAAAGATAAGAACTAAAGAGGGTTTTTATATTTAACTTAGTTAACTTTTTTAAAAATATATTTTACTTAATGTTAAAAAATGAAAGTTTTTAAACATAAAATTCACCCCCTCTTGTAATTGAGCATCTACATACACTATTTCGATCCTATAAAAACAACTTCGTGTACTGTTCCCACTATCTTGTACGTGGTCTGTGAACCATTCCAAGACATGGTACAAGTCCCATATCCTGATCTATGTGGTTCCCTTTCTTTTACAATTTTCTTGACCATTCTTCAGGTCATTCACTCCTATGAACATATTCCCAATTTTGAGGCCCAAAAATTTGGAAAACATTGGAAAATAACACCACCTTCAATACTAGTTTCAGCATCAACTATACGACCATATTCCTTAAATACTCCCTGGTCGTCCATGTACAGATTTACAACAAACACAAATCATACTGTATTATTATCCATAAACATCCTCTGTTCCAACAATATTCACCTTTCGGTTTTTTGAAAATCTCATGGTAAGTCACTAAAGTACCGACCAAAAACAAAACCTAAAACATTAAGAAACAATTCAACCATTACTCAAATTTATCCATCACTATATGTATGTGTGAGCAATGCTCGGTGTAGAAAAAAAATAGATTCTACATGAATTGAGTTCTCTTGTTGTTCTTTTCTCCCCCATAGTTTCATTTCTTACTTTATCAATTCTCCATATTTCTTATATAAAAAAACAATTAACTCTTTTAATTTGCTCAGTGAATTTATCCATTCTCCCCCATTGGAAATTAAAACAAAGAACTGAATCATGACTTGTTGAGATCAAAATCTGATCCCCCTGGATTGTATCCCCCCCATAACCTTTTATGACTTTCAAAAATAGATAAAAACAAATAGAACAACTGGGGAGAGGGGAATTTCGTGACCTCCTTATATATTTGGAGGTGGTTAAACACCGAGGTTCAACCGATGTTTCTCAAACATAACCTCTTCCAGTGTCTTAGTAAGAATATCAACCACTTTCCCATCATTTCCCACAATATCCATCTAAATGAAGCGTGGTTCAAATTTTTTTTTGATGAAGTGATATCTAATTTCAATATGTTTCATGCGATAATTTTGAACAGGATTCTTCGTAAGATCAGTTGAACTCCTATTATCAGAGTAAATAACCATTGGTTATTTCACCTAATCACCAATGTCAGTCAGTTGTCGCTTCATACAAAGTAACTGATTGCAAGATTTTTTTGCGGAGATATTTTCAGCTTCATATGTACTAAGAGAATTACTTTCCTATTTCTTGCTCAGCTAGCCCATATATTTCTTCCCAATAAGGAATGCTCTCCCACTTGTGGACTTTCTTTCCACTACATCTCCAGTCCAGTCAACATCATAAAATGTTGACAATTCACCATCAATTCGTAAAAAAAATATAATCCATAATTGTGAGTACATTGAATGCAACTCATGATTCTTTTCACTATGGTCATATGTTATTATTTTGGATTACTCTAAAAGAGGTCTGTTAATCCTGTTCTAAAGACATTGTCTAGTCTTGTTACTATTAGGTACAATAATCATCCAATGATTATCCTATAAATTGTGGGAAATACAAAAGTCTCATCTTCATTATTTCCACATTTTTTCCAACTACAATCATAGTCAACATTGGTTTGTAATCTTGGATATTAAATTTCTTCAGTAGATCTCTTGCATTCTTTTCTTGGGAAATGAAGGTTTAATCCTTCTTCTGAATCACCTAGAGGCTTAAAAAGTATCTGAGTTCACCAATCATCGACATTTCAAATTATTCTTTCATGTGATTAGAAAATTCATCCACTGATCCCTAACTGCTTCCACCAAAAATAACATCATCAATGTACACGCATACCATGAACTGATCCTTCTAAGAATTCTTCACATAGAGATTTTGATCCACTCCTCCCTTTTTGAATACAATCTTTTTGAAGTAAGAATCCAATCAAGAGTACCATGCTCGTGGTTCCTTCTTGAGTGCATAGAGTGCTTTCTTTAATCTGTAGAACTTTATTTAATAATTTCTATGAAATAAACCCACATGTTGTTCAATGTAAACTTCTTCGTCAATAACACCATTTAGGAAAGCTGTCTCGATATCCATTTGATTCACTTTATATCCTATTTGTATTTCTATGGCAGAAATAACTTGATTGACTCTAGTCTAGCCACCAAAGAATATTTTTCTTCAACATTGACACCTTCAATATGTAAATATACTTTACAAAACAATCACACCATGTTTTTGATCACATTTTCATGTTCATAAAATTTATTTTTGAAAATCCACTTTGTACCACTCACATTTTCATTTTCAGGTCTCTTAACTAGATCACATGTTTCGTTCTTTTCAATCTGATCCAGATCTTCATTAATGGATTTAACTAATGATTCATCCTTTACAGCTTCTTTAAAAGAGGATGGTTATACAACTGATAGGAATACATATTGTGTATTATTTCTCATTCTCTTTGTCTACGTGGGCACTATCCAGCCCCTTATAATGTTAGACTAATCAATTTATGCTCTTCAATTTCTTCTGTGAGGTTACGAAGTATTTTCATTGGTCATATTTTCCTCTTTTTATTCTTCTTATGAATCGACATCTTGTTGTGACTCTTGAGTGTTTTGTACACCTTCCCCTACATATATATTTTTATTTGTTCCATGTTCACATTCTTCCTCATCTTCTATCACATCTGCATAATAATTCCTTGAATCATTTTTAGTTTTCTCATCAATGATCTTAACATCATTGCTTCCCAAAATCCTTCCCAAGAACTTATTGAAACACTTGTAGTATTTACTATTCATTGAGTATCTGAGGTTATTCCTTCAGCTGCATTGTCACCATATATCCCTTGATTTCCTGCATTGTTTTAGATGAAACATTTACTTATAAAAATATGAAAATCTTTCAAAGAAGGATTCCTTCCATGCCACAATTCATATGGTGTCTTCATCTCTCCCATGTAGATCCCTATTAAAATTTTAATGTAAATTGTAGCTTGAATTTATTCCTTATATTATTAGAGATAGATACAACTCTCAATCGGTATTGTTCTGGCCATGTAGTTCACCTATTGATTTTAGCATTCAATGACTCCATTTTTCTATAGAGTTCTCACAACAGCTACCTGATGATGTATTCCATGTTTTTCTTGAAGATTTTCAAACTCAATGGACATATATTTGCCTCCATTTTCAGATGATAGAACTTTTAGGGTTTATTAAGTATCATTATAAATGATTCAATGATAAATTTCCATGCAATTGAGCACTTGTCATTTCCTATGCATAACCATCACACATTCAATTCTACTGTAATCATCTTTGAAGAGAAAAAAATAAATTTATCCATGTATTCAAGAAATATTTATCAGAACACATATGTCTGAATAAATGAGATCAAGAAAATTATATGCTCTTTTCTTCTTTGGATGATAGGAACTGCAGACCAGCTTCCCCCATATGCATGAATCACAAGCCTTTTCTCATTCATACTTCAGGATGGGGATATCCATGACAATCTTTAGCTTGGATATCTTTTCCATGTCTTGCTTATTGATGTTCTCCAATCATTGATTCCACATGTTGTCTTCTTCTTCAATTTTCATGTAGAAAATGTTTTCATTACTGTTGACATGATATAAGTTTCCTCATGTTATGCATCATTTCATAAGAGAATTCCTTATCTTTCCTCTTATCATACAACCTTTTTTATTGAAGGTCACTATAAGTCCTCAGTCATAGAGTAGACTCACACTAAAGATATTATGACGCAAACCATACACATATATAACTTCAATCTTCTTCATATCTTCATTATCCAGTTCAGTGCTTCCACTAAATTTTATCTTGAAAGAGCCATCATTACCAAACCTTATTGTCCAATCAACCCTTTTCATAACATTTTTTAATAAGTCAGCATTACCTATCATGTTGGAAGAACATCAGCTATCAATAATCCAGGGTTTGTTGAAATTTATTTCTTTGAGGGATACATGTGAAAGGTCGTATTTATCAATTTTATTCTTTTCATTCCATGTGATATTGGATTGAGTGTAGGAAACTGATGGCCATTCAATTATTAATTTTGTGTACATAGGTTCTTCATATTTATACTCTTCTCCCAAATGAGAAAACCTATTTGAGATAGAAACATTATCTGTTTAGTGAGTATTGACCTATCTCTGAGCATTATATGAATTTTTTTTGTCATACTTCAACCTTAAGTACACATATTTATAGAAGAAGTTAGAATAGTGAAAATAGTATCCATAAAAACTATTTCTATATAAGATGTAGGATATGAAATCGATCTCATTTGTTGACTTCCTAGATCTTCCCTATTAAAATAGATCCATGCCTCTTTGCAATATGAATTGTTATGGCCCATATATCTATAGAAATGACACTTGATGAGATGAAATGTCTTACCACATCTACTTGTCCCCATGCCTTCTTCCTTAGGAAAATAGTTTGACTAAATGTCATTTCTGTACACTCAATAATAATCTTCAGTTCTCCTATTATTTTGATTTAAGGGTTTCATTTTCAGCTCTTCCAGTGAATTTTCAACATGATAAAATTTTAACATGCCTTTATTCTAGTCCACTTTATTTGTAGCATTTGAAATTTCAGCATCACAAAAGATTCCACTATTTCCAATGCATGTGGGTCTTTGATCACTCAAAAACATTTCAACTCCATAAAAACCACGTTTTTCTCTCTCTAATAGCTCATCATCCAAGAACCTTCCAAATGTTTTTTTTTCTTCTTTGCTTCTTTTGAATTTGATTCACTTTTGTATTTACTCTTAAGAGTAACAACATCTTCTTCAAGTCCCTCAATGTTTTGGACTTCTCTTCCAGTCTCGAGGTAAGGTCATTGATCACCTTGGCCTATACTTTGATTATAAACTTTAGTTCCACGACATCGTCTATGATTTCAAGTATTGAGGATTGAACATTAAATATTTCTTCTAGTAATTCAATTTCAGCTTCATGTTGATCAACATATTCTAATGATTCTTCCACAATTGTTTTCCACTTGTTGCATCTCTTACATTTATTCTCAATCTTACCAAAATAATCCTTAGGTTTCAACTGGGGATTGACATTAGTTGTCAACTAATTTTCTCCATCTTTATCTTTTGATGGTTCTGAATTTTCAATGGTATCCATCATGGAGGTGTGGTTCTCAGTATTAAATTATGGTTCTTCTTCTTCTTCACATTATTCAATATCATCATCTTCCTCTTTACAGAGTAAACTCTTCTTTTATAATTTGTTTCTAGATTTGAAGTATCCCTTTTGTAAAAACCATTTTTGAGGCCTCTCTATGTTTTCATCTTCACTTTATTCATCATGAAACTATGTTGAGCACTGAGAAGAAATGTTGCCAACACTTCCACAACAAAAACAATCTAGAGGTAACATACCTTTAAATTTCTCTTCTCCATTCTTTTATTTCATGGAAATGAGTTAAAGAATTTCTTTTTCCTCATTATCTTCACCACCACTATATTTTTAAATTTTTAGTTTTTCAATTTATTTGAATGCTATTTTTTTACTTACATGGGTCGTAGCATCTTCTGGTTTGACTCTCATCTCATATTCCACAAGGCTACTAAGAATATCATCTAGAGAAAGTTTGGAAAGATCCCATTCTTCAATGGATAAAATATTTTCATTGTGAAGGGGTGGAATTCTTCTCAAGATATTCTTTACAATATCAATGTCATTCATTTCTTTTCCAAGACCTTGAATTACCCCTACCACCTCAGTAATTCAATTGAAGAAATAATCTTTCTTCTCATCAGGATGCATCTTTATGTCTTCAAACCTGTTGTGAAAGACTTGAAGTCTTTCCTCCTTCACTTTGTTGCCACCATCATATATATTTTTCAATTTTCTCTCCAATTGAATTGGAATATGTGCAACTAATCACATTTATAATGATATGATTAGAAAGAGATGCAGTGAGACCGTTCTATATTTTAGCATCTGCATTAAGAAATTTCCTATATATATCAGTCATAGACAACCCTATCGAATCAATGACTTGTATTCCTTGTGCAGTAGAAAAAAATATATCCATTCCAAGAGATCTATGATGAGATCTCATGATGTTCTTCCAAATCTTATTGTTACCTCCATCGAAGAGGGGGAATCCCTTAACAGTGACGGAATTTTTTAGGATAGCAAAGGATTGATTTAACACCATAAACCTTAATCCATTGATAACACTTGAAGGACCCCAGAACACCCTAAGAGAGGAGGGGTGAATTAGGGTGTCAAATGTTTCTTTTAAACTAATGGATCTTGTTCCCTCATTGGTAGGAACCTATTAAACTTGTGAGAAAAACATATTCAATTATATGAAACTATAATTTTACTTGATTTTCCACAAAGGGATACATATAAGGATCATACACTAGTAGTGTGTTGGTTATACCAAAGTCCACTAATCTTAACTAGTTTTGGATTAAAACCATTTGGCCATAGTCACTCTATTTCAGGCACACATTCTTTAAAAAACTGCATGGATATCTCACTGCATCCATTGGATCACTTCCGTTGGATCCCCCTAGCTCACTACTCTAAGAGAATTCTAACCCATTTTATCGACTTGAAGGATACGTAAATGGCATATAATTGGATCATTCCTCCTCAATTGTACATGGATGCTCTATTGAAGTCTCTTTTTCATCCACAAATGTATATAAAATTTTTCCAAATTGGTAGGTTATGGAAATTACTTTCGTAAACTGATTTGGTCACTTTATAGGATTCATGGAGTGTTTTTTATACCACCTTACCTCCTCCGCATACTATGTAAAAGCTATGGTTTGTGGATCGCCTCTCCACAAGATGTCACTATGTTCTAACTATACAAACTACCTCTGTGTATGACATCTACAAACTGAACTTGTATACTGCACCAACAAACCTCCTTCCGCAAATAGCCCCTACTCTACATACTTCCTCTACTCTATTGACAACCCTTATTTCTCCACGTACTGCCTGACTCCATTGTGTACTTTGAGAGATTCTTCTATGAACTACACTCTCTTTTGGGGACTATTCTATCCTATGCAGATTATATCTTTGTATTCATTTTTGCCTTCCCATAAACAAATCTGGACTTCCCCAAATTCCTCCTGGATTTTTAATCTAAGTTCTATGTGATAAACGAAGGGGATCACTGGTCCTTATATAGGAAAAATGGATCTAAAAAATCCTCTAATAAAAGATTTACCAAATATTTTATTTGGAACATCCTCAACCACATTCCACTCCTATCATGCGAGTTGTAGCTATCCCACGAACCTCTAACCTACTGCATACCGCATGTCACCATCCACATACCTTCTCCAAGAACTAATTTTGGTACCAAAAATAGATCCACATACCATTCCCAAGATCTTGTACATCGTCTGCGAACCGTTCCTAGACATTGAATGTGGTTCATGTCCTAGGATATATGATTCCCTTCCTTTTCCAATTTTATTCATCTTTCTTCATTTTGTTCACTCCTGTTAAAAAATTCTCTATTTTGAGGTTCAAAAATTTGGAAAAAATAGGGAAACATTGTCACAATCAATACTGCTTTCAGCCTTAACCGTATGACCATATTCTTTGCAAACACCCTGGTCATCCATGTGCAGATTGACAACAAACAGAAACCATACTCCATTTTTATCCATGAATATCTCTAGTTCTAAGACATAGGTTATTATAGAGGGTAATTCCTCACATTTCATGAGATTTTTATACCCCGTGTGCTATTTTACA
This sequence comes from Viscum album, assembly GCA_963277665.1. Lineage (NCBI taxonomy): Eukaryota > Viridiplantae > Streptophyta > Magnoliopsida > Santalales > Viscaceae > Viscum > Viscum album. The sequence continues at coordinate 1,029,785,709 of OY728126.1, forward strand.
ACCCATGGCCTACTTGAGGTGGGAATGAAGGGTTCATTATCTCTATCCCCTCATTGCATTATCTTTGGAGGGAGGGGGTCATTACAAATTCAAGAAAAGTAATGAGATGACCATAGAGAATGTCTATAAAGAATAAGAGGTGGATGAATTCATGTCAATTATTTCCTCAAATATACAAAGGGGGAAAGTAATATATAAATGTAAACTTCTAATTTCATGATTTTGTTATGGAAAGGATGGATATCTTGAATCAAGGTGACATAGATGTTTTAAGATGATGATTAGGATGAAGATAAAATTCCTATTAGTAATTTTTCATTAAATTTTAAATATTATTAAATAATTAAGTAAAATTTTTTCAAGAAAAAGAACCTTATTTCTATAGAGAATCATAGTTTTGAAGAGACTCGGGTATAATAATTTAAATACTACAAAGATCACAATGAAAATTACATGGTGGTAGTGGTGGGAAATTCTAAGGTAATTGAAGATAGTGATAATGAATAATGATAATTGGAAGATGGGTTGATATCCTAGATTAATTAGATATTGATATCGAGAAGATAAATATTATTAGATCAAATTAAATAAAGAAAATAGATTGATTCATGATGATAAACTCCATATAATGTAGTTGGAAGGAGATAAGTATGAGATGATTGAAAATATTAAGTCTTCAATGCTAGAGAACTAAAAAAGGTCATTGATTACAATATCAAAGTTAAAGAATAGAAAATATTTTTTGATGGTTTGACTAAAAAAAGAAATATCAAATCAAACATATTAAATAAATTAACGATAATGTTATTTTCTTATGAATAAAAGTAAAATATCAAGACAGACTCTAGACTCCTAATGTGAAATCAGGAAACTAGATCACTCATATAGAAATGAGGTGGATGTAGAGCACAAAGGTCTAGTAAAATAGAACAAACAATCATATCTAAATGAGAAGTTTGGTATGTGGCTTGATCTCAAATAAAAAGATATAATGATTAATTTCAGACAACATGTTCCCACTCTGAGGATGAAAAATGATTTGGGTATATAACAAAATCAGAAGGTCTGGATAAACCAAATAAAAAGCAACCATGCAAAAAAACATAGGAATACACATTGTATCATGTGTTATTGTTGTGGAAACATGAGAAATTCTAAAAATGTATGTTCTATAATAAAATTTAACAAGCGAAACAAAATCACCCAGACATAGTTCAATAATACTTGGATTATTTTTATGGTATTTATTTATAGTGTAGAGGATTCGAACCATGATTATATATTTCTGATCAGAAGTGAAAAAGAATATATCAAATCATACACAAATTTATCAAAAGAAACAAATCAGGGAATCATAATATGAGATGAAAACAAAAAAAATTGATTTTTATATCTTTAATATGATGTTTGTTCATCATACATTGAGGAAGATCCAGTGTACCATTCAACTAACATTGTTAAGTCAAAGAAATGGATAAAAAAAATAAGAGATTTTATTAGGTAGTGGTTATGGAGATTCCATTCAATGCATCAAATCGTACTAGAATATTTATAATTTATATTAGATTCACCCCCATGTGATGGTAAATAAGGATCTAGTGATAGGCATTAGATACAACATTGAATGTGTCATTAAATTTTTAAATGATGATGGCCTTAAGATTATTGGATTGATGAAATACATGATTGGGGGAAAAGATATGAAATGGGTTGATTTATTGGTTGTTAATGGTCTCATTCACAACTTGGTTTGTGTTAGTCAACTATGTGACTTGAGTCATGCTATAATAATTTCTAAGAAGTTGTGTATCATCAATGAAAAAGATGGTGTATTTGTTTTTAATGGAAAGAAACCAATGGGGAATCTTTTTCCTATGAGTGGAGAGTAACATTTGTACTTTTTATGCAATAAGGATGAAAACAGGTTATTGTATAAACAATTTTTCCAATTTTTCCATTTTTAACAATCCTTTTAATATCTAGTAAAATAAAATAGAGAATGATATCTCCCAAGGATATCATGTGATCGTACTCACACATGTGATTCTTGTCAACTAGGAAATATCATTCAATAGACATAATATGAAAAAAATAATAAAATTTAATATATTGATTGAATTGGTGAATTTTGGTTTTTTGGATATATATCACCAGGATACATTGACATGAAGAGGTATTATGTTATTTTCTTTGATGATTTCTATAGGATTTCCTAGTAATTTTTATTTTCCTATAATTATAATGTGCTCAATTTCAATACAAAATATCAAAGGGATCATGAAATGATGCTTGTAAATATGTTTTTGAATTTATGAGCTGACAATTATATAGAATTCACAAACTCCCAAATGGATTATTATCTCTATAAATATGGGATAAGGCACCAATTTTCAACAATGATAAATTTTCATCAAAATTTAGTGTTTGGGAGTAGAAATTGTAACATAAACAAAATAGATACAAAAATCCTTATTAAAAAGGACCTTCTATAGATATTTTTTGAAGGAAACGATCTTTAAGATAGTCTATATTCTTAATAGTTCTTTTTTATTCCTACATAAAGAAAAAAATCATATGATAAATGGTAAAGAAAAAATAAAACATAAAAATAATTTTGAATATTTAGAAGTTAGAGTTTTATTCTCAATAAAGAAAAAACATGGAACATTTGGATCCTATAGAGATGTGGTGATATTCATTGGCTACCTAGGAAAAAATAGAATCGTATTAATGATTCAATAAGAGTCTAAGAAAAGTTGTTAAATGTAATTATGTTATTGTTGTGTAAAATGAACTGAGTATTCAAAATTTAGTGTACGGTATCGTAATGATTGTGATTAGGAGTTAAGAAAATTAGGGAGAGTAAAAGTGTAAAATGACCATTGAGAAGAAAATAAAAATGATTATCATGATAAAGTTAGATCAGAATCTTCACATAAGATAAAGAGTAGAGTTGAAATTGATAGATATAACATCAATGGAGATTTGAAGATCCATCTCAAACATGGAGAATGAAGTTTCTACCAAAATCATCCCATCAATCATAGGTAGAGATTAAATTTTTTAAGAAGAGGGTAGGTATGAATATTTGGTTCATTCTATGAATGAAGATCTTGACAAAACAAAAAAGAACTAAACAGGAGAAATTGATTCTAGGATGATAGATTGAAATGTTATCAAGACAAAATTGATCTTTTGGAACAAATTTAATGAATATGACTTGGTAAATTGAAACAAATCATGACTGGTGTCCAAGGGATACTCCTAATTTTAGGGAATCTATATTGATTTGATTTTTTTAGTTGCAGTCTGGGTGATTTTATTTTAATATTCTTGGATACAGTAGTGAAAAAGAAATTAAATATTTTCTAGATGGATATAAAATATAAATATCATAATGGGTTTCTGTTGAAATAAGTATACATCAAATAGTAAAATGATTTTATTATTCGTAAAGTTGATAAAAAAGTTTGTTTTCTGAAGAAGGATTTATATGGACCGAATTAGGATCCAAGAGAATAGTATTCAATACTTGATCAGTATTTTAATAAGAATAGTTTCCAATGTGGTGGAGTTGACTACAATATATATGTCAAGAATAAGAGTAATAAAAGAATGATGGTGATGGTGTATGTCGATGACATAATCTTTGGTGGATCAAAATAAGCATAGTGCAAACAATTTTAAGTATTCATAAAATGAGTTTTAGAAATATCAATGATTAGAGAGTTGAAATTTTTCCTTACATTATTGGGGATTCAAGGAAGTAATGGAACATTAATTTATCAATAAAATTATTACAATTTGGTTCTTATATTATTTATAAGGGATAATTCTAAGGAAATGAAAACCTTATTGGATACCAAGATGAATTTTCATCAGATAATGAAGGAAAATCAGTCAATTTCACTAAATAGAGGCTAAATTTTGGGAGAATATTGTGCATAATATTGGCACGACCCAACACTATGTTTTCTACATTCTATGTGCATCGTATCAAAGTAATCATAATGAAATATACTTGGAGTTAAAAAAATAATTTGTTATATCATGGGAATAATGGATTTCTATTTTTTGTATAATGAAAAATCTCAGAGATAATTATTGAGTTATATTGATATTGATTAGGCAGGTTTATCATATGATAGAAATTTGATGTCAGGTGGTGAATTATTTCTTGGTGTATTGTTAATTTCATAGCTATGTAGGAATAATGAAAACATATCAATAAGAATCATTGAATCTGAATATATAAAGGCCACTCAATATTTCACATTGTTATTGTTGATGTAGTATTAACATGAGGATATGGGAGTCTAAATAATTTCACCGTTCATAATCCAATATGATAATTAATGTGAAATAAATCTTATCAAAAAGCATGTCCATCGCTTCTAAACAAAGTATATTGAAATCAGGTATAAATTTTTCAAGTAGTAGGTAGATCATAGTATTTTTAGGTCTGATTATGTGCCTACATAACTATTGAATGTAGATATTTTGATGATAGTCATACCTAAGCTACCATTTGGATGTCATCAACGGGATCATTGAGTTCATTCAACTCCCTGGTGTATAGTGTGTTGTTTCTTATACATTGATATGTGGTCTTTAATTTTAGGGATAAAAATGGAGTGACCATTGGATTTATTGACAATAGGGGAGAAGTTGTGTTCATGAATGGGTGATAATCTAATAAGGGTAGAGAAACAGGGAAGTGTGAAGACTTCAATTTGATGGTGTTAAAGATGTTTATTCAAAGTAAATATGCCACGATTCTCTTATCATTGGTGCTTATGGTAAAAGAAGTTACCTGATGGGTTCTATGTGAGGTTGAATAAGTGTTCTTTGCAAAATGGTTCTATTTAAAAGATACAGTGACCTTATTTTTCATGAGAGATTATAGAGTTATTATATTGTAAGGGCAGAGTTTTTCAAAAGGGTGATTCAAGTATGAATTGATTCATTAATGATATTTGTATTATAATCTTGTTTCTTAGGCCCAATATGGATTATTTTGGATAACAGTATGTGTTTAAGAAATATTTGGTCACTATATGGAGTCACATGGTTTGAATTATGGTTAAAGAAGGATGTATGAAAATATATTTCAATGTGGTAGTGAAAGAATGATTAAAGTGTTATCAAATAGTGAAGAGTTTTCAACAAACTCAAAGGAAGGATTTTTGGTAAAAATCATTCAAAGAGACTCTATAGTGTTTTTGGTTTGATTATGATCACTAAAAAGGTTGGATAGAAAGTGCTGTTGTAATGTGATGGCATGATTCGTATCATATTTTTTTGAAAAATCTCCATGATAGAGGAATAGAATCCCTATAATCTGTATATAATGTTGTGTGTATTAGGGGGTATAATTTTCTAATTTTTTCCAAATTTTTGGTTTCTAAAATATGGAGGAAGTGAAAATATTTTTTTAAGGGGATATTTTTGTGCAAATTCAAAAGTTGATTGAAAAGGGTGTAGGGGATCTTGGATTTTGTGTGCAAGTGAAAATTTGAGTCCAATCATTATATTACAAATAAGGAAAGTATTGTGTGAAAGTTCTAAAATTTAATTCAAGACTGAGTTTTTTGACACAGATAGAGTTCAACAAATCTGTGAGATACAAATCAAAGATGTGCGATAAAAAATAGTTACACGATAAATGTTCATGTAAAATCATTATACTTCATTGATTAAATAAATTTTTGTGTTGAATAAATTAACTCAAGTAATTATCATTATGGGTTAGCCAAATATATAAAAAAGACAGTACCCCCATATTATTTTAGTATCTCAATCCTTAGATAATTTCATCATTTTGATTCATTTAATAGTTTCATGAAGTTATTTCTTGGGTGAATTAGTGACTTAAACATTAACAGAACACAGAAAGGGACATGTGTCTCTATGACGTGGATTTCCATGAATTACTGGGAAGTTGTTTGAATGTGGGAGTTTCTTAAAAAATCGGAACATTGCATTAAATTTAAAATATAAAAATGAACTAAAAATTTGTATGAAAGTGGGAGTTCTACGACAAAATAAAAAGTTCCATAAAAGTATTAGTTATTTGAAAAATTAAAAGGTTGTGTGAATTTTTTGAAAGTTTTAGAAAAATTATGAAAAGGTTTTTTAAATTTGAAAATTGTAAAAATAAGAAGTAATTTCCAAAAAAAATATATTTTAAAGTGGTATTTATCAAGTAGATGGAATTTAATCATCATGATTCATCAAATTCTAAGTAAAAAATAATTATTCAAGTGATAAACATAATAATATTATGAAGAATTAGTGAGAAAACATAATTTGAGAGAGCTATGAGATTCAAAATTTTAATTTCTAGTGAACTAGGAGGGACAATGAGTCTGCTCTAAAAATTTTAACAAAAGTTCACATTAGTATATTTGGTACATATTCACAATTCAATTGTATTCCCCTTAGATATACCAAGTGTGGGTGAACTAATTAAAATTCTTTCTTCTCATTCCTGTTTTCATTTGTGCTCATACATTACTTCCGGAAGAGGTTGAGAATATTTTTTTGTTTAATAGTGTAGAAATATCCAAATGAGGGAGAATTGTAATCTATCATACCCTAGTTCACCCCCTCCTCAATTCATTTTTCCTAATAGTTCAAAAAAATTAATAATAATAAAATTGTAGTGAAACATAAATATTGATTGATAAGAAAATAGTTTCAGAAAAACATACCCACCATCTGATAATTTATATGATGACTAATAAAAATTAAAATAGAAAAAATAGCTATACTAAGCCCGCTAATGAAACAAAAATCAAAATTTCATTGGATATAAATCATAATCCAAATCCTTATTATCTTTATCACCAATACCAATATCATCAAAAGCATCATTTTCACAAAAATTGAGACTAATGGAGTTATTACCTAAATCCTTATGTATAATTGGTATTTATTAGCTTGTATTATATTGTATGATATTGTGATATCATGTGGTAGAATATTAATGGAGATAAGGGATATTATATGCTTTGGTTTAGAATATAGTAGGGTATGATAGAGTAATATTGCACTATTTCTCTAACCATATAATATTATATGGTATGGGGATATCATAAGTATTTTGATATGTTAATAATATTCAATGATTGATAATATTATAGTATAATGTTAAAAATTATCATTTGGGATTTCTTTTATATTTTCCACTATTACTATTTGCATTTCAATTGATAAAATTGTTAAGTGAATATTAAATTCATTTATGTGTTAAATAAATTTATGTAATACTAGTAGAAAATTTGTTGAATTACATAAAAAATTTGGAAACACTATTTTAAGTTCTTGAATTCTTAGGCAGCGGCCCTGAGGAATATATAAATAGGTTAATCAATGAGATTACTGTGTAGGCTCTATATCAATTATTTTCAAGTTGAAACCCTCTTTACCTCCTTCCTTTACATATTAGTTACTAGAATTCTTTAATAATAATTAGGATCCTACCTATGTTTGAATGGATTCATAAACCAGTGGATACCTTTAGAGGAAGGAGTCATTTAGATACTTCTAAGTGATCTTCATCTAGTGAATGGATGAAAATATGAGGTTTCCATCTTCGATGAATAATACATTATTTAATTTATATTATTCTTGGTTCTGATTTAAAAAAAATTATTATCTTGGGTATGATTTCTAAGTGTCCTATTTGTAATGGATATAATTTATTTGGTCCTAAGAAACTCATCAATGTTATCATACAAAATGCTAAAGAGTGAACTAATTTCTAGGATCCCTCATTCATGAATGTGTAATTATGCGGGGAAATCTACCCAATGTCTCCATTGTTGATGAAAATAGTATCATAGAACAAATAATTAGAGAATTGGAGTACACTAATAGGTATATATTTATATCATGTTGGACATGTTTCAACAATCTGTTAGTGTCATTACCTTCTATGGTTTCAAATCAATGATTAGATATTTTAAAACACAAAACTAAAATAAATAAAAATTCTAACACATAGAATACGATATGAGTTCCATGAGGTTAATCCAATGAGTAAAAGGTTTATATTATTGAACCGTTTTTATTTTTCTATGATATCATAATACTAAACTATGTAAACTCTAAAAACAATAGGTGTGAATAAATGGGAATGAATCCAAAAAGGATTAGAAGGAAGTAAGGGAGTCTACATTCTAGGATAGTGGTTCAGAGAAGACAATTTAATTTCACATATGAGATTAATATAATCAATTAGCTAAAATAATTATTATACTATCTATCATATCCTCAAATACTTAATGAGAAAACATAGAATAATCTAACCCTCTCTCAAGGTAACTCTATAACCACCATAAGGTAATTAAAATCAATCTCAAAATGGATGGGGAAGTAATGGCCATCTCTCTCTCCCCCACTCCCCTAAATTTCAATGTTTATCCACCCCTAGAATCTCCCATATCACTAGGATCCTAGGTATTTTGATAATTCTTATGTATTAAGGTAATAGTAATAAAAATATGAAATCCCCATAAACAAATAAGATTTATTGTGATAGATACACACCCCATTCATTATACTCACCTCTCTCATGACTCCTATCAACTAATAATCACTCCCATTAATATGAAGTAATTATAAATCAAGGAATAGGTAATAGAAAATAAAAGTGTTTAAAATAATAGAGAACTTAATTTTATTGATATGGGTTTGCCTCACATGAATTCCAATGTTACAATGAAAAATATGAGGAAAATAGACCCTAAAAATGTGAACATGAAAGTTGATGATGACCCTCCTCCATCCACTATCACTTTGGTTGTTGGATTAAAATATTCTAATAGGCTAGGTAACCTCACATCAGATGAGAAATTCCCCCTTATGAACATTATCCTTCCCTAATATTTATAGACAAAAGAATATTCTTGTATCTAATTTCATATCTCCCCAATCTTCTCCTCTATATTGAAAATATATTCTAAATTTTAAAACTCCTTTAAAATTTCTCATCATCCACATGTTATCCCCCATTTATCTAAAAAAATATATATCATTTATTATCCAAGAGAGAGATGAATGTTTGGGAGTATATCAACATATATCTACTACTTATCTTCTATCTATTTTGAATTATCCTTTTCATCTCTAGTGAAATAATTTTTCCCGTGTCTTCCATTGTTATGTGAACTTGAACTCCAAAAATATATTCTTAATCCTCATGTTCATTACATCCATATGATACTATCAAAAATAGTTTATATTACATGCATGAAGTGAAATTAAAAAATTTCAATATCTATACTGATTTATAATTTTTTGCATGGAAAGGGTCTTTGCAGTGTATAAAATCACCTCTACTTAATCTCCTTTTGTATTCTTGAATGGTCTAAGTCATAGTATGTTATCCATGGTTGAAGCCTCATTCTCAACTCAAAACATTGTTACTATAAAATTCAAGTGCTCTATAATGTAACTAATACCCCATGTAATATCTTCATCATTGTTTTTTCAATTAATCCCTTATATGATGTAAATAATATTCCATAATTTAGTCACCTTCATGATAAAATTCTTCACTACATCATACCATTGAACAATAGTGCTTCCATGTCGCATCATCAATTTTAAGATAAGTATATTCAAGATCCTATAATTCAAGCTACAACATGGGGCATGGAAAATATCAATATTATAGTGCATTATGAACTTATGGATTATCAGTTTTGGTAGGTTTGTGAAATATATTTTATGGTGATGGTGCAACATGTGTGTATGAGAGAGATTGTTCCAATCACCTGAGATGAAACTATTTCGGAAAGTGGTACAATACACGAGATAAGAATATACCACATCAGAAATGAGGGTTGATATTTAGCACTTACTAATATATTCATCTCCATCTATGGATCAAAACGGTCTAGGCCTAGTGCTGGAGGACTCATAGTTTTCACTAGTGCCACCTCACATCGTTGAGACTCTCCTCCTACATCTGTACTGCAACACCCTAGGTTTTAATGAATTATTTTTTCTGAATAAAGTAAAATTATTTTATTGATTGTGTTGCAAGATTAACCAAGTTATTATTGATTTATATGTAACACCATGTTAATTTTTACTACATGAAACACTAATTTTATCTTATGATACAAAAAACACTATGTTAGACTTATGTTACATACAATACTGAGTTCCTTTGATAGCTTCTGTTACATGTGAGACCGAGTTTTACCGAACTAAATTATACTATTAATAATATTATTTAATATAAAAGTTATCACACAACCATTGGAATAGAGGGAATGAATAAGATCATCTAACTATTTAAAATATTTAGTTATCACATGTTAATTAGTTATCTGTTTATTAAAAACATTGAAAATAAAAAGAAGTGTGCTTTGAAAAATAACATCTTTTCTTAAAGATTATTTTATCTTGTTAGGAACAAATAATTCAAAATTAAATTTTTTTCCACTTTTATAAAAAAAATTGGGAAAATAAAATTTTTTTTTTAAAGAGGAATAAAAAAATTATCTTAGAGTGATTTTCTTTATATTTTTGAGAAGTTTCATTTTATGGTGAATTGTAAAAAATATTAAATTTTACTTGAAAAAATATTTTATTTAAATAAATTAAAATGTAACATTATTTTTTTAATTTTGTTAAAGTAAAATTATTTCACTTATATATACATTAATAAAATTTGGGTAATTGTAATAATTCTCATATATAAATTAGAGATAAAACCTTTGTAAACTTTTGAACATTTTCTCATTAAAAACTCACATTCTCGTCATGTTTGTGGAATTAGTTTTAAATTTATTTTTTCACATATATGAATGAAATTTGGAAAAAAAATTATTTAATATTTGGAATAATAATAATTTATAATTTATAATAAAGACAAATTAATCTTTTAACATAATTTTGAGTGAATGTAGTTAAAATTAATCATGATGATTAAGAGAAAAATGAGATTAAGAAGAGAATAAACATTAAAGTTAAAGTGGAAATTACCACTAAAATTTTCTTCTTTTATTGATATTTTCTATTATTTATGCCAATTTACATGGGAAGACTTGGGTGGAATTAACTATTTAAAAAAATTACAAGAGTGACACTCACCCCCTAATAAAAGGCCGCCACCTCTTTCCCTCTATTCATGGCTTCAAAACCAATTGGTTCTTCCAATGCATGATCAAATAACTTATCAACTTCCCCCATATCATTCTAGAAGCCTTATGTTTGGAATAATTTCAATCATGGAAGGCCATTGGTGGAAACCAAAAGTGAGATACCTGAAGAAGAGGTAGTGTTCATCAATGTATGTTTTTGTTCTATTTCTTCTTCAAACCCCTTAAATTGTTTTTATATCATATTTATATAATATCATAATTATATTAAATATACATATACCATTATAGGTTTAGTTTTTTACCTACAACCACACAAAATTTCATCAAATGGGTTATGCAATAATCACTTGTCTGTACAGAGGACTATCTCCTTGTAAACCGATGCCATTCTTTTTTCCATTACCTCCTTTATAGGTTGAGAATAATTATGGAAATAAAATTTATATATGATATATATGATATTTAAGATTTTATTAGGATTCAAGGTTTTTATATCATACCTTCATGATTTCTATTTTTTGGGAACATGATAAATCCATTCGTGTGCACTGTGGACTACCACCTCGTGAAGCGATGTGATTAATTCATGATTTACATGGAATGTATTAAATATGGATTTAATAAAAATATTTTATATAATGACATAATAATTCTATTTGAATTATAATATATGTATATATATCATTCCCCTTTATTTTTTTTCAATATGATAAGAATATGGAAACGACATTCATGCCTAAGTAAGGCCTACCATCTCTATGAACGGTGTATTCCATTTCCGGTTATTATATATTATGGATTATTATAAATAAATATTTAATGAATATATATTATATTTATATAATGTTTTAAATTATGGATATGATGAAACCAAGATCTAATTAAGAGAACCCAAAACAAATTAGTTAAAAATCAAAACATATACTAAAACAAATTAGTTATTACCACAAACATTACTTTAATTTAACACCCCAATCTTCCATGGTATGCCTTTTTTTTAATAATACAATAGCATGTGTTGTACGCAACTTCGAGTTCTAACACACACAACAACCAATCAAACTAATTGTTATGAATAGTAATACCCACTTTTTAAAATATTGAAAAAATTTATCTTACAAAATGGACTTCATTTTTGGATTTGGAATATCAAAAATTAGCCTAGGGTGAATTTTTTGTATTTTTCTGAAAACTTTCAATTTTTGATAAATAGTGAAAAAACACTCTGTTATAGTTTAAAAACGAATTTTTATTTAAATAATTATTTATTTTATTTAAATTTAATTAAGTTCAAAATAGATACATAATACCTATATAAGTTCAATGTAATTCATTGGAGTTATTTTAGAATAATTTTAGATATATAAAAATCTTATTGAACTTTTCACCCTCTTTTACCCACCTCCTATGAGAATTTGGAAATTCACATAAAACATAATTTTACCACTTCTGTGAGTGGAATTTCGAAAATCTGAGAGTCACAGTTAATATCAAGGAGTAAATTGTGCTTCAATAAGATAAAAATAATTTTTGGTGAATAGTAACATTTTACTTTTAGTTACCACGGTTTAAACTAAATAGGGTAATTAAGGGTAAAATGATATTAATATTACCCTAACACATGTCCTAATTCTCTTAGACAATGGTATCTCGACCAAAAACAACATTAGGAATAAAATATTATCATTTAGGTCCACTTGGAATAGATTAGGACATTTATTATTATTGTGTTCAAAGAAGATTTAAAAGATTTAAAATCAAAGTTTAATTACTAAAACATTTTTAATATAAGGTTATACATAAGATAAATTCTATTATAAATATTAATTAGAAAGATAAAACTATTTCAAACATAATTGTATTTTTTTATAATTTTTATCCATTTAATAAGTTAATTTATTTATGACATAATGGTGATGCAGTAATTACCAAATTAATGAAATATTAAACTAATTGATATTATAAATAACAAAATAAATGTAATTTGAGACTTTTTATGAATTCCACTAATTTTATAGGTTAATATGAGATATTATGATTGGTTATATTAATTTTTTTTGAAGTAATAATGCTGTTATGAAATTATCAAAAACAAAATACCCAATAGTCTCAAAATTGACATAAAAGAGTTTTTAAAATAAACATTCTATTATTTATTGATATTATATTCCAAAAAATCTACGGTTCGGCCAAAGGACATATATAATTATAGGTGTGTTATAAAAGGACCACTTTGGGGTATCTTAGAGGTATATAGTAAGTTTATTAACTATATAATATATAAATACAAAGAGACATGGTAAATGTAAAACTATTTAACTAAGAGTTAAATATAAATAATAAGGTTAATATAGTGACCCAAACCTGTCTAAAATATATTGGATGAAAGTATTTCTACCTTTAATTCCATTAAATTTCAAATAATCCACTTTAGAGCCATTAGAAACTGAATATGAATTTATTGTAAAATAATATTTCTAGCATTTCCAAAGGTTCCCCTCACCCCTCTTATAAAAGGGAACTCCCCCTTCTCTATAATTCACACCTTCAAAGTATTTTGGCTCAACCAACCCCTTCCCAAATATTCTCTCAACTTCCCTAACTTAAACCTAGAAGCCTTAGTTTGATTAGAAATCCAACCTAAGGATCCCTTTTGATCAAATCAAAAGGAAGAACCCGAAAAAAGAAGTAATGTTTTGGCCACTCTATTTCAAGTTCCTTACTTCTTCAACTTCTTCTTTCTTTGTTATTTACATTATAAAATAATAAATCCAGTATCTACTATATACTTTGATGTTCTTATAAATATGGTATAACCATATTCAGTATTCTATCCATCCCTTGAATGACATGTCACCATACGTGCGTACGTACGGCTTACCATCTCCATATCATGGTGTAACTGTTATTCAATACATAATTATTTGGATTGGTATAATAATGATGTGTAATTCATGAAAATTTTAAATATAACATGATAATTATACTTTATATATTATACACCACCCAATTATATATTATTTTAAAATCAAAATAATGATATTGTCTCTCGTGCGTACGTACGGACTACCATCTCCACGAACGCGATGAGATTCATTCCCCATAGTATCCATTCAAGAATAGTTTTCATTCTATGGTTAAAAATAATGTTTAAAGACTTAATATCATTCTGGATATGAATATGATACAACCTATCCATAACAAACACGGCTTACATAACAAATTATATGAAGGAAACTGAATCAGTTAACACCCGAAACAACGATAATACAAAGATATTACTAACAAAGCAATGTTAAAAGATCATATATGATATCATATTAATGTATATGAGTATTGAATAATTTAATAATTATTATTTCACAATTATACAGGAGGTTAACCTACCATAAACCATGGAAAAGTACAAGGTGGGGGTTTATTTCACAATCTCTTCATTATCTAAGGTTGTTTATACGTAATTATCTACTTGGACCTCTTTATCATCCACATCCATGTTTCTTAAAAATTTATTTCAAATCATTCTTACTATTTTATAGACTATGGGTTAAATTCATTTATACCCTTTTTACTTTTTATAAGATGTTTATAAATGAATCTTTCCATCGTTTTCCAAACAAGTTCTTTTTTAACCTTTTCGAAAAAATTAAGGTAAGAATGTCTTTTTTTAACTTATACAGTGGGTGCGGATATTTTCCGCCGTTATAAAATCATTGAAGCTTACCTTACAATATTATAAGAATCTTTTTAAATTAAATGTTTTACTTAAGTGGCTTTTAAATGATTTCAAAAAAAGATATATTTCTTTCAAATAGTTGTGATTTCATCTATGTCAACATCCTTTGAGGAATTTTAAGCTTATTTGAAGTTGATTTATTAGGATTCAAAACTTCCATATAGTATTGAAGGTTTTTGTGATATGTTTGACTGTGGATGTGTTATTTTTATACAAATCATGGTTTATGGATAAAGTATTGACTTTTCGTATTCTAGTTTTAATACGAATGATTATGTTAGGTTTAAACCTGTTTATATGAGGAATGCATTGGACTTAATAAGTGACGGGTGGAGCCCGCTATAGCTCCTCGATGCATCGGTAGGTCTCATGAGACAAATTAGTGTTTTGGTACAAGGACTTGAAAAAATCTTATTTGTAGTCTTGGCATAAGGCCTTGACTATGTGGTTATGATAGTCTGGCATTATGCATTCCATCATTATGAAAGTGGTTATTGATATTGCATGTGATTATTTGACTAGAAGAATATCCATGTGAATAAGTAAATGGAATTATATAATTTTATTTCTTCCATATTATGCTGAAGTTCATGTTTAAAAGGATTTTGTTATAATTATACATTGCCTTAAATATTTATGCTTATTTATGAAAGTTTATTCTATATTGTTATCCTTACTAGGCATCTGATCTCATCCCTTTCTATGTTTTATTTTTTCCAGGATGTGAAGAAGTATTTTATGAATGACCTGCAGGGATAGTATGAGGGGATATGAGTGTGAACTACGGTAACTATGTTGTTGTAGTTTTCATTTTATGATGTAATGTAAAAATTATGAATGTATCTAGTGATTCCAAGTGTACTAAACTAATCGGTCTTTCGAGACTTGGTCTTTTGTGACCATGCCAATGTTATGTAATAATGCACCGACTCTGGGTAACTAGGGTCGGGGCGTTACATTAACATGAAATTATTAATAAACAGTTAATAAAAGGTTATAAAAAATCATATATGGTATGATATATATGAATATGTTTCATTAATAAACTTTTAATAAATTTATATTTATTATATTTGTGGTCGAATGAGTACGAATCATGTTAAGTCATAAGGTAAGGGGAGATCTAGTCTTACTTTTATTTCTAAGATAATTTGGCCATATTCACCACTCACAACAATTTTTGGTGTATATATTTCCCTATGACATGATATATCATGAAAATTAATTATTTCATGTTAATTAATTTTTCCATTTATTTTATTCTTTCATAGGGATTATATTCAAAAGAGACTCCAATAGTAAAGGATTTGCGTCTCACCTTTATTTTCTATAAATTACCATTCATATTAAAAATGTATTTATTTTATGTGGTATATATAATTCCAATGAATTTATATTATGATACTTCTCATAAAAAATATTAGGGTTTAAAGATCTATTTCAATATCTCTCTTTCATGGGGTTTACAGTTAGAAAGGTAACAAATTAGTACGGGGTTTTTGTCTCAATTTTCCTTCTTTGAGACGTATGTTATGTTATGCACATATATTATATCTAGTGGTGTTTTGAAAGCCCCTTTGACATCTAATATAATGAATATATTAATCCTCTTGATATTTTATATTTTATTTTATTTTATTACCTCACGGGGATTATGATTCATGGTTACAAATATAGTATGATTTTTATGTCACAATCTCACCGTTCATCAGGATTGTTTATGATTTAGTATCCAATGTCAAAATATCAGGATTTAACACTAAATAATTATCATAAATTTTATTATCCTCTAGTTATTCAAGATATATTGAAGTCATGGTACCATTTTTCCACTCTTTATTTCTTATTATAATTAATAATTGTTTTAATAAAATCCAACATTATTTCTCTCTTATGTCAAAAAAAAATTTCTTCCAAAACCACACTTTCAACCAAAAATGTTTTCAAAAATATTTAAATGATATTTAAATAACATTTTATAGGAAAATTATTTCAAAATTTTTTATGTTTTAAAAAGTGGTTTAAATTATTTTCAGTGCTTCCTTTATATGTTTTCAGGATTATTCTCAAATTAATTATTTTTCAAAATGTTTTATGTTTCAAAAAAAATTTCAGATAAAAAAGGATATATTCCCCAATAATTTTTTTAAATGATCCCATAAAAAACAATTCAACATATAAAATGATATTAAATTGTATTAGCTAGGACTTATGGGGGATATGATCCACAGATGCCAATCAAATTCTTTCCCTAAATGGATTATGTTTAGATGGAATTATGTTTATGGAACCTATTTCTTTTCCATGGGTTAATCATGTTTCAAATATATTTTTTTATGAAAATCAGTTATTTATCCAAGGTAAATCATTTTTTAATGATATTATTATGAAACTCATTTCATTTCTATTGTTTAATCATGTTTCAATGGGATTTACATGAAACCCATTTCTCTTCTATGGTTTAATTTTGTTATAAAAAAGACGATTTTTTATGAGTAAATGTGGTGATATAAAAGATCATTGTACAATATTCTTATTGTGGTTCTTTGAAGTTACTTATATTATGGGGATTCCTAGATAGCATCAGTTAATCCCTTTACAGCTTATACAATGGGGTAGCCCCAATAGCATCAGGTTATCCCATTATATCTTACATAATAGGGGCAACATGATAGCTCTCTAATGCATTAGTTAATAATAAATTATATATAATTTTGGAGGGTAAAAAGATTTTTTACCAAGCCCAAAGATGATGGTACATGGGTTCTTAACCCAAGGTCATAGATGAGGGTACACTGGTACATAGCCCAATCCCAAATATTAGGGTACATGGGTACTGAGCCCAATCAAAAAAATGAGGGTACACAAGTGGTTAGCCCAATCCCCTAGAGGAGGGTACATGGATGGTCATTCGAGGGCCCAAAATGGAGGGCACATGGGTTGTCATCCCAATTCCAAATCAAGTTCATGGTTGGTTATCTTAATTCAAACATGTTATGAAAATCTTGGTGGGTAACCTTGACATATAATTTTCTATTCTTATATGTATTCTAAAAATTACTTGTTTAGGCTATCATGGATCGTGATATTTGATTCCCTTAGGAATCAAGTACTATTAACTTATAATATTTATTCCATGAATCATGATTATAACCTTTGATATGCAGGGTATGCTTTTCACATGTTATGATCATGTTCTCACACACTTATGTTCATGTTATTCTTATAAATCTCCTTTATTTACCCTAACTAAGCATTTGATCTCACAATTTCTTAGGTTTCCTTTCCCTAGGTTATGAAGAATTGTTTTTAGTAGGATTACTAAATGGGAATATCTTTGTGGGAAACATTTATGATCTTTCACCATATTAGAAGATTGTGTCCCAAGATTCCAAATCTATTATACTATTACAATCCTCAGACATGTGTTTATGAAATGTATTGAATATTCCATAAAATGATGTAATATCCATGTATGTTAATCATGGGTCGCTTTAGTTGATGCCCAATGTAGGTTTAGTTAAAAATGGGAAACTTTTATGGGAAAACATTAGAGAGATTAATAGGGATATTTCTAAGGGTGTGTCTAGGGATGTCACTAAGGATTTGTCTAGTAATGAGATAAAGTATAAGAAAATTTCATGGAATTTTTTAAAGGATAGAGTGAGTAGTTTCATATAAATAAATCCTTGTCTAAATAATATAAGTGGATGTTGTTCTAGACCAAATTTATCTAGGGATAAAATCTCAAAAACAAAATATTGAGCTAGACTTGGTTGAGAACTGATGTATGAAAATGGCCCTTATTTACCCCTAATTTGACACTCTCGGGAGATATATTTTGGAAATTAAAAACCTAAATAAAAAATATAAAGAAGTATTTAAATATAATATGACTATGAATAACCTAGAATAAACCGAATGTTTTTTAGATTTAAACATAGGTGTCATTATTTAGACACATTATAAATGATTTCTCATGGTTATATGGTTTTTTCTATGATTATTATTGCTCACAGTATGTTTTGATTTTAGTCAATGGATGGAACCCTAAGGAATCATGTTAACATTTAATCTTATGAAAAATTAAATGTCTATAAGAAACCAAATTGTATGGAGACTGGAGGTAAATATATTTTGATTATTCCTAATCATCTATCATGATATATGATCAACAATGTGAACTTCAATGTTATTCCTGACACATCAAATAAGAAAATGATTAAATTTTATAAAATTTCCTATAGTAATGGACATATAAGAAAAAATACATAGATTCCTACGTATCAAGAAGTTCATGAGAAAACACATAAGGAATATATTAAATGGAGGGTAATATATCATCTATGTGTAAAACATTGTCATCAATTGAAAAATTGTCAAGGAGTTCAATGTCTTATCTATGGGGAACATGGTTATTTACAAACTCAAGGCCCTAACCCAAGAATTTACTTCTATACCGGTGAAGGACCTATTCTATTACAAGAATATAAATGGAAGGATTGAATTATCTATATATTTCCATTCATGACTAATTAATGTTGAAATATATAATTATTCTTCTGTATATGTGTATTGCTAGGGATTTGAATGATTATGTTGAATTATGATGATGGACTTAAAACTACTTTATTGGAAAGGCGATATTTTTATTATGGGAATGTGCCCCTTAATATGTCATGAAAGATAAAAAAAATCATTAGTTTAGATAAATTGATGATAGGTTTGGATAATGTAAATTGTATAATATCGATGAACATAGAATAGATAAAGGATTTGTTCAAAAATTAGTTTATTATGTCATTGATGGAGTTTAAAAAATTATTGGATCTGTGGAATATATTCAATAATATTTTGTTATATTCAAGGAATGTGGAAGAATAATTGTTTTCAATAAGTTTGTATCAGTATTCAGGTTATTATCATGTCTCTAGAGAATACATGATGAAGGTATTCAGATGTTTGGTATGTGACAATTAACAGATACTTTATGATATATAGTAGATCAACGTTAATCTGATTTTGAAAATTTTATTGACATTCTTTCTAATGTTTTAAATTTTCATCTTTTGGAATCCCCAAAAGGTTAACAATTTTTAAAAATGGTTTATGTTGAACTTTGAATGAGGTTTTATATATTCATGTTTCACAATATGAAAAATTATGCATATTGGATAACATGTGCTAACCATTTTGTTGTGATGATAATTAAATATAGATATAATTTCATATCATTCTATTTATGGATCTTATGATACATTAGTTCTTAAGACACACACAAAAATCACCTTTATTTCTTAGAGTAAGAGATGAAGTGAAAATAGATGATGACATAACCGATGAATGAGATTCTGCTTATGAAATTAAATCAAATCAAGTAAGTATATATTTTTGTTAAAATTATCCAAATTTAGGAAAAGGATCTTGGAACAAAAAATCTATCATAATACCTTCATTTCTGATGAATCAAATAGTCCCTTGAATCACCAAATATTATTATGTTTTTGTTGGTAAATATCTCTGGATCACCCAATTTCTTGTGATCAGTGATCTCTATCACTCTCTATAATTATTTATGATTTTCTTTCATGTACAAATATTTACTTCCCATTTATTTTCTCTTATGTGGAAACCTAGTTATGAGTTACTTTGGGTAACAATTTTGTTTCCAAATTTCCCTTTTTAAAGGAACTTGTATTATTCATTTTTATGATGTGGGTTTCTATGAACGAAAAATTCAAGTATTAATCGATTAATGATGTCGACCAATTTTGAAGTTCAAATTCATTTCAAGAGGTTAAAACGTAACTCCCCATGTTTTTATAATTATTATTTTTTGAATAAATTAAAATTATTTTAAGGATTTTTCGGAACATTATACCATGTAAATTATTTTTTATATAAAACACCATTTTAATCCTAAAATGAATGCAACACTGATTTTATATTTTGGTATATGAAACCCTATCTTTTTATTTTGTTACACACATTACTTATTTCATTTGATAACTTATGTTACATGCATGATTGAGTTTTACTGAATTGAAATATACTATTAAAAATATTTTTTAATATGATTGTTATCACTTATCCATTAAAATGAAGTGAATGAATAGGATTATATAAATTATTAAAATATATTTTTTTAAATGTTTAACAGTTTTCTATTTATTATAATCATTTTAAATAAAAATAAATGTTTTCTGAAAAACCGTATCTTTTCGAAAATGAGGTTTAATTGTGTTTAGCACATATAATTTCACATTAAATTTTAAGAACATTATAAAATTTATTAGAAAAAATAAACATAATTTTTAAAATAGTAATATAAAATTATTTTAGGGTTACTTTTCGGTATTTTCTGAGAGGATTCATTTCTGATGAATAGTCAAAAATACTAAATTTTAATTGAAAATAGCCTTTACGTATAAATAATTAATTATGTAAAATTATATTTTGAATTGTTTAAATATTAAAATTTGTTAAATTTTATATCCATTAATTAAAATTAGTGAATTTTATAATTTTTAATATTTAAATTGTATAAAAACATTATAAACTATGGAATGTTTTCTCTTTAAAAACTAGCTTTCTCGACATGGCAGTAGGATTAATTTTAAATTAATTTTATCCGCATATATGAATTGAATATAAAAAAATTGATTAAATATTTGGAAGAATAATAATTTATAATTAATAATAAGTCCAAATTAATTATTTAATTTAATTATAAGTGAAAGAAGTTAAAATTAATCATGAAGATTAAGATAAAAACGAGTTTACAATAAGACTAAACATAAAACATAAGGAGAAAATAACATAAAAACTTATCAAAAACACATTGGTTTTCCATATCTCTATCATATAATTTCTAAGATCTATATTGTACCAATATTTTATCCACTTTACATGTAAAACCATGGGTGGAATTGATTATTTAAAAAATTAAAAGAGTACCCCACCCCTCCCTTATAAAAGGACACCCATTATACACCTTTATTCATACTATAAAAACCAATTTATTCAGCCAATTACTACCAAAATAACTTATACACACCCATGAATTCATTCTATTAGCCTTAATTTTGGAATAAATAGAACCATGTAAGGCCTTTTGTGAGAAATAAAAGGAGATACCTAAAGAAGATATATTTTTCATCAATGAATGTTTTTGTTTTCTGTCTTCCTCAAACACCTTAGATTATTATTATATATATCATGAATATATAATAACCTCAATATCATAAATAAAATGTCATTTTTTATGTTCATACTAAGATATTTTACCATACACACTTCCATAAAATGGGTTATAAAATCATTATTCATGTGTATGGTGGACTACCGCCTCGCAAACCGGTGTCGTTCATTTTTTCTTTACCACCTTTCAAGGTTGCGTATAATGATGGTAATAATGTTTATATATGATATATATGATATTTATGATGTTATTGTGATTATTTAATTGTTATTTCATTCCTTCATGCTTTCCATTTTGTGGGAATATGATAACTTCATTCGTCTGTACAGCGGATTACCGCCTCGAAAAGGGATGTGATTCATTAACTATTTACATAAAATGTATTAAATATGGGTTTAATGAAAATATGTTATCTATATGAAATAATAATTATAATGTAATTATAAGAGATATATCATTTACATTTATTTCTTTCAATACAATAAGAAAATTGAAACCTCGTTCATGCATACATACGACATACCATCTCCATGAATGGGGTTTTCTATTTTCTATCAATATATTTTATGGATGAATATAAATTAATATATACTGAATATATATGATATTTATAAAATAATTTGAATTTCATGATGATTAACCCATGATCTATGTAAGAGGACCAAAATTACCAAGTCAAAGCATATACAAAAAACAAAGTGGTTATTTCTTGAAATATAAATTTAACATGAATTTATTAATTATTGCGTAATTAAAGTTAGTAATAAAATCATATATTTTATGATATATATTATTATGGTTCTTTAATATATGTATAATAAATTTATATTTACTATTAATGAGGTTGAAGGAGTACAACCAATGTCAATACTAAGGTAAGAGGATTACTAGTATCACTTTTATTTCTGAGAGACTTATGCCATATTCACCGATCTCTTTATTTTTGTGGTTAATATATTTCTATATTAAATGAAATATAATTAATATAAATAATTTATGGATAATTATTTTTTAAAATTTATTTATTCTTTCACAAGGATTACAATTCAAATGTTGCTCCGGTAGTAAGGGATTTTCATCTCACCTTTATTTTTTGTGAGACAAAATCAATGTTCACTAAATATTTATTCCATGTGGTGTATATAATACACATGATTTTATATTATGATTATTATAAAGATATTTTTTGGGGTTTATGTATCCATTTTAGTATCTCTCTTTCATAGGGTTTACGGTTCAAAGGTTAACAAATTATTAATGGTTTTTTTACGTATTTTTTCATCATTGAGATTTATGTTATGTTATCCACCTATGTTATTTAATGAGGTGTATATTCATCCCCTTTTATAGGTAACATCATTATTTTATTCAACTTTTTTATGTTTTAATTTTAATTTTATGTTATTTATTCATGGGTCTTATTATTCAAGTTTACAAAAATTATAATAGTTTTATGTCACAATCTCACTGTTTATCAGGATAGTTTTTGATTAAGTATAAAGTATAAACATCTCATGATCTACCACTCAATAATTCTCATGAATTTTTTTATCCCCTATTTTTTCATGATATCATCATGTAATGGAATTTTTTTTTCACTATTTGGTACTTAAGATAATTAATAAGATGTTTTTATGAAAATGTGAAATTATTTCTCTCTTCGGTCAGAAATATTTTTTATTCCAAAATCATGTTTTTAAAAAATTGATATTTTATTCTTAGTTTCCACAAAATATATTTTTAAACTGTTTCATGTTGTAAAAAAATTTAACTTGTTTTAAAATCTTCATTTATAAGTTTTCAAGGTTATTTTCAAAGAAAAATAGTTTCAAAATGTTTTATATTTTAAAAAATATTTTTTATTTAAAAATAATATATTTCTTAATAAATGTATTAAATGAAAATTTAAAAATTATTTTCCACATAATATGAAATATTTTGGTGTTATTTATTTCTTATGGGGGATATGATCCAAGGAAATCATTCATATTCTTTGTCTGATTGGTATATGTTTTGAGAGAATGATGTTTATGGAACATGATTCCTTTCTATAGTTTAATCATGCTTCAAAGTAATTGTTATGAGACCTATTTATTTTACATGGATTAATCATGTTTCAAAGAAATTGTTATGAAGCTTATTTCATTTCCATGATTTAGTCATGTTTCAAAGATATTGACATAAAACCCATTTATTTTACATGGGTTAATAGGGGTATAAAACAATAATGATTGTTTTTAGGAGTTTTTATGATGATATAAATGATGTTTTACATTATTCCTATTGTGGTTCATGGGAATTAATTATATAATGGGGTGTTCCAGATATCATTGGGTAAGCTTGTTATATCTTATATGATGGGGTATCCCAGATGGCGTCGGGTGATCCCATTATAGATTAAATGATGGTTGTGCTCAGATAATGCTCAAATACATTGTTTAATGATAAATTATATATGATCTTGGAGGGTATATGAGTTATTATCCCAATAACAAAGATGAGGGTACATGGGAGCATAGAATAATCCAAAAGATGAGGGTACATAGGTTCTTGGAAATAGACCAACTATGATGGTACATGGGTGCTTAATCCAAGCCCAAATATGTGGGTACATGGGTAGTAATCCCAAACCCAAACATGAGGGTACACGGGTGCTCATACTAAGACCCAAGAAGGAGGGTATATAGGTTGTCATAGCAATCCCAAATTAGGTACATGGGTGGTTATCTCAAGCCTACCATGTTATGAACATCTTAGTGTGTATCCTTATCAAAATATTTTCTATGATTTTGTGTATACATGAAATTCCATGTCTTATTCTCTCATGGTTCATGTTCTTTTATTCCCTTATGAATCATGTCTTATGAACTATTAATATTTATTCCAATTCTCATGTTTATGATCTTTGATATGTAGGGTACAGTTTTCCAATGTAATAGTTATGTTCCCAAACCCTAATGTCCATGTTATACTTACGTATCTCTTTTATTTTCACATACTAAGAATATTATGTGACCCTTTATTATGTTTCATTTCCCTTTGTTATTAATAAATATTTTAAGTAGGACTACTAAATGGGAATATGTTTTTGGGAAACATTTATGATATTACACCATATAATAATATTATGTTCTATGTTTCCAAAGATAGTAAAATATTATATTCCTTTGGAATTTTTTTATATAATGTAATGAATATTCATGAAAAATGATTTAATAACCATGTATTTTAAACAGGGTTTTCATTACACATAGACTCTCATAATATGTGTTAGTGTAGCCCAACTCTTATTTGCAACCTATTCTCTCCTTCCACATGCATCCAACACTTTTTCTGGGATACTTGGACACCTTACCCACAAGGGGTAGCTATATGTCTTGATACCTTGGTTGAGAGTTGGCCAATGTTGGTCCCTTTTTTAAAACCTTGTTATAAAAATTAGATAATAAATTTACCCATTATAAAACTTGTGTTTGACTCCATTTTACTTATTTTTCAAAACATTTCATTATAAAATAAATAATAGCCACAAATCAATATTAAAAATTATACTATAATTGAAAAATGATTAGAATAAATTACATTTATAAATGAAAATTATCAAAATCATGCATAAAAATTAGAATATCAAATCCCCCATAATTGGAAAATTATTTCACTTAAGCATACATCAATATAAATTTCAAAGTAACAACAAGAAACCTATATTTAATATAAAAATTTAATGAAACAAAAAAAATTTGATGGGTAATTAATATTTTGATCATCACATATATAATATAAACCCAATACCTCACTTTTTGAAGAAACATGTCATGTATTAATTTTAATTTCTCCCATTTAAAGAAATATGATGGGAAGAGCTATCAGAGTGGAGGTCAACAGCGAGCAGGCTATGTGGATTGAAAAATAGGAATTGATCCTGATGAGAGGCTTCAATGATCGGAAAATCAGCAAAGAAGAATATATCCGAACATGGGAAAAAATGGAGGACCGATTTGAAGACGTCATTGGGGAAGATCCTAATGCTAAGGTGTGGCTAATGAGTTGGAATATTTATAGGGAGGAAAGCACTAATAGGCTAAGGCTATGTTTTGGAACTATTCCTTTTCTTATGAGGCTTCGCCCTTGGACTGATTGGGTTTGTCTCTCACTTTTCCTTTAAAGTAGTTTGGTGGGACTTTTGGGTTGTCTGCAGATCAGGATGCTAATGGAATCAAGAGATGGTCATCCTCATTCTGGTTTTCTTTGACGACATCGAGGGTGGATCCTGGGGGTCCATTCAATCACTTTAAGGCTGGGTGAATTCCTCTAGAGTTTTCCAATGAGAGGATTTGGGTCGGTGTGAATGGTCGTGTCGGAGGATGCTCAAGGTATTCTTGGGTGGATTTGACCAACCTCTCTGATGTTCTTGTGCCCTGGTTTGTGGTTTTAGTGATTTTTGGTGTCTGTTTGTTTTGGTGAATGTGGTTGTATTGGACTCATTTACAGAGGTACTGGGAACCCATAAACCAACTTTTGAAAATGAAAAAAATTTATTAGGAACTCAAGGTAATAATTAAAAATATTTATTCTCAAACTATGAAAACTTTCAGGAAACTGTAAAATTGAAAAGTTTCTATATTTTCCAATTTATAGAGACAAATTTCATAAATAATCATGAGGGGTTTTCAAATATGACTAAATGAATATAAGGCTTAGGGTAGCTATATATTGATGTATAAAACAAATTAAGGCTAAAAATAGGTTCTCAATAAGTATATTTCACAATAATTAATAATTAACTTAGATAAAGTCTCCTCTAAAAATGTCAAATTTACATTCCCCAAAACACCAAGTAAATGTCATGGAAAATAAAAGCACAATGAATGATACCCACTTGAAGTTTTTTATTTATAATTATTCATTATTTTTGAATTTCATGCTCAGACAAGTCTTATACACACAACCCCACACAAAATGATAATTATCTTTTGTCCTAAAATAGTGATTTTTTACCTTCATTAGAAACACTACATTTTTCCTAAATTTTTTATTTTTGTTTCTTTTTTTGATTTTTCAGAACATTTCAAAAAAAAAATAAGACAGATAACAATATAAGTGTAACGAAGGGTAAATAATGACCTATACTCATGTCCAAATGAAAATACCAAAATATTTTACTCATTACAATAATTTACATCCCCTTACACCATGGAAAACCTCTCCCCCATACTTGAACATTTCATAATCCTTCAAAACACAAATAGTGGTGTAGGAAAGGATAAAATTGTCTTATATATGGATATTCCCAATCAAAGTACATTTATGGATTCAATGTGATAAAATTAATATCAATGTCAAGTAATATCTCAAAGATAATGGATATATTATAAAAATGACTCAATAATATTAAAAATGAATTTTTATAATCATAGATTTGATAAGGTAAAATGAATGTAAAAGTGGGATATATGTCACAAGTATCTCCCAAGAAATATTCAATTAGAAGTATATGAAAAAATGGTTTAGAACCCATACTAGAATTAGAAAAACTGAAAAGATTAAATCACTCGTGGCATGTATAATAATGAAATAATAATCTAATTAACAAAAAAATTAGAAATTAAAATCAATAAAAATGTAAGTTAATTTTATCTACAAAAATTAACTATCACCCTCCCAATTCATGATTAATCAAATCTATACCTCTATAATAAACACTAATAATTAAGAACCCCATATTTCACATTCAAGTCCATAAACATGAAAATTAAAATCATGTTATCATGGGTTTCATAAGAGATTTAAGTATCATATATCAGGAGTAAGGAAAAAAATTTAGTTCGGGTATGTATCTTTTCTCTAGAATAAATAAATATTCGAAAAATATGGGGGAAAAGGTAATAGTGAATTTAAAATCATAATCCCATTTTACTTTCAATATCTTTTCATCTTTTATTACTTATTACCATTACTTCATGGATGTTAAAATCAAACTGAAAGACTTAAAGAACAAGGTCCATCTCAAATAAAATCTCAAAAATTAGATTTAGGAAGGTTTCTCTGCATCCTAAAATAATTACAAAAATAATATGTCTTAAAGACTATATACCAAATAATTATAGGATTCATAATGTAGTTTAACATGTCTCTCAGTGGCATGGAACACTAGTGGGCAATGATGATCCCTAGAGGGAAGTGGTGATGGCCACACAACCCATCCTCCCATCTTTGTGTAGGGTTAAAGTAATATATATCTTCTATATCTTTACTAACACTTAGATTATACATTAATTTCCCCATATTCATTTTATGATAAATGTTCCTTCTATACACTTTTGGCCCCCAAATCTTCTTATATCCCACTATGAATTATCCAAGGCATCATCTCTTTATGGATTCTCCCTAGTGGATTGATTCAACTAGAGGTTCCCAATGCTTTATTAATTCAATAGATTCATAAATTATGTTTGGAATATGAAGGAGTATTGCATAATTATTTTTTTATCCCCTCTATTTTCTTATTTTCAACATCAATAAAGATTATACCACCTATGCTTTGTCTATGGTCCAATGTTCCTGTGAGGGAATTTAGTTCTTCCTTTTTTTATGGGACAATGAATTTCATTGGAATTGAGATCCCCCATCCATGGTGATTTGTTTTAGTTTTCCAGGATTGTCCCTCCCTTTATAAAATCAATTAAACCCATAAATGCTTAGTAACCATTTTGGATGTTTTTTGGATTTTGATGATTGATCTGGTCCTTGTGTCACTCCATACCTCCCTAATTTTGTGTGGAATTTTATATATTCATAAAACTAGTGGAATCTATGTGGATCATGGTGAATAAATAATTAATATGTAAATAGTCATTGGTGTTCATGTAATTTTTCAATTGTTACTCTTTATGTTATTATTTTCTCCACCTACAGCAAGAGTGTCATCTTGTTTTTATGAAAGGTGGGGTTTCATCTCTCATATTGGATGATATGAATGAGGGTAAAGGAAAATATATTTGAATATATTATTTGAATGTAATTCTAGTTATATTTAGCTTGTTATGAATACTTCTAATGTTTTGATCACCTATGCACAAATGGTGATGTCTTACCCCTTTGTTTATATAAATTCGTGCAATGAGAAGGAGTTGGTCTTGATGGAAGTATAAATAAAAAATGAATTATGTCCCTATGAAAGAGGAATAATCTATATTCACATACATGTTTCAAGATGAGTAGAAACATTCAGAGGTACGTACTAAATTTAAGGATCATCAAGGGGAAGTAAACTCTAGTTTATCTCCATTGAGTGTGAAGAATATCCTCCAGTTGTAAAAATATTATAGTCAAGCATAAAAAATTATAAGAAGGGTTGAATTAATAGGAGAGGTTCCTAATTAACCATGATAATAATAAAAAAGTAGAAAGGACTAATCCCCTCAAACCAAACTAGTAGCTACCATGTTAGTGAGAAAAGATCAAAAACCAAAGCCCTGTGAATATACCCCTAGTAAAATGGTGGCTGGAGTATCAGTGAGAATATAGAGGATAGGTAAACTCAAACCCAAAACTCTGTAAATTAAGGAAACCAATGAAATATTCCCTATCAAGAACTGTGTTTCATGTTCCCATATTGGTAAAAAAAATTAAAATATTTAAGAGCTTGTGATATTGGGAAGGAATAAGATTGAGTTATTACATAATAATTAGAGCTACAAGTACATTCTAAGGAAAAGATAGAGGTAGAGTTTATAGACGTTGAAGAAACATTGGATGAATCTAATAAAATCTATGAAATAATGAATATTATTAATCTCAATTTTGAGAAATAAACATCAATTAATTTCCACGAATAAATCCTTATTTTTTTATTCAATTAATGTAAGATTATTATTGAAGATGACTTTATGTCTTGGAAAATTGGAAATCTTCTTTTATGAAAATTTTACAGATGAACGAAAGAGGAAATTTAATCCCTTTGAATGGGCTTACATAAGGTACATGGAACTAATTTCTTTAAATTCTTCTAGAACAAATGAGTTGTGTCTTATAAAGTTTAAATTATTCTATATGGTTATTCAATAAGTGGGTTCTCACCCAACCCATAAAATTGACTTTACCTAAATAAAATATTCAATTTTATGTCCTAAAGAATATATCCTAAGAAATAAATTTTAAAAAAAATCAGGTTTCCTCCTACAAATCACTTTTATTAAGGTCATTGAACTCAGCCTTGCCTCATTATATTACATAATAATAGTGGTATATATAACTGATCATCTCCTTTTGAACTAATGAATCCTATGATGTATTTCCAAGATTTCTCATCTACTTTACTTACTCAATTAATGCTCATTATATTGTCTGAGTAAAATACTAAATAGTGGATTAGCCCAAGGTTTGGATTATAAGATCATGATCTATTAATACCTTTTACCATTCCTATTTTACTCCTCTTTTAGTTGTGTTCCTTCAAATTATAAATTTATCTCTACTAGTTAAAGAGTCATCATGTCAAAATCTTCTTCATTGAAAACTTACGATGATAACTAAAATCTAGATAGTAATAAATATACAAGGAACATCACTTGGTCATCCTAAATTTTTACTACTCTTTTCCTTTTTCATATTATTCTTCTTCTTTGGGATGTACTATTACATATTCTTTAATGTGTGATTTAGTATCCTCTTATGTCTTGTTAAATTTTTTATGTCGAAATGCCCTTACAAAAGATCTATCATCTCATCCCAAAGGAGAAGTTATTTTATACCTTCCTCCTCTATGTTATCTTTAGTAATGTATGGTTAATCTTATTCTTAATCATCTTTGTCCTCCTCAACACTTTTTATGTGTCTTCTAAGTGAAATTTAGAATAATAATTAGACTATGAACATACCTTGGATTCACCCTCTTGTGAAATTGTGATTCCAAAAAGATATTCAAGTTATTATTTAATGTGGGCCTCATCCTTGTGGCCTTCATTAAATTCCTCAGCTTCCATATCCATGTATCCCAAATCGACGGTCCTTTCAAGAACATAAATTCCATGACTTGGAGTAATTCTTCCTAAATCAGGTACAATTTTAGTACCCATGGTAGGATTGATACCCCAATCATCATTTTTTTGTTCTATATAATGTACTTCAATTTTTTTGGGATACCATTGAATGTTAAATATTAAATTGGATGCGTCCCTTAATTATTTTTTATTCTTGAGATCAAAATCAAAAAACACTGAGTGTGTAAAATAGAAAAAAATAACAAAGGACATAAAATAAAATCAAAAATAAAAAAATGTGTTGCATTAAATGTTTTTCTAACAAATGAATTTATAATAACATATTCCCTAAAATGAAACAAAAAACATAATAGGGTCATAGGTATTATCACCTCCTATGATCCAAAATCAATGTTTATAATTTATAAAATACTAAAATTCAAGTCACTAAAACTACTAACATGTAGTATATGATATAAAATTGATAAGGTTAATCCCATGAGGTAAGAACTTATACAATTAAATAGTTTTACATTTTCAAGATTTAATAAAACTAAACTAACTATACTATCTCAACTAGTGGTGTAAAAAAAGGGATGAAGAAAAAAAATATAGTATGGAAGGATGGTTTAATGGATTCAATGATGATGGTCCAAATAAGAAAATTCAATTTTATAGATTAGATTAATCAAATAAATTAGCTACAATAATTCTTGGACTGTATATAATAGCCTCTCCAAATCAACTATATCTTCTTAGGATAGTCAAACCCTCTCTCAAAGTATGTCCATAACCACTATAAGTGCATTAAAATCAATCTCAAAATGGAAGAAGAATTAATGGCCAGCTCTCGCTCCCCCACTCCACTTAATCATAATGGGTATCCTCCCATAGAATCTTTACTCTAACTAGACTCTTAGATAATTTAATAATTCTTAATTCTAAATATAATACTAATCAAAATATAAAATCCCTATAAGGAAAGAATAATTAATGTACTAAGTACCCACACCCTTCATCAAGATCACCCCTCCCATAACTTCTTACCACTCATATGTTAGGGAGGATAGGGTAATTGTATGTGGTCTAGAGGGGGTGAATAGACCGGATTAAAAAAATTAATAAAACAAATTAATTAATTAAATTAATTATTAAATTTAATTATTATGGTTAATTAGCACCATAAAAAAATAAATGAAGCATAAATATTCATACTGGATCAGTCAAAATTGGACTTATTCCTATCTTATTTCACTCTACTCAGTGGGTGATATGTGTGCACTACCGAATTTTTAATGGGGGAATCATGAGCTATTAAAGAATCCTTTTCTAGTTGAGGGATGACCACGACACTTAATTTTGTAAGGGGAGTCACACCCCATATGAAACTAACTTTAGATACAGGGATTCAAAACTCACATATTCTAAATTTTTGAATATGGGAGTCACAATATGAGGAATGAAATTAATATTTTATTTTTATGTAAAAAAATAAAAAATAAAACATAGTGCATGTGAGAGATGGAAAATAGTATTATAGATTCAAAAGCAGATGAAGGATATAATAAAAAATTAAATCCTAGGTACTGGTTCTTGATGATTAGAGTGGAACGTCTCATCAAAGAAGTATAAGATGATGCATAAGCAATCTTAAACATGATATAATGATCAGGTGATGAAATAGGGCATCATAGAACCTTAAAAATTTAAGGGTGAAAAGTTCAGTGTTCTTTATCTATGAAAAATAGAGTGTCAAATATGTTAACTCATAGTCTTCCTTTATGTTTTCTGTCACCTTTAAATTGGATATGTAAAACAAAACTAACAAACCAATCCCTCGGTAAAGTTATTCAAATTTAAAAATTATTGAATTATTCCACAGAGAGAGAATTATTTTGATGAATAATCACAAAAAAATAAATTTTCAAATTAAAACCAAAAACCAATTCCAACAGATTAATATTACCTGATAAATAATAACAATATGATAAATGTAATACCTTAAAAAATGTAAGACTATTGAAAATAGATACTAATTAAAATTTAATTTAAAGCAACATGTAGTTTAAAAAATATGTACAATGCTTAAATGGAATAAAAATAATTTCAATATACTCAATGTCATTAAATAATAATTTAAAAAATAATCAGTCGTTGAAATTAACTTAAAATATTAAAGGATAAATATTCTTTAAGTATGGTGTAAATTTTATGTAACAATCATGAATAAATTTAAAAACATTTTAAAACACATTAAAATATTATAATAACACTTATCTTTAGTTAAATATAATATATATTAATTTTAGTAATTAATAAAAAATTAAAATATTTATAAAATGCCTAAAATTTATCAAAATATAAAAAGTGATGAAAATAGAGCATGGAGAAATATTTACTGGTGGTATAAAAAGTACCTATTATTGAAAAATATGAGTCATTATTGGGTAAAAATATGAGTCACCATTAGTTATAAAATGGCAACACTTAGTTATAAAATACACACATTTGGAATTCGTTTTTCCCACCATTTGAAATATAATTTTACCCATTGTTAGTTATAATTTAACCACCATTGGAAATAGATATTTTACCAACCATTAGTTATAACAAGACTCCATTAGAAATAAAAATAGAATCAACCCACTATTAGAAAAAATAGAATCAACCCACTTTTGGAAAAAATAAAAGCAAAAAACCATTAGAAAAGGGATAAAAAAGACACAAAATTCAATATATTAGAAAGCCCCATTGTTGGTAAATAAAATTTTACCCATTTTTTGTTTTTAGAAAAAAATCCACAATGGTTTTTATTTTACCCTTCGTTGTGTATGTGACGCACGGTTATAGTGAAAAATATGAAATAACCATAGGAGAAAAGAGGGGAACTCCCTGTTGGAGAAAATATAGGAACTCATTGTTAGAGAAAATAAAAAAGTAGCACCTACAGTTGGATAAATAAAAACCCACCATTGGAAGAATAGAAATAATCATTTATTGTTAAAAAATGGAATCACCCTCTATTGGAAGAAGTGAAACACCCCCCATTGGGTGGGAAACACCATATAATTTAGAAGAGTGAGATTTTGATGAAATAGAAAACATACAAGGAGGAAGGGGATGGAGACAAATCTGTTGATGATAAACATTAAAAATATTAAAGATCTTCCATGGGAAAAATAGGATGGGGGAACAAGATGATAAACAGTGACTTGTCATTTTGTGTTCATAATTTGACATAGAAAATTCAACTTATTTTGAATCCATATAAACTACTTAATTTGATGTTTCTCAAGAATAGTTATTTGAATATAATTTAAATATCATTCCATGGAATCAAGAATATCTTAATACGGACAATTATTGAATGAGATATGATAAACAAACAAGGAAAAAAATGTTTTGAATAATGCTAAAACAATTATAGTACTTCAGACCTTTTTTAGGTATGTAAATTGAAATTTTATAGTTTTATGTTGTTGAATTAAATGATGAAAAACTTTTTATATTTCTAATATAACTAAAAACGAGTGATTGTTATTAAAAAATAATGTGATATCAATGAAACAAAAAATATTTTCCATTACGGTAAATTAAGAATTGCAGATCTGTTGCAAGATCATCAAACATACGACGTACCCCTTACAAAATAAAATTAGTCCTTCACTCATTCTAATTAAATTATTATAAATGAGTTTTATTGAAAATAGAAAAAAATTAGAAAGATTCTGAGCAGTATAGTCTGTGTTATAAAAAAACATTAACAATTTATAATAGTTTAAACATAAAATATTACTTGATACCAAAAACATGAATCATGTTAATTCTTAAATTAGAACATTCTAGAGAAAGAAATAGACCACAATGTAGTTTAATAAATGTTTTATAAACATGTTATATTTAATACAAATGAATAATTATAAAATTATTATCTCTAAAACAAAATTTATAATTAAAATACATATATGTTTTAAAAATTGTTTTTCACATAAAATAATAAAAGAGTTTTGGATATTTTAAAAATACAATGACATGTAATCAAACAAAACAGACACACATACATACACATGCACAAAAAAGCTCCCCCTTTTTATTTTGTTACAAAAAAAAAGAACACATTTAGAACCATTTTTCTCCCATGTTTGTAAATAAAAAAAAAGGGAAAACAAAAACCCCTAACCAAATGTAATAATAAAATAATTAAAACTAAGGTTGATATGATTTGTTATAGAATGTTGTAAAGTATTTTTAGAAATAGAAATTCTATAAGTGTTATCATAATAAATAGGAAATTTATCAACATAAATATCAAAATCACATAAGGTTTTATTAATCCAGAAAATTTCAGCACACCTACTAGTAGAGAAGATATAATTATATTTTTTAGTATATAAAGAAATAGGTAATTTCCTCTGAGAAGACAAATAAATTCTATTTTTTCCAAAAAAAAAATATACACGATGTATTTTTTCAGTCAATTCTATAGCCTCCAAAATGAGAGTCAAAAAAAGATACAAAATAAAAATAGTTATTTTTTGATAAAATAAACCCGAATAAACATATATAATTATTCTTTTTACAACTTTAATAAGACTCTCTTTAGGTTCATCAAGAAATATAGAACATGAGAAAATCATTAAACAAGATGTCGAGTCTAGATGTGATTAAATATAGTAAGATACTTATAATTCCTCAATAAACATTAATATCAACAGATTTACCATATGCATTAATATTTAATTTTAAATTATTACCCATTGAAGTTTTTATTGATTAAGAGGAATCAATACCAAATTGTTTAACTAAATATTAATCATACATAGATTGATTAAAAAAATTACATATATTCTTAGAGAAATCTGAATTCAACGAAATAACTTCAAATCTCCCATTAAACTCATTACAAAATTAGAGGACATCAATGTAAAAAAATCATTACAAATGATTTCACTGGATGAACAAAAAACTACATTATCAATATAAATTTTATAATTAAAATATCATCAGTTGTTCTTTTAAAATATATTATAGAATCAACATTGCCTTTCAGGAAAATATTATTTAATAAATAAATACATACTTTCCTACTAAGAACTAGGTTTTTTTAAGACCTTGCAAATCTTTAGATAATTTAAAAACATGTTTAAAAAAAATTCATTTTAAATACCAAGAGGTTGATAAATATAAACTTATTTTTTTATAAAACCATTTAAGAAAGCACTTGTTACATCCCTTTTACCTAATTTAATCCTTTAAAACAAGACAAATACCATAAAATTCTAACATCCTCTAACCTAGAAAAAGGTAAAAATTAATCATCAAAGTATATACCTTCTTCTTGACAGTATCCTTAAATAATATGTTTGGATTTTTTTTATAATCTATCTAGATTTATCCATCTTGTTTCTAAATATCCATTTAATTCTGATTACCATCTTATCCTCAAGAAATTATACTAAAGACCAAACATCATTTCTTACAAATTGATTAAGAACATCTTTCTTAGAAACAATCTAGTTCGAATCATTTAAATAATCAATAATATTAATAACAATAAAATTATAAATAAAAGCATAATTAGAATAAAATATTAAAATAAAATTTCTAGTTTTAACACTAGAATAAACATTTATAATTAAGTAATTAATGAGATGATATTTTTTAATCTTTGTGATCTGTGATCAGGTCGAGAAGGATTGTGCACCACCTAAATTGATTCATCCTTATATTGAATATTTCCTTCATAAAAATTAATATATTTAAACCCATAATCAAAAACATTAGAATCAAAATTTAATTTAACGTTATTTTCATCAAACATAAAATGAACAGATTCCTCAATAAAAATATTTATTTTATTATAAATTATATAACCTTTAAAATTATTTTAATAACCAAGAAAATTACCATCATCTCTTTTAGTATCAAATCTTTTTAAAATATATTTTTAATTTAAAATAAAAACATTACAAAAAAACTCTAATCTAACCAACATCAGGTTTTTCATATTAAAATAATTAATAAATATTTTTCTTTAAAAATGTCTAACATAAATTCTAATTGAAATATAATAATCAGAAAAAATAGCCTCAACCTAAAAATATCAAGGAAAATTATATATGCTTAACATATTTTTATCCATTTCAATAATAGTTCTATTTTTATCTTTTTACAACACCTTTTTAATGTGGTGTTTTAAGAGATTTTTTTTTAAAATATCCATTTTTTTCACACAAAAAATCCAAATCCAAATTATTAAACTTCCCTCCTTTATCATTATTAATTATAATAATTACACAACCTTTTTCATTTTGAATTAAATTACACAAAATTAATAAATCTAGATAAGGTATTATTTTTATGAGCAAGAAAGTAAACCCATATAAATCTATTATAATCGTCAACAGTAAATAAAGTATATTTCTTCCCACTAACACTATAAATTTGAGTAGGAATAAATAAATCATGATTTAATAAAAGTAAAGGACTATTAAAACTTATCTGATTGATAGATCAAAAGGAAATTTTACGTTGTTTCCCTTTCATGTAAGTGCCACATACATGATGAAGTTCTTTCTTCAGTGAATGCAGCTGTAACACATTCTCATATTTTGAGATCCTATATAACATTCTGAAATTAGAATTACACAAGTGTCAATTCCAACGTATGTTATCATTCTATATAGCATTCAAACACTTCACGTGTTGACTATTTAGTTTAGAAAAATCATTAGTATAAATATTTTATTTCATATTAGCACAAAATAATAAAGAATAATCTATAAAAACAAAAAATTTATCATTCTGAAATCCAAATTCCATTTCATCATAAAATAATTGAGATATACCCTACTACAAAACTGGCCTCTAACAACGCTATTATTTTTCATCTCTAGAAGAAAACACAAATAAATGGGATATTTATAAGCACTTTTATTTTAATACTGATAAAGGAAATATTGATCATCATTTTAATTGTAGCACTCCTAATGAATATCGTTTATCAGTGCTTTATTTTTAGCATTGCTAAAGGGTATCATTTTTCAGCACTTTGTCTTTAGCACAGATAAAGGGCATACTTTTTTAGCGCTTTATGTTTATCACTCATAAATATTTCTTTCATCAGCAGATTTTTAGCCTTTATAAAATGAAATAAAAAAATTAAAAAAATTTAAAAAAAAATTATTAAAAAATTATTACAAATTTTATTAATTAAATAATTATTGATAATTATGAATTGATTGATTTTACATTATTAAATATCAGATATTTTATTTATTAGATAATTATGATAATTAATGTTATTAAATTATAAATATTAGCTATATAGATATATATTAATTTATATAAATATGATTAAATATTACAAAATATTTTTTATATTTATATTAAATTTTCATATATTTGATGAATAATGGTATATAATTAAAAATTAATATTTCTTAAAAATATTGACTAATTTCATAGTACTTGAGATATAATTGAATGTCATTTTAATTTTTTTCAATTTAATATAGTCCAAATGTGTGTTATATTGATTTCATATATATGTATAATTAATGAATTTTTATATATAATATGCACTCACGCAGAACTTATACATTTTTTCAATATTGTTAAATTGTACCTATATTTTTAATTTATTCAATTTCACTAATTTTGTATATATATGCATGCACTCAAAATTTTATATTCATTAATAATGCTAAAAACATATTTGTCAAAACTATTTATAAATATATATATTTATAAATTTCCATTCACTATATTTATATGATTATATAATTTTAATTATAAATATATAAATTTTTCTTTAAAAGTATTTATATAATTATAAATAAATAGTTATATATATTTAAATAATTATTAAATTTATAATAAACATATTTAAATAATGAATATATTTACTATATTTATATTTTTACATAGTTATTAAATATATATATATATATATATATGTATAATTATATAAATATTTATAATGATATAAATAAAGTTTTTAAAAACATTTCTATAATTATAAATAAATAATTATAAAATTATAATAAATAAATTTAAAAAGGAATATATTTACTATATTTATATTAATATATATTTATTAAGTATTTATAAATAGTTACAATTTTTTTATAATTATATTTATAAATCCTTTAACAAGGCTTCAGTAATAAGAAGTGATAAAAGAATCTTTATCGGTGCTTTTTTCACACTGATAAAGATGAGGATTTATCAGCACTAAAAAACCACTAATAAATGAATATTTATCAGCGCTATATGTTTTGCGCTGATAAATATTTGTTTTCTACGTTCTTTTTTCGCACTGATAAGGACCTATCATTATCAGTTCTTATTAGTAAGAGCTGATAAAAGTGTCCCGGACTATTTTAAAAACTCTATCCATTTGTGAACCCATCGTGTTATATAAGCTTTCAGTAGAAGACTCCCACTTGTGGTGCTCCTCCTTGGTGAATTGAAGGTATAATCACACCACTTGACTGCCTCAGAACATCTCTTGTAACATCCAAAGAGGTTCTTGGATTTTCTTTAACCTAGTAAGGTATGCCTTCCGATTTTCTTTGTGAATTTTTTGTTTCATTTTTGATTTCATATTCTACAATTTGTTATGACCTGTTGTTTAAAAATTTTTATGATCCATCGTTTATGGTACGACTTGTGGTTAGTTGTTTATATTGATTAAGAATGTATGATCCGTTGTTTATATCTATCTCTAATGATTGGATTTATTCATTTTTTTACTTCTATGTTTTATATCATCTTACTAAATATTTTTTTTTATATGTAAATAAATTTCTAGAATTTTTCATGTATATTCATATTTATTGAATACTGATTTGAGGAAGATTGTTGGTTCCATAATGATTATATATATGTTGACACCTTTCATGGACCCCTCAGTAGACAAGCAACTTCAAATGCTATTTATCAGGAACCAAGTTAGTGGATTGATATATGTTTCTCTATTGGTTATATGTATTATAGGATCTATTTCCTCTTAGAATTCTCTATGGTGCTTAGTTTTCTTATGGAGACGATTCAAAGTGGAAATCCCCAGTTAATAACTTGAGGTTTTATCACATAATTACTTCATATTTTAAATCATTATGGTTCATTTAGTTCACATTATATTTGAATATCAAGTTTTTATCTATTTAATATTTCTTATAGACTATATGTGAGTGATTTTTTATACTTGTGTGACATGTATTTGTGTCTATATATCTACTGCGTCATTTATTTCCATAGTTTTTTCTAAAAAGTATGCCTATATCGTGTAATGATGATTTTGGGTATGCAGGTCCATTGACCCCAAGGGTAATACTAGAATATTATTCGACCTATGGTAATAATTATTTCTAGTTGTGGGGCTCCTATTTATGGTCTTTACACCCAAAGCTTAAACCATCCTTTAGTGATTTTGAGGTGTGTTAGAGTTCATAAGATGACATGACATGGTGTTGTTTGGGTAATTCATGTTAGGATAGTTAAACTATCCATCTCCTAGTTTACACCTATATAGTTTAGTGATAATATCATTTATTATCTACCTTTATCACCATTAATTTCTTCAAATTCCAACATCCATTGTTATTGGATTTAGAATTTCTAGGAACTCAAATATTCTAGTAGAAATGACCCATATAACCCTTATTAGAAGTGTCTATAACTTTCAATTTTTTTAATTAATATCTTATTGGTATTTATTTATATTTTTTATAAAATTAATCTTTTATGAACCCAATAGGATGTATATGAACTGAAAAAGAATGCATGTTAATAATTTCAAAAATTATTATGAATAAGTAGTTAAAAGTGTTCATCATGATTTCAAGATAACATGAAGAAGACCCTTCTAAATTCTTTTGTTCGTGTTTACATTGTTTTTATTAAAGACAAATTATTCTAGAAGATTTGTAAGAATATTTTATTTGTCATTGAATATATCAAATCTATATATTTTGTTCTAAACAAAAGAAAAACTGAATGTTGAAATTGATTGGAATGATACTATGGTTTATTATAAATTTTATATGAATACATTTGTAAAAGATGATGGAGATAGCATGAGAGAAATGAAAATGGAAATTGAATATGACCTTTGTGATTATCCAAAGTTGTTTGAGGAGTTAAATAGTTGTTATAAGAAACCACTGTATACCAATTGTACTAAATACACAACATTATCAGTTTTAGTGATGTTATATAATTTGAAAGATGGAAACAGATGGAGTGACACTAGCTTAATAGAACTACTTGGTCTTCTAAAATATATACTACAAGAAAAAAATGAACTACCATTCCAAACATATGATCCGAAAAGAATTTTATGTTCAATGGTAATGATATATATAAAAAACATACTCTTCCAAGTGATTTCATATTTTTTCTCATGAACCATGAGTCAGTTATCAAATTCCCTAAGTGTGGTACCTATCGATACAGGAAAAATTAATCATGTCCTTTGAAATTTGTATGATACTTTTATATCATTCCATAGATTAAAATACTATATATATGTCAGTAAAATGAAATAAAATTAACACAACATGAAGATACAAGAATTATGTATGGGAATATATGCCATCCAATATATTCTCCTCAATAGAAGAAAATTGATTACAAGTTTCCTGAATTTAGAGATGATTAAAGAAACATTCAGTTTGCATTTTCTAAAAATGAAATAAATACTTTTGGTGTATAGATTAGTTCTCAGAGTACATGGCCCATCATGTTGGTAAAATATAACTTACCTCTATGGTTATGCATTAAGAGAAACTAATTTATGTTTTCTTTTCTTATAACTGCACTAAAGAAACCTAGAAATTATATTGATGTCTATTTGGCTCCACTGATTGAAGATCTAAAATTGATATGGGATACATGTGTTACAATTTATGATGCTCATAGAAGTGATGAATTCACATTGAAGTACATGTTTTATGGAATGATAAATGACTTCCCCGCTTATGGAAATTTATCCGGATATAGCATTAAAGGCATGTTGAGGTGTCCCATTTGTGGAAAATGCACATACTCAGTCTAGTTGAAACATTCCTAAAATAATGTTCTTTTAAGGAATCAGTTTTTTTTACCTCGATGACATAAATAACGATCCTGGATGATCGCATTTGATTGGAATATCGAACAAGGTACAACACCTTCTCTATCAACGGGAGATCAACTTTACAAAAAAGTAAGAAATATTGACACTATTTTCGGTAAACCATTTTCGAAAAACCTTACAAAATGATGTTGAAAGAAGAGATCAATTTTCATTAAATTACCATATTGGAATTGTTTGTATATCAGATATTTTCTTGATGTCATTCAGGTATAAAAAATGTATTTTATTGTGTTATTGGAACCTTACTAAATGTTCTTGGAAAAACAAAATATGGCATCAAGGTTAGGTTAGACATGATTGAAACGGGGATAAGGGAATATTTGGAACCAATGAAGAGTAAAAGGCATAATTTTCTTCCTATAGTAGCTCACAATCTATACAGATAAGAAGAATTTAAAATTTTCATTTTCCTAATGTGTGTAAAATTTCCACAGGGGTATTTATCAAATATCAATAATTCCATGTCAATGACTAATTTGAAGTTATAGGGACAAAAATCACACAATTCTCAT
Organism: Viscum album; assembly: GCA_963277665.1. Lineage (NCBI taxonomy): Eukaryota > Viridiplantae > Streptophyta > Magnoliopsida > Santalales > Viscaceae > Viscum > Viscum album. Next base: position 1,029,828,402 of record OY728126.1, read on the forward strand.
TTTTTAATGCAAGATTTAATGCATGTAGATTTCTATTACATTCTTCCTTCTAATATATGACATACATTAACAAGACTCTACTTCTTTTTCAAACGCATATATAGTAAACTTGTAGACTCTCTGAAGTTTCCCATCACGAATAAGAAGATTTCAATCATATTATTTGAATTTCAAAGGTTCTTCCCCCATCATTCATTGATATAATGGTCCTGTTAATGGTTCACTTGGTTAGAGAGGTTTAAATATTCGATCCTATTCATTTCATATGGATGTACCCCATGTATCACTATATGATGATTTTGAAAGGGTTTTTCAAGAATAGAAGTCAGCCAGAAGGTTGTATTGCATAACAATATATTGTTAAAGAAGATATTGAATTTCATACCCATTTCCAATTAGATATTGAAAGAATCAGTCTCCCAAAGTCTCATAACAATTATTTCCTTATGGGCTAAGGGATTTCTGGAAGATATATTGTTACAAATACCTTAACACATCGGGAGCTCGAACATCTTCACATATTACAAAATAGTGAATATTTTGATCCATACATTGAATCCCAAAAATAAATTCTTAGATATTTAAATCTATAAAGGGATGAAAGATGGATATCAGATACACATAATCAATAGTTTATAATATGGTTTAGAGTTCAAATTTATAAGTATTTATATGAAAATCCCATTTCAATTTCATAATGACTTCAATGTCTAGCCAGAGGACCAAATCCCAATGTTATATCTTACACTAGGTTTGTAATCAATGGTTATATGTTCTATACAAAATAACATGATGGATTCAGTACGATGAAAAATAGTGGTGTTATGCTTGTGGTTGAAGTGATTATCATATCTAGTTCTAAGTATAGAAATCCAATGTATGAAAATATGTCATATTTTGGAATTATCAAACAGATATACAAGTTGGATTATAGAACATTTCAAGTTCTGATTTTCCATTGCAAATGGGTTGACAATATCAATGGAGTGAAAGTTGATGAAATGGGATTTGTGAAGGTGAATTTCAGTATAGAAGGAGAAAATGATGATCTATTAATAATGTCATCATAAGCAGTGAAAGTATTTTATATCTCTAGTCCAACAAATAAGAATTGGTCTATTTTCCTTCTAGAAACTAAAACAAATATTGAGATAGATGAAAATTCAATTGAGGATGACCCTTTAAATGGGACATTACAATCAATTCATGTCAGTCCAACTATAGAAAATGTATTTTATGTTAGATGGGACCAAAATAGGGGATTCAGATTCTTGAAAGAGGAAACAATTCCATGAAACATTTATAAAAATAAATAGAGTTCAGCGAGAAGCTAAATGTTTTTTTTTAATATATTATGTTTTTTCTGATAATATTATATGTTCTCTACTGTATTCATATAACCTAAATTAAATTATTGTCTAATCATGAGGAAAATATCTTCTACACATGATGATGTTGCTAATCCCTTAGAATAACAAACTATAATTAATAAAACCCTTTGGATAGATTCAATGGAAATGTTATGATATTCTTTGTCTATTTTACCGAAAAATTATATAATGTAATGTTGATTTATTTTTAATTATTCATTTTGGAGTTTGTTTATTGTAAAATATTTCTATCCATGCTTCATGCCTTTTAAAGAAGAGCAATGATGTTGTCTTTTATTAATCCCAGAGGAAATTGTGATATTTTCCCAGTTAAATCCATTTCCATAAAATTAATGTATTGATTCATATTTATGTTTTTTTTATTGTTAGTATTACTCACATAATAATTGTTTTCTTATATAGGTGGATTACCTTGTTCGAGTTGTGGGTTCTCTATCCAACATTCATGTTATGTCTCCCTTAAAACCTTTTAACCCCTATAATGGTGCATTTCTTACGTTCTTTCAAGTCACCTCCAATGCCTTTGTAGGAAGATCAACGATGCTACATCTTTTCAATTACAGAGGTAATATTTATGTTTTCACAGTTATATCATTGTCCATATAATTATTGTATTGTTTTATATGTATGTTTAATTTATTTCTTTGTAGTATTAATCACATTATAATTTTTTTCTTATATAGGTGGATTATTTTTTTTCGTGTTGGGGGTAATTTTTCTATAACATCCCCGACCTGGGAGCCACTAAATCGATGCCCCAAGTTGGGTAGGTACATGACATAAAGCACACCTCCCCGCATGCTAGAGGTTGATGACTAGTAGCGAGGGTCTAATAGGTCACTTGGGGAGACTATACTCTCAATACCAATGAAATCCACAATACATAATAATTGAAATAGCAAAAACATAAGAGAACAACCCATAACATGCATATATAACCAAATCCAAAAACTGGGTACAATCTTAAGAAACAATAAATATTTCATTCCATGCTAAAGTGTCAAGTGAAAAAAACCTAAAGGAATGAAAATTTTAGAATCCTCAAAATGGTATGGACTCCAATTGTAGAACCTCACCCAAACATGTCCCATATCCAACTCATGTCTCAAGTATAGGGTCCTTTCCCTTGTCCTGACCAGCAAGCATGAAATCTGCTCGGGTACCCAATAGCGGCCAAAGAAGGGTGTTTGTGTAACATAGTATGCCACCACCAATGTTGTCTAAAAAATATCCTGCAAGGAATATAGTGCATTAAAAAGATAAATAAAGGAAAGTTAAGGTAAATAGTTCAATAGGTTATCTTTATTTATGTTCCTTTAAGATAACCTACCAATTAACCTGTGTTTATTACTAAGACATTTTATTTAACATTTCACCCTTTTCATATGTTAAGTGGATTAGGCATGAGCAATGTTCTCAACATGTGGGAATTTAACAAGTCATGTCTTACTAGGAATCATTTCACGACAATTCCTAATATCCTCACCTCAAAGCCTCTGTCTCATTTGAATTCCACCATTAGGGGAATAAAACTCCATCCACTTCCCTAACATGGGCATTTAGGGGAAGAGCTAGAACCTCAGTCCAAATCAACACGTGGGTGTAGAACCTCAAGTCAATACCCCACTCAACCAATCCATGTGAACATGCTTATTTATCATTTACCACAAAACACCATATCACGAAAACATAACCAACATCATTTAAAACATCACAATAATTTCAATAAATTGGAAAATGAAATTATTGCCTCAATCAATTAACACATTCATCATTTATGTTAATTAACCCTTTATCCCCATTTCCCATTTCCCATACCTATCTCACTAACCAAGTTTAAGTAATAAGGTAATTCCCTAGTATTTTTCATTAATCCATTTTACCATTTTTCATGCCATCCAAACAACCCCTTAGTCCATTACCCAACCTAATTGTTTTACTAGACACCAATTTCACATCACATAAGCATATTAACATATTCTTCATAGGCTCTATGTTCTCACACAATGGCCTACACTTACTTAGCTAGATCTATGTTTTGGAAATATCGGTACACCCTTCTGGTGGCCCTAATTTGGTTGAGTCACCCTCCTTTAATCCCATGGGGATTAAAAGGGGTTAAATTTATCATTTATACATCACTACATCACATCATGTCAAAGGCACCAAGAACACTTCAAAAGAGGCCAAGAATAAAAACCCTACATGCCCAAATCTACACCAAACCCAAGGGATATAAGATGTAGACCACTTACCTTGAATTTTTTGGGGAACATAATCCCAATTGAAGCCTTAGATCTTGATTCAACCAACCCTCGAATATTTACCCTAAAGATAACCGAAAAATTAGGGTTTGATAGCTTTATATGGAGATGGGAAATAAATAGAACCCCAAAACCAAAAATAAAGGCAAGAGGGAGATTAACCTTACATGGATCTTCAATCCACAAATTATGGTTCTCCAAATTGCTTAGAATAGAAGGAGATTGATCCTTGGGAGCTCTTGGTCCCTTTGGTTCTTTCCTAGGGTTTTATGAGCGGAGGAGGAGAAAAATCCCGAGTGGGTTATAAAAATCTCACAATGAAATTTTTTAAAATTTTTAAAAGTATTTAGGCCGCACGGTACACCTGCACAATTTTCCAAACTGTGCTCAAACTATGCAGATTCATATGTCCAAAAGATCCCCCTTGTAGGGTTTAACCGCATGGTTTTCTAAACTATGAGATAATAATGCAGAGTCTAGTATCCTAAAAATCTTCCTCTTGCATGGTTTACCTAAGCTTCCGGCATGGTTAGCACTAACCGTGTGCAGACCATCCAGCAAGCCCAGAAAACTCATTTTTCTCCATTTCTCTATGTCTCAAACCCCCAGAACACCCCATATCCTTCTCAAGGACTTTGTATAGAACATAATTAAATGAAATAATTGCCCTAAACTAAAATTAATGTAAACCATACCTTACGGAGAAATCTGGGATCGTACACCTCCCCACCTTATAACGGCTCATCCCCAAGGCACTCTTCTCGAGCATCATTGAGTTTCTAAAGAGAATCTATTGGGCCACTCGACCCACATATCATATCCCCGCTCCCAAGTTTCCTCCTGAACATTTCCATGTTTCCATAGAACATGAACCAGGGGCACAAATTTTCCCCACAAAACTTTCTCACTAAGATCTACAATACAAACCAGGTTCTCCTCAAAGGACACATCAGCTTCAAGATCGACATAATTGTAATATATCACCTAAGATGGGCCTGGGTGATACTATTGGAGTTGTGAAACATGTAAAACGTTTGTCATCCCACTATATTGTTGTGGAAGTGCCAATCTAGAATCCACCGGTCCAATCCTCTCCAGAATCTCAAATGTCCCCTCATATCTAGGTGCCAAATTTCTTTGTTTCCAATTTCGATGGTGACCCAGCCTTGGAAACACCCTATGAAACACAATATCACCCACCAAAAACTCAAGAGGTCTACAACGTTGATCTTTATATGACTTTTGCCTACTCTGAGTTGTTTCCATATGTTTTTGAATCGAAAAATCCTTCTCTAACGTCTCCTGCACAAGACTTGGCCATAATATCTCACACTCTCCAGCCTCTATCCAACACAAAAATGGTCTAAATTGTTTCCTATTAAGTTCCTAAAAAGGTTCCATATAAACTATAGCCTAAAAACCATTGTTATATGAATACTCAATAAGCGACATGTGCTCTTCCCTTGAACCACCGAAATCCAGAACACACCCTCTCAACATGTCTTTTAATACCTAAATTGTACGTTTTGACTTCCCATTAGTCTGTGGGTGGTAAGTCATACTCAAAAACACCTGGGTACCATGTTCCATTTGAATTCCCTTCCCGAAGCATAAGGTGAAATGTGGATCAAGATTTGGAACTATGGCTCTCATCACATCATAAAACTGTATTATTTCCCAAACATTCAAATCCCTCTAAATTGTTGACTACTTATATTTTCTGAATCGGAAAGAAATGGGCCACTTTGGTCAGCCGATCTACCACCAACCAAATGGGATCATTCTTCTGAGGCCTCCTTAGAAGATCCACTATGAAGTCCATCCTGACTCCATTCTAATTCTACTCTGGAATAGGCACTAACTGCAACAACCCACCAAGATGCTGATGTTCAGGCTTCACCTGTTGATAGGTAAGGAATCATGCCACAAAACTCAGTAAGTTATTCTTCATTCCCATCCACAATAACATCATAAGTAGGTCGCAGTACATATTAGCTAAGCCCAGATGCACTTCCCATTTTGATGCATGGAATTCGTGCATCAACTCTTCACTTACATCTGCTGACACCACAACATGAACATGAACATAAGAAACTCTGTCAGTTTCGAAGGTCCAACCAGAAGGTGAATCCTCGCCTTCAAGACTTTCCTTCATTTCCAAACAATCTAGATCTATAGACTAACTCTCTTTAAGTTAGATCAAAATTGAAGACTAAACTGCTATAGATACAAGGGTAATCTGCATGTTCCCCTCTTGTACCTCCAAAGGCATCTCCGTAAACAAGGCCATCATCACCCACTCTGAACTGGATTCCTGAAATACTTGATTCTGAGTCTTTTGGGTCAGAGCATCAATGACACTATTCCATTTTCCCAGTGTGTAAACCAATTCAAAATCAAAAGATTATTGGTACTCGACTCACCGTCACTATCGAAGATTCAAATCATACTAAGAGAAGATGTATTTGATACTTTTATGGTTGGTAAACACTATAATGGGTTCTTCCAATAAATAATACCTCTGACACGTTAAGGTATGAACCAAAGTAGCTTGCTCTAGGTCATGAGTAAGATAATTTCTTTCATGCGGCCTTAACTGCCTTGACCCGTAAGCTACAACCAAATCATCCTGCATCAACACTTCCCCAAGTCCAACACCGGACGCATCACATAACAAGGTGTACCTATTACCTGTTTCAGGTAAGATCAAAATTGGTGTGGTGGTCAACCACTTCTTCAGCTCTTAGAAAGCATCCTCACAAACCTCTGACCAATCCAAATTAACCCCCTTCTTGGTTAGTCCTATGAGAGGCACTACCAAACAAGAGAAATCTCTAATAAACCTTTGGTTGCAATGGGAAAACCCAAAAAACACTGAATATCAGAGAAGTTATTGTGATTCTCCCAAGACACCACAGCATCCACCTTTTCTAAATCCACTGATATGACAGAATCATATGTGATATTTCCCAAAAAGTGCACCCCATAAATCCAAAACTGAAATTTTGATAGCTTAGAATAAAGCCTATGCTCTCTTAGTGTACTCAAGATGATGAAAAGATGTTTTTCATGATCATCAGGAGTTCTAGAGTACTACAGTATTTCATCTACAAAAAAAACTACAAAATAATCTAGATGTAGGTGGAGTATCCGGTTCTTCAAGACCATGAACAAATATGGTGCATTGGTCAAACCAAATGGCATTACTAGGAATTCATACATCCCGTACCTACTTTGTAAATCTCTATGGGGTATGTTAGAAGGTTTCACCCTCAGTTGATGGTATCCTGATCTCAAATCAATATTAGAAAAAACTGAGGCACCACTGAGCTAATCAAATAGGTCTTCAATTCTAGGAAGAGGGTATCAGTTCTTAACTATCATCTGGTTCAACTACTTATAATTGACACATTGCCTCAGCGATCATTCAACCTTCTTATCAAATAGAATAGTAGATCCCCAAGGTGATGTAGTAGGGTGTATAAAACCCTAACACTCCAATTACTCTAGATGAATCTTTAGTTCTTCGAGGTTTTCTGGCACCATTTGGTAAGGTGGAATGGAAACTATCTCTGCTCTAGACAACTATTTGATCATAAACTCAACATCTCTCTTGGGTGGTAACCTGGATAATTCCTCATGAAACATGTTCGGAAACATGTCCATAACAAAAGGGAAGACTAATTGTCCTTTCTACCCATTATCTATTACAAGGAATTCCACTTGGGTTGTGAGCTCCCCCATCTGATGGCATAGTGGCCCTGTGCAGCCCGCTCGCATATCCCACTCACCACGAAGTACATCAGTTCTCCCATCGAGAGATTTTAATGTTACCTGACATTGGTAATAGTCTATATGGGCTTGATATGACCCCAACCAATCTATTCCCAAGATCAGGTCAAAAACTAACATATATAGGACAAATATATCCAATAAAAAATGATACCCACAAACCTCTAGAGAACAACCCTTACAATGTCTGATTTCTTCAACTCACACCCCTAGAGGAGTATCAAGTGAATTTAACCCACATGAAATCTCTATGGTTAATCCCTTCACAACAACTAACTGAGCATAAATAAAGTAATGTGTAGCAACTGTATCAAATAATGCACTAAAAAATGGGGGATCAACAAGAATCATACCTTAAACAGTAAACGGTCATACCTCACCGCCCTTAATTATAGCCTTAACAACATGAAGATGGCCTTCCCCTTTACCCTGGGCCCCAGCTTGAGTACCCTTCACTACACTGCTCTGTTAGTATGGGTGATCTCACCCTAGAGTTCCACGTCCACCACCACCACAAGTACAGCCTGTGGATCTCCATATACCTTCCTGATACGGGGTAACCAACCCCTTCCTATACTTGTTATATGCTTCTGACCTCCATAATTCCCCAACTGTTTCGGGTTCCTACATAATCTCTGCATGTGGCCAAGCCTGCTGCACGCTCAGCACTCAACTGGTGGGTAGGGACACAGGTCACACTTGTGCCCCAGCCTCCCTCACTAGAAACAAAAGACTTGGTCACCACCATGAGAGGTTGATTCCCTCTTCTGACTGTTCTACTTTCTTCCCCCATGATGGAAGGTTCCAAAGTGGTGCTTCTTACTATCAGAATCCGCACCACTTGCTTGCCCAGCTGATGCCACAATTTCGCCACCTGAAGCTCCCTTCAGGTTTCCTTCTGAGATAAGGGATTGATCCACCACTTCGACAAACCATTTTAGATGAAATATATTCACCTAATATCTGATCTTGTGTCTCACCCCGTCTGGGAAGTGTTTTTCCATAGATTCCTCATCTCTTGTCAACACCAGAACGAACCTTCTCAAATCGGTGAAACAACTAGAATATTCCATCACCGACATTGTCCCCTAAGTCAACCTCATAAAATCTATTGCCTTATAGTACCACAAGGTTTATATATATAAGTTCTCAAGAAGCTTCTCTTGAAAATCTTTCCACATCATCCCCTCAGCTTTCTCTGTCTGAACCATAATGTCCCATGAACATTTTTCTTTCTCCCTCAGCATATAGGTTTCTAACTTGAATCCCTTCTCAATATGAGTCTCTAGATAGAGAATAATATTTTTGATGGACTCAATAAAAAAATCTACTACTTCTAGACCACCCTCTTTAGTAAAGGTTAGAGGGTGTTGCAGCTAAAATTCCTTGGTTAGCTCAAACATGCTCGGTGCAACCCACCCTGGGTCTCGTTCCGTCATTTGCATAAAATGAGAAAAGTTCTCTCGGAACTGTTCTCCCTTATCTCCTTGGACCACTGTATTCTCCTACTCCCCTACTGGAGGATCATTCTTAACAACTCCCTCATGTCTCCCAACTGACACACATCTTCGAGGTGGCATTTCTCTACAATGCCAAAAATGAACTATAGAATGCAACCATACAGATTTTATGAGAAGGAGAAGATATAGTTCGGATATTCAATTTTAATAACCAAACTAGTTCGCATACACTACCTAATGAATCCTACTCATCATCGAGTCACTACCCTCATCCATATCCCTATGTCTATGGTCAATAGGGTATCTAATTATCATGGTTATAAGCCTTAAATTTTACTCCAATTCGAACCGTTTTCATATTCCAATTTACCCTTATAATAAATTATTCCGCTTTTAGATCTTTATCAAGAACCATTTTTTAATTACTAATTGACATTTTCACTTCCCCTTTCTACTCATTAATACCAACTTATAGTTATAATTCATTGATTTTAATAGAACATATGCATCATAACCTTTACATCCCGCACACCCACCCCGTGTGTGTGCCTATCATGATTCATGTCACTTCCTATATACGTTCCTAGAATGATGCCTGAATTCAAAACCTTGTACCTTTCCGTCCACATCATAAATATCAAAAAAAAATCAAATCACACAACAAGTTCATCATCCAAAGGTGAAATATCATCAAATGTAACAACACACAACTACAACAACAATCCCCTCCCAGGGTGACTTGGGTTTTCCCACGTACATGGGTTAGCAACTCCCAAGCACGAGCTCATTACCAAGTCCCAAAACATTTTTAATCTCTTGTATACAATCCCCAAGTAGTAATAAAGATATAATATCTCCTTTGATACCAATTTTTAATTTCCCCGACCTGGGAACCACTAAACGAGTGCCCCATGCTGGGGAGTTATATGACCTCAAGTGTGTCACCCCGTACTCAAGATGTTTTCGACTAGTATCTAGGGTCTAATAGGTCACACGGGGAGACTATACCCTCAATACCAAAGTATAAATAATATATAATAATTGAAATAGTGTAAACATAAGAGAATAACCCATAACATGCATAAATAAACCAATACCAAAACTGGGTACAATCATAAGAAATGATAAATATGTCATGCGAGGATACAGTTTCATGTGAGAAAAACCCAATGGAATGAAAACTATAGAATCCCCAAAATGTCTTGGACTCCAAGTTTGGAACATCACCCAATCATGTCCCATGTCCCACTCATTTCCCTAGCATAGGGCCCTTGCCCTTGTCCTAGCCTGCAAGCATGAAATCTTCTTGGGTACCCAATGGCGGCCCGAGCAGGGAGTGAGTATAACTTAGTAGGCCACCACCAATGGTGTCTACAAAATATCCATCAAGGTAGATAGTGAATACAAAATATAAATAAAGGCATGTTAAGGTAAATTGTTCAATATGTTATCATTATTTATGTTCTTCTAAGTTAACCTACCAATTAACCTATGTTTATTACTATGAATTTTTATTTAACATGTCACGCTTTTCATATGTTCAATTAATTAGGCATGATCAATGATCTCAGCATGTGGGAATTTATCAAGTCCTATCTCACTAGTAATCATTTCACAACAATTCCCAATATCCTCACCTCGAGCCTCAGTCCGGGTAGAATGCAACTGTTAGGGGAAGAGAACTATGTTCCCTTCCCTAAACCGTGCATGTAGGGGATGAGCTAGAACCTCGGTCCAACTCAACCTATGGGTGTAAAACCTCATGTAAATACCCCACTCAGCCAATCCATGTGCACATGGTTATTTATCATTCACCATAAAACACCATATCACGACAACAAATATAGCAACATTTACAACATCACAATAATATCAATAAATGGGAAAATTACATTATTGCCTCAATCCATTTACACATTCATCATTTATATTACTTAACCATTTATCTCTATTTCCTATTTCCCATTCCAATCTCACTAAGCATGTTCAAGTAATAAGATAATTCCCTGGCATTTCCCATCAATCCTGTTAACCCTTTTTCATTCCAAACAAAAAACCCCTTAGGCCATTACGCAACCTAATTGTTTTACTAGACACCAATTTGACAACCCTTAATAATATTAACATACTCATCATAGACTCAATGTTCTCACACTACGTCCTACACTTACTTAGCTGGCTCTAAGTCTAGGAAATATCATAATGCCTTAGGGTGGCCCTAATTTGGTCAAGTCATCCTCCTTGAATTCCATGGGGATCAGTACGGGTTAAATTTTTCATTTAGACACCACTAAATCGCATCATTTCAAAGGCACTAAGAACTCATCAAAATAGGGAAGGAATAAAAACCCTACATGCACAAATCTACACAAAACATAAGGGATATAAGTTTTAGACCACCTGCATTGAATTTGTAGGCGAACGCACTCCCAAACAAAGCCTTAGATCTTGATTCAACAGTCCCAATAATATTTACCCTAAAAATCACTGAAAAAGTAGGGTTTGAGAGATTTATATACTGAGGGAAAAGAAATAGAACCCCTAAACCTAAAATAAAGGCAAGAGGGAGATTAGCCTTACCCAGATCTTCAATCCAAAACTAACTATGCTCCAAATGGCTTAGAGTCAAAGGATATTGATCCTTTGGAGCTCTTGGTCTCTTTGGTTAATTCCTAGGGTTGAATTATAGGAGGAGGAGGAAAATACTGAGTTGTTTATAAAAATACCGCAAAGTAATTTTTTTATATTATAAAATTTTTTGGGTCGCACGGTTTACCTGCACAGTTTACCCACATGGTTTGTCAAACTGTGGGCAAACTGTGCAGATGCTTTTATCGAAAAGATCCCCCTCGCACGGTTTACCTACACGGTTTTCCAAACCATGTGAAAACCTTGCAGAGGATACTATCTAAAAAATCATTCTCTTTCATGGTTTAACTGGGCTTCATGCACGGTTAGCACTAACTATGCGCAGACCATGTGGCAAGACTAGAAAACTCATTTTTTCTCTTTCTCCATGTCTCAAACCCCTGGAACACCCCCATTCCTCTTTCATAACTTTGGATAGCACTTAATTAACTAAAATAAAAGGCATAAAATGAAACATAAGTAAATAATACCTTATGTAGAAATCCATGATCTTACATCATCCAACTTTCATGCTCCTTATCCCTTAAACCTTTTCACCCCTGCAGTGGTGTATTTATCAATTTCCGTAAAGTTAAACCCTCTTCCTTTATAAGAATACCATTTATCACTTACATAGTTAATACTGATGTGTGTACAATAAAATCACTGTCTATGGAATTAATGTGTTGTTCTATATGTATGTTTAATTTATTTCTTTTTAGTATTACACATATAATAATGGTTTTCTTATATAGGAGGATACTTCTATTAAAGATGGGGGTTCTCTATCCATCATTCATTATTCTTTTTCCCTTCAAAAATTTTCACCCCTGCAGAGTTGCATTTACCGCTTTCATTCCAGTTACCTCCACTACCTTTTTAGGAAGATAAAAAATATTTCCCCTCCTCAATTACATATGAAATCCTGATGTTTTCACAGTAAAATCATCGCCCTTAGATTTAATATATTGTTTCATATGTATTTTTAATTTATTTATTTTTAGTATTATGAACCCAATATTGTTTTCTTATAAAGGTGGAGTTTTTTTTGAGATTTGGTGTTCTATCCATATTTCATCCCTTTCTGTACCAAAAATTACACATACTTCTTCTCTCTAAAAACCTTTCACTTAGGTAGTGTTGACATTTATCACATTCTTTCAAGTTCCCTCCATTACTCAATCATAGAGGTAATCATGATATTTACACAGTAAAATAATTGTCCATAGAATTAATATATTAATTAATATTTATGTTTTATTTATTTATTTTTTATTATTACTCAAAATAATTATTTTCTTATATAGGTGGATTCTTCTTTTCAAGTTGCGGTGGCTTTTTCAAAACTACTCATGCAAATGTTGAAAGTTTGACAAATAAAGTCAATGGAAAATATGGTAACATTGATAGTTAGGATTTTTTTTTAATGTATGTAATGTTTTTTATTTATGTAATTGTATAAAATAATGTTTGAAATGTATATAATATAGTCTTATATTCTATAATGTGTTTACTAAATTTCATTTCATTTAAATTATGTATTGGGACTTCTTTTTGTTGATATTTGATGTGTTATGGTGTGTTTATGGTGTTGAAGTGTGTCGTAACAGCATATTTTAGTATGTCCCTTTATCAACACTTTTAAAAATGCTAATAAATAAGACCTTTATCAATTCTTTTAAAATCACTGATAAAAACATATTTATCAACACTTCTGAATGTGCTGATAAAAGTTCATTATTAGTGCTTATATAAGCTTTGATATAGGATTCCTTTAGCAGCACTAAATTAATTCACTGATAAATGGGTCTTTTATCCATTATTTTAAAATAATTGATAAAGGTACTATTTATCAGCATTTTTTAGCACTGATAAATGACCCCTTTATCAGCGCTTTTTCAACACCAATAGAAGTATCAGGATTTTAACATTGCTCGTGTTGTCAATGATTTTCTTGCACTGATAAGGTAAATTTCTAGCATTCTTAAAGTTTTTTAGTAGTGATAATAATTAAATTATGTTTTAAACCTTTAACATATAAATCATTATAAATAAAAGTATAATTTGAAATTCCTTCTTTACTAAAACCTTTTACTTTTCCATTGAAATTATCTCCAAATATAACAGTGCCTCCATCACATGTGTTGTGATCAATAAACTTTTATGGGCCTCAAGTCATATTCCTAGAGCATTGACTATTGATGTACCATATGACATTATTGATCGATCAAACACATTTTATCAACAAAAATTAATTACATTGCAATTTTATTACCCATGAAACATTGGGTCCAATAGGATTAGGAATATAATTTTTAGGTGCCCATATATAATTTAAACTTGTATTGTTTGGTACTCTAGATAACAAGGATTTAGCAATATTATTTTTTGTAAATCCCATATATTTTTTGAATCTAAGAAAAGAATTATTTGTATAGTGACCTTTCATGCCATTTTTAAAATATGTAACACAATAAGTACAACCATTTTTACATTTAACAAAATTAGTTTTAAACATTTGAGGTAATCTTATATCATAAACAAAACCATATTTATATTTATTTAATTTATTCAATGACATCATTTTATAGTTTTTTCATGAAATTTGATAATAGAATATAATCATTGTTTGAGATTCGGAACATTATTTTTCATATTTTTATTCAAATCTTGAGTAGATTTTAAATTTTTATTGAATGTTGAATTAGAAAAAGAATCAGTGTTTCTTATTTTATTCTTTTTCTTATAAAATTATTTTTTGTAGAAACAAGTTTCTCATTATTTTCATTTACCATAATATATAAATTAGAATATTTCAAAATATCATTTCTTAATCTTTCAATTTATTTAATTAATTTTGAAACATTTGAATTTTTAGAATCATAGTCAAAATAAAAACATGAATAACAAAAATGATAATCATTAACCTTATCCCATGATTCCATGAAACACAAGTTAACAATTTATTTTTCATTTCCATATTGTTCACTGGAATCAGGTTTTTCCATAAAACTCCAACTGGTGTTAAGTTCCTTTTTATCATTATATTTTTATTTTTCTTTATTAATTGGTTTTTGAGAGTAAGGATTTATATTCCCTTTCTTTATACACTCATAAAAATTTACATTTGATTCATTTTAATTTGACCTTCGATTCTTTTTTCCTTTTTTGAGGGTTTATTATAGAACAGTTTTTGAATACTTTATTTTTCATCCTTTTGTAAACTCCAATCACAATCTGACCCATATCATCTTTTTTACAATCATGTAGATCATAATCAGAAGAGTCATTAGAAATAATATTCACATATTCATAATATATACCTTTTCTTTTTGTTGTCTTCTCATTAGTTATGTTCTTGAGTTCTAGTTCATATTGAAGCAGTGATCCAATGAATTCATCTAGGGTGTACTACATGAAGTTCCTCCATTAATTAAAGAGAACCTTCATATAATTCCATTTATTTGGTAAATCTTATAGGACTCATTAAACAATTAATGGGTCTTATAGATATTCTCTAAGTAAATTCAATCCATTCATAATGCTTCATATTCAATGGAAATTTTCATTTTTGGTTTCATCTTCAACCATATTGATGTCTTTATACATAGTATGAAACATTCCAAGCATGGTTTTGATAATTTTGTTATATCCAAGGGGAGTGACTTGTATAATATTCAAAATTACATGAGCTTCCTTACATGCGGACACATGACTAAAAAGACTTCTCTTAATAGAACAATATATAATATTAACAACTTTGTAATTTAAAACCTATCTAGTAGCATTGTTTCCTATAACTATATTTGGGTCATCTTTAGGTAGTGTGTTTGGTTTTTTCATTATGGAATAGTTATCAATGATCAACCTTTGGAGGTATTCCTCCATTATGGACCTCCAGTAGCCATTATCATTTCCATATAGTGAGGTGGTTTTTGAGGAATCCAAGAATCATTTGGGTTCATTCATTCCATCTTATAAGATATTTATCTTTAGTCTGTGAGGTCTAGGAATGGGTTAACACAAATAAAAAAGAAGAATCTATGGAGGTATTGGCTAATTCAAACATGGAAAACCTTTGAAACCAATGTTTGGTACCAAGAAAGATAATTAAACAGATAAAATATTCTTAAGAAGGCAATCCTATGATATCAATTATTAGGTCAGATTGGGTAATGGTAGATGGTCTAGAGGGGGTGACTAGACTAGATTAAAAAAAAATTGATTTATTAAATTAGGTATCAAAGTTAATTATTATGGTTAATTATCAAACAGAATAAAATAAAAAACATAAGAATTTTCATACTGGATTGGTCCAAAGTGGTCCTAGGCTTGTCTTATATAGCTCTACTCGATAAGAGATACATGTGCACTAACTAACTTATAATAGGGAATCATAAACTATTACATAATCATTTTCTAGTGGAGGGATAACCATGACAGTAAATTTTGTACAGGGATACACAACCCTTACATCACTGACTTTAGATATAGGGAGTCACAACTCTCAGATCCTGACTTCAGAATATATAAGTTAGAACTCAAGGAATGATAAGAACAAATGATTTTTATGTAAAATAATAAACATGGAAACATAGTTTTTTTGTGAGAGAAAAGAAATAGTTCAACAGAATCAATACTAGTTTAAGTAGAAGATAATAATAAAATCACAAGTACCAGTTCATGAGTATTATATCGATATGTCTCGTCAAAGAAGTAGAAATCGAAACATATGTAATCCAGAACTTGAGAGAATGTCCAGATGATGAAACATGGTATCACAAGACTTTTTAAATGTACAACAGGTTGAAAATTTGACAACTCTTTCTTGAGGAAAAATAGAGTGTTGAATATGTTCACCCATAGTCATCCTTGAAGTTTCATAGCAGCTTTAAATAGGATCTGTAAAACAAAACTAACCAAAAAATCTCTACGTAAAGTAATTCAAGTTAAAAAATGATTTAACATTTCAAGAGAGACAGAATTATTGTGTAGAACAATCACAAAAACAAATATTTGAATTAAAACCAAATACTGATTCAAATTGATTTGAATTACCTGATATAGGCTAATAATAAGTCAAATGTAATCCCTTACAAATTATAATACTGTTTAAAAAATATTAAATATAATTTATTTTAAAGAAACGTGTAATTTAAAAAATAATTATAATTATTTGAATGACCTAAAAATTGATTGAATATATTAAATGTCATTATATAATAATTTATAAAATAATTAGTTAACGAAATTAACTTAAAATAATAAAGTATAAATATTCCTTAAATATGATGTAAGTGTTACGTAAAAATAATGAATAAATTTAAAAAAATCTTAAAACTCATTAATATATTATAATAACACTTCACT
Source organism: Viscum album (assembly GCA_963277665.1). Lineage (NCBI taxonomy): Eukaryota > Viridiplantae > Streptophyta > Magnoliopsida > Santalales > Viscaceae > Viscum > Viscum album. The sequence goes on from OY728126.1 coordinate 1,029,845,307, forward strand.
TAAATTAAATATAATATATATTAATGCCCCCAGGGATTAGCCTAGATGAAAAAGGGACCTATGGGGTGTCAGGGAGGTCTTAGTTTTGAGTATCTTTACCTTCTTCCATGTGTCTATTTGTGTGGTTTATTTATATATTTGTAGTTCCCCTTACATGACCATTTCTAATTATAATATATATTAATTTTATAAATATATAAAACACTTCAATGAATTAAAAATTGTATTTATTTCATCAAAATTTACAAAATGATGAAAAGAAGAGCATGAATAAATCTTCAATGGTGGTACCAAAAATACCTTGTGGTGGTTAAAATGGGTCAATGTTTAATGAAAAACATTGAGTCACTATTATTTATAGAATGATGCACCATTAGTAATAAAATAACAGTCGTTGGAATTAAATTTACCCACCGTTGGATAATAAATTTTACCCATCATTAATTATAATTTACCCACCATTGGAAATAGAGATTTTACCCATCGTTAGTCATCATAATCCAACCCACCACTGGAAAAAAATATAAAAAACTCACCATTGGATAAAATAGAACAAACATGCCATTAGAAAAATAAAGAAAAAGACTCACTATTGGATATAATAGAAAGTCTCACCAATGGTAAATAAATTTTTACCAACCATTGGTTTTTAGAAAAGAATCCACTATTTGTTTTTGTATTACCCACTACTGGGTAATTGACCCACGGTTGGAATGAAAAATAGGAACTCACCATTGAAGATAAGAGATAATATCACCAATATATAAAATATAGGAACTAATTATTGTGTAAAAAAATTCCTATTGTTGGAGAAATAAAAAATGATCATTTGATGAACATAAAGAATCACCTAAAATTGAGAAAAATGGAATCACCCAATGTTGGAAGAAGTGAAACAACCTATGTTTGGTGGGAAACTCTATCTATGTGAGATGAGTGAGTTTCTAATGAACTAGAAAACATGAAAGGGGGAAGAGGATTGTTTCAAATATGATAATGAATAATAGTAAAAAGCTTTGGGAGATTCCATAGAGGAATGAGTATAGAGGAAGATGATAATGAAGAATAACTCATTGTTTTATGTTTATACTTTGACACATACACATAAAATAATTTTTAATCCATATAAATTACTAAATTTATTTTTGGTCTAGTATAACTATTTAAAGATATGTTATTTATATTTAAAATGAATTAAGATTCACTTATCTTTGATCAGTATTTAATGAGATATGATAAATAAACTTTAAAAACATGTTTTGAATACTACAGAAACAATCATAGTACATCAGACCTTGTTTAAGGTATGTAAATGATATTTTCATATTCTGATGTATTTTAATTAAAATAATAGAAACTTTTTATATTTATAATTTAAAAAACTCTAAGTGTTTTAAAATTTTAATGAATGATATATCAAAGAAATAAAAAAGTTTTTCAATTCGGGAAAATTCAGAATTTCTGATCTATTATAAGATCTTTATACAAATGGTTAACCCCTTAAAAAATAAAATATGGCCTTAATTTATTCTAATTAAATTAATATAATTTATTTGGATTTTAAAAAGTGCCTATTTTTAAATACTCCTATCTATATAGTGTTTTTCATAATTAAGAAAACTAATGAAAACTTTAAGGTAATTTATACTGAAAATATTACTTAAGACAAAAAAGATGAGTCTTTTACTAGATTAAATGAGAAAATTCTAGAAAAATAATTAGAGAACTTGGTATTTTAATAGAATATATATAAACTTGTTATCATTAATATTAAATAAAAATTATAAAATTCAAATCACTATAAAAATGGTTATAATTAAAACATATAGTGGTTTTAAAAAGAGTTTTTCACAGAAAATAATAAAAAGGGATTTGGATATTTAAAAATATAAAATATCATGTAATCAAATAAAAAAATACATACATGAACATTAAAAATAACCATAATAACTCTCATTAAAGTGAATTAATTATGAATATAGGAGGGGTTAATAAGAAATAAAATTGTAGAAGAAAATGGAAAACTTATTTTTATTGATATGGATTTTTTTCACAGGAATGAGAAAGTTAAAATGATTAAAAAACAAAAAAACATAACTAAAATGAATTTATAGTTAATGATGAACATCATCCTACCATTCTTACTTTGAGTGTCTGATGTATATCTCCTACTCTATTTGGGAATCACCGCTATGAATTAAAAAGTCTCCCTTTTATGCAATGACCACCCCCCATATTTAAGGACAAAATCATCTGACTGTATCTAATTTAATATATCTTCTATATTATCCTCTATCATTCCAATATTTTCACAGTTTTAAAACTACTTAAATTGGCCTCATCGTACACATTTTATCCTCCATTTATCTCCCAAAACATATATCATTTATTATCCAAGAGAGAGAGATGTATAAATGAGAGTGTATCTATATGTATATGCTTCTAATTTTTAATCTATTTAGAATATTACACTCCACATATTGAGATATTTTTTATTCCTTATCTTCAAATTTGAAGTGAACTTAAAATCCTCAAAAAAGTTTCATTCCTCATATACATGAATTCTATTTGAAACTCCCATCATATATGTCTTCTCACAAGCATGTTTAGAAATTATTGAATCACTATATCTTGAAAGATAATGAATTTATTATATGGACAAGGACCTTATGGCATATAATATCACCTATAATTGATCTCTCCTTATATGTATTCATGTTCAAAACTTTTCATCTTATCCATGGAAAAAACCTCATTTAGACCTCAAACAATCATTATTAAAAAATATGGGTGGTCGACGGCATAATTGATTCCCTATGCCATAACTTCGTCATTATTGTTCCCAAATAAAAAATTTTGTGATGTAGAAAATCTAACATGGCGTATCCCCCTTCATGATCCATTTCATTATTACATCATACCACAACACAAAAGTTCTTCCATTTCATAAAATGGATTATCAAGATAATTTTTTTAGGATCCCATGATGTATGAAATAGCCTATTGTATGGACATTATAAATCTTCCCATGCATCCATAGCTTCCTGATTGTCATCTATGGAAATTTTATGACACATATTTGATAGTGAATGTCCAGTAGGTATGTACAAGATATTATAGTGAACCTATCTTTTCATACATTAACATTACATAACTTTTGTAGAATACATAAAACATTATAAAAATAGATTCCCAAAGACTATATTAGTCTTGTGCCTTTGGAAACATGGATACATAAAAATTGGTACATAAGTGAACTACATTATCTCTCACAAGTTTCTTCATGACTAGAAACCTTATTATAAATATCATACATAAAACATATCTTTATAAACTAGAAAATTAAAAATAATAAGTGTCAAGCTCAGATTCTTAGTAAGGGTGAACAATAGAGACATGCAAGCTTAAAAAAGAGCATAGGGGTATGAGGATGTGATGATAACATTAAAATATCATACCATGTATATCATAATATTATAAATAGAAATCATGAAATAAGTTTTATAATTTTATAAGTCATGAATTATAAGAAAAAAAAGAACAAAATCCATGAAAGAATAACATAGGAATAAGACCTCGAATTGTGGAAGACACATAACCATGTAAAAATGATTTATATAGTAGTCAATGAATCACTTTGAAGGGTATATTAGTAGTATGGGATCACTCCCCATATCATAATGGTAGTTATGGTTCCCTACCATGTCCATGTTAGTATTGTGAGTTCACTCTTCATACCATATTGGTTGTCATAGTTCACTCCCATGGCCATATTATTAGTCAAGGTTCAATCCAAAGACCATCTTAGTCTATCTAATGAGAAATAAATATTAGCCAATTCATTTGAGGGATATATAGGTCGTACCCATATCATAATTAAAGAATACATACATGTTCCAAAAATCATAAATAATCATATCATAACCCATGAAATGAAATGGGTATCATAAACATGTCAACATATCATAACCTAGGGAAAAAAGACAAAAGTTTCATAATTGTTTCAGAAAAATAACACGTGAAATGAAGCGGGTTTCAAAAGAATTTAACCTGTGAATGAGAAACAGGTTTCATAAAAATCATGACATCATAACATAATGAATTCATAGAAAGAATATGAATGGTAAAATTGAATAATTTCCCATGAAATGCATGAGTAACCCCAAAAGTTTTTATCTTAGAAGGGAAAAAAATTTGAAAGATATTTTGAAAACATTTATTGAGGAAAATATCATTTCTATATTGAAAAATGATTTTTAAAAAAAAATAAAATTTTGAATATATTTGTATAGGAAAAAAGATTTCAGAAACATTTAATAGAAGCTTTAAAACCCATAAAACATTTTTAAAATCCTTTTCCCTTGATTTTTTTTGGAAATTGTTTTGAAAACATAGTTTTTGAAATAAAACATATTTTCAGCCGAAAAGAGAAATACAGTTATATTTTTTTAAAACACTTTTTATTAATCATATTAAGTACCAAAAAGTGGAAAATAGTACTAATACATTGATATATATTTAATAAAAATAGGAGAATAAAAGACATGTGTTTTCTTGAGAGATGTATCAGAATATTTCATCAATGGGAGCATAATCATAAACAATCCTGATAAACAATGAGATTGTCTCAAAAAACACTTACCACATGGTAACTTATAATAATACAATAAATTTAAGAAAATAAAATTATATTAAGATTAAAATATCATTAGAAGAATGATATGTATGATATAACATGAAAAATGTAAGTATATACACCTCAAAAAATGATCTGGCATAATAAAACTTGTGCCTCAAAGGAGGAAAATTGAGTCAAAACTACCTAACCAATTTGGTAACTCTTGAAACAAAAACCCCAAAAAATAAATATCATATAATGGATATGTAAACTCACATAAATTTAAAAAAAATATTCATAAAATACATTCAGGTGGAGTATATACACCACACAAAAAAACAATGGTGAACATGACATGTATCTCATAGATATAAAAAGTGAGGTGAAATTCCCTTACATTGTGTCTTGAATATCATCGTACTCATAAAAATTTACTATATAGTGAATATAGGGTTATTATAAATCTATATCATAACCATATTCTTATATCTAATACAATATATGTTTTAATTATAAATATTTGTTACCCACTTGTTAACAATTATATGTTAAGGTTTCACTTCAGGTAATATCTTCATTCTTCTTCACATGTGTCTTAATTTTTTATATATTTGGTCCTTATAATTATATCATGATTTCCGGAATGTAAACCATGATACAACTATAGATTATATTCAGTATATTTTTAGAATAATAATCCATCAAAATATAGAAGTATACAATGAAATACATTGATCATGGAGATGATTTTCCATATATACACATGGCTGTCATTTCTATTTTTTTATCGTATTGAAAGAAAGAAAGAAGGAAAAAGAAATTTATGTATATGTGTATATAATATCATTAAAGTAGAATAATTGTGTCATATATACAATATATGTTATCAAAACACATCTTTAATACATTCTGTGTAGTGTGTGGACGAATCGCGTCGCTTTGAGGGGGTAGTCCACACTTTCTAAAATGAAATTATCATATTTACAAAAAATGGAAATATTAAAGGTATGTGTTATAGAAGAATTAAAAAATAATACCAAAATAATAAATATAATAAATATCATATATAAATAGTGTTTCCATCGTTATTATCATCCATGAAAGGTGGTAAAGGAAGAACGATCAATCATCATTTCGTGAGATGATAGTTCATTATACACATAAACAGTAAGTTTATTACCAATTAGATGGAAGTGTGTGTCATTTTAGGTAAAACTATTAAGATAAAAAAGAATTATATTTATTATACAGGTGTTATTTTATATCCATGTACTAAGGTGGGTTGAGGTGGTGGAAAAACAAAAATAAAAGAAAATAGCTTGAGGAAGGATGTCACCCCTTCATCGGGTAACTACTTTTGTGTTTCACCAAAGGGATTCCTTGGATTTATTTTTTCAAAAGGTGGGGATTTTAGTTTGTATAGGAATGTTTAAAATCTATTTGGGTAGAACTTGTTCAAGCCAATGTAGCTTGAGAGGTGTTAGGAAGTGGGAGGAGTGGCAGCCTTTTTATAGTGGAGGAGTACTGGAAATCTTGAAACTTTTGGGAAAAGGAATTCCAACCACATTTTTCCCACATCGAGTGGGTCCAATAATAGCAAACATTAGAGATAATGGAGGATAGCATCGAAATATGGCCTTAAAATGGATCATGTATAAGTTTCTAGGTCATTTTGGGTCTTAAATATATGGTTTAGTACTTTGTTAACCTAACATTTCTCTTAATCGTTGTAATTAATTTTAATCATTATCACTTATATTTTAGGTAAAAAACTAATTTTATAACCCCCCCAATGATTTAAAAAAAATATAATTAAATGTACACAACACTGAGTATCTAATAAAAAACACTTTGTTATTATAATTATTTAAACAAGATAGTAATAACATAGCCATTAAACATAATTTTGATGCTTTTTTTAATTGAATTTTGAAATATAGACATACATGGTTACGATCAATAAGATATTTAGAGTCTGATAAGATCAACTTAATTTTTCGGTGAATAGTAACTTGACAATTTTGAATAGTAATGAATAGTGATATGACCCTTATCAATGGTAAACCAACCAAATGAGCAGTATCCTCACCCCTAAAAGTATAAATAAAATTTATTCATCCTATAAATGAAATTATAATATGATTATATCATAGTATAAGTAAATAAATATCTTATAAATTATTAATTAAGTATTAGTATTTTTATAAAACATAAATGATTATATAATATATTATAATTAATATAATGATTCAAAAGAATGTTTATTTTCATAAAATATAATCATAAGTTAATATTTTGATTTCTTATGAATATACAAGAATTTTATGAGGCCTTAGTTAAATTTTCAAAGTGTCATAAAATCATTTATAATTTAAAAATTAATATTTTTTCACTAAATGATGATTTTAATTAAAAATATATTTTATAATATTTATAAAGATATTTTATAATATTTATAAAGATATTTTCATAAAATAGAATTATTTTTTTAATTTTAAAAATCGAAAAATTGTTCAGTTGAATTTTTTGTAATTTTAGGAAATAGTTGAATTTTTATTGAATAGTAAAAAATACAGTTTTTAAGAAAATACAGTATTTTTTCGTGAAAATATCAAGATATATTTATGAAATAATATTTATTAAACTTATATAATAAATAAATAAGAATTTTATAAGATAAGTTTTGTATAGAAATTATTTAGAACATATAAATTATATTTTTCTTGACAAGTATAAAAGAATCATTGTCATTGTTGACGAAGTGTCTGCACCACACTAACAAAAACAATTTGGTTCCATAAAAATAATAATTAAGTGTAAATTTTTTTTGACAACCTTAAAATTAATTATTTTGTATACTAGATATTTTTTTGTCTTAATCTAGAATTTTATAGTTGTATAATATTAACTTTAACCAAGTTATTTTACAATGCTTTCGTAGGGAAATAAAATACAAAATGCCAAATTTAAGAATCTATCTTGTTAAGTATATGAGTTAATACACATAATAAAAGAATATATAATTTTATTTTGAACACAATTAATTTATTTTTATGATAGTAATTTATTTTTAGTTTTTATATATGAAATAATTAATATTAATGCTTATACAATGTTGATGCAGTTCAAATGCAAGAATAGAAAAATAAACAAAGTGTTTTTAATTAAAATTATATGAATTATTAAATGACCCATATTTTGGATAAATCATTTTATATAATAATTTTTCGACCAAAATAATTTTTTTATTTTAATTTGGGATATTTTTTACCCACATGAATCACTTAAAAGACTTCAAAATATTTTTTTTCAAAAGGAAGTCAAGTTGTCACATTATAGTTTTTAATTTGTATTACATTTTAATATGAGGTTTTCCCGAATTTTTTTTGAACAAAAATATTATTTAGAAATATAATAAAATTATATTTCTTATAGAATTTTATTTTTAATTTTTAGACAAAAATAAATACCATAATGGATTTCATAAAGACGATGCAGTATTAAGTTAATTAATGAATAAATCAAATTAATGATGTAAAAACTAATAAAATAAATTTAATTTTAAGTTTCTAAGATAATTTATGTTTTATATATATGAATATGATGTTTTTATGATATAATAAAAAAATTATTTTAATTGGAAGTTTGGTTTTTATTTTTTTCAAGTCATAGTTATGAATAGTTTTTAATTTCGAAAAATTACTCTTCAGGAATAAAATATTTTATTAAATTATTTAAAAATAACAAAATTATTGAAAAATTACAGAAATGATAATATTTCTTCTAAAATGTAATCCCATTTATTTTTTTGGCCTTTTTGGAAGTCTTAAATCCTGAAATAGATTAATTATATTTTAATAATTTTTGTTATTACTAAGTTACCCCTAACCTCAATTATAAAAGGAGGATCCTTACTTCACATATATTCATGACCCTGAGCCTTCTTGATTAACTATACTATTTCAAATTCCATTATCCTCACCCTTTTATAAATTATAGTGTTTCTGGTCTCTCAAAAAAAACCACTTCCAAGAGCCTATAGAGGTTCGCACGGAGAAAACATTCAAGAGTTAAGATTCCTTTTTTAGCACTTTTAAATTCTTTTTCACCTCAACCATATCCTCACCTCCAATATAACGATTCATGAATATTACAGTATCATATATATACTAGAATTTTTTTATGGTATATAAAATATAAAATACTTTATTTTCATATTTTATTCTTAAATAATGAAATCACTGTCTGTGGTGTGTCAATTCCCCACCTTGGAGGATGATGAGTTTTTTTACATTACCGCTATAAAGGGAAGTTCTATTTCACATTAAATTGTTTAAAATTACATATATATATATATATATATTATCAATTTTGTATTATTATTTATTTTTTACAAGTAAGACCATAATAAACCGACCTTGGAAACCATGAAAAGAATGCACCCGAAACAATAGAAATAATAAAATATTGTAAATAAATTAGTGGAAAATGTTATAAGAATATTATTTAAGGTATTATAAAAATGTGTTTAGTTAGTTAATAAATTAATAAAACAATTCAAACCATTATACAAGAGGGTTGAAATTTTTTAAATATATCGAACTCGGGGTAAGGGATAACTTAACTCAATTTACTTTCATTAAGTTATACATATAAGTCGTTGGATATGTTTTTCCAAGAATGTGTATGAATTAAATATTATTTGTTTTACAATTTATATCCAATTATATTGTATGGATTTATATTTTTCACACGTAATTATTTCATTGATCTGTCCTCACTCTAATGATACAATCTTTATAAGGGTTAATTTCATAATCTCATTATTATATGAGACTGATTATATGTAAGTATTTATTGGGACATATTTATCATCTATGTCCATTTTTTTAAAAAAAAGTAATATTTTTAAGGTTTTATGTACAGACTCTTTAACTAAAACAATTTTTTAAATGTTTCAAAGATTTATTCTTCAAAATATTTCTCATTCATGTTCAGGTTTTCAAAATGGGTTTTATGGATCTATTTATATGGACATGAATATTTTAAAATGTTAATTTTAAAATTTCTCTCAAATGTTTCCAATTGGTATGGTACACTTTGATTAAAAAATGTCTTTTTCAATGTATTATTTTTTAAATGCATGGCCTTTGAATAAATATCTTAATGTAAAAAGGGTATCTTTCTCAAAAAATTTAATAATTTTATTAGAGTGTTTTCATTTATGTCAGTATCCTTTGTTGGATCTTATGTTTGATTGAGTTTTGTATTTTATGATATCATCTACCATATTTTATTGAATGGTTTATGATTAGTTTGATTGTGGATGTTCTATCATGATACCATCGACCATATTACTCTGAATGGTTTGTGATTGTGTTTACTAATTTGGGAATGTCATTTACATTCCATGTGTTAGTGTTAATATTAATTCATATGTTGATTATTGTTCACCCCTTTCATATGAGGAATGCATTAGACTTATTATGTATTTGGTGAGTCCTGCTATATCCCATCAGGGTATCGGTAGGTCTCATGAGACAAACTAGTTTGGGTATTAGCTAAAGAATTACCTGATTATGTACGGTGTCTTGGTCGAAGCCTTGAAGGTATATTTATAATGTCCTACATTATGCATTCCCTAATTTTGAGATTAGTATTTGATAGTGCATGTGATTATTTGACTAGTAGAATATCCATGGTTATGTTTTATTATGGAATTATTTATTTAGGTTATATTTCGTCCATATTATGCTCAAGATTTTGTTTTAATGGAATATGTTCTTTATTTATTCATCATGCCTTATTATTTATGCTTATATTTTATTACTTACTCGTGATGAGCATCAGATCTCACCCCTTTCTTATGTTTTTTTCCATGTTATGAAGAAGAAAACATTAAATAAGCTTTCAAGGATGCAATTTTTTTCATTTTATTTTTTATATCATGTTTTATTTTTTTTCAATGTAATATGGGTAACATGAATATAATCTAGTCTTCCAAGATTGATACACCGATTGGTCCTTCAGGATTTAATTCCTTGTAATCATGAAAATGTAGTAAAGTAATACACCAGATTCGGGATTCTTGTTCGGGGCATTACAAAATTGATGTTAATGGAAATTATAAAATATGATAATTTTGGGAAAAAATCCCTCAAGGTAACATTGCAGTATTTTTGGGTTGATTGTGTTTGTTGACAAAGCAGGTTTCCATGGAGAATTGTTGAGTTCCCAAGAAGTTTTTGACATTCCATGTTGATAAAGAACTATGACAAAGGAAAGGACGATCTGGAGGCAGTACAAAAGAGCAGTACAAGGTGGCGCCATTTCCCAGTGTTTGCCAAATTTTTGGGGTCCAAAATTTGGAATTTGGTGAGCATCGCGAAAATAGGATTTCAATGAAGATCATAATTTAATATGGAAAAGGCATGAGTTTCGCGAAGATGGGATGTATGGATTGGAAATTGCGAAGACCAGAAGAATGGAGGCAGTGAGTCTTCGCGATTACGTCAAGCTTCGCGAACAGAAGAGGCTAAAGCACATCGCGGCGGAGAAGGGATTCGTGAGGGAGCTTCGTGGAAAAGTCACGAAGGTATGTTGACGGTGATTCTTCGCGATTACTTCAAGATCCGCGAACGGAAAATTTCCGTGGTGCTTCGCGATTTGGACATAATTCGGGTGGAATCATTGGAGCTTCGCGATTTGAGATGACGTGGCTTTGACTTCGCGTGGAAGGGACGAGGGTCGGTGGAATCACCTATAAATAGAGGCCGACCCCCTCGAGAGAAGGAGAGAGAATTTTCAGAGAAAATCCATTACTCTTGGTTCGCAGAGGTGGTTCGCGAAGGCAGTGTGCTTCACGAAAGGGGAGATTCGCGGTGGCTATTTTAGCTTCGCGAAAGGTGTGTGCCCCGCGTTTGCTCAGTGAGCTTCGCGGAGAGGCAGGAGCTCCGCGACGGCCTAAGCATTGAGAAGGTCTATGCATCGTGAGAGTGCTTCGCGATAGAGCTTCGCGAAAAGGCAGGAGCTTCGCGAAGGCTTCTTTGAGCTTCGTGAAATTTGGAGCCTAGAGAAGTAGGGTGCTTCGCGAAGGTGTTTCCGAAGTGGTTTTCCCAGTGGATAGTGGCAAAGGGGTATTCATCTATGGGTGAAAGTTGAACTTCAATAGAGCATCTACATACAGAGAAAGATGCATTCCATAATGCAAATGAAGAGACCTACAGGTCTATAAACTGTGAGTGGATTCCCTTCTAGAGCAGTGAGCTTAGGAAGAGGAAGAAGGTGATCCTCTCCACCGGCAGTGATCCAGAGAGAGAGAAACAGGGAGTGACCCTTGGGAAAGCAGTGAGCTGACCCTAAACCTTGTAAGGGCAGTGAGCCTGGGCATAGAAGTGATCTAGCCCGAACCATTGTATCCATAGCTAGTGAAGTATAGTGGAATTTGGTACGACCGGCAACCTGTCGGCGTACGCTCCTTAGACGTATCCCTTAGCGGTGAACCAAGTAAAATTTTTGTTTCATGTGCTTGATTTACTTTCTGTTTATATTATGCAACAGGAAAAGAGAGAAGAGTGTTTTGCGTAACAGCGAAACAAGATCAGAACAAGCTTTAATTTTAAATTAGTCATACCCTTATTCACCCCCCCCCCCACCTCTCAGGGTATTCACCCTTGTGGACCTAACAGATAATTCTAAATATGGATTCCATTTTTCAAAATTCAATCATAGAATTGGAAGTAATTAATTTAAATTTAATCTCATCGATGATAAGTCAATGTGGGTTTTTTAAGTAAAAATATCCCACTATTTTCCATGTTTTTATTCCCAATTTCAAAGTAAAATTTATTCAAATGACCTAAATTAGATTAATTGATAAATATTATCCAATTAAACATTGAAACCATTTTAATATTTATTTTAACCTTATAAATAAATTATATGGAAATGATTTTTTCAATTAAAATTGTGTATTTTTCACTATTCATCCACTAATGAAGTTTCGTAGAAAAAACCCAAAAATTATCTATAATCTAATTTTGACATTATATATTCAAAAAAAGAAATTTATTTTATCAAATTAAATTTCTAAATGTTTCTAAAAATATTTTTATTGTTGTTTTTGTACTTTCTGTCGGGGGGCTCCCACCCACGCATGCATTGGATGCTCACTAAAAGTACATTGTACACCACATTCTACATTTATGTAGGCAGGAGGCATATGTCACCTCTTCAGGGATGTTTTATCGTTGATCAAAATGGGACGATGGGATGTGTGTACCTACTTCTGTGGATTCCTCCTCGGAACTCTTCGCCAAGTCTGGGTGTCGCTTAAATATTAAGAAATTGTTCATGAAACTCCTTCCAGATTCCATCTCTTCATGGATTACTATTAATTATTCTACATTTTCAGGAAAATCCAAGGGGTCAAGTCATGGAAACATCCTTCGGTTAGGAGAGTAGTCACACCGAGGAATCTGTGGAATATCTTGAAGTTGGAACACTGTAACACCTGTATTATTCCTTTCCATATGGATTCTTAAGGGTGTAGAAACTCGAGGATTCCCGCATCAATTTGAAGGGTATCACATAGAATAGGCATGTCTATGAGGTTTTCCCCAGCTTCCAATGTTTAATACGGGGTATGTCATGAGTTTAATATCTAGCAGAGATGGATCTGACTTATTGGAACACTGAAGAGAGTGGATCAGATAGTCACATACCTAAAAGAAAGAACCGAGATTGTTTACCAGATGAATGTATCAAATCTACCAATGAAGACAAACCTAGGATGGTGTGTCCCTAAAAGGTGAAGGTTTCACACTATGAAGGCTGATATAGACACTATAAGGGTTGGATCAGGTAAGTTGGGTCCCAACAAAAGGGACATCTTGGTTTACCATTGGATGAGATTGAACCTCAATGAGGTTTCTTATGTACCTAGCCAAGAGGATGGGGAGAAAAACCCCACATAGTTTTAAGGGTTTATTTGGGGCTTACGCACTGAGATGGCCTGGGTGTTATGGGTAGAAACAATCACATGGACGACATGGGCTTACGCACGGAGACGACTTGTGTAGATGACGTGACACCGCCGTGATAAGGTTTGGGTGATGGAGTAGATGGTTAGGGATTATGCATGGTTAGTTGAATGTATGAATGGCGTGATCCGACCCGGATGTGGTGTCATGGGTAATAATTAGGATTGATGATGGATAATTTAATGAAGTGGAAGAGATTAATGAGGTGAACCTGATGTGAAGATGACGGTGTTGGTCTTGAATCTTAGTTAGGTTTCCTAAGTACCCTTCTTGAGAGGTAGGGATCAAAGTCAACTTAGTTATGGAATGGAGTAATGAGTCACCTATGGAGGTGGCTCGTGAGAACTGATGCATGGATGGGGACCTTAAGGAAATGGAACTTTGGGTTGAGGTATGATCTTCCCGAAACACAGGGGCTTAAGGGAGAAACCAGGATGAGACATGAATGATAGGAATAAACCTAAAAAAGGATTCCTACATGTCCTCATGGCAAGGAATCAATGTCAACATAATTTAGGAGTGGGAATATAATTGAGTTGTATGCGAGGGATGAAAACCTAGAGACATTCTTGGGCTTATTCTATGAGACAACGAATTGAAAGAGGGATACATTTTGTTGGAGGAGTATAGATCGATTGTGGGGGTTATGTATGGTTAGATTCCCTGATGAATCAAAACACCTCATGGAGGCAGATCCAGGAAATGTGTCACAAAGAGGGAAGGTGGAACATTAAGAGGACACATCCCTATGAGGTAGCACCAAGGTTTACTGTTGGTTTGGTTAAACCTCCTGAAGGCGCCCTACGTACCCTTCCTTGGAGACAGGGATCAAAACCCACATTGTTCGAGATGGTGATGTAGTTTAGCATCATGTGGGATGAGGGTAAATGGATGTGAAGTTGTTGGGACTGATGGGTGATGGTCTTAAAACATAATGAGGCTTCCTACATACCTTTCTTCAAAAGGGAAAGGATCAATGTCAACATAGTTCGGAAAAAAGGGGCATGTGGCTTATGCGTGGCTAGCAGCACATCAGAGTATGTCATGGTAGATTATTACTCTAAGCCCACATGAGTCATGAATTGGGTGAGAAAAAAGAGGTATCAATAGACCTGAAGATCGTGTCATGAAAGATAAATCCACGCGGAATGATGTAGGGCTTACGCATGGTTAGCATCCTAGGGAGATAGAGATTGGGAATTACTTCAAAAGGGAATCTCGAGAGTGGTGTCCATATGTACGAGGAGGATATGGTCATCATACAAGGATCTCCGCATCAAGGTGGGTTGGGGATTATGTGGAGACTACCTGAGGTGAGCACGGTGACAAAGTGCAAAGGGAGAGAGGAGGCGGATCGAAAATGAGGGAAGATGGAGGCTCCTATTTTTGTCCCCATTATGAACCTCTTAGGCCAACCACACATGAGGAAACACACATTTTAACATCATATGTTGGGTAAGTGGGTTTCTTGGAATTTTAACTCCATATATCTCAGACAATGAGACCTCAATCCTCACCCTTAGGACTTCCATGACTTTTACCAACCCACACTTCAGGATGGGAAGGCACGAGAAATGCCCGGCGGGAGTGAGGTGGAGGAGTGTTCACTTGCAGGGATCATGTTATAATGGATATGAAAATATGAAATAGCTATTATCATTCCTATGAAAAGAAGCATAAGGTAGGGAAACACAACATGAGGCCCCACTGGGGTAACCATGAAGTCACATTGTATGAGCCTGGAGATTCGTATGGGATAAGAGTTTGCAAAGTAGTAGGCCTTGTAGAGAAGGGATTTGTGAAGATCGGGTGCTTCGTGAAGAGAAAGGGATTTTAAAAGGAAAGTTACTCAAGAATCATGATGAAAAGGACCCCCACAAATGGAGGAGCTTTAAAAATCTTAATAACCCAGCCAATCCATTGAAAGAACATGTGCATGGAGGGTGCTTTGTGAAGGTTGAATAACATGCAAAGACCTGAGTGCCCAACAGGGTCTCTTACCTTACCGATGGCCATAGGTCTTCATGAAGGTCATCCCCACTTGAATC
Organism: Viscum album; assembly: GCA_963277665.1. Classification (NCBI taxonomy): domain Eukaryota; kingdom Viridiplantae; phylum Streptophyta; class Magnoliopsida; order Santalales; family Viscaceae; genus Viscum; species Viscum album. The sequence continues at coordinate 1,029,861,014 of OY728126.1, forward strand.
AGAAGAAAAAAGGAACTAATGTAACACTGGTTCGCAATGATCAAGTACATTATGTGATGCATTTTTCTAGTTGGTTTGTAGAGCAATAAGTGTCTAGAGAATCATGATATTGGAAGACAAAAGGTCATGGTGTCGATAATTTTGAAGGGGGGTCCATCTATTTATAGTTACTTGGGATCGTGATGCTCTAATGGGCACTGTGAAGAAAATGGATATTTCTGATCAGAGGTTGTTACGTCATATTTTAAAGGATTCATTTATTTCTATACATGTGTCATAGAGTTTTTAGCCTCACAAAGGATTCCATAATTTTTCTACTGTGGTCATAGAGTTCATCAGACTCATAGAGTATTCCATCATTTCTTTATGGAAATAAAAAAGTAAGACACCTAATATCATTGTGTCGGTCATGGTGAAAATGTATTTGCAAAGTGGCATTGTAAAAAACACCCTTTAGTGATTTGTTTTATGTTTTTGTGGACCTATTTCGAGGTATGGATTTGGTTCCAACAAATTTCCCCCTCAAAATGGGATTTGAGGAGAATAGGAGGGTCAAATTTTGATGGTAAATCACCAAAACACATATATCGCAAAGCTAAATTGTGATGTCAGTAGGCAGAGTGTGGGTTGAGATCATTGTAGATCTTGTTGTGGCCAAGGGTGCCACAATTCTCTAGAGGTCGTCACCTATAAGTTGAGGGTGAAGGACCCACTTTTGTCTGTATCTATCACTACTAACTTTTTCTTAATCTATTAAATCATGAATCTTCAGTAGCCCCTCAAATTATCTTTGGAAACCCAGTTCCATGGATTGGTTCTCTATGAATTCTTATTAAAAAACTGGTGTATCACGATCCCCTATTGGATGGTGAAGTGCAACTAGTCCTTCAATGCTCTGTGAAAGTGTGCTTTGTGACATATTATTTCCGAAAAGTTCCATGAATGAGCTTCGTGAAAAGAGAAATAAATTTGACAAAGTCCCGAAATAGAATGGAAATCCAAGAAGCTTCTCGGGAGGTCCTTGTGGATGTTTCTTGGAGGGAAGAGATGTCAGAAAATCCTGAAGTCAGAGAATGTATGTAGAGTCATTCTGACCATGAGACTCTGGTGGAGCTATAGTCAGAAGGGAAAAAGAACAATCCCCACCATAAGAGACTACCATTGTATGGTTCTGGTCTGAGGTACGACATTATCATCCCTGAATAAATTAGGGATTAACTACCATACTGGTTTAGGGCATGCCGTGCCAATACCAGTGGTTCAGGGATGCCGATGGCCATAACTGGAAGGATCAAATACCTTTTTTCACTGACTATCTGTAAAACCTTTTCAATAATTTTGTTGGGAAAGTTCTCCAACCATAGGTATCTTCTCATTAATACGATACCATTTTAAAGGCAGGCTTAGTGAACCCGGAGAAGGGGTGGACTGATAATTAGGACCTAAAGTGGGTCGGTAACTTCATAGATGACGGGGTCTAGGATTTCTGGGTATGTGTATCTTACGATGAGTTCGGGGTAGAGATTTGGTGGGTATCCCTATAACAAGCTATGTGGGATTCTCAATTCCTCATCTACTAGCCGAAACATATGATACCAAAGTTGATGAGAAGGTGGACGTTGAGGGCCAACACCTTCCATTTCTAACATGGGGAGGTCAGAATCATCCTTTGAGACCTCCACCAAATCTCATGGATTCCAATTCTAGGGGTGATTTAAGATGATTTCCTTCCTGCAGAAAACACAAGGGAAAACTCGGAGTAGATTCCATGGTTGGAAATGGCGCTGATACACCAACTTTCAGGAAATGAAAAATAGTCGGTGAGGGAAATCCATTTCAAGTTATGTTTTGGACGCTTCCTAAACTCCCCACCAATGAATTCCACTGAAGGTGAGGAGGTACCTAAAAAGATACCAGTTAGGCCTCTGAATTTTCAAAAAGGATCTCAGCGCAGTAATGAAAATTATTACCTGTGAATACTAAAAGATATCCAATGGTAGCTATGGGTGTATAGTGCTAACACTGAGAAACAACCAATTGTTAGGATGGATAGGTTTGTCTATAAACTTATTTGAGGCCAGATGTTGCTAGTCATGGACAAAATCATGGGTGTACAACCGAGCACATTCATTATGGAATCCAGGTTGGTGATGGGGCAGTGTGTCAACCATTGAATCCCAGTACTGGAAAACCTTAATAACATGTTATGGAACATTCGAGAGGGAAAGATGAAACAGTGGATATGCGGACCTCTCCACTTTTTTTATTGCTGGATAGTGGCACACATAAGTGTTTATGAGTATCTGAACCCTATTTCCCCTCCTGGATCAGATTTTGGACCTTTGATTCTGAATGTAGTGCGATGTTTTCCACCCAAGCTGACATCACTAGTGGCGCTGATCAGAGTCTCGGAGGAGGAAAAATTCAATTTCTTTATATTTCCACTACCAATGGGAGTATTTACTGATGATGAATAGGGAACTAATGAGCATCGATCATACCTCCTGGACTTTCAAGTTAGATTTCTAATAGCATGGGTTGATCGTGATCCTATTTATAAACTGTATACTCTACATCATTTCTCAAGGATGTTATGATGTATTCATAGTTTGACCCCAAAAGTTTACTTGGAAGCTTTCCATGAGGACCACCCATGTGTGTTGAGGCATATGTGGAACATGTTCACACGGGAAGATAGGAAAATGCGAAATGAGCTGCCTCTGCCTATCATCATTTACAGGATAATTGAAGAGTATACAAAGAGCTTGGAGGCAACCGTCCTAGTAGAAATGGTGATGCGAAGGATTCTTTGTTCTAATGATGGTGTACCCCTTAAACATTGAATTAAGTGTCCGAAAACAACAAAGACACGTCATGGTGCAGCAGTAGCAAGGCCAGGAATTCCAAGGCCAGCTCCAGGAGAAAGTGGAAGAGGAATGATGGATGACCCACTGGATCTAATTGGAAAAAGACAAGAGAGAGGGAGGCCGCCCAGAGGGTTCTGCAAGATACCCACTCCATCTCTTGGGATGTGGCTGCACCATATAGCTATGCCTAGGGATGCAGTTTTTCCAAAGGCTTGGGAAAACTGGGACATCAACAGACAATTTCAAAGTCCCTTAGAGATGTCTGACCACCTTAACCATCTTAGTATGGATCTGTCAGAGATTTTATATGAAAAGGCCATCATTCTTGTGTCTTAGGGGGTAGGGGAATAATATGTCGATGATCTATAAGACTTCATGCATTTTTGGGGAACACCTCATCCAATAACGGATCGAGTGAAAGTAATGATTGATCAAACATGCCCACCACAACCATATGCTATTTAACTGAGGGATTGATTCCCTTACCTAAAGAATCAGAGGATTCCCCCTAGGGAGAAGAGGCTAATAGGGGTATCCCTTTGGATGAAGGTGAATTTGCGGCCTCTGGGGTGGGAGAGTTCACCGAAATCCTTGAGGTAAACTCTAAACCATTCCATTGTGGAACATAAATAGATAATTCAAGTTTCTCAACTAAAATTTTTCTTGTTTAAAATAGCCTCATGCATAAGGCCACTTCCCACATAATAGAAAGTTTATCTTCGGGTTCGACATCTGGATTATGGTAATTGTAGAATCTAGCAAAGCTGTGACACCTAGAGTGATCATTCTAGAATCTTTGGAGTTCTAGACCATATACGAGGGGCCACGTCCTAAGATTCCAATAGTGACAACCCAAGGGTGGGATCATCTAATTGACTTATGTAAGTCATCTCTCTCACAAAGTGGTAAATTCTTTCTATCGAACCTGGCCAACTGACATTGCATGATTTCTTATGAACAGTTCTATGAACGACATGTGACATGCTCATGAGGATGGATAGAGATCCAAGAACTTATTTCCTGAGGGGAACATTGATCATCATGTAATAGGATGTTTGGGCTGACCAAACATTACCAATCAGGGCTATGGGAAGGACCACTGGTAGGATGAACCAAGAACATACTGAGGTGGGTTCTTGCAATGAAGATCAACCGGATGACATGGTGCCCTGTCTAATCAATAGGATGCAAGAGGAGGATCTTTCTATAGAACTTTTGGAGGCATTCCTAGAATACCTTCCAACCTAAAAGAGTTTTATGAGAACCCCTCTGATGAGGAGGATAGTAAGTGTAACGTCCCAACCCCAGTTACCCAGAGTCAGTGCATTATTACATAACAATGGCATGATCACAAAGGATCAAGTCTCGAAAGACCGATTAGTTTAGTAGACTTGGAATCACTAGATACATTCGTTAAGTTTACATAACATCATAAAATGAAAACTACAACAACATAGTCTCTATAGTTCACACTCATATCCCCTAATATTATCCCTACAGGTCATTCATAAAATACTTCTTCACATCCTGGGAAAATAAAACATAGAAATGGGTGAGCTCAGATGCCCAGTAAGGATAACAATATAGTGTAAACTTTCATGAATAAGCATAAACATTTAAGGAAACTATAACTAAAAAAATCCTTTTAAACTTGAACTTCAGAATAATATGGCAGAAATAAAATGAAATAATTCCATCTACATATTCACATGGATATTATACTAGTCGAATAATATCATGAAATATCAATAAACACTTTCATAATGATGGAAGGCATAATTCCAGACTATCATAACCACTAGTCAAGGCCTTGTTCCAAGACTACAAATAAGATTTTGTCAAGGCCTTGTGCCAAGACACTGGTTTGTCTCATGAGACCTACCGATGCATCAGGGAGCTATAGTAGGCTCCACCCATCACTTACTAAGTCCAATGCATTCCTCATATGAAAAGGTTTAAGCATAACATAAACATTCATATTAAAAATAGCATACGAAAAGTCAATACTTTCTCTATAAACCATGAATGGTATAAAAATAACACATCCACAGTCAAACATATCACAAAAACTTCAATACTATATGGAAGTTTTGTATCATAATAAATCAACTTCAAATAAGCTTAAAATCCATCAAATGATGTTTATTTAGATGAAATCAAAACTATTTGAGAGAAATATCTCTTTTTTTGAAATCATTTAAAAGCCACATAATTAAAACATTTACTTTGAAAAAATTCTTATAATCTTTTAAGGGAAGCTTGGACGATTTTATAATGGCGGAAAATAGATGCACCTTCCGTATAAGTTAAAAAAATACATTCTTAACTTAATTTTGTTGAAAAGGTTAAAAAGGACCTTGTGTAAAAAAAGACGGAAAGATTCCTTTATAAACATCTTATAAAAAGTAAACAAGGGTATAAATGACTTTAACCTATAGTCTATAAAATAGTAATAATGATTTGAAATACATTTTTAAGAAACATGGATTTGGATGATAAAGAGTTCCTAGAAGATAATTATGTATAAACAACCTCGAATAATGAAGAGATTGTGAAATAAACCCTTACCTTATACTTTTACTTGGTTGAGGGTAGGTCAACCTCATGTATAATGGTGAAATAATAGTTATTAACTTATTTAAGAATCATATACATTAATATGATATCATATATGATCTTTTAACATTGCTTTGTTAGTAATATCTTTGTATTATCATTGTTTTGGGTGTTAACTGATTCATTTTCCTTTATATCAATTGTTATGTAATACGTGTTAGTTATGGATAGGTTGTATCATATTCATATCTTGAATGATATTATGTCTTTAAAAATTATTTTTAACCATCAAATGAAAATTATTCTTGAATGGATACGATGGGGAATGAATCTCATCGCGTTCGTGGAGACGATAGTCCGTACGTACGCACGAGCGACAATATCATTCATTTGATATTAAAATAATATATAATTGGGTGGTGTATCATATATAAAGAATAATTATCATGTTATATTTATTATTTACATGAATTACACATCATTATTATACCCATCTAAATAATAATTTATTGAATAACAATTACACCACGACGTGGAGACGGTAAGTCGTACGTATGCACATATGGTGACATGTCATTCAAGGGATGGATAGAATACTAAATATGGTTGTACCATATTTATAATAACATCACAGTATATAGGAGGTACTGGAGTTATTATTTTAGAATGGAAATAACAAAGAATGATGAAGTTGAAGAAGAGAGGAACTTGAAAGAGTGTGGTGAAAACATTACCTCTTCTTCGGGTTCTTCCTTCTGATTTGATCAAAAGGGATCATTAGGTTGGCTTTATGATAAAAAAGGACTCTATGTTTAAGTGAGGTAAGTTTAAAGAATATTTGGGCAGGGTTTGGCCAAGCCAAAAGGCTTTGAAGGTGTGAATTAGAGAGAAGGGGGAGTGCCCTTTTATAAGAGGGGTGAGGGGCACCTTTGGAAATGCTAGAAATATTATTTTATAATAAACAAATATTCAGCTTATAATGGCTCCAAAGTAAATTATTTAAAGGTTAAGGTGAGGATGGTTCTAAATCCTTTCAACCAGTAGATTTTAGAGAGGTTTGGGTAACTATATTAACCTTATCATTTATATTTAACTCTTAGTTAAATAGTTTTGATATTTACCATGTCTCTTTGTATTTTTATATTATATAGTTAATAAACTTACTATATACCTCCAATAGACCCCCAAGTGGTCCATTAATGATAAACCTATCATTATTTTTTTCTTTTTTCCGAACCATATATTTTTAGGAAAATAATACCAATAAATAATATAATATTTGTTTTAAAAACTATTTTATTTCAATTTTGACACAATTGGGTATTTTGTTTTTGATAATTTCATAAAAGAATTATTACTTCGAAAACATTTTTTATAACCAATACTAATATGTCATATTAACCTTTAAAATTAGTGGAATTCATAAAAAGTCTCAAATTACATTTATTTTGATATTTATAATATCAATTAGTTTAATATTTCATTAATTATGTAATTACTACATCACCATTGTGTCCGAAATAAATTAAATTATTTAATGTCAAAAAATTACAAATAAAATAGAATTATGTATAAAATAATTTAATATTTCTAATGAATATTTATAATCTAATTTATATTATGTATAACTCTATTTTAAAAATGTTTTAGTTATTTAACTTTGATTTTATCTCTTTTAACTCTTCTTTGGATTAAATAATAATAAATGTCCTAATCTAATCCATGTGGACCTAAATGCTAATATTTTATTCCTAAGGTTTTTTTTGGTCGAGATAAACTTGTCCAATAGAATTAGGAAATGTTTTAGGGTAATATTAATATCATTTTTACCCTTAATTTCCCTATTTAATTTTAACCATGGTAAATAAATGTAAAAAGTTATTATTCACCAAAAATTATTTTTATCTTATTGAACCACATTTTACCCCTAGATATTAACCGTGTCTCTCGGATTTTTTAAATTCCACTCACAGAAGCGGTAAAATTAAGTTTTATGTGAATTTCCAAATTCTCCTAGGAGGTAGGTAAAAGACGGTGAAAATTTCAATAAAATTTTTATATATCTAAAATTATTGTAAACTAACTCCAATGAATTACATTGAACTTATATAGGTATTATGTATCTATTTTTACCTTAATTAAATTTAAATAAAATAAATAATTATTTAAATAAAAAATCGTTTTTAAACAATAACTCAGTGTTTTTCACTATTCATTAAAAATTGAAAGTTTTCAGAAAAATAACAAAAATTCACCCTTGGCTAATTTTGATATTCTGAATCCAAAAATGAAGTCCATTTTGAAAGATAGAATTTATAAAATTTCAAAAATTCGGTATTACTATTCATAACGGCTAATTTGATTGGTTGTGGTGTGTGTTACAACTCGAAGTTGCGTACAACACACGCTATTGTATTATTCAAAGAAAAGCATACCGTGGAAGCTTGGGGTGTTATAGTAAGCACGTCTGTATCTAGTCTCAGACACTAATCAGGCACTTTATTTATGACATCTCATGATCATAGTAGATAATATGGATGGGAAAACTTTACACGCAGTTATGAGACCTATGAACTAGAGGAGTTGATGCATGAAATATTAAAATAATCATCTAGGATTATCTGATGAAGAGAATAAAGAATCATGATCATGGAATCCATGTTGACTCGAAATAGAGAAAGACTTTCAACACTCAGAAGCTTCAATAGGCTGAACTAGAGGCCCATTGTTTGGGTGTGTGGGAAAATGATTGTTCTGATTTTATTTTCACCCATTAAAATCTCGTATAACAACTATGGGTTTAGTTAGAAGAAGATGAGGATTAGTTGAGGATAGAATATCATGAGGTGGATGATATCTGATATGATGAGGAATGAGAATAGACGGAGGCTGATGAATTGTGCCCCATATCCAATAATGTAGAAATATATCTTAAAATAAAAAAACTGATCATAGATGCCACTAGACAATGTGAGGAAGAGCTGAGATGCTCCATTGAAGGGGGAAATCCATAGGGACTATATTTTTATAAACTCACAAACTTATTTCTCTGCATGTTTATTTAGTTTGTATGTATGGAATAATGTTTCTTGCCTTGAATTTTGTGCCTTGATAACATCATGGAAGCAATTAATGATCAATCCCTAAGATCATGTGGGTCATGTCTGATGTGAGAAACAAGGTACAACCATGTAATTTCTCACTTTGGATATGGGAGATCCATTCTGTCATCAAACACTTGGGGTATAAATGATCACCCAATGTTTTCAAGATGAAATAGGGGATTTGACTAGATAAGAGAGTTCTCAGAACAACAAAACCTCATTTTCTACTGTACTATAGTGCATTAGTGGGATAATGTCTAGGTGTTGGAATCAATTTGAACAAAGGCACATAAAAAGTGTGAATCACAACACCAAAAAAATAGAACACAATTATGTTTTAATGATGATGGAGGATAACAGCTGACCATGTTCGCAACACAGTATCCATATCGTGTTAGCCTGAAAAGGGGAAAAACAAATGATGTCCAACTGCTAACTATATTTGAAACACCAGTCCAAACATGAAGTTTCATTTGATGTCCTCCAAAACATTGACCCAAGACGGTTGGTGATCCAAAGTGTCTTGGGACTAGGCTTTTAGGGGGGTCCCATAAAATGGGAAAAAGGATGGGGATCCTAAATTAAATGAACAAAATGCATAAATATTGAGTGAGTGGATATTCAAATGGGTTCCAAAACATTTGAAATTATGAAACCATGACGATAGAACATTGGGTGAGTGTATCGTCCTAAATCGAGATCAAACCTACTCTCAAACAGGACCTCTCCGGAGAGGACCTAGGATTCCTTGCAGTTTTATGTCAGGAAATTGAGGATGGTATAAACGTAGTTTAGCATCATAAATATAAGAATGCTTCACACATTTTAATGTCATGATGCTTGGACCTTGGAAAATAGTTTAATGTTATGTCACACAAACTGGGGACTCCTAGTTTAAGGTCATAGAGTTTGTACTGTTCTTGGGGGAAAAGGGATTGGATGGTTTATAAACCAGGCACTGGACCCATTGAATAAATTTCTGAGCATCACTAAGTATCCCATAAGTATGGGAGTCAATCCATACATAGTTCTTAAGATTCCATGAAGTTTAATGTCATATTGTAAGGATGTTTATGAAAGGTAAATCCTCTAAGGAGGGAGTTCATGGTTTGGCTTCTTCAAACCCTACATGAATGAGGACCGAAGAAGTCTACTCCACACCCCATGCTCCCAAAAAAAATCTGAGACCATAAGATCAAAAATGGGATAGCATGGGGATGGACCCGAAGATGAGTGTTCCAACATATCCCATGAGAATAGGAATAAATCCACACATGGTTCTTATGATTCAATATAGTTTAACATCGTGTGGTAAGGAAGAAAAGTCGCATTGCAGTTTAATGTCATGTAGCTAAGACATGGGCTTTCCAAAGGAGAAATGTGGGGCACAGAACATAACCCGATGTGAATGAGGAAAAACGAATTCGACTCTACACCACATGCGCCCAAAAACAATCATATCCAATAAAGGATGAAATAGGGTGTTTAAAATTCCATGGATGGACCCAAGGATGAGAATCTTGGATGTCACTACATATCCTGGTAGGGCAGAAATATTCCCATACGTAGTTCAGAAGATGTTCTTCCATGCGGGTATGACCCACCCACGGAGAAAAGAATCATTTGATATATCTTGTTTTTCCTTTATTCAATATCCTTTTTTTGATCGAATATCCCCTGATGCAATTTTTGGTGGCCACTGCAACAATCAAGCCACATAGGTCTTGACAAATTACATGGTGAATAACTAGTGTCCAAGGTGATTCTCTCTTGAATGAGAACAACACAGTGCCATGCTGTTTTTCATTGTGCAGACAGGATAGTTATTGCTTCATTTTATTGTCATATGAAAAGGCCATTCCATGTATTTTAACTTCATATGGTAAGGATGTAATAGATCCTAGTTTAAGGTCATAGAACTCATAATAGGGGATCACAAAGTTTCATGTATTAGTATTACCCTACCAAAACTCCTAAACCTACATGAGATATTCTCTATGTAGGAAACAAGAAGTTATTTCATGCCTTCCCCATGACATGAATGTTCAATAGTAGGAATTAAATGTCGGGAAGGAACAATTCTAGGCACACCAACATTCCTACTCGATGTGCAAGAATGAATGGAGTAACAACACCAGGGGTGTTGAAGATCTGAAAAGTAGAAAGGGAACAAAACCTAATATTTTAGATGAAATTAAAGTGGAATGATGATGAAGTATAACTATTTACCATGTTTGAAACACAACATACATTTCATGTTTTCCTATGATGGGGACAAACAACTGAAGATTGACTGCTGACCATATTCACAAAGTGGGACTTGTATCAAGCTGTTGTTTGATATCATCTGGGGCATTTTCCTAGAAAGGTAAGTGAGCACTAAGGATGAGTATCCATACTGTTATAGGGTCCCTTTGGATGTGAAAGACAATAGAAACCCAAATGAAGGAACATATAAAGCATGGATACTACCCATGCAGTTTAATCATCAAGTGATAAGGATGAGTGCAAGGAGGGGTAATATCAAAGGAAGTACATGGAATTACAATTATAAATCCTATGTTAATGAAGATATAATAAATCCACACCACACCATATACATCTAGGAGAACCCAGGAAAAATGTTCGGGGAAGAAGAAAGAGGTCACAGGTTGACCAGAGACAGGAAGTCTTAGCATTCCTACGTATCCCATAAAGATGGGAATCAAGCCACACATAGTTATAAAATGGAATGTAAGGTGGATAATACCATAATAGGGTGATATCCTCTTAAGAAAGAAGAATCGTATTTTTTACATGGTTTAATGTCATGCAAAATTGGACTATAAGAATCATAGTTTAAGGTCACGTATCTTGGACCATAAAGTGACCAGTTTAATGTCATGTATGTGGGACATGCCTATGTAGTTTATCATCACACATCAAGGAAGAAGAAAATGCGGGATATTATGGGTGTTACATGGTTCTTTTTCACAAAACCATCATGAATGAAGACAAAATGAGTCTCATACCACAGAACATACTTCTAGGAGTAACCTGGTCCATGAAGGGGGAAAATGGTTTATGAGGATGTAGTTGGGTCAAGGGAAAAAAATATTGGGAATCACAATGCATCCCATGAGGGTGAGAATCAATCTAAACATAGTTATTGAAGATGTTATGAAGGATATCTAGTGCAAAAAAACAATATATTCTCCAATGAAGACATTGTATGGTTTAGTAGATTAACATCATACAATTTGGATAAAAAAGGTTTAGTTTAATGTCATATGATTAGGATGAAAGAGGTCTTAGTTTATGTTCATAGAGCTCAGACCAAAAGGGTAATATTCCCAAATAAAAAATGCATAATGTGGTGCCATAAGGGAACCCAACATGAACGAGGAAAAAATGATTCCACACTGTGTCACATATTTCCAAAATAATATATACAGTTAAAAATCATGATTCCTGGACTTTAGGACCAGAGCTCCTAGTTTAAGGTCATAGAGTTCAGACCCAGAGGTGTGCATCTCCTCCATGCGGCCATGAATCTTATCAAAACCCATAACCCCACATGATACATGATCGGTGCAGGAAAAAAGGGGTGGAGAAGATCCTAACAACACGTGGAAGAATACGATAGGGGAATGGATGTGTGGGGCCAATAATATCCCTACAACTTTGGTCTGTTCTTTCATTACACAAAGGTGCATAGAGGGATAACACCTAAGGTGTTAACATTCCACCTAGAAATAAAGAGGTGGAATGGTATATGAATTATGAGACTAATATTTCAGGTACAATGGGGTTAGAGATCATGATGGAGGATAAATACTGACCATATTCACAACACAGTATCCATATCATTTGACCTGGGATGGGAACATACAACTAAGGATCGATTCCTGATCATATTCACAATGTGGGACATGTATCAAGTTGTTGTAAAAAATCCTATGAGATGTTTTCCTTGGATGGTGGGAGAGCACTGAGGCTAAGCATCCATACCCTTAGGGGGTCCCTTTCAATGTTAATGATGATGGGGGCCAAATAAAGTTACATATGAAGCATGGATATGGAATGAAACTATTTTCATGTAGAATCCAACACTATAGGCCCTATACGACAACGCATATCATCCATGTTGATGTGGAAGAGCAGAGGTTGAGGGGCTCAAATTAGGGAGAGACGAATAAGGAAGATGAGGTGAAGAAAGAGGTAAAATGGGTCAATGAACATGAGGCTAGACCCATGGATTTAATATATGGGAATTCCTATGTATCCCATAAGGATGGGAATCAAGCCATAAGTATTTATTGAAACTTTGGGAAATTTAACATCATGTTCTATGGGTGTAGGGTTCCAACACAATTTATCCTCATGTGACCAGGACAACAGGAAAGGGTAATGCCCAAAAAGCGATGTGTACAACATAGAAAACAAACCCAACATGAATTAGTACAAAATTATTCTTCACCACACCAAGCACTCCAAAGAGGGGACTTGGGCAATGGGGCTAGAGAAGTTTGAGGGACTTAGGGCTGGACCTGAGGAAAAATTCTCGGGTGTTCCTATGTACCCCATGAGGATGGGAATCAAGTTTCATGTAGTTCTTGAAGGTTCTGTGTCGTTTAGTGTCATGTGGTAAAGAAGAGTGTGATGATGGATACTATTGAGTGGGAGCACATGATGTGTCCATTTTAAACCTAACGTTAATGAGGAACAAAGGTTCCACACCAAACCACATGATTCTAGAAGAACCAAGGCCAAAGGGCCGATCAAAAGGGAAAGATTGTGGTACCTGGGGCCAGACCTGAAGCAAAATGCTCGACCGTTCCTACATATCCCATGAGGATGGGAATCAACCCATGCATAGTTCATGATATTCCTTGTATTTTAACATCCTGTTGTAAGGATAGAATATGATAATGTTTCAAATAAGGGAGGGGTTTATGGAACGAAAAGGAAAACCCGATGTGAATGAAGACTAGAGGGGCCTCATACCACACAATGCATCACCAAGAGAGGAGTTAGGACAAGGGGCGTAGAGAAAAGACATGATTTGAAATACATAGGGATGGAACTAAAGATAAAATGTATGAGTTTTCATATGTATCCCATGAGGATGGGAATCAAGCCACATTTAGTTCTTGAAATGATTTGTAATTTAACGTCATGAGTAAGGATGTAGAAATAGGGAGGTAATCCTAGGGGGAACATAGTATAGATATTATAAACATGATGTGAATGAAGAAAAAAGAGGCCGCATACCACACCATATACTATTGGAGAATCCCAGTGTTGAGAAACCAAAGATGGAGGGACTTGGGACTGGACCCAAAGACAAAATTTTCATAGAGCTCCAATCATAAATTATTTTCATCAGTTGTAGTTTATTGTTATGTGGGTTGAATTTTGGGTAGTTTTATGTCTTTAAGACTGGACAGATCATGCAGTTTAACATCATGCGGAGAATATCATATATGCATTCTCTAAAATAATATTTATTTAGGAATCTGGCATTGGTGGGAGGATTAATATGCTCACCATCCATGGTAACTAGAGTGTACGCATCGTTCGGGTAAACCTTGTGGATATGATAGGGACCCTACCAATTGGAATCCATATTTGGTGGATTTCTTTTGGGTATCATCAATGTTATCATGGCTAAAACCATGTCATCCTGAAGGAAAGAGAGAAGATAAGCCTTCTTATGGAAATCCCTGGTGATCTTATTTTGTGCATCTTTAGATTGTGCAAGGCATTAAGTATGTTCTCATAAAGGGATTCCAGTTTAGCCAATGGAATTTAGTTTCAGTTTATGACATCTTCTGATCATATATGGTTATATGGAGTGATAGAAACTGAATCTAGATAGGTAGGACTGCCTCTTTCCCATAGACCATGGAATATGGGGTCACCTGGGTGGAATTTCAAGTTGTCATCCAGTAATCCCAGAGAGTGTTTGGGAGATTCTCTGGAAAATTATTCTTATTTTGACCAACCATCTTTTGCAGAATGTTATCATGGGGATTTTGGAACACCTCAACCTTTCCATTTTCTTATGCATGATACCAGGAAGTATCGTAGGACTAGATACTGTATGTGGCATATAGTTTCTTCAGTTCGAATGCTCTGAATTTAGTGTCATTATTACTGAGAATGATGTAAGGGACTTCAAATCGGTGGATGATGTTGGAGCTCACATATTCTATGATATAATAGACTTTGACTTCCTTTAGCAGGATTGCTTATGTCCACATGGAAAATAAATATATTGAAGTCAAGATGAATATTTATTTGTGATCTATCACTATTAGATATGGTCCCAAAAAATGGGTCCCCAGAATGAAAAGGGCCATGATTAATTAGTAATATGATGAGGCTATACAAGTAGATACACAAAATTATCATGGATCTGACATGAATAAAACCTCTTCGAGAACTCGATATAGTCATCAATCATGGTGGACTTGAAATATAACAAAATTCAAATCTGATGAGAGAGCTTCAGTCCTTCCTGATGAGATCTACAGGAACCAGCATAAACTTACTGAGTTACCTGGGGGATCTCATCTCTTTTCATGCAGCAGAGAAGGAATCCATCGAACCCACATTTTTAGGGTATCTTCTCAAGGCTGGGAACAATCTAGAGGGTGAACTACAATGATCGTCGACAGATTCACTCACATTCAGCTCTATCTGTCGGGATATTTCTATGTTGGAGGTACTTGATAAAATGAGTCATCTATCAAGGGGTGTCTTCTACTATAGCATGGGGTATTGGAGTTCCCAATTTAGAGGCACCAATAGTGATTTGGCTCACCAGGTAGCTATCATTATTGTATGGGGTAACGAGATCGATGACTCTTCAATGTGCCATATGGATAATCAAATCATCTTGATTAGGTTCTACAAGAGAAGTAGAATGGATGGACAAGGAATTGACTCAACCATTCTGTGTAAGGTTTACATGAGTAACATCTGGTGGAATATGGAACCGGGCCATTAGCTGGTGAGTGTGCTCTAACAAGGTTACGAGATCCAGATTTTTGATGAAGTGGTCACCATTGATCTACTTGATGACTAACTTAAAATCCCCCTTCACATTAAATTGAGGGAAATAAATCCTGGGGCCGGTTTGATACTATTGATAGGGGCCTGATAGTCAACCTTATTGTGGGTGTAAATTCCTTAAAACAAGAATTAAAGGGAATAAAAGCCTGTCTGCAGATGATAAAAATGATACCCAGGCCTACTCTGTTGAGTCTTGGATCGTTATGACTTATGTCAGTAGGGCTTTGAGAAGTACCCTAGAAGTGAATCTGCTAACATGGGATGACATGATCCACTGAGAGGATGGATTCATTCAAGAAATCAAGATCTAAAGGGTATTATATGGGGATAGATGGGAATCAAGGAATTCTACTAGCACCGGACCTTTGACATCTTTTTGCGGAATGAACCTGATGTCAAACTGCTGAAGGATTAATTCCCACTAATGTAGAAATCCTATCAACATGAGGGGATTCATAATATACTTTACCGAGTCTACAAAAGGAACTAGATGTATCTCATGGTGATATAGGTAGTGTCATAACTTCTATACTGCGAATACTAGCGCAAAGTTTCTTGTCTTGATAAAGGAATATATTGTCTCTGTATTGAGGAGCTTGAAGTTAATATAGTATAAAATGTTCTCTAACATATATTTCTTCCTCTAGGTGAGAATATCACTAAGGGAACATTACAATATGGTCACATAAAGGACCAGTGGCTTGGTGGAGATGGGTGACATCAGAACCAGCGGCTGCATTAGGTACTTCTTTATCTCCTCAAAAGTGGGTTGTCATTCTTCATCCCACCGGTAGACTGCACCATTCTTCATGAGTTCAGAAAAGTTTTTAAACTTTCCTTCCATATTTTCAATTAATCATATTATATATTCTAAGTGTCCTTAAAACCTAAGAGTTTTCAAAGGTTACTTGGAGGAGGAATCAAAATGATAGCCTTAATCTTCTATGGATTGATCTCAATACCTCTGTATCTAATGAAAAATATAAAAAAAAATTCAGAGGTGACCCTGAAAGAACACATTAAGGGGATCATCATTAAATGGTAGAAGTGGAGGAAGTAGAACACTTTCTAAAGACTTTTAAGATGGTCCTTACACTGGTGGGATATGACCACCAGGTCGTCTACGTAGCATTCCATAAATGTATCGAGGATCATCATGAATATGCAGTGCATGGCATGATGATAGGTGGGCCCTACATTCCTCAACCTAAAAGGAACTACGTGGTAATAGAAAGTACTTTATGGAGCTCTCAAAGTGTTATAATCTTTATCTTCAGGGGGTATCTAGATTTGATTATATATGGAATATCCATCCATGAATGAGAGATCCTAGTATATCTCAGGGGCATACATCAACAATTTTGTCACAGGAAGGGGAAAATCATCCTTTATACAGTGATGGTTGAGGAACTATAAGTCAATGTAGAATCTAATATATATCTTCTTCTTCTTGATGGGAATGATTTTGGCTAACCATCCGAGGTAATAGACTTTCTTGATGAAGTTGGATTTGATGATCTTATCTACTTCAGCCTCGACCAGGGCACCGTGAGAGGGGTACATTTTCCTGGGAGGCTTTTTGAACCACCAATGACTTGTTGGGAGGCCAAGAATGTGGACATAAATTTTATGGTCTAGCATCATCATCTCGCCACAAATCCTAGAATATTCATCCCGATTCTACTTTAGGATATCTACATACTAGTGTTTCTCTTATCCAAGAATAGTTTCACTGATTAGCATTGTCCTCAGATCTCTCTAGGTACTAAGGTTCACCTATACGAACTCATCGATGGTGGGGGAGACACCTTTCTAAAATACAGGAGGAGTGTCTTCTAAATAATCTTCATCATTTGCAGAGAGACTATCATCTATGAGGGGAAACTCTTCTAAATCGGCCAACCCTAAAGGAATGCTTGTTCACTCCTGAGCAGTGGTAGAACATTCGTCAAGAGATTTCTACATTGTGGAAACCATTACAACAAAGGATGTCGATCGAATCCCATAAGGCCTTCGACTGAGGGGGACATGCTTGATAATATTAAATAAGTAATGGAATGTTGTCTTATGTTAGTTCAACCCATCCTAGATAAACAATAAAGTGTGATGTACTGCTATTTCCATGTGTCTAACATCCCGATATCTTACAGGTGTAAGGGGCTTTGGAATCACCCGAACATGATTTTCGTAGTGGTAAGAAGTGATCTTCTGAGGCCACGTATATCTAAGAACATGTTTCCCCATTATCTCAAAGAATAAAAATCAGTTTCCCATGTCTGGTGTTATGGATTCCAACTGATTGATTGGGAGGATGAAGACATCATCCTAGTCTGTCCATGGATCGTCCATAGAATTAGTGTGTTCATCCTCGTGGGCCTTAATTTTCTTTTCCTTGATCCTATAATAGTTTGTATCTAAGTAGAAGGATTCACCAGAGGAAAAGGGAGATATGTCACCCTGGAGTACTCCTACTCAACAATTAAGGGATCACTTAAGGTAGTAGTGAAAGGAAGAAGGAATTGTTGTGTGCAGGTGGAGCCATGGTCTACCCATAGACATGTTTTATACAGTGTTCTACGAGACAACCATAAACTTGGTTATGGAAACGAGACCACTAAATTGGGTCTTTAGACATATTTTTCTAACTTTTTTCTTCTATGTCCTATAGTAACCTTGGATCTTCATGTTAGATAGATCCAGGTCTATATCAGACAATCCCAGATTATGGCGTGTCCAGGTCAGGATAAGATTGATCCTAGAAATTGTGTCGACAAGACAGCGATGGACTTCTACACCATTGAACTGGATAGTGATGTAAAATGATCATATGTGACCCTATATAGTAGAAACTTTATCTTCTCAATATAATGAGATAAAGCCCTGACATTCTGATTCCTCGACTCCCTCAGCATGGATAGAATTTGCAGCAGCTACCTTTATTTCAAACAGGAGGGGGCTTCTCAAAGCCTATGTGAAGAATTCATGCATATATTTCGATAGACGTAGGGCCTCAAGGATCTATAACTTCAGAGGGATACTAGAAAGGTTCTCAAGTACATCACACATATATTCCAGACACAAATTTCTACTAACATGAGGTTTATCTGTGGGAAGAGGTATGAAGGTAACTACTGGTCGAACCGGTAGATTACGGCTGGGTCTAGGGATATCCCATTGCTCGCTAGTCGAACCACAAAAAATGAATACCGAAATATGGATGGGGTATTGAGAAATATCCACTAATGAATGCATCTAGTCATAGTGTGTTTGAGGTGGTTCATCCTAATCGAGTATCAATAAAAGAAATGGGAGTGAATCTGATGGAAAAAATCGATATGACTGCACGTGATAAGATTAATAATGATCATGTTGTCTGGTCTTTTTCACATGCATGGCTCATTCATAAGACTAACCAGATCATTTTGTCGATTCACATATCCACAACTTCATTAATGTTGGCATTGACTGAGGGAATTAGGAGGGTATTCATGTCGTTCCTCATTTTTGGGAAACATATAATGGTACACCTACATGAAGGTGTTTACTAAGACATACTCCTGATCATCTCTTGAAGAATCCTACATTATTGGGTTGATGCTGGGGGAAATTACCATATTTTGGGGAATTAATTCACTGATTGTATGGTACAACATTGGCACTTACAGGGAACATTTATTTCCCCTTTGTTTTCGATGCCTTCCCTTCCAAGAATATTAAGGATGAGATGTGGATGTAGCAGCACCAACTAGGGATAGTGTGGCGACTTTGGAAGGTTTCAGCTGATTCTAATGAGAACAGATGACACCATGAGTATGAGTGACTACCTTTGAAGCTATCCAGTCACTGTACTTCTGAGACCCACAATTAGAAACCAGCTTTCATTCACCCTTATTGTCATTGTGAGGCTTTTTGTTAGCGCACACCACCTGTGTTGGGGATAGAACCAATCTAATTATATTGTTTTTGACCTAGTCCTAGAGCCAATCCTGGAACACATAAAATTTCTTGAGAGTATTCACAAGGATTCGATGATAGGGGAAGTAGTTGGGTCGATCAATAATATCATCCTCTTCGGGCCTCCTGTATTCTGGAAACTGTAGGATTCCCTGATCCAATGTACATCGAAATAAGCCAGGGACCAGTGCCTCTTAAATAGTTCTAGTTCCTCCTATATGGAAGAGGGACTCTAGGAGCCAAGACCTGATGAGGGGAAGTATCTTGAGGATCACGTGGAACCAAATGTTATTACTTAGGAGATAGTGGTTGATCGGGTGGTGTCAACCGATTCTGAGGTGGGCGCTGTTGACCGTGAGGTTGAGGTTGAGGTGGCGGTTCTCGGCAAGGTTGTAGAGGTGGATCAATCTGTAATAATTCCAGTGGCCTGGGTTCTTCTACCTGCATGATGAAGGTTGTCTCAGATTTAGTTCCCCTTCTTGAAAGAGGTGCAGGAGGCAATAGAGATTCCTATTTGGTGTGTTGCAAGGATTCCTCCATGCTTTAATCATTGTCAAAAAAATATTGGAATCCACATAGGATGTTTTGGGTTATGAAGGATGGAACTAATTCATTATTCACATTCCCCATGCACATCGTTCTCAAATAATTCTTAGTCTGTGGCATATCGAGTGAAAAGGTGAGCCCTTCCATATAGAGACAAATTTTGTGACATGATCATCTGGCCTTTTCTTACACGTGAAGAGGTCATAAAAACTTATCTTACGGGTAGTAGAGATGAACTGATATAGAAAATTCCTACAGGGATTTTTCCAACCAGATATAGAACCAATGGGAAACTGACTCTACCAGACGAATGCAGGCCCCTCCAGTGTCTATATAATGCAGTGTATCTTGGAAATTTTCTAATGTATTGGAGTCCCTAGCATAGGTCCACATTTTGGGATGAAGTGGGATTGGTGTTGCAGCCTGTCACCCAACCCATTGAAGGTGGGAGAATGCGGGGTTCCCAAAATCGGTGGGTGTCAGTATGTCATCAAACCATGATGGAAATGAATTTCCGTTATGTGGAATTTCTACCTGTTGGGTCTTAAGAGCCTCTATATGGGCAATGAGAGTGTACAATGGATTGACCAGATGAAGATTCATATCTTGTTGGATATGGGATTTCATATTTCTCGTGGATCTATGGATAAACAAACCGGTGATGGTGGAAAAAGAAATGAATCACCCAGAGCTTCTTGTGGAAGAATGTGAGATATCCTCTTAGGTGAGGGACTTCGGAATACTAAATTCTAGATTCACGGTCATCCACAAAACTTTGTGGAATTTATCTCAGGATAGAATTTCCCAGAGGCTCCTTCTCTCCGTAGTGATATCTGGATTATGATTTCCCCACTCATCAGTTAGAGGTGTCTAGGGAACTAGAAATGGCACATACATAGATCACTATGGTGGTGGACTAGTCGGTGGGGACTACGGTGTGAGATCTGACAAACCACTACATACTGGGCTATTTTTTGGGGAATGTACTAACTGTATCACCACATACCTATAAGGCAGGGTGTTGATTGTTTCTTTCTATACTAGGGTGGTGGTCATTGGTACGGGGTCAAACTAGTGTTCCTCGTCTACTAAACACCAGAACGACTATCTATGATCTTGTGTAGAAGAAAATAATGAATCGGGTGATAGTAGAGAAGTTTCCACAACAAAACCCTATAATTGAGTGAAATCCTCCTCCTATAGTGTATATTTGTAGATAGATTTGGAGATGTGATGTATATTTCTATATGGGATGATGAATCTGATTCACTGAGTACCTTTCCCATACCCTGATAAAGAGGATTAGGGTGAAGGATCCATCATTGAATCGTACTCTACTTCAGAACCTAAAAATCCAACAAGATAAACATCGATCTGGAGCTTCTCGAGGCTCTTCCTTCAGTGGAAATGGTTTGACCTCCATCCTCGGTATGGTTCTTCGAGGAAAGTTGAATATTCTATATGGTTAGGACCTCTGCGCGGGTTGGTTCTAGAGAACGGAGTATCTTCCCCTATGATAATTGTGATGTGAGGAGGACCTTCACATCTGTTGTCATTATTGGAGCAGGTATGACTTCTACTTTGGTGGGTCGGGGAGAAAAGAGTACCTGAGTATATGTGTAATGGAACACAGGTAGGACCTCCATGTTAGTTTCCCAAAGTATTGGGAGTACCACCATGGTAGGGAGTACTATAGTAGGGAGGGCCTCAGTTGGAGTTGGTGAGAACATGAGGAGGATCTCCATGCTGATAGGTGATGGAGCAGAAATGACCTTCACTCCAGTTGGTGATTCCATGAGGAAGGCCTCCACTTGAGTTGTTGATGACTCAAGGAGGGCCTTCCCAATGATGACCTGAAATATTGGAAAAACTTCCATGCCTGGGATCATGGGCAAGGGGAGGACCTCTATATTGGGTGTCAATGAGAGTAACATGGAGGGGACCTCCATGCTAGGATTAGGAGTTGGGAGGACCTCCAATCTAGATGGTGATGGTATGGGGAGGACCTTCATATTGAATTCTATCATCCGGGAGTGTACCATGATGGTTGTTGTTCCTGACAGTGACCGAAAGAGTCAACCAAGACCGCGCAAGGGGTGGTTGTGGCCTCAATTCCGATCGGGTGTATAAGTGACCCTTATCTATAGTAACATGGGATAGATAGTGTGCATTAGAGGTGTCATGAGCCACTGAATTTGTGGAATATGATTCTACTTGATGGTTTTCCTTCTAATCCTCTGTCTGATGTTGACGTTGGGTTAGTCAAAATAGGGTCAGCTGGGCAGGGGTGGGGACCACCTACTCCTCAGTGTGTGGGACCAGATGACAAAATTGACAGAGCCTAGTGGGATCTCTCCTTGATGGATACCTAGTTTAATTGTAGTCAGGATGTCTCAGATACCCCTTACGTTGTCAATATAAGGGAGAAAATAATAGGATCCTTCTATGGAGAGACTCCTAAAATGGTTGGAGATCAGACTGGGGAGCAACGACTCCCTGCGCGACCCTTAGGGGTAGTGGTGACATCGAGGCACATAAAACTCTAGATCATGGCAGGACATTTTCCTAGTTAGGATAACCCCCTATTTTTCATATCACTGTACAAGAGTTTCGATAACCCTTCTATGAATAAGATATGAGGGTGAGATGGGGCGTGGGAACCTAGTAGATGAAGTCATGGAATATATTTTGGTAGAGGTGGAGCTATTTGGGAATGTCGTAGTATCATTCCTCCTACCCCTGTGTCTGTGGGTGAGTGGCGATTGGTTCCCTATAACTAAAGATTTGGTCCTACCAAGAATGGATATTTAGTTATCGGTATAGATATGTGGAAATAAATGCTCAGTTCCCAAGTGTTATTCATCCTTCCATGGTTGAAGAGAAAGATCCACACCGATGATGCCACAAACATGAATTCACAATAGTCAACATTCCTGAATTCTAGTGAGTGCATTGCTAAACCAGCTATTTTATTGGAGAAACATGGTTTCAGATATCTGAATATGGTTACATTCTCATCTAATGATGTCTCGAACGCTACTAATACCCATGTCGAGGAGGAGAGATTCACATCGTGTTCACTATTTCTTTTTCTGATACTTTTTGTTAGGGAACACCCACTCACGTGTGCGTTGGACGCTCACTAACAGTCGCATTGTACCCCGCATTCAAACTTTCCAAAGTTAGGTGGAATCCATCAACTCTTCAGGGAAAATTTCTCCATGGTCTAAATGGGATGATGGGATGTCTATTTCTCCATCCATGGATTCCACCACGTAACTCAACACCTAGTATGGGTATCCCTTAATGAATAAGATGTTATTAGTGAAACTCATTCTCGATTCCATCTATTCATGGAAAAAGGTTAATTATGCTGATTATGTCATTGATTTCACAGGGGTCCAGTCATATTAGAAACCTTCTGTTAGAAGATTAGTCATGTTGAGTCATTTGTTGCATGTCTTGATGTTGGAACACTGTAACGTCTATATTCTTCCTCATTAAAGGGATTCTCAATAGAATAGAAACTCGAGGCTTCCCACTTCGATCATGGGGTGTATTATTCCAGAGTCATGTCTCTAAGGTTTCCCTTGGCCTCCCATGATTAACACGGGGTATTTCATGACTTTAAAATCTAGCAGAGATGGATCAGATGGATCGAAACACTAACATGGGTGGATCAGGTAGGCACATCCATATGAGGGAGTACCAGGAGTGTTTACCAGATGGATGGATCCAAACTCCCAATGAGGATGGACCTAGGATGGTGTGTCCTTAAAAAGGGAATGTTTCAGACCATGAGGGCTAAGCTAAACACCATAAGGGGCGTATAAATGAGGTGGGTCCCTGCAAAGGGTACACCATAGTTTACCATTGGCTGGTATTGAACCTTGGGGGGGGGATTCCTATGTACACTACCTATAAAACGATGATCAAAACAAAAATAATATGAAGGGTTAATTTGGGGCTTATGAACTGAGAAGGCTCTAGTGCTAATGGGAGAAACAAATACATGGAGGAATGGGGATTACGCACTAAGACAATCCATGTGGATGACTTGACCCCACTGTGATAAGGGTGGGGTGATGAAGTAGATGGCCATTACTTACACATGGTTCGTTGCCCATATGAATAGTGTGATCTGAATAGGATGTGGTTGCCTATATAAGAATCACGATGGATGATGGATGATTTAATGAAGTGGATGAGATGAATGGGGTGAAATAGATGCAAAGATGACAGTTTTTGGCTTGATCCTCAGGGAGGTTTCCTACGTACCATGCCTAGGAGGCAGGGATCAAATTCAGGATATTTATGGAATGGTGTGATGAGTCACCTAAGAAGGAAACTCATGATAATGGATGATTGGATGTAGAATCTAAGGAAATAGAACCTTTGGTTGAGGAACAAACTTCTCAAAACATAGAGGCTCATAGGGGAGACTAGGATGAAACATGAATGATGGGATTAAACCTTAGTAAGGATTCCTATGTATCACCATTGAAAGGAATAAAAGTCCACATAGTTCAATAGTGGGGAATATAATTGGGGTGTACACGAGTTACAAGAACCTAGAGACATGTTGGGGATTATTCTCTGAGATGACCCATTGCAAGATGGATACTCTTGGTTAGAGGATTAAGGATAGAGTACAAAGATTATGTGTCGTTAGCTGCCTAGATGGATCAAAACACCTCATGTAGGTGGATCAAGGAGATTTATCCCAAAGAGGTAAGGTGTCACATTAGGGGGGAACATCCCTAGGAGGGAGCACAAAAGTTTAATGTTGGTTGGGTTGAACCTCATGGAGGCGTCCTATGTACCATGCCTAAGAGATCGAGATCAAAACCAATGTATCTAAAAATAGTGATGTAATTTAACATCATATGGGATGATACTGAACTGATGTGAAGTGGCCAGGACTAATGGGTGATGGTATTGAATCGTAGGAAGGCTTCCTAGGCACCTTGAATGAAAATGGAAAGGATCAAAGTCTACATAGTTTAGAAAAAATGGGAATGGGGATTATGCATGTATAGCAACCCAGTAGAGGATATCATGGTTGATGGTTACACTATGACCACATGAGCCATTCTCGGAATAAGAAACAATAGGTAGAAATAGACTCGAAAATCATGTCACAAAAGATATGGCCATGGGGAATGGTGTGGGGCTTATGCATGGTTAGCTTCCCAGGGAGATGGAGATTGGGACATATTGCAGAATGAGAATCCCAAGGAAGGTGACTAGATGTATGAGGAGGATATGGACATCGTACAAGTATCAACATATCAAGGTGGTTCATGTATTATATGGAGACTTCCTGAGGTGCACATGACGACAAAGAACACAGGGAGGAGGAGGATTGAAAACACATGAAGTGATAGGCTCTTTGTTCCATCACCTTAATGGTCCTCTCATTCCTACTACACATACAACAACTCAACATTTAATGTAATGTGTTTGGTATGTGGGTTTTATGAAAATTTAACATCATGTATCTCAGACAATGAGTACTTTCTCCTCACTCCTAGGACATACATAACTTGTACCGAACCACACTTATGGATGGCAAGGCATAAGAAATACCCGATGAGAGTGAGGTGGAGGACTGGCCACATGAGGGGCTCACGTTAGCATGGATATGTGAATACGCAATAACCATTAGTGTGCCTATGATAAGAAGAATGAGGTTGGTCAACATAACATGAGGCACCACTTGGGGAACCATGAAGTCACTTCATACGATCCTGGAGGGCCGCACGGGAGAGGGTTCTGTGAAGCAGGACTCGTAGAGAGGGGCTTCATGAAGCTGGAGTGCTTTTCAAAGGGCATGGGCTTCACAAAGGGAATGTACTAAAAAAGAATAGTGAAAAGGACCCCTGCAAAGGGATGATATTTTTAAAGCATGATGACCCAGCTGATGCATGGAGTTAGCATGTGCTTGGGGGTGCTTTGCGAAGGTGGAATTCCTCACGAAAACCTGAGAACCCAAAAGGGAATCCTAACTTCACGATGGAAATAGGTCTTCATGAAGGGAATCTCCACTTGAAGAGGAGGAAAAATTGAGGAAATGTAAAACTGGTTTGCAATGCTTAATTGCCTTGGATGTTTAATTTTTCTCGATGGTTCACAGAGAAAAGGATGCTTCACAAATCAATAGCTTGGAAGGGGAAAGTGCAAGGTGTCAATTATTTTTAGGGGGATCCTTCTATTAATAGAAACCTAGGATCACAATGATATAATGGAACTTTATGAAAGAGATGGTGATCAATGATCAGAGGTTGTTCTTTCAGATCACAAAGGCTTCCGTCATTTCTCTACAGTAGTCAGAGATTTTTTCGAAGTCATAAAGGCTTCCATCATTTATCCATGGTGGTTTCAGAGTAGGCCGCCTACTATATTTGTTTCTATCACGGTGATAAAGGTAATTGCAAAGCGGCTTCGCGAAAAATCCCCTTTGGTGATATTTTTATGTTTCCACAGACCCATTTAGAGGCATGGATTTTGGTTCCAACAATTGTTTTTCATAAAAGGACATGAAAAGGAGATCGGTTGAGAAAATAGAATTTTTAAAAGTTTAATAACATTACCTAAAATTATATCTTTCATTATCAATATGTTTTATTTATTCAAAACAATTATGAACAATATTTGAAATTTATTTATTACTATCCATATTAATAAGTTTAACATCTAGTTTATAATTACCTCATTTAAATAATTATAATAAAAAAATATGTTTTGTAGAAATTCAGTTTTTTGTGTAATGTATGCCAAGTCGGTGATGCATGTAATGTATTCCAAGTCATTGTTGCATGTAATGTACACCAAGTTGGTGTTTCATGTAACATATTCCAATTTGATGTCATGTGATAAAAATGTTTGACTTAGTTAAATGTAATATATCAAGTAAAATTTAATCTATTCGATAAAAAAAGGACCATAAAAATATAGGGTATTGCATTCTACCCCTTTAAAATGAATTTCTCCTTCTAAATTCATCATTTAGGTAAAAAATGAGGACACTTATTCATCATCATATCCTCAAGTTCCCACATAGATTCTTCTAATAGGTGATTTCTCCACAAAAAAATTAACCAGGTGAGTAGTCTTTTTTCATAGAACATTCCCTATACGATTAAGAATTTCCATTGGTTATTACTCATAAGAAAGATACTGCTCTAGTGGTATGACCATTGAGTTTATTACATGTGAAGGTTCAAGCATATACTTCCTCTTGGGAGATACATGGAACACATCATGGACTTGAGAGATTTTAGGTGGGAGTTCCAATCGATAGGCTACAGTCCCGATACGATCAAGCATATCAAAGGGTCTGATTTACCTAGAGATTAGATTACCTTTCTTCATAAACCTCATAACCTTCCTCTAGGGATATTTCTATAGAAATACATTCCCACTAACTTCAAATTACAGATCACACAGTTGGTTATCAGCATAACTTTTCTTCCGACTTTGAGTTTCCCTGATATGATGCTGAATGGATCTAACCTTCTCTGACATTTCTTCAGCGATCTCGGGTCCCAATATCTTTATTTCTCCAACCTTGTCCAAGAATGTTGGAGCTATAAATTTATTCCCATTTAGGGATTCATAAGATTTTATATGAATTCAGGAGTGAAATCTATTGTAATATGAAAACTCAACTAGAGGAAGGTGTTGATCCCAACCACCATTGAAATCTAGAGAACAAGATCTCAAAATATCCTATAGGGTTTGAATTGTTCATTCACAATGATGATATGTCTGAGGAAGATAAGATATATTGAAATTCCATTCTATATGAAGTTCTTATTAAAGACTCTTCCAAAACATAAAGGTAAACCTTAGATCCTGATCCAATATAACAGATTGTGGTACTCTATTCAACCTTCCCACTTATTTAATAAATATCCTAGAAAGTTGATACAGAGAGAAGTCTTCTCTAATAGAAATGAAGTGTTCTAAATTTTTATGTTTATCGAATACCTTCCTTATATCATTAAACCATTTAGTGTTTCTGGGTAGTCTAATTACAAAACCCATAGTGATGTTCTCCCATTTCCATTTTGGTATGGGTAATGGATGCAACATCCTATTTGACTTTTGTCTTCACCCTTATCTTTTTAGCATACCAAACACCGAGATACAATATTTTTGATATCTATCTTCATTCCATCCCACCAGAAGTATTGTTTCATGTCCCTATACATCTTCATACTTCCAGGATGAATTGATAATGAAGAACTATGAGAATCCTCTAACAGTTCCTTCAAATCTCGTTTAGAAGGAACACATACATGGTTCTTGAACCTTATCATTACATCTTTATCAATGTTAAACTCAGGATCATTTATATATTTATATTCTAACTCTACATCTTCCTTATGTACCTCATTAATATTCACTTGGATAGAGGGTTGAACATTCATTTGAGAAAGATATTATTTTTCCCATTTCTTCAGGATTTCTAGCTCCGTCCTTTTCAAATAAAAAAATATTGGATCTTTTGTGATCCTAATCATGGATAAGATTTCATGATCCTTTAGTATCAAATCATCAAACACCTTGTTCTCTTCCCAAGGTGGTAATTTATTGAGAAGTTTTAATACTTTATCAACTCTAACAACCTTCTATGGAGCATGTTCAACTCCTTCTATGTGAATATATATTTCAGAATTTTATGATTGTTATATATATCGAACTTTTGTCCTTAAAGATAATTCCAACATATCATTAATGAAAAATTATAGATGCTAACTCCAAAATCATTAGTTGGGTAATTTTTCTCCTAAATCATTACCTTTTAAGAGGAATAAGTGATAAACATGTTATTCTACATAATAACACATCCCAATACCTTATTGGATGCATCAATATAGATTAGAAACCCTTCTACACTATAGGGTAATGTAAGAAAGGATGTGCTGACTAGCCTTATTTTCGGTTCCATGAAATTTTCCTCACATCCATCTGTCCATAGGAACACAGAATCCTTCTGAGTTAAGATGGTCATAGGATTAATTATTCATGAGAAATTCTCCACAAATTGTCAATAATATCCATACAAAACAGAAATATATAGATCTTAGTCATTGTGGTTGGTCTAGTATAACATTATCCTTAATGTTTGACGGATCTACAGATATACTATCTTTGGAGATTATGTGACCCAAAAATGAAACCTTTTGCATCCAAAATTCACACTTTGTAAAACTTTTATATATGTTTTCCTTCTATAGGTTATTTAGTAGAATTCTCAATTGATATTCATTATCTTCCTTTCTCTATTAGTAGATATTAATAGAATCTATATATACTACCAAAAAATGGTTGAGGTGATCTATAAAGACTCTATAAATCAAATTTATAATGATAGTAAGGGAATTAGTAAGATCAAAAGGCATAACTATATATTCATAGTGTCCACATTGTGTATGGAATGTCCTGTAGGGTATATCCTCATTATTGAATCTAAATTGATGATATCCATAATGAAGGTAAATCTTGGAAAATTATTGATCTCTATGCATTTGATCAAACAAGTCATCAATACTGGGGAGAGGATACTTGTTTTTGGTTGTGATCTTGTTCAACTCCCAGTAATAAATGTACAGTCATATTGATTTGTCATTATTTTTCAAAAAAATAATAGGTGAACCCTAAGGTGACACAGATGGTCAAATTAATATCTTATCAAGGTATTCTAGTAGTTTCTTCTTCAATTTCATCAACTCAGTTGGGTCCATTCTCTAGAGAGTCTTTGAAATTGGTGTGCAACAAGGTATGAGTTCTATTAAGAAATCAACTTCTCATTTTGGTGTAAGTCTCAGAAACTCTTCTGGAAAGTCATCCAAAAATTCTTGAATAATAGGAATATTATAAATTTCTCACTTATCCCCGACCATTTGAGACAAAAAAAACCCTTTTAAATGGAAATTTAGACACATACGCTGGATATAATCACTTTAGGAAGTTCTTTCTTATCATCACATTGATGTATGATCATGGGAGCCTTTGAAATATCAAACTTAACGTCCCTTCATCAATAGTTGATGTGGTATTTATGCACAGAAATCCAATCCATGGCCAATATGACATGAAATTCAACCAATGTAAGTATTAAAATACTTTCAAGAAGTACATTCCCATAAACATTAACTAGAGAGGAATCATATACTTGGGATGAAATCATCATACCATTAGGTGTTTTCATGAGTAATTAAATATATAATTATTTTTGAGGAATCTTAAAACCATTATAAAACTCTTTAGATAAGAAAGAGTGGGTACATCTAGAATCAAATATGACATTAATAGTTCTACAGTGCATGGAATGTGTACCTTTAACCATGTCATTATCATAACTCTCATCATAAATAGTTATTGTATGATATTTCCCCTTGTTCCTCAGCTTAAAATTTAGCTGACATCATTCAGCAACACTAACCCTTAGGTTTGGGTAGTGGTTAATATGATTTCCATTCTCCTTACACTTGTGGCACTGAATCATAGTTGGTGTGTTTTGTGCCTCTTTTTCTCCATCTTCACCATTAACTATTTTCATCACATAACTTCAACAATCAAATGTATTATGTTCTTCCCTTCCCCATTTAAAACATTTATTAGATCTCGTATGGAAATTTGTTCCATGATTCTTCCCACACTTAGAGAATAAATGAAATATCATCTTCTTCTCCTCATAGTTTATATTTTCATTTAAACATCATCTTCCTTTTATTATCAAAACCATGATATTGATATGTGACTCCAACCTCAATTTAAAACATTATTTCACTATGTATAATCTATTTTTATATACAAAAGTATCCTATGGTCAATTACCTTGTGAGACTTGGCCTTATTACTTTAAAGAACCTATCAACTTTACTTTTGGGTTGGATGATAATTCATAAATCATCCCTCACAAGTCTTATGAAATTTTCCTATTAGGTACCAAAAGATTCATCATCCCTTTCCTTCAACTCAAGTAACTCTTTCTCTATCTTCGTACGATTAATCCAAGGAAATTACTTATTGAAAAATAAGTTCTTAAACTCATCCCAATCAATGGATTCAATCTCATATTACTACCTCATATTCTTGATTAGCATCTAACACTGATATGATTCTCATTCTAACTATTAAATAGTCAGAATGACATTCTCATAATATGTAAATTGGATAATGGAGAATATCCTTTAAGTAGTACCGGCCCTTTTTTCAAAAACAAGTGGATTGGAAGACCAGAAAAAAGAAGGTGTAAATTGCCTTATTAAGGACTTGGCAGAATATTTTTCAATCTATTCATCATTTACAAGTCCACAAAAATTAATAGCTTGAGATATTTGGGTGATCATTGAAATTAGATTTTTCATTCCTTCTCATATAGAATTTGGTTATTCAGGAAGAAAATCATTGAATTATCCATTTTAATCACCATTAACATGGTCTTTTCAGGTTCCTTCCATTGACTAAAACCAAAAGAAAAGAGTAAGAAACAGTTATCATAATGAGGAACCACATAATCAGGAAATGTAAGTTATAGGATGTATAAATTATGACACCTCCCTTAATATATGAAACATTAGGATTATATAAGGTTATTGAAAGCCAACTTCTATTAAAATAATTAATTATGGTTTGTGAAGAGTTCATGAATTCCCAATGCATGTCGCCCGAGGGTGTCAAACCATATATGCAATAACGCTCATTGTAATGTACCAGGTTTTTTAGAGTTAGGCCCGACACTCCTTTTCATAGTTGTTACTCCAAGGTGAATATGTTCCAGATCCACATCCCCTTGTATTACCCAGATAGGGATTTATTACTATGAAACCACTCACTCTATCCTTTACCAAAATTCCAGGATACTTTTCCATAATTTTACTTCTCTTTATACTTATCTTTAGACATGAACGTAGGGTTCTCACTAGGGTTTTCTTATCTAGGCTTCCAAATGTTAACTAAATTTTTTTTCTAATACCAACTATAGATACCCTTTCTTTTCAAACTTTAACATTACATAACTTTTGCAGAGTACATAAAGCATTATTCAAAAACATGCCTAATGACCGTATTAGTCTAGTTCGTTAGTAATCATGGAAACATAAACATTGGTACATAAGTGAACTACATTATCTCTCCCACTAGTTTCTTTATACTATAACCCTTATAAGACACATCATACTTAATACATATCTTCATACTCTAAGAAAGGAATCATAAAAATTGGTGAGATTAGATGCTTAGTAACGGTAAAAAAGGGAGATATGTGAGCATAAAAATTAGCATTGGGGTATGAGGACCTGATCATAAAATTAAATGTTCATACCATACATTATTAATATTATAAAAATGAATCATTCCATAAAGCTTTAAAGTTCATAAGACATGAATCATTAGGAAATAAAGAAAATAATCCAAGAAATAATAACATAGGAATAATACATGGAAGTGTGGTAGACACATAATAATGTACAAATGATTTCCATAGTATTAAATTCAATGCTACCAACTCCATCTTAGTTGTATGGTTCCACTCCCAATACCATTTTGGTAGTTTTGGTTCACTCCCATGGCCAACATAGTAGTATGGGTTCACTCCCCATACCATATTGGTAGTCATGGTTCACTCCCATGACCATCAAAAAAGTCAAGGTTCACTCCCAAGACAATCTTAGTCTATATCATGAGATATAAATCTTTACCCAATGCATTTAATGAGATATAGGTCCCACCCATATCATAATGAAATCATACATACATATTCCATAAAAGCATAAATAATCATATCATAGCCCATTAAATAAAATTTTTATAATAAACAAGTAATCATATCATAACTTGTGGAAAAATATGCAGGTTTCATAATCATTTCAAAATAATGACCCATGAAATAATGCAGGATTCAAAATCATATAACCCATGAAAGAGAAAAAGGTTTCACAAACATAATTTCATCAAAACAGAATCCATTTAAAAAAATAATATGAGTATTAACATTAAATAATTTCCTCATAAAGGAATGAGTAGAACCAATAGATTTCATCAGAGATGGGAAATAATTTTTAAAGATCTTTTAAAAAACATTTCTTGAGGAAAATATTTGTTTTTCATTGAAATTTTATTTTTAAAACAAAATAAAATTTTGAATATCTTTTTCTAGGAAACAATATTTTAAAACATTTAGGGGAAGATTTGAAAACCATACCAAAAATTTAAAATCCTTTTTTCTTTGAAAACAATTTTTAAACCTGGGTTTTGAAATAAAATTGATTTTTTTACTGAAGAGAAAAATAAAGTCAGATTTTCTAAAAACAATTATTAATCATATTAAATACCTAGGAGTGGGAAAATGAATCTAATAAAAGTATATATCTTGAATAAATAAAGTATAAGAAAACTCATGAGTTTTCTTGAGATATGGTTCATAATATTTAATCAATTAGAGCATAATTATAATCAATCACGATCAACAATTAGATTCTTTCAATGAACTGTTACCACATGGTAACTTGGAATCTTAAACTCTATGTATGAAAATGAAATTACATAAAGCATAAAATATAATTATAATAAGGAGATACATGATATAAGATAAAAAATGGAATTATATATACCTCAAAAAATAATGTAGGTTTATAACAAAACATGTTCCTCAAAGAAGGAAAATTGAGACAAAACTTTCTTACCAATTTGGTAACTCTAGGAACATAAACACCATGAAAGAAAGATCATAGAATGGATATTAAAAAAGTAATAAATTTGAAAAAAATAATTATAGAATAAATTCATGAGTATTATATACACCATGAAAAATAAATTATTGGTGAACGTGGCATGCATCTCATATATATAAAAAGTGAGGTGAATTCCCTTACCTTGTGTTGTGACTCCCGTCGTACTTGTACAAAATTACTGAATACTAATTATAAGTTTATTATAAATCTATAAAATAACCATATTATTATATATATTACTACAATTGGTTTAATTATGGAATTATATTACCCACTTGTTAACAATTCTATGTTAAGGTTTCATTTCAGGTAATATCTGCTTTGTTCTTCACATATGTCTTCATTTATTATATCATTGGTCCTTATACTTATATCATGACATCCAGAATTTAAAACATGATATAAATATCAATAATATTATGTATAATTTTTTATAATAAGACATATAATATAAAAGTATAAAATATAATACATTGTTCATAGAGATTTTTGGTCGTACATACGCATGAACGTCGTTTTTTGTTTCATTATCGTATTGAAAGAAACAATGAAAGTGGAATATATGTATATATGTATATAATATAATAAAATTATAATTATTATTTCATATATAACATATAATTTCACTATATAAATCCATAACATATTCCATGTAGTGTGTGAACGAATCACATCGCTTTGAAAGGCTGGTAGTTCACACTTCTTCAAACAAAATTATCGTATTTACAGAAAAATAGAAATTTTAAAGGTTTGTGTAATAAAAGAATCAAAGAAAAATAAATACATAATAAATATAATATACATATAACATATAAAAAGTTTATACATCATGATTTCCAACCATGTAAGGCATTAAAGGAAGAACAAAAAATCATTATTTAGTGAGGCAGTAGTTTGACATACACATAAACGGTATGTCAATTAACCATTAGATGTAAGTGTGTGTAAGTTTAGGTAAAAAACATAATATAAAATAATATAATTATATTTTTTATAATTTTCTTTTTTTATAATCATGGAATAAGGTGATTCGAGGTGGTGGAGAAAGAAAATAAAATAACGGAGTTAGAGGAAGTATGTTACCCCGTATTTTGGTAACTCATTT
Organism: Viscum album; assembly: GCA_963277665.1. Classification (NCBI taxonomy): domain Eukaryota; kingdom Viridiplantae; phylum Streptophyta; class Magnoliopsida; order Santalales; family Viscaceae; genus Viscum; species Viscum album. The sequence continues at coordinate 1,029,895,950 of OY728126.1, forward strand.
TGGTTTTCACCAAAGGGATTTATTGGATTAATTTATGCTAAATTTTATTCTTATATATTTAGAGGAGGTATATTTTGCCACTATTTTTTTAGATCTTGGATGATCTAAAGTGGTTTTATAGGTGCTAGGAAGTGGGAGGAGAGAAGGTCATTTCATAGTGGAGGAGGAGTGGCACTCTTTTAAATTTTGGGAAAAGGAATTCCTCCCACGTTTTTCCCATTTAAAGTGGATCAAATAATATAAAAAATTAGATAAAAGGGATTATAGTGTCAAAATATGGACATGAAAAGGCTCTTGGACAAGGTTTTATGTCTGTTTGGTTCTTAAATTTATGGTTTAGTACTTTGTTAACCCAATTTTTCTCTTAATCATTATAATTGAATTTAATTACATTCACTAAAACTTTTGGTAAAATACTAAGATTAACAAAATAGAAATTATAAATTATTTTTATTGAAATTATTTAATCCAGTGTTTCAAATTACAATCACATAAGTAGCAGAAATTATTTCAAATTTAATCCCGTAAATAGGATGACAATGCGGGTTGTTAAAGTAAAATCTTCCAAAAGTTTGCTAAGTGTCTATACCCAATTTAAAAGTGAAATTGATTCCAATTACCTTAATTTTATTAATTAATAAAAATATGATATGAATAATCTTTTAAACCAATTTAAAATATAATTTATCCTTATAAATAAATTATACAAAAAAAATCAGTTTTGAATTAAAAATCGGTATTTTTCACTAATCATCTAAAAATGATGATTCTTTGAAAAATATCAAAAATTAACCCTAAGATAATTTCAAAATTTTAAATTAAAAAAATATATTTTTATTTTATAAAATTAAATTTCTAATTCATTCTAAAATTAATTTTGTTCACATGAGGACCTAAAAGGCAGTTCATTTGAGAAAATAGTATTTTAAAACATATAAGGACTTTAACCAAAATAATATATTTCATTATCAATATGTTTTATTTATATAAAACCATTATAAAAAAATATTTGAAAATTATTTATTACTATTAATATTACTAATTTGAATAGATATTTTATAATTATTTAATTTAAATAATTATAACAAAAAAATATGTTTCGTAGGAACTTAGTGTTGCATGTAACATATGTCATGTTGCTGTTGTGTATAATGTTTTCCAATTTGGTGTTTCATGTAACATATTCCAATTCATTGTTATGTGTATCATATAATAATTTAGTGTTTCGTGTAATGTATTCCATGTTATTGTTATGTGGGAGGAATGTTTGAATTAGTGAAATGAAAGATATCGAATAAAATATAATTTAATATAGAAAAAAAGGTCCATACAAACTCAGGGTGTTGCAGATATATAATTCAACAATCACTCAAAATAATATCATTTCAGTAAATGGTGCAGTACACAGGATAACTGCATCCCGCATCGTAAAATATTATTTCATGGTAGTGATTTATAATACATGCCTATTTATAAATAATTTATAATATGCCAGATATGTATCAAGAGGACTCCTAGACACCATCAATGTCTCTACACATTGGTGATACTCTTCTCCTACCACCAAAGGAACTCTCTTCATCTCTATCGGTGTATCCCTCCATTGGTAAATGCTATATTTCATAACATAATCTCTCTTTCCTCATGTATTTTTCTCTCTCTATGGGATTCTTATTAGGATTCTAGTTAATGGATGGCTAGATGGATTTATACCTTGTTTGAGGGTGGGCCCATAGTGGCCCCAATTTTAAAAACTTTTCTTAAAAAAATACTTTGAAAAATAGAGCATTAAAAAACAAGAATTTTTTATTATTATTTATTTCTCTAAAAATTTAATTCTAAAATAAATATTAGTCATAAATATATATTTACAATTAGAATATTAGTGAAAAAAATGAACAAAAATGACATTTATCAATGAAAAATTCAAAAAAATATGCATAAAATTAAACTATCAATGATCATATGAGAGATGTGATTATTACCATACCATTAGTGTTATATGATCAATGGTTGATGATTTAATCAATTACTAGGAAATATCACTTAAGAACATGTGACAAAGTATAGATCTCCACTAAGGAGCTTCATTATTGATATAAAGATTTTCATATCACAAAATTTGGGAATATTGTGTTCTTTGATTGGTTTACATGAATATTACATTGGAAATGTATTTTTGAGGGAAGGATTTATCTCCCCCTTAGTAGAATAATATCCACTTCATGCATGAATTAAATAATAAAATAAATTTGATAATAAAAAAGTGGATATTTTATTATCAATTATAAAATATGATATAAATTTTTTGTTGTAGTTCATTTTAGGATGTAGGATATCATTAACAATGATATGATCGTGCTATTAAATATAAGATATTATAACTTATAGAATAGTCTAAATCAAACAGTTTAAACATATCATTGTGTATTATATGGGCTAATCATATAATATTAAAAGTCTAATTAACACTATTTAATTTTTTAAAAGAAAAGCATCGCATTGTTCATATGATATAGGATATATCATAAAATAAATTTTTTAGTGCTTGGATAATGTATCATATTCTGTGGTGTTCCTATAGTAAATCATGATATATGTTTTCATAGCATATGATTAACGTAATATATTAGAATACGATATAAGGAAAATTTATTTTTTCTAATTTTTAATTATGAGTTAATTTTGAAAATATATAAATTGCATATATGTTGTAGAAAAAGGTATTTTTTCGATATTTATAATGTTTTTATAAATTAATAAATTATAAAATATTGAAAATCTATTATTAAATGGTTTTAGAAATTAAAAAAAATATTCTTAATATTGATTATTAATATTAAATACATTTAATATATATGTAACGTTGTATAATTTTAACATAAAATGTTTATATAGAAATATTAAGATAATTTATAAAGTGTTTTTAAATTACAAAATAAGTCAAAATATAAAGTATTTTATATTTAAACTATGTATTTATCATAAATTTTTAATTTAGAATGTTCAAATTAAATGTCCTTGTTTGATAAATTAATTAAACTATATCAACATGAGATTTAATAATTGATATGATCAAGAATAAAATAATATTAAATATTTAATGTCTTGAATATAAAAAAAATTATATAATATATGAATTATTCATATAAAATTTGAAATTTTTATATTTTAACTAAATATCATATATTTAAGTTAATTTTAGATAGAATTATAATATAAAAGTGTTTATATTTTAAAAATATATAAATTTTTTATATTTATTTATTTGTGAAATGTCTATATTTCATTGATAAATAATAATGTTTCAATAATTTCATTATATTTGATTTATTCATTAAGGATTATCACATGTCAAAATTTATGAAATGTAAATTTACTTATATTTATTTCTTGTTTTATTCAAAGATATAAATTTTATGTATTATGAATAAATAAATGAATTATTTTAAATGTACTTAAACTACTTCATTAAATTATCATACAAGAATGTAACGAGTGAAATTATGGGTTTGATAAATGGTTTAGCTTTATTATACCATGAATTTGGCTTGTTTATGATTTATGATCTTCAATTTAGTGGTTAATTATTGTTTATAAAAATTAGGTGTTGGAATTGAGATAGAATTGAGGTCTATCTTGAGTAATAAACCACGGTTAATGGGACTTTGGGTAATACTGCTTTCTTTATTGGGATCATAGGGTATATCTAGAAAACTGGGGGTCAAAGACCTACCACACCATTATTAATCCTATAGGGATTATTGATTTCATATGATTATAAGAATATAGATGAAAGAATTTCATAAAACTTATTCATGCGATGCATTTTGATATGTGTAAATATACTTGGATTTTAATTTTGGTCAGTAATATAAGTTGTGAGTTGTGAAAAAGTAAGACATCAATATAGTTTAAACACAATGATTTTATAGAAGGAATGGTTATTCAAAACTAAATCCTTTGAAGCACCAAATAATACATAAATAATATATGATATAATATGGTGAGATTTTGAAGCCCCTTAAATTCCAATTGTTGGATTCCTTTCAAATAAAAAATGTTATGTCACAAACCAACCATCATCATTAATCTACCAGATGGTTGGGTTGGCTTGTGACATACCCAAGGCATGTTCTCTATCACCCTGGGCTGGAAACTAGTTCTATGTTCTCAAATAATAACCATTGGGAATGATTTCACTAGTGATAATTATAAAAAAATAAATAATAATACATCCATAAATTTAAAGTATATAAATAAAAATGGATACATCCATATAAATAAACATAAAAGAAAAATATTTTTTCTTGAATAAACTTATGAATAAATAAATAATCAATTTAATCATGATTTGGGCTATAGTATGATAAATATACATCCAAAACAAGAAATAATGACACCCAAAATAAACCTCTACCATCAATATCCATGTGACCCTTGTTCATTCTCCACATCCAAAGCCAAATATCCTACATAACCTAAACATTCCAAAGTAGAATACCAAATCCAATTCAGATGAAAGAAATCTATAATAGAGGCATACATTAAATGGTGTATCAAGGGTATGAATGAAACTACTCGTAGTTGGTAAGAACCATAGAGAATGTGTAATTCATTACAAATTAAATTTCATTTTATGCTAGTATGAAAAAAAATTCAATAATATTTTTTTCATTTAAAATTCATATCTAATATCACAACACTTATTTTTTATAAAATTAAATTCTGATTTTATTGTTAAATAAAAATAATTTCTTAAGAAAACATTTCCCAAGACTCAATCCCTTTTAATCAAAACACCCATTTCAAATGCTAATTTTAAATCCCTTTAAAAACACACCCTTTTGAAATAAATTGGAATAATTTTATTAAATCAATATAAAATAAATTATAACATAGTAAAACAATATGACACCATGTCACATAAAGGAAGAGTTCAAGTAAGAAGAACACATAATTCCATGTGTATCGATCATAACAACATAAAGAAGAGAATTTCCCTTAGCATAATCATTAGATAAACATGGTAAATTCCAAATAATCATGTGAGGATATCTTATATGTACTCAATTTGGAAACCATCTACAAAACAATAGATTTATTACATTGTCTATAACTAATTAGATTCCCTTAATTAGCCTCATTGGTGGAACACCCCTATGCATTATTCATACCATAGTGGATCTAGTCCATCTAATTTGGACTAAGAAGTAACCATAACACATACCTCACTTATAATCATTGGATTTCTATGAATTTCAATCAATAGGATTTAAACAATCAATAAGGAATGCAAGACTATAAAAACCATAAATATGACCTCACCCCCTATATCAATTCAAGAAAAAATACCTTTCACATATCAATCATATCACAATATAGTAATAAGAATTCCCCTAGAGACACAAACAAAATGAAGTAAATAATAAACATATACCTTGGGGAAATTTAATGGGGGTCAAGGGGGTTACACACATTCAAACTATTTATAAAAACATTCCAAAGTTTCAAATGGACATTCATTTATATAGTCTCAGGAAACCAAGTCATTTATAGTCATTTTAAATTCCATTTCATTGACACCTTGAAATAAAAACATTTAATTTTTGTAATCCATTCCATTAAAACAATTCATTTAAACCATTGTAAAATAATCTTAAAAAAACTTCTAAAACAATTCAGTAAAACCATTTAAATAATCATTAAATAACTAACTCGACATTTTTATTAAAATTCCCAAAATATCAAAGTGCTAATTTTCAATTCAATTTAGGAATAAAATAATGTAAAATAATTTCAAACGTTATATTTTAGTGAAAATAATTCTTTCATCACTTTATAGGTTATTTATATTTCAAGTAACACTTGAAATTCCATGTAAAATATTTATACCAAGAGAGAAACTCCATGAAAACTCTATAAAATCCATTTTTACTGTTATATAAAGACATAATTTGAAAAAATAAAAAATTTGGAAGTGACAATAATAAAATTACATTCCAAATTAAGGTAATGTACAAAAAAAACTTCATTAGTTAAATGGAAGTCAAGGTGAATGTCATCGCATATAGTGGTGGGTGATCAAACATGCCTCTAAGAATCCCAATCAACAAACCCCCTATGGATAAAACATCCTGAACACCAAATTTGAACCTCAACACCACAAAGGTTCATGGTAGATGGAGAAATTAAAGGTCATGGGAATAAGGGAATTAGGAGAAGGAAATAATGTATTTACCTTAGTATAAATCACAAAAAAAAAGTTTTTGGGAGGCTTGAATCATTAAAGGAGGGTAGCCCTCCATGGAGGAAAACTAGTCCAATATAAATGAGGGTGAGTAATATAATTCTTAAGGGATTTAAAAACTGAAGGGGGGAACTGAAAAATCACATTTAAGTGATTTTTAGTAGATCACATAGTTAGGTTGGATGGTTTGGTTAATTTTTCTTAAAACATGTAGTTCGAACTGCCTAAGAAAAATGCCCTGTCATTGTTTCTTCTTATAGATTCCACATGGATTGCCTATCTATTTGAAATCCATGCACCAACTAATACTCCATGGAAGGGAAATTTTCATGGTTTCTCTTAATACATGCATAACTTGTGAACTAAATATATAGGAAAAATCATTCACATTCAAAATAAAAAATATGTGATGGTATTTAAGTATCATGTAAGGGATATCATAATGATTCTTCTGAATCGTGTGCCCCAAATTTTATGTAAAAAAAATTCAGAAAAAGCCAAAAATCAAATCCAAAACTTATAAAAATTAAAATTACTCACAAAATATTAAAAATAATACAAGACTATTAAATCTACAGTGACATGGGGTGTGATAGACTCCCAAAATTCCACATTCTATCCTTATAAAGTCCTTATAATAAATTGAAGTACCAATGACCAAGCCGCAACCACGCTCCATCAAATAAGGTGATTTGGAAAATGAAACATCTAAATATAATATATGGGAGAAGACCATTTAAAAAATTACTCTTCTAAACCAAAATATCCATAACCATATATTAATGAGACATCTCCAAGGGAAACACTACACGATCATGAAGCCATACCAAAAAGGAATGGAGAGAAAAAAATTGGTATCTCTACAATTTATAAATTCTCTAAATGGTATAACTAGGAGATAAAAAATCATGATACCAAAACATCAATCCCAAGATAATGTCTCTAAAAAATCCCAATAACCATCCAAGAAATATATTCTCAACTCCTTAATGTAAATTCAACTTGAAAATAACTCAATATCCATAAAATGATACCATCACCAAGATCAATAATGAATCACATCCAAGTGGTACAACTCATACCAAGAAGAATAATTGGTCTAAAACATGCTTCATAATAATAAATTGGTAAAATAGGACCTCAATCTTAAAACACCATCACACAGTGAACCCAAAAAATCTTGTACCATTGAGTACACAATTAATCGATGGTTAAATCCATCCTTATTACCCAAAGACCAACCTAATGTTAAACCATGATCAACTCATCATTAAGTTGACCTAAATCGGTTAATACATAATAAAATACTTGAATCCATAAAGTTAGAATCTTCCAAAACCACAAGGCATGTATGAAATCTTAAAAGCCTACCCTTATACATAATTTATTTCCTTCCATGAAATAGAAATCAGGAAATCCTAAATACTAACCAAGATGAAGTATCCCAAAAAAACAACCAATAAATTAAAATATAAAATCCTCTAAAAATATACTCTTAAGACTTCACTACACGGGACACACTCCAATAAGTTCTAGTGAAAAAAAAGAGCTCATGTCCACCACTCTTGTATGAGTATGGGAAGAACCACTAACTAAGAGGACTACGACTATGAATAAAGATAACTGCCATATCAATGACAAATACCGTCTTGAGAGGCATATATAAACTAACAAAAAACAAAGATTAAATCCTTTCATGATTCCCAAAAAATCAAACAATCCTAACAGAATCCCAATTGAATTTTCAAAAATCTATTTTTCGAAAAACCCACAATCCTTAAACAAACCACCCTTTAAAATATATATCTCATTTCAATTTCATGAAATGACCACTTTTGTAAAACTAAAACATCACATGAGTTTCATCATAAAACCAAAACCATTCATGAAAATTATCCCTCACACCAACACACCTCTTGAAATTCATTTCAAATCGAAATCCACTTCCTCACTCAAAAATATATTTAAAGTTATAATTTGAAATTTATTTATTCTTTTATAAATATACTAGGGAATAAATTTAAAACACCCTATTTCCAAAATTCAATCTATCACTCCACAAAATCTTATATTGACATTTTAAACTAAATAAATCTTAAATATTTTAATAAAATTTAAAATTTAAAAATATATTTCAAAATAAAAAAAAATAGACTTTAATGAATAAAACTAACACCCATCCACAACTATTATAAAATGAGTTTCAAAAAAAAAACACCTCATGAAATTAATTTTTTCATTGAAAACCCCATTTTATATGAACATTTACACAATTTACATATTGTAAAAAATATAACATCCAATCATAAATCACAATCACACCGCATTTAGTCACTTAAAAATTCGAAAAAACTTCATCAAATGACATCACACAAATGGTGAACAACATTGGGTTCAATTCAGAAAGAAATAGAGTAAAAAATAATTATTTCATAGGAGAAACAACACAACAAACGATTTAGCCCCATAGTTTAGTGAACCAGGTGTCAACCATGTGATTGGATTTATAATGGTTGTATAATTATTCTATACAGGTGGCACATGGTTCCCTAGACCATAAGGGTTGATCGTACAAGCCTGATTCATTCACCATTTCTATTTATAAAACATAAAATGATCCCCTAAATCACTGATGCAATCAAAAGGGACCCAAGAATCATAAAAATATATTAATATCCATGAAATATATTTAGAATTGAACTAAAAATCCAAACTAAAATCTAGAACTACCCATGGAAAATCAAGGATCAATTCTAGAAAGAGTTCACGACACTCTCCCCACACCAACACCTCAGGTCTTTATAATGCTCCTTGCACCAATACTACCTAAGACCATAGTTAATAACAACAGTTTTTTCTATGATTCATCTTTTTTCACCAACCAACCCAGATCATCCATCCATCGAATGCCCAAGTCAGCCCATGACATACATAATGTGCATTCCTGATCACCTTTGGATGAAACTAGTTCCAAGGTCTCAAAGAATAATCATTATCAATGATTTCACCATTGATAATAAAAAATGGATCAATAATGAAACACATGTCAGAGTAAAGTCTTAAAACAAATATATACATTGAAATAGTTGAATATAATAGACAGTATGCATCACATACATAAACTAAAAAATGAATAAATAATAAATTTGAAACAAATTCATTACATAGGACGATACATTTACATCCCATAAAATAAAATTAATAAACCCAAAATAAATCACTACCAAAATTCTCCATATAACCCTTGGTCACTCTTCATATACCAATCCAACTATCCTCTAAGTCATAAATATCTTGAACCAAAATTCTAAATCCAAGTCACCTGAAATAAATCCATGAGAGTTGTGTATACTGAATTGTTAATGCAGTTTGTGAGTGGGACTAAGATTAATTGGATAAGAACCATAGTTTTTGTGAAATTCATTAAAAATGAAATTTTATTTCATTCTAGTTTAAAATAAAATATAAAAATATGTTACTAATTTCAAATTAAAATCCAATATCTGATTCAATTTATTTTATAAAATATCCTTCTATTTTTCTTATTTAAAGTAAATAATCATGTAAAAAACAATTTACCAAACCTCATCCATTTTTTAATCAACACTACCATTTTAAAATTGAATTTTAAGAAACTTTATATAACACAACCATTTCATGTACTTTGAAATAATTTACATAAAGAAATCACAAATCACGAATAAAATAATAAAATACCACAATTCACTGTCATAAAAAGGAAGAGTGAAAGTAAGGAGAAGTTATTATTTCATGTGTGATAATCAAATAAGGGAAATTCATAAAGATAAGTTCCCTAATTATAATCATTAGCTAAAAATTGTAAATTCATAAATATCTTGTGAGGTGACCCTAGATGTACTCTATTTGGAACCTCTGAAGTCTTATCGATGCATTGTTATATCTATAACCAATCATCTTCTTTCAACTCTTCTATCTAGTGGTACTCCACTATAGCTTATCCACACTATATTATATCTATTCTTAATAATTAGTACTAGGTAGTAATTATATCTCATCACTCCTAATAATCCTAACTAGTCAATAAATACGAGGTGAGTAATCAACAAGGTATACACTAATATAAAAATAAACAATCATACTTCACCTCCTACACCCTCACAAGAAACAAACCCTTTCTCATTTCAACCATATCCAAATCTAACAATAGATAGGACCCTTAGGCCATAATACATATCAAATAAAAAATAAATATCACATTCAGGTGCTACAATTCAATAAGGGGCTTAAGAGGTTCTCTCACACACAAACTATTTCTAAAAACAATCAAAAGTGACAAATAGAAAAATTTTCATAAATAATTTGGATTCTAATTCATTTATAATAATTTTAACTTTTATTTAAATTAATCATTAAAATCAACACATTGAAATTAATTTAAAACCATTTCCATAAAAAATCATCAAACCATTTCAAAAATGCATCTGAAACAATTCATTAAAACCATTTTAAATCTCAATAAAGAACCAACTCACACTTTTTATTAGAAGTCCTAAAAGTTTGAAGTTCCACTTTATAGTTCAATTTAGGACCCAAATGGGGTAAAATAATTTAAAACTTCAAAATTTAGTTAAAATATTTCTTTTCTAAATTTAAAAATACTTTGCATTTCGGGTACCACATGAAATTCCAAGTAATATATTTAAACCAAGAGAAAAACACCTTGAGACCATTATAAAATAAATTTTTTACTTTCTTATATACGAATTATATGAAAAAAATAAATCATTTGGAAGATCCAATCATCCAATGGAATAAAAAATTAAGTGAAATCACAAAATTACCTACCTCAATTTAATGGAAATCAAGGTATAAATAGTTTCCTATGATGGAAGTTACTCAAAAAGCCTCAAGGAGATCCAAAAAATCCATAGAAAACAAAATCCCCATGAATAAAGCATATTAAACCCTAAATATGAACCCCAAAATACTTAGGTTTCATGAGATAGGAATAAATAAATGGGGATAGTAAGAGGGGAGGAAGGACAAGGAATAAAGGGATTTACCTTGGGATAAATCAAAAGAAACAAGGTTGGAGGAGGTTTGATTAATCAAATGAAGGAGGAGGTGCTGATTTTGAGGGTTCCAAGGATGATCAAAATGAAAGGGTGATTAAGAGAAGCCTTTATGACTTTTAAAACCAAGGGGAAAAATAATTTGCAAATCACATTATGTGATTCTAGGTATCTCACAAGGTTAGGCCACCTGGTTTGGTAAACTGTGTTCCAACAATATAGTGGTAAGTTCCTAAGAATAATTACCTTTCATGGTTTATACATGGATAATTTTCATAGTTTTCTTAACTATGTGAAATCTGTGTTCCTAGAAATTCATCGTAAAAGGGTAAGTCACATAGTTTCTATTAGGTGATGCATATCTCATGCACTAATGGTAGAGGAAAAACCATGCACATTAAAAATTAACTACACATAAGGGTAGTAAAGGGACACATAAGGGTCATCACATGGTTTCTTCTAAACTGTGTTACCAAAACGGTACGTCAAAAAAAGTCTAGAAAAAATAATCAAATCTAAGAATTATAAAAACTAGGTTAATCCAATATTAATTAAAATAAATAAATGTAAATGTTTCAATAGGGAAACTTGGTGTTATTTGTTAAAACCTCAAACATTTAATAGAGTCGATTCTTCTAAAGTATGGCTCTTATGGATTATCATATCTAAGGTATGGTGGGAGTGGCTAACCCTAAGTGTTAGGTAACCAAATATTATGGTGATATTTGGGTCACACTTTACTGGGAATCCTTAAGAGTTAGGATACTATAGGAATATAGTTATGATGATCCATATTATGTATTTGGGGAAAGGATTTTCTACTCCCCTATTATAGATTCATATCTATAAGATTAGAATAATGGTTTTCCTACATAGAAAAGCTGTGAAATGAATCCCAAATTGACTCATTACTTATTGAAATATAGATCTTTTCCAACTAATGGATTTTATTTATTTTAATGGGGTTATCATTTTTTTGGAAGTAAATTTAATAAAATTCTTTATTAGATGGATTTAAAACAAGATACACATATGATAAAATCATCCATCTTAGATAAAATTACATCATCATCATTATCAAACATGACATTGATAACAATCATAGAAAATTATAATCTTAATGGAATAAATTTCTCAAATTGGTATAGAAACTTAAGATTTATTTTTAATCAAGAAGGAAAACTCTATATGTTAGGAAAAATCTATCCTGAGTAGCTAAATGATGAATTTATTCAATAAATAGATCTAAATTCTTACGATAGGCATTTAAAAGATTCACTGAATGTATCCACTCTCATGTTTGTGTCTATATTTCCTATTTTTCAATAGAAACTTGATAATAAATAGGCATTAAGTATGATATATAACCTAAAAATATTTTTCAAGAATAGTCCATGCATGAGATGTATGCGGTTTTAAACGCATTTTTTTATGTAAGAAAACTAAAGGATATTCAATCTCCACTGATTTAAACACGATGATTGGGTGTGTAAATGATTTGGAGAGACTAGGTTCGACATTTAGTCTTGATCTGGATATGAACATCATTCTAACCTAAACCTTTACTGTAATGGTTCCAATAGTTTATTGTATAATACAATAAGAATGAGTTTAATAAAAATTTACCCAATATCAAAAATATTTTGAGGATGAATGAGCAATATATGATATTTTTATGCTATGGGGATGTATTATAAATAAAAAATAATAAATGTTTAAGTTGAAAAAAAATAGATTTTAGGGTCCAATCATAATATTTGTACATTTAATCATAATGGAGGATTAAATAAAGAGGGGTATAGCTTCCATTTTATCAAGTATAGTCAATGAAAGATGAATTTTTCCTAATAACTAATAGAGTGTATAAAAATCCATCTAAAGTGCTCATTAAGTAGTAATGTTATAAAAATCAATTATTATATTTTCAATGGTAAATTATACCAACTAAACATTAAATAATTGTTGTGAATATGTATAAAAGATAAAAATTTATGAAGGATTCATTATTAGAGATTAAATTACACATTAAAGTAATGGAGAAAGGTATTTCTAAATTAATTAAGTGAATACATTTGATTACTTTAAAGATCTATGGGATCATTTTAAATATTTTTTATTTTTCATAGTATTTTTTCATCTTTATAGACAATAATTTTTAAATTAAATTAGGTGATGGTTTTGATACTCAGAGTTTTTATTGATCAGATTCTATAACTTTTTTGAACAAAAGATAAGGATAAATCAATTTTTATCTAGGATAAATGATTTTATCCATGATATTTGTTGAAATATGAAGGATAATATCTCACTACCCAAAAGTGTAATATTTTCAATAATAAAATATTTGTTTTAAATAATTATATTAACAAATAAAATATTGTGAAAGATGTGGATATTAATAGTTTCTTTGTTAAACATTTCAACTATAGAAAATAACTCTTACTTAATAACATGATAGAGTTTGTGTATCGTAAAATGATATTTTGGATAAATTATAGTTTCTACGAGGGAAATGAGAGTATATTTGAGCTTATATAAGTTCAAATTGTAATAAATAAATTATTATACCATTCATATTCAAAGTGAAATCCATTTTATATCCTAAATTATTTTATGATGTGTTCATAAATAATGATATTAATATTAATAGTTATATTTTATTACAAAAAATATCTAAAAGAAATTATTAAATTGAAATGTTCCATAATAATGATAATGAACATATATTGAGTTATAAGAAGATAAATGAATTTACTTAAATTATATCATTGGATATTGTGAAGTAAATAATTTTTTATAATTTTTCAAAGAGTTAAACATTAAGAATATGATTTCTAGTCTCACCATTTTTCAAAAAAGATTTCATTTTAAATATTACATGTTAATATATTTTAGTGGGATTTTTTATAAAATTTTCATATAAATATGAGGCAATATTCACATAGAGATGTTGTAAGTTTAATAAAACTCTAAAAGTGAAGAAAACATAATGCTTCGTGCAAAATCTATCATATAAGATATGATTAAACAAACTATTATGTATGGTGTTGTTAGTATTCTTAAAATAGCTTAATAATATGAAATTTATCATGTTATAGAAAAATACAGTCTCTATTTTATCATTATTTAATGTTTGTATAATATAATCATAAAGTGAAATGATAATTAACCTCTCATGGTGTGAATTTGATTTACACCTTATTTAAATAGAAGTATAGGTTGTAATTAAATGTTATGGTTATCAGGGGTATGGTTTCATTTATGGATATGGAATATGCTCATGATACACAAAATGAATTTTTTGTACAAGATGACCAATCAAGTAGACAATATGGTGTGTCCAGCATTATGTGTTTGGTATGTTATGGGTGCATGTTACATATTGAATCTTGATACATAAGTTTATCCAAGACCAAAAACATATGAACCTTTATTCTTTTATATATTTCATAATTTATCCTTGAGGCTAAACAAATCATGGGATATTTTGGTATTTTTTTGATAATTTTGGTGGTTTATTTTTAACTAAGATGAGATGTTCCCTATTATATGAGTAGTATAATAATTATTCCCTCTATTTAGATAGGTTGAAGGAGTGTATAGTTGTACCAACATAAGGACGTATGAGGAGTTATTATTTGTTGAATTTGGGGCATGTGATGCACTCATCTATATGGGTGAATGACAAATGTGTTTCCATCCATCTATTAAATCTATACTTCAATAATCGAGAAGGTGTTAGTAGCTATATGATATTGACATACATTGTGTACCATGGTTACAAGATTTCATGAAAAAAGTAATAATATTATTATGGAAGTATTTATATGATATAGGTGCTGAAAAGGTATAAAGATTTATATATTGTATGGATACCAAGCTAAATCCGTTTATATCATGAGTTTCAATAATGATTTTCTAGAATTCAATTTTTACATACGTTAATATATTATAGAATTAAAAACAATTATTAACAAAATAAATTCAAATGGGGATATACTCTATTGTTAAATAAATGGGGATTATGTTTTAAAAAATGTATTGAATTGATCAAAAAAATAGAACTTATCCAAAATGATGTTTGGATGGATGATCACAATATAATGAATTTGATGTGATATATAGTGAAATTGATGATAGAATTATAAATATTTTTTTAGAAAAATCCAAAAGAATTTTTCTTATATAGTTTCACCTTCCTATTTACTTTTTGTTATTTTTGCAAGATAATCCATATTTTAAGGAGGAATGGGTACTTATAAATGTGAGGAATTAAACATAATGACAAAAGATAAACCATTATAGTAAAACTTTAAATTATTGGAATCATGCATCCTGTGTATGCTAACAAGGATTGGAAATTGAATATGCTCTAGATCCTCATGAATATGATACTCAAATAATGAGGTTATATTATCCCACGTTATGATTAATTATTCAATATTGATCTTCCCAATATTATATCCCTGAACAAAAATATGGTTATAAGGGTTAATTCATTCTGATTGTTCTTGTTTAGTATCAATGAGAATAGATCTAGCACACATCATATAATATTATTACATTAAAGAATTCACATATAATTCATTTTCCTTTAATTCCTCCTTATAACTCATATTTAGCTAAAAGCTATCCTTCATTCTCTAATACCACTTTAAATCTATGGGGTATTGTAATGACCAATGTTTTTTAATAGGAAAAAAATCTAATAGAATTTGAATTTTGGAATTTGGTGGATGGGAAATTTTGAAAACTGATATTCGAAATGAAATTCCATGATTTAGAACACTTCAAAGTGTTTTTTTGGACTTTGGTATAGGCCAGAGAGGTCCCTAAAATGTCCCATTGAGTTTTGGGAACATCGGGGTCTTGAAATCAAGGGTTTGTGAGCTTTGAATAGGGAACATGGTTTTTTTGAAACCGTTCAGCCCTCATCAACAAACCGTGTAACTACAACAAAGGAGAAAAAACTCCATGCACAGGCTATACATGGTTTACGAAAATCATGAACCCTTTCTGCATGGGTAGTAACACTTAGGCAGTACCCTTACACTATTCATCACATGGTTCTCACACTATTAGGTCAAACCATGTAGTATAACTATGGGAGGTAGGTTTATAAGGTAGTGGGTGTCGCACGGTCCACACATAGTTTGGCCAAACTATGCGGCATAACTGTGTGACCCAATTTTGAGGGTAAAATTACATTTTTCCCTTAATCAGTTTATTTCTTTATTCCTTTTATTTTTGTCTCCACCCCCATGTGTTCACTTCTCTAGTTACCTTTGGATTATCCTCCAAGCCTGAGCTAGGAATCAAGTTAACTCCTCCATCCGGACTCGAAATTGATCATCATAGGTCTCTATGGATTCATATTGACAATATATCACTTCATTTTTAACCTTTCTTCATTTAATCTTATCTCGAAAAACTTATCGAGGTGCAATCTCATTTGAATTATTTTAAATTAAAATGTATCTTTCATAGATTTATTCCAAATAGGACGGAATCAGACCTTGATATTGGATGAGAGGAATGTCATACGCACAATGTATGTGGTCTATGACTTTTACTATGAGTTTATTTATATTTCTGAATATTTTTATTATGCCACACACTATCCTTTTTCTTCCATTTCTTTTATCTGGATTACTTCATATAAAATTGGTCATTGAACCTTGATACATGTATGTTGGTACTCTTTTAGGGAGTTATATATGGTTGATCTATTATATGGAGACCCCATGGGTGTACCAAGTGAATTTTCCCTTTATAATTAATTAATTAAATGCCTACAATGTATTCGAAGAATTCATATTATATTATAAATTGATTTACCCCTTGTATAAACTTTTCTAGATGATAATGGAACCTCTTTAGTGCCATAATCAATTTATATAATTCTATTTCTGTGTTTGGTAGGTATTAACAAATGTTTCATTAATGTACATTGAGTTGTTACACTTGTATTTGATGCTTAATTGATTAAATGAACTGTTTGATAAACAATTTTGTGTTTTTATAATATAACCCCTTGAATGAAGTACACTATATTCAATATTAAAAAGTGACGATAGGTTGTTTTAATCATGAATATTATATTTAATTGGTGTTTTCCATATGCCTTGATGTTAGTATACCAATGAAGCATGTTAGGAAATGTCCTCAAAGGATTCTTTTAAATTGAATATCCCACATTGATGTAAATGCTTATTAAACCAAATAACCTATTAAGGGTTTGTTCGGATTTATAAATGACATTTACCATATAATAAATTACCCAATTTTTGAAGGCACCTACTAAGTGAAACTTATGCCTTGTAAAATGAAATTTCATGTTTGATAGACTCAATGGAAAGACATAAATTAATAGCCTCTTCATTATGGTTTGATTTATTTAAATGGGTTGTTTGATATAAATGGAATTGAATGTTTTTGATGGTATTCCTTCCTTTAATTAAATAAATTTTATAAATGAAATGATTTTAAAATAGTGGAAAGTCAATTCTAATCATAGCACAAAAGTACATTATATTATTAAACTCTGATGCCCTTAATTATAATGGTAATATTAAATGCAGAGCATGAGGGGTATTGCATCATGGATCCAATTATTGATATATTATTACACCTTATAAATAGTTTGTGGATGATGGTAATTGATGTTTACCATGGTGGATAATCACACTCCCTTACATCAGGTGTTGAGTATGGTATCTCGCACCAGTGATACTATATGGGTGATGGGATTTACATTCCATGTTCTATGATTAGAGTGTTTCTATATAGTCTCACTCGCCATCCCAAGTGTTGTAGCCTTCTTTCTCTCAATCTATTAGTATGTAGGTAATGTACCCTATTTTTTGAGCTTTTAGGATCATTTGGACTAGTTATGGATATATGAGTTATGACCGGGTCTATCCGAAAACTAGTATTCTAGGTATATGGCCACTTACATCCGCATGTAAATGGTTTATATAAGTAGATGAAATATATATCTATATTATATACATGT
Source organism: Viscum album (assembly GCA_963277665.1). Taxonomy (NCBI): domain Eukaryota; kingdom Viridiplantae; phylum Streptophyta; class Magnoliopsida; order Santalales; family Viscaceae; genus Viscum; species Viscum album. The sequence continues at coordinate 1,029,914,269 of OY728126.1, forward strand.
ATATTATTACTATATACATTTGGTAACTAATCATAAACTTATTTTAGAAATGAACTGAAGAATTTATAGCCACCATGTGTCCCTTCGGAACTTTGGTGGCTTGTTGTTTATTAATTCAGTACTATTTGGTTATATTTCTGGTTATACCTACACACTAATTTATATTGTGTATTATGGACTCTATTAAGTCATAAAAACCATGGGTTGGGACTTACATGGATTATTATCTAACACCATTCTCGAGTGGCCATTGCACTAGGGTAACCAAGTAGTCCTTATATTTTCAGGACCTTGGTTGATTGCATGAGATGTTTAGAAAATACCTATGAATTATAAGCATATGACTAAGATGGAGCTCAGGATTCTTGTGGAGATTGTCCTTAGGGGTTTTATTTTATATTTTTTTATTATTCATGTACTATAACTATATCACATCATATTTTATCTATTATTTTAAATTATATATTATCCTCTCGACATACATGAATTTTGTTGTATACTAGCATTGGCCATATCTAGTTTGTACAATTTTATATTACCGATTCCACTATTTTATATTATTTATTTTCTGATTATACCATTGTTCTACTCTGACATGAGGGTATAGTCACCCCACTATACCATTTTTACACCCTTTTTGCTAGTCGGAAGCCTTTGGCATATGGGGATGTGTGCTTGAGGCTAGATGACCCACCAGTCCAGCTACCATCTTAGTGGTCAGCAGGGTCGGGATGTTACAAAGTCTTATGAGATGTTTTTATTCTATTCTCTTTGTTTTACTATTTTGGGATGGTAGACAAGAGACTAATAATACATCTGTTCCTGGTAAAAATACATAACTGGGACTGATCACACAACCCATGGGGAAATGTCCACGTGGCCATGAATGAGATTGATGTTCATATTGTTTTCTATTATGGTTGAATGTTCTTTCACCTTGACTGATTGGTTTAATTTTTTATTCTTATTTATTTATTAAATTTATTTTATTTTATGCTAGTTCATGTTTGACATGGATGAATCATTTCTTGCATCATATTAGGCACATATAAATTACATTTCATGCATATTCCATTCCATGTAGTTTCATTTAAAAATTTATTTATAATTTTATTATGTCCCTTGAATGGTATGATATGCCTTTTTTTTAATTAGCATGCTTGTTATGTAACATGTTAGGAATTTTAATAAAATTCTTGGATTGGTACCGGTTTAGGTAATTCATTAGCATGCATGTTATATGTTATGTCATGCGCTTGTTTTTTTATCGAGACTGCATGCATGACATGCTTATGTGATTATATGATGGGATACCTATTTATTTAGAATGTTCTTCCTATACATCATTCATTTATCTTTATATCATTTTCCTATATGTATATATCCTATGATAATATTCTTTTTTTATTTAGATATTTGTAAATTCTTTCATGGGCTATGTTTTTTAGTTATTCGATTTAAACGGGAGCTAGACATTGGTTGTATGGCATATGAGAGCCTTATAATTGGGGAAAGGTGACATGTATACTCGAATCACCTTTTTAATATTTTTACATGTTCATACACTATTGTTATAATCTAAAGGGTTATAAATTTTAAGTTTTAAATTTAATTTTTTTTATTAATGGGAGCCAAATGCCAAATTGTAAAGTGTATGTGCGATTTATGGATTGGTAGATTTACACTTATATGACTAAAACATTATATATGGGAATATTGTTTTATCAAATAATATTGGTTTTGATTAAATGGGATCTATACATTGGTATATCAAGCATATGGATTCCTGATAGATTGTGGTGGTAGTAACCCATGTAATCGAACCTTTATTTATGCAACCATCGTTAATTTTTAAATGGTTTAAAATGTAAAAGTTGTTTAATTTTAACCTGAAATGAATTGTTTAAGTTATAAAATGAAAAACTATACCCTAGTAGGTCAGTTGGGGAATGCATCTTATGAGACGACCTATTTGGGTGCTTTTAGTTTCTATAATTAATCAACTACTATTGGGTTGCATTCTGATCAACACAGGTAAGATTAAAAGGACCCTTATAAGTTGACTTATATTTTATAAATTAAAAATTATTTTTTTGATAAATTTCCTAGTATATTAGGGTATTTCATTAAATGACTAATATTTTAAAATGTAATTTTTGTGATACTTTCCTATTATGAACTGGAGATTTATCTAAATCAAGTGCCAAGTGATTTTGTTTTAAAATTGGCACTTGAGGCATAGTTTTTTTCTAAAAATTATTTTAATGTTTACAAATTGAATGTGAATAAATATAGTGACATTAAAATTGTACCTTAGGTAGTTACTTTTTTTAAATCCCTCATATAAGGGTAGTTGAAACTTCTTCTTGAGTATCCTTAGAATGTAAGCAAGAGTGTTTTTCACAGGCCTATTTTCCTTTTATCAATGGCTTAAAAGATGGGCTCTTGAGCCTAGTGAACTTTTTTTTGGCATGACCTAGTGATAAGGTTGATTCTTATACTTTCATAAGGAGATATCTTATTGTATTTATAACCCATAGAATGTAAATGACTTGCTAAATGACATTGTTTTTTGAATTTTTGGTGTTGTTCCGGTGTTGTTTTCCCTTTTAGGTCTCTCTCCTAGCTTCTAAATGACACCCATGTTCATAAGGATGTTAATGTTTTTAATTTAATTTTTTGTGGGTTTAATAATTGAGTAATTATTAGTTTCAGTGGGTTAGACATACGTCATTCATGATCAACCTCTTCATAGGCCGTTTGACCCCTTTCTTCTTCCTAAGTGATATATGAATCGGTACGTCACCATCTAGGTTAATGATCATATGAGGCAATATGAATCTAGGATAAATATCATATATGGGCCATCTAATACTTGAATGAATATCGAATAAAACCTATGGATAGTATCGAGGATGTTTCATCTTGTTTCTAAAACCTCAAGATAGTATGAATTTACGTACGTGGTGCCCATCGAGTGCTAAATATTGTAACAAACTGGTTGAATTTGGTCAAATTGTTGAGCCTGGTGCTTTTGAGTACGTTCTTGGGTCATCTATGTAGTAGAGTGACCAAGGAGTTACATAATATAGTTTTTCCCAATACTTGGGATGAATTTATAAGGGGATAGGGTGTTCTGACACACCGGTCAGTTTGGTTCTGGATTTCATGCTAATTTCTTTGATGTTGTGACGTGGTGATCATGACTCAATGGATATTAACTCACAAATTTATGTTGAACCTGATCTAGTTCACTTATGAGAGGTTAATATTTCACTTCATTTGATCACTAGTACACTCTTAAGGTGGGGAGCACTAGGTCTGTTCTATTGAAAAATTCCCTTTTAGGTAAAAGGAACACAACCAAGGAGGACCATTGGGAAATAGTCTGGAATTCATGAATTCCATTAAGGATTGCAAGTGTTTAATCATGTTGGATCTTTCTCAGCATCATGACCTTGATGAAGTTGACTGGGTATTAAACCCCAAAGAAATACCATTAGGTTTTGACGAACTTCGATGGTTAATCTTGAACAATCATAGAATTCCACGGTTGGTGAAGGCATCACGGTTCATCTTTTTGTGGTGCGTTGGTAGTTGAAGCCAAGCTTCATGAAAAGAAAGTCAACCAGTAGTGGTTCTACTTTTCTTATCTGGTTTCCTTATTTTCCTCTTATGGTACTCTTGTTTAAGAGATAAGCATGTCCACTATCTTCACTTCTTCTTTGATGCACTAAGAGAGCATTGGTCTTATGCCACGCTAATGTTTTAAATGATTTTTGGATTTTTAGTGTTTTTCTAAATTTTTCACATAGGAAATGTGTTTCCTATCGAGACATGGTTAATTTAGAGTGATGTCTCATTTTCCAAGTAGTAACACCTTGGATGGGTTCATGGAAACCATACATTTTCTTTTGGCTTGACCGCTAGGTAGATTCCACTTTGTGCTCATTCAATTATCCAAAGAGGATTTATTGAAGTAGTACCAATGTATCTATTGTAAACATGGACTATGGATCGCCCCAAGTATGTTCCCTAGACTCCACTTCACAGAATCTGAGCTTACCCTAGACTTACCGTCGATCTTGGAAATGGTGTTTTAAAAAAGGGTAACGATTCCAGTGGGATAGATTTGGGTTAACCCCTTTTTCAGGTAGAGGCATGAATTTTTTAATAGTCATGTGATGGTTTGACCATGGAACAACAATGAAGGTAGGGTATTGAATTGGGTGAGTGTGCTCAGGGAAAATTCTAGGATCCATTGATGAAGGCTTTACAGTTTGGTTTATAATACACCGAATGTCTAAGGTGAGCATCTTGATAATGGTAAACCAAAGTGGATTTATTTGTTATTCATTGTGGTCATGTGTATGGTATTAAGGAACTATTTTAAGAAAATTTCTTGGTCAAGGTGGGTGTAGTTTAAAGGTTGGTAGTTTCATCCTGGAAATCTGGAATGGCCAGCTTCTGTTTGGTCAATCAGGGTTCGACCGTCTCTTGTAGTGAGGTCCCGAATATGACCTCATTTGTAATTGGGTTCACCCAGCTAAAGATATCATTATAGGAGTGTTGTTAGAATTATTAGGGGCATTATTTGTTGATATTTTCTATATTGGAGGTTTCATGGCTTATAATTGGCCCTTATCTGTAGTTAAAGCCTAAAGTGGGGAGAAAATTTGGCCATATGTTTAGAGAGGTGAAGAAATTATCATCTCACTAACTAAATGTTCTCATGTAAGTTTTGTTTAGGCGTTTTAGTTTCAAAATGAGAATTCACTCAGGTTTTGATGGCTTATGTTTCGTATGATCAAATAAATTCTTTGAGGTACTTTGGGAGTTTGGAAATGCAATGTGACGATTTGAAAATAATATTAAGACCCACATATGTTGGGTAATATTTTTATTGTTCATAAAAGATTCTTAGGGATGAGAAGTTCTAATGTGGGGAGGTTGTAACAACCCATTTTTTTAACATGAAAATATATACAAAGGAATATGTATTTTGGAATTTGGTGGGAGGGTTGTTTTGAAAACCTAGCTTCAACTTGAAATTCCAAGTTTTGGAACACTTAAAAGTGTTTTTTTGGGCTTGGGTAAAGTACTGAGAGTTCCCTCAGATGTCCCATGGTGTTTCGGGAGCATCAGGGTCTATAAATCAATTATTTGGGTGCTCTGGACAGGGTGCATTATTTGACTGAAAGCGTGCATCCCCCATAAGAAAATTGTATAGTTGTAACAAAGGAGAAGAAATTCCATATGTGGGCTATGGATGGTTTAACCAAATTGTGCACCCTTTCTACAAAAATAGTTCTAATTAGGGAGTACCCTAACACTATTCATTGCACGGTTGGCTCATGTTTAGGTCAAACTGTGTGGTATAACCATGTGAGGTGGGTTTCTAAGGTAGTGGGTGACACACTGTTGGTTCATGGTTTGGCCAAACTATGTATCCAAACCTTACAACCTAATTTTGAGGGTGAAATTATGATCTTCTATTTAATGAGTTTTATTTCCTTCTCCATCTTCTTTTATTCTCCTCCTACTATATGAACTCTTATCCAGGTGACATTGGATTCTCCTACAAGCCTAAGATAGGTTTCAAGATAACTCTACCATCTGGACTTGGAATCTATCACCATCGATCTCTTTGGATCTGCATCGATAAGCTCTTGATTCCCTTTTAACCTTTATTCTTTTAATCTTAACATAAAAATTTTATCAAGGTGCATGCTCATTTTCCATATGTTTAGTGAAAAATTTCATTTCATATATTCCATTCAAATTAGATAGAATCATACTTTGATATTGGATGAGTGGAACTTCCTAAGAATAAGGTAGGTGTTCTATGGATTTTCTTTGAGTTTCCATCATTTTCTGAATAATGTTGGTGTTCCGCACATTGGCCTTTGTTGTGAGTTTCTTTTAAATGGTTTGTTTCAAATAAAATTGACCATTTTACCTTGATACATGTATGTTGATCCTTGTTTTTTGAGTTAGAGATGATGGATATATTCTAGATACACCCCAAGAGTGTACCAAGTCAATTTCCACTTTATAATTAATTTTATAAAATCCCAAAATGTCTTCTAAGAACACAACTAAGATTTTAAATGAATTTTCCCCTTATAGGAACTTTTTAAAATGATAATGACACATAATAAGTTCCATGTTGAATTTATATAATTGGATTTACATGTTTCGTAAGTATTCCTAAATTTCCCTTTAATGTAAAATGATTTGTGGCTCTTGTATTTGATTCATAATTTATTAAATGAATAATTTGATAAAAATTTAATGTTTTTATAAGAAAACCACAAAAAATTAAGTGTGTTTCCTTCAAAATTACAAAGTGATGATTGGTTATTTTAATCATGCTTTTTATATTGCATTGGTGTTTTCCCTATGACTAGATATTCATATTGATATGTGGGCTATTAGGACATGACCTCAAAAGATGCTATTAAATGAAATCCCACTCCTTGATGTAAATTCTTATTAAACCAAAGAACCACTTAATGATTTGTATTGATTTATAAATGAATCTTCCCATGTAGAAAATTACCCTGTTATTGAAGGCACCACCTATGTTCTATGTATTCCTTGTAAAATGAAATGCCTTGTTTGATAGACTCAATGGAATGACTTAATTGAATAGCCTTTTCATGATGTTTGGTTTTATTTAAATGGGTTTTTTGATATAAATGGAATGTCATGTTCCTAATGGTCTACATTCCTTGAATGAACTTAATGTTATAAGTCAAATGAACTGAAATGGGTGGAAAGGGCATGTCGGTCATCGTATGAATGTATATGATATTGTTAATCTACGATGCCATAAATTATAATGGAATTATTAAATTAATGTCATGAGAGGTATTGCCTCATGGATCATATTATTAGTATATGATTTTTTTCTTTTAAATAGGTTTTGGATCATGGAACAGGGTGTTGACCAAGGCAGATAATCACACTCTCTTACATCGGGTGTTGAGCATGGCATCTCACACCAGTGATACTATATGGGTGACGGGATTTATGTGCCATGTTTTATGATTAGAGTGTTTCTATGGTGGCTCACTATCCATCCCAAGTGTTGTAGCATGATGTATATCACTCTATAAGGATGTATGGTATGTACCTTATTTATTGAACTTTTATTATCATTTAGATTGGTTATGGATGTCTACGTTACGCCCTGGTCTAGCTATCAACTAGTATTCCATGTATATCGACATTTAAATATGTATGTACTTGGTTCATATAGGTGGATTCAATATATTAATATATTAGATACATATATATTACTAATATATATTTATGGTGACTAATAAAACTCTTATTTCGGCTATGATCTGAAGCAGGTATAGCCACCATGTGTCCCTTAGGAACCTAGGTGGGTTATTATTTATTTATTCGCCATGACTTGTTTATCTTTCTACTTGTACCTACACACTTGTTTACATTATGTTTCACGTAATATATTTAATCATTGGAACTATGGTTTGGAACCTATAAGTATTATTATCTCACACCCTACTTAGGATACCATTTCACTAGGGTACCCAAGTAGACCCTATATTTGCAAGGCCTTGGTTGATTGATTGAATAGTTTAGATTGTACCATGGATTTAGGAGAACATGACTGAGATCAAGCTTGATATGATCATGTAGATCACCCTTGGGTATTTTATTTTATTTGTTTTTTTTATTCATGTACTTTAATGTATCATTTCCTGTTTTTTTTAATTATGTATTATCCTCTAGACATACTTGTACTTTGTTGTATACTGGAATTGGCCATGTATTTTGTATACAATTTTAGATTATTACTTCTACTATTGTATATTATTTATTACTTGATTATACCACTTTTCTATTCTGACGTGAGGGTATATTCTCTAAATTATACCATCCTTACACCCTCGTTGCTAGTCGGAAACCTCTGGCATATGGGGAGGCGTGCTTGAGTCCATTTGACCCACCGGTCTGGCTACCATATTAGTTGTCAGTCATGCCAGGACAATGAAGGTATTACTGTAGGATTTCTCAAGATTATTTATCTCTATAGATTCAAGTGTGTTAGCTATAATTGTGGCACCCTATACCCACACTCCTGAGTCCAATATGGAGAAAACATTATTCAAACATTTGATTTGATACAAGGATAGAAAAAACTATCCTTATTTTACAAAAATACCATAAGTTAAACATTACATATCCTAAATAATCACACAATCCTAATAATGGAATGATTAGTGTCTTTGATGATGATCTACATAAGAAACCTCTTTCATCATACTCGGGACAATTTATCCATAATTGAATGACATGCAACCCTATTGTATAATTATCAATATTTATACTTATCTTCTTAACATGGATAATGAAAATATAAGAAATGGTGACCATAGATGCTTAGAAATGGAAAACTCAACAACATTTCATCAAGGGTTAGATCATAAGCACATTAGTAAACATGATCATGGGAGAAATGTATTATTGAAAAGAATAGGGAACAATAAGGATAATCCATAAGTAGTAATAGAAGGGAATATAATCTAAAATAAAAGAATAAATACAATAGAAACGTTTTCTGAAATCATTAGACATTAAACATGAGTCAATGTGAATAATCACATGTACAAGATTATGACATAAGAGTTGAGAATAAACACAAACATATAATGTATATGTCAAAGATACCCACTAATACATTCATCACATTATAGGATTCGGATAATCACCCATGTGATTTATTGGTCTTGGAATAATCATCTCGTACACACTTGGATGTTGGATAATCCTAACATATACCATTTTCCTCAAGATAAACCTCTTGTGTACTATTTGTCTTGAGATAATCCTCCCATGTACTCTTTGTCCTGAGATAATCCTCATGTGTAATATTTGTCATGGAATAATCTCCCATGTACCCTTTTTCTTGGGAAAATACACTTATGTAACCTTTATCTTGGAATAATCCTCTCATGTACCCTTTGTCTTGGCCTAACCCTCATACGTACCCTATTGAGTTCATGAAATATAAACTTTACCAATTCATTAAATAGACCCACCATTCATCCCTACATATGTGTGGTACTTGAAAAATGTCATTCATCACTTCATTAACAACTCATGGAATGAAAAAAATGGGTTTTATAACATTTCTGGATTACATCACCAATGTTGACCTCAAGAATAAAAATGATCGACACCCAAAATTCATAACCCAAAAATAATATTTCATGATAATATTTAGAGGGTGATAAGTGGAAAATAATTTCAAAGAAAATATAGCCTTTAGAGATAAAAAAATGGTAGTGAAATCATAAAAGAGTTTTTAGAAAAATATTTTATTATTAAAATAAAAGAAAAGTTAAGGTAACTTTGGAAAGCCATTTTTGGATATATTAATATTGAGGAATTTAAAATTATTCATTTTAAAAAACCATATTTAAATAGAACCCATAAAAATACCATCATGACCCAACCAATTTGTGCCTCTCCAAGCCAAAAGTAAGACAAGGGTTAAACCCCAAGCCTTACTACAATAGTCTAGGGGATGATGGCTAACACTGAGTAGGCATATCACTATACAAATGGACATACCTGAACACATGCACACACCCATCTCCATGAAAAAATGCAAAGATAAAATAATAATGAAATATTTAGAGATTAAACAATACATGAGAAAGTCTATAGGAAAATACATAAAAGTATAGTAAGGTAGTATAAAAGTATAAGTGTAAAATATATTCCTAGTTATGAAAGAGATCCCAACCTGTAAACAATTGAATAAGAAAAATACTAAAGAGTTCCTAGCACACAATCTTTGAAACTGACCATCGATCATGGACAGTGCCTCCATTTATTGTTATGCTCTACCAATACTATGTCCACCAATGTCACCACCAATATTTTTTTCATCTTCATAAGAAACAACATGCTCTAGAAAAACCCATGTATGAGTGAGTATAAACAAACTCAGTAGTTTACCCTAAAACCCAAGAGGGAATCAATATAATAGAAATCAGCTCAACTGACAAGTCAAAGAGGGAAAAGAAACCCAACATTAGATGTGCTCATACAGAAACTCTAGTCATTAAATGAGATAAGTCTCAATATCCAAAACCACATAAGAATGATGAGTCTACCAGTTGCTCTAAAGATTTCATCTCTAATGCCATGAACCATGTGAAGCCTTATAATAAATATAGTGTAGGGTCCACTCTTCACTACTATTATCCATATTTGAGGGAGAATTATATATAGTGAATAACCCTCTCACAACTAGATATTTATTACATGGGAGTACCACTACAAAGATATAGGACCCACACCCTTGGTAGTATGGGGGAGTACTAACTCTACCTATGTACAAGGTATGGGAGACTCATGCCCTAGTGACCCAAGGGAGTATTAACCATGGTGTCACTTTGATTATCAAACTAAGTCATCAATATTATCTAAGAATCTATAAAATAATTTTTCCAATCGTATCACCGAGAATTGTATCTAAAATGCCGAAAAAATATCCACAATAACTTCTTATATGGAATTCTACTAAGACTGCACCACTTGAAGGGCCCAAATCTAAGTCCAATATAAATAGATATGTCGGGTAGTAGATTCTGAGAGGATTACATGGTGTGTTCAATTGGGGTATATAAGGTGTACTCATAAGCCAAATCCTGGTCATGTTCCACTACTACACTTTGTATGCAAGATTCTATGTACAATGTGCTTCTTAAGATTGACACAATGTGTGTTAGAACATGTGGTCCAAGATGTGTACCTCACCAAAAAAAATCAATAGACAAGTAGGGTGCATGGAGTGTTTTCAAAACACACAATGTTTAGGACTTGTATACTACCTAAGAATGTGTCTTTGATACATGGCTTGGATACCAAACCATGTTCACATGGTCTGTTGATTTTCTAAATGGTGTGTGATGTTTATAGCGGGATGAAACCCTAGCTATTGTAAGATCTACAATACAAGGATTGTGTTTTTATTAACTAAAAGTTTTTTAGATTACAATATGACACAAGATGTGGGTTTTTCCTCATTTATTGATAGCTCCACTAAATCTATTTTAAGTCTCGCTATTGAATTTTCCACACGACCAAAACCAATGAGTAACACCTCTAATAATCAATTCTCGGCCACTGGTGGAAAAAATCAGAATTCACATCACCCAAATGTGATCTTTCACACCTCTAATCACCAAAACAGGATCCAAATCAATGAAAAAACATTTGAAAATCCATTTTCTCCTCTTTATCCATATATAAATCTGCATTCCAAAGGTCATTTGTGAAACCACCGTGATTATGAAGGTTTGATCATGCTTTAACATGTATGATGATATGAAATTGTGAACCTCATTGGAAGACAATGAAAAATGAAAATAACTAAGACAAGAGAGGCACAATTTTAATGTTTGATTATCATTGTATATCATAATATCAATCAATGATAAAAATTAGGGAACCCGAAATTGATGAAAAACATTGGTGCAATGTAAATATTTAATTATGTTAAAAAACAATAATTAAATTCATATTTCACATAAATAATTAAATTCATGTAATTAGGAAGATATGAAATCAATTCGCAATAATCAAGAAAAAAGGGTGGAAATCCAAAAAGTATGGAGCCCTACCTCAATAAGGGGTCGATTGATGGTGAAGAACATCTTTACAATCAATTTCATTGAAAATTCTACTATGATCAACATTCATTCAATGAATCACACAGATTATTCAACATCAATCCTTACTCTTGATTTTTTCAACACCAATGGTATTACTCTCCTTTTCCTCTTAATTCACTCAGTGTTATGCAGCTGACCCTATATATTTTCCATAACTAGAAATTTACAGAAGAGGGTCTATGTTTAGGCATTTAATAAATTAAATAAATTAAATAATTTTATTTATTTAATAAACCTTACAACCAATTCACTTAAATAGAAAGTACAATTAAAAAAAACATATTTCACACCTAGGGAAAACCCTAAATTCCATAAAAAACTATGGTCCCATATTTTTTATCTTACATTTTATTCAATGGGAATTCCATTAATCCCAAAAATATTCACATATATACATTAATATTAAAATTATTTTATTATATTAATTTTGAGTTCTTGTGACACTAAAAACACCTCACCATCTCTAATGGAAACAATATAGATATACCTAATGAAAAATTCAAGATATCAAATTATAAAAACATTATTTGTTGCATTCTCTATTCCTTCTAGGATTTTCACCCTGAAAATCACAAGCTACACAAAAAGGTGAGGGTAATGAGCTTGTACTTGGATGTCACACTCTTAAGGGATCATATGAATTTTCCTATACTACAAAACTACTCAAACTAGATGAGTGGTATTCCCACATAGGATTCTCTTCTATTGATCATTGATCTCCACCAGGTACTTTGAGAGGGTGGTTCCATCCTCAATTTCTAACATTCCTTAATTAATATCATGTGATGGGTCATGCACATATCTCCTTATCTTCAACACATGAAAGTAATCATGCACCAATTCCATATGGGGGGTAAGGCCTAGATGTAAGAAACCTCACTAACACTACATAGAATCTGAAATGGTCTGAAGAGTTTTAAGGATAGATTGCTACCTCAACCAAAACTCTACCATCCTATTCATGGGGAGACTCTTAGGAAGACATGGTCTCCTTGATTGAATATAATAGTCTATGAAATCAGTTTGTATAAAATTTTTGTTAATTTTATTATATTCTCATACGTTCATAAATCATTTGAACCTTCTCCATCATCACCTGCACTAGTTCTGGGACAACAAGAGATGTCTCTCCAATCTCGGTCCAATACAATGGTGACCATAAAAGTAACTTTTATTGTTCTTAAAATGGTTTCATGGTGATAGTGGAGTGATAAATATTATTACAGGTTAAGTCAAACAATGCAAGGTGATCCTCCAAAATCTTCTCAAATTCCGACATGTAGGATCTAAGAATTTATTCTAAAAACAAGCTTGTCAACTTAGTTTGACAACCTGTTTGGGGGTAAACAATGTGATCAACCATAAATGGGTCCCCAAAATCCTCATTTACACTTATTCACAACCATGATTTAAACTAATAATCATGATTATATACAATATTCATGTATTATCAATGATGATAGATGATCACCTATATGTACAGACATCCCAAAATCTGAACTATGCTTTTCTCTTGAATTGTAAGTCAGTGTCTTGACTTGGTATGTTGATTAAAAATCCCCTAGATATCACCATATCCTCTCACTATCTATGAGATTCCCATCAACAAATCCATTGATATTTCATCCCACTTCCATCTTTGTATCTCAATACGTCAATCTAGGACCTCTAGAACTTGATGTTTAGCCTTTGCATATTAACATGTGAGGAATTAAGAAACAAACTCAACAAAACTCCACCAAATTTCATCCTAAAAAAAACTACATCCAAAGGTTATATTACATCTCAACCAATCCTATATTTATTTCTAATGGGTATGTATAAAAATCCCTCAACACCTCATCATGAAATGTGATAAGAACTATCATTCATCCCTTTATAATGATAAATTCAACCCCACCTTCAGAAAAACCAATGGGTGCATCTTTTCAGGGTATGTTTTCATGAATAAATTCATAGTTGATGTTACTAAACTTATCCTCTCTCACAAGATGAATAAGTTGTCGATTCACCACTACTAACTAAATATAAAGTTTCCCTCTCCCTACCACAAGGGTCGGCTACATCGAGGCTGACTTCTCATACGCCTCCCCTAGAAATTGAGAATGGTATTTCCTTCTTAGGGAATCTACCACCATGTTTCCCATCACTATAGTGTATAATATATTGAAGCTATAGTCCCATGGGCTATCCCACCAATGCTTCTATCTCCAGTTGAGGTCTCTCTGGGTGAATATATACTTGAGACGTTTTTGTTCAATATAAACAATGAAACCCTCACCCAAATGATAATTTTTACACATCTTTAATGAAAAGAATACCACTTCCAATTCCAATTCATGAGTCTAATAAATATATTAATGGAGTCTCAACTACCTCAACCCATAAGAAATCACAACCTTCCTCTACACCAAAAACAATTGAGCTCAGTTATGGAGGTATAGAAAAACACAACATACTCGAATCCCTCCTCTGGAAGTCTCAACATAGGAGCACTGTTCAACCTTAGCCTTAACACCTTAAAGGATCCTTAAAACATCACATCCCAAGAAAATGGATTCCCTCTCTATATAAATTAATTCAATTTGACTGAAATCCAATAACATTCTTCCAAAAACTGCTAGTAGTATCCTACCAAACTAAGGAAACCATGTGTCTATAACATTCCTTTGGGTGCCTACAAAGAGAGAATTGCATCAATGTTTTCAAGGTGTATTGTTACACCATATCAAAGAAGGAATTCCCCAACAAGTGAAAATTTTGAATCCAAAACTAACATTTATATATCTTGCCATATAATTGGTTTTTCTAGAGTGATAATAGGACCATCCTCAAATGTTTTGTATTATCCTCCAATACATGTAGAGTAAATTATAATTTCATCAATAGAGAAAACCGTGAACCCGTGTAGGAAAGGATGGAAAATACTGTTCATAAGTGTTATGAACACAGTGGTGGTATTCGCCACACAAAAAGGCATCATTGGAATCTCATAATGATTGTAGTGACATTAGAATTTAATATTCAGAATAAAATCTGCATGAACCCTCAAATGATGGTAGTTAGACCTGATATCAATTTTTTGAAACCATCATGTAACTTCTTCTGGCCAAAGAATTTTTTGATCCTTGGAATGGGGTACTTGTTCTTAATTTTCACCAGATTTATGCAGTGGTAATAAATGAATATCCTCAATCTCACATCATCCTATTTCATGAAAAATACCAAATCCACATAGTGTGATAAACTATTTCAAAAAAATATCTTCCCAAAAAGGTTTTCCAACTATAACCTTAGCTTCTAGAGCTCATAAAGGGCCATCTGATATATTGTTGAAGATTTCGGTGTGGTATCGAGGTTCAATTCAAAGAAAAATTCAATCTCTTGATAGAGAGGTTGACTAATAAATTTATTTGGTAAGATGTCCATGAACTCTTCCACCACTATAGGGTACTTAAATATCGAAAAATCTGTACTAAATGGGTTATACTATCCAAATAATGATAAAATTTTTATATCCTCATGGATAAGATCCCAACCTATTATTCCTGATATTCCATTGTTCCAACAAAGGAAAATATTTTCTCTCCCACCCAAATACACTAAAACCACCCGTGTTAGTATTTAAAATAGGTATGGATAGTAGGCAACCAATACATTCCATGAAAAATATTATAGAGCCATATTACAGTTATGAAGGTAACTCACGTGAATATATCTCCCTTGAAATTAAATTCCCAATCCCATAAGAGAAGTGTGATTATCATAACAACCTCATTGGGAGTCTTTAATATCATGTGTCGAGCTAAAGGATCCACTGGAATTTCTGGGTCTCAAACAAGGGATGCTGCAAGTAAGGATTTTCTTGCACCTGTGTCAACGGAAACTACTGTTAAAGTAGAGAAGGCCCATATCTTACCTCAGATCATACTAGGAGCCTCTGGGTTATAGGACTCCACTAAACTAAACAATCTCCACCCATAACAACCTATAATATACAATCAGAGTAAAATATGACACCAAATCCCATCCAAAAATGGCCTCAAACATAAAAATAAAAGAAATTCATCCACCAAAACTTGATACTATTAACATTAGGAAACATTGAATCACTCATATGGTTTTAAAATGCATTACAAGAGAACACATCATGGTGGGGGAAAGTGTCCCTCTTCCTTGATTTCTTGAAACCACATCACATGTAATCAACCTAGGGATCTACCAATATCATGTGTTACCATGAAGAATACAAGTTTTTAGAAGCATTATCTAACTAGGTGGGGTCCCCCCCCCCCTCAAGGTGAAAAACCAAATCCATCATCTCTAGTTAGTCTTCAGTTACTCATGAGGTCAATGGAAATTTCTCTATAAAGTGATTCCTAACTCTATCCAAGAGAGGGTCACATTATCATAGATCTTGATGACCAGGCCTCACTAAGGCTCCACTTCTATCAGAAGAAGACCGGCTATAATTTAAACCATATGATTCATTGAGGTATGAGCAAGATAGAAAACTCTGACCACTAACTCATGCCAATCATCTTCTGCCTAGTGTAATGAATCACCACAATAATTAACAAATATATGTTGTTGTAACTCACACCAGAAGATAATCCTACACACATCATTTTCCTAAAATGCAGAATCTATTGGCTTCTCAACATTCAAATGATCATCATCATGAACTAATTGAGGTGAATCCATGAATTTTATATTAGGTTGAAGCACTATTTTATTCCCTAATATAGAGAAAACCTCAAGGATTGGTCCATAATCTAAGGCCTCATCACTCAACCATTCAATTTAAAAGACCCGACCTCATAATCCTTGTTAGATGTCATCACGGAGGATTATTGCAAATTTATAAGACATAACATGTTTATATAAAAATATTTGGGGATTAGAATCAAGACTGGAATGGAATTAAAAATATTTAATCATATATTACTCATATACATTTGTTTTTCCTACAACAAGCGGTTCAACATGCTAAGTTGATATGAAGGTAGTCAGAGTTCTTGTGTATGGATATATCAGTCGCTACACTACTAGTAGGTTTCCTATCCTGAATGGTGAACTCGTGATACTTCAATATCATTTCCATGGGTCCGTAAACCAGTCTTCATGACATGTCGAACTCTAAACACTGAACCCAAAAAACCCACATTTTATACTACTCTATCATAACTTGGATGACCAGGACCCTCTAAGGCTAGTAGTAAGTCTTGGGTGACACCCCAAGTATACCTCAAATAGGCCCGGAGATGGAGACTAGACCCAATTATGAATATCACTATAATTAGAGGAATTAGCCTAATGTACATGTAAACACACACACACAAGTCTATGAAACAGTGAAAATATACAATAAAACTAAATAATCTAGAGAGTATATAATTCTTTAGATAACATCTATGAAAATACATCAAATAGATTTATGACAGTATAAAATTATAACATGAAAATTAAACACCCTACCATCAAGGAATACCCAACATAACAACAACTGATTAAGTGAAAACTAAAAAGATCCTAACTCAAAATCTCTGAAAATGACCAACAAACATGGTCAGTGCCTCCAAATTCTATTCTGACCCACCAAAACTAGGTCCACCAAAGTCACTTTAGATTTGTATATTATCTGAATAAGACACAACATGTGTAGGTAAAGCCCATAAATTGGTAAGTATAAACATACTCTGTAGGATGCCCCCAAAACCAAGAGGGAAGAAATAGAATAACAGATAGCTAAACCAACAATTCAAAGAGGGAAAAGAAACCAAGAATCAGATATGTTCATACTAAAATGGTCACATATTCGGTTTATTTGGAGGTGTTATTTCTTTTATTTTTGGTCTTATATTTATATACTTGATTTATCTTGTGATATGGATAATAAATTTTGTTTTTTTGACTAATATAAGGTGGTTAAAATTTAGATCATGGTTAGTAGAAACCATGTGCTAGCCCATATGAGTCTGTGTTCCCTAGACACTGGAATTGTCCAAGCCGCACGACCTACCACACGGGCATGCCAGCTAACCATGCGCCCAGCCCATTAAGACTATTTGAGAAACACGGTCAACAACATGGGTGTGTTACCTTACCCATGAAATTTTATAACCTCTTTTCAATTTAGAAATAGTTTCCTCATGATTGGTGCATGGTTTTTTAGACTGTGCTGCCAAACTGTACAGCCCTCCAAATCATTTAAAATTATTAAATTCCTAAAGTACCCTCCCGCGATTTTAACCACAAATCCACCCTAACTCACCCAATTCAGGATTCTCAACCCATGGTGCACTTCCCCCCCCCCCACACTTTTTTTAATTTGGCCTAAATCTCTTTGTCAATTTTTCCTTTTATCTTCAAGAACTCTTCAAATAAGCTTGTCCTCTTGTTTTCTTTCATGTTCTTGGCCATCTATTCATTTTCTTTGGGGTTATCCTTTATCTAGTAGATTTTTTCCTTAAGTGGGTTGAAACGTGATTCATTGGGTTTATTTTTATTCTTATTGATTTTCTTTTTCCTTCCTAGGGTCCCCTTGTGGCGTGGTTGTGGTTTTCCAACTAGTTTCTAGAAGTTTAAAATCTAAAGGTATGTGGTTCCAAGATTTAATGTTGTGTGATTATTTTAGAATGTTTTCTATGATTTATAACTGGGTTCTATAGATTTTTTGAGTGGTTAAAATCATGTTTCCAAATGGTTTTAATGTACACAAGGGTTGGGTGATGATTTTCCAAATGAAAATGTATGATTTCCATGGGTGTTTTTAAAGTTGGAAATGTATGTGTGTTTGAGGTGGTTTATGTGAGATATGGAATGAAATTGAGAATAAAATAATCGTAGGTGTCTAGGTGGGAATACTAGGTCTAGTATTCTAGGTTATCCGGAGGTTCCAAGGTCTTGTTCTCTAAGAAGGATTAATGTTATAACACTAAATAAAGATATAATGATAATTGGAGACCACTATACCTTGGTATGTGGTTCCAATATCATGGCTTGTGCATAAGGATGTTGTTGGTTTTGGTTTGTTCTTATCACTAAATAATGAGGATCCTAGGATCCCACTAACCTTACTACCTTTGGGATTACACATATTTATCAACTCATGTGAGTTATTCTTGTTATTCTAGTTGATGTATTGTTTACTTTACGTTTTAAATTCAAATCATGTTTCAATTAAAATGTTTTCTTTAGTTTCCATAAAAATATAGCATGTTGATTTTTCTTATAATGTAGTATCATGGAATTCATTTTGGGGGTATCCTAATGGTAAATGGACAACACACTATATACACCCTTGGGTGTATATAGACCTTGTTATGTTTGACCTAGGTAAAGGAAAGTTATTCAATGGAAGTGATGGTGTATCTAGTTTCTAGTGGCTCTTCTCTTGAAGGTGTTGGTGGTGGTGGAATGGGGGTGTTGAACCTATTATTACATGGATGTTTAGTTTTTAAGTTGGTTCCCCACTTTTTATGTTTTTCAGTTCTTAGTTAAAAGTGTAAACCATTAAACTTATGATAGCTATGTTTCTTTTGGTTATGATTATGGGTTATGATATGTTGTGTTATTATTTTGGTTCATTTATGGATGATTTTTATAAGAGAAAGCATACCCAAATGTTATGTTTGATGTCTAGGCACTAGTTTACAGCCCACGGGGATTTGGAACGCCCTTCAGGACATGGCACAGGTCGGGTCTGGTGTCTGATTTGATGGTAGACTAGGCCAGTTCATGAAAAAATGGTATCAAAGTAGTTTTTACCCTTTTATTGTGTTATTTTATCTAGGAATGTTTGGATATACATGATCTGGGACTATTGGGGCTTGAAGTATTGGTTTCATTGGGGTGTCTGGCCAACACACCACATGATAGGCTTTAGTTCACCATGGGTTATTTCAGATTATGTTTGACTTCTCCCCTAGTTGTGACGTACAAGATTCAAATTATGTATGGAAAATGAGCGAGGTTTTAGAGGTTTGAATTTATTGTTATGATTGTGCTTATTATAGTTTTTTTATTTATAAATGTCTTTAAATGTTGTTGTTGATAAAAATTTTATGCATATTGTGTTGATGGTTTGTTGTGTGATTATCAGTTTTTGTAGCATCATGCCTCCCTGGAGACATCTTGTGAAACTATAGGAAGGACTCAGAGAGATTTCTCCCTTGCAATTTGATTAGAGACTATTGGATGAAGTTGATCAAGCTGTCTGAGTATTATATCAAAGATCATTGTCAAGTCCTTCCTGTGTTAAGGAAGTAGAAATACATCAGTAAAAGGATAGTTCTCAAAATTTTATCAAGAAAAACCCTCCTTATTTCAGGGGTAGCATAGATCCCCAGGAAGAATAAAATTATATTGAGAAGTTTGAAAGGATTTTTGGGCTTCTTGACACTCTTGATTTTGTTAAAGTGAAATGTTCTTTGTTCTTGTTGGAAGTTCCCAATCGTAGGTGGTGAGACTCAGTGGTTCAGGTTGGGAAGCATTAGAGGATTTGTTGAAAGGACTTCAAGTTCATCTTAAATGATAATTATTTCTCTAATACCTTATCCTTCTCCAAGACCTGAGATTTTTTGGATCCCCACCAGGGGGATCAAACTGTGTTGGATTATTCCAAATGCTTTTAAGAGTTAGTTAGGTTTTCACCCTAGGTAGTTCCCAATGAAAAGTTATTGGCTCAACATTTTGAAATGGTGTTGTGGATGGATATCTAATCTTAATTCTTTATATTCATGTTACAGATATATGTTGAGGTGTTCAATCAATCCCTGATGGTGTAGATTGATCAAAGTGACAAATATGGATTTTATAGGGTAGTTCCATCAATGGGATATGTCAGTAGTAGTTTGTCTAAAAATAAGATGAAGTGGTAATGAGTTTAAAAGAAGGTAGGTGGTAGCATAGGTCATCCTTCCTAACCATATTCATTTGTGGCTTTGGATCCTGGGTCAGTCTTATTCCATCAGCATGGAAGGTTGGTGAATATGAAATCAACATGTTCAGATCCACATATTCCATTCCATTAGTGTGGGTTTGTTGGGAATTTACAACATTTTTTCAAGTTCTCACAAACATATTTGGGAAATGTAGATTCTACAGCCTCCAAGGGAATGTCAACCTAGTCAAAACCATCCAGGACCATGGGTTCTCAATTTGGTGGACATGGTGGTAGGGTTTGATCTTCTTTTAGATAGATTCATATTAATGCCAATCTATTGGTCAGTATTCATTATTGGGCCTAGGAAAATACAATGCACGTTCATGCAATAGATAAAATTACAGTGGAATTAGACACAAAACTTGTAATGGCTTGAGGTAATTTTCCTATTATATTATCCATAACTGTTGTTCTATTTGATACGAGAGATTCTATTTATTTTACACCTACCTACCTTGTGGACCTATTGAATTTTTGAAGAGAGCTCAGGTCGTATGTGATGGAGTTAGTGACGCTTCTTGTCAAGAAGAGAGATCAAGGTTTTAAATGTACTTACTATTCACTCACCTTACCAGGGGTCATTCTAGAATGGTATTTCATAGTTAAGGAAATGGAACTCTTTGATGTGATACTTTTTATAAATATTATGAGGTATTTCTAGGAATATATCTCATGTTATCATTGTTGAGTGATATTTGTGGAACCTGATGAGAGTACCCATGTTTTTCAAGGTGAATGGAATCCTCGGTCAGGATGTGTTGGACCACCACTTCCAATGTTGGGAAATATATTTTTTAGATCTCATAAAACATTTTGGTGGATGATGATAGGTGTTTTTAGGGTGTATTAACTCATGTGGTGTATTAGTTCTTAGGGGTGTTTCCATATGACTTCTCAAGGTTGCCTCTAGAGTAGTATGTGGAGTTAACCATTAATTGGGAACTAGGAAGATTGTTGATATCACTTCCCTCATATTGTATAGCTCCTACCAAATTGGGGGAATTAAAGACACAAAATGATGATTTGGAATCCAAAGGATTCATTTACATGAGAATCTCACATTTGGTTTCCCTAGTTCTATTTTCAAATAAGGATGATGGATCTCTCTAGTTGTGTATCGATTACCGAAAGATAAAAAAGATATCAATCAAAAATAATTACCACTTTCCCCACATTTAAAAACTTTTTCATCGGATTAATGGGGAAAGTTGGTTCTCCAAGATATACTTGTGTTATGAGTATCACTATGTCAGATTCATAAAGTAAGATGTTCCTAAGACAGTCTTCCAAAGAAGGAATGTCCACTTTGAGTATTTGGTCTTATAATTTGGGTTGAAAAATGATCCAATGGTATTCATAATTCTTATGAACCAGGTGTTACATAAATACCTAGTCTCTTTTTTCATTATTCTTGTGCAAGATATTCTAGTTTACTTCAGGACTGAGGAAGAGAATGGGAGGAAATTAAGGGTTGTGCTAAGAACTCTTTAAGAAAATCACTTATATAATAAACTCTATAAATGTACTTTCTAGATTAGGTAGGTAAAGTTTCTTGGCCATGTGATTTTGGAACATAGGGTTTTTGTGGACCATAAAATGATTGAAATGGTAATGTCATGGGATTAACAAAATAATTTTTTTGAGATGAATATATTTTTGGTCCTTGTAGGGTATTATTGGTGGTTATTTAGAAATTTCTCTCATCTTTCTTCCTCCATGACTATGCTAAACTGAAAAGGGGTGAGGTTTGAATGGATCCCAAAATGGGAGACACCATTTGAAGATACTAATTGTTGGTGGACTATAGCCCCTATTTTGATCATTATAGAATCTATGAAGGGGTATGTAGTCTATTTTTATTCTTGAGGTATGGGTCTTGGCTATGTGTTGATATAGGACATCCATGTGGTAGTGTATGGTTCTTTCCAACTCTGACCACATGAGAAGAATTACCCAAACCACAAACTGGAATTAGCTATAGTGATACATTCATTGAGAATATAGAATCAATATATTTCCTAGAAAATTTTTTAGTCTACTCATAACAAAATATATTTGCCTACATTTTCTCTCAAAAGGATCTAATTTTGAGGTAGTGTCAATGGATCGAGTATCATTAAGGTTTTGATTTTGATATTATGTATACCCTAGGAAAATGTAATGTGGTAGCTGATTCCTTGATTAGGAAAATGCAGGTATAAGCAGTTAAGGAATCCAATGATGAGTGTAATTTGATGGGTATTTTTTCCTAGATGCATCTTGGAGCCATCTATTATGGTGGGGGTGCATTCTGGTATAGTGTTCAACTAACATCATCCATTCTAGATATTATTCGGCTAGGAAAACTGATTGATGAGTTGTGAAAGAATTATATACAGTATCTAAATAGTGGGGATGTTATCTGTGGGTGGTCTTTGACTCTTGAGGGAGTTCTTTTCTTTAAGGGTTGATTTGTGGTGTCATAGACTTTACTAAAGGTAGTGATATAGGAAAGCCACTAGTCTTAGTGGGTCATTCATCTCGAGACAACCATGTTGTTTTATGTTGTGCATCACTGGTTCTAGTGGATAGGTATGAGATG
This sequence comes from Viscum album, assembly GCA_963277665.1. Lineage (NCBI taxonomy): Eukaryota > Viridiplantae > Streptophyta > Magnoliopsida > Santalales > Viscaceae > Viscum > Viscum album. The sequence continues at coordinate 1,029,937,517 of OY728126.1, forward strand.
ATATATATATGACTTTGTATCTAGGTATTATACTTATTAATAGGTTAAACAAGAGCACTAGAGGCCCTCAGGTTTTCTTTTCCCACTACCCATTCCTAATTGGAAGTGGGACAAGAATGTTATGTACTTTATTATTAACTTTTCACATACACCTCAGGGGAGGAATTCCACTTGGGTAGTGATTTATTGTCAGACCAAATCATCAAATTTAATTTTAATTATGAATTAATCCAAAGTGGATTATTTGGACATGTTATATATCCAAGAGATCATGATTCTTCAGGGTGTGTTATCAGATATTATTTTGGATAGGGACCCCCGCTTTACCTGTCAGTTTAGGGAAGGCATTTAGAATGAAATTGGGTCACAGATCATGTTGAGTGCGGTATACCATCCTTAAATGGATGATGAGATTGAGTGGGTGAATAAGATATTAGATTAAATGTTCTGATCATATGTGTTGGCTTTTTGAGGTTTATGGGATAGTCATTTGGGATTGGTGGAGTTTTAATATAACAACAGCTATTTATCCTTAATAATAATTTCTCCCTTTGAGTTGATTTATGGTCACCTGTGTCATTCACCTTTTTGATGGACTAAGGTGGCTAAGACCTTGTTGTTGGGACTAAGCCTTGTATAGTAGATGTCTGATAATGTTTGTTTTATTAGGAAACAGTTGTTGATAGCACATAACCACTATAAACCTTATGCTTATCAATAGTGTCAATCCTTGTAATTCTATGTGGGTGATCAAGTATCTTTGAAAGTGTCACTTCACTTGGGTTACCATCATCTTGGTAAGTAATGGAAGATAACACCAAGTTATGTTGGACCTTTTGAGATTATTGAGAGAATTGGTTTGTTGGAAAACTAGCTATCTTATTTATCTCATTTTATGTGGATCCATGATATTTTTCATGTATCTCAATTAAATATATATAATACAGACCCATCTCACATGCTGAATTTAGAAGAACAGGAGTTATAATCTAATTTATCTATGTTTGAGTGACCTGGATTCCCAAGTGAAACTTCTTCCGGGAAAATCTATACAGTTGTTTTGGGTTCTTTAGTAGCATGGTAAATATGAGAATAAAAAAAGGGAATGAAGATATCATTTTGAGGAGTAGTACTCATTCTTGTTCTTAGGTCACACATTGGCTTGAATTTCTGAGTGCAGAAACTTCTCATTGTGGGGAGAATTGTCACATCCATGGTTTATTTTGAGGTATTATTTCTTTTTTTATGGTCTTATATTTTAAAATTGGATTTCATGGGTGATTTTGTAGAAAAAGTTTCATTTTTGGACCAAAAATAGGTGATGAATAGTTGAAACATGTTTAGTTGAAACAATGTACTGGCCCAGAAGAGACAGTACACCCTAGACAGTGGAACTATCCAGGCCACACCGCCTACCGTATGGGTGTACGGGATAACTGTGCACCTAGAATAGTGATCCTATTTGAGGTACACAGTCATCCATATTGGCATTCACCCTTCTTGAGTAAATCATGTAGCCTCTTTCACATTGTAAAGAGGTGTTGTAGGGTTGGCGCATGGTCTTCCAAACCATGTGGCCAAACCATGTGGCTTGCCTCATCTTTAAAATTTATGAAATTACTAAACTACCCTCCCTTTATTTTAACCTCAAATCCACCCTAACTCAACCCATTCTGGATTTCAATCCATAGGAACACCTTCCCCACCCACTTGTCTCCCTTTTACCTCAATATCATGGTGAATTTAGCCTTGTATCATTAGTAACTCTTCATATAAGCCTATCATCTCTTGTTATCTTCCATCTCCTTGGTCTCCACTTCTATCCTTCATGGGTTCTCCTATATCAAGATGATTGTTTTCCCTAAAGTGGGTTAATAATTTATTCTTTGAGTTTGATTTTAATTTTTTTGGTTTTCATTTACCTTCCTAGGTTCCCCCTGTGGTGCAGTTGTGGTTATCCATCTGGTTTTCAGATGTTTCCAAGATAAAGGTAGGTGGTTCCATGTTTTCAAGTTGTTGTATGATTTTAGTATTATTTTTACAGTATCTAAATGAGTTATATAGATTTTGTGAGTGTTTGAAATCATCTTTTCAAATGGTTTTTGTGTGTTTAAGTGTTGGGTGATGGTTTTCCAATTGAAAATGGTCGATTTCCATGGGTGAATCTAATGTTGTAAATTTATGTGTGTATGAGGTGGTTCATGTGACATATGGAACAAAATTAAGCACAAGGGAATACTAGTAATCTAGGTGGGTAGACTAGGACTAGTATTCTTGGAGTTCAAATATGTTCGTGGCCCAGTTTCCCTACCAGGATTTACACTACAACACTAACTAAGAATATGATGATGATTGAAGACCACTAAACCATGAGATGTGATTCCCCTCTAGTGACTCGTTCATAAGGACGTTTTGGGGGTTTTTTGTACTTATCTCTGAGTTATGAGGATCCCAGGACCCCACTAACCCTATTAACTTAGGGATTACCCATGGTTATCATCTCACGCGATGTTATACATGTCATTTGACTTGATTTCTTGTTTATATTGCTTTTTAATTTCAAAGCATGTTTTATTTAAAATTTCTTCTTTATTTTAAATATAAACTAGAATTTTTATTTGTATTATAATGTTATAGTATGAAATCCTTTTTGTTGGTATCATACTAGGAATTGGATAACACCCTTAATACACCCTCAATTGTAGGTAGACCTCGTTATGTTTGACCCAGGTAAAGGTAAGTTGTTCTATGGTGGTGACGGTGGATCCGGATGTTAGTGGTTCTTCTCTTTAATTTGTTGGTGGTGGTGGAATGGGGGTGAGGACCCTCTTAGTTAATGAATTTTTAGTTGTGTCGTTCATTCCCCTACCATTTTTTCTTTTTTTTTTCTTGGTTAAAAATGTAAAACTTTAAAGTAGTGATTGTTGAGTTTCTTTTGGTTATGATTATGGGTTATGATATGATGTTTTATTCTTATGGTTGGTTTAGGGTTGATTCTTATAAGAGAAATCATTCTAAAATGTAGTGTTTGATGCCTAGAAACTACTTTCTAGCCCATGGGGATTGTGAAAACCCTTCATACCATGCCATGGGTTGGGTCAAGTGTCATGTTGGATGGAATCCCAGACCAGTTAATTAAAAAAAAAATTACAAAAAAAATAGAAGTGTCAATATCCACATACATATAAGAATGATGATTTTTCAAAAATCTCACAAGGTACTGGCTTAAATTCCAACCACCAAATGCAACCTCATAAGAACCAGAGTGGAGGTCCATCTCTTTGATACTATGGACCAAAGACAATGGAGAAGCAACTCTATTAGAGGACCCGCTCCCCACTGGATCTCATTGATGGGGGAGTAAAAATCCATAGATAAAGTACATGCTCCCACTATAGTATGGGGGAGTACCAACTCTACATGTTCAAAAAGTATGGGGTGCCTTTTCATTTGGTAGTTAGGGGAGTATTGAACCCCGTACCACTTTGAGGATCAATAGTAGTCTCTATTATTGGTTAACCATTGCTAGAAGAAGAATATTACTTGTATCACCTCATGTCATATCTCAGATTTTGAAATAATGGAAACCATCACATCAAACATGGAATTATAATCAAATTAGGATACTCGCATGGCAAAATCTAAATCCTAGAGAAGGAGATATATAATGTAGAACATTTTGAGGGGAGTACGTGATGTTTTCATATAAGGTACATAGGATGTACATAGAATCCAACGTAAGGTCATGTCACACAGCTACACTCTGTACAAAAGAGTCTTTGTACATGAAATTTCGTAAGAGTGACATGATATGTGGGACCACCCAATTTCCAAGGCATGTTCCTCACCCAGCAAGGTTTTACTGTCTTATTAGGGAAGATAGAGTGTGGAAACAATACTTTACTTATAGACCACACAAACATCTGGAGCATGTACCATTGATATATAGATTGGTTATCCAGCTAAGGTCACATGACATGTGGATCTACCACATGGTGTGCAATATTTATAAAAGGCCAAAACCCTCTATGTTGTGTGATCTGTAGTACATAGTGTGTGTTATTCTAAACTATGTGTTGTTTAGATTAGTATTTCACACCATATGTGGTTTATTCCTAACTAATCACTAGGTTTGTTGAATCTATTATAAGTCTCATCGTTATATCACCCTAACTACCAAAACCAATGGGTAAACCCTCAAATAATCGATTACCTACTTCCATTTTCCATAATTCATAATTCTCATCACCTGATCATGATTGGTCATGCCTCCCATTTCAAAAAAATGGTATCAATCCCAAAAACAACATCCGAAATATGTTTTTTCCTCTAAATCCATCTGCAAAAAATCAATCCCAAGGTCATTTAAGAAACGATCATGAATATTTATATTTGATTGTGCTTGAACTAGTCACACAATGTTGAATTTCTAATTTTTTAGGCCAATGATGAAGAATTTCAAGAATGGAGATGAGAGAGTCATAATAGTAAGGTGAGATTATCATTGGTCGTCAGAATCATGACCAACGATCATAATAACCGAACCCAAAACCATTGAAAAACATGATCACAATGAATATAGTTAATTATGTTAAAGAACCCTAATTAAATTTATGGTTTATTAAATGAAAAAAAATCAGGGAATTATGAAGATATTCAATCCACACTCAATAATAAAGAACATAGGAGAGGAAATCCAAAAAATAAATTTCCTTTCCTCAAGAACATATTGGTCAATAGTGAAGAACATGTCTTCAAGTTATTTCATTGTAGATTCCACTATGTTTTTCATTACTCCTATGAATATACAAGATTATTCATCATGAATCCATGTTTTATAGTTCTTCAACGCTAATGATGGAACTCTCCTCCACCTTTATATTCTCCCAGGGTTATGAGGACTACCCTATATATTTTCTATAACCATATATTAATATTGGAGAAGATAGTTTTAGGAATTTAAAAAATTAAAAAATATAATTAACTTTATTTATTTAACACACCTTCCAATGAGTGCACATTAATATAACATACAATGTAGACCAAATTTATATCATGCCTAGGATAAACCCAACATTCTAGAAATAAACGTGGTCTCAAATTTTCTATCTGAGTTTATGATCAATTGGAATTCTATTAATCATGAAAATATTTTTGTGCATGATTTAGTACTAAAATTATTTATAATAATAACAATATACAATAACACCGAAAAAAATGTGTCAACTCTTAGGAAAAAAATAAAAAAAATACTTAAATTAAAATTCAACGGATCAAATTCTGAATAACCCAATTGTTATAAATATATAATGGTTTCAAAAATGTGAAGTAAAAAAATGGTGAATGATTTTAATTTCAAATATAATATTTAATAATGAATTCTTGAAAAATAAATTAGGATTTAAAAATGGTTAAGTGAAGATATATTTAATAATTTTACTTTTTAAATGATTGATTCTTGAAAATGATAGAAACATTTCAAAAAGGTAAAGTGATTTTAAAAAAAATAATTTTTAAAAATAATTTTAAATAATAAAATATTAAGATATAAATATTATCAAAAATGAATGTGGATTATAAGAAAAAAGTTTTTATTTTGAAAGGGTGGGAAGTCAGTTTTAATATTTTAATAAACAATTGTCGATTTCTTGGATTTTAAAAAGAGTAAAAAAAACTTATTTTGAAAAGTGGTAATGTAAAATTGGAAATTCACATGATTAAACATAAATTTGGATTTCAATGTAAGAATAGAATTTTTTTGAATAGTGAACATTATAATGGAGGTAAACCCATATTTAAAAGAGATGAAATTTTTTCTTTTAAATGTTTCACTATTACAAGAAAAAAATTCATCGAGAAATAATTTTTGAATTTAAAACATTGTTTTACGCATAGATGAAAGAGTAAATATCTTATGAAATAAAAAATAAAATAATTTATCATACATATAATAGTGATGATTAATTAATAGTATTTTAAATCAAATAAAGTAAATTTCAGTTAACCAAATCCCATACATATGTCATACTTCATGAAACAATAAACATTTGGAAATTTATGTATGTAGTAGAAATGTAGATACCTTGTAATAAAATTGAAAATACAATATAATAAAATCAAGTAGAATAATGTTCCCAACTTATATGATATAAGTTCATGAACAACTACTATAACTCAATGAATGAGAATTGAGTTTTCGAAAATAACCTTATGGTAATGGTAAAGTAAAAATAATAGGGTTATAATGAAATGGACTTTCACAAATCATGAAATGAAAGATATTCATTAAACTTTATGAAAATGGTGTATTAGATGCACCATAATAATAAATTATGGTTCACAATATCGAACAAGTCTCATGGATTTGAAAATTAGAAAAAGAAACCCTTACCTCATACTCCTGCTTAATCAAACACGCTCTAACTTCTTGTATTATTCATATATATAATCTATTATAAACTTCATTTATAATTATTCCATGAATTTATAATATTTATTTAATATCAATTTTCAATATAAGGGTGAGAAATATTGATCAATTCATAATATAAGTATTATTCTTCATAATTATCCCAACTTTTATTATTTCGAGATTATTCAACATATAATAATATTTTTTTCATTGATTCCTTAATTACCAGTTCATTATGTGAAATACATGGATATTTTTCATGAAATAATAAATTATAGAGAAAAAGTTCAAGTGTGTTGAATGATCAAATGGTGATATATTAATAAATATATTAAATAATAATAACACCATTCCAAAATCATTAAAACATATTAAATATAATATTATTAAATTATATTAACTTTATATAAAATTCTTTGATAATTTATTTCTTAAAAATTATAACATCATTCATGTAGGTGGAAAAACCAACCCAAACGAGAGTGTGTTATAATGATTTTTATGAGTAAAGACACCTATTTTTATACTGGTGATAAAACATTTATAGAATATTTGAAATGTCAAAAATAACATTTTCATTAACTAAATTCATTCATATAACTATCCATGTGGGGTGGTGATGAAAATGAAATCCCTTATTTATGGAGGCGGTAGTCCACACATACACTTGACTAACGATTCCATTTCTCAACAAATGGGATGTTATGAAGGTACATTATTAATTACCAATTATAAATAATAATTTTGAGAAATTAAGCATATTAATTGATTAAATTTATCCTTGTTACCATCAGTGAGAAGCGACGATGAGATATGAACCAGATAACTACCTGGATGTGATAGTCTTCACTTACACATGATAGATATTGTTTTGTTTTTTTAGTGGATAGAAAGGATTGAATAATATTTTTTCTATGTAATTCCATTTAACATAAACAAAAAATAATTAGTTGATTTATAATAAGGGTTTAACTTTTTTACATTTTGAGGGTCTTTATGGTTTATTGTTTTTGGTAATTAGGGAAAACTCTTATATATCAAAACCTTACAATACAAAGAGGAAACATGCACCCAATGCCCATTTTATTCCAAAATATATTATTCTTAAATTTAATATAATGTCTTATTAATAAAAAAATTATAGCGAGACCTTTATTAATTATAGTATTAAATCCTAATAATCATTCATAGATCCATTCTTGGTATCCATTGGAAATGAAAGCATAATAAAGGGTGATCTGAGATGCTCAGTAAGGGATATAATATAATATAATCCAGCATAGAATAAATAAATAATTAGTAATATGCCAAATAAAAATAGTAATAAAATATTTCATATAAATAATATCAAATATAATATATATTTATTTATGACATAATAACCAAAATAACTACATAGATAACAATAATTGATTTTATAATGATGGAATACATAATGTTGAACATCATAATCATACCATTAATGTCATATTCCAATACATCATAAACACATTGTCAAGGAATCATTCTAATAAATATTAAATAATTGGGTAGAAATACACCAAATACCCATGATAATTTTACTCATGAGACCTACTGGTGCATTAAGTGGAAATAATGGGCTCTTCTTGTAATTTAGTAGTCCAATTAATTCATCATATGAAATAAATAAATAAAAATTTAACAAATAATCAACAAAAATACTCATATTGAAAAACTACCATGAAAAATGTTAACATTTTTTCCATTTAATAAATATAACAAAATGATCATTAGCCATCTAGATAAATAATATGGAGCGTATAATTTCATCATATACTTGGTAAATAATAAGAATAATCAATTGATATTTATGTAGATGAAAATACCTTTAAAAATAAACTTTCCCATCTTTGAAAACATGTGAAAAATATACTTTTATTTTGATAACATTTTAAATAAAAAATTCACAAATATTGAGAAAACTATTTTCCTTGAAAATAACCATCGAAACTAATAATGGTATATTTAAATAAAATAATATTTATTATGTGGTAAAAATCCATCCATGCCGTATACATAAAAAGAGAACATTATTTTCTTCACTTTTTTAAAAAATCAAGAGAGTCATACAGAAAACATCTGAAAATATTGGTTTTAATCATTTATATTGAAGGAAAATAGTTGTTGAAAATTACTATTTACAATCCTTTAAATGTAAATAATAAAATTATTGAAACATTATTAGAATATATAGATACATAAGAAAACAATTCTGACCGAAAAGAAGAGATAAGGTTGATATTACATATAAAAAAAATTATTATTTTTTGTTGATTCAAATGAAAATATATGTTTTTAAATATAGAGATATAATACAATTCCTTTCAAATGGAATTAAAACATAACCAATACCGATCAAAAATTAGTCTAGAAATAAAACACTTACCACTTTGGTGCCTTCTAAATCATAACCTCGACGAAAAAAATATCATAAAATGAATATTTAAATAAAATGAATATAAATATTTTCATAATATAACATATAATAGTGCTAATTTATACACCACATGAAATAAATAAGTTGTGAATATGAAGTATCTCTCAAAAAACAAAAGTGAGATGAGAAACACTTACCTCAAGTCTGACTATCCACGTACATACATTATGTAAAATATAATAAACTTATATTAATTTTATACTTTCTTAAGAATATTTGTTTAGTTTTATTCACCTATTATTATTCTTTTTATTACGTTTATTATCATTCATTATAAAATTATTAAATTAGTTAAGTTCATGTCGGGTGTTTTTAGGATGTTCGGTTCATAATCCCAAAAGAACTTTGGTATGATGTCCATGGTAAAATGAGTCAAGGTTAAATTATATAAAAAATATTAATCATGAAATATTTATCATGTATATACATCAAATAAATTATTATAATCCTTAATGAAAGCTGCACATGAAAAAAGAGACGCATCTCTTCATGGAGTTGGTAGTCCACACGTACTCATGAGTGAATTTGTCATTTTTAACAAGTGGTAGGGTAATAAGGTATGTAATATATTATCCATAAATAATCTGAATTATGTATTTAATTTCAAAAATATATTCATTAAATATATCAAAATAACTATCTTTGGGAGGTGGTGGTGAAAAATGAATCATATAGCTTCGTAGAGGTGGTAGTCAACAAGTATGTATGAGTGATGTTTTCATTTCCTATTGGATAGAGATGAATGAGCATTATACCATAGACATAATAACATATCAATATAGTTTATATATTTACATCATTATTTAAACATGGTTATGATATAATTGAAGGAGGAAGTGGAGGAAATAAAAGGAAAGATCTCGGTTAAGAGTTATAATCCTTCTTTGGAAAACCACATTTGGCTTATACAATAAACCTTCTAGGTTAGAATTTTGGTGAGAAAAGAGCCTCTAGGTCATGTTGAATAATATTTTTAATATATTTGGGTGGATCATTGTTGAGATATATTTCTCAAAATGTCTGATTATGAGAATACATGGGGTGCCCTTTCTTACGTGAGGGTAGTGGCACAATCATAAATATTAAAAACATTAAAATATAATAAATATCATTATCATGTAATGTTGAAAAATTGATATAATTTAAAATTTAGGACCAGATATGGTATAAACCCCTTCAAAAAACGAAATTTAGACATTCTTAAGTTTCATTTTAAATTTTATTGTTTGGTTTAACCCCCTCGTTGAACCTTTTTAACCTTTACTGTGGTAACATTTTTTTCACTCTTTAAGGGTCATAAATTTACTTCTAAGGTATAAAGTTTCTAAAAAATGTTCCCTGGATGAAATTTTAAACCATATCTGATCCCAATTGTCCTCTTTAAATATTTTTTCACCTTTTAAATCATTTAATAAAATATTATTTATCATAAAATATAATTAAACTCATTTTTTCAAATATTCATCTAATTTTACTTCAAAATATATTTTGAAAAAAATGAAATTAGAATATAAACACATTTAAAATTATTTATAAATTATAATTAGATATTAACTTATTTTAATATTTCAATTGATCCAAAACATATTAATTTTATTTTTTTAACCAATTATCTTTATTTTTTCTACTGCTTGTGCAAGAACAGTATCAGTGTATCATAAGTCTTTAAAATAACAATATCAATAAAAAAAATAAAAAAATTAACATCATAAAAATAAATAATTTATTTTAAAAAATAATATTTTAGAGTCCTTTTTAACATTTTTATCCTAATGATAACGTATACAAGAAATTAACATTGAGAGGGTAACATTTTTGTAATTATCATTTACATAAAATAATATAAAGGTTATAATAAAAGGAAAGTGGTAATAAATTACCAAATTTTAGAATATTGGATATTAATGGTATAAAAACTCCCAAAATAAATTTTTTAAGGACATTTTTCGGCCTTATCCAATAGTTTTAGATCTGAATTCCCCTTTAACTCTTACCATGATGACAAAATTTTTATCAATGTTAATATTTATAGTAACCAAAAATAAAAAGGGAAATAATTACCTAAATTGACCCTAATTAATCAAAATATGGAATCCATTTTTTAGGATTCAACTTCAATAAGTTTTGAAAATAAATTTTAATATAAATGTGTAAACTGTAATGAAAAACTATTTTTTGAAATATGTGTTTTTAAGCCTAAAAATGATTTTATTCCAAAATTAAATATTATATAATTAATTGGATTATTTATAATTATATTATATTTATACTTCTTTCATATCAAATCAAAAAATTAAGGATACTTTTAAATTATTTATTTTTAAGAAAATAAATAACATTTTTAAAAAATAATCATTTTTCATTATTCACTCAAAAAAGAATATTTTAAGAAAAAACAAAAAAATATTACTAATTATAATAGGAAATAATTTTTTCAAAAATTATATCTTTTTTTCTAATAAAATTTAAAAAAATTGATGAAATTAATTATAATATACACACAAAAATGCAATAAAAACTTTCTTTGAAGAAAATGTATTTTAAAAGTATAAAATGATGATTCTCATTTTGTGTCTAATAAGAATAGTAAATATTAATATTAAATCATTCAATTGAATATATATTATACTTATATTAGTAGAATAATTTATAAATAGTGATTAATTTAATTTATTATGTTAAAAATACATTGTACACGTAAATATAGTTTTAAGAAAAGTATCTCTTTTATTTTCAAAATATTTTATCTTCATTTAAAATATATTGATAATAAATATGTTATTTATTATACATATTATTAATGAATAAATTTATAAATATATTTCATAATTTTTTTATTTGTATTCTTACCAACCAAACCAATGGATAGTTCATAACAATCATCTTTAAATATTTATATTTCTATATTATATCATTTTTTTCTTTATGTTCAGGTTTCATTTTAAGTAAGTTACTAAACATATTGTTTTTTTATATAAATTCAAGGGGTTTTAAATTTTCTTACCCTTAAGTAAATTGTGTCCTTTCAATTTTATCTCGTCTTTGGTGATTTAGTGATTACTATTTGAAAATATCATTGTTTAAAACACACATTGTAAAATGGATAATAAAACTTCCTTTTAAAAAGAGTGAAATGGAAATGTAAAGGTCTCATAGAATAAAACATAATCAGGCTCCCAAATAAGGGTAAAATTATAAGGAAATGAAAATATGGGCATAGAGGATAAACATAATATCCAAATAATGATGGAGATTGATATAGAACATGATCATGAGAAAGTTAATTTCTAAAAAACCATAAATTACTGATGGATGAAACATACCATCAATGAAATGAATATATTTACTTAATTTCTTCAAATCTGTAAAAGAAATTTCAAATTTTAGTTGTGTGTTTCAATTAGTTTCCACCTTTTCCAAATAATTCATATTCAAGATGAATCTTTAAAATGTAAAATGGTTTTAAATAAACATCTAATTGATCACGAAATCCATAAAAGGATGAAAAATTATTTATTATGTTCTTATATATTAATAAAAATAAACTAAATTAGCATAATTTAAGATAATATCCAACATCAATAAACATTCATATGAAGAAACACTAAATTAATCTCCAAAACCATTAAAATAACAACCAATTATCAAATTAAATCATTCCATAAGTAACTAACTGTAAAACGCATCAAAATATTCTTAACCAGGTTGATAACCCAAAAATAAGAAATATTTTATCACATATTTTTTTAAAATAAATTTAACATTTAACTCTAAATAGAATTAATCAAACATAAATTAACATACCAAAAATGTATATTCCCTAATCATAAAATCTCCCAAATATGGTAATTTTTCCCATAAATAACCTGACCACTATAAATACCCAATAGAAAAAATATATTCTTCCAAAGGATAACTCAACCATTATTCATAAAATAAAATCCCATAATAGAATAAAATTTTTCCATTTAACGTAATTAAATAATTTTCTTAAAAGAGTCAACTTATTATAAATAATATTAATTACTTATTCACCAAATAACTTCTTAATCACATGGTAATCGATATCATAACACATATGTTCCAAAAATATAATAACACTTTACCCAATTAACCATAATTACCTTAACATAAAATATAATCGTATCCTTAAAGTTTATCAATACCTTTAAAATTATATATATAATATATAAAAGAATTATTTCTCAGATATATGTTTTCCTAAAAAACATCGTAAACCCAAGAGTTGTATCCTCATAAATGTCTCCCAAAACATCCTTATTCATGTTAAACTCCCATCGTATAAAACCTCCAAATGGGTATATATATCTTTAAAAATATGATGATCCTTACACTTATTACTAAAAAATCGTATTTAAATTTTTTATAATTTGATAATATGAATCATCATAACCTCTAAAGTTATCTAAACCTTTCTCTCAATACTAATTGTGATTCCCCATAACAAAAACAACCCATAATTACCTGATTACAACACAAGTTTATCTTTCTTATAATTCAAGGAAATTTTGGTTTATATATTTATATAAGTGAGAAAAAATCTTATATATCAATCCCTTATAATATAAATTGGACACTTCCACTATATTCCTATTTTATTCCAAAAAAATTGATTCTTATATTTAAACATATGTTTCATACAAAACCAAAATTATAGTTAGAACATTAATATTTCTTCTAGTATATCCCTAAAATAATTCCTAGATATCTTTTAAGTATCATATGGAAAAAAATAAAATAAAAAGGTGAGATCATATTCTAAGTAAGGTAAAGTGTATTACAAAAGCTACTATAGAATAAACAAAGTGTAAATAATAGGGTAGTGATAAAAATAATAAAAATTTCATATAACTAATTTCAAAAAAGGGGAATATATCCATGGATGGAATAATAGCATAAATAATTACCTGTATTATAGTTACTGATTTAACTATGATTGAATGTATAACTTTTGACATCATGAACATATTGTCTAGGACATGTTCTAAGACATCAAAAACATGCCACCAAGGCTTGAAACAATGGATACATAAATAATTGGGAAGACATGAACCAAATACCTATAATAGTTTTTATCATGAGGCTTGATGATTCTTAAATGAGATATAATGAGCATATTTCAATTACTTAATCCAATGTATTCATCATATGAATTAAATTAATAACAATTTAATATATAACCAAAAAAATCTTATAGAAAAACTATCATATGAAATTTTATCATTTTCCTGAGTCAATAAATAGAAATACAAGATCATAATCCATCTAGGGAATTATGGTGGATTTTATTATTGGGTCATATCCATAGTAAATCATAAGAATAAACAAATGATTTTTATATAGATTAAAAACATTTAAAGGAACATTAGATCCCTTCTTTGAAAACATGATAAAAATACCATTTTTTTATAAAATTTTAAATAAAAATTTCCAAAATATTGAAAAAATTATTTTAATTTAAAACAAAAATTTAAAATAATAAAGAAATTATAAAAGAAATCAATATTTATTAATTTATGAAAACAAATTTCAATCCTTATACATTAAAATAGAATATTCTATTAACACTTTAATAAAAAATCAAAATTGAGTTATATGAAAAACATTTGAAAATATTTCCTTTAATTATTTATAAATAAGGTAAAAATTAGTTGAAAATGAAATTTAACAATATTTAAAATGTAAATAAATTAATTCTTTAAACTATTTTAGAAAATATGGATATTGAAAAAAATATTGACGTTCAAGAAAATGTAAAGTCGGTATCACTTACATATAACTTTCTCATTGATTCTTAAATAAAAAGGGAGGAACTAGAGAATAAACTAGTAAACCACATACATAACCAAATGAGACAAAAATATATGTGGTTGAAGAAAGAGATATCATTCAATTCCTTTCCATTGAAATTTAAAATTAATCAACACCGATCCAAAATTATAGTGGAAATAAAACTCTTTCCACTTTAGTAACTTTTGAATCAGAAACCCCTTGAAAGAAATAAATTTAAAGGAAACTATAAACACCATGAATATAAATTTATTTGTCAAATAAAAAATTTAAGGAGAATTATATAAACTACAAGAATGAAATAAGTGGTGAATATGGAATATTTCTCACAAAAATAAATGTGAGATAATAAATCCTTACCTCAAGTCTGACTCACCCCGTATGTAGTTTGTCTCCTATAAAATAAAATTATTTTTATTTTTCCCTTATGATTTTTTTTAAATGTATTAAATAATTTAGTCTCTTTTATTTCATTTATTATAATTCATTATACAAATCTTAAATCAGTTCATTTCATGTTAGATGTTTTGAGGTTGTTTGATTCAAAATCGTAAAACAACGTCAAAATGTTGACCTTGGTCAAAGGGTTCATGGTTACTTAATATAAAGAATAATAATAATGAAATAATTATAATTTTTATATATTAAACAATTTTTTTAATCATCCATGAAATTAATACATGAAAAAAATCAGTTACCTCATGGAGGTGGTAGTCCACAAGTACGCACGAGAGATGTTATCATTTGTTAACGAGTGGAAGAGTGAGAAGTTAAGTAATATATTATATTTTCATAATAATAATTAGGTCATTAATATAAAAAGTATTTTTTAAATACATAAAAATAACCATTATTTTTGGGTAGTTATGATAAAATAAGAATATAGCTTCATGGAGATGATATTCCACATGTATACACAATTGATGTTTTCATTTCCTATATGATAGAGATGGAGATGTATAAGGGTTATAAAATAGAAGTAATAAAATATATATATATATATATATATATATATATGATATTCTAATATTTTTATATAAAATTTTAAAGATAGAATTTAAGGAAATATAAGAATAAATAAAATGAAAGAACTTGGTTAAGAGTTATACCTATTCTTTGAAAACCTACCATTAGCTTACACATTAAGTCTTATAGGTAAGAATTTTGGATAGAATAGAGGATCTAGGTCATGTTTTGGATGTTTGGGAAGGTATTTGGTCAGATATTTTGTAACAGCCTGAGATTTTATGAAAAATATTCTTTTTTATTTCACTAATGTCTTGTGTTGTACGCTACACCAAAAGGAGCTTGCACAACACGCATCTTTGACTTTCCTTGCATTACACGCAATCGCAACCTTCCTCGATAGCGTGTGTAGTACGCAATACTGAGTTTCACGAAACAACGATACGCTATTAAAATATTATTAAAACTAGCCGTTATGAATAGTAATAACCACTTTTTAAATTATATAAATTTTAGCTCTCAAAATGGACTTCATTTTTGGATTCGGAGTATCGAATTTAGCCTAAGGTGAAATTTTGGTACTTTTCGGATAACTTTCATATTCTGATGAATAGTGAAAATTACTAAATTATAATTAAAAACAACTTTTTTAATATAAATAATTAATAGTGATAAATTATTAATTTGAGTGGTTTTAAAGTATATTTAGAATATATTTTTACAATTTAATACAATGTTGGTCATTGAATGTAATTTCACATTTAAACCAGGCATAATCAAGTGTCAATCATTTGATAGATATTGTTTCTTAAAAACACGCTATTTGTTTTAACAGCGGGATTTAATTATAAAATTAATTAATGAAACTTCTATGTTATGAATTTGGTTAAATAGATTTCATTTTTGAATTCGGAATATGAAATATAGCTTAGGATGAAATTTTGGCATTGTTCTGAAAAATATCAATTTTTTATGAATAGTGAAACTACTAAGTGGTAGTTAAAAAACTGAATTTTTCATAAAACGTAATTTTACCACTTCTGTGAATGGAATTTCAAAAATCCGAGAGACACGGTTGACGTCAGTAATTAAAATGTGGTTCAATGAGATGAAAATAATTTTTGGTGAATAGTAACTTTTTACTTTTATTTACCACGGTTAAAAGTAAATAGGGTAATTAAGGGTAAGAATGATATTAATATTACCCTAACACATGTCCTAATTCTATTGGAAAAGTGTATCTCGGCCAAAAACAACCTTAAGTGTAAAATATTATCATTTAGGCCCACTTGGATTAGATTAGGACATTTATTATTATTTAATTCAAAGAAGAGTTAAAAGAGTTAAAATCAAAGTTTATTTACTAAAACATTTTTAATATAGGGTTGTGCATAAGATAAATTCGATTTTAAATATTCATTAGAAAATCTAAAACGATTTCCTACATAATGGTATTTTATTTGTAATTTTTAGACATCAAATAAGTTAATTTATGTATGACACAAAGATGATGCAGTAATTATCTTATTAATGAAATATTGACATAATTGATATTATAAATACCAAAATAAATGTAATTTAAGACTTTTTATGAATTAAACTAATTTTCTAGGTTACTATGATATATTAGTGTTGATTTAATCAACTTGGTTAGAACATATAATTCTGTAATGACTTTCACAAAAATCATATATCAAATAGTGTCAAAATTGACACAAAATAGTTTTTAAATCAAATATTATATTACTAATTTGTTATTTTATTCCTAAAAATCTAAGGTTCGGCCAAATGACTAAGATAAGGATATATATATTAATAATAAACAATTTGGGGTTCGTTTGTCATGTTATAGTAAGTGTATTAACCATATAGTGTAAGAAAACAAAAAGACACGGTAAAAGTTAAATTATTTAACTTAGAGTTAAATCTACTTGATAAGGTTAAAATAATACCCTAAACTTGTCTAAATCCTATTGGATGATAGGATTTCGACCCATCCCCACTTTAGATTCTAAATAATACCCTTTGGAACCATTATAAACCGATTTTGACTTTAATATAAAATAATATTTTGAGATATTCCTAAGGTGCCCCTCTCCTCCCTTATAAAAGGGCACCTCCTCCCCCTCCTCCTCACACCAATTTGAGCACTAAAGCTCGTCCAACACCTGCCAAAATCCCTTCTCCACTTCCCTAGTATCATCATAGAGTTCCTGGTCTTCTTCAAAGACCATCCTTAGTTCTTTAAGTGGAGGCTAAGAAAAGGCGCGTCAAAAAGAGGTAATATCCATTACCGATCTTTTTCAATTTCTTTCTTCTTCAACTTCTTCTTCTTTAGTTGTTTCATGATAAAGTAATAACATCAGTATTTCTTTTATACTGATATGTTATTATAAATATGAAACAACTCTAATTAACCTTCTATCCATCCTACGGAAAAAGGAAATCACCGCGCGTGCGTACGTACGGAATACCGTCTCCACGCCGTGGTGTTATCTATTTTCCGCCACCACATTAATTGGATGGGTATAAAGGTGTAATGAGTAACTATATATGATTATTATAAAGTGATATTGATACTGAAATATTATACATACACTTCAACACAATTCCACGACCATGGGAACGATATCATCGCTCTTGCGTACGTACGGACTACCGTCTCCACGACGCGATGAGATTCATTCTCAATGATTAACCATTCATGAATTATTATAAAGTATATATAATAAGTAATAATTCAATATATTACCTAATAATGATACTGGAATTATTTATATTTATATGTATGTCTTCTACTTAATTCCATTCAATTCAATAAGGAAACGAAAACAGCGTTCATGCGTACGTACGGACTACCGTCTCCATGAACGGTGTATTTCTTTTCATTTGCTGATTTATTATATATGTGTATTATGAATATATATATATATATATATAAATCATGTTTTATATTCTGGAATTATGTAATCATGATCTAAGTAATCATATGAATAATTACAAGTTAAAAACACGAACGACAAATGAGACGATTTTACCCAAAACGCTTCTTTAACATGGAATTTACAAAAGAAAGGGTAATATAAAGTCATAAGTGAACCATATATGATATCATAACAATGAATATGATTCTGTAATAAGTTAATGACATTATTTAAATCATTATACAGGAGGTTCGGACACTTACGAAGCAAATCAGACTTAAGGTAAGGGAAATATCACAATCTCATTTTTATCCGAGATTGTTTATTCGTAAGTATTTACTGGGGTGTATTTTATCATCCACATCCATGTTACTTCAATATATAATATTGTTTCCATCCACTTACAATAGTTTAAATCCAATTTTACCCTTCGGTAAGTTTTTAGTAAAAGATATGAAAGGAATCTTTTGTCGTTTTTCATACGAGGTACTTTTTGACTTTTCCGACAAAAGTACGGGAAGAATGTTTTTTCTAACTTATACGGCATGAATGGATTTTTAAAACATTATTTCCAAGAAGCTTACTTTACAAGTTTTCAAGTTTATTTTTAATCAACTTCTTTTAGTTTAGAATTTTATGACATTTTAAGAAAGGAAAAGTATTTTTGAAGTAGAAAGGATATTTTCCTCAAGAATGAAGTTCAAGTGTTTTATCAAAATTATTTTCCATATAAGATAATAAAGGGTTCTGTTTTTATCCCTATTATTACATTGATTTGATTATGTTGTGATGGAATTATTTTTATGAATTCCTTTATCGTATATGAATTGTTTTATGATGTCATGATGTTTAAGATTCCCATTTTTGTTACATGTGTTATGCGATGATGTATGTTTTATGATTATGTGGCACACATAAGAAAGGATTCATTATAAGATGGGTGGGACCTATATCTCCCTCCAATACATTGGGTAAAGATTTTATATCTCATGAGATAGACAGGGCTGGAACGGTAGGTTATACCGGTTCAGTGAAACAGGATTGAAACGAGGGTTACTCGATTCAGAAAGGGACTTTGTCCACTAAGATAGTCTTGGAAATGAGTCTTGACTAACAAGAAATGATTCTCTATGATTATGTGTGAATGCCACAAAGTTTCATGTTTTAAGTTATGATTATTGTGATTACATTTCACTGCCATGATTTATCCCATGTTATGAAATTATGATCTCTTTTCCATGTTAAGATTTCCAAAAGTTATGTGCTTGTGTATACGATGTGATTGATATTTCTTTTGTTTACCCTTACTGAGAATTTGAGCTCACCCTTTTCTGTTTTCTTTTCCCCAGGATATAAAGAAAGGTTTTAGGTAAAAAAAAGGAAGATCTTTATGGGCGATGTTGAATATGATAATGATGTGGTGGAATGATTAAGTGTTTATGTAATGGGATTTCCAAAATAATGTTGTATCATAAAGTATTGGAATATTTATGTATTGGTCTAATGTGGTATTCAAAGTGATTCAAATATTTTTGGAAATAAGATGATATGCACATAATAAAGGGAAAACGAGAAAATGAAATGTTTAACAGTATTCATGAGCTCATGATTGATATAAGGACTAAGTGATATCATTGTTTGAGTATATAGAATTTTGAGGATATTGGTATGTGGAAAGTGTTAAATTTTAACTGCATTCATGTTTTCACTAAGGTTTTCAAGAGAATACATGATTAAGGACTTTGAATGTTTGGAATGTGACCAACATAACATATCTTATGATATATGGGGATCGACGATGGTGTTAAATCTCTGGTAATCGTTTTCACTATGTTGTGAGAGTGGACTGCAGTATTATGGATAAGCCTAAAGATTAGAATGGATTATGTTGGACATAAGTTATTATTGTTTAAGGATAGAAGATTTTCGATATTATTGATGGGATGTTATAGTAATGTAGTTTTAGAAAAAGGACAACCTGCAGGACGAGCGACAGCCCATCGCGTCGGACAAGGCTGTGGGAATCGAACCCACAACCGAAGTGCGACTGGCCTTTATCGCCTACCACTGACCTACAGGAAGTCCCTGTTTAGTAGAAACTTGTTTTATTATATTAAGCAGTATGATATATAAAGTATAAGTCCATTTTAGGAACCATATATGATTAATCTCACTATAGATCGATTTATGTATATAAATTTTGCTAACCTTTTGAGACAGATGGAATGACCCGTCATTCTATCACATGATCTGCTAACACTTCACGAATAACAAATTCAACTTCATTTATTTAAGAGATGAAGTGGAAATTGTTAAAGGAACGAACAACAGTGAGGTTGTACCAACATAAAGTAAGCATTTACTCTAATTCAAATTCTTTAACTTTAGGGAAACGATCTTGAAAACCAAAAATGTTGTCCTAGTGATCTTCTATCTGATGAATCAGATGGTACCTTAGATCATCACAAATTTATGGCTTTGTGATTGCTGGCTTTTCCATAGCCATGATCTCTACCACTCTCCATCAGAACATGATGGTTAGATTTCTCTTCCATATCCATATTTTCACCTATGTGGAAACCCAGTGATTAGTTTATTTGGGTAATCGTTACATTTCATACATTAGTTTTTAAAGCCAAGTTTTGGTATTCCTTTTTATGATGTGGGTTTCTATTAAAGAAATTTTCGAATAGTAAACCATTTATAACCCCGACGAATTTCGAGGGCGAAATTCATTTTAAGGGGGGTAGAATGTAACAGCCTGAGATTTTATGAGAAATATTCTTTTTTATTTCACTAATGTCTTGTGTTGTACGCTTCACCAAAAGGATCTTGCACAACACGCATCTTTTACTTGCCTTGCATTACACGCAATCGCAACCTTCCTCGATAGCATGTGTAGTACGCAATACTGAGTTTCACGAAACAACGATATGCTATTAAAATATTATTAAAACTAGCCGTTATGAATAGTAATAACCACTTTTTAAATTTTAGAAATTTTAGCTCTCAAAATGGACATCATTTTTGGATTCAGAGTATCGAATTTAGCCTAAGGTGAAATTTTGGAACTTTTCGGATAACTTTCATATTCTGATGAATAGTGAAAATTACTAAATTATAATTAAAAACAACTTTTTTAATAGAAATAATTAATAGTGATAAATTATTAATTTTAGTGGTTTTAAAGTATATTTAGAATATATTTTTACAATTTAATACAATGTTGGTCATTGAATGTAATTTCACATTTAAACCAAACATAATCAAGTGTCAATCTTTTGATAGATATTGTTTCTTAAAAACACGCTATTTGTTTTAACAGCGGGATTTAATTATAAAATTAATTAATGAAACTTCTATGTTATGAATTTGGTAAAATAGATTTCATTTTTGAATTCGGAATATGAAATATAGCTTAGGATGAAATTTTGGCATTGTTCTGAAAAACATCAATTTTTTATGAATAGTGAAACTACTAAGTGGTAGTTAAAAAACTGAATTTTTCATAAAACATAATTTTACCACTTCTGTGAATGGAATTTCAAAAATCCGAGAGACACGGTTGATGTCAGTAATTAAAATGTGGTTCAATGAGATGAAAATAATTTTTGGTGAATAGTAACTTTTTACTTTTATTTACCACGGTTAAAAGTAAATAGGGTAATTAAGGGTAAGAATGATATTAATATTACCCTAACACATGTCCTAATTCTATTGGAAAAGTGTATCTCGGCCAAAAAAAACCTTAAGTGTAAAATATTATCATTTAGGCCCACTTGGATTAGATTAGGACATTTATTATTATTTAATTCAAAGAAGAGTTAGAAGAGTTAAAATCAAAGTTTATTTACTAAAACATTTTTAATATAGGGTTGTGCATAAGATAAATTTGATTTTAAATATTCATTAGAAATCGAAAACGATTTCCTACATAATGGTATTTTATTTGTAATTTTTAGACATCAAATAAGTTAATTTATGTATGACACAAAGATGATGCAGTAATTATCTTATTAATGAAATATTGACATAATTGATATTATAAATACCAAAATAAATGTAATTTAAGACTTTTTATGAATTAAACTAATTTTCTAGGTTACTATGATATATTAGTGTTGATTTAATCAACTTGGTTAGAACATATAATTCTGTAATGACTTTCACAAAAATCATATATCAAATAGTGTCAAAATTGACACAAAATAGTTTTTAAATCAAATATTATATTACTAATTGTTATTTTATTCCTAAAAATATAAGGTTCGGACAAATGACTTAGATAAAGATATATATATTAATAATAAACAATTTGGGGTTCGTTTGGCATGTTATAGTAAGTGTATTAACCATATAGTGTAAGAAAACAAAAAGACACGGTAAAAGTTAAATTATTTAACTTAGAGTTAAATCTAATTGATAAGGTTAAAATAATACCCTAAACTTGTCTAAATCCTATTGGATGATAGTATTTCGACCCATCCCCACTTTAGATTCTAAATAATACCCTTTTGAACCATTATAAACCGATTTTGACTTTAATATAAAATAATATTTTGAGATATTCCTAAGGTGCCCCTCTCCTCCCTTATAAAAGGGCACCTCCTCCCCCTCCTCCTCACACCAATTTGAGCACTAAAGCTCGTCCAAAACCTGCCAAAATCCCTTCTCCACTTCCCTAGTATCATCATAGAGTTCCTGGTCTTCTTCAAAGACCATCCTTAGTTCTTTAAGTGGAGGCTAAGAAAAGGCGCGTCAAAAAGAGGTAATATCCATTACCGATCTTTTTCAATTTCTTTCTTCTTCAACTTCTTCTTCTTTAGTTGTTTCATGATAAAGTAATAACATCAGTATTTCTTATATACTGATATGTTATTATAAATATGAAACAACTCTAATTAACCTTCTATCCATCCTACGGAAAAAGGAAATCACCGCGCGTGCGTACGTACGGAATACCGTCTCCACGCCGTGGTGTTATCTATTTTCCGCCACCACATTAATTGGATGGGTATAAAGGTGTAATGAGTAACTATATATGATTATTATAAAGTGATATTGATACTGAAATAGTATACATACACTTCAACACAATTCCACGACCATGGGAACGATATCATCGCTCTTGCGTACGTACGGACTACCGTCTCCACGACGCGATGAGATTCATTCTCAATGATTAACCATTCATGAATGATTATAAAGTATATATAATAAGTAATAATGCAATATATGACCTAATAATGATACTGGAATTATTTATATTTATATGTATGTCTTCTACTTAATTTCATTCAATTCAATAAGGAAACGAAAACAGCGTTCATGCGTACGTACGGACTACCGTCTCCATGAACGGTGTATTTCTTTTCATTTACTGATTTATTATATATGTGTATTATGAATATATATATATATATATAAATCATGTTTTATATTCTGGAATTATGTAATCATGATCTACGTAATCATATGAATAATTACAAGTTAAAAACACGAACGACAAATGAGACGATTTTACCCAAAACGCTTCTTTAACATGGAATTTACAAAAGAAAGGGTAATATAAAGTCATAAGTGAACCATATATGATATCATAACAATGAATATGATTCTGTAATAAGTTAATGACATTATTTAAATCATTATACAGGAGGTTCGGACACGTACGAAGCAAATCGGACTTAAGGTAAGGGAAATATCACAATCTCATTTTTATCCGAGATTGTTTATTCGTAAGTATTTACTGGGGTGTATTTTATCATCCACATCCATGTTACTTCAATATATAATATTGTTTCCATCCACTTAAAATAGTTTAAATCCAATTTTACCCTTCGGTAAGTTTTTAGTAAAAGATATGAAAGGAATCTTTTGTCGTTTTTCATACGAGGTACTTTTTGACTTTTCCGACAAAAGTACGGGAAGAATGTTTTTTTTAACTTATACGGCATGAATGGATTTTTAAAACATTATTTCCAAGAAGCTTCCTTTACAAGTTTTCATGTTTATTTTTAATCAACTTCTTTTAGTTTAGAATTTTATGACATTTTAAGAAAGGAAAAGTATTTTTGAAGTAGAAAGGATATTTTCCTCAAGAATGAAGTTCAAGTGTTTTATCAAAATTATTTTCCATCTAAGATAATAAAGGGTTATGTTTTTATCCCTATTATTACATTGATTTGATTATGTTGTGATGGAATTATTTTTATGAATTCCTTTATCGTATATGAATTGTTTTATGATGTCATGATGTTTAAGATTCCCATTTTTGTTACATGTGTTATGTGATGATGTATGTTTTATGATTATGTGGCACACATAAGAAAGGATTCATTATAAGATGGGTGGGACCTATATCTCCCTCCAATGCATTGGGTAAAGATTTTATATATCATGAGATAGACAGGGCTGGAATGGTAGGTTATACCGGTTCAGTGAAACAGGACTGAAACGAGGGTTACTCGATTCAGAAAGGGACTTTGTCCACTAAGATAGTCTTGGCAATGAGTCTTGACTAATAAGAAATGATTCTCTATGATTATGTGTGAATGCCACAAAGTTTCATGTTTTAAGTTATGATTATTGTGATTACATTTCACTGCCATGATTTATCCCATGTTATGAAATTATGATCTCTTTTGCATGTTAAGATTTCCAAAAGTTATGTGCTTGTGTATACGATGTGATTGATATTTCTTTTGTTTACCCTTACTGAGAATTTGAGCTCACCCTTTTCTGTTTTCTTTTCCCCACGATATAAAGAAAGGTTTTAGGTAAAAAAAAGGAATATCTTTATGGGTGATGTTGAATATGATAACGATGTGGTGGAATGATTAAGTGTTTATGTAATGGGATTTCCAAAATAATGTTGTATCATAAAGTATTGGAATATTTATGTATTGGTCTAATGTGGTATTCAAAGTGATTCAAATATTTTTGGAAATAAGATGATATGCACATAATAAAGGGAAAACGAGAAAATGAAATGTTTAACAGTATTCATGAGCTCATGATTGATATAAGGACTAAGTGATATCATTGTTTGAGTATATAGAATTTTGAGGATTTTGGTATGTGGAAAGTGTTAAATTTTAACTGCATTCATGTTTTCACTAAGGTTTTCAAGAGAATACATGATTAAGGACTTTGAATGTTTGTAATGTGACCAACAAAACATATCTTATGATATATGGGGATCGACGATGGTGTTAAATCTCTGGTAATCGTTTTCACTATGTTGTGAGAGTGGACTGCAGTATTATGGATAAGCCTAAAGATTAGAATGGATTATGTTGGACATAAGTTAGTATTGTTTAAGGATAGAAGATTTTCGATATTATTTATGGGATGTTATAGTAATGTAGTTTTAGAAAAAGGACAACCTGCAGGACGAGCGACAGCCCATCGCGTCGGACAAGGCTGTGGGAATCGAACCCACAACCGAAGTGCGACTGGCCTTTATTGCCTACCACTGACCTACAGGAAGTCCCTGTTTAGTAGAAACTAGTTTTATTATATTAAGCAGTATGATATATAAAGTATAAGTCCATTTTAGGAACCATATATGATTAATCTCACTATAGATCGATTTATGTATATAAATTTTGCTAACCTTTTGAGACAGATGGAATGACCCGTCATTCTATCACATGATCTGCTAACACTTCACGAATAACAAATTCAACTTCATTTATTTAAGAGATGAAGTGGAAATTGTTAAAGGAATGAACAACAGTGAGGTTGTACCAACATAAAGTAAGTATTTACTCTAATTCAAATTCTTTAACTTTAGGGAAACGATCTTGAAAACCAAAAATGTTGTCCTAGTGATCTTCTATCTGATGAATCAGATGGTACCTTAGATCATCACAAATTTATGGCTTTGTGATTGCTGGCTTTTCCATAGCCATGATCTCTACCACTCTCCATCAGAACATGATGGTTAGATTTCTCTTCCATATCCATATTTTCACCTATGTGGAAACCCAGTGATTAGTTTATTTGGGTAATCGTTACATTTCATACATTAGTTTTTAAAGCCAAGTTTTGGTATTCCTTTTTACGATGTGGGTTTCTATTAAAGAAATTTTCGAATAGTAAACCATTTATAACCCCGACGAATTTCGAGGGCGAAATTCATTTTAAGGGGGGTAGAATGTAACAGCCTGAGATTTTATGAAAAATATTCTTTTTTATTTAACTAATGTCTTGTGTTGTACGCTTCACCAAAAGGATCTTGCACAACACGCATCTTTTACTTGCCTTGCATTACACGCAATCGCAACCTTCCTCGATAGCATGTGTAGTACGCAATACTGAGTTTCACGAAACAACGATATGCTATTAAAATATTATTAAAACTAGCCGTTATGAATAGTAATAACCAATTTTTAAATTTTAGAAATTTTAGCTCTCAAAATGGACATCATTTTTGGATTCGGAGTATCGAATTTAGCCTAAGGTGAAATTTTGGTACTTTTCGGATAAATTTCATATTCTGATGAATAGTGAAAATTACTAAATTATAATTAAAAACAACTTTTTTAATAGAAATAATTAATAGTGATAAATTATTAATTTGAGTGGTTTTAAAGTATATTTAGAATATATTTTTACAATTTAATACAATGTTGGTCATTGAATGTAATTTCACATTTAAACCAGACATAATCAAGTGTCAATCTTTTGATAGATATTGTTTCTTAAAAACACGCTATTTGTTTTAACAGCGGGATTTAATTATAAAATTAATTAATGAAACTTCTATGTTATGAATTTGATAAAATAGATTTCATTTTTGAATTTGAAATATGAAATATAGCTTAGGATGAAATTTTGGCATTGTTCTGAAAAACATCAATTTTTGATGAATAGTGAAACTACTAAGTGGTAGTTAAACAACTGAATTTTTCATAAAACTTAATTTTACCACTTCTGTGAATGGAATTTCAAAAATCCGAGAGACACAGTTGATGTCAGTAAGTAAAATGTGGTTCAATGAGATGAAAATAATTTTTGGTGAATAGTAACTTTTTACTTTTATTTACCACGGTTAAAAGTAAATAGGGTAATTAAGGGTAAGAATGATATTAATATTACCCTAACACATGTCCTAATTCTTTTGGACAAGTGTATCTCGTCCAAAAACAATCTTAAGTGTAAAATATTTTCATTTAGGCCCACTTGGATTAGATTAGGACATTTATTATTATTTAATTCAAAGAAGAGTTAAAAGAGTTAAAATCAACGTCTATTTACTAAAACATTTTTAATAT
The DNA here is from genome assembly GCA_963277665.1 of Viscum album. Lineage (NCBI taxonomy): Eukaryota > Viridiplantae > Streptophyta > Magnoliopsida > Santalales > Viscaceae > Viscum > Viscum album. The sequence goes on from OY728126.1 coordinate 1,029,965,369, forward strand.
AGGGTTTTACATAAGATAAATTCGATTGTAAATATTAATTAGAAAGCTAAAACGATTTCCTACATAATGGTATTTTATTTGTAATTTTTAGACATCATATAAGTTAATTTATGTATGACAAAAAGATGATGCAGTAATTATCTTATTAATGAAATATTGACATAATTGATATAATAAATACCAAAATAAATGTAATTTAAGACTTTTTATGAATTCCACTAATTTTCTAGGTTACTATGATATATTAGTGTTGATTTAATAAACTTGGTTCGAACATATAATTCTGTTATGACTTTCAAAAAAATCATATATCAAATAGTGTCAAAATTGACACAAAATAGTTTTTAAATCAAATATTATATTACTAATTGTTATTTTATTCCTAAAAATCTAAGGTTCGGACACATGACTTAGATAAGGATATATATATTAATAATAAACAATTTGGGGTTCGTTTGGCATGTTATAGTAAATGTATTAACAATATATTGTAAGAAAACAAAAAGACACGGTAAAAGTTAAATAATTTAACTTAGAGTTAAATCTAATTGATAAGGTTACAATAATACCCTAAACTTGTCTAAATCCTATTGGATGATAGGATTGAGACCCATCCCCACTTTATCTTCGAAATAAGACCCTTTGGAACCATTATAAACCGATTTTGACTTTAATATAAAATAATATTTTGAGATATTCCTAAGGTGCCCCTCTCCTCCCTTATAAAAGGGCACCTCCTCCCCCTCCTCCTCACACCAATTTGAGCACTCAAGCTTGGAAAAACCCTGCCAAAATCCCTTCTCCACTTCCCTAGTATCATCATAGAGGTCCCGGTCTTCTTCAAAGACCATACTTAGTTCTTTAATTGGAGGCTAAGAAAAGGCGCGTCAAAAAGAGGTAATATCCATTACCGATCTTTTTCAATTTCTTTCTTCTTAAACTTCTTCTTCTTTAGTTGTTTCATGATAAAGTAATAACATAATTATTTCTTATATACGGATATGTTATTATAAATATGAAACAACTCTAATTAACCTTCTATCCATCCTACGGAAAAAGGAAATCACCGTGCGTGCGTACGTACGGAATACCGTCTCCACGCCGTGGTGTAATCTATTTTCCACCACCACATTAATTGGATGGGTATAAAGGTGTAATGAGTAACTATATATGATTATTATAAAGTGATATTGATACTGAAATAGTATACATACACTTCAACACAATTCCACGACCATGGGAACGATATCATCGCTTGTGCGTACGTACGGACTACCGTCTCCACGACGCGATGAGATTCATTCTCAATGATTAACCATTCATGAATGATTATAAAGTATATATAATAAGTAATAATGCAATATATGACCTAATAATTATACTGTAATTATTTATATTTATATGTATGTCATCTACTTAATTCCATTCAATTCAATAAGGAAACGAAAACAGCGTTCATGCGGATGTACGGACTACCGTCTCCATGAACGGTGTATTTCTTTTCATTTACTGATTTATTATATATGTAGATTATGAATATATATATATATAAATCATTTTTTATATTCTGTAATTAAGTAATCATGATCTAAGTAATCATATTAATAATTACAAGTTAAAAACATGAACGACAAATGAGACGATTTTACCCAAAACGCTTCTTTAACATGGAATTTACAAAAGAAAGGGTAATATAAAGTCATAAGTGAACCATATATGATATCATAACAATGAATATGATTATTTAATAATTTAATTACATTATTTAAATCATTATACAGTAGGTTCGGACACTTACAAAGCAAATCGGACTTAAGGTAAGGGAAATATCACAATCTCATTTTTATCCGAGATTGTTTATTCTTAAGTATTTACTAAGGTGTATTTTATCATCCACATCCATGTTACTTCAATATATAATATTGTTTCCATACACTTAAAATAGTTTAAATCCAATTTTACCCTTCGGTAAGTTTTTAGTAAAAGATATGAAAGGAATCTTTTGTCGTTTTTCATACGAGGTACTTTTTGACTTTTCCGACAAAAGTACGGGAAGAATGTTTTTTTAACTTATACGGCATGAATGGATTTTTAAAACATTATTTCCAAGAAGCTTCCTTTACAAGTTTTCAAGTTTATTTTTAATCAACTTCTTTTAGTTTAGAATTTTATGACATTTTAAGAAAGGAAAAGTATTTTTGAAGTAGAAAGGATATTTTCCTCAAGAATGAAGTTCAAGTGTTTTATCAAAATTATTTTCCATCTAAGATAATAAAGGGTTCTGTTTTTATCCCTATTATTACATTGATTTGATTATGTTGTGATGGAATTATTTTTATGAATTCCTTTATCGTATATGAATTGTTTTATGATGTCATGATGTTTAAGATTCCCATTTTTGTTACATGTGTTATGCGATGATGTATGTTTTATGATTATGTGGCACACATAAGAAAGGATTCATTATAAGATGGGTGGGACCTATATATCCCTCCAATTCATTGGGTAAAGATTTTATATCTCATGAGATAGACAGGGCTGGAACGGTAGGTTATACCGGTTCAGTGAAACAGGACTGAAACGAGGGTTACTCGATTCAGAAAGGGACTTTGTCCACTAAGATAGTCTTGGCAATGAGTCTTGACTAACAAGAAATGATTCTCTATGATTATGTGTGAATGCCACAAAGTTTCATGTTTTAAGTTATGATTATTGTGATTACATTTCACTGCCATGATTTATCCCATGTTATGAAATTATGATCTCTTTTGCATGTTAAGATTTCCAAAAGTTATGTGCTTGTGTATACGATGTGATTGATATTTCTTTTGTTTACCCTTACTGAGAATTTGAGCTCACCCTTTTATGTTTTATTTTCCCCAGGATATAAAGAAAGGTTTTAGGTAAAAAAAGGAAGATCTTTATGGGAGATATTGAAGATCTTTCACCACGATTAGAAGATTATGTTCCGAGTTTCCAAAGACACTAAACTATTACGATCCTTATGTGTGTGTTTTGTTATGTACCAAGTATTCCTCAAAAGTAATGTAATGTCCATTTACGTCAAGCTTCGGGTCTCTACATATTTAGAGAGATAAATGGCTTAAAATGTTTGAGTAATAAAGAAGAGAGTGTTCTCTTTTATAAGTGAGGGGAGTGGCATAATCATAAATATTAGGAACATTAAAATATAATAAAATTTATTATCATGTCAAGTGGAACCAAATGGAAAAAAATACATGTTAGAACATTATAAAGAAAAAATAAATTCATCTAATAAAATTAATATGTGTTTAATTTGTCTTTTAAACCACTTATTTTGGATTAACACCCTCATTAACCTTTTTTAACCTTAATAGTGGCAACAAAGTTTTCTCTCTTCAAGGGTTACAAATTTACTTATAAAAATTAAAGTGTTTTAAAAATGGTACATTAATGAAAATTTATAAATTTCCCAGCCCAATTATCCTATTTAAATATTTTATTCGTATTTAAATCATTTAAAAGAAATCTTTAGTATCCTAAAATATAATTAGTCATTTTTTTGCACTATTCATTTAATTCGACTTCAAAGATGTTAATAAATCAATGTACTTATAATATAAATACATTTACCATTAATTATACTTTATAATTACCTATTAAATTATTTTAAGACCACAATTAATCAAAAATATTTTAATTTTATTATATTTAAAATCATTAACTTCATTTTCTCAATGCTTGCACAAACACTAAATCAATGTTGCGTAATCATTTAATGCAATTATATCATCACTAATATTTAAAAATAAATTAAAATTATAAAAAAATCTTTCTCTTCAAAATAATAATTTATATTCATTCAAAATGTTTTTTATCCCAATTTAAATATATAATATAAATTTAAAGTAGGAGAGTGACATTTTTGTCAATATCCCATACTTAAAATAATATAAAGGTTATAATGAAATTAAAGTGTTTATAAATTGAAAAAAACTAATATTGGGTTTTTTTGGTCTATAAAAACTGATAAAATAAAATATGGACAATTATTAAGTATATTTTTAGGCCTTATCGAATTGTTTTAACCACATTTTACTCGCTTTACCCTTACTGTAGTAACAACATTTTTTCTAAGATTATTATTCAGAATGACCAGACATTAAAGGACCTATTTACCAGATTTGAATCTCATGATTGAAGAAGTGGAATAAATTTTTCAATATTAAATATAGATAATTTTAATATAATTTTGTAAAATACAAAGAAAAATTATTTTTAGAAAAATGTGTTTTTAAGCCTAAAAATGAACTTATAGAAAAATTAAATATGATGATAATTTTTTATTATTTTATTATATTATATATAATTAAATTAGTTTTATTTTAATTTAATACCAATACTAAAACGTAATGGAGATTTTAGATTAATATATTTAAGGAATACAAATAACATTGTACAAAAAATGACATTTTCACTACTCACTAAAAAATCAATATTTTTTTAAAAAAATCTGAAAAAAAAATCATCCTAAGACTATTATGAAATGATGAATTAAAATTATAAATATATTTTCAAATAAAATTTTTGAATATTCAATAAATTTTTTATAATATCTATGAATAAGAAAAAAGTGTGTTTGAAGCATAAAATGACTTTATTCTCATTTCTTTTCTAACAATTAAAATTAAATAAATTTTAACTCTATCAATTGCATATATAATCTGCTTATTTAATTATAATAATTTATAAATATTTATTAATTAAATATATAAATATGAAAATATATTTTACACAAAAAATTGGTTTTATGAAAACTATCTCCTTTACCTTCAAAAGATTCTATCTTCATTTTCAAACAATTGATAATCAATACAGGATTCATTATTCATTTTATTAAAGGAAAAATTCATAAATATATTTCATAATATTTTATTCATATTAATACCCATAGAAACAATATCTAGGTTATATAATTCATATTTAAATAACAATATCGCAACAGTATATTGTGATTCACTTTAAGCTTCATTTTGTGTGTTAAGGAAGTTATTGAACATAGTGTTCTTTTAAACTAAATTCTCATGGTGTCACCCTATATTAATATAATAAAATTAAATTATATTAATCATAATAGTTTAATTTTATTATGGTGAATAGGATACTTTTTTAATGTAAATTTTTAGAAGAAAAATTTAATGAGTTAGAAATACTCATGTCAAGAACTTGAAATTTATCTTTTAAATCTCCTTAAAAATAGAGGCCTTAGGGTATCAAATTGAGACTAGAAGATTATGAAATTGAGACATCATTAATGGATGAAAAAAATATCATATTTGTTGGATGAAATTTTATAGAATAAATGCTTCATTAAGTGGTGGAAGTGATCCCCTTTTATAGGTGAAAAAATGAAAAAAAAAATTATACCCATTATTTTTCAATAATGAAATGACACTATTTATTAGTAAATCGATAGAAAAGTGTTGAATAACTAATTTCAAGGTGATATATGGTTGAGAATTAATATAAGACTCCTTTTAACAGATGTTTTTATATATTTTAATCCTTTTACCACTTGATTATTTACACTTTACAATTTTTGGTTTTTAACTTTGTAATTAGTTTTTTACCAAGTAATTTATTTTTTATTAAAAATATAAGGTAAACCATAATGAAAATTTTGGATGTTTTAAACTAAATTTTATATCCATATTATCATATTCAATTTATATATAATATAAAATTAACTTTTAAATTAAATCATTTAATATATAGGAAAAAGTTTTGTAGAAAAAATATTGTTCTTGTTGTTAAGTGTTATTAGTATTATATAACATTAATTTAAAATTAAATGAGTGATAAAATATTTTTGTACATAATAAAATATAATTTTACATAATTTATATAAAATATACCATTTTAATTTATCAGATAAAAAATACACAAAAATAATAAAATAATTATTTGAAAATATAAATTTCTCCATTATCATGGTCATTCAATTTAATCGTAATAAGAATACATTTCTTCCCAAAATTAAATTAACCTTATTATATTATTTGAAAATTCCTATATAAAATTTGAAATCCATTTCAATATATATTTTTTACAAGTCATGTGAACCATTGTAAAGACCTATAATTTCCATTAATTTTTTTAATTATATAGAAATTTTACGAGTCTTTGAAAATTGATTGCACGTGATTCTGAGGCCCGGTGTGACTAGAATGATTTTATGAAAATTCATTCTGGTACATTTAATAAACGTGCGAGTGGGTTTTTGTAACATTTAAACCAGTTCTCGGAATTGAAATCTAAGGACACCATTGAACTCGCAGTGACTATTTTCTCTTAAAGAGACCTTCACTTCAACCACAGTAGTTCGAGGGTGAAAGATAAATTTTGTGTTTTTAATGTAAATGAAAAATAAAATAATATTTTATTTTATTTTATTTCTAATAGAAACCACCCACATGAATGTTAAAGAGGTGGGGACCACCTAAATTAAAACCCTAATTTTGAATTCCTAAAGGTGGGGACCACTTGAACCCTCTTAATGGGAGAAACCCCTTGAACTCCCTCATTAATGAAGAGTTAACCCATGAACTTCCTCCAATTTTATTATGCCAACGTGGTACAATTAATTGTGCCGACCTAAATTAAATTATAGACTTAAATTAAATTATATCTCATCTTCTTTGAGTTGAGTTTTGGGTTGGAAAAAGATGTTCCTTGGTGGGAGAAAGTTCTCCAATGAATAACAACCTCCATCGAAGAGTGATTCTCCAATGAACTGAAGAACGAGCCTGGGTTCGGAAGCGTGTTGTGGAGGCGACAATTGTTGGCACTCTCTTCGCCTTCACTGTTTTCATCTCGCAACACAACAACAAACATTCGAGGTAGGTCTTGATGTTTTAAATACCTCTCATGCTCGTTCTTGATGTTCTTAGTGATTCAATAGTTGTGAACTACATGTTACCACTCTAACATGGGGGGTGCGGGCCAAAAAAAGATGGCCCGACCTCTCTGAAATTCCTTTGTGGTTTTTAATGAAATATTTGCGATGGAGGAAGATGACAACCGGATGTCGGATTCCGGTGAAGGCGCAGTGCGCGATCGTGCCGGATGGAGTGGACGGCTGGCCAGCCTTGGAAGACCGCCAAACTGCAGCTGTCCCGCCCCATCGCTACCGCCCCGCCGCACCATGGCTTCCCCGCTGCACCGCCACCAACTCTCCACCCTGCGACCGCCCTACCCCACTGCGCTACCCCGCTGCACCGGGACCGCCCCGCCGAACCATGGCCGCCCCACCGCACCGCAACCACCCCGCATCTCGGTCCGCACAACATAGGCCGAGCCAGACCCAGGGGGTCAGGCTAGACCCAGTGGGCCAGGTTTACCCAAACCGGGTTGGCCCAGGATGGGTCGGGTCGGGTCAGACCAGACCCGGACCAACTTCGACCCATATATGCTCTTTTGGAAATAACATTGGCATGAGGTGTCTGTTTGATGAACCGTCCGTGGTGCCAAAATACTTGGAGTGAGACAAACCATTTGGTTTACCCCACTTGAGTTTTGGATAATGTTGGGGTATGGTCGGGTTGGATTGAGCACAAATCCAACCGGGCCCTCGGGACTAAAATACTAACAACATACAGACCGAGCATCCGATTGACGCACCGTCTATTGCATTGATACCCCTCTTTAATGGTGGTTCTTTGGGATACTTCTTCATGGTACTTCATGGCAGTTGGAGTATCGACCAGTAGCTTGAGGAGAAAACTCTCCCGGAGACGATCAAGCTTAGTGTGTGTACCCTGTAGCTGGCTCTGACGATGTACTAATGATGTAATAGGATCCTGTATGGGTCTGAAGATGTACTGACAATGTACTAGGATCCTGTGTAGGTATGACAATGTACTGATGATGTACTAGGATCCTGTGTGGGTCTGATGATGTACTAGGATCATGTGTGGGTCTGACGATGTACTAACGGTGTACTAGGATCCTGTATGGGTTTGACGATGTACTGATGTTGTACATCAGATGTCAAGGTCCCAGTAGCTTGAGGAGTAGACTCTCCCGGAGATGAGAAAGCTTAGTGTGGGTACCCTATAGCTGGCTATGATGATGTACTAACGATGTAATAGGATCTTATATGGGTCTGATGATGTACTAACAATGTACTAGGATCCTATGTAGGTATGACAATGTAATGATGATGTACTAGGATCCTGTGTGGGTTTGATGATGTACTAGGATCATGTGTGGGTCTGACGATGTACTGACGGTGTACTAGGATCCTGTGTGGGTCTGACGATGTACTCTTTCTTTTCAGGATGCCTCTACGTAGACACCCAGCTAGGGTTCTAAGTATAGTATGCACTGATATCCCACTGAGCGACGAGGCCTCGGTGCAGGGCCCTCTTCCAATAGAGGCATCTGCGGAGGCACCAGCGGAACCATTACCCGTTGGGCCACCGAGGCCACCAGCCCCAGAAAAAGAGGGTTCATGCTGCTTTATCGCATATCACAATTTCCAGCGCCAGAGGCCATTGAGGTTCCGGGGCGAGACAGACCCACAGGCGGCTAAGGATTGGCTGGAGGCCGTGGTGAGAGTCTTCCAATTGGTAGGGACACCAGCTGATGTCAGGGTGATCCTTTCTGCCAGTCTTCTACAAGAAACAACATGCAGATGGTGGAACATGATGGTCCAGGTTCACGACGAGGTGAAACTTCTCTGGGAAGACTTTTAGAGCCTACTTGGGGAAGAGTATGTCTTAGTGACCCTTAACATAGTGCGCATTCAAGATCATCTTCATCTGCAACAGGGCTACATGACTATGGATCAGTACTCAATGAGATTCACCGAACTCTCATGCAACTCCGCTGATATGGTACGGGATCCATTCTTCAGGGCTCAGACCATTGAGCAGGGACTCAGACTGGAGATTAGGGCTTCTATGATCTCACTCATCATTCCAACACAGGTAGTGGTGTTAGTGAGAGCTCTCTTAGTGGAGAGTTTTATTATTGTAAAATCACTAGCAGTGAGACACACCACCAGTCATCACATAGAGGAGTCTTCTATAGATGGAAGCAGACAAGTGTCGTAGAGATCGAAGAGGACCAGACCTACAGGTGGACGACCGCATGACTCAGTATCAGTTGTGCAGAGTACCGGAGACAGAGCCAGTCATGCGAGGAACAGACAGTGTTTCACATGCGGTGGGAAAGGTCACATGGCTCGTGACTATCCAACCCGTTGTACGGATGATCAGCAGATGGTTGAGGGACGACCCAGGCAGAGATAGTGGTTCGACCGAGGTCCACAGGGAGTAGGCAGACAAGGTAGAGGAGCTGGATGTACAGCTAGCATTGGGATAAGATTCAAGATGTTACCGCCACCATCACCAGGTGGTCCGCCCCGACCACAAGGAGTAGGTGGACAAAGGCGAGCTCAGCTCCAGGCACCTGAGGCCTACAACCTTGGTGCTCTGGAGATGATAGAAAGTACGATCTATGTCTACTCCACCTTAGTTGAAGTACTTATAGACACAGGTTCCAGTCATTATTTTATTTCCACTACCCTCGTTCGGAGCTTGGAGATTCTGAAGAATCCGTTGGCTCGATCCTTACGGCTAGAGACTCCTATGGGATTGGATTCAATGATTACACATTGGTGTTGGTAGTGTGACCATACTATAGGAGGTGAGAGCTTCAGCTGGGATCTCTTAGTAGTGGCTTTGAGGCCTTACAATTTTATCTTAGGTATGAAATGGTTATCTACAATTCATGCTTAGATTGACTGTATTAGGAGAAATGTGTGGTGTGTCCGCATGGATAGGACCAGGTTTACATTCATCGGTGATAAAGGATCCCTTGTAGCACATGATGGACTTACTCGAAGGAGAGTGCATCCGATCACTCATCATTTGGCTATCCTTACCCTCAGATCAGTTGATGTGGAGAGTCTGAGTTATCCTATAGTGGTGGACCAGTATGAAGATGTATTTCCTAATGATGTTCTGGGTCTACCTCCTCATAGAGAGGTGGATTTTACATTGACTTGTACCCCAGGACAGCACCGATATCTACACAAGCGTATCATATGGCTCCCACGTAGTTTCGTGAGCTATGGGTATAGCTGGAGGACTTACAGGGGTATGGATTTATCCGGCCTAGTGTTTATCCTTGGGAAGCCCTGATTTTGTTCGCCAAGAAGGAATATGGGAGATTGAGACATTGTGTCGACTATCGGCGCCTAAACTAGGTAACCGTGAAGAACAATTACCCACTCTCGAGGATTAAAGACCTCTTTGATCTGCTGAAGGGAGCACGATGGTTCTCAAAGATATACCTCAGATCAAGGAATCACTAGCTCGGATTACAAGAGGAGGATGTGCAGAAGACGGCTTTCAGATATCGGTACGACCACTACGAGTTCTTCGTTATGCCATTCAACATGACTAATGCTCTAGAAGTGTCCATGGGACTCACGAACTGGATCTTTCATCCATACCTTGATCACTTTTTGGTGGTCTTCATTAATGACATTATGATTTACTCGACTACTAAGGAGAATCATGTCTATCATTTTCAGATAGTTCTGGACACACTCTGAGAGCATCAGCTTTATGGTAATCTCTCAAATTTCCAGTTCTGGATCTGAGAGGTTCACTTTCTGGGATACATCATCTCAGAGGCTATAATTGCAGTGGATCTAGAAAATATTGAGGCAGTGCTTTCTTGGGATCCACCCAGGAGTGTGATGGTGGTATGAAGTTTCTTGGGTTTAACAGGATAATACCAGAGGTTTGTGCCTGATTGATCCAGAGCTTTAACACCTTTATCAGCGTTGATGAAGAAGGGGAAACCATTCGAGCGGTTAGAGAGATCCCAGCAGAGTTTTCAGGAGCTCAGGTAGAGGCTGACCAGTTCCCCCATCTTGAGACTTCTAGATGAGGTCATAGTGTATGTGGTCTACTATGACACATTAGGAGTCAGAATCAGATGTGCCCTGATGCAAGAGAGTGCAGTGATCACATATAGTTCTCGACATCTGAGACAGCATGATCAGAACTAAGCTACATGTGACCTAGAGTAAGCAGTAGTGGTCTTCGCCATGATGAGGTGGCAACATTACTTGATGGGAGAACATTTTACAGTCTACCTAGATCACAAGAGTCTCAGGTATATCTTCTCAAAGAAGGACTTAAACCTGAGACAATAGTGTTGGCTTGAGTTCCTCCAAGACTATGACTTCGAGAGACTCTATACTCTTAGGAAGGGTAATGTTATAGTAGATACACTCAACAGGAGATCTAGTATACAGCTTCTAGGTGAGTGGACGGAGAAGCTGAATGCTTTACAGATATCCTTTTTCTATCGAGATGAAGTATCTTTTCTTAAGTCTCTTACAGTCACTCCCCCACTTCTTCATGAAGTCATGGAGGTGTAGCATGGGGACACTGACTGTGAGGTTCGACGTGCTCAGATATCCATAGGATAGGCACCTGATGGATTTTCTAAAGGTAGGGAGCATTCGATCCTTTTCAGAGGACGTACCATGGTTCCAGTGTCACTTCGGGAGGAAGTGTTGAGGGAGTTCCGCATGTCCCCTCAAGAGGTACATCCAAGAGTAGAAAACATGTACCAGTATCTCCAAAGATAGCACTGGTGGCCAGGAATGAAGAAAGCAGTAGTGGAGTTTGTCTCTCGGTGCCTCACTTGTCAGCAAGTGAAGGCAGAGTATCAGGTACCAGCAGGCTTAGTTCAGCCTTTAGAGGTCCCAAAGTGGAAGTGGGATGTGGTATCAGTGGACTTTATGACAGGACTCCCACGTACATCCAGGGGTCATGATTCTATCTGGGTGATCGTTGACCAACTCACCAAGTCATCCCACTTCCTACCGATCAGATAGTAAGGTTCAGTAGAGAGCTTGAGATGCCTCTATGTGTAGGAGATTGTGCGGCTACATGGATTACCCTCGATGATTGTCTCTGATCGTGATACACGATTCACTTCCCTACTATGGAAGGGGTTTTAGAAGGCTTTCAGAACACAGCTTCATTTGAGGACCGCCTTCCATCCTCAGAAGGATGGCCACATTGAGTAGACCATTCAGACCCTTGAGGACATGATACGTGCTTGTGTCCAAAACTTCGGTCGCAGATGGGAGTATCACTTTCCATTTGTGGAGTTTTCATACAACAACAGTTTTCACTCCCCCATTGGGATGACACATTTTGAGGCTTTGTACGGCTGACCTTTCAGATCGCCTTTGTGCTGGACTGACCTAGGGGATTCAGCACTAGTGGGACCAGAGATGGTACATGATACCATGGAGAATGTGCAGATCATCCAGGAGTAGATAAAGACTTCACAGAGCAGGAAAAATTCTTATACTGATATAAGATGGAGACCTATGGAGTTCGAGGATAGCGACCATGTCTTTCTATGGGTCTCACATCGATGAGGTTTGAGAAGATTTGTCCGGGGCGGTAAGTTATCTCTGAAGTTCATTGTACACTTCTAGGTCCTTAGTAGTGTTGTTAAGGTGGCTTACCGCCTAACACTTCCCCCTTAGTTGCACCGGGTGCATGACGTCTTCCACGTATCCCAGCTGAGGAGATACATGCATGACCTTTCTCATATCATCGACCACGACGAGCTCGATGTCGACGATGGGGCAACATTTACGGAGGTTCTAGTAGAGATTGAGGATCAACAAGAGCGGGTCCTTCATTGGTGGTCAATACCTCTAGTGCGCGTTCACTGGCAGCATGGGAACCTCTAGGAGAGCACATGGGAGTGGGAGGTTCAGATTCTTACTCAGCACCCCCCTTCTTTTCCTAGTTTCGTGTTATGGATTTCAGGGACGCAAAACCATGAGGTCAAGAGAATTTAATGACTCGAAATTTCTATGTTAATTTTTTTAATTATATGGGAATTTTACGAGTCTATGGAAATTGACGGCGCAGGATTCCAAGGCCCGGTGTGCCCGAAATTAATTTCTGAACTTTTTTCGGGTATTTTCAGTAAACGTGCGATCGGATTTTTGTAACTTTTAAACCATTGCTCGAAATTAAAATATGAGGACACCGTTGAACTCACAGTGCTAGTATTAGCTTAAGGAGACCTTCACATCAACCGTAGTAGTTTGAGGGGGAAAGATTCATTTTTTTATGGAAATGAAACATAAAATAAAATAAACTTTTATTTTATTTCTAATATAAACCTCCAACATGAATGTTAAATTGATGGGGACCACGTGAATTAAGAACCCCATTTAGAATTCCTATAGGTGGGGACCACCCGAACCCTTTTAATGGGAGAAACCCCTTGAACACCCTCATTAATGTAGAGTTAACCCATGGACTTCCTCCAATTTTATTTTGCCAACGTTGTACAATTAATTGTGCCAACAATTAATTGTGCCAACGTAAATTAAATTTTTAGACATAATTTTAATTATATCTCCTAATCTTTGAGGTGAGTTTTGGGTTTGCAAAATAAGTTCCTTGGTGGGAGAAAGTTCTCCAATGAAGAACAACCTCCATTGATGAGAGATTATCAGATGAACCAACGAACAAGCCCGAGTTTGGAAGCGTGTTTCGGAGGCAACGATCATTGGAACCCTCTTCGCCTTCATAGTTTTCATCTCAAAACATGAGAACAAACATTCAAGGTAGGGCTTGATGTTTTAAATACCTCTCATGATCGTTCTTGATGTTCTTCCTGATTTAATAGTTGTGAACCGCATGCTACCACTCTAACGCGGAGGGTGCAAGCCAAACAAACATGGCCTGACCTCTCCACAATCCCTTTGTGGTTTTTGATGAAATTTCTGTGATGGAGGAAGACGACAACAGGAGGTCGTCCATCAGCAAAGGTGCGGCGTGCGACCGCGCCGCGCTGAGAGGAGGGTTGGCCATTCGACCAGCCATGGCGGACCACCCCACCGTGGCCGCCCCATAGCATCGTGACCGTCCTGCCACACTGTGGTCACCCCTCCACACCATGGCGCCCCGTCACGCAACGTCTTCCCTACCGCACCACGGCCGCACCGCCGCACCGCGGCACCCCGCTGCACCGCTGCCGCCCCGCCGCACCGTGGCTGCCCTGTGGGCACCCCACCGCCCCACGGCCACCCCGTCGCACCGTCGTTGCCCCACCGCACCACGGACCGCTCGGTCGGGACGCCTATCATGGGCTAGGCTAGACCCAGCGTTCTGGGTGGGGTCGGGTCGGCCCGACCCGGCCGGACCGAACCTAGACCAGCTTCGACCCATATTCGCTCTTTTGGCCATAACATTCGCACCAAGGGTCCGTTTGACGAACCATTAGTGGCGCCAGAAACCTTGGAGTGAGACAAACCTTTTGTTATACCCCACTTGAGTTTTGGATAAAGTTGGGGTATAGTTGGGTTGGATCCACCACGAATCCAACCAGGCCCTCGGGACTCAAAGGCTAATAACTTACAGACCGGGCGTCTGATTGATGCACCATTTGTTGTGTTCAGACCCTTATTTCATGGCAGTCCTTTGGGATACTTATTCGTGGGACTTCTTGGTATTTGGAGTATCAGCTAGTAGCTTGAGGAGTAGACTCTATTGGAGATAAACAAGCTTAGTGCAGGTACCCTGTGTGGGTCTGATGGAGTACTAGGATCCTGTGTGGGTCTAACGATGTACTAGGATCCTGTGTGGGTCTGTAATTTGGGATCCTTCGTGGATATTCCTCTTAATAGAGTAAGATCATTCAGTAGTTACATATAATCATCTCCACTATTGTACCTAAGTAATACCTGGGGTGAGCTGAGTTCGTACTTGTGTGGTACTTCCCTTCATGGTAATACCTTGGTGGTATTCTTCTATGTGGTGTACATGTGTGGTACTTACCTTTTTGGTATTCCATCATTTGTGGAACATTTGAGCTTTGAGATTTTGGTTTGGACCCTGTGTTTCCTCATGATTTATATGGGTATACTTGATAACTTCGGTATATGTATGGGAATATACCTATGTAGGGTTATCAGTTGATTTCATGCTTTTTGGTTTATCCGTGGTGGATTTTGTGAGACCTTGAGGGTCATATGGTGCCTATTGAGTATCATTATACTCAAACCTACACGGGCTATACCTGCACCTTGTTGTGTTTGATGTAGATGATGGACAACACTGATCGAGGCTGAGGGTACCAGGACTAGACGGTGCTAGAGGTGGACCATACGGTGTGTCGATACGCAGAGGAGACGGGCAGACATGGAGTGCTGAGGAGGCGATCTGTACCTACCCTTCAGGTATGAACCTCATAGGATGACCCAATAGTTGTCTTACTCTTTCTTCAGTTGTATTGTATTTCGTTTGTACTTGTACCTTTACTGTTGGGCTTGTATTCCTGCCCCTCTTACTTTCAGCACTCTTTTTTCTATACAGTTTGCTTGTGTTCGTATATTGATGTGTGCTTGGTTGAGTGTGTTTACAATATATAAAGGCAATTCCTTCCTTGTTTTAGGGAATACGCCTTTCGGTGCTAGTCACCAGCCCCTGGACTATGGAAGGCGGGCTTGGGGTAGTCACGGCACGGGCCCCGGTGGACCGGTCGTGACAACTAATTTTTTTAATATAATAAAATGGACTAAAATATTTGTTATGTTTTGTAAATGTTAAACATGGGTTTTATAAATTAAAAATAGTGTTTTAAAATGATTTATTTTACATTATAAATAAATATATTTTTATTTAAAAAATCAATCATTTTTACCTCATTATTGTGTTATGATAATGTCATTAAAGTGATAGTATTAACAAAACAAGTATTTTTTTTTCTATTCACCTAAAAAATAAATAATTTAAAAAATATAAAAAATCCTATTGGATAATTTGGATATGTAGAATTAGAAAATTAACTCCATTTTTTAAAATTAAAATAATAAATTTTATATATTAATATTTTAAATGAAAATTCAACATATTTAAAGAAAAACTTATTTTATTGAAAATGCCATTTTAAAACATTATGTTTTCTTAATCATATTTAGTGTTCATTTTCTAATTGAATAAAACATTTTTTCTATTTACTAGAGGTTTAATTATCCTTAATTTTTTTTAATAATAAATATGTTGTCTCTCATTTTAGTTTGGTGTTTCTATTGGAGAAAGTTACCAAAAATAATATTAATTTATGATATATATATATTCTAGAATATCAAGGCATTACATCCCCCCTAAATAAATTATGTACTTTAAATTTTAATAATTATACATTAAAGAAAATAGTTAAATTATCTATAATAAACTCAAGATATATCTTCTAATGAGATATTCACCTCACTATTCATGGTTTGACTAGGAATATATTTATCCAAAATGTGTTTTTTTTTTGAATTTCTTAGGGATATACCTTCCATGGATACATTTAAATGATCCCTTTTTTAAAAAAAATACTACAACCAAAAAGGCACTGATAATTTCTTATCATATTAGAGTAAATGATCATATGAATATTAAAACTCAATCTTAATATGCTTCACCCAATGAAACCTTCATTTAAATATATGATAATTTTGGTTAAACTATGATATAATTTGACCAATCGATCACACCTTCAATTTAACCAACATAGTCTATTTTTATTTTCCTTTTAGGTCCTCTAACCTAAATCATCATCAAATTCCAAAATATTTAAATCCTTCATATATTTTTTGTAAATAGAATGTGATTAATCAATGAATATCCCCATGTGTATCTAGCTATATGTACAATATTTTCCTCACAAATCATGTTCCATAGTAAAGATTGTGTAGATATTGAACTAGACTTTTTGGGGTGATTATCTCTATGTGAATTTGTTCCATAGCCACTTCCACTTTCTAGTATCCAAATAAGGATGTAATTAATATGACAACCATACAATCTCTATTTTACCAAAATATCATGATATAATCCTATACTTATATGAACACATTATAATTATCAATTGTCTTTTCACTAATATTATCTTATCCAAATCCCCAAAATAACAATACTAATCCTAAAAAATAACTAAACTCTACTCTGATACCAACTGAGGTGCCTTATACCTACAATTTTGAGTTTGGTTCTAATTTGTTTTCATTAAACGCTATCTCTGAAATAAATTGAGATAAACATATCTTTAAATTACAAAATTAACATAATTTAAATGTTACAACTCACAAATAATCACATAATCCCAAGAATGGAAGGTTTAGAATAATTGAGGATCATCTATATAGGTAACATGTTTTATGATACTAATGATAATTTCTCTATAATAAAACTATACTAAACCCCTTTTATACTTCTTATATAGTATACATATTTTCATAACAAATAAAGTTAAATTATAAGAAATGGGTGTGCTCAGATGCCCAGTAAGGGTAAAACTCAATGGCATTTCATTAAGGATTAGATCATAGGCTGGTGAGGAAACATGATCATGGGAGAAATATATTATTAAAAAGAGAATATAACAATAATATTTGTCTATATGTGAAGATATAAGGATAATTCATCTAAAATTAATGAACATATACCATGTAAAAAGTGTTTGGAATCATGATAGATTAGACATGATTCAAGAAGAATATTTATAAGAACAACATTTTGACATAACATTGTGGTATAAACATAATCTTAGAAATCATAGTTTAGGGTGACCCACTAAGACATTCATCATGTTGTAATATTGGGTAATCACCCATGTAACTTATCGGGATTGGGATAATCATCTCATGTAACCTTGTTCTTGGTATAAACCTATCATGTACCCTTTGGATTGGAATAACCCACATGTGTACCCATTGGATTGGAATAACCCACATGTGTACACTTTGTCTTGGGATAATCCACCCATGTTCCCTTTCTCTTAGGATAATCCTCTTGTATACCCGTTTTTTGTGGCATTTCTCTCATCTACCCTTTATATTGGGATAACCCTCTCATATACCCTTTTGAGCTAATGAGACATAAAATTTACAAATGCAATGAAGGGTGATATATGACCCCACAAATCATTCATTAATACATATGTGTTCCACTTTAAAAAAATCATCCATAACATCAATAATAACTCATGGAAAAAATTGTGTTTGTAACATTTCAAGATGGTATCAGCAAAATTGAACTAAAGAATATGAATGGTTGATACCCAACATTTTATCACCCAAAATAGTATTTCATAATAATAATTAGAGAGTGATTCATAAAAACTGATTTCCAAGTAAATATATATTTTAGAGATAAAATGAAAAATGATAGTGAAATCATAAATGATTTTTTATAAAAGGATTTTATTATTGGAATAGAAGATGAAGTTATGGTCACTTTGAAAATTTATTTTCATAATGGTCACATTTAATATATTAAATAGAATGCATTTTAAAAATTAATATTGTGAAATTTTCATTGAAAATATATAAATATTTGATAAAGTTTAAGTTAAAACACATTGAAATATTTTAAATATAAAAATAACATTCTATAATGTATCCTGGAAAAATATAATGTAAAAAGATTAAGTGATGACATCATGAAAATTTCTTCTTCTTTAATAATGGATCCTTTAAAGTGAATACAATGTTTCAAAATGGTTAAGTGAAATTTTTTTGAAAACCTTTACTGTTAAGAATAATATTCAACAATATATATTTAAAACTTCATAAATATTATCAAATATTAATTTTCAATGTAAGATAAAACATTTTATTTTTAAAGGATTGAAATCCTTTTTTAATATTTTGAAATACCATTGTTGCAAACCCAAAACATAAAAAGTGTAACAAAACATCCTTATGAAATGTTGTAATGTAAAATAGTAACATCACATGAGTAAACAAATATTTTTATTTCGAACTAATAAAACATTTTTTTGGAATAATTAACATGGAAATGGAGGAAAAGAAACTTTTAAATTATATGAGATTTTATTCTTTAAAATGTCACACCTTTATGAGAAATAATATTGGAGTTAAAAAAATCAATTTACCCATATAGAAAAGAATAAAGATATTATTAAATAGTAAATATATGAATTTATCAAACTTATATTAATTATTTTCATGGAATGATATTTTAACTCAATGGAAATAAATTTGAGTTAGCAAAATCTATAAGAAATTTCATAATTCATGAATCAAGAAACATTTTGAAAGGGTAATGTGTGGTAAAAATTTAAATCGCATGTAATAAAATATAAAATTACACACAATAAAATGAAAGAGAATAACGTGACCAACTTATATGAAATAATTTCAAGAATAATAATCACAACTCAATTAATGGGAATTGAGTTAAAAAACACTTATTGTAATGGTAACATATGAATAAAAGGGATACCAAGAAATAGACATTAAAATATCATGAAATGAAAAGTATTAATTATACTTGAATTAAATGAGGAAGTGTTTCATAACCCCCCCCCCCCCAAAGGTACCCCTCCTCAGTTGATAATGTGGTAAGGTAGATAATGATGCTCGGGGAATGACTCCAATATACCATGGGTATGCGATAAATGTTTAGGGTATATCATACACAAAATTGGGATGAATTACCCTATAACATTTTAGAAATGATAGATAATAGTGAAACACCCAATAAATAATTCTCATAAAAAAAGTAAAGATACAACCCAATACATGTATTTAATGTTATTCAAATGAAATAACTATAGAGGAAACTGAAAGTTGAAAAATAAGAGTCTTAGATAGAAACCTAAAATCCCAAACAACTCCTAGAAAAATCCATGACTCAGTATTGATGTATATCATGATCACCAATTATATATTTTGGTCTATAAAAATATTTTACCAATATAATAGATGAGCATAATAGCTATAGTCAGTAGGATCCTCCCTGGAGCCTCTCATGCAAAAGATATAGAAATAATACTAAAGCCTAGTGAATAATATGTGGAGCTAACTCATCACCCATTTAGGTATGCTAACTTTGCATCATCACCAGGGATCACTCACCAAGTATAAAAAACAATTGATCATATGAAATAATATGAAAATAATATACCCTGCTAAAATTTTCCCAATGGTTTTCTTATCTGGCTCAATATTTTATATCTTGATCCATCTCTCTCAAAAATTTCTCCAACTTGAAGATACATGGGATAATGTATCAAAACATGCATCTCATTCATAATCTCATCTCATCATCATGCACCATGGACCCTGATCATCAAATCATCTCATCATCTTATTCCACATCTCTACACTGTAACCAAGTAGTTTCTGGGAGCCACTACTACCTGTATGTCGAGTATTATACCCCAAGCCATCACAGCCCATATATGATATACCTATAATAATCCTTATGATACTATATCCATAGATCAATATTTGTGAATTAACTTCATTACATTACATATTTATACACACATATATATTGGAAGGTAACCATTGTGAATACCATAACATAATACTACCAAGTAAATATAGTGAGGCTAGAGGGGTAGTCATTAATCTGTTCCTCACCAACCAAGATATTGGATAAAACACCCTCCAAGAGTCCATTGGGTGTCAGTTACCCCATTTATAAGGGTAGGGTAGTGTATGAAATAACATAAAATAGTGTATATATATATATCTTATATCCACATTATGGGAATTAACCTAGTATTAGGATCAACTGTAGTTATTATCACTCAGACACCTAGATACCACCGCTAATAAATTATATCCTACTAGAACATAATCATTTTAAAGGAAATTTAAATTGTTTCATTATGTTAAAAAAATAATGTTTTAATAATTAACTCATGATCCATTAATTAACATTATTCCATTTCACATTACATTAATAACAAACTGAATTTCATGATCTCTAGATATAATCCAACTGATTCCATGGTTCCTCGAGATTATCATCTTTTCAGCATTCCATGAAACACCAAACCCATGGGTCAAAAAATTTATTATTCAATATCATTCCATAATTATAGGTACTCTAGGACTCATCCAAAGTTACCATAAAATATATTCTTAGACCAAGTAGAGCCAACTGCCTCACATGGTGGGTAAAGGAATGAAAAAATATGAAACATGACTATCTTGACTATAAAAAGATTCATTAAGAACAAATCATCCCATACTCTATCATACAAATATAAAATACATTTAATATGTTGCATTTGGAAAAAATAAAATTTGAGATGAATTTCCAAGATAGATTAATAGAATGGAATGATCGACATAAAAATACATTTAATACCCCTATTAACTCCTCACCTGTTTCCCCTTTCAAAATGTTCAAGATCCATGAAGTTTAGAGGATATTTAGGAAATTTAAAAAAATGCCCGACCAACACCATGACATCAATATATCCCATCCATGTCCATGGTGGATCATGAGATTTCCAACCGAAAATGTCATCCCCTATGGTGTTTTACACAAACCCAAGAAATTTTCCCCTTCCACAGATTCCAAAAAGGCATAACAAGCCATTTTTAATTTTTCTATTTCATATACGAGAAGAACCATGGTTCCATTATCAGTGGCATGCCCTCACTATTCGTTTCCATTTATTTTATTTCCGAAAAGAACTAACCATACCTAAAATATACTATAAAATGGAATGAAAACAATTTTTAATGGTTGTAGTGTACCCAAAACCACTCGACCAACCACAAAGAACCAAAAAAACACACCACTATTCCCACCCCCAGGGTGTGGTGACCTCCAGAAAGTCCTAAGGCCCTCTATAAGCATATGATACACTTCTAAAATCCATCTTGAATCAACAAAGCCTTGGGAAAACACCAAGGAAATTCTAGCATGGTCATAACCATTACATTATATACATCTTAAATAGTTATAATCCCATAGAATTAATACCAATCTTAGAGATACGAAAAAGGAATGGGGTCTTCCATGTAGCAACCTTGTGATATACCTCTCAAAAATCTATCCATCAAAGAAGCACAAACATCTCACTTAGAGAAACAAGGTTAAAATTTTAGAAATATTGAAAACCAACTCCCAAACACTATCCTATGAGAGATACATCTAAATCAAGAGAAATTATATAAAAAAGGAATTTAATAAGATAAAATCATCTTATAAACCATATAGAGGTCAAAACACCCAAAGCTTAAGTATAGAAGAAGAACTAAGAATAAAACAAATTAGGATATTGATCATGTATCTACAACTAAAGTTTCTATATTCTCTCATATACACCACTATGTCTCCATAAGACATGTACCAAGTTAATAAAACACTATCGTAACACCCTATACTAGTAGTATTAAATCTCCACGAGACACTCGTCACAGGTCATGTCATTATCAAAATCTATGTCACCCCAATCAATGATATGGGAGTCCTCATTAATATAACTAAGAATCTATAACACATGAAAGAAATCATTAATATTACTCATCAATGGGGATGTTCTATCTGATATTTAAAGGATCCAAAGTGAGGCAACACCTCTAAAGGCTCAAAAAATGGGGAGAAAGCTTACTCCCATGACAAGACCTTGAATTTTCATGATGATGATTCCCCTTAGAGAACACCAAACCATCAACATAAAACTCCATAGGTCTCCTATTATGATAATAATAGGAATTATGATGAACCTTCACTATTTTTATTATCTTGTGAATTACCCAAACCATATCTATCTTCATTTTCATTGGTTTTAGCTCAAGAATTGATGAATCACTAACCCCAATCCAGCACAATGGAGAATATAAAGGTCATCTATAAAAATATTCAAACAATATCATACTAATTATAGAGTGAAAACTATTATTATAATAAAACTTGACCAAAGTTATAATCCTCATCCACAAACCTCCAAAATACTGGACATAAGCACATAACATGTCTATAAGATTCAGGATAGTCTGCTCTATCTAACCATATTTCTATGGATGGAAAGAATTTTTATGGAACAACTGAGATCAAAAATAATACTAGAGACCTTTCTACACCCTCTAGAGAAAATAGGGATCGTGATCTGAGATAATTTCAATCGAGACTTTGTGGAGTATCAAAACCTTCTCCAGGAACATCCTCAACAAAAAATCCACTGATCTTGACTCTTTTTTCACTAAGAATTGGTATGATTTCATAAAATAGTCAATTGTTTCCCATATAGAATCATAGAATATTTGATATTGAGTTAAAATGTTATTTAAGTTCAACAAGATGTCTTCCCACTTCCACTAATGAACAACTAAGAGAAGAATTAAACCACCAGGAACACGATGTTCAGCCTTCGTAATCTGCAAGACCGAAGAGTGAGACACAAACTATGCAATTAAGTGGTTTAACCTAGGCCCCCAAAACTGACCTATCAAATCATGGTATATATTTTTCACACCAAGGTATACCTATAAGGATTATATTTGGAATTCAAGGAGAACTAAATCCTTTATAACTAAATGAATAAAAATTATTCCCAAAAACAATACTGGATCTTGATTATCCTCCAACCATTCATTAGGAGTGTCACTAAAAATAACATAATATCTACATAACTCCTCCTAAAAATCCCCCAAATGGGAATATTCTACCTATTTCACAAAATATGATTGCACTGTCATCTGAAAAAGGAATCCTCTACCACAAACATCTCTTATATCAATATGAAATATGGGGAGTTCTTCCATCACTCTCTAAGAATATCCAAGTTCATGCAAGGCATCACTATGTGTCTTATTTATTAGTGAATCAGCTACAAGATTTCCCATTCCCATGGTATATGAAATCTCAAATTCATACTCCTATAATAACTTCATTCGTTATCATTTATTATAAGTTCAGGTCATGTTGGGAGAAGGAACACCGTAGGCTCTTGTGGTCAGTGAAAACTACCAATCACTCGCTGCTAAGGAAATATCACCAAAAATTCATGGAAAACATGACTTCTAACAAATCAATATCAATTGTGTTATAGTTATACTCATGGTGGAATAACTATTGAGAATCATAAGGAAGAACTATTCTATGATAAGTCAATACATGTCCCAATCAAAGACACTAAGAGTCACACAATAACATAAATTGAACTCCTTCCACTAGAAAATGAAGGATTAGAGTGCTGACCAAATTTTTTTTAGGGTACTCAAAAGCCTCTTGAAACTGGTCAATTCACAAGAATTCCTAATCCTTTCTATTCAAGTATTTCATAGTAGTCAGAATCGTAGATATTAGGGGTAAAAACCTCCTATAATCACTTGTAATACTGAGGAAATGTTCCACCAATGTAACAGTCTTGGGTGCTTCCTAGAAAAAATCACTTCAATTTTTAAGGGATATACAAATAATCCATGCTGGGACACAAAATGAACCTTAAATAGAACTCCATGAATCCAAAACTTACAATTAGATATGTTCCTGAATAGATACTAATGATAAAGATCTTCCAAAACTACCCCAAGATGCTCTTTATGGGTTTCCTCATATGCGAAGTACACCAGGATATAGTCGATGAAAACCACCATGAAGTAATCCTGGAAATCTATAAACACTATTATCATTAATATCATGAACACTAATGTATCATTTTTCACACCAAACAGAATCACAAAGAACTCATAATTACCATAACAATATTAGGAAGTAGCCTTTTGTATATATTAATCCTTTACCAACATCTGATGATATACTGATCGCATATCAATCTTCAAGAACAAACTAGATCCTTTCAAATGATGGAATAAATCATCAATTCATATAAAGGGATAATGGTTCTTAACTGTCACCTAATTCAAGTTACATTAATCGATGCAAATACATTAATTATCATTGTCCTTCATTAAGAATAAAACTAGCGCACTCTAATGTGACATGCATGACCAAACAAAATATCCCTGCAAAAGATCCTCAATCTATACCAACAGCTCTCACAACTCATAAGGATCCATGCTATATAAAGACATCAAGATCATAGAAGCACCTAGTTGTAGCAATGTCCAAAACTTGATCTCCTGTCATGGGGTTAATTCCACAACCTCCTCTTGAAATGCATCAGGGTACTCTTCCATGAACTTAAGAAACACCTTCAGCTAAACCTTTGATGAAATCAGCATCAGCATGTCCATCAAGGAATATAATGATGGTACACACCTTTGATGGATATGAGGGTCTCTCTCACCAATGAACATATAAGAATCTTTGTTAGAATCATAGAACATGTTCTTATACCTGAATTAATCCATGATCTCCTATACTAAATATAGAAATTATATGGTGAGGATTTTTTTGTATGTGTATAAGAAAAAAACATAGGAAGTCTCCCTAATAGCATTTCCACCACAACACTAGCTCATAGTCTCTACATAATTCATACAGATAAGATCAACCTCTAACCGGTATAATAAATGTCGCAGGAACTATAATCATATCAACTTCATGTACCAAAACATATACTAGGTAAGGTGATATAAAGGATTGAATACCTCTTCAATTAAACAATGTCTACTTACAAGTTGAAAATATGAAAAGGTAACCTCAAACATTGTATGGATTTCATAGTGTTGGAAAATTTAAGCCATGCATTTAACCACGACCTGATCCACAACCTCTCTGGCCTTATGAAGACCACCTTCATTTCCAAACTCTACTCTCTATGGATGAGTACGATAATAGATCTATCCAATACATGCCCTGTCTCCACTCTGCAAATCAAAAGTTGGAGCCCCCTACTTCTACTCCCTTAATTGAAACTACCTCAATGACCAAACCTAATGTGGAACACTTCTGTATACTACCTTCTTAAAATGGTCAGGTCCTATCACTTTTAATGACTACATTCTCCACAATAAATACATTTTTATGATTTGTTGGTAGGGACTTGAGATTTTAAACCCACAAAGAAACAATATAATGAGGGTAGGATCCTACCCCCGTATGATTGAAAGGTATTTTTATAACTACTAGAAACCTTGACCAAAAAAATCTTCTATGTGGATAATCCTGATAACTCCCCTTTTGTGATGATCTAGTCCTATAAAACATACTCTAATTGAAGTATTATCTCACCAACAACTCGATATATATCGATAGCATAAAATGGTTTACCTAATGATGGATATATGGGAAAAAATGCTTCCTGAAATGCCTCAACCAAGCCTCCTTGTTTGGAAATAGGTCTGAAGAATATTGGAGAAGGTTCCTAAAATAGATCCCAAACTCTTGTAAATTTGGACTCCCTTGTTGGAGGGTAAGTAGATCTTTGTGACTATATTACATTATGGACAAAGAAATAATCTAAACCCAAAATTGATCTCAAACATTCGCCCTTGAGATAGCCAAATCCTTTCAATCCTTTAGGAATAAGAATAACCAATACCTAGATTCTCCATGAAGCTCATTCCTGCCAATGAAACTCAGTTATCCCTCTAAGAATGGATTGAACTGAAGTCTATTTCCACCCACTCCAACAATTCATCTCTCACTGAGTCTAAGACAAATTCCTCAAACCTATATAAATTGTGCGTATGAAACTCACTAAGTGTATTAAAATTTTCATAATCATCCATCTCAACTCCAGGGATATTTTTTGGAACATCCTTCTAAACATATTCAAGATAAACCTGATGATGACTTTACCGTAGAGCTATCATAGTAAAATAAAAAAAATTAAGGACTCATAGACCTAGAATATGAAATAATTAAGATTAATTGATTTTTTATTTATTTATCTTCCAACCAAATCCCGTGGTCTAAAAATTTCAAATAAATATGAAAAGAAAACTTATGGAGAATTATTTCCTATATCTATACTCAGAAACAGGTATCACGTATCTTAGTAGGCTCACTGAAATTAATGTTTCATGCATCAGATAATGGGGGACCTAAATACCTATGACTTATTTAGTCTCCCCTATTTACCTCACTTACTAAGTTCAAATGACATGGTTTCCCTGCCAACCCATGGAGTCCTCACATGTACCTACCTCCAAACTCTATCCAATCCCTTAACCTAAACCTTTGATACCACTATATCGTGACCCCCTACCCCCCCCCCCCTAAAGGTACCCCTCATGGGATGGTAATGAGAGAAGGGAAATAATGAAACCTAAATACCACCTCTAATAGGCCTCAATTTATTGACACGCACTGAGGGTATATCATACACCCAAATGGGAGGCATTTACCTCTATGATTTGAGAAATGAGTGACAAGATAGAAACATCCAACAAATCTTGATCATAAAAAAGTAGATAGATCCTGATGAATTTATGTAATGTTATAAAAACTGAACAAATATAAATGAAACTATAAGTGTGAAATGAAAATTCATCACCTGTGACCTTGATGCCAAAATTGATCCTAAAAAACTTCATGAGTTAGTAATGTACAGTTTAACCACCAGACAACTCCTGCTATCCTAAAAAATAATTGAAAAATACATAGTTTGAACATAATAGGAATACTCACTTGGATCCTCCATGTATCCTCTTTTAAAAAACATAAATAAATCATAGTAAAGACTAGTGAACTACAAGTAAAGATAACTTATTACCTAATCAAGTATTCTATATTCCCTAATTCACCATGGATCACCCAAAAAGTATAATATACAAGTGATTATATAATATAATATCAAAATAAGGTACGACACTACCACATCCCAACTAGTTTTCCACTCTTCCCCAACATAACATGTCCTAAGCTATCTCTATCTCAATGTAAGTCAGCCCAAAGACACATGGGATACTATATCATATCATGCATCTCATGCATCAAAAAGTATCAATAACACATACCATGAACCTCATGCATCACATCATTTAATCATCTCATGCCACATCTATAAATAGTAACTGAGTAGTTTCTAAGAGCCACCAAAACTCGTATATTGAGTATTATACCTCAATCCATCACAACCATACATGACATACCTATAATAATCTTTATGATACTATAATTGGATATACATGAGTGTAATGTAACCATAATCCATTTCATCAATCTATACATATATTGGTAATGTAATTACCATTTATAACATCACATAATACTACACTGAGTATAGAGAGAGGACAAAGGGGCTAGTCATTCATCTATTCCACTCCAACCTAGATGTTAGTGAATAAACCTCCCATAGTCCACTGGATGTCAGTATCTCTATAAAAAGGTTGGGTTCATTTATGAAATCACATAACATACAATATATAGATATATCGCAACGTCACCCAAGTAATTATCCTTGTTTTAGGCTCAACTATAACTATAATTACTCGGACACACTACCACCACTACAAATTACTAGATATCCTATATGCATTGAATCATTTCAAAAAGAATTTCAATTATTTCCTTATGATTAATATTTTTCATTAAATTAATTAACTCATGATCCATTAATTGAAATTATTGTATTTCACTTCACAATAATAAAAAACTGAATTTTATTCCTTCAAGGTGTAATCCAACCGATTCCACAGTTCCTCAATATTATCATCTATTTAAAATTATTTAAAGAACCAACCCCATGGGATAAAAAATTTAGTATTCATTAACATTCCATAATTATATGTACTTTAGAAATCAACATATGTTTCGATAAAATGTATGTATAGGCCGATCAAATCCAATCACCTCAAGAAGAAGGGAAAGGAATACAAAAACAAGAAACCTATGAAATTTTACTTTAAATAATTTCATTAGAAAAAAATATCCCGAATTTATACAAAAAAACATGAAATCCCATCTTTAACCCATTCTAGTAGTATAGTTCCCATCCACAACACCACCATGAATCCGTTTTCCCATCACCGACACCAATTGCTACCAAAAACCCAGTCCTCCCTACCCATGTCTCGACAAAACATAAACCATCCCAGACTCACATAAAATCACATAGTAAGTCTCAAATCCATAGAAAAATACAAGGAAATAGTGAATCAAAAAAATTAGTAGGGAATCTAGTCCCTAAAAACAATTCATCCAACCCCAATAATAAAATGGACTCGCTCAACCCCAAATATTTATCTTTATCATACAATGGATTCTTTAGTGTCTTTAATTAATAGATTAATTTTTCACTAGTAATAACCATAGATATCCCAATGAATAGAGTATTATAAACTATAAAAGCTCTGAATTATTAAAACATGATTCATTTATAGATTTTAGTTACCTTAAACTATAAGGAATGATATTTTAATTAAATATTCCCTTATTATTTCATCAACAAACACTTCCATCATCCCATTATTTAGCAAAAAAAATATTAATAAATTTCTATTATTTAACCTTTTACAATAGAGTAGACAAGATAATCTAATTCATAAACAAGAATTATAACCAAAGAATTAATATATATAGTACACTATCTAATAAAATATGAGGAAAACTATTCTCATAGTGGAAACACAAGCAATCACTACAACTAAAACCAATGATAATACCTTAATATAGTTTATTCTTAATTAAGGTTAATTCCACAATCATAAAAGGAGTTAAATATTGATAAATTTACAAATTCATATATAATAATAGGAGAATAAATGGATCCCATACCTTGATTTAGAATACCTACATTCTTAATATAAGAATAGATGATCGAGGTTTAACCACCAGCAGAAAAAAACACCTCCAAGTCAAAGGATGACTACATGGAACCTATAATTCTCAAAACACACTCAAAAATACCAAAAACCATTCCACTTATTGGTGTGTTCTTCCCAGAAATTGAGAATCTTATAAAAATGATAAAAATAGAAGAAGGGATAATACCTCAAACCAAGGCCATTTTATTCTCTATAAACTAGGGATTATAAACTCTAGAAGTAGATCAAGGGTCACCAAAGAGAGATAGAAAAAAAATACCCATTAATAATTCCTTTGATGGAACCTATATAGGAGAAATCACTCGATCAAGCCCTAGTTATTTTGGATCACATGGATATCAAAGGAATTCAAGAGAAGCTGCACGTATAAGTTAATATAGGGTAAAAACTAACTTTAAATTCATTTTAAACCCCTATTCATTGTTCATGCATTTCGCCTTTCGAAACGGTAATGACCCATGAAGATCTGAGGATTTTTCAGCTATTTAAATATAATCACTATCATTTCCATGGCTTCCACCAAGGCCTGGGCATGGTCGTGGTGGGTTTTTAGCCTTCCAACCCAACACAATATCCCCTACTGTGTGCTTACCAAAACCCAATATTTCCCCCCTTTATAAAACATAAAAACTGGTTTAACATTCTATTTCTAGGTTGAGAGTATCGTACTAGAAGTGCCTCATGGAATCACACCACTCTTGGATACTTCCCTTACTTTTGATTCCTACATGAACTCACTAGTATCAAAACATGATATAAATTTCTTGAAAAGTATTTTTGACTTTCGTGGTGAACCTAGAACCACATGTCCATCCACCATGTACCTCAAATTCTCACCACCACACCCACAACCAAGGTGTGGTAACCTCTAGAGAGGCCCATGGCTCTCTAAAATCCTACAGAGAACCTCTAATATCCCTATAAACTCTAGTGGGCCTCATGAATACACAAATGAAATATCAATAAGGTCTATACCATTACAAAGTATGAATGAATAAAAATTAATTATTTTTATTATGAATATAATATCATGAGGTAAAGTCAAGAGGGTCTTATGTGGTGGATCCTAAGGGAATCCTTATGAACAATAAGCATATAATCTAGTGGACAATATCCCATATTTTAATAAGTAATCATTACCTCATATTGAACACCTTTGTAAGCAACAATATCATCTACCTAATTTCCCTATTAAAAGGCATGAAGAATCATACTATTCTAGTCAAGCATGATCATATAGGATCTGATGATATTTTTTATACTCTAATCGATAGGGGAGTGACCTATCAAGAAGTTGACCACCAATGTTGAATCCAATTCAACCTCATAAATAACAATTTCATTGTATTTTTAAAGAGAAATCCCCATCAACATAGCGAGAGCCTCACCAAGGATGGAATTCCCTCTTCTATATAATTCCATGAAATGCAGAATTACTGACTCATGGTGGTCCCAGATCAGATCCCCCCACCCACCCACACATGGAATCATGGAGATAGGACATATCCATGTTGATATTGAGTCCTCATATAGGTTCATTCCAATTGACACAACAACAATAGGTTTCCCTACTCACCTTCATATCATAATATATGGACGGAGGAATGTGGTTTCTTATATTAGACAGAATGGGAACCTTACATAGCCATCTAATATCAATGGTTAGGGAGTAGTTTTTTTTAGTCTCATCATAGTAACTCTCGATCCATGATGTCTGACATCATTCCATATATCGTACATTTTTTAGCATCTATCCACAAAAAGGATTTTACACACCTAAAAAAATTAGGTTTACTTTATCCCTAAAAAATAAATGCAGTGAGGAAGTTTATGACAAAGGAGTACTATATGTGCCCCCAATAAGACCTGTAATGGATAAAAATATGTATCATTCCCAATTCTCATAAACAAAAAAATGCATAACCTTATCCATGTTTATTGTATCAAGGAAAAATAATTTTGAGGTAAGGTGTAAACATCTTATTTGTACCTTACTATCAATTGGTAGCGCCTCATGTCATATATTCCGAACCAACAAATTAAGCTTAACTAGAATTTCCTTGTATCAAATATTATTAACCTAATGTTTTTTATGAAAATCATTAATACCCAAGAGGTTGATTGTGGGATTTAGAATTTTCTATAATCAACCATGTCAAGAAGACTATTTTTTAATTGATTTTAATGAGTTTTATTCATGGATCCAAAAACACCTAACAGTTACCTCATTCGAGATGTTTTAGGAACACGATTTCCAATGGTAGGCGGTTAATGGTAAATGGTTCTAAAATACTTAGGTACTCACATTGGTAATGTGGATGAGAGTTAGGTCTCATCAAACCATTTTTTTTAAATTATCTCTTACTCTGAGACACTCTTAAATATTTTATACATATTCAAGAATCCTTCATTAAATCATAAGTAGGACTCTGGTCACCCTGGAATTAACAAAAAAAATATCATGTATGGACTTTAAAATCATATGTATGTATTTGAGGTTCTTCATTGGAAGAGGCATCTGTATGTATCTGATGTTATCCATTGATGGTATCCTTTGGTGAATATATTGGATATTCTATGGTCGTTTGTTATCAAGATGTTGGTTTTAAGCCATGCATTGAGGCACTATATAACTTATCATCGTCTAGGGAGACAAGAGTTGTTTTGATGTAGGGATCGAATCCATGAAATGATCTTCCTACAAATCCTTGTGAAAAGAATCAAAACTAATGTATTTAGGTTCCACATAAAATAACACAAGATAACATTTAAGTTCATGTTACAACAGCCAATATATAATATTTAACATCACGAGACAAGGACATCTAAAAGAAAGATTCCCTAACAAATATTAGGTATGTGAATTATACAGAAGTAGCCTAGGAAACATAGAGGGGATGTGGGTTTCCAAGTTGGATATGACCCTTCTAGGAATTTGGACTAAATAAAATTTGGTTGAATTTGGGACTTTTTTTTAAACCTCATGGGGGATTCCTATTTATCCCATTTGGATGGTAATCAAAGCCCATGTAGTTAGATTGTGTTGGGGATTACCCCAATGGAGGATACCCATTGAGGATTTTCCTCAAGGTGGATAATGTCCCATTGAGATTCACACATGTATTTTGGGATCCATCCCTATGGAGTCCCTATGAATGATGGGGAGAGAAATATACAAAAAATTATTTTATGCTGAGACATGAATCTGATCATGAGAATGTCATTATTGTTAATAACCTCAAATCCAACTTGATTCATGCTCGATGTGAGAAAAAAGTGAAAGTAAAAGATATGAAAAACAACCTGATCTCCTCTGTATACTGGTGGATGAGTCTAAGGATATGGGAGAGAGAAAGTGCATTGATGTTCCTATCACTTATTTTATTTTCAAAACCAAGAAAAGTTCGTGGGAGATAGAAAGGGCGATGATTCATGTACCCTCTCTTTTTTCACATCTAGGTGGAATGAAGATAGGAGGGATGTGGCCTCCATCAAGAAGGACTAGGGGTCAATCCAGAAGGAATTCCCCCCTCTCAATTCCATATAATAGATAAAGATAATTTACTAGCCCACATCAGAGGGAAGATAATCATCCCACCTCACCATCTAAAATGGTAGGCCACTAGTATTTGAGACAAAAAGGGGAGGACATAGCTCTATCCCTCATGTATGATAGATTTCAAGGGGATAAAAATCCCTAGACCTCATGTCTAAGACTTGTAGGTTCTTAGAAATTCCCCAAATGTTGGGGCCCTCATTACCATAGGAATGTATAATTGAAAACAGTCTATGGATCCCACTGATAGGGGAGGATAAATTAAAGACCTAAATTACCATGGGAATGTATAATTGATTGGACGTTATTATGTTCCCTATACTATTATCACACATATATGGAGGATTTGGGAGAGGTCTTTTCATAGAACCTCTTATAAGAGGAACCAAAGGGGAAGATATTCTATACCATTGGTGGCATAAAAAAGGGAACAAATAATTCTCACATAGGTATGCCCTGGCCGAGAAGAAGTGGGATCAGGGAGGTGAAGGATGGGTGAGTAAGAGGGGTCTCTCACAGGTTAGTCTTAGGTGAAATAGAAAGGTATCACATATTTTAAGGCCTAGGTGGACTAGAATTTTTTTTCATAGGGTAAGAATGTACAATATTGGGAAGACTTCTGAAGGATGGAAAACCTAGGAAGCAACACTTGGGAGAGACTTTGTTATAGGATCCAATGGTTTTCTTAGGTTTCCCTATATGGGTATCTCCTAGGTACCAAGTTTGGGATGAGACCTTCATGTTAGTTCTTGTCAATTAGTTGGGAGTGGTTCCCCACATTGGTTTTTTTATTTCACACACTAAAGGGACTTTGACCTAGTAAAACTTCTTAATTGAATTTTTTTCTCTTAACCTATTTATTTATTGATGTAATTTCCATTTAAAATTTCCATCCCTATGTGACAAAAAAGTGTTTCAACAAATCCCCACCCCCCTATAGATTGGATCTACTTAGAATAATAAAGTATGGCCTTGAGGTAAATGGATGAAAATTACATAAGGTTCATGCAGGTTATCCACACAGGTGGTCTATATAAGAATTTGACTTAGCTATTCTGTGGAGATTGGTTGCAAATGTCAACGACATCTATAAATAGGGTCGATGGCCCAATGATTTTCTCCACTTATTTTACCACGATTTATCTCTGATAATTCAAGTAATTGATTATACCTTTAAATAATCCTCTCATCAAATCACATAATATAGCTACTTAAGAGACCAACCTATATGGGATCACTTGGGCAAGTGGCATGCACAAGATCACTTGGGTGGGTAGAATGTGCAAGGTCACTTGGGGGATTGGACTATATAAAATCACTTCCTTTTCCAAAATTTAATAATTTTTCAGAAATTAATGAAAACATAAATGTCTCCCTATAGGTTTCCAATAGAATATCTGATGATTTCCCTTCAACAAGTTGTTAACCATGTTTCAGATATTTTTAAAATTGTTAGACTATATTCCTATAATTTGTGTCGTTCCACCCTTTCATACATAGAGAATCATTTGAAGAATTAGCAAAATGAGTAACCTTGGAGTGACTCTAACTTTGAATAATAATAGTATTCTAAAATATATCCTCATCATAAATCCTATGAATTATTTCTTGTAGTCCTAGTTCATTGAATACACCAATTTCCCCACCACTAACATATCCTACAAAGGGCGTATTTATCAAGGAATAGATCATATGGAATGCATCATGCACCACATCTTGTGTGCCCTGGAATTGAAACCTCACACCAAAGAATCAAAATCCCACTACCAAGATTTAATATTCCATGCATCTAAGATGGATGAATCACAAGACTGGAAGGATGACTTGGAATTTTTCTCTAGAGGGGAAGTCAAGCCGAATGGGTGTGGACATACTAGGTGCACCAAACCTATGAAGAATTTAACACATTTCTATGAAATGTTGTCATTTATGAGGAGGTTTTGCAGATGTAGAGGTATTTTTACAATAATCAAAACATTATCCCCTTGTTTTTGAGCTGATGGAGTGCTATGAAAAATACTTTCCATCTCGTGCATGGAAAATTAATCATTATCTTGTAGAAGGTATATAGGATATTCAGAGATCCTATCCATAAGGAGATGTATTATGAGTTTATTTCACTTAAGGTGATGTGGGATGATGTTTAAGGGGTGTTGGATTTGTCCCATTAGTTATTCATGTTTTCTCAGAAGCCATAGAAGGTCCCCCACATAATGATAGATATCCATTCAGAGGAAAGGATTAATGTCTTACAAGATCCATAAGGAAAAAGTCCTACCTATAAAATCCTAATGAAATTCACTTCATTAGGGAACCGTAACATCCCTAATAGATTATGTCCCACATTAGAGAAAGTTCATCATGACTAATGGGGCTATAAGTTCAAGCCATAGGTTCCTCCAAGGACCCATTTGGTTGACTTTCTCTTAATGTTTTTGTGCACCTACCTTCTGTTGGTTTGTGAATATAATGGTGTTGTGAGGCTAGGTAAATTTTTCATAGTGGTCTAATTACCATAAGGGAACCACATAGGGCATGCTACCCATATTTTGGAAAATATATGCATGTGTTTACTACATGTGTACATTGAGAAGACCCCATATCAGATTTCAGTTCCATTTCATGTGTTTTGGGGTGTATTATAGCATAATTATGATCTTATTCCTTGTTAAGTAGAATTTATGTTTCTAAAGGATGGTTCTACCCATTTTTTCAAGTTGTTTCTAGTATCTAGACTATATCTTTGAATTATAGAGAATCCTTCAATAATATGAACACATTAGTGGAGTTCAATTTCTTCCCATATGGTGATCTACCTACTGGAACATTTTTCAACAATGGAAAAGGTAATGATGAATTTAGGTGGTATATTATTTCATTCTAAGATAGTGTACTATTATCCTGTATTGACATCGAGATCATATGTGAGGCCTAATATCTATATCAATTATCCTATAGTTAATGTGTCTGCAACAACCAAATTTATCTCCCCATAATTTTTTTGGTTTTGATAAACATCTTATAGTGGCTCATAAAAATTGGATCTTGATTGATTTAGAGGTATCCCAAGAATCAATCAACCTACCTCCTTTAGTCACATCATTCAGGCTTGAATCTAGGAATGAAAGTGCTTGGATTTCGTCCTACCCCAAGGGGCATTGAGAACCAACATCCCTCGATTCAAGGCCATAATGACTGTTGGGCATGGAATTTTTAGTGGGAAGGATCATATAGAGGGTGATGATGTTTAATATCATATGTCTTCAAATTGGTATCGATCACAAGCTATAGAGTAGTTCAGGTCTAAAAATACCACATTTATTAGGCCGAGGCAGTCTAGTCATCACTGTCAGGTGGAGACCTAAGACCCGGTTGTCCAGTCTTCTGTTAGAGTAGAGATACCTCAAAGGGATTCAAAGTCAAAATATGGTAGGTATTCCTCTCATCTATCCACATAAACATTGGATTATGTGTGAACTTCATTATTCCAAGCTTGGAAGGTTGTGATCTAAGACATCAGAGATCTATGGAAAATTCTCTAGGATGGAATACGTATCCTAGAGCTTGAGGATGTTCGATCTCCCTCTTATCTCAACCCCAATGATGATTTTTCTAAGTTGGGGGTGTATATTCTAGATTCGTAGATATTAATATACAAAAACAATGATCAGGACTCAGTTAAAAAGTAGGTAATTGACATGCTATCTTGAGATACTATCGAGGGAATATCCAACAGATCTGATAAAAAATGGGATGACTTCATCAATATTAGAGAGATATATTTCCCTTTTTCCCTTATCCTTTCCCTCCATAATCATCTATAATTAATTTTTAGGGGATTTATCTAAATATTGGTAGAACAATAATGGGTGGAAATTGTCTCTCTTGAGTTTCCAAAATATAGACTGATAGTCACCCCTATCAATGTGGTGGTTGAGTCTCTTAAATCCTAGGAACTATCCCCAGTTTCGAGGATGATGTAGGAGGAGATGGTATGAGGGTATTCTCATTTTCCATCTCAAGTTACCATAACTAATAGGATAGATAACGACCCCTCACCATATTAGGGGAATAAATTAAAATAGGGAAAAGAAGTTGTTTTAGTGTATGCACTGTAGTAAGTATTTTTTCTGTCATTTAATATTATAACTCACTAAACATAACTATTTGACCATGATTTCCTTTTACAAGATTTTCATCAATCTCCCCCCTTAATGTATATATCACATATCCTTCAAGGATCGAGGGGGATATTTTGGATGAGTAACATACTTTTGTTAGTGAATTTTTCCCTTGGATAGAGGAATTACTACGAGATGAACATGTGCTAACCCTTGTTATTGTAGAGAGGGAGGAGGTTCCAACTAATTTCATGTGTGCATAATAAGGTGTTATGTTCCTGTCAATGACCTTTTTCTAAATAATATTCCAGATCCATCACCCATACCAGAAGACCCTACAGTACCCTTCACCTACCTTGACACCATTATAAAAGTGGTTGATAGGGATCTTGGGCGATTTGATGAAGGTGCCAACACTGATCCAAAACTTTCCAATAATCCAATAGATGGAATCAAAATTGTATCAAATTTGGGTTATAATCCATGTGTATCAGATACCCTTACTAGTGAGGATGTTGCGATATGTGAGGTATTATTTATTAAACTAAAGAAACTTGAGGAAATTTTGAAAAAAATTAATATTCCCACCTCTATAGGGGGGTTTTGATACATTGATATGGAATTGGATGGATATGAGTTTTCTCTTTCTTGAACTTTCAAACAACGTCAATCTCCTCACATTTTATTTCTTTCATATGAGACTAACTTGGGTAGCTTTATCCAAACAAACATTTCAAAGGAAATTCATGGCCACAGAATCCAATTACATCATGCTTTCATTGTTGAGGGAACACTAGCTGAGGACCATGGACTAAGGGATTATTGAGATTCCTCTATCTTGGTTACTTGGAAAACTCAAGAGGATTTTCCTTATCAGGAGGTCTCTACTCAAATAATCAAGAAGTGGGATGTTAGGGAGGTGTCAATACTAGAATTTGATCCATAATAGGTAAGGTTTGTTAAGTTATTTGGTTGTTTTACTTCCTTTATTGTCAGTTAACATCCTGATGTTAATGTCGGGTTTTATCTACTATCTAGTGACATCATCTTCAGTGGTCAATATTGATATGGGAGCTTCCATTCCAATTCATCCAAAACATGTAGGCAAATCAGATAATATTTTTTAGGGATAAGATAAGGGTGCATCACCAATTTCATTAATCTCGAAATACATCTCTCCCTTGGAATTATGTTCCATGTTAGACTTTGAGACACAATATTCCTTTCTCACCACACACTATATTATCTATCAATGCATCTAGAAGATAATTTTAAAGATGCCTCTAAAATATATTCCTTCACGACCTCGTCGATTCCCAACCTAGTTTTACATTTTAGGGTAAAGTGGGTTTGATTACAACATGATCCACCCAGCTATGAAGTCAATAATTTGGAAACGGTTGGATGATTGAAGGTTTCAGTAGGCTAAGGTGCGGTTATTATGCCAATTTGATTATCATGGATGTTGTGTCCCAAGAGAAACTTATCCATGAAAAAGTTATAGATGGGTATCATTGCTTCCTTAATGATAAATCATTCTAAATGGTATGCCTTTAAGAAGAACTAAATTCCACAAAGAAAAATATTTTTTAAATACACCATTCCTTGAAGAGGGACTCAACATAAGTTAATGATTTTATTGATATGGAGAAGGAGAAACACCATCACTTTGAAGAGGTCATTGTCACACAATTGGATGGGTTTTGGAAAGTTTTAGAGAGGGATAGAGCCATAGTCTAACAGATCACGGCCTATATCAAGGAACACCTATAAAATTTTGTGGATAGATTCTAGCACGTGGAAGTTCCTCTCCATTATAACACATGAATGAAAAGGATTATTTTTTCCCTTGATCATATTTTTCCATGTTCATATCCTTAATGTAATCATAATAACTCATTTTATTGAATTCCAATACGATAATGTGCTATAATTACAATGATAATGATGAGAGAAATCTAATTGTTTCATAATTATTTTAACCTAGTGAGTATAGTTTGACTATTTATAGGGTTATATGAGACATCTTATGAACTTTGTGTATTTTGGTTTATCACCCTAATTTTTTCCTAAGTCAAAATTAAAATGACATAGTTTTCATGACTTGGGTTTTTCATAGTCCTCCCTTTGTAGGTATTTAACCAAACAATTTTTAAACCATTTTATTTTGATTGCTCAATTTGTTTCCTAAACCATGTTGAGTGAATTTTTACTGAGCTAAGACTCAAATTTTAACTAAGTTACCCTTTTCTAGGATTCAACCTCATGAGTACTATCTATTTTTTTCGGTAGTTTGGATTCCTTCAAGATGGACTAATTCAACATGTGTTTTTGATCGAATAACGTTGACCAAGTGTTTTGGAATGAAGACCCAATCAGGGCTTGCTGGAAAAGAATATTCTGATATTTTTTAGATACTAGAATAGTTGTAACACCTGAGAATTTTATGAGAAATATTTTGTTTTTATATAAATCATCAAAGTAATCTTTCACTACACACAACACTAGTTTGGCTTTCTTTACACGAAATCGCTACCTTCCTCGATAGCTTGCGTCGTACGCAATACCGAGTTTCACTAAACAACGATATACTATTAAAATATTATTAAAACTAGCCGTTATGAATAGTAATAACCACTTTTTGAAATTTTATAAATTTTATTTTTCAAAATGGACTTCATTTTTGGATTCGGAATATCGAAATTAGCCTAGGGTGAAATTTTGGTATTTTCCTAAAAACTTTCAATTTTTGATGAATAGTGAAACCACTAAGTGGTAGTTAAAAAACTGAATTTTTCATAAAACTTAATTTTACCGCTTCTGTGAGTGGAATTTCAAAAATTCGAGAGACACGATTGATGTCAGTAAGTAAAATGTGGTTCAATGAGATGAAAATAATTTTTGGTGAATAATAACTTTTTACTTTTATTTACCACGGTTAAAAGTAAATAGGGTAATTAAGGGTAAAAATGATATTATTATTACCCTAACACATGTCTAAATTCTATTGGATAAGTGTAATTCGACCAAAAACAACCTTAGGAATAAAATATGACCATTTAGGCCCACTTGGATTAGATTAGGACATGTATTATTAATTTATTTAAAAAAGGGTTAAAATAGTTAAAATCCAAGTTTAATAAGAAAATCATTTTTAATATAGGGTTATACATAAGATAAATTAGACTATAAATATTCATTATAAATATAAAAATATTTACTACATAATGATAGTTTATTTTTAATTTTTATACTTTAAATAAGTTAATTTATTTATGACACAAAGATGATGCAGTAATTATCTTATTAATGAAATATTGACATAATTGATGTTATAAATAACCAAATAAATGTTATTTGAGACTTTTTATGAATTAAACTAATTTTATAGGTTAATATGATATGTTATTATTGATTTAATTAACTTTATTTGAACTAATGATTCTGTTATGATTTTCACAAAAATAAATTACTAAATAGTGTCAAAATTGACATTAAATAGTTTTTAAAACAAATATTATATTATTAATTGTTATTTTATTCCTAAAAATATAAGGTTCGGCCAAATGACTTATATAAGGTTATATATATTAATAATAAACAACTTGGGGTTCTTTTGGATTGTTATATTGAGTTTATTAACCTTATATTATAAGAACACAAGAAGACACGGTAAAAGTAAAATTATTTAACTTAATGATAAATCTAAATGATAAGGTTAGAATTGGAACCTAAACTTGTCTAAATTATATTGGATGAGAGGATTTAGACCCATCCCTACCTTAGCTTCGAAATAAATCAATTTGGAGCTATTTAAAACCGAAGTTGATTTTATAATAAAATAATATTTTTAGTTTTTCCAAAGGAGCACATCTCCTCCCTTATAAAAGGGAACCTCCTCCCCCTCTTCCTAACACCACTTTGAGCCTTAAATCTCGGCCAACCCCTGTCAATTTCTCATCTACACTTCCCTAAAAACATCCTAGAGGTCCTGGTATTCTTCAAAGTCCAATTTTGGTGCCCTAAAAGGAGGTCTCAAAGAAGCACTTCAAATAAGAGGTAATGTCCGTTACTGATTCTTTCATCTTTATTTCTTCTTCCACTTCTTCTGATTTAGATTTTTCATTATGAAGTAATAACATCAGTATCACTCATATACTGATATGTTATTATAAGTATTAAACAAACCTATTTAACCATCTATCCATCCTATAGAAAATGAAATCACCGCGCGTGAGTACGTACGGAATACCGTCTCCACGCCATGGTGTAATCTATTTTCCACACCACCTTAATTGGATGGGTATAATTGTGTAAATAATAACTATATATGACTATTGTAAAGTGATATTGATTCTGAAATAGTATACATACACTCCAATACAATTCCACGATCATGGGAACGATATCATCGCTCGTGCGTACATACGGAATACCGTCTCCACGATGTGATGCGACTCGTTCTACATGATTTTCATTGAATAATGATTACATAAATGAATTGAGTGAATAAATATGATATATATTACAGTAATACCATTCTGGAAATGAGATATCTATAAACTAAAAAGAAAAATAAGAATTTATTCGACAAGACACGCATAAGAACAAAAAGTAATAAACACCCGAATAACAAGTAGTAATGAAATATTACTAATAAGAAGCTAAGAATATGACCATATATGATATCATAAAAATTAATATTATTCTGTAATAAGTAAATAACATTTTTTAAATCATTATACAGGAGTTTCGGACACTTACGAAGCAAATCGGACCTAAGGTAAGGGAAAATCTCGCAATCTCAATTTTTATCCGAGATTGTTTATACTTCAGAATTTACTGGGGAATATTTATCATCCACATCCATGTTTCCTCAATATGTAATATTTATATCCTTCTACAGTAGTTTATCTCCAATTTTACCCTCTGGGGAGTTTTTAGTAAAATATATGAAAGGAATCTTTTGTCGTTTTTCATACGAGGTACTTTTTGACTCTTCTGACAAAAGTACGAGAAGAATGTTTTTTTTAACTTATACGGAATGAATGGATTTTTAAAAAATTATTTCCAGGACGCTTCCTTTACAAGTTTTCATGTTTATTTTTAATAAACTTATTTTATTTTAAAATTTTATGACATGTTAAGAAAGGAAAAATGTTTTTGAAGTAGGAAGGATATTTTCCTCAAGAATAGAGTTCAAGTGTTTTATCAAAATTATTTTCCATATAAGATAATAAAGGGTTCTGTTTCTATCCATATTATTACATTGATTTGATTATGTTGTGATGGAATTATATTTATGAATTCCTTTATCTTATATGAATTGTTTTATGATGTCATGATGTTTAAGATTCCCATTTTTATTACATGGGTTATGCTATGGTGTATGGTTTATGATTTTGTGGCACACATAAGAATGATATCATTATGAGATTGGTGGGACCTAGATCTCCCTCCAATGAATTGGGTAATGATTTTATATCTCATGAGATAGACATGGATGGAACGGCAGGTTAAACCGGTTCAGTGAAACAGGACTAAAATGAGGAGTGAACTCGGTTCAGAAATGGACTTTGTCCATTAAGATAGTCTTGGAAATGAACCTTGAATAATAAGAAATTATCCTCTATGATTATTTTTGTATGACACAAAGTTTCATGTTTTAAGTTATGATTATTGGGATTACATTTCACTACTATGATTTATCCCATGTTATGAAATTATGATTTCTTTTGCAGGTTAAGATTTCCAAAAGTTATGTTCTTATGTATATGATGTGACTGATATTTGTTTTGTTTAACCTTACTAAGCAGTTGAGCTCACCCTTTTGTATGTTTTCTTTCCCCAAGTCAGGAAGAAGTTTATTAAGTAAGATATGCCAAAAGGGACTATAGATATGATGAAATAAATGGGATACAGTGTAGATGCTTTATGAACCAGTTGTTTATGTTTCCCAGTTTTTAAAGACACTATACCTATACGGTCCATTCCTGGTTTTGTTATATGTTGTAATAAGTGTGCTTCAATTCTGAAGTAATAACAATGTATGTAAAGTATGGGTCGTTATAGTTGGTATTAGAGGAAATGTATAGTCAACCTTTGGAAACTAGGATGTGAAAGCGTTAGTAAGAACACTAAGGATAAGTCTAAGCATAGAACAAAATCTTAGTGTTTTAGAAATGGCCATGAATAACCTAGGATAAGAACTTAAGTGTGAAATTTTATTCTTGATTATGTGGATTTACTATTATAATTAGTGTTTCTCATACTATTCTTCTTGGTTTTAGTCAATGGATGGAACCCGAAGGAACCGTGTTAATGCGGAATGCGACGAGCAATGCAATGATTGTCCCCCTGAGCAACCAAACGTTATGGGAGCTAGAATGAAAAATCTTTTAGCCATACTCACACAGCTTTCTCAAGCTATGAATCATGCAGGACTTCCAAACGAGCAAAGGAAGGAGCAACATTCTGTTGAATCCTTCATGAGGCAGCGTCCACCTTCATTCAGCGGGTCTACTGATCCATTAGTTGTTGAACAATGGATTAGTACTACTGAAAAGATATTTTTAGTTCTTCAATGTTCTAAACATGATAAAGTCATCTTAGCAGTGTATCGTTTGGAAGGTGATGCTGATCAATGGTGGAATCTTATTAAGAATACGAGGCAAAGGGATGAAATTGAGTCCATGGAATGGGACGAGTTCAAGAACTTATATTTAAATAAGTACTTCCCTCGTATTCTCCGAACAAAGATGGAGAAAGAGTTTCTTGAACTAAAGAAAAAGGATGATGAATCTGTTGGTACCTATGAAGAAAATTTTACAAGACTTGCAAGGTACGCTTCTTGTATTATTATCCAACCTGAGAGTAAGATCGGTCAATTCTTTAGTGGCTTAAAACCAAGTCTTCGAAGGGGGTTAGCCATAAGGGACTTCAATAGCTAAGAGGAAATTATTCAATGTTCTCTCAAAGTTGAGATGGAGATTGGAGTAACCCATCAGTCATATGGGTTTGATAAGAAGAGGAAAATGGAATTCAAAGGAAAATCTAAAGAGCACACTGAAAAGAATA
Organism: Viscum album; assembly: GCA_963277665.1. NCBI lineage: Eukaryota > Viridiplantae > Streptophyta > Magnoliopsida > Santalales > Viscaceae > Viscum > Viscum album. Next base: position 1,030,009,668 of record OY728126.1, read on the forward strand.
TGAGCTTTCCCTTATGCTCAAAGTGTGGAAAGAAACATGGAGGGAGTTGTCTTAAAGGGACAAGTAAATGTTTCAAATGTGGAAAGGAAGGTCATAGGGCATTTGAATGCCACAATGATGGGAAGAAGATATTTAATGACGCAAACAATGGAAGGGATACACAGAATGAACCTACAACACTTCAATGTTTTAAGTGAAAGGAATGGGGAATTATTCCAATAAATGCCCAAATCCAAGGGTTGATGATGATGGTCGACGTCAAAAAACTCTTAAAGATAAAGACAAAGGAAAGTCACATGAAATTTCTATCAGTGATGTGGAGTGCGATAAAGATGTGGTGAAAGGTACACTTACCAACCACTCTAAAGTATAAAATGTTTTACTTGATTCTGGATCCACCCACTCCTTTATTTCTGAATAATTTTCTAAGGATATTACCGTATTACCTCAACAATTAGACGTTGAGTTATCTGTGTCAACCCCTAATGGAACAATAGTAGCATCAAAAGTTTATAATTCTTCTCCAATCGAAGTTTGTGGGAAAGTGCTTCCTGCAAATCTTGTGATCCTTCCTGTAGTGGAATTTGATGTGATTCTTGGAATGTATTGGCTTTCTTTATATGGAGCTCATATCAATTGCCAAAGAAGGGAATTCACATTTCATATTCCAGATCAATCTATGATCGTCTATCAATGCATGGATGAACATAACCTTCCAGTGGAAATTTCTTCCATCTTATGGGTCTTGATTCCACTAAATGAAGGTTATTTATCTCAAATGGTTGGTGAGAAACTAACGATTAAGAATATACCCATTGTACGAGAGTTTGATGATGTCTTTCCGGATGAATTACTGGGTCTTCCATCAAATCGTGAAGTTTAGTATTCAATAGAACTCGTACCAGGTGATTTGCCTATTTCAAATACATCTTATAGAAGGGCCCCAATTGAGTTGCAGGAATTGAAGAAGAAACTCTAAGAGAATCTTGATAAGGGGTTCATATGCCCTAGCGCGTCACCTTGGGGAGAACCTGTTCTATTTGTTAAGAAGAAAGATGGATCAATGAGACTCTGCATTGATTATCGAGAACTTAACAAGATCACTATCAAGAACAAATATCATCTCCCACGCATTGATGACTTATTTGACCAACTACGCGGAGCTCAATACTTTTCCAAGATTGATCTTCGTTTAGGGTATCATCAATTAAGGGTCAAAAGGGAGGATATACCAAAGACGGCTTTCAATACAAGGTATGGACACTATGAATTTATAGTGATGCCATTTGGTCTTACTAATGCCCCTGCTATCTTCATGGATCTGATGAATAGAGTCTTTAGAGACTATCTTGATCAGTTTTTGGTAGTCTTTATAGACGATATTCTTGTCTATTCAAAGAGAAAGGAATACCATGAAGATCACTTGATAATTATATTGAAGACCCTAAGAAAAGAGAAGCTTTATTCCAAATTTACCAAGTGTGAATTTTGGCATCAAAAAGATTCATTTTTGGCTCACATAATCTCAAAAGAGGGGATATCTGTGGATCCAGCAAAAACAGAGGTTATCGAAAGATGGTCGAGACCAACAACAGTGGATGAGATCCAAAGTTTTCTTGGTTTGGCTGGATATTATCGACGTTTTGTGAAAGATTTTTCACGATTATCTAATCCACTCACCAAGTTGACTTGGAAAGGAGTTAAGTTTGTTTAGACGGAGGAATGTGAAGAGAATTTCAAGGAGTTGAAAAGAAGGTTATCCAGTTCACTTGTGCTCACACTGCCTTGTAGTGGAGAAAGGGTTGTGATCTATAGTGATGCATCCAAGAAGGGTTTGGGGTGTGTTCTTATGAAAAATGATATGGTGATAGCTTTGGCCTCACGACAGTTGAAAATACATGAGCAAAATTACCCAACTCGTGATTTGGAGTTAGCTGTGGTAATCTTTGCATTAAAGATCTTTATGGAGAAAGGAGTGACATTTATACTGATCATAAAAGTTTAAAGTATATTTTCACACAAAAGGAGCTGAATATGCGCCAAAGAAGATGGTTGGAGCTGATTAAGGATTACGACTGCTCAATCCATTACCACCCTGGGAAAGCAAACAAGGTGGCAGATGCATTAAGTCGACAAGACCATGCCAGTTTATCCATGATGAGGATCACAAAAGATCCAATATTTATGGATTTACAAAGGATGAGTCTTGGAATTATAATGAAAGGGGAAAATCGTATCTTTCTCAAATGAATGTTCAATCATCTATTCATGTGAAGATTAAAGAGGCACAGAAAGAAGATGTAGAGTTACAAAAGAAGGTGAGAAATGTTCCTGAATTCAACCTTGATTGTGATGGGATAATAAAGTTCAGGAATCAGGTTTGTGTTCTTCCTATCCCCGAATTAAAGAAGGAGCTACTGGATGAGGCTCATAGTTCTTCATTCTCTATTCATCCTGGAAGCACGAAGATGTATAGGGACCTGAAAGAGTACTTCTGGTGGGATGGCATGAAAAGAGATGTTGCTGAATATGTCTCTCGATGCTTGGTTTGTTAGCAAGTTAAAGCTGAGAGACATAAGTCTAAGGGGATGTTACAACCATTACCCATACCCGAATGGAAATGGGAAAACATCACTATGGACTTTGTCACCGGACTTCCTAAAACATCCAAAGGCAATAATGCTATCTGGGCCATAGTTGATCGTCTTACAAAGTCTGCACACTTCATCGCTATTAGAGATGATTTCTCTCTGGATCAGCTTGCCAGGATATATGTGAAGGAAGTGGTAAGATTGCATGGAGTACCACTTTCTATTATATCTTATCGGGATCCGAGGTTTGCCTCAATGTTCTGGAGAAGTCTTCAGCATACTCTGGATACAGAGTTGAGTTTCAGCACTGCTTATCATCCTCAGACAGACGGTCAGTCTGAGAGAACAATTCAAACTCTATAAGATATATTGATAGCTTGATCTATGGATTTCAAAGGTGGTTGTGATCAACACCTACCTTTGGTGGAATTTTCTTATAATAATAGCTTTCACTCCAGTATTGAAATGGCTCCTTATGAAGCTCTCTATGGAAAGAAATGCAGGACTCTAACTTGCTGGGATGAAGTTGGGGAAATAAAGCTATTAGGACCTGATCTCATTGATGAAATGGCAGAAAAGGTTAGATCTATTCAAAAACACATCAGATCAGCTCAGAGTCGACAGAAAAGTTATGCCGACAACCGAAGAGAAGACCTAGAGTTTGAAGTGGGTGATAAAGTGTTCTTATGAATATCTCCTTGGAAGAGGGTCATGAGATTTGGAAAGAATGGGAAGATGAGCCCAAGATATATCAGTCCTTTCGAAATACTAGATCGTGTTGGGAAGGTAGCTTACTGATTGGCGCTTCCATCGAATCTCTCTTAAGTTCACGATGTGTTCCATGTATCTCTCCTGAGAAAGTACATACCTGATCCTTCACATGTACTCAGCTCAGAAGTTGTACCGCTGGAGCAAGATCGTTCTTATGAAGAACAGTCGATAGAGATTCTGGATCGTAGAGAAAAAGTCCTACGAAACAAGACCACTCGAATAGTGAAAGTTTTATGGAGGAACCACCAATTATAAGAAGCTACATGGGAGCTTGAGGATATGATGAGGGATAAGTATCCTCATCTGTTTGTTACAAAGTGACGAATTTCGAGGGCGAAATTCATTTTAAGGGGGGTAGAATGTAACACCCGAGAATTTTATGAGAAATATTTTGTTTTTATATAAATCATCAAAGGAATATTTCACTACACACAACACTAGTTTGGCTTTCATTACACGAAATCGCGACCTTCCTCGATAGCTTGCGTCGTACGCAATACCGAGTTTCACTAAACAACGATATACTATTAAAATATTATTAAAACTAGCCGTTATGAATAGTAATAACCACTTTTTGAAATTTTATAAATTTTATTTTTCAAAATGGACTTAATTTTTGGATTCGGAATATCAAAATTAGCCTAGGGTGAAATTTTGGTATTTTTCTGAAAACATTCAATTTTTGATAAATAGTGAAACCACTAAGTGGTAGTTAAAAAACTGAATTTTTCATAAAACTTAATTTTACCGCTTCTGTGAGTGGAATTTCAAAAATCCAAGAGACACGGTTGATGTCAGTAAGTAAAATGTGGTTCAATGAGATGAAAATAATTTATGGTGAATAGTAACTTTTTACTTTTATTTACCACGGTTAAAAGTAAATAGAGTAATTAAGGGTACAAAGGATATTATTATTACCCTAAAACATGTCCTAATTCTATTGGATAAGTGTAATTCGACCAAAAACAACCTTAGGAATAAAATATGACCATTTAGGCCCACTTAGATTAGATTAGGACATTTATTATTAATTTATTTAAAGAAGGGTTAAAATAGTTAAAATCAAATTTTAATAAGAAAATAATTTTTAATATAGGGTTATACATGAGATAAATTCGACTATAAATATTCCTTAGAAATATAAAAAGATTTCATACATAATGATATTTTATTTGTAATTTGTAGACTTTAAATAAGTTAATTTATTTATGACACAAAGATGATGCAGTAATTATCTTATTAATGAAATATTGACATAATTGATTTTATAAATAACCAAATAAATGTAATTTGAGACTTTTTATGAATTCCACTAATTTCTAGGTTAATATGACATGTTATTATTGATTTAATTAACTTTATTCGAACTAATCATTCTTTTATGATTTTCAAAAAAATAAATTACTAAATAGTGTCAAAATTGACACAAAATAGTTGTTAAAACAAATATTATATTATTAATTGTTATTTTATTCCTAAAAATCTAAGGTTTAGCCAAATGACCGATATAAGGCTATATATATTAATAATAAACAGATTGGGGTTCTTTTGGCTTGTTATAGTGAGTTTATTAACCTTATAGTATAAGAACACAAGAAGACACAGTAAAAGCAAAATTGTTTTACTTAATGATAAATCTAAATGGTAAGGTTAAAATAGGAACCTAAACTTGTATAAATTCTATTGTATGAGATTATTTCGACCCATCCCCACCTTAGATTCGAAATAAATCAATTTGGAGCTATTTAAAACCGAACATGACTTTATAATAAAATAATATTTTTAGTTTTTCCAAAGGAGCCCATCTCCTCCCTTATAAAAGGGCACCTCCTCCCCCTCTTCCTCACACCACTTTGAGCCTTCACGCTCGGCCAAACCCTTCCAATTTATCCTCTCCACTTCCCTAAAAACATCCTAGAGGTCCTGGTATTCTTCAAAGACCAATTTTAGTGCCCTAAAAGGAGGTCTCAAAGAAGCACTTCAAAGAAGAGGTAATGTCCGTTACCGATTCTTTCATCTTTATTTCTTCTTCCACTTATTCTTCTTTATTTGTTTCATTATGAAGTAATAACATCATTATCACTCATATACTGATATTTTATTATAAGTAACAACCCTATTTAATCATCTATCCATCCTACGGAAAACGAAATCACCGCGCGTGCGTACGTACGGAATACCGTCTCCACGTCGTGGTGTAATCTATTTTCCACCACCACCTTACTTGGATGGGTATAATGGTGTAAATAATGACTATAAATGAATATTTTAAATTGATATTTATTCTGAAATATTATACATACACTCCAATACAATTCCACGATCATGGGAACGATATCATCGCACGTGCGTACGTACGGAATACCGTCTCCACGATGTGATGCGACTCGTTCTACATGATCTTCATTGAATAATGATTACATAAATGAATTTAGTTGATAAATATGATATATATTACACTAATACCATTCTGGGAATTAGTTATCTATAAACTAAAAAGAAAAATAAGAATTTATTCGACAAGACACGCATAAGAACAAAAAGTAATAAACACCCGAATAACAAGTAGTAATGAAATATTACTAATAAGAAGCTAAGAATATGACCATATATGATATCATAAAAATAAGTATGATTCTTTAATAAGTCAATAACATTATTTAAATCATTATACAGGAGGTTTGGACACTTACAAAGCAAATCAGACCTAAGGTAACGGAAAATATTGAAATCTCTATTTTTATCCGAGATTGTTTATACTTCAGAATATACTGGGGAATATTTATCATCCACATCCATGTTTCCTCAATATGTAATATTTATATCCTTCTACAGTAGTTTATATCCAATTTTACCCTTCGGTTAGTTTTTAGTAAAAGATATGAAAGGAATCTTTTGTAGTTTTTCGTACGTGGTACTTTTTGACTTTTCCGACAAAAGTACGAGAAAAATGTTTTTTTAACTTATACGGCATGAATGGATCTTTAAAACATTATTTCCAAGAATATTCCTTTAAAAGATTTCGAGTTTATTTTTAATCAACTTCTTTTAGTTTAAAATTTTATGACATGTTAAGAAAGGAAAAAAGTTTTTGAAGTAGGAAGGATATTTTCCTCAAGAATGGAGTTCAAGTGTTTTATCAAAATTATTTTCCATATAAGATAATAAAGGGTTCTGTTTCTATCCCAATTATTACATTGATTTGATTATGTTGTGATGGAAATATTTTTATGAATTTCTTTATATTATATGAATTGTTTTATGATGTCATGATGTTTAAGATTCCCATTTTTATTACATGGGTTATGCTATGGTGTATGGTTTATGATTTTGTGGCACACATAAGAATGGTATCATTATGAGATGGGTGTGACCTATATCTGCCTCCAATGCATTGGGTAAATATTTTATATCTCATGAGATAGACATGGCTGGAACGGTAGGTTAAACCGGTTTAGTGAAATAGGACTGATATGAGGAGTGAACTCGGTTCAGAAATGGACTTTGTCCACTGAGATAGTCTTGGCAATGAGCCTTGACTAATAAGAAATGATTCTCTATGATTATGTGTGTATGCCACAAAGTTTCATTTTATAAGTTTTGATTATTGGGATTACATTTCACTACTATGATTTATCCCATGTTATGAAATTATGATTTCTTTTGCAGGTTAAGATTTCCAAAAGTTATGTTCTTATGTATATGATGTGATTGATATTTCTTTTTTTTACCCTTACTGAGCATTTGAGCTCACCCTTTTGTATGTTTTCTTTCCCCAGGTCAGGAAAGAAGGTTATTAAGTAAGATATGCCAAAAGGGACTATATATATGATGAAATAAATGGGAGACAGTGTAGATGCTTTATGAACCAGTTGTTTATGTTTCCCAGTTTCTAAAGACACTATACATATACGGTCCTTTCCTGGTTTTGTTATATGTTGTAATAAGTGTGCTTAAATTATGAATTAATAACAATGTATGTAAAGTATGGGTCGTTATAAAAGGGGAATTTTGATTCATGCCTTTTTGATTTTCATATTTAAAACGTGATGTGAGACAAGTATACAAGGAATTACCATAGACCATATCTAAAAAGTAGTTTCTGACACAATGTTTCCATTTGGGATTATGGAGATAGAAGAGGTATCTCTTGGGAATGAATGTACCACTAGTTCACAGGCCATTTTTATGGGTGACTCATGAAAATACAAAATAGGGTGTATCAATGTATAGTAAAAATAAAGGCATTCTCAATAAACTGTAATTCTATTACCGATTTCTATGGAGTTTATAATGATCTTGATTTTTCATGACCATGAAGGGTGGATTGTAAAGGTAATGTCTCTAATAAATAACGGAGAATATTTTTTGGAATTTTTCATGAATGGGAAACCACTCTTGCACACATTTGGTTTTTTTAAAAGAGTATAATTCTACTTAGATCATAATATTGTGGAGGAGGGGTCATAGTGTATGTCTATAATCTCCCGCCCATATCAGGTTTGTGTCTATTAATAAATTATCTAATTTTCATTATGTATCTTGAAGGAATGAGCATCATGTAGGATGTAGTTATTTGGGGTGATGTAGTCAGTCACCAACAACTAGAGGTAATTATTATTCCAAAAAAGATTTGACTGAGATAGTAGCATTTTTCATTCCATGAAAATTTTTCTAGGAATGTTTCATCATTTTCTGGCATGGGAGGGGAATGTTTTATGATATAGTCTAGGGGTTTTCGAATCAAATAATAGATACAAGTGTAAAATGTTATTGGGGATTATGGAGATATAATAGGTCTCTCCAAAGGAAAAATGTCCCTCTAGTTGATAAGCCCTTTTGGTGGTTGACTTATGGAAAACTTAATGTTGTGTATTAATACATAGTCAAATTAATTCATCCTGAGGAATCCAACATTCCACTACCGATGGTCTAGGAAATATTTCTGATTTCACCAGACATGGAGATTTATTTGTGGAAGTAATTTTCCTAAATATGGAGGGAACATTTCATATCAAAATTATCCCTAAATGGGGAGAAATTTTTCCCTATGTAGGACTGAACCATATGTAGAAAAGGGGGATTTTATTTTATTTTTATGGCTAGGCCCAAGACATGGTATCTAATAATTTCTATGTATCTTCTAAACGTGAGAATCAATCCAAATGTAATTATTATAGATACCTCCCACGTTGATATAATTCTTATGTGGAGAAGGGGATTTTTTAATACAGGCTCACAAATAGGTGAGAACCCACATTGGATCCTCTTATGTAGATCTGACTCATACATAAGAGATATTGAATTTCACATATTGTAGCTAGACAAGGATATAGGATTCATGTGTCACTATGTATCTCATCAAAGAAATAATCAATTCACACATAGATCGTGAATTTTTGTCTTGCAAGAGACATCAACCGTGCAATTAAATGTCATGTGTTAAGGAAATCTAGTGTACCTTTTAATGTCTTGCATCCTATACAATAATAACCTTCACATGAACTAATATTCCTCAATCATGTAGGGAATAGGTTACCAAAACACATATTCCTGCATGATCTATTTTCGGTGTGTGGAACAACGAGTTGAACATGTTTTTTCCACCACACAATGGTGGTTAAAGGAAAGGATAGCAGAATTCTGATCTTGTTGTAGTTATACTATGATATAGGATCTGGGTGTCACTATGTATTTCATGGGAATGATAATAAATCTGTATATAGTTCTGCAACCTATGTCGTGTATTTTCATGTAGTGAGGATGATGGTTACCAAATGTAAAAAAATAAGGCATAAAGCCCTAGGAACATTGTATGGGCATTCAAGAAGTCATATCATGAGAGGAATCCTATGTTTATAGTACAAGTCTTCCTGGTTTAGTTTACCAAGGAATCCTATGTGTGGTACATAGGGTAAGAGAACATTTTAACTTCATGTTTTGAATACATTGCGATACAGTTTAACATTATGAGACTTGGATGACATGTTTTTTTATAGTTTTAATTCATACAGATATGACCATATATCATGGAAACGATTAGGGATATATGGATTATGGGGACAATTATGTCCAAAAATAATTTGGATGTGAAGTAGGAAATTGTAAACCATAGTCTTGAATATTCTAGGATCAGGAGAAGTGATATGGGAAAAATGAAATGTATGAACATTGGTCGTGTTAAAAAATAAGTATCCAGAATCATTTTTATGGGTATTGTGAAGATATAAGAGGTATCTCTCAAGGATGAATGTGCCTCTGATTGATAGACCCTTTATTGGAAAACATATGCAAATCATAATTTTTCATATCAATGCATAGTCAAAAAACCACATTCTCTGACCAACCTTCAATTTTATGGGGTGACATATAAAGATCCAGGTTGGGGCATATTGTGTATATTTAGAAAATGGACTCCCCAAAAATATAACATTACAATATTGATGTCCATGGAAAGATTATAGAGATTCAAAATTTCCCAAGACATGAAGTATGATGTCTGGAAGAAATACATTTGAGAAAAGAAACTAATAATTTTAAAATGAATTTTACATGGAGTGTGAATTCCCCAGTAAATTTATTTCTATATGTGGGATATAGAATATTTCTATTTCCATGATGGGATCCTATATGAGGAAACTGGAGTTATGTTATCCTACATATATTACTATTTTTCTATAAGAGAGAGGATTTTTTTCATTATGGATACCCCGATACATAGGGTCTAGGAGTCACTAGATATCCCATTTGAGTAGAGAATCAATCCAAACATAGTTCTTATATAAAGGATCCCCTATAGAATTCTAACCCATACACAGATAGGGGACATTTTTATGTGGTGGTTGGACATAATTTTGGATATCTAGAAATCAATATTTATCTTATGATGGAAGAAATCAAGACATATATAGTTCTTGAATAGAAGTGTGGTGGGAGACCGACACCAATGATTATGATTCACTGAAAAATAGATCAAAATTTTGTGAATTTTTTCATCATGTAACGTGGAAGTGAACCATGTCGTTTTATGACATATAGTGAATAAATTTTCATTCAGTTTAATGCCTTGTGGATAGGATGTTAGGCTATGTAGTTTAAATTATTACATCTCAAACAATGACAACTTATAGTTTTTGTTGTACAACTAGGACCACAAGGCATGCCTTATAAGGTCATTCATACAGGACCATGATGCTATGTATGCTAATTTCATACATTGAGGATTTTGGTTCAAATTAGTTTATTATCTTGCGACATGGATGGGGGTGTCTTTATCACATAGAGTATTTCTTGAGAAATCTTGCATTGGTATAGGTTATAACAAGATATCCATCCATCGAGATTTGGGAATTATATACATGAGAATTTACCTTTTATATGGCATATGGTCCCTCATATTTTGGAATAAGAATTGGATTTTTCTGCCCATGTGTCATCAAGGGCCTGAGGTCCAGCACCAATTCTCCTTAGTAGAATGAATGGAGGTATAATTTCTTATTAAAAGCTCATGGTATCTGATTTTGATGGATCTAAAAGTGATGCAAGTTATGAAATATTTTATCGTCAAGTCACTCTAATTCATCCATCCATTTTTCGAATTTCACACCTATGGATAGTTGATCAAATATGGAAATGAGGAGTGTGGGAAATTGGACTTTAAGGGGTAGGACTACTTTTTTTCCCTATATGAGTGAATATGGGGTCGCCTATGTGGCGGTATGGGTTGTAGTCTGATAGTCCCATAGGCATGCAATATATTTTTAAGACAGTACATTTTATCCTTATCCCCCATCTTTAACTTTTCCATTATCCCCCAAACAAAGTCAACCAGTGAGATTAGATCTTCTTTTCTAATGTAATAATCACCATTGATATTATTAACTACTAACTCCAAGTCATATTTCACATTTAATTTTTCGAATGGAATTTAGAGTACCAGTTCAAGGCATATAATGAGGGACTAATACTCTACTTCATTATTTGTAAATCCTTCTGAAAATATGAAGGAGTGAAGAAAAGATTCCTTTGTTGAAAAAATGAGCACGACTCTTAATCCAACCTTGTTAAGATTGGGGTTATCTATTCTCTCTTTTTTTTGGGATTTTTAATGAACCATCAAAATACATTTCACATTTCTAGGAACTATCTTGGATAGATAAATTATCTTCATCAATAAATTTGACATTTAATGATGTTGTTTCAATATATGGATTTTCTACAAGGAAGTATGTCAAAGACTATCATTTTACTACTTTCTAATGCACAAACTGAATGTTAAAATTCCTCAGGATAACCTCCCATCATGCCAAACAATCAGCAAACATAGGATGACTAAAGATATAATTTTGGGGTTATTGTGAGAGGCCAAATTGATATTTTGGTGTTCTATGTAATGCCTAATATTGTGAATTATGAAGATTAATTCCTTAATGGCTCTTCATGATATACGAATAATGAGTCTCGATGTGGTTTATGGTTTAACTATGATAATAGATGTTTTTTTCATTCTCATAATCATTATTTTGTGTGAGGAAAGAACCTAGTGATCATTTCAGAATGTCAAGTAATAAATGATCAGTTTCCCCTAAAAAGGTGGAATTAACATTGGTGGACTCAAGAGATATTTCTTAAGGTAGCCAATTCTTCCTAGAAGTCATCGGTCTACTAATATGTAACCCCTTTTTTCATCAACCTAGTTAAAGTAAAACACTTTCCCATGAGGTTCTCTATATATCCCTGAATATAGGAAAGGTTACCCAATAAACCCCTAAACTCGTTGAGGATCCACGATGGTGAAATATCAAGGATAGCCTTTTTCTTCTCATATTCATCTTTGATTCCATGGAAGTGAATGAAAAAGATGATAAGTCCCTTAGATAACCCCAAAAAATCACATTTCAAGGGGTTCATCTTATGGATATGTTGTTAATATTTTTTGATGAAAATATCAAGATCATCTAGGTGGTTGTAACTCTATTGAGACTTAGCTACTAGGTCTTCGACATAGAATTTGAAAAACCATCCCAATAAAGGTTTGAATATGTGATGCATGACATGTTGATATGTAGAGTTAGAATTCATCAAACCAAAGGGAACTACCCTAGAAAAAAAATACTCTTTTTGGGGACCTAAATACGATGGATTATTCACCTTCTTAGGACATTTAAATTTTATTATATACTAAATATCCATCCATGAATGAAACAGATTGATATCCATATATAGAATCAATTAGCAGCTCCATGATCAGAACTGGGAAATCATATTTCTGATAGTGTTGATTGAGATCCCTAAAGTCAATACAAACCCAGATTTTTACATTCTTCTTCTTTACTAGGACTATGTTTTCTTTCCATTTTGTCTAGTGATCAAACTGAATGATATTTTGTTTGAAAATATTTTCAACTTCATCCTCAATTTTGGCTACCTGAGTTGAGTGCGTCATTATGGATGTATGTTTATATCCCTAGTGGTTTTCTGGAAGCCTTAGGATTTTAGTGGATCAAGATCAAGACCTATAATTTTTTTTGTAATTCTAGATATGAACTTCCTAATGATTCTTTATAAAATATGTATAGACCTATTGTTTTTTCAGATATGTGTTAACCTTGATCAATGTAGATCATAGGTCCTCTTATCTGCCAAGATTTATTTCTTTGAGTTATTCAACTGTGGTAGACACACCATTCTTGAATGCTGGAGGGGCATCCTTGAGGTCCCCCTCCTCTTTTTCTTTCTCTTTTTCCTCTACCATGATTTTAGGGGGAGTAAGTGATGAAATAAATTACTCAATGTTAATATAGGAGTCAAATTTTTGACATTTGGAAGATGAAGTGGCTTTCTCTATCCCAAATGATGATGTGGGGTTTCTTTGAATATTGAGAGGAGAAACAATGGATATAGAGTTAGTATCTTACCTCTCTCTTAGTTTCATGAAAAAAAATTCTGATTGAGATGATAAGGTGGTAATATGTTGAAGCTTGGGGAACAGAATGATTTAATATTCATTTGAGCTTTTACCATTTTCTAGAGAGTTAGTGTCATTTTTGGTGTTGTTGGGATCATTTTCCATTATTGATATGATGAATTTTGTCCAATAAGGGCCCAAATTTTTTACCATTCCTTTGATCTGATAGATGGGAAGCACATATTCTTCATTGAGCTATTTCAAGGGATTGGCCAAGTTCATTTTCAAACTATATGGGACTGTCACCCAAGCAACACTATTGGTGATGGGTTGTTTCTCTTCCCTATGATAGAACACTGGATAAATATATTGATTTTCATAGGATTTGAATGGATCATTGTCACTATAAAACATCCCAATTTGACAATTACTATAATATTTGGAGAATTTATGGTACGATGAGGGGATTGATTCATGTTGTGGCAACCAAGACCTTCCTAGTAGAACATTGAAAGTTGTATCTTTCTAGAAAAAAATAATTGATGAGTTGGATATGAAGTCCCGAAATTGAGACCTGATATAAATTATACTGAGAGTAATTTTCTCACCCTTATCATAACCATGTAGCATCTGAGTAGAAATGGAAAAGTGGGTGTCATTATAACCCATCTGATAAAGTGTACATACTAAAATGAGGTTGGATCCTAAGCCATTATCAATAAAAGATCATTAGATATCAATGTCATGTATTTTTTCATATACATAAAAGGTTCAGATGTGTCTATATATAATGACATCTTTTCCATACTCTATGAAAGATATTATCATGTTTCGTTTAGAAGGATCGATCTATGAATAGTAAATTCCATCAGTAGCAACTTCAACATCAAATTCATGAGGTCTTATCAAATCTGCTATGAGTGCTTCCTGTTTGTATTTTGATATACATGGAGCATCTAGGATTGATAATGTGGCTGGAACTGGTGATAATTTATTAAGAATTTCATACTTTTTGGGATAAATTTATATGCTTCCCATCATGGAGATTCTCTTTTTAGGGGTTTTTGGAGATGAAATGCTTGGTGTAGGTAGATCGGACCTTGGAATATGAGTCAAATGTTCTTTTTTCCTTGGTGAGTTTGGTTTAATAGGTATTTATGTGCCCTAATATTGATCTAAATATGGAATCCCCTCTAGTTGAGATTCTAGAATAATCAGTTCAGGGAAATCCCTAAAATGTGTGGGGGTAATATTATTTTATTGGACTCAATAGAGGTCTCTCTCATGATTTTCAACCATGTAGACATTTCAATTGGTGACATGGATGGAGTAAAAATTCCTACCAAAACCATGTCTTCCCTTTTTTCCCTTCCTCTAATTATCTAATCGAATCTTGGGAACTTGGGTTGATATCTATACTCATCATAAAATAAGTGACCCCTTAAGTGAATGATATTAATGGAATTGAATATCAATTCTTCTTCTGATGAGGACTTTGTATCGTGGGTCGAATCTTATGGAACCATTTGGTAGGGTAGTTCTCGTGCTTCTAGAATAGAAATAAAGATGTCTAATAGAGACTAATCCAAAAAAATTCCTTAGTACCGGTTCATATTCTTGTTTTTTCCCACCCTTCTAGACATGTTGTTTTTTAGAATACTATATTTTGGAGGACTGTGGTGCAGATGGAGTCGATTGTGCCACAACAAAAGTAGTTGGGGGAATAATTGGTTGCTTCAGCTATACTTGTAGGATGTCATGAGTCTTGATGATTTTATTTAGAGTCTTCCAATAAATAAACTTCTATGAACCTTTTTTGGTAACCTCCTTCCGTTCACCCTCTTCCTCTAAGTTAGCGGCAGAAATTCATGCTACTTGTGTGAGGTTTTCTACCAAAATAACTTGACCAGAGTCTATAATTAATTATTGGATGTATTTTAAAAGAAATAATTCTAAGATGATATGACCCAACATCTACTAGAAGGAGAAATAATTTGAGAGATCCTTGAGACAATCTGGATCAGGCCTCTTCAGATTTTCCAACTCGGGCAGGTTTTTCCACAAAGCAACAATGAAGTCACCAGAGAATTTTTCATCTTAGAACAAATGAACTTTATTATTTAGTTCTTATAATTGGTTTCACCTCTGATCCCTTCAATAAACATAAGGAGTTGGGCATTGTTTCTAGTTCTTGGGAGGGGGTGTCGCATGATATGGGATGGGATTTGAATCTTGGACTGTTTTAGGGGTTGTCTTTAGTGTAACTATGGTAGCCTTGTTGGGACGGAGAGTGATGGCAAGAGGGGGGGGGTGAATTGCCTTTTAAAAAAGTTTAACAATTTAAGAAAAAGTTAAAGCGCAGCAGAAATAAAAGAGGCAAGACACAAAATTGATAACGGAGTTCGGCCTAAATCCCAAGCCTACGTCTCCGCTCCCAACTCAACCGTTGAGAGATTTATACGACAGCTTTCTTTTTAATGGTTGTATCAAGAAACCCACTATACTTTTAAGGCATCCTAGAAACCTATTACAGCTTTCTTTTTATTGGTTGTAGCAAGAAACCCACTATCCTTCTTACAGGTGAAGGCTAGCTCACCTATGACTCAAGTATTTTATAGGGAAGGCTTGACTAACTTCTTCACACCTTGAAGGTGGTGTGAAAACCCAAACAAAGGGAGGATGAGAGAAAGAAGGGTTTGTATGCACAAACTCAAAATAATGCTCAAAATGATAAAACAATAAAAACTGTAAAGAGGAGAAGTCTTGGGCACCAATGGATTGATTAGTGATGATGAAGAGCGCTCCCAAGCTTCTATGGTGGTGCTCCTTGGTTGTGGAAGTGAGTGGGAGCAGGTGGGGATCCTTGAAGGAATGCGCCGGAGGTTCTCCAAATGATCGAAAAATGTTCCCGTGGGCTTCTATATTTTTCCGAGGCTTCCTAGTCCTCTATTTATAGGAGAGGAACACCCAAATGGCCGTTGGGGGTCTTCGGAGCCGTTGGAGAGGCCTTCAGATCCGTTGGGAGTCAAAAGTACAAGTCTGGTCAAAACCCAACGGCTAGTTTGACTGGGCACACTGGCTGGCCGGTGGTGTCTCACCAGCTAGCCGGTGGTCCACCGGCTGGCCGGTCCTGAGCCACCGGCTGGCCGGTGCTCCAGACAGAGAGCAAGCTTTCTGCCCAGGTTCTACCGGCTAGCCGGTGGTCAGCCACCGGCTGGGTGGTGACAATACAGGCTGGCCGGGGAGCTCACACCGGCTGATCGGTGACTCTGGACAGAAACCATTGCTACTGCTAGAGACCACTGTCCGGCCGGTGGGAATCCACCGGTTGGCCGGTAGACTCAGAGAGTCTACTTTCAGTCCTTCTTGGCCCAACTCCTTGGCAACCTTTTTCCTATCAACAAAAACACTTGAAAACAAGTTAGAACAAAATAAGAGTGATTGTGATCATTAAAATCCAAGAGAGAGGGGTACAACAATCTCCCCCTATTTTGATGATCACAATCACCAAAACAAGCAAAGTAAAAGACTGAAATGAAAGGCATGCTTTAAAGGACAAATTGAAAAGTAAATCAAAGCATGAGAGAAAAATTTCTCCCCCAATCAACCAAGGAAATCTCCCCCTTTCTGATTATCAAAATAGCACGGGGCATAAAATTTGATTGAAGGAAAGGATTGAAAAACAAGATAGAGATTTTAAACCAATTGAAATTTTTGAAATTTGAATTGAAAGTTTTAAATTGAAAGTTTTGAATTGAATGTTTTGAATGAAAAATGCAAAAAGGCTTAAACAGTCCTAACTCCCCCTAAATAAAAATAACAAATCACCAGGGAGAGGATTTTAGAACCGAGACAAATTTTGGTCCGAAGAGACTCGCTAAAAGGGATTTTTCAATCCAAACATGTCTTGTGGTGGGTCTTCTCCTATGAAATTCATCGTTAAAGGAAATGGTTTTGGGCCTTCCATACCGGGCATTTTTGCAGTCGCACTCGTAAATTAAGTGCCCAATCTTTTTGCAATAGTTGCAAAATTTATATTGGGAGCTCCCCCTTACAAAAATAGTAGGAGCATGGGAAGAAGAAGCTTGCTTGGAATAGCCAAGCCCTTGGGTGGTTCTAGATATGCATTGGGAACCAAGGAGCTTCGAAAGGTTATGTTCACCTTCGGTGAACTTAGCTAGGGATTTCCTTAAATCCTTGATTGTTGATTCCATAGAATCAACATCGGGAAGGTTTTGGATCTTGAGGGACAAGTCTTCCTTCTCTTTGAGAAGTTGATCCTTTTCGGAAGAAAGAATTTTGAATTTTTTTTTAAAGCAATAAATTTGAATGAAAGTTCGTGAAAACCTTCCTCCAATTGATCTCTCGCATTTTGGAGATCCTCGTAAGATAAATGATTGAATGAATTGGAAGAAAAAGAGGAAGAGGAGTCGGAATAGGTTACCTCATGAAATGCCATTAGACATTTTTTAACGTTGTCTTTTGAGGAGGAGGAGGATGAGGAGCTATCACTCCAAGTGGCCTTGAATTCCTTTTTCTTTTCCTTTTGCTTGGACCTTGTCTTGTGGAGTGGGAAATCGGGCTTATAATGGCCTTTCTTGCCTCACCCATAGCATATTACCTCGGGCTCGGATTTTTCGTCGAGTTCTTCCTTTCGAGCCTTGCGAGATTTCTTCTTTTTGTTCTTCTTCATGAATTTGTGCATCTTGCGGGCAAGGTTCTCGATTTCTGAATCGCCGCTTGAAGAAGAAGAAGATGAGGAGGAGGAGCTTTCTTCTTTTTGAACTTTGAAGGCGATGTTCTTTGGAGTTTTGATGAGTTTGCCTTCCTTTTCAGCTTGCCTCCTCATGGTGATCTCGTAGGTCATGAGGGATCTGATGAGCTCTTCGACCGGCATTTCTTTTAAATTCTTCGCTTCTTGAATTGTCGTGACTTTCGGTGCCCATGAACTTGGTAAGATCCAAAGGATCTTCTTGACCATCATCTCTGCAGAAACATCATCTCCAAGAGACTTTCTCCCATTACCAACATCAGTAAAGCGAGTAAACATATCAGTAATATTTTCAGATGGATGCATGGTAAAAGACTCAAAATCTTGACGGTACATATCCAATCGAGTATCCTTAACTTTGTTGGTCCCCTCATGGCTAACCTCCAAAAGTTTCCAGATTTCATGAGATGAAGGGCATGTGGAAACTCGATTGAATTCATTACGATCAAGGCCACAATGAAGAGCGTTCATGGCTTTTCCATCAAGCTCTAAATTTTTAATATCGTCTTGAGTCCATTTGGATTCATCGGGAGAAGAGAGAGAGTAACCATGCATGACAATTCTATAAATAGGATAACCTATACTTCTAAGAAAAGTAGACATGCAGGTTTTCCAATAGGTATAGTCGGTTCCATCAAAAAAAGGAGCACGACCCAATGAATAACCTTCGGGGGAGAAAGAGGATGAATCCATCACAATGGATCTTGAATTTGAAACCGGTTAAGGTATTACACAAACACTACCTCTGATACCAATTGTTGGGACGGAGAGTGATGGCAAGAGGGGGGGGTGAATTGCCTTTTAAAAAAGTTTAACAATTTAAGAAAAAGTTAATGCGCAGCGGAAATAAAAGAGGCAAGACACAAAATTGATAACGGAGTTCGGCCTAAATCCCAAGCCTAAGTCTCCGCTCCCAACTCAACTGTTGAGAGACTTATATGACAACTTTCTTTTTAATGGTTGTAGAAAGAAACCCACTAGACTTTTAAGGCAGCCTAGAAACCTATTACAGCTTGCTTTTTATTGGTTGTAGCAAGAAACCCACTAGCCTTCTTACAGGTGAAGGCTAGCTCACCTATGACTCAAGTCTTTTACAGGGAAGGCTTGACTAACCTCTTCACACCTTGAAGGTGGTGTGAAAACCCAAACAAAGGGAGGATGAGAGAAAGAAGGGTTTGTATGCACAAACTCAAAATAATGCTCAAAATGATAAAAAAATAAAAACCGTAAAGAGGAGAAGTATTGGGCACCAATGGATTGATTAGTGATAATGAAGAGCGCTCCCAAGCTTCTATGGTGGTGCTCCTTGGTTGTGGAAGTGAGTTGGAGCAGGTGGGGATCCTTGAAGGAATGCGTCGGAGGTTCGCCAAATGATCGAAAAATGTTCCCGTGGGCTTCTATATTTTTCCGGGGCTTCCTAGTCCTCTATTTATAGGATAGGAACACCCAAATGGCCGTTGGGGGTCTTCGGAGCCGTTGGAGAGGCCTTCGGAGCCGTTGGGAGTCAAAAGTACAAGTCTGGTCAAAGCCCAACGGCTAGTTTGACTGGGCACACCGGCTGGCCGGTGGTGTCTCACCAGCTGGCCGGTGGTCCACCGGCTGGCCGGTCCTGAGCCACCGGCTGGCCGGTGCTCCAGACAGAGAGCAAGCTTTCTGCCCAGGTTCTACCGGTTGGCCGGTGGTCAGCCACCGGCTGGCTGGTGACAATACCGGCGGGCCGGGGAGCTCACACCGGCTGACCGGTGGCTCTGGACAGAAACCATTGCTACTGCCAGAGACCACCGGCCGGCTGGTGGGAATCCACCGGTTGGCCGGTAGACTCAGAGAGTCTACTTTCAGTCTTTCTTGGACCAACTCCTTGGAAACCTTTTTCCTATCAACAAAAACAATTGAAAACAAGTTAGAACAAAATAAGAGTGATTGTGATCATTAAAATCCAAGAGAGAGGGGTACAACAAGCCTCTTCTTTTCTTGTTCTCTTACCTTGATCTAATAGAATTACATGATACTTGTCCGTGGTTCAAAAGATTTAATATTACAATCTTTGAGAAATTGTGTCTAGAACCTGAATCTCTCTTATATATCATATATATGATCAGTGTTTGCAACTGATCATAGAGATTCTCTATAGGTATGTAAAATAGAACTTCTTATAAAAGCTATACGTTTTGGGAGTAGGTCATCCCCTTAAACTAAGAAATGAAATATAAGACCCTATAATTATCCCACTATTTGTAGTTTTACAGGCCAAGGATTATCTTCTTCTATAGTATTGAGCTAAATTGAAAGAGAAACTACTGATGAAGATCTTCCCATCCCATGATTGACCGACATGTAAAATCGGTGTACCACACGAAGGATAACCTTGTATTTTTTTATAAAGAATCTAAGTTTCAATAATTCTTATTATGAAATGGTTACAATCATGGGATCGTAATAGAACACAAAATGCATCAAATGCTGCTCCAGTTACTCTTAGATTTTAAAAAATGATAATGTAGGGTTCCTAAAGTTTGGAGGGGAGGGTTAGGATCAACGCATTTAGGGTAGGGATCATTTTTGTTATACCAGTGCATCATTTTATTCAATATCTTCTAATAGAGATGTAAATTACTTAATGGTTTTGATAATCTCTTGAGTGATGTCTAGTTGAACAGAATATTTAATAGGAGAAGCAACATGTGGGTCCATCTATAGTGTCTCTATCTATACATGTGGTTGGTAGCCTGTAGGGGATGGTCTTTGAGGATGTGTCCACCTAGCCCCAGTTGTCTTTCCAAGAAAGGTAAATCCCTATATCTTACTATTTTTTGGTCTAATTATATTGTATGTTGGTACACTATGTTGAGTGGTGTTTTTGGCTATGTTTCAGCTATTGGGATGAACCATCTTTACTGGGGTAGGTTGGTTGGGAGCATGAGCTGAGGATATTATTATAGAATATATCTAGTAGGGACTTTTCCTTTGATTAGTTTTTCATTGAGTTTTCCCAACTCCTTCATCACATACTCTTACTAAATAAATATTTCCTCAAGTGTGATGAATTCAACATCTTTAGGAGGTAGGTAGTATTTAGCCTTTACATTTCCCTTAACATTAGTGTATGCTCTTTGGGGAGTTAGTTGTGCAGTAGTTGATGGAATCCTTTCATTCATAGAAATCATCTGATTTTAGTTGTGCACTGTCACACCCCGACCTTAAATTCGTCTCTATTTATTTTATTCTTGGGTTCGGGATCTCGCGCCGATGTTCGAGCTAGGTCCCGAGTTAAATTTTTTCATCGTTTAATGTTTTTGGTCGGTTTTAGACTCGCGCACGGGCACTGCGTGATTAGAAGTGGCCGTGCGGTCGCCCTAGGTGCTTGTGCGGGTGCCCGAGCGGTCTTCGTTGAGGCGCACAATGTGTGCGCATTTCTTTTTTGGCGTACGATGAGTGCGCAGGGACCCCGTTTTCATAATTTTATAATTATGTGGTCTAAGTTAAAAAAAGTAGTTGTTAATAAAAATAGTAATTTTATGTTGTTGTTATTATTATTATTATAATTATTATTATCCTTTATATTATTAGTATTATTATTAGGAGTTAAAAAAAAATTCCCTAACCCTAACCAGCGGCGCAACCCCCTCTTCCCCCGTTTTTTTTTCTTCTTTCCTTCTTCCTACGGCGCGCCCCCTGGTTTGCGGCCTCCCCTGCCGAGCTCCCTCCACCTCGCCCGGCCGTAGCAGCCCCGACCCTCACCTCCTTTGTCCGCAATCCTCCTCCCGATCGGATGCACCAGCTGCGCCTCCCCCTCAAGGATCCCCGCCGCGCTCCCCCTCCACAGGACCTCGCCCCTCCTGGTCCCGGCCACCTTCCGCCACGCCAAACTCCTGTTCCAGCTACCGCTGCGCCGACCTCCTGTTCCAGCTATCGCCGCCCGAACCAGCCCTCCTCTCCACCTCTCCTCGCCGCGCCGCCCTGCCCCTCTGGCACCCCGTCGTGACGGCCTCCTGCTTCGGCGAATCAGCCACCCCGAGCCGCCTCCTCACTGAGTCGAGCAGACTTCGCCCCGCCGAGATCCGCCAACTCCCCTCCCTGTTCACTGCCCAGCCGGCTCCTCCCTCACCCACCCCTACTCACGCTCCATCCTCGCCTCTCATTCCAGCCATACCTGCGATCCCGGACATCCGCTATCCGGTGGTGTTCCAGTGTAAATCACAGCACCTCCACCTTCTCCCCGACTGGCAGTTTCATCTCCGTCGGTGCTAATTCCTTGTGATTGTGTGTTTTTATCTCTCAATTTGATAGAACGTAAATCTTGAAGCTGGTAATTTGTTTGACTTGCTCATTGTCTAGGGTGCGCGTTTGATCCATGGGTCATTGCTTTTACTTCCATTGATGTTTGTCACGTTCGCTCTGCTTTGAGGTAGGCTAATCCGCTTACTCCTTTCCAAATAAGTCCATATGATTCTTTCATGTCTTTAATTAATTCATTTGCTTGATTCGTGCCTTTGCAAGTTAATTGGTCAATATGTTTTGATGATTTCAAGTTTGTTTAAATCTACAATTGTGTTCTTTGTTTTTATTTTTTGGTGCGTTAGATGTTTTAAAGTGGTTTGGGTTTCTCTTTGTAAAATCTTTTTATAAATTTTAGTGTTTTGGGAAATAATGTAGATGGTGTGTTTTTCATTCTGGTCTTGTTTTGGTTACTTTATAGAAGTGTTTAATCAATTTGTTATTGGGTGTGAATTATATTTTTAAGGTGGTGAACAAGTGTAAGTGCTGCGAACATTTCTTTTGAAAGCGACGATGTTTTGTGTGTACAAATGAGTGTGTTTTTTTTAAAATGTTTTATTGGTTGGTTGTTAGGTGCGAGACATGTTTTGGTTGTGATATTTTCAAAACGTGTCGAGCTTGTTATTTTTCTTTGTTTGTTCCTTTGGATAATTTAAAGTCCATGTTTATGCGTTTTTATTTGTCTTTACGGTTACAGCACGTTCGCAAGGTTGCCCCGCGATATTGTTTCCATCGGCTAGCACTTTCTTGTATGCCTGCGCGAGGCTTGTTGCGCCTTTGTGTTTGGACAGCGGGCCGAGGTAGGTCCCCCACTGCACTCACCTTTAAATTTAGAATTTATTAATTGTTTGATGTTTTATTAATTTTAATGAATGAGAAATAATATAAGATAATTAATTTTTAAATGATTATTTGGTGTGAAAAGAGCCGTTTATTTTATACCAAACACTTGAAACTTTTTCTTGATGAGAGGACACCCTGTATTGAAAGAATGCTTGTTTGGCCTTTAAACATAATCCACGGAATTTCAAATGTGGTTCTGGTTTTAAAGATAAATGATTTCTTCTGAACAAGTGTTTCGGGTTTTCTTGAGAAACGAGGTTTTTCTTTATAGTTGGTGAAGGCCCGTTTGAAACTTTAATTAAAATAAATTATTTTGGAAAACCCATTCAGGGGTGATCTTTGGTTGCGTTGATTGTGTGAGTTGTATGTGATGTTTGTGCATCATGACTGGTTCATTTACATTGTGGACACACCCCTTTTTATTGCTTGTGTTGACATGGGAACCTGACATAGTGAGTGAATCTTCTGAGAACGATTGCCGCACTAGTTTAGATTAAGCACTGGCTAGTGGCCCCTAGTACGAATGACACTCTTCTAGGGGATTGGGCCCCTCGGATAGGCCATGTAGGGAAACACCGGGCATTAGGGCGTTATGACGTCATCGAGAGTAGGCATGCCTTCAAGATGAGTCACATGTATGGTATGTTCTGGATTGTTCACGATATCCTAGGTTCGACCCATGTTTCTTTTAGTGTTTAGTTGTGTGTGGCGGACGATTGAGAGGTCGAGTTCGGTTGCTGACCCTTGTGTGCCACTTTACCATTGCCCTTAGTGTGTGTTGTGTGTGATTCTCATTTTGACTAACAACTAAAGTTTGGATTTCTAAATTGCTCATAAAATGTTTTGAAAATGCAATGCACCTGTTCTTTCAACATTAAACTTGTTCTAAATTAAAAAGGGCAATGGACTGTTACTTGTTTTAGAAATGAAAGTGTGTGGAAAACCTATTTTATATAATTTAGTTCAAACATGGAATCGATAAAATCTTTATTTATTGGTATGTGCTTTGGGATAGAATTAGTCGGGCCTACCTACTGAGTTTTAATACTCACGCCTATAGTGTTTTCTTGTTTTTAGCTTTGTTGCAGGTTCCAGATTCAGTTGTTCGCCTTGAGCGATGTTGGTTGTGGTATTGGAGAGTGACCCATGGGGTTACCTGGAGTTTGGATCGTGGTCAGGTTAGTAGTGTTGTTGGTTGCTCTTTCCTTATTCATTTTTGTTCCATTTTATTTTCCGCTATTTAGTTTATTTTCCTTTGGGCCAAATCGTTCCCACCTGTTTACTTTTGATGCCCGGAACTAGTTGCCAGCCCGTGGGGATCGGGAACGCCCCTCGGGCCATGCCGCGGACCGGCTCGGGTGACCGGTTCAGGGTCGACCCGGGTTGGTTCGTGACAAAATGGTATCAGAGGCCCTTGTTATTTGGGATGTCTGGTAGAAGGAGATTAGGATTGTCAGGACTTGAGAGGTAGGTACGGAAAGGACTTCATGAACCCTCGCCCGTTCTGCACCTCGAGTCGCCAGGGATAGTCCGGGAATCGAGTCTTTGTTTCGTTTTGGATTGTTTTGGATTAAGGGATGACAACAGAGGTAAGCCGATGTTACATCGTGATTTCACATGGAGTAGTGACCCATGTGGATTCTGGGTACATGGTTTGAATTCCTCTTAGTGGTTGACACCTACTTGGGACATGGCCCACTACCATGTCACCAGGTTATGCGTGACTACTAGTCCCTCACTGCGGTGTTTGATGCAATTTAAGTGTCGTTTTTGTTCCGGTTGGTGTTAGTGCACTTTTAGAAATGGAAAAAAGGGGGTTTTGAAAATGAGACTGATTTCTTTTAAAGGACTTTAAATTTATGAAATGGGTTTTAAAAACTAAAATCATTTGGTTTGGAAAACTGATGTTTGCTTTGAAATTGGTCGAGATCGGTTTGGGGTAAAACCTCAGGTACTCCTTATGGACGTTTGCACATGTGAGAAGATGCGTGGAAAGTGCGTGTTGGTGTGTATGAATGAAAGTGGATGAATATATGTGTAACGGTTCATGGGATTACCTGAGTGTGTTTGAAATTTAAGGCTTTACTTTGTTTTCTAAATTGGCCTTTAAAGAGGAAAATGGTTTTTGGAAGGGAGTTTTGTTTGAAAAGTGGATTTGGTATTTGGAAAGTAGCCATGAAAGAAGGTGGTTTAAAAAAAATGAAAAGCAGTTTTTGGGTTGTGATCGCGGTTGTTTGTTTCTTTTGAACTGGTTGTTTTGGATGAAGCTGCTTTCTTTTATGTTACTTCGAATGATATCGGTTTCGGATGGGTGTTATATATGTTGTTCAAAAATGCCGCCTAGAAAGGTTCCCATAGTTTTGATGAGTCATGCCCAACTTTTGGTCCTTCTCGGACATTGCCTGTACTTAACGGTGATCGGAGTCCGTTAGAGGTAGTTATGTGGTTTGAAGAGGTCGAGTGCGCTTTAGGATGTTGGGAATTCCCAAAGCGATTAGAGTGCGTGTTGTTTTGGGTCTATTTGAAGGTCCAACTCTGGACGAGTAGGAGTTGTTCGCCCCGCCTCTACTGAAAGTTGGGATGATTTGGTATGTCTTTATATCCGTCTTCGTTCAATGGTATACACTTGTGGAGGTGAAGACGAAGAAAATGGAAGATCTCATGTGTGTTCAACATGGCCAGCAGATGGTGAGAGTGTATGTTGACCATTTCAAGGATCTTGTGTCTCTTTTTCTGGGGGTAGTGTCGCAGGACTGGGTGAAGGCTTCTCCCTTCATCAGGGGTCTTCGTCTAGAGATCAATGAGTGAGTCCTCCCTTTTTGGGAGCATCACTTTTGAGAAGTGGGTGCATGAGGTGTTCTTAGCTGAGTTGGTCTCCAGAGCGCAAATAGTTGACAATCCACCGTACCCAGTTTCTCGTGAAGGTATCCTATCTGACGAGCAGAGCGTGTTAGGTAAATTTGTTTCTAAAGAGTTCTTTGCAGTGGCTCTAACTTCCAATTCGTCGGACTGTCTAATGGTGTGCCGTCAGTGTGGACGTTTAGGGAACGCAAAGCCATAATGTCACACCCCACCGAGGACGTGCCATTATTATAGATGTCTAGGTCATCTAGAGAAGCTTTGCAGGAAGCGTCGTCTAAGGAAGACATCGTGACCTGAAGGATTCAAGTTCCTGACTTTGAGGCAGGAGATGCTTCAGCCATCAGAGCCCCAGCCATAGGTCTTGGGGTGAAGCTCGCGCGCAGTCAGGAGTTTTCGGGGGTGTGATGCCTCAGTTCGGGTTTCGTGTTCCATGTTGGCAACAGAACATTTAAGGCCTTCGGTTCTCGTCCTTCCACTGTTAAAGTTTTGGTGTTATTATAGGTTCATTGTGTCGTTGTAAGGTTGGGGATAAACGTGTTCGTTTGTAATCCAAACAGTCTTGTTTGTCGGATTATGGTGTTCTGGGTAATGCGTTTTCTTTTTCTTAAAAGTATGTTTGGACCTTGCATGGGTTAATCTTGGTTTAGCGGTATTCGTTTGGATATATAAATGGTTGTGGAGGGGTACAGGTTTGCGGTAATGCTCGAGTTTACTTCATGGGTTAAGTTTATCTCAGAGGTTTCTTTCTTGTGTTCAGGATTTTGGTCTATGTCTAGAGTTCCAAGTTTTAGCAGAGGTGTTGTTTTTCTCGTGCTATAAAGGTTAGTTTGGGAGTTCCCGCTTCGCCCCCCCCCCCCCCCCCCCTTCCCGAGGTGGTATGGTCGAGTGTTAAATTTTCACACTAGTTGAGTTCTTGTGGTGGGGAGAACCCTCTCGTGTTCTCATATTATTTTATGTTGTGGTTTCTCTTGATTTTATTTGGGCATGAATTCTTGTTTGGTCTATCGTTTGACTGTGTGACTTTTTGGGGGCAGAAAGTGTCTATGGTGGGGAGAATTGTCACACCCCGACATTAAATTCGTCTCTATTTATTTTATTCTTGGGTTCGGGATCTCGCGCCGATGTTCGAGCTAGGTCCCGAGTTAAATTTTTTCGTCGTTTAATGTTTTTGGTGGGTTTTAGACTCGCGCACGGGCATTGCGTGGTTAGAAGTGGCCGTGCGGTCGCCCTAGGTGCTTCTGCGGGTGCCCGAGCGGTCTTCGTTGAGGCGCACAATGTGTGCGCATTTCTTTTTTGGCGTACGATGAGTGCGTAGGGACCCCGTTTTCAGAATTTGATAATTATGTGGTCTAAGTTAAAAAAAAGTAGTTGTTAATAAAAATAGTAATTTTATGTTGTTTTTATTATTATTATTATAATTATTATTATTCTTTATATTATTAGAATTATTATTAGGAGTTAAAAAAAAATTTCCCTAACCCTAACCAGCGGCGCCACCCCCTCTTCCCCCGTTTTTTTTTCTTCTTTCCTTCTTCCTGCGGTGCGCCCCCTGGTTTGCAGCCTCCCCTGCCGAGCTCCCTCCGCCTCGCCCGGCCGTAGCAGCCCCGACCCTCACCTCCTTTGTCCGCAATCCTCCGCCCGATCGGATGCACCGGCTGCGCCTCCCCCTCAAGGATCCCCGCCGCGCTCCCCCTCCACAGGACCTCGCCCCTCCTGGTCCCGGCCACCTTCCGCCGCGCCAACCTCCTGTTCCAGCTACCGCTGCGCCGACCTCCTGTTCCAGCTACCACCGCCCGAACCAGCCCTCCTCTCCACCTCTCCTCGCCGCGCCGCCCTGCCCCTCTGGCACCCCGTCGTGACGGCCTCCTGCTTCGGCGAATCAGCCACCCCGAGCCGCCTCCTCACTGAGTCGAGCAGACTTCTCCCCGCTGAGATCCGCCGACTCCCCTCCCTGTTCACTGCCAAGCCGGCTCCTCCCTCACCCGCCCCTGCTCACGCTCCAGCCTCGCCTCTCATTCCGGCCATACCTGCGATCCCGGACATCCGATGTCCGGTGGTGTTCCAGTGTAAATCACAGCACCTCCACCTTCTCCCCGGCTAGCAGTTTCATCTCCGTCGGTGCTAATTCCTTGTGATTGTGCGTTTTTATCTCTCAATTTGATAGAACGTAAATCTTGAAGCTGGTAATTTGTTTGACTTGCTCATTGTCTAGGGTGCGCGTTTGATCCATGGGTCATTGCTTTTACTTCCATTGATGTTTGTCACGCTCGCTCTGCTTTGAGGTAGGCTAATCTGCTTACTCCTTTCCAAATAAGTCCATATGATTCTTTCATGTCTTTAATTAATTCATTTGCTTGATTCGTGCCTTTGCAAGTTAATTGGTCAATATGTTTTGATGATTTCAAGTTTGTTTAAATCTACAATTGTGTTCTTTGTTTTTATTTTGTGGTGCGTTAGATGTTTTAAAGTGGTTTGGGTTTCTCCTTGTAAAATCGTTTTATAAATTTTAGTGTTTTGGGAAATAATGTAGATGGTGTGTTTTTCATTCTGGTCTTGTTTTGGTTACTTTATAGAAGTGTTTAATCAATTTGTTATTGGGTGTGAATTATATTTTTAAGGTGGTGAACATGTGTAAGTGCTAGGAACATTTCTTTTGAAAGCGACGATGTTTTGTGTGTACAAATGTGTGTGTTTTTTTTTTAAATGTTTTATGGGTTGGTTGTTAGGTGCAAGACATGTTTTGGTTGTGATATTTTCAAAACGTGTCGAGCTGGTTATTTTTCTTTGTTTGTTCGTTTGGATAATTTAAAGTCCATGTTTATGCGTTTTTATTTGTCTTTACGGTTGCAGCATGTTCGCAAGGTTGCCCCGCGATATTGTTGCCATCGGCTAGCGCTTGCTTGTACGCCTGCGCGAGGCTTGTTGCGCCTTTGTGTTTGGACAGCGGGCCGAGGTAGGTCCCCCACTACACTCACCTTTAAATTTAGAATTTATTAATTGTTTGATGTTTTATTAATTTTAATGAATGAGAAATAATATAAGATAATTAATTTTTAAATGATTATTTGATGTGAAAAGAGCCGTTTATTTTATACCGAACACTTGAAACTTTTTTTTGATGAGTGGACACCCAGTATTGAAGGAATGCTCGTTTGGCCTTTAAACATAATTCACGGAATTTCAAATGTGGTTCTGGTTTTAAAGATAAGTGATTTCTTCTGAACATGTGTTTCGGGTTTTCTTGAGAAACGAGGTTTTTCTTTAAAGTTGGTGAAGGCCCGTTTGACACTTTAATTAAAATAAATTATTTTGGAAAACCCATTCAGGGGTGATCTTTGGTTGCGTTGATTGTGTGAGTTGTATGTGATGTTTGTGCATCATGACTGGTTCATTTACATTGTGGACACACCCCTTTTTATTGCTTGTGTTGACATGGGAACCTAACATAGTGAGTGAATCTTCTGAGAACGATTGCCGCACTAGTTTAGATTACGCACTGGCTAGTGGCCCCTAGTACGAATGACACTCTTCTAGGGGATTGGGCCCCTCGGTTAGGCCATGTAGGGAAACACCGGGCGTTAGGGCGTTATGACGTCATCGAGAGTAGGCATGCCTTCAAGATGAGTCACACGTATGGTATGTTCTGGATTGTTCACGATATCCTAGGTTCGACCCATGTTTCTTTTAGTGTTTAGTTGTGTGTGGCGGACGATTGAGAGGTCGAGTTCGGTTGCTGACCCTTGTGTTCCACTTTACCATTGCCCTTAGTGTGTGTTGTGTGTGATTCTCATTTTGACTAACAACTAAAGTTTGGATTTCTAAATTGCTCATAAAATGTTTTGAAAATGCAATGCACCTGTTCTTTCAACATTAAACTTGTTCTAAATTAAAAAGGGCAATGGACTGTTACTTGTTTTAGAAATGAAAGTGTTTGGAAAACCTATTTTATATAATTTAGTTCAAACCTGGAATCGATAAAATCTTTATTTATTGGTATGTGCTTTGGGATATAATTAGTCGGGCCTACCTACTGAGTTTTAATACTCACGCCTATAGTGTTTTCTTGTTTTTAGCTTTATTGCAGGTTCCAGATTCAGTTGTTCGCCTTGAGCGATGTTGGTTGTGGTATTGGAGAGTGACCCATGGGGTTACCTGGAGTTTGGATCGTGGTCAGGTTAGTAGTGTTGTTGGTTGCTCTTTCCTTATTCATTTTTGTTCTATTTTATTTTCCGTTGTTTAGTTTATTTTCCATTGGGCCAAATCGTTTCCACCTGTTTACTTTTGATGCCTGGCACTAGTTGCCACCCCGTGGGGATCGGGAACGCCCCTCGGGCCATGCCGCGGACCGGCTCGGGTGACCGGTTCAGGGTCGACCCGGGTTGGTTCGTGACAAAATGGTATCAGAGGCCCTTGTTATTTGGGATGTCTGGTAGAAGGAGATTAGGATTGTCGGGACTTGAGAGGTAGGTACGGAAAGGACGTCATGAACCCTCGCCCGTTCTGCACCTTGAGTCGCCAGGGATAGTCCGGGAATCGAGTCTTTGTTTTGTTTTGGATTGTTTTGGATTAAGGGATGACAACAGAGGTAAGCCGATGTTACATCGTGATTTCACATGGAGTAGTGACCCATGTGGATTCTGGGTACATGGTTTGAATTCCTCTTAGTGGTCGACGCCTACTTGGGACATGGCCCACTACCATGTCACCAGGTTATGCGTGACTACTAGTCCCTCACTGCGGTGTTTGATGCAATTTAAGTGTCATTTTTGTTCCGGTTGGTGTTAGTGCATTTTTGGAAATGGAAAAAAGGGGGTTTTGAAAATGAGGCTGATTTATTTTAAAGGACTTTAAATTTATGAAATGGGTTTTAAAAACTAAAAGCATTTGGTTTGGAAAACTGATGTTTTCTTTGAAATTGGTCGAGATCGGTTTGGGGTAAAACCTCAGGTACTCCTTATGGACGTTTGCACATGTGAGAAGATGCGTGGAAAGTGTGCATTGGTGCGTATGAATGAAAGTGGATGAATATATGTGTAACGGTTCATGGGATTACCTGAGTGTGTTTGAAATTTAAGGCTTTACTTTGTTTTCTAAATTGGCCTTTAAAGAGGAAAATGGTTTTTGGAAGGGAGTTTTTTTTGAAAAGTGGATTTGGTATTTGGAAAGTAGCCATGAAAGAAGGTGGTTTAAAAAAATGAAAAGAAGTTTTTGGGTTGTGATCGCGGTTGTTTGTTTCTTTTGAACTGGTTGTTTTGGATGAAGCTGCTTTCTTTTATGTTACTTCGACTGATATCGGTTTCGGATGGGTGTTATATATGTTGTCCAAAAATGCTGCCCAGAAAGGTTCCCAGAGTTTTGATGAGTCATGCCCAACTTTTGGTCCTTCTCGGACATTGCCTGTACTTAACGGTGATCGGAGTCCGTTAGAGGTAGTTATGTGGTTTGAAGAGGTCGAGTGCGCTTTAGGATGTTGGGAACTCCCAAAGCTATTAGAGTGCGTGTTGTTTTGGGTCTATTTGAAGGTCCAACTCTGGACGAGTAGGAGTTGTTCGCCCTGCCTCTACTGCAAGTTGGGATGATGTGGTATGTCTTTATAGCCGTCTTCGTTCAATGGTATACACTTGTGGAGGTGAAGACGAAGAAAATGGAAGATCTCATGTGTGTTCAACATGGCCAGCAGATGGTGAGAGTGTATGTTGACCATTTCAAGGATCTTGTGTCTCTTTTTCTGGGGGTAGTGTCGCAGGACTGGGTGAAGGCTTCTCCCTTCATCAGGGGTCTTCATCTAGAGATCAATGAGTGAGTCCTCCCTTTTTGGGAGCATCACTTTTGAGAAGTGGGTGCATGAGGTGTTCTTAGCTGAGTTGGTCTCCGGAGCGCAAACAGTTGACAATCCACCGTACCCAGTTGCTCGTGAAGGTATCCTATCTGACGAGCAGAGCGTGTTAGGTAAATTTGTTTCTAAAGAGTTCTTTGCAGTGGCTCTAACTTCCAGTTCGTCGGACTGTCTAATGGTGTGCCGTCAGTGTGGATGTTTAGGGCACGCAAAGCCATAATGTCACACCCCACCAAGGACATGCCATTATTATAGATGTCTAGGTCATCTAGAGAAGCTTTGCAGGAAGCGTCGTCTAAGGAAGACATCGTGACCTGAAGGATTCCAGTGCCTGACTGTGAGGCAGGAGATGCTTCAGCCATCAGAGCCCCAGCCATAGGTCTTGGGGTGAAGCTCGCGCGCAGTCAGGAGTTGTCGGGGGTGTGATGCCTCAGTTCGGGTTTCATGTTCCATGTTGGCAACAGAACATTTAAGGCCTTCGGTTCTCATCCTTCCACTGTTAAAGTTTTGGTGTTATTATAGGTTCATTGTGTCATTGTAAGGTTGGGGATAAACGTGTTCTTTTGTAATCCAAACAGTCTTGTTTGTCGGATTATGGTGTTCTGGGTAATGCGTTTTCTTTTTCGTAAAAGTATGTTTGGACCTTGCATGGGTTAATCTTGGTTTAGCGGTATTCGTTTGGATATATAAATGGTTGTGGAGGGGTACAGGTTTGCGGTAATGCTCGAGTTTACTTCATGGGTTAAGTTTATCTCAGAGGTTTCTTTCTTGTGTTCAGGATTTTGGTCTATGTCTAGAGTTCCAAGTTTTAGCAGAGGTGTTGTTTTGCTCGTGCTATAAAGGTTAGTTTGGGAGTTCCCGCTTCGCCCCCCCCCCCCTTCCCGAGGTGGTATGGTTGAGTGTTAAATTTTCACACTAGTTGAGTTCTTGTGGTGGGGAAAACCCTCTTGTGTTCTCATATTCTTTTATGTTGTGGTTTCTCTTGATTTTATTTGGGCATGAATTCTTGTTTGGTCTATCGTTTGACTGTGTGACTTTCTAAGGGCAGAAAGTGTCTGTGGTGGGGATAATTGTCACACCCCGACCTTAAATTCGTCTCTATTTATTTTATTCTTGGGTTCGGGATCTCGCGCCGATGTTCGAGCTAGGTCCCGAGTTAAATTTTTTCGTCGTTTAATGTTTTTGGTGTGTTTTAGACTCTCGCACGGGCACTGCGTGGTTAGAAGTGGCCGTGCGGTCGCCCTAGGTGCTTGTGCGGGTGCCCGAGCGGTCTTCGTTGAGGCGCACAATGTGTGCGCATTTCTTTTTTGGTGTACGATGAGTGCGCAGGGACCCCGTTTTCAGAATTTGATAATTATGTGGTCTAAGTTAAAAAAAAATTAGTTGTTAATAAAAATAGTAATTTTATGTTGTTGTTATTATTATTATTATAATTATTATTTTCCTTTATATTATTAGTATTATTATTAGGAGTTAAAAAAAATTTTCCCTAACCCTAACCAGCGGCGCAACCCCCTCTTCCCCCGTTTTTTTCTTCTTTCCTTCTTCCTGCGGCGTGCCCCCTGGTTTGAGGCCTCCCCTGCCGAGCTCCCTCTACCTCGCCCGGCCGTAGCAGCCCCGACCCTCACCTCCTTTGTCTGCAATCCTCCTCCCGATCGGATGCACCGGCTGCGCCTCCCCCTCAAGGATCCCCGTCGCGCTCCCCCTCCACAGGACCTCGCCCCTCCTGGTCCCGGCCACCTTCCGCCGCGCCAACCTCCTGTTCCAGCTACCGCTGCGCCGACCTCCTGTTCTAGCTACCGCCGCCCGAACCAGCCCTCTTCTCCACCTCTCCTCGCCGCGCCGCCCTGCCCCTCTGGCACCCCGTCGTGACGGCCTCCTGCTTCGGCGAATCAGCCACCCCGATCCGCCTCCTCACTGAGTCGAGCAGACTTCGCCCCGCCGAGATCCGCCGACTCCCCTCCCTGTTCACTGCCCAGCCGGCTCCTCCCTCACCAGCCCCTGCTCACGCTCCAGCCTCGCCTCTCATTCTGGCCATACCTGCGATCCCGGACATCCGCTGTCCGGTGGTGTTCCAGTGTAAATCACAGCACCTCCACCTTCTCCCCGGCTGGCAGTTTCATCTCCGTCGGTGCTAATTCCTTGTGATTGTGCGTTTTTATCTCTCAATTTGATAGAACGTAAATCTTGAAGCTGGTAATTTGTTTGACTTGCTCATTGTCTAGGGTGCGCGTTTGATCCATGGGTCATTGATTTTACTTCCATTGATGTTTGTCACGCTCGCTCTGCTTTGAGGTAGGCTAATCCGCTTACTCCTTTCCAAATAAGTCCATATGATGCTTTCATGTCTTTAATTAATTCATTTGCTTGATTCGTGTCTTTGCAAGTTAATTGGTCAATATGTTTTGATGATTTCAAGTTTGTTTAAATCTACAATTGTGTTCTTTGTTTTTATTTTTTGGTGCGTTAGATGTTTTAAAGTGGTTTGGGTTTCTCTTTGTAAAATCGTTTTATAAATTTTAGTGTTTTGGGAAATAATGTAGACGGTGTGTTTTTCATTCTGGTCTTGTTTTGGTTACTTTATAGAAGTGTTTAATCAATTTGTTATTGGGTGTGAATTATATTTTTAAGGTGGTGAACATGTGTAAGTGCTGCGAACATTTCTTTTGAAAGCGACGATGTTTTGTGTGTACAAATGTGTGTGTGTGTTTTTAAAATGTTTTATGGGTTGGTTGTTAGGTGCGAGACATGTTTTGGTTGTGATATTTTCAAAATGTGTCGAGCTGGTTATTTTGATTTGTTTGTTCGTTTGGATAATTTAAAGTCCATGTTTATGCGTTTTTATTTGTCTTTACGGTTGCAGCACGTTCGCAAGGTTGCCCCGCGATATTGTTGCCATCGGCTAGCGCTTGCTTGTACGCATGCGCGAGGCTTGTTGCGCCTTTGTGTTTGGACAGCGGGCCGAGGTAGGTCCCCCACTGCACTCACCTTTAAATTTATAATTTATTAATTGTTTGATGTTT
The DNA here is from genome assembly GCA_963277665.1 of Viscum album. Classification (NCBI taxonomy): domain Eukaryota; kingdom Viridiplantae; phylum Streptophyta; class Magnoliopsida; order Santalales; family Viscaceae; genus Viscum; species Viscum album. Next base: position 1,030,044,547 of record OY728126.1, read on the forward strand.
TATTAATTTTAATGAATGAGAAATAATATAAGATAATTAATTTTTAAATGATTATTTGGTGTGAAAAGAGCCGTTTATTTTATACCGAACACTTGAAACTTTTTCTTGATGAGCGGACACCCAGTATTGAAAGAATGCTCGTTTGGCCTTTAAACATAATTCACGGAATTTCAAATGTGGTTCTGGTTTTAAAGATAAATGATTTCTTCTGAACAAGTGTTTTGGATTTTCTTGAGAAACGAGGTTTTTCTTTAAAGTTGGTGAAGGCCCGTTTGACACTTTAATTAAAATAAATTATTTTGGAAAACCCATTCAGGGGTGATCTTTGGTTGCGTTTATTGTGTGAGTTGTATGTGATGTTTGTGCATCATGACTGGTTCATTTACATTGTGGACACACCCCTTTTTATTGCTTGTGTTGACATGGGAACCTGACATAGTGAGTGAATCTTCTGAGAACGATTGCCGCACTAGTTTAGATTACGCACTGGATAGTGGCCCCTAGTACGAATGACACTCTGCTAGGGGATTGGGCCCCTCGGTTAGGACATGTAGGGAAACACCGGGCGTTAGGGCGTTATGACGTCATCGAGAGTAGGCATGCCTTCAAGATGAGTCACATGTATGGTATGTTCTGGATTGTTCACGATATCCTAGGTTCGACCCATGTTTCTTTTAGTGTTTAGTTGTGTGTGGCGGACGATTGAGAGGTCGAGTTCGGTTGCTGACCCTTGTGTGCCACTTTACCATTGCCCTTAGTGTGTGTTGTGTGTGATTCTCATTTTGACTAACAACTAAAGTTTGGATTTCTAAATTGCTCATAAAATGTTTTGAAAATGCAATGCACCTGTTCTTTCAACATTAAACTTGTTCTAAATTAAAAAGGTCAATGGACTGTTACTTGTTTTAGAAATGAAAGTGTGTGGAAAACCTATTTTATATAATTTAGTTCAAACCTGGAATCGATAAAATCTTTATTTATTGGTATGTGCTTTGGGATAGAATTAGTCGGGCCTACCTACTGAGTTTTAATACTCACACCTATAGTGTTTTCTTGTTTTTAGCTTTGTTGCAGGTTCCAGATTCAGTTGTTCTCCTTGAGCGATGTTGGTTGTGGTATTGGAGAGTGACCCATGGGGTTACCTGGAGTTTGGATCGTCGTCAGGTTAGTAGTGTTGTTGGTTGCTCTTTCCTTATTCATTTTTGTTCTATTTTATTTTCTGCTGTTTAGCTTATTTTCCTTCGGGCCAAATCGTTCCCACCTGTTTACTTTTGATGCCCGGCACTAGTTGCCAGCCCGTGGGGATCGGGAACGCCCCTCGGGCCATGCCGCGGACCGGCTCGGGTGACCGGTTCAGGGTCGACCCGGGTTGGTTCGTGACATGCACACAATCTTCACTAATTTAGATGTGTACTATATTATGAACAAAAAGTTACTTTTGTTCCTCTATATCAGCCTCGTGTTCTGTAGCATTTTCAATGGTAGTGTTAAGGACATTCTATGATGTATAATGCATTATGGGTGTTTTATCATCTTACTTGAGAGACTTACTTTGTATTCTCCCTCTACAAGGCCTTGTCCTCTCCTCCACTGGTCCTCTTGGAACCATTTGGAAGATGGTGATCTGAAGGGAATCTCCAAAAAATTATTTCATGTGTGTTCCTAGTGAGGACACAAGATCATGGGATGGGATGAAATAGGAGGTTCCATTTAGAACTACTTCCACTAATTTTTAGAATAATATTTTCTATTGAGAAGGATATTGGGTTTAAAAATAACTCATCTCTATAGGTTGGGGTTGTTCCCATTTTGTTTCGACAACCTTTCAAGCCTGTTTTTTCGACCTAGAAAGCAATGTTAAAAAATACCCAAGCCCTGTGTGCTGGGCTTCACTTAGATTTCCGTGGTTGTTATTTTCATGGTTTCTTTTAAGAATTTACGGAGCCATGTTCAAACATGGGATGGGTACATTGTATGTTCTACACCTGAGACACCTACTTCCAAATATATTGGTGATACATGATTATTGGCCTCCCTTAGGAAAGAGGCTTTCTTAATATTTTTATATGATTGACGTTAGAGGTTTTCAATGGCTCACTATCTTCTAGCCTAAAATTTTTGGGAATCAGTTAGGGCTTGATTTTTAATCATACCATATGTTTCAAACATAGTCTATTTCTTGAATTTGACCTCTAGAAATGAAATTTCCTGATGTGACATTTTGTAAGCTTTCCATATTGGATCATGGTGAAATCCAATTCCCCATGCTGTCCCCATCCTCTGATATGAACACCAGATGGGGCATTGGAGATCAACTAGAAAAAATATTTTAACAGGTTGAGACAAGCATATTGAAGGTAAATTTCATGTTTTATCAATTGTAGGTGTCATATAGCTAAGAGACTCTCTAATTCAATTTGATGGTGTATCCCTACGATTACCTTGATGAGGCTTTTATATTCATCGTATGAAAATACTTTTTATTTTGAGTGATGAAGATTGTTCTATATATTGAGGAAGATTTTGTGCACAAAATATTTTGACAACACCTTTGGAATGCTATAATGGGGAGTGGATAAGGTCTAGAACATGACTTTTATGTTGTCCTTGTACAACCGTCTTCTCATGTTCAACATGTATTCTTCATATTTTTCTAGAAGCTCATCGACTTGGTATGACCAAATGGGATGCTTCCTTGTTTTTTATTTAAAATAGTCTAATCAGTGGGGATTTCCTCTATCATATTAGAAGGAAGAGACCCAAGGTTGATTCAAAGAATTATCATTTCCTTGTGAAGTATTATGCGTCAAAGACATTGTTAGTTTTCAATTATGAGGCATTAGGAATGACTGGACTCATTTTCTCAAGTGTTGCATGGTATGTGGGATTTCTCATAATTAAATTGGTAAGGAGAGGACCTCCTTTCCAAAGTGAAGTACCATCATGGGTAGGACTACCATCATGGATTGAAGTCTCGCTGAAAGGAGAATTTCTACAATGTATGCCCTAGGGAGGACCTCTAGGGAAGACGATAGAAAGGGGAGGAAATTCTAACTGTTTGATCTTCTGGCCACATAGAGGGCTATCTTGGTGCTCATCATGAGATGGTATCTCAAGATCAATCAAATTATAGACATGAATCAAGCCTTCATTTTTATGATTTCCAGGGAGGACCTGTAGAAATTGTATGGTTATTCCCGTAATTTAGTAAAAAAAGAGTAAGATCCTAAGCTACTATAGATAAGAATCTTAGGTCTTTAAGAAATACAACATTATGCAGATCTGGATCATAGATAGGCTCATAATTTTCTAATATTATTTGTTGAGGATTGTTTTTGGAATAATTATTATAGGTGAATGTGGATTATTTCTTAATGATAGTGGATTTCATATATTTAATCTTGTTTTATTAGATTCTATTTCCCTGCCAAAATTTACTGATAGGTATCTGGAATTTTGGAAGGGGTTTATTCCCACCCTATAGTGGCCATCAGGATTAACTGATGATTCCAATTGGAATAGGGGTATGGTCCCAATCTAGTTTTCTATTTATCATAGGGGAATTTGGCCCATTACCCTCCTAGTTAGGAGAATACTTGAGTGTACACTTCGTAATGACCCTCATTTTATGTCAGTGAGTCACCCCAATAGTGGGTATGGAGTTCTGTGAATATCCCCTACCACATCCACTATCATTATTATATCATGATAGGTATCTGGATTAGGGTTTTGTACCTTCTCCTATCCTCCTTTTTCTTTAGTGTATACTGATATTACTCAGGTATAAGGGTAGAGATACAGTCCCACACCCTATTTTTCAGTGACATTTGATGGTGGGTTTCTCTGAATGCTAGTAAATAGTGTTGGAAGCTTGATAGATTATAGTAGGAATATTCTCTTACTGAAGGTTTTACACCATATTTGATTGGTAGAGTTCTTATATATTAGAAATTGTGTATTCTTGCTCACTACTTTATACCATATTTAATTAGTGGGCTTCTCAGGATGATACCGAATTGTTCAAGTAGGTTTGGATAGTGTGGGTAGGTGTTTGTGCCTTTTTTGGGTCTTCCACTAAATTTGATTGGTGGGCTTATTTAGAGGAAACAGAGGTGAATCTATACACCATGTTTTATAATTTCTATCTGTGGCAAGACTTCTTGCATTCCCAAGTCTAGATAACCTAGGATGAACTCCAAACAATGACAACCCCATCATGGTGAGGGTTTTATGTCATGTGGTATTGGAGGTAGAGACTTCTTGTTGGAGACCTTTACAGGGATACCTGGACTATCTAGATGAGGATGTTACTAGCCTCTTGATCTTCCTCCCTGATATAATATATGATCTTATTCCAACATTTTTGGGATAGTATATCCAAAGACTTTAAGATGGAAAATGGCACCATCTACTTCTAGACCACCAGTCATCATTGAGTGGATGATTGGTGGGGATTCGTGATTTAGAGGGCTTATTGAGCGTCCTCTAGGGTTGTGACCTTACAATTTATTTGGTACTCCAAAAAAAGTTCATTAGTGACCCAGTGTTGCAGATACATGGTTCGTGGTGACATCCTCTTTTTAGTCAAGGACCCGACTCATACAGTAGCTAGTGAAAAAATTTCCTGAAACTAGTAAGATTCCATTTGGACTGAAGGTATATTTGGATGATAATTGTATACGATGTATGTTACAAACACAACCAATAGAACCTTCATAAAATCCCAATATCAATAAATTAATAGATTCACTATTTATTGTTTTGAAAACATGTTTGGCCCTCTTATATTTTGAGTGAGAATGGGGCTCGACATGTGGGAGACACAGTCTGGGTGAAGGATTCATGCTAGGTTCACCATTTTTATTTATGATAAAAATTTTCAATGCCCATGATGTTTGATTGTGGGGGTTTGAATTTTGACCAATCATTCATGTCAGGATCACCATTTTTGAATGGATTCCAATGAGTTTTTTTCATGGATCTAAAAACACCAAACGGTTCCCACATTTGTGGTGTTTTACAGACCTTCTTTTTAAGGGTGGTTAGTTTTTGGGAAATGGTCCAAAAATTATTAGGGACTCACATTGGTTGAGAGGATATGTGTTCAGGCATATCAACCCATTTTGGGGGGAACTATTTCCTATTATGTTACTATCTTATATATTTTATAAAATATTCATGAATCCTTTTTTAAATCCCATGTATGATAGGGATCTCACTTGAATTAAAAAAATTATGAGAATGTATGGAATTTAGATTCGTCTATATATATCTGAGGTTCTTTATCAATGGATACATATCTATATATCAAATGGTATCCATCAATGGGAACCTTTTGGGAATGTATTATAGATTATTTGGTCTTTTATTATCATGATGCGGGTTTTAAGACACACAATGAGACTATATAGAATTTATCATCATCTAGGGAGACAGGAGTTCTTTTGATGTTGATATTGGGCCCATAAGATGAGTTTCCTACATATAATTTTGAAAGGAATTATAACCCATGTAGTTTTGTGCCACTTAACAGGATACATCATACCTTTTAAGGTAATTGTGACGAGGATCAAACCATGTAGTTTAACATTATGTAGAAAGAGAGTCTAGGAGAAACATGCCAAGACAAGTTTAGTTGTGGGACTTGTTTCAAAGAAGCTTGTGAAATATGGATGGGATGTGGGATAACAGGTTAGATATAAACCTAATAGGAATGTGGCCAAAAGAAAATTAAGGTGAATTTTGGGTGTTGGGTTTCTACCTCAGAGAGGCTTCCTACATATCTTATTTAGATAGGAATCAAATCCCACGTTGTTTGGTTGTGTTAGGGATTACACTTATAGAGGATCCCCATTGAGGGTCTATCTCTTATGGGATAATAGCCCATTGATATTGAAACATGGATTTGAGGACCCATGCCTATGGAGTCCCTCATATGTAAGGTGAGAGGAAGATCTGAAAAAGGATTCTCTATCGAGACATACATCTGATCATGTGGATGTCATCATCATTACTAACCTATAATCCCAAATGAGTCATGATAATTGTGAGAAATAAGGGGAATTCAAATATCTAACAAACCACCTAATATTCATCTTATATTGGTGTATGACGTCAGGGATATAAAAGAGATAAAGGGAATTTTTGTTCCCATATCATCTTTTGTTTTGGTAACTAGACCAAGGTTAGAGATAGAGAGAGATAGAGAGAGAAAAAATGATATGATGCCCATTCCCTCTCTTTTTTTCATAACCAATAGGATAGAAGATGAGAGGGTTGTGGCCTAATTTCATAAAGACTATGGTATTACTCCAGGAGGGATGATCTCCTTCCAGTTCTAGACAAGAGAGAAGGATAAGGTACTAACCCTCATCAAATGGGAAATAAATCACCCCCCTCATGCTCAAATAACATAATAATTAAAGATCCACATGCAGGTGTTTCATGAAGGTGTTGATGATCCTTCTAGGACACACATACCTAGTCTGTGTGATCCTCTTGGGTCGTAAGCTACAGGAATGCATGTTGTCCTGGGAAAACTCCTTGATTGTCTTTGTTGATCTTCACCTATTCATTTATTGAGGTAATTTCCATTATATATTTTCATTCCCTTATCAAAAAAAGGCATTCCAATAATAAATAATCATGAATATGTTTCCCATGAATAACCTTATGGAATTTGGTAGTGTAAAATGATCTCATGGGAGAGGAGTGAAATCACAAAAAACATGGTCGTCAATCATGATGATGCCATAAAACATTTATTTTTGTTTTTCAATAAGGATAGAGTCGATAATAATTGGATAATCACTACAATTCATGAATCTAAGATCAAGAGAGAGCACCCACATAAGAAAAGGGTTCTACAAGTCAAATTATCCCTCCAAAAAAGATATATCACCACAACCAAAAATCCATTTGGAGTTATCTAAAATGAAGTGAAGGTGTCCTTGTAGACGACATCACAAATTTAATTCTATAAGTTTTATATTATTCAAATAGTTTGGGGAGTTTCCCTATTTATTCCTAATACATTTGGACTATATAGGGTACCCCAAAATGGACTTCCAAACCAACATAGAGTGTACACATTTCATGTTATCATAAATTCTTCTATGATTAATTCCTCTTTCCTAAATAGTTTTGGCCAGCCTAGACCAACCCACCCAATGGTACCTACCTTCCTGTTGGGAATCCCAGATGAAATTATTAAGAATGAATTAAATTTTACTAATCACTAACATAAGCGTCCTGATAACTAACATAACATGAATAGGGATTGAGTTAACAACACAATTTAACAAGGTGATCCTTCCACTAAAATTGAGGAAATAGATCTTCTATCTTGTTATCCTTCCCATGATTCTCTTGAAAATATCATCAAAATGGCGAACATGTATCCTTTTATTGGAAATAATATCCCCTAAATATTCTATTAGAAATTTCTATTTGTGGATACATTTATCATCAATGATTTTGGATTCCCTATTAGTGAACGTATTTAAAATGTAAACACTACTCTCGGAAACATTAATAAATTGACCGCTTCTCTTGTCATATTAATCCAAAATCATGTTGAACCCTCAGACTGTGTTTCTTATACTATCTATAAAGAATTAAATATCATTAACAAAAAAAGTGGGATATCCCAGTCAAACAGTATGTGACTTTGAAAGGTTGAAACCGTTCACTAGTGACTTCATCTTGTAGGTGTATACTAAGATCGTATTGTGCCGGAATGAATAGGATTGGTGAGAGTATATCTCCTAAATAAATTCCCCTCCCTGAATCAATGAAACCAAATCATTTCAACATGAGTGAGATCATGCACTAAGGTGAGGATAAGCACTAAAAATAGAGATCCCAAACCAACTCTAAGAAGCCACATCATCTTAGAACTATTAGAATGAAGTTACATTACATTATATCATATGTATTTTACATATCAATTTTCACCAAATTACACAATGAATATGCCATATAAAATAAATGATGTAGTGCAATATCAAACTTGTCTCGTGTATTTCAAAATGATACAAAGAAACCCTTACCTAATATTCTTACTTACTTGAACATTCTACAACCTTATATATAATAAAAAAATCATAATAAATTATTAAATAACATTATTCGTATCTATATACTTTTATAAACATCATTTATAATTATTCTCTACATATATATTAGTTATTTATTATCTATTTTTGATATTGGGGTGAGTAATCTTGATCATTTAGAACTAGTTTTGTAATGGAAATGTTATTATTCATTCATCTCCAAAATACCATCATTCTTATATTATTCAATATAGAATAATATTTATTTTTAAATCTGTCCTAGTGTTTTATTTCATTATTTTAACGACATGGATATGGTTTGTGGAAAGGGAAATTGTGATAAACTAGTTCTGATGTATTTGATGATAGAAAGGTGATATATTAATAAATATATTAAATATTAATAATAACTTTATAGAATCATTCAAAAAATTAGATGAAATATTATTAAATTATATTAACAATATATAACATTCAATAATCATTTTTAGTTTAACAATTATAACCTTGTTCACATAGGTTAAAAAAACTGGCTCAAACGAGAGCATGCTATAAGGATTTTCCCAAGTAAAGAAATGTTTCTATATAGAATTAATATAAAATTTAAATAATATTAAAATTTTATAAATATAATTTACCTTCATTAAATACATTCTTATAATCATCCATGTAGGGTGGTGGTGAAAAATCACATTTATCATTCGTGGAGGTAGTAGTCCGCACATATACATGATTAATGGTTACATTTCACAATGAATGAGATAGAATGAAATTATATGATAAATTATTATTTAAATACTATTTTTAAAAAATATTATACATATTAATCCATTAAATATATCCTCTTATTATCCATTAGAGTCAGTGATGAAAAATGAACCACATCGTTTTGTGGTCATGGTGGTCCACCCGTATGCATAATTGATGTTGTTTTTTTATTTTTATATGGAAAGGACTGAATAATAGTTAATATATTGATATAATAATTTATAGTATGTTAATAATACCAGATAAATTATATTATGGTGTCTAGAATAATTTTTAGGGAGAAATATTATGAATAAAATGCTAATGAGTAAGAAATATTTACATTGAGAACATAAGATTTCTGTTGGAAATCTCTATAGGTATAGAGGCCTTAGTCTATCTAATTGAGACTGAAGGCTTATGAAATTGAGATAAGATTCTAGGATGATAAAAATTTAATATTTACAAAATTAAATTAAAATTAATAAATGTGTCATGAGGTGGTGGAAGTGATCCCCTTTTATAAGTTAATATTATTGCACTTTTCTGAATAACCTTATTTTTTAATAATGGAATCACACTATTCAAGGGTCAATGGCTCCAACAGTGAAAAATAATGGATTTTTGGGAGAGGTATGGTCAATAAATACTCTACCACTAATTTTAATACATGTTTTAACATTATTTAATACTTTTTCACTTTATTTTTTACATTTTACAATTTTTAGTTTTTACCATAATAACAAGTTTTTTACCCAAGTAATTTATATTTTATTAAAAATATAAGGTAAAAAATAATAAAAAATTTAGTTGCGATGAACATAAATTTAATCACCATATAATATAATTCAATTTATAAATAATTTAAAATTAAATTTTTAAAAAATATTTAATATATTGGAAAACTGTTTTTGTAGAAAGAAATGTTGTATTCAACATTAAGTGTTATTAGTCTTATATAAAATTAATTATCAATTCAATGAGTGATAAAATATTTTTATATAATATAAAGAATTAAATCAGATCCTTTATATAAAATATATCATTTTAAATTATTAGATAATAATTTCATAGCATTATTAAAATAATTCATAGAAAATAACCCTTTCCCCATTATCATGGTCATTAACTTTAATCTTATTAATCATACATTTATGGGTAAAATAAACTTTAAATTAATAATTAATAAAAACATTTTTTTCTAAAATATTATATCCATTTTGTTATATTTTTTTCAATAAGTGATTAAAAATAAATTTTATAATATAAGAAAATAAAAAAAGTTTTTTGATTAAAATATTACTTAAGTTTCCAAAATGTTAAACATGATTTTTTAATATTAAACATAGTGTTTATAGACAATTTATTATACTTTATAAATATATATATTTATATAAAAGTGTTTTAAATTAATTTTAATTCTTTATTATGTTATGATAATCTCATAAAAGTGATAATATTAGAAAAATTGGTATTTTTTATTGTTCACCTAAAATTAAGTGATTTTTACAAAAACATAAAAAATACACTATATGCTAATTTCGATTTTTCGAATAAAAAATGAACTTAATTTTGTAAAATTAAAATTATAAAATCATTAAATATTTCTTTCAAATGAAAATTAAATATATATATATATATATATATAATATTTTTATTTAAAATTTTCTTTATAAAACATTAAGTGTTCTTAATCATATTTTGTACACATTTTATAATTGATAACAATATTTTTTTATAGAGGTTTAATTGTTCTTAAGTTTTATTAATAATAATTATCACATGACCAGTTTTAGTTCGATGTTGCGTGTGAGCAAGCTACCAAACATAATATTAATTTATAATATATATATATATATATATATATATATTCTAAAATAACATGGAGTTAAATCCATCCCCATTAAATAAATTATGTCATGAAAATTTTAATTATCATTCAGTTAAATAAAAATCTAATAGATCCATGAAAATTTTAATATTTAAAGGATAGTGAGATATCCACATCACTGTCCTTGGTATGACTTATAATTATTCATCACAAATATGCTTCTTTAGGATTTCATAAGGACATACCTTTCACAACATGATTTTCCTAATCATGTTTCTAACTAAATTCAAAAACTAAAATGGTTTTGATAAAATCCAGTAAAATTATATTAAATGATCATATGAATATGAAAACTCAATCCTAAGATGAATTCTCTAAAGTCACCTTCATGTCAACCTGTGATAATTTTGGTTTGATTGTGATATAATTTCACCAACCTATCACCCATTTAAGCTAACATAGGTTATATATGGTAATTTTTCAATTAAGTTCTCTAACATAACTCATCATTGGATTCCAATATATTTAAACCATAATATTTTTTTTCAAGAGGGTTTGATTAACCAAAACTTATCCTTCAGGAGTGTCTACCTAGGTGTGTTGTCTTAGCCCACACATCATACACCAGGGTGAAGATTGAGTTGATACTCAACCAGAATTTTCCAGGGTGATTAAACATAGGTGAATCTATGCAACAAATACATCAACCATACCTATTCATATCTAAAACACTTTATAAAATTCATTTAAAATTATTTTATACATTTATAATTGTAAGTTACTATCAATTTTTGATATCAGGGAGAGTAATCTTGATTGTTTTGAACTATTTTCATAATATTGGTATTATTATATATTATTCTCCAAAAATTCATCATTATTATATTGTTATACATATAATATTAATTTTCTTAAATCGTTTTTTATGTCATATTTACTTAGGTGAAATACAGAGGTATGGTTTGTGAAAATAGAAATTGTGATGAACTAGTTTTGGCATGATTAATAATCGAAAGGTGATATATTAATAAATATATTAAATATTAAAAAAATTATAGAATAACTAAAAATATTAAATAAATTACTATAATATTATATAATAATTATATATAATTCCTTAATCATTCATAGTTTGAAAAATATAACATTTTTCACATAGTTGGTAAAAACCATCCCAAATGAGAGAGTCCTAATGATTTTATAGGTAAATAAATATTTCTATATAGAGTAATTATAAATTTTATAGAATCATAAACATGTCAAAAATATAATTTAAATTCATTAAATTCATTTTTTTAACCATATATGTAGGGTGGTGATGACAAATGAAATACATCATTTGTGGAGGCATTAGTTCACGCATACACACAATTAACGATTCCATTTCTCAATGAATGGGATGGAATGAAGGTATATAATATATTATAATTTAATAATCATAATTTTTACATATGAATTATATAAATTCAAAAAATGAATCGTTTTTACTATCTTTGGGTAGTGGTGATGAAAAAACCCATGTTACTTCATGGAGGTGGTAGTCCGCACGTACACACGTTCGATGTTGTTTTATTTTTATTAGTGGATAAAAAGGATTAAATGATGAGTTATATAGTAATTTAAAAACATTATAGTTTATTATTCATATTTGTGTCATTATATTATGGTGTGTTATATAATTTTTGAAGATAAATATTAAGAAGAAAAGGCTGAGTAAGAAATACCTCCATTGACAACTCAAGATTTCTCTTGGAAATATCCTTGGAAATAGAGGCCTTAGGATATATAATTGAGACCAAAAGCTTATGAAAATTAAATATTATTCTTGGATGAAAAAAAATTTATATTTAAAGTATTAAAGTTTTATGAAAGAAACTTTTATGGTGTGTTGTAAGAGATCCCCTATTATAAGTGATGAAAATAGACCTTCTGCGAATACCCATTATTTTTTAATAATTGCATGAGACTATTCAAGGATAAATGGATATAAAGTGAGAAATAATGGATTTTGGGATGAGATAAGGTATATAAATCCTCTAACTCTAATTTATATAGATGTTTTATACAAGTTTCATGACTTTTACCGCTTGATTTGTTATGTTTTAACATTTTTTTTACCTTGGTAAGTTTTTACCCAAGTAGTTTATATTTTTTAAGAAATATAAATTGACTTCTTTTATAAAATTTGGTTGATATTAACCTAAATTAAATCCTCATATAATTTAATTCAATTTATAAATAATAGAAAAAAATCTTTAAAATTAAAACATTTAATATATAAAAAACCATTTATTGAAAAATGTTGTTTTCTTCATTAAGTGTTCATAATCTTATATAAAATTATTTAACAACTAAATGAGTGATAAAATATTTCTATAAATGAGAAAAAATCATGTTAGAGTATTTATATAAAATATATCATTCTAATTTATCATATAAAAAGTACGAAACATTAATAAAATAATTTTTTGAAAATAACCCTTTCCCTGTTTTCTTGGTCATTAACTTTAATCATAGTAGTCATACTTTTTCCCTCAAATAAAATTGAATTTATTGAATAATATTAAAATATTTATCTAATATTTGAAATATGTTATGGTATATTTAGTTTATATAAGTCATAAAAATATATTTTTTTAATATAGGAAAATAAAACTACTTTTTAGAGTAAAATATCACTTATGTTTCCAAAATACTAAACATGGGATTTATAAATTATATGTAGTGTTTTTAAATGATTTATTTTAATTTTTAAATTTATATTATGGTATAAAAATGTTTTCAATGTATTTTAATCCATTTTTTTTAATATAATAATTTCATAAAAGTGATGATATTAGCAAAATCAATGTTTGTTTTACTATCTACATAAAAATAAATTAAAAAAATCTCAAAAAAACACAATAGAATAATTTGTATATATGAAATTAAAAAATGAAGTTAATTTTTTAAAATTAAAATTATATAATTTTATATTTTATATTTTAAATGAAAATGTGATATATATATATATAAACTGGTTTAAATGAAAGTTTCCTTTTTAAAAATCTAACTGTTTTTAATCATATTTTGAATGAATTTTCAAATTGATTACATGTTTTTTTTATTAGTGGTTTTATATTATTAAATTTTATTAATAATAAATATGTCATGACTCATTTTAGTTTGGTGTTATCAGTTGAGCAAGCCACTGAACATAAAATTAATTTAATATATATATATATATATTCCAAAATCAAGGGGCATTACAACAATAGTTTTTTTATTATACATTATTGAATCAACATAAACTTCTAACCATTTTTTAACGATGATCTTATTTACTAAACTCAATAATTATTTGGATAAATTTCATACTCAGAAAAAAATGTCATTCCCCATTGATCTATTGGTCATTATATTAGGGTGGTTGGACTAATCATATTGGATTCATGTATTCTTTCCTTTGTTAATAGTTTATTCCCCCGAATCAAACTTTTCTCTCTTCATGATCTTCACACCAGAGTGGTAATATGTAATAGAATATCTATCCATTTCACACTCAGTAGAGATTGGGGAAAGGTCATCCACCCTTTGATCCATATCTACATCATTTCCAACCTCTTAACACTACTCTATAAGCCCATCCTTCTTATTGATGGGTAGTTCCTTCATCCACATATGAATAATGGTTTTTCCACCCTATGTTTCACTAATAATCACATTATATTTCACTAATATGTTGAATATATTTTTGTAACATAAACATCATATTGGTCTCTTGTGTGACTATCTCTTCTTGCAAGGAAGGGGAGAGAACTTATACTGGATCAATGAACCCTTCTCTAGATGTCACCATCAAACCCTCCTAATTATCCTAGGATGAGTCCTTCTTTCCAATATCTTCCATAGTTTTATGGCCATATAGTGCACTTTTAGGGACATTAAGAATTACTAAATCCTCATGAAGTTGATAAATAATGTTTGAAACCAAATGTCCATGTGAATGTCGTATCATCTTCCTCCCTCCCATGTGAAAATTCTAGAGGTACCTCACCTCTTGAGTGTGTATTAACCCTTTAACATCATAAATCCTAGGGTGAGAATCACCTTGATTAGACTCTCTACTAGTTTGACCTTTGATATAGTCCTTACTAGAGACACACCCTACAGGTTCAATGGAATCATCTCTTATACTAGAACGAAATTCCACTACAGATGTGTAAGACCTAAACTCTTGTGAAGTGGGGACTGAAGAGAGCACTACTGGCAGAGAATGTTTTGTTGTATTTTCTAAAATCTATCCACTATATTTATTTCAATGTATCTTTACATAAAGTCCATATATTCTTCCGTATAACTAGTATTAGCCAAGATAGTGATAAGGGGAGAAAAAATATGTCCCTCTAAAATCAATTTGATTAGTTGAAACGTCATAGACTGGATCATATAGAATTGTCCTACATCCCAATAATCTATGCCTAAAAACATGTTAACCATTACCAATACAATTATAATTATAGTATAATTCCAAACAAGTTCCAAATTTCAATTCTATATTATGTTTTTGTTCATTATCAGTCTCAATCCAAAAAAACGCACTAAGGGTTTTGAAACATTGATTTAGAAAAAATAAAGGAGAAATGGTATGGAAAAGATCTTGGGGCCTACTGTATAATAAATAAAAACATCCAACCATGTTACCCATCATCATGATAATTGAGGGATTTTCAAACATTAGAGGTCACCCAAGAAGATTTAGCCATATGGGTGAAGTCAGAGTATCTCATTTCAAATGAATATCATAAGACCAGTAGGAGAGAGAGAGAGAGAGAATTGAAAGTCATTGAAGAGTTATTTGGTGGATTCTATGTGATATTCATCAAGTGTGTTGTTAAATAAAAGATTCATTTCCATGTTTAGTAAATTATTAATTCTTTATTTTATATTATTCATGGATTTGGTTTCAAATCATCGCTGATATTGGGTATGGTTTCTTAATTTCTCCCCAACCTGAATAATAGTTATAAAATATTAAAAAACATACTTAATGACCCATGTTGTCAGAAATTAGTGGGGTAGGAGGAAGTATGGACTCTGGTGAAACTGAAGTCATGATGAAATTTAATATTTGAAATTACATCTAGATGATGAGTTTATAGACATGTTTTAAATAATTAAAATGATGTTTTGGATGAGTACTTTTAGTCAGAAAAGGACCAAAGATAATTTTTGTGTGTTTAGTAAATTATAAAAATAAAAGGCTAGTTATGGGTGTTATTGGGTAACTGGTTAGTGGTTCAATGGTGTTTCACCACTAACCCAGCCACTAGGTAACTATTGGATTCCCACAATATACCCGAATATCCCAATGTTTATTTTTTATATGGGAGGAATGGTTATTTGGATAAGACCTTTATAATTCACTTATCTATGTATTCTTCTCCTTGAAACTAACCAAGTGGGTGGATTCCCACTTCCTCCTCATTCCCACTTTTTAATTCCATTTAATCGGTGGATGTTTGGTCATGGCTGTTCATCAATTGAGATTTGATATCCCCCCATTTCTCCACTTTTCATTCTTCCTTATTCCTATATAATTTTAGTAAATTTATTATTATATTTAGAGTGATATTACACTGAAGAATTGAGAAATCACATCAATTTGATAAGGCATTATTACATGATGTCTAGAGGAGGATTGAGGTTAATATTAACATAAGATTTTACATTATTTCTCTAGTGGTAAGTGAGGTGATATAATTATTTATTGATTTTAGTGAAATTTGATGATTTTTTATAAGTATTTAATATAAAATTTTGTTTATTTTCATGTTTAAGGTTTTAGTAAATGAAAAAAATCATCTACTAACCATTTCATGAGATTTTAGTGAGTATACACCACTCGGTGATTTTTATATTATGATACCTAATTGAATCAATTATGAATTTGTCATATAAATTAATTATAAATATTTTATGATTAATTAAGTAGATTTTTTGAATTATATAAGGTCTCATAGAAGTGAATGTTGGCTGATACAGACTTAGTTATTTGGATCAGGTATCATGGAGAAGGGGATAACTCTTTTATGAGGTATTTGGTCCCATATTTTACTATTTTTATATGTAATTACATGTATTATGTGATTTGATAGTGGGGGTAAGTTAGTATGAAAGACCTAAGTGGGAGTCGATGGGATTAAGTTGTTAAAGGGAAATGGGATGGTGTATTAAGGTCATTCCAATTTTATCACACACATCCCCTTAAGAGTTTAGTTTCTCTTTGAATCTAAGTAGATTGAGAGCTTGGTTTAAATAGTGTGAGGCACCAAGAAGGATTTTAATCCTTGGGTAATGATGAAAATGGATTAGTGATGTCTCATAGAGGTGAAGAGATATAAAGTTGAGTATGATGGGTTTATAGTGAGCTAATCAAGGGTTTATTGAGCAACCATATTGGAATTGTTCTATCCAATAGGTGTATTCTTAGGGGTTGAATTATGTTAATCACGAATAGCTTCATATTTCTAATCTAGAATACAAATGGAGTTCTATAAAATGTATATTATCATGTTGATCACCTGGGGATAATTTCTCCCTAAAATTGGTGTATGGAAATATTTTTAAGTGTTTCATATAGATAATTCTCCATAATATGGGTTACTTTTTAGATGGGAATGGAATGATTGGTAAATAAAAGTGGTGTCTTAGTATACACAATGTGCATTGACCTACTAAGGGGAAGAGTGTTTTATGATTAACAATGATGGGTCTATTATTTGACTCTAGGTGTGGGATTCATGAGTTTTGACAAAAATGATACAATGACCAGTACATTAGCATAAAAAATTCATAAGGAAACATTAGTAGTTAACTAAGGGCTATGATTGTTATGGAATCACTGAATATAGTTATTATGATTATGATGATTCTTATAATGTTTTTATTGATGTGTTCATAGATTGACATGAGGGATAGTCATCCATATTGTCCCTACCATTAAATATGTGATGGAGTGACGGATACACAAATTTGACTAACGTTTTAGTACCTAATATGTTCCAATAGTATGTAAACACTACACCCCTAGTCTTTTTCACAGTGTACATCCTATTATTTTATCATTATAATAAAAATAGTTCATGTTTAAATTAAAAAAAATTATAAATTTTAAAAAAATAATTAGATAAAATGGATGGTGTTTTTTATTTCACAAATTTAAATTTATATTAGGGTGAATTTTGTATATTTTTCCTAAATAGTTGTTTTTTTGGTGAATAGTGAAAATGTCGTTTTTTTCAAAGCCATCATTTATTTTCATTAAATAATGTGATTAAAAAGTCCATTTCTATTTTGTATTAGGTTTTATAGTAAAATAATATCATTTTTAATAAAAATAATATTATTATTAGAATAAAAATCATCATTATATTTTAAGTTTGTATAAGATCATTTTTATGCTTAAAAATACATTTTTTTAAACTGTTTTTCATTTCATTTTTTTGCACATATATAAAATTTAATACATGATAATTACAAAAAATGAATCTTGAAAATGTATTTTATTTTGGTAATAAAGAGACTCTAATTTAGTAATTATGTAATTTTCATTTTTGGTAATTATTAATAAAAACCTTTGTAAAAATGTTGTCACTAAGACAAAGGGGTAAAATAGGTTAATTATGGTTAAGAATTTGTGATAAGGTCACAAAATATCATATTAATTCTTATTGAATGATTTAATTTCAACGATTATAACTTTATATAATAAATTTAGTTTTTTTATTTACACATTACCATGAATAATACACTTATAGTATTTATAAATTAAGAATTATTACAATTGTGTCACTCCCCTCACTTATGAAAGGGAACCTCATCTCCTCGCTTATTCACAAGAATTTAGCATTTTATATCATCCAATACCTAACAAAATACCTTTAGAACTTTCTTGATGATGTCCTAAAGGTAACGGTATCTCTAAATAACAATCCTAAGAATGCTTAAGGGGTAGGACAAAGGAGGTTTTCGTAAGGAGAGGTGTAATCACAAAGTTCTATCATGTTTATTTCTTATTATTACTCCTTGAAACCAATAATTATTTTTATTATATAATAACATTATTAACTAAAAAATACTTAAATATTATTATGTTTATGTTACAACCTTTTTCAATATCCTTTTCAATCCTATAGAAAATGTAAATATTGCTCGTGCGTACGTGTGGACTACCACCTCCACAAAGTGATATATGTTTTTTTTCATCACCACATCACACAGCTGGTTATAGAGATAGAATTAATGAATATAAAATATTTTTTTAACAGTATTTTGTTTCTATAAATATAATATATTATCTTATTTATTACACATTCTGTCATTGAATAATGATAATATCACCCAAGCATATATGTGGACTACCACCTACACGAAGCGAAGTGATTCATTTTCCATTACCAACTCACATGGATGGTAATAAGGATAGAAATAATGAATAAATATGAAACTTATAACATATTTATGATTCTTTAAAAATAATAATTTATCTACATTATTTCATTTTCATCCATTTGAAATATGAAAATTCCACACATGTGTACATACGGACTACCCTTTCCAAGGAATGATGTATTTCATTTTTCAAGGCCCTTTATAATGGATGGTTATAAAATTATATAAAATATATAAAAGAAATAATTATAATAGGTTTAATATTTTTTATATGATGAAACCATGACCAAGGTGTAAGGATCAGAACCGTCAAACCGTAACAAGTATGGAAAGTGTAATAGTTAATACTCAAATATTGATTTTAACAAAAAAAATTGATAAAGAGGTAATAAGAAATTACTAGTGAGTAGTATATATTTACATAAATAATTTTTTTTGATATTGATGTATAATAAGTTTAAATTCATTATAAAAGACATTAGATCATGTCCAAACAAGAATAAGACTGGGGTATGGGTTTATTTCACAGTCTCATTCTTATTCAGGAGTGTTTATGTTTAAGTTTCCATTTAGTGAATTATATGAAATTTATCTCCTAAAACCCATATAGTTTATTCAACTTTGTTTATTTATTGGGTTTCAATTATTTCCTTTCATTTTCTTATATTTTTTGTTCAAGATGATCAAGAAATTTTTTTTAAGACAATTTAGCTTTATTTCCTCTATTTAGGATGGGAATATTTATCCTCCGTCTCTATGTTATTAAAATTGTTATATAGAAGAAATTATAATATTTTAAATGATTGATAAATTTATTTTTATACCATAATTGAATTTTTTTTAAAATCTTTTTAAAGGAATCTTTTCTTCATTTTGTTGAACATGTCATTATTTGACTCTTTATGAATGTGGGAAATGATTTTTTTTAACATTTACACTATGGACATCCTTTTCTAGTCATAATATTTATTATTATTTATCAATAATCCTCTATAATTTTCTAGTGTTTTTGAATGAAAATAACTTTCCCATTATTATGGGGTTTTTTTTCTTTTTCAAAAGAAATGGATATTTTTTCTTATTATCAAAATGACTTTTTAATGACTTCGTAATTTTTTTTTACGTTTGTCAGTATCATTTATGGGTTATTATACTTCAATAGGGATATACTCCAATGATACCATCCAATTTATTTCTCTTGATATCTTATGATCTTGTTGTTCTATTAATTAACTAGGGAAAATTTTGACATTTTGTATTTTAGTTTTTTAAAACACATTTTTACATTGATTATGTATTGTAGTGTTATTTTTTTCATTCACATGATATATTAATTAGAATTATTAATTGAATGATTATTTCTCATTATTAGATAGATCCTTGGTGTATTTATAGGTCTCATGAGAGAATATAGCTTAGTTATTCAGCATATTCCTTACCTGTTTATTTTTGATGTCTTAGAATGAGGCCTTGTTGGTAAGATTATGATGTCTAGTATTATTCATTATATCATTATGAAACTAGTTATTTTCAATCTGTTTTATTATTTATATTGTTATTTTATCCATGTATATATTCCCCTTTAATGATATTACTATAGGAAATATTTCATTATTGTTTTTATTTACATTATTATTCAAGTTTTATTTATTATATGGTAGCATCCACTATATTATTTCCCTTAATGAACTCACGATTTATTTTTTATTATTTTCCCTAGGGTACTAAGCGGTTAAATTTGAATGATTTAATGAATATACTAGAATAAATATTAAAGTTATTGCTTAAATTTATGATTTATTTCATGACTTTTAATGAAGTGTTAGAATAATGTATGTATCTAGTATTCTATGAATAATAAAATATTTGATCATATGGGATGTGACCTATTTTATTTTTTAACAATTTAGTCAGGTAACCATATCCTTTGTGTTATAGGAGCCATTGTGGTTACATTTTGTATTAGAGCATGTTTAGTGGAAACCCTGGGAACTAGATCATGACAAACATAGTTGGAAATAATGAGAACAATATTATAAACCCTTAATATATTCAAGAAAATCATATTGATTATTGTAATTATATATGAATCATTTTTTAAAATTAAATAATTATATTTTACGATTCAATAATCATTACTTTATGAGAAAATTTAATATATTCCATTGTTGATAAATGGTTCCTATCAGAAGAATTAGAAACTTTATCTATACCCATAAATAATGTTGGGATTTATCTCATGATAAAGAAAATGAATTAAATGAGTCAAGTACTATATATGATAATAGTATAACAATATTGGGTTAGTTGACTCTGGTTATGATAAATAATCTCAATCATATAGAGAGACCTACTGTTCCCCAACATGCTAAAAAAATGTTGGACCACTTCATATGATAACAACCAAAATCATTTAATTGTAATACTAATACATTAGTGTCTAATAATTGTATAAATTACCTAGAAAAGATATTTCTTGATTTGAGAAGTAGTGAAAGAGATAAATTTATCGTGATATTTTTCATCTAAAGGGATATATTAATTAGTAGTGTTCATTGATCTAGAACACTAAGGAGTATGAGGAGTTAAAAAGTATCAAATGAAAACTTTTAAGAAGATATTATTTAAAAAATATTTTCCTCCTGATCAACAAGATGATATGGAAAGGAAATTTTTCAATCTAAAGTGAAAGTTTGAGTAAAATGTTACCAAATATGAAACTAAATTTACAAGGTTGGAAACCCATGTTGTAGATTATGTGTGTGATCCAAGAAGTAAGATTTATTTCTTATTTGATGGGATAAAACCTACCCTTAGAAGTTAATTAGTCTCTCTAAAAATTTTAGTATACAATGATATAGTTTCAAGTTCTATCAAGATAGAGAAATAATTCTCCATGTCTTATGTATTCTAGGGATATTAAGGAAATAAGCTCATGGTTGAGCACTCAATAAAAAGAAATATGGAAAATATAATAAAATAATGGTGGAATTTCTAACATTTGTTAATTATAGAATGAAATATTTTGGAATATTCTTGAAGGGAATGGGATTCTACTTCAAGTGTAGAGAAAAAGGCCATCAGGATCATGATTTGAAGGGTAAAAAAATTCACTAATGTCTAATTCTTATACTATAAGGATATGGGTCACTATTCAAATTAATTCCTAAAGAACCAAGTTGATTTATATTATAAAATTACAATGTAGCAAGGATAATATTATGTGATCACAATAAATGATTTTGAAGTCTCAAATGATGTGATAACAGTTACTTTGATCATCAACTCCAAGCTAGATAATAATTTATTTTATTTTAGATCTGTGTTCTATTTTATATCTTGAATGTTTTTTGAAATCATTTAATAATCCCCCAACACTCTGAGTAAAGGGATTTTAATCAAGTCATCAACTGTAATGTTTATTATAAAAAGGATATATCGAGTAGTCTTTATTTATATGCATAGATATTCCTTAGTTTTAGAAATGATTGTAATATATATAATTGACTTTGATATAATCATTGGTATAGATTATATTTAAAAGCATAATATAAGAATTTATTTCTATGATAAGGATATTAATATTTATGAAGGGGGAAATTTATCTCTTTTTAAAGAGATAAAATTAATTATCTAAAAATTTTATGGATCCACCTCTAGTAGCTCACTATAATGAAGTTTTGGGAAAAGAGGAAGAGAAAGCTCTATATTTGAATGAGGAATACGTCCTAAGGATATAGTATCTTCCTAATTTAAAGGAATAAATTGATTTATTTCTAGAATATTTATCGATACATCCACCTGAGCAGGATGTTGTGTTTTCTATTTAACTCATACCTGATGAAAAAAACTATATCCAATACTTCGTATAGAATGAAACTAGTTTAATTTGTAGAGTTTCATA
Organism: Viscum album; assembly: GCA_963277665.1. Taxonomy (NCBI): domain Eukaryota; kingdom Viridiplantae; phylum Streptophyta; class Magnoliopsida; order Santalales; family Viscaceae; genus Viscum; species Viscum album. The sequence goes on from OY728126.1 coordinate 1,030,067,519, forward strand.
AATAGTCGCAGGGTTTGTGTGATAAATGTTTTATATTCCCTATTATTTATCCTTTTGGATCACCTATCCTATTTTTTTAAAAAAGGATGGGTCTCTGAGGTTGTGTGTCAATTATTGGGAGATCAATTTCATTACTATAAATAATAGGTATCATCTGTCATGCATTGATGACTTATTTAATCAACATCAAAGAACTCAATATTTTACAATGGCTAATCTAGGATCTAGTTATCATCAATTAATGGTAGATACTGATGATATATCGAAGTTGAAATTTCATACAAGACATGGACATTACGATTTTACAGTAATTGCATTTGGATTGAAAAATGCAGCATCTATTTTTATGGATATAATTAATGAATATAGTATTTAATTATTATCTTGATAACTTTATGGTGTTATCCATTGATGATATCTTGGTATAATCTAAAATATATGAATATAATTATAATCATTTGTTAATAATTCTTGAGACTTGTATAGAAATTAAATTATCCAGGAAATTTAGTAAGTATAAATTTTGGCTATAGAAAGTGTCTTTTCTTATCCATATTGTCTGCTAGGATAGAATATCTATTAATCCTTAAAATAAAATGGTAGTCAAATAATATCCTATACTGGTAAATATATTTGTGATATATAGTTTCTTTGTTTTATTAAGTTATTATCAGCATTTTGATCATAGTATTTCAGGATTGGCCAATCCATTAACCATGTTGAAACATAATGATGTTAAATTAACATGGTTAAGGGAATGTGAATAATGTTTTAAAGAGATGTAAGTGAGATTTGTTAATGAACTAGTATTGAATTTACCTTCATGAAATGAATGGTTTTTCATATATAATGATGCATAAATTAAAGGACTTGGATGTATCCTTATGAAAAATTATTGAGTGGTTTTTTATATACCATGGAAATTTAGGATCAATTAATATAACTATCCAACTCATGATATTCATTTAATATATATAATATTTTCCATGAAGATATAGAGGAACTATCTATATGGTCAACTATGTGACATTTATAAAGACTACAAACTTTTTTAAGTACATATAGTTTTAGAAAGTTCTTGGCATGAGGTAAATAAGATAGTTATAACTACTCAAGTATTATGATTCCCCAATACACTACCATCATGGTAATAAAAATAAGGCGCATTATGAAAGATTAGAACGGAAAATGGATTTCAGAAAATGATTATAATTAAAAATGATCATATATTCATGTATTTAGTAAATTTGGATATGATAATTGTTTTGGAAGGGGATGTGTCATGACCCCCTCCAACAATTGATTCCACAATGAAGGGAGAGATATAATGACCCATGAAGCTCACTTAAAGTAATCCCCTGGTTGTCATCTTGCATCAAGGGTATTAAAATCTCATGAAATGAGAGGAATTCACATTTAACAAATTTATAGGATCAGAAGATAGATGAATCATCCACAAACAAATCCCTAAAATAATTTAAAAAAAACCAAAACCATCCCAAAATTCATGTATAAATAAAACAGGTATAGAGAAAAGTCTCCAAAAGTAAATACCCAATAAAGAGATAATGAAGTGATGCAACAAATATCCAAAGGTTTGAGATAGTAATATCCAGCACAATCCATGTAGTCCTCCTGGAAACCTAAAAATCAATTTATATATGTATGGTGAAAATATAAGTATACTTAGTAGGAAAACCAAATTCTCTGATGCACATGTGAAAGAAACAAACAAATCCACCTGTGAGTAAATAGTAGAACCCACAACACATAAATAAGTAAATTATCAATCCCGACCACACCATGGAATGCTCACCAAATAACTCTATCTAACTATAATAACATAATAATAAAAATATAGATAAAGGGAACCCCGCACCACATTCACACTCATTTCTCTCTCTCCATCCCAATATTTTACATTATAGAGATCCTATATATTCTTAATAACTTACAACATATCCCAATGACACATTCATATCACATCATGCCCACAATCACATGGGACACCACCCCACAGTATAGTCACATTACATCTCACCCGAAGACACCTGGTCCATCGCATCACAATCACTACCCTAACCAGAGTAATAGGGTATCATGAACATGAAAGAAATCAACCTTGTTACCTCCTCCTACCATGCACTAACCCAACAATAAACCACCCCAAAACATGATCATATTACATCTCGTCAAAAGACACCAAGGATATTGTCTCATAACATAGTCATATCACATATCACTTGAGGACACCTAGGAAACCTCACCATAGCATGATCACATCATAACTCACTCAAAGAAACATGGTCCAACACTTAGTACACTAACATACCTCTTGAAATCTAAGCCTACGCATATCTACTCACATGTAAGAGAGAGTATGAAAGAGTGGGTAGTCATCCTTCCATCCTCATCACTAGGATGTTATGAAAAACACCCTCGGGTGAATATATATGTTTTGTCACATACTTCTCAATGTGGGTGGGGTGCATATAGAAATGATAAGGAATACACATGTATATTCATATAAACACACACAATCCTAACCTATGGGTTCACAGAAAACACTAACCAACACAAAATATCCCCACTTTTTCCACATCCTATAAATGCATAACACCACACAAGCCACAAGACACAAGCCAAATTTTGAATTTCTAACCAAATCTATCATCCATCCCATAAGATTAATTATTAATCTTAAACAAAATTTAACCAAATAGCCCATCATTTATTTTTTTCTTAACCATTTTCATCCCATTGACCAAAAAATCATATCCAATTCAATAATCATTAAATAATTATTCCATCACTACCTAGGAATATAGCACAACACAAACATTCTCACAAGTAGTTTTTCATCCCCATCAAACCATCGCTTCACTCCCCCAAAATCACAGTAAAAAAACATCACCTCAGTGCCCCAAAATAATGGCCAAAATAAAAATCACCATTCCACCCCCAATAGCGTGTCCAAAAAACCGAAACCTCACCGTCCCAAAATAACGACCAAACGAACCATCACCCCCCCCCCAGCACTACCAAATAAACCATTAGCATGATGTCGCAAAATCACATCCAAATAAACCATCACCTCAGCACCCCAAAAGTACGGCCAAAAAAACCATCGCCGCACCACCCCAAAATCATGTCTAAACAAACCAAAACACATAAAAGATCATTTTATTAATTTAACAAAGTGGATTTTATCACAAATGACTTTATTTTAGGGGATTTATCACACAAGTCATAAATCCAATAGAAAACATATTATTAGCCAAATATAAGTGGCGAACCAATTTATATTTTTTTAAGGTGATTCTAAACATTAAAAACATGAAAGGATTCTATAACGCATTCCAAATTAGTGTAGTAAAATCCCCCAACAGCCATGATTTTCAGTAGGGTGTCTATACCGTACAATAAGAAAATCCAGATTAAATCAAATCTATAAAAGAATATGAATCATTACCTTCCCCATAAATTTCAATAAACTAATTAATTTATCTATATTAGGCCATTGAAAACATTCCACATAGATAATATATAGTAAACCCCTCCCACATGAAACACAAAAGTGAGAAACGAGGGATTCCCTACATCAAAGAAGTTTACCAAATCATTGTCCACTGAAAGGTGAAGAAGAAATGTCTAAAAACCACAACCGTACACGGTAAAATGTGGATGGACAAACACTACACCCATGGATCATTAAACTTTATCTCAACTCACAAGCTAAAAAAACCACACCACAATAAAAGATCCCTAAGAGAATGACATAAGAAAAAACCAAGAAGATGAGAAGGTATTACCAGCAATTACTGAAACACAACTACTAGAACCTACAGATTGATGTAGGAGGAAGGGGGATAAAAATACTCTGATAACTACGTAGGGGTTTCCCAAAAAGAGAGAGTAAATACATTTCCAAATTAAGAGGGGTTCAGTAGAAAGAACTTTTTACAACCTAGAAGCCAATACTTTTATTTCATGAATCCCATTTATATCATGAATTCTATGGGGTTTTCAAATTCTATTGAGATGTGTCTCGTGTCAGCCTAATTTAATTACTCATCATGAAGTGATTTCATGACATGAATATATTTCTTGGATTCCTCCATCATTGCAAAAAAAAATCAATCTAAACAGCTACACAATCCATAAACCACCAATTCACATCATATACAATTTTCATGATGTGAATTTAACAATGCATCCCTTCCACACCACACACCAATAAAAAAACTACTCAAGCCTCCTCTAAAATACATTTGACTACCAAAATTGAAAAGGTAATAGGATGGGAAGTCATGGGCCATTATAAGAAGCATTATTCTATTTCTAATAAATTTCCAAACCATATTTACTAGAAATAGTCACATCCCAACCTACCTAGGCCTCACTTGGGATAAAGGTATTCCATAAGTGACACCCCAAACCTTCCTCCAATAGCTCAAGGGCTGTTGAATGACTCCAGTTTGGCATAACATTCACATTGGAGGCCTTATCCTATAACAACCTACAATAGACTCATATCTCTAATACACTGGGTAAGAAACACCATCAACATGATTTATATAAATATAATCAACTATACATAATGTAACACAAGAATGATACATATATTTGAGATCCATAAGATAACTAGTATGCCAACATAGAATAAAAAGGGAAAAAATACAAACCCAAAATCCCATTAGGATAACTGAAATCCAACTACGGTGAAGAGGCCCTCACTACAAGATAGCTCAAAATTTGAACATATCGAAATACCATCAACTACCAGTACCATCAATGTTATTATAACATTAAATTGACCATGGTTTCTAGGATTGAACTCTAGAAAAGCTTTGTCAACCCCAATCCCATAAATATTTCTTCAACTTATACATCAACTGTACAGACACAACACATATGAGCCCAAGTTTCATGTATTTGTGAGTATTAAAAAACTCATTAGGACACCCAAAACCCATAAATGGGTCATGAAGAAATAATCAACTCAACTCCTAGTATTCGAGGTTTCCAAGAATAGGATAATAGGGAAAAATATAACCTGGATAGCACAATATTCCTGAAAATAAGGAGTATCCAAAAGGAATTCAAGAAGAGTTATCTAAATATTCTCAAATAATTGAAAACTCAAGTACACTGATAATTCCCAGTCGTCATAGCTTAAAACCTCAAAATACACAACTCTTGAGTAATTTTCGGTGCTTGGAATGTTAAAGATTACATAAATCCTAAATTCAATCACTAATCGCAACATCATGTCTCAAGAAAAACACCATGGTGTTGGGGAATCACAATCCTTAAATAATTTAACACAATATAGGCTTACAGTAGCCACTTCGTCTCCATAATCCAAGAAGTGAAGTCTTATCAATCTTGAATCTCATTCACCCAAAGAGGTAGTGTGTGATACTCATGGAGAAGGATAGAACCATGTGTGTTCATGAGAGGTAATAATGACCTGGAGTATGATCTCAAAAATCTCACCCAACCAAATATCCTCTTCCTTCCCAACTCCCGATCTAGAATTCTCGACATCGTACATTGTCATTCCCTCAGATGATGCTATAGGATTATTTCCCCATTACTATATGGGAAATCATGACTCCATTAGAGGATCCATGCCCCATATGAGTTATAAGGTTAAGAGAAATTCCACTCAACATATTGAGGATCTTTTCCTGATACAAGTGGGTGAAATACTAACTCTATCTAATTATGTAGGTAGAGAATCCTATCCCCATACTCACATGGGTTAAATATGGAATCCCAGGGTGGGTCATAGTCCTAACAGGTGAGATACCAACTCTATATTGAAATTGTGAAGGTAAAATCAACATTTTAAGGAATTATAATAATGTAAGGTAAGTATATGATGTTTCATAAGTGTACACATCATGTTATCCCTTGTATTCCACCTACTAGTGTTTTTTTTCCCACATGGAATGTCCAGACACAACTACACGACATGTATAATGGACACATGGCATGCCATATCAGTGGGGGTACTCAGTGTGAACCCCCTTCTACTTAATACATGTACCTTTGAAGGTACTATTAAGTCCTAATGAGAATGGTTTAATATTAAAGAGGGTAGAATTCACCCTTTTAAAACTTAAGTGAACTATTTTCAATGTTATTTATCAGTAAAGTGAAAACCCAATAGAAATGAACATGGTGATTTTATAGTAGTTCATATTTGAATGATCACACTTTAATATTCACCCCTCTCATATACTAAGAGATATGGTACCCACAATAATAAACTATCTAACTTTTTAATGGGGATTGAAACCCTTTTATAATTGTCATTTTAGGCATAGAGGTACAAACCAAGACAATAACCTTTTGTACACCTAGTTTCTTAAACTAATCATCCTACCATTATCACTCCTAGAGGCACAACACAAAATCTAACTTTTTAACTTGTGTAAAAAACAAAACCTTCCTTTTAAATAGTTAAATACACAAAACAATCCCCAACATTTTTTTGGTTATGGCAGAAATAAATTCCTATATTTTTTTAGGAGTGGAAACCCATTATCCTACATTTAAATTGGTAGTATAACCCAATAAAATTACACACACAGGATAGAATATGATGATTTAAAACAAAAAACAAAATAAACAATTTAGGTTCTGAATATCAAGGTATAAAAGTTTTCTCCAGTAACAAAGGATCAAATCATTATAATATTATTAAGATAAGTAGTTGATCACCAAAGTATGTTTTCCTTTCACAGTTAAATAATTTCCTCAACCCTTTTGTATTTTTATATGGATCTATCAAACTCCTTATATAAATTTCTTCCATTCACAATAAATTCAACGTATGAAAACTGTTGTATTTCATATTTCCAAAATAAATATATGATTTCTTCATTTTATGTGCATGAAAATCATACTTACATGGGCTACATTGATATTATTTAATATTAAAAACACTTTTTATGTTGATAACACTTTATAATAAATAATATAGTACCAAATAATAATAATAATCAACATTAAAGTTCCTTGTAATATTCTAATAAAATATTAGATATAAAATATTAAAATTGAAACGAATATAAATTTGAAACTCACATTTTCCCAAGAAACTAGTGCGACACTTCAACTCACATGATGAGAATTTAATCACGCATATATTTATTCATAATTAAATACCTTATTATTGGAATATTAATAAGTATTTAATAAATAATTAATTCAATTTAAACACATGAGACAAACATGAAGAAAATAAATATGTATAAATATATAAAATGAATGAAAAATAGAGAATATTATAAAATATTACCTATTTAGGCATGGTAGGTTACTCATGGTAGGTCATAATCATGGTAAGTCACTCTTATTAGTATGTATTTCCTTGTGGTAGGTTATTATCATGGTCACATGATTTTATAACATTTTGTAACTTAGCTTATAATGTGTAGTCACTTAAAATTTAACATGTTTTCACTTGTCTATAATGTGTGGTCACATGAATCAATCATGTGGTCACTTTTCTTCAATGGTAAGTCACTTTAATACATTGTGTATTCACTTATATTCAACTTATGGTCAATAAATGTTTTAATCATATGGTCACATTATATTTATTCATGTGGTCATTTCATTTTTCTTCATGAAGTCAATTCAAATTTGGGACTTGGTGGTAATATTGAGACTTTGGGATGTGGGACTTGGTAGTCGACAAAGTTATTTATGTTACTAGTGTTGGTTTATCCTTTAAATATGCTCTGGTTTATTTCCAATATGATTTTGGTGATTTCTGTATCTCTATCGGCATTCTAGTTATTTTTGTTTGTTGGGTTTTGTTCAGTGTTCCCTCCTCAAATCAGTGGTCAAGGTTTTTTTTACTTTCCATGATAATTTTTTATATTATAAAGGTGATATGGGTGATAATGAAGATTTTTTTTCTAGGTTTTTCTTCCTCAAATCCATCGGTGAAGGTTTTTTTTAGTTTGTCAGTGAAAGCTTATGTTCTGACTACGATGATGTTCGTTTCTAGTTAGTTTAGTTTTCTTTGGTCATCAAATCTGGTAGTTTGGGTGTTTTCAATGTCGATAAAGATGGTGGAATACCTTGGTGATGATGGAAGATGGAATCAAAGAGACTCTGGTTGACATGGTGATGCTTGGATCAATGCCTCCTTGGGTTTGGTGGTGGTTTTTAATTTTAAATTTCATTTAATCATATTGTAACTTTGGATTCTTGTATGGTGTTTGTAGTTACCACTTATTCTTAAAGAATATATCTTGAAAATAAAAATAATAATTTTTAGTAAAATTTAGATAAGTTTAAAGGTTTATTATATGTAATCCCACCTTTTTAATAAATAAACTTTTCATTACATTGTACAAAAAAGGGTATTTTATAGTTTAGTTTCGTAGAAAAAAGGTACTTAATACATGATAACATAAAACATTATGGTAAAAAACCTGAAATGTTTCTTCATTTGTTTATCCTAATTACTTTAATTTCATGTCATAACCTTGGTACATACATCAATGGAATGGGTGAGCATATGTCCCAATTAGGGAAAGCAAGGGAAACATTTTACATGTGATCTTGAGAAATATCAATAAAAACTTGAGGAATATAATAAAGAAATGAGAAAAGGAAAATAGATCATATAATAATAAAAATAACTTGAATAATAGCATTTAAATTTGTATCAAACATTTAAATGATACATTCTTAAGCATATCACCATGGTTTGTCACTGAGGTTTCATAAAAATTTCCAAGGTTATTCACTAATGTATCATAAAATATGCCATCTCTATAAATTAATTTCTTAACCCAATTAAATGGAGTGATATATAGGAATAAACTTCATATTAATTAATTAATTTGAGACACATAAATCATAAAAAAATCATAAATAAATTATGAAGAATAGAATAAATGGGTTTAATATAAAATCAGGGTGTTTTAAAAGGTGCTTAAAGAAAAGATCTTTATTTTATTAATAATAAATGGAATGGGAATGAGGGTTTTATTTATATCAATCCCAGAATAAAATAAATAATTTTTACATATTTGTGAATACCTATATAAAATAATTAGTTTTGGTTATTCATATAGAAAAAATAAAAGGAAACTTCTTGAGGAGAAGAGATAAATTTTGAGAAGTAAAATTGGTGGGATAATAGTTATAAAACATGGTTTTATAAAAGAGTAAAAAGAGAGGGTACAAGGGTATCCCATTCATAAAAAACACCCAATAAAGTAAAGGGATAAAATATCTTGGATATAAAAACTTATTTTGGAAATTGGAAATACATACCACATAAAGAGGGAACATGAATCGAAAAGTTAAGTGGAGATTTCCCTTAACTTGAATAGTAGTTCCTAAAACATGAGGATTGGGACCTTAGGGGAATGAGTATGCATTCATAGGAATCCTTGGGTGGTAAAAATATCATATATTCCTAGAGTATTAAATTGGAGTTAAATTAAATGTATAAATGGGTGGGTATTTATATAAAATTTTGGGGATTTGTTTTTTAATTTCTAAATTTAGGCCTTGGATACCTAGTTAGTGGTAAATGAAAAACCATGGGATTTCCCATGGTATTGGATAATAAAGAAAAAATTTATTTTATTTTAATACAAAATATTATACCATAATTTTAGATTACTTATTTTGGAAAGGAAAATTTATGTTTTCACAAAATAACATTTTTAAAGTTGATGTTTTCATTTTATAATTTGGAAAGTAAATTATATATTTTGAAATTGATTTAAATATATTAAAATACTTTTTATTTATAAAATAAAATATTTTAGGTCTTGGATTGTGGTTAATTAATTATTTCATAATTATAATATCATTATGACAAAATTATGATTTCATTAACATATTGAAAAACTCCAAATGTAGTTTTACTATTCATGAAAAAATAAAGTAATTTAGAAATTTTTCATAAATTCACCCTAACATAATTTCGATGTGTTAATTTAAAAAATGAAGTTTATTTAATCTTAAAATTCTATAAATATTAAATTTATAATTTTTAAATATAAAAATATCTATTTATTAAAAATAATAGTGGATTGAAAATGCATAGTCAAATTTCTTACACATGAAAAAAATAAAATTATTTATCATTTATATTTAAATAAGAGTGTTTTTAACATGATATTTTATTAAAATAATTATTACTCATAATATCATAGTTTATGAAAATTATTTATATCATTTTTGGAAGTACAATTTCTGTATGAACAATCAATTAATCAAATTCTATCTCAATTTTATTAGGAAATACTGTTCTTAAAACAGAAGTAATGGAATTGAAATTTTATTTAAACAAATGAATTACACACTAAGGTCAGTAAATTTAAACCCTTATTTCACCCACATAAATGCTAAGAGTAAGGTGTGTGATGGTAGTTTTTTTGTGGGGTGCCTCATCTAACATTGACTGAGTAGAAATCTCTACTAACTTGAACTTCTCCCTTAGGCGATTTTGTTCAAGCTTCACTTGTTGAAGCTCAGTTTGGGAATGGTCAAGGGTGAAACATTATAATGAAATCTCCCTCTAAAGATATGAAAAAATAGGCTTCAAACATCATAGATCTACTTGTTGATTCCATCAACTCTTCATTCTATATCAATTATCCTTTGTCATAATTTTAATTATAAACTCTAATGATAACATTAAAATTATTATAAAGAGTATAGTTCCTAATGGTAATATTTTACAATGATCATAATTGACCAAAGTTCAAGTAACAGTTGAATCTAGATGGTTACATTTCCCTTTATATTAACTTTATTAATAAACATTATTTTTGTATGAATAATATAACACGCATTTTTTGGAAACAATTATCATTCAAAACATTTGAGACATTACATTGTTCCCACCTTTTGAAATTTCAACATGTTAATTTTAACTCATTCCCTCGATTGAGAAATGGGGTGGGTACTTCTGCCTCATTTTCTCCTCTGGTTCCCACATTTATTCTTCATATATATGGTTCCTCCATAGAAAATTGATGATGTGGGTAGTCTTGTAGCGTAGACCCATATCTATACAGTCCAAGATCTCCACCGGATGCTCCTCATAAGAGTGTTCAAGATCCAGTTGTACCACCTCAGGATTTAGTACATGTGAAGGGTAAGGTATGTACTTCCTCAATAAAGATAAGTGGAATAAATCATTTGATTCAGATATATTTGGTGGAAGTACAAGTGAATGGCCCACTACTCCTACACGGTCAAGGATTTAATAGGGGATAATGTAAATAGGGCTAATCATCCCTTTCTTTCCAAACTGCATGACTCTCTTCCATAGTGAAATTTGAAGGAACTCTTTTTCACCAACCCCAAACTCCAAGTCCCTTCGACGGTTTTCATCATATCTCTTTTATTGACTATAAGAATACTTAATGTTTTTTGGATGGAATAAACCTTTTATGTCATTTATTACACAAGATTTAGCCCAAAAAATTTCTCCCAACAACTTCATCCCAAAAAGTATGAGTTTGAAATCACTTACCATATAGATCTTCATAGGGTTCCATTTGAATACTTGAATAGAAGTTGTCGTTGTCTGATAACTCAACTAAGGAGATATGTTGATATTTCCACCATTAAATTCCATTGATCATGTTCTCAGTATGTCTCTGATTTTTGTAATATTCCTTTCATATTTTCCATCAGTTTTGGGGTGATAGGTTGTACTAAAATTCAATTCGCTTCTGAGATCATGTTGAATAAATCATTAAAATTTTGATGTAAAACGTGGATCAAAATAAAAAATGATATAATGTGGACCTACATGAAACATCACCACTTCTTTACATAAATATTATCAAGTTGATCAAGAGACAAGTCTTTATGGATAGAGATAAAATGGCCAGTCTTGGTTAGATGGTCCACTATAACCCATATCACATTGTTTCCTTTGGGTGTTCTCAGGAGACCAGTGACAAAGTCCATAGTGATATTGTCTCACTTTTATATTGGTATGGGTAGTGTCTATAATACCCATTTAGGAGTTTCTCACTCTACCTTCACTTTTTGACACATCAAGCACCTTGTAGTGTAGTCCACAATCTCCCTTTTCATTTTATCCCAACAATAATGATCACGAAGTCCCTTGTACATTTTAGTGCTTCCATGATGTATAAATAATATAGATATATGAGCTTTATCCATTAGATCCTTCTTTATTTCTGGAATATATGGAACACATAGCCTTTTATGAAATTTCATTACCACTTCTTAGTCAATATTGAACTCAGGAAAGTTCCCATTCTTCACGTTCTCTATATTATTCTATAAAAAAGAATCTTCACTTTGATATTTCTTGTTATTCTCTAGAAATGATGGTTGATAAATCATTTGGTATAGTGTTGATGAGGTAATTTCCCTCATGATTCCCATTTCCAATTATACTATGCCCTTGATAAAATAATCTCATTGAATTTTCATCATTTCAAGCACAATAAGGTCTTTATTACTTAATGCATCGGCGACATTTTTTTCTCTTCCATGGTGATAACTAATTGAACAATCATTGTCTTTAATAACATAAAATCATATCATATTTCTCGTGTTAAATTCATTTTGTGTGAAAATATAATTCAAACTTCAGTGGTCTGTGTATATATCACATTTCTCTCCATTAAGATAGTGCCTCCATATCTTCAGAGTAAAAACAAGTGTAGCCAGTTTCAGATCATGTGTAGGATGATTCTTATCATGAGGCTTCAACTTTAAATATTCTTAATAAATAACTTTTTCATTTTTCATGAGGATGTACCCAATACCATTTAAAGAGTCACTGCTAAAAATAATTAATCTTTATCTAATAGAGGGTATAGTTAACATAGGTTTAGAAACCAAACTCTTCTTCTGATATTGGAACCTTTTGTCAAACTCATTTTTTGAAATGAACTTGGCTGCTTCACAAGTTAACTTGTTTAGTGGATTATAAATTTTTTAAAAAAAATTCAAAAACATCCTATAATATCCTTTTAAATCAAGGAAACTATGAATCACAGTTACTATTGTAGGATGAGGTCAATACTTTACAACCATTATCTTTGCAGGGTAAGCTAAGATTCTATCATTGGTTATAATTTTCCCCAAGAAAGAAATTTTTTGTAACTAAAATTCCCATTTTATTAACATTCAAGTAGCATCACCTTCCCTAGATTTTTCAATATAACCCTTAGACGATCCTCATGTTCCTCGTGAATTTTAGAATATATCAAAATATCATAAAAAACTACCACATATTTATCAAGGTAGTCATTAAAGAATCTATTCTTCAAATCCATAAATATAATAACAAATGTCATAGAAACAAAATCATAATTCTCATATCTTGATCGGAAGGCAGGCTTTGGAATATTTTCTTTCTTCACCCTCAATTAATGATATCCAGGTCAAAGATAAATCTTGGAGAAGAATTAATCCCCATAAATCTTTTCAAATAAATCATCAATCCATGGAATAGGGTACTTGTTTTTCATTGTTATCCCATTATATAATATATAGTCAATTCATAGCCAAATTTATCAATCCTTTTTCTTAAAAATAGAATAGGTTCTCCCCAAAGAGATGGACTTGGTTAGATAAACCCCTTATCCAAAAGATCTTGGAGCTGTTTCTTTAATTACTCTATCTCCACATTTGATATTCTATATGTGTTCTTTAATATCAGCTTGGATCTAGGAATGAGATCAATGGATAACTCTACCTCTCTTTATGGGGTAGGTCCAGGTAACTCCTTATGAAATACATCATAATATTCCTAAATGATGGATACATTTTCAATTCGTATACTTTCATTTCCTTATACATATTCACTAATCATCACCATAAAGAAGGATACGAGAGGTGCTTCTAGGAAAATCTAAGCCTTAGATATATCTCCTTTGAAAAATAACTATAGGTTTTCCATTCAATAATAATGAGATTTCCTTTATTCTAAAGATGATTGTAGTATTATACTTTGAGAGCCAGTCCATCCCCAGTATAGTGTAGAATTCTAGAATCGGAATTACTACTTGATTAGAAATGAGATTATTCTCACCAAAGTGAATAATAGAGTTTCTATGAACTATTAATTATTGGGTAATTCCCTTGGGGAGTATTGATTGATAACTCTACATCTTGAAACTCAGGGATTGATTCAATATTCTTTGAAATCTTAGGGAAAATAATGGAATACATAGAATCAAAATAAAAAAAAAGTACTTTCTATATTTGATATAACAATGACATTACCTTCCACCGTATCATTTGGAGCTTCAAATTAATCATTCATGATAGAAAAATCCCAACCTTTCACCCTTTTCCTATGATGAGTTTGATGTTAATTTCCCTTCAGTAAGTTCAGATTTGAACAATGATTGGAAAAATTCCCAAGTTATACACACTTGAAGCATTGGAATTTAGGTTGGACCTACACCACCTTCCCTTTGTCATTAGTGTTGAGAAGATAAGGATTTACCTCACTACAATAGTTTTGAGAAATATTTTCATCTCTTCCACACTTGTAACATTTACCTCTCCTGAGAAAGTATTTCCCTGAATGCATCTTTCCACATTTTTTCATGTGGGAAGTTTCACTTGCTTCCCTCCACTTCCATGATCAAAGTTCCCCCCAAGTTTTTCTGAAAATATCTCTTCTTTTTATTCGATATAAGGGACCACTGAATCTCTAAAAAATACATCTCATCCTTTATACTACTTCTCACTGTCTCCTCATAACATTGATAGTGTCGATTGGATAGATTATTTCATATATGGGTTCTTATTGCACCGAATAATCTATCAACATTTCCATTAGGATCCATGACAAAGCTAGAGGAGTATCAAGAAAGAATTGTAAATTTTATATCATAGCTTTCCATAGAATCATTTTCCTTATGCTTTATCTCACGGAATTACTTCTCCATTTTTTCTCATCAAATGGGGAAATATTTATTGAAAATGTATCCCTTGAACTCTTCCCACTCCATAACATCAATTTCCCTTCTAGGATTCATGTTTTTAACCAGTGTCCACCACAGATTAGCTTCTCCCTCTAAGAGGTACATAGTCAGGGTGAATTTCTCTTGTTCTGAACAACAGAGTACAAAAAAGATCTTTTCTATAGATCTTTTCCATTATTCATCAATCAATGGGTTGGTAGATCCACTGAAAGAATGTCGTCATTGACACATAAATAAATCCATAGAAAGTTGTTCCCTTTGAGGTGAATCTAGTCTCTTACCTTGATTCAATTTATTTATAATAACTTGAGTAAGTTGATTCATCATTCCCATGATGTTTTTCATTCTGGATTCCATTGAAGAGTTTTCAACGCCTAGTCTATTGTGCTCACCATTAACATAGTTCCTCTTATTTCTATCCATTTTATAAAAGAATAAAATCTATAGATAAATCTATTTCTTTTAATAATATTTTAACTCTAAAGGAATTTTATTTTTTAAAACATCATTCTTAATTATGTTAATCATTAATAACAATTAAATTTTCTATAAATCATTCATAATGGTTACTAAAAAGCTTCTGATTAACCAAACATACCCCCCAGGAGTTTAAAAATATTAATAAATCAAGGAAAGTTATCTCACACCATTTCCAATTTTAGTCTATATCAATGTGGTGTTTTGGGGTTTTACCACTAGATAAATCTATTTCTAAAGCCACATCCACTTGTTCATATCCAGACAGGGATTTCTTTCCTCAGAAACCACTAACTTAATACTTTCCCCAAATAAAAGGATGTTTTCCTATATTTTAACTTGTACCTAAGGTTATTCATAATGTTTTAAAATCCTAGTTTCTATAAATAACTAAACCATAATTTGATTCCAACTATGGAATCCCTTATTTTTAATATATAAAATTTTCATTAAATTCTACAAAACAGAGGATCTTTTAAAGTTTAGTTTCTTGGAAACAAGATACATAATACATGAAAACATAAAACATTATTCTAAAAAACGTGAAAATATTGTTTTTTGGTTCATCCCAAGTAATTTCAATACATATCACAACTTGGGTATAAACATCAAAGGAAAGGGTGAGCTTAAGGCCTAGTAATTGAAAGTAAGGTAAATAGTTTACATCTGATCCTGAAAATATCAATAAGAACTTTAGGAATATAATAAAGTAATGAGAAAAGGAATATAGAGCATATAATAATAAAAATAACATGAATCACAACATTGAAATGTGGATAAAAAATATAAATGAGACATTCTTAAGAATATCACCAAGTTTTTTCATTGATTTGTCATAAAAATTACTAAGGTTATTCACAAAGGTATCGTAAAACAAGTCATCTTTGAAGATTAATTTCTTTACACAATGAAATGGAGTGCTATCAAGGTAAAACCATAGTATATAATAATTAAATTTTTTCACATTGATTCTAATAAAAAATTTAATAAATAACCCATAGAGAATATAAGAAATAGGTTTCATATAGAAATCTTGGTGTTTTAAAAAAATCTTAATGATAAGGTTTTTTATATCATTTACAACCCATGGAATGATAATAAGGGTTTTATGTATGTAAATTACAGAATAAAATAAATCATTTTTATATATTTTTGAATACCCCCTATAAAATAAATAGTTTTTTGGTATTAAAATAAAGAAAATAAAAGGGAATTTCGTGAAGAGAATAGAAAAATTTTGAGAAGTAAAATTGGAAGCATAACAGGTACAAATCATGGTTTTAGAAAATTGTAAAAAAAGAAGGGAAAAGTAATTACATTAATAAAATAATCTTAATATATTAAAGGTATAAAATAAATTTTACATAATAACATAGGTTGGAAATTTAAAATACATGCCACATAAATAGGGGAATTTAATGGATAAGATAAGTGGAGATTTCCCATACCGTGAAGAGTAGTTCTTAAAAATTGAGGATTGGGACCTTGGGAGCTTGGGGAAACCTTGGTAGGTAACCTTGGGATGTAAAAATATCAAATCCTTGTTTATGATTAAATTTTACTGAAATGAAATTGATAAATGAGTGAGTATTTATAGCAAAATTGGGGGATTTGTTTATTAATTTCTAAATTTATTTCTTGGACACCTAGGTAGTGGTAAATGAAAAAACATGGGATTTAAAAAGGGATTTTCTAATGGTATTAGATACATGGAACACCTTTTAAGATATTTTAATCAAAAATAGTCAACCACCATTTTATATTACTTATTTTTTCAAGGATATTAAAAGTTTTTACAAGATAACATTTTTAAAGTTAAAGTTCCCATTTTAGAATTTGGAAAGTAAAATATATATTTGGAAATTGATTAAAATATTTTAAAATAATTTATATTAATAAAAGTATATATTTTTAATTCATCTGTTGTGTTTAATTAGTTATTACATCATTATGACATAATTACGATGTCATTAACATACAAAAAACTCAAACTATATGTTTACTATTCACAAATAAATAAAGTATTTTATAAAATTCTTATAAATTTACCCTACCCTAATTATTACATGATGATTTCAGAAATTATAATTATGTTATCATAATAATTCTATAAATATTATTTTTATAGCTTTTAAATATAAAAATCCATATTTATTAAAAATATTAGTGGATTGAAAATGCATAGTAAAATTTCTGACACTTGAAAAAAATTATCATGTATATTTATGTAAGAGTGTTATTATACCACTATTTTATTTAAATAAGTATTATTTATAATATACTATTTTATTACAATTATTTATATCTTTTCTATAATTTTCAATTTCTATCCGAAAAATCAATTTATCAAATCCTATCTCAATTTTTTTTTAAAAACTATTCTTAAAACAGAAATAATTGAATAACAATTTTAGTTAAATAAATTAATTACACCATAAGGTCGAGACACGTAACCCATTATTATTTTTTTGTATTCCCTAAGATTAATGTTTTCAATAGTTTTGGTTTTATGGGGTTCCTTGGCTAATATCCACCGAGTGGTAATCTTCACTAAATAGAGCTTCTCTAGTAGGTGATTTCATTCAAGCTTCACTTATTAAAGCTTGGATTAGACTTGGTCAAGGGTGAACCCTAGTCATGAAACCTCCCTCCAAAGCTCTAAAAAATGTGCATAAAATGGCATGACTCTACTATTTGAGTCCATCAACTCTTCTTTCTATATCAATTATCCTTTGTAAAAAAGTTTACTTATAAACTCTAATTATAATGTTAAAATTATTATCAAGAGTATAGTTCCCAATGGTCAAATTTCCAATGGTCATAATTGTATAATATTCATATAACGTTTGAATCCATATGGTCAAATTTCCATTTACATTCACTTCATTAAAAACATGGGTTTATTGTGAATAATATAACACAAATTTTTAGGAAACAATTATCATTCAAAAAGTTCAGGTCGTTAAATAGTAAGTATATCATCTAACTATTTTTATAGGGAAAATTAATCTAAAAAGTATTCCCTATTTGAACACAATATCTAAGGAAGTGAAATCTAACATATATGTTTTTAGTCCTAGAGTGTCGAAAAAGTTTCTTAAAAGTGTCACAGTAATTTGGAATGTTTTCATAATTAAAACCAATATATGAAAGAGTTTGTTTGACCTATAAATATAGTGGCTAACAAGATGCAGCAACAATATACACACTTTTGGTAGTTAATCAATCCACTAAATGTCTTTCCGTATAAATCAATGAAACTAAAAAATTTCTAAAAAAGTGAAAAAAATATATTATCCTTTTTCTATCAATTTTTCAACCAAAAAATAAAAAACTAAGACAATATTTTTCTAAAATAAAGTATGTTAAGAATAAAATAATTTGAAATTAAAAAATACTTTAACATATTTAATTACTCTTTCAACTAACTTTAAATTAATTTATTAAGGATTATATTGGAATCTAGCACATATACACCCAAAAAAACATCAAATCTAGTTTAGATGTTTTCAAATAAATCGAGCAAATAATTATATTTCTAAAGAAATTATTATCAACATATTTTTCAAATTCATCAAAATATAACATACAAGTGATACACATAGGAATGGTTGAGCTTTTACAACAATAAAGAAGAATTTTTTTACCTAAATATTTAGCATATTTTGATTGATTAAGAAAAATGCCATATTTTCTTTGAATTATTTTCCTAACCAAAAATAAAAAAAATTCACCCTTAAGGTTCAGGTTAAATTCAGAATACATTAACTTTTAAAATTCACAAAAAATTATTCCACTTAAAGAAACAAATATAATATCAGCGACATGTTTTTGGACTATGAAAATATATTTTGAATCACTTTTTTATAAATAAGGTGGGATCAACTTTTTCATTATCAAAATCAATACTCAAAATAAATTAATGTGGCCTCCCATACCAATATCAAGAAGATTATTTTATGTCATAAATATATTTTCAACATTTCAAAACATGGTTTCATATATATTAATTATCAAAACATGGAGGTGGATTTATGTAAAAAAATTCAGAGGTATATCCATTCAAAAATTAACTTTTACATCCATTTGAAAAAATGTATTTCAATAAAGATATGAATATTCCAAAAACATATTATTGATTATAATGGAACGGTTAGAGGAAAAGATTCTTCAAAATCAATTCCTTCTTCCTGATTGAAACCTTAAGCCACTAACCTTCCCTTGTTTCAAATAATTTGATCAGAGTCATCTAACTTGTCTCAAAATATATTCTTGGTTTCAATAATATTTTTGATATTTTGGGGGTCCAAATATTTTCTAAACTTTATTCATAAAAAATTAATTAATTATTAATTAATTTATATAGTTTAGTTTTAATTAGGCAAATATTAATCAATATTTGAGGTATAAAATCAGAAATAAAATCTTTATGAACATAAATATTTCTTAATAAATTTATAGTTTTAACACCATTAGTTATATTGAAAATTAATATTGAAATTTCATCATCATTGTGTAATTATAAATTTTGGTAATGATAGGTAATACCTCACTTAATAGATTCATCCATATATGAATTTTTACACCCAAAAAATTTGAAATATCTAAATTCTTTCTAAACCTATTCTAAATCATTTTTCATGTCCTTTAAAATATTTTCATCAAATTTAACAAAGATTTATTATTCAACTGCTAATTTTATTTTCTTATAATCTATATATGCCTTACATGAATTAGAATATCATAAAAAATACATTTATATAATTTTATATCAAATTTTTCTAGTGAATCTTTGATATTAAGAGAATGAATTTTGAATACAAATACAATAAAATAGCCATTTCTAGGCTTCCTTCCTTTATATTTTTCATAAGGTGAAGAATTCGATTTGACAACTAATAATATGAGTAACAACTTTTGACCAGAAATGTTTTTCTAGAGAGTTCTCATTTAACATTCTCCTTTTAATTTTTTATGAAGTATTATTTTTTTCCTTCCAACCACACCATTTTTTTAATTACTTAGGGTGAAAATTATTATTATATCCATTATCTTCATAGAATTTACAAAATTAAAAATTTTAAAACTCCCCTCAAATAGATCTTTTAATAAATAATATATGTTTACCTTATAAATTTTATACCAATTTTCAATATGATACAAATTTATAATAATACTATCATTTATGTATAAGAAAATAATCCCATGTAAATATACTATAGTCATCAACAATAAAAAAACATTACTTTTTCTTCTAAGACTAGTAGTTTTAATTAGGGAAAATAAATACAAATGTAAAATTTTATGTAGTCTAGAAGTTTTTACCTCTTAGACTTAATTTAATTACTCTTTATGTTTCTTGCCTTTTAAGTGTGACTCACATACATAGGTGTTGTATAGTTTCAAATTGTAAAGATCCAAAAAAATTATTTATCGAAATCTTGTGTAACTACATAAAATTTTAATGGATCAATATTCTATGCCACAAAAAAATTAATATTTCAAAATATCTAAACATTTGGAATTTATTCATTTGTCATGAACATCCACTATCCATGTACCACAAAACGATTTTTATGCTTCCAAGGCATGTTTCCTATAGAAACATATTTAATAAGTATTTGGTACCTATATTGAGTTGGGTCCAATTGGATTAGGAAAATAACTATTGAGAACCAATACTAATTTAAAAGAAATATTTTAGAATTAATCTAAAATAAAATTATTTTGAGATAAAATCCATTGTGTGACCAGGAGACTATGGAAATATCAAGCAAAATTCATTTTCAAAATTGACCTTCATGTGATATGTAAAACATATAACACATGAACCATTTACACATCAACCATTAAAAAATAAAGTCTTTTCTATTTTGGGTAATTGATTATCTTAACCAATAACATTCATTTATTTATTTAATTTTTTCATTCTACTATATTTTCATAACTTTCCTTCCCTAAATAATCCATAGATCTTTGTTTTAAACCTTTTGAATTCATTTATAAGCCTATACTTTTATTCTAAAATATAATCAAACATAATTATTTGAGATTCTTCCCTCGTGGACTAAAAATCTTTAAGTTTTATATTTTAAAGTTTAAAACTTTCAAGATCTATATCCAATTTATCATTTGAGCTCATGGAATAGTTTCACCTATTACATTTTTAGTAAGAACATCCTTATATTTTATATTAATATTTTTGAATAACATAGTAATCTCATTATCTTTATGATTAATTATTAAAATCTTTTCCCACAAATCATCTTTAGATGTATCATAAGAGAAAGAGTATGAATAATTAGATTGGCTTACATGTTTTATATAATACATCAAGAAAATGTTTTCTATCCCATTTTTAGTACCATATTAATTACTAGAATTTGAGTAAGATATGTAACTCAAACTAGTTTCCATTTATATTATTTTATTTTTATTTTTATTTTCTTTCTCTATTCATTCTTGAGTTTTATGTGGTCAATATTGACATTCCCTCTTTCTCTAAACTCATAATAGATAACTCCAAGCTCATCATTTCCCTTTTTTCTTCAATTTTATTGAGTTTAATTATTTGTGTTCCTTATTATGTAGATTTTCTATATTCTTCCTTAGTAAACCTATAAAATTTTATCTATATCACTAATTTACAATTAAAAATTATAAAAGTTAGTGGTAAAATTATTTTTACAATTAAAATCAATACCCTTATTTTTTGAATTTTCCACTTTAGAAATATTTTCAATTCTAACTCATATTAAAGTAAATATCCGATAATATCATCTAAATTATATTATTTGACATCATTACATTCATCAATTTTTACCTTTTTAAAATTCCTTTTATTCATTAAATCTCTTAAAACCCTTTTAACCATAATATAATTATTAAATCTTTCTTCTAAGGTACTTATTCCATTTACAATACTTTTAAATATATTAAATATTTTATAATCTCTCTTATTACTCAATTTTTAATTCCCATTACTCTACTCTCAAAATTACCAATTTATTTCTTATAAGATTATTAGAACCAAGATGAGTAACTTGTAGTATTTTCCAAATTTCACGATTTTTTCATACAGAAATATGACTATATAAATTCATATTAATTTTATAGTATATAGTATTTATCACCCTATAACTTAGAACATAATTTACCACATCATTACCAACTAATTTTTTAGTGTAAATATTTGTTAGCTCTTATGATTTCTCCAGGATTTTCTAACTGTTAATTATTAGGACTTTAAGAAAATCCTCCATGTGAGACTTCTAATAGCTATAATCAGTTCCATATAAAATTGGAGATCATTTAGGTATCTATACATCAATATCATTCATTAATATCATCTCAAAATATATTATTTATCTTTGATAGTTTATTTAAGGATTTGATTAGAAAAAATATATAAAAATATGTTAAATCTAGGGAACCCCCTTTGAAATAAATTTTTATGTCCTAATGAGAATGTTTGAATGGTAAACAGGGGTGAAATTAAACTTATGAGATTTAAGTTAATTATTATCAAAGTTAATAATTATTAAAGCTATAAATAAATAGAAATGAACATAATGATTGATATGGTATTTTATATCTAAATTATTATACTCCACTCTTTACTCCTTTCACTTTCTAAGATATATTAATGGACTCTCTAAAGTTTTAAAGAAGATCGCAACCCTTTTATAAATTCATTTTTTAACCATGGAGGAACAACCCAAGGTAATAACCTTTTTCACACATGGTAGTTTACCCAATCATCCTTCCTTTTTGCACAACTAGAGGCATAACCCAAATGTTACCTTTAAAGTTCTGGTTGAATCCAAACATACCTTTTAACATTCCCAAGGTGCAATAGAATACCTATCATTTTTTCGGTTATGGAAGAACATGATTCTTGACTTTTGATTAGGGTTCATAACCCACTATACTACCTTTTAATGGGTAGTATATCCTAATAAAATTATTCACACAGAAAATAATAGAAATAATTAAAAATATATAAAATGATAAAAAAATATAGGATCTATGATTTGACGCAATAATATTCTCTCCAACTAAAATGGATAAAATTATTGAACTTCATGTGAGAGTAGTATTTGATCACCAAAGTACATAGTTTTTTATATTTCAATAATGTCCTTAACCCCGTGTATTTTGATCTGATTCCATCAAACACCTTATATGTTTTTTCTGTGAATTTCATATTCAATTTATAAATCCCACTTAAATTAATCCTTCCCAAATCAACATATGATTTATTCATTGAATGTGCATAAAAAATACCCACATGGCTTACTTTGATAATATGTAAAATTTAAAAAATAGGTTATGTTGATAACACTTTAGAATAATTAATATGATACCAAATAACAATAATAATCAACATTAAAGTTTCTTAGAACATTCCTATAAAATATGTGACATAAAATGTTCAAATTCCAACCAATTTAAATATGAAAATCTCATTTTCCCAAGAAACCAGTGAGATACAACAACCCATATGATGATCATTTAATACATTATAGAATTATTCCAAATAAAATTCCTTAGTATTGAAATAATTAATAAGTATTTAAGAAATAATCAGGTCAGCATAAACATGTGAAATAAACATGATTTAAATCAAGATATATAAATATATATAAGTAATGAAAAATATATAATATTAGAAAATATTCCATGTTATGCATGGTAAGTTCCCCAATATAGGTATCACTCATAGTAATTCACTCTTCATGTTGAGTCTTACCATATAGTAGGTCATGATCTTGGTCACATGATTTTATAAAAAATGGTAACTTAAATTATATTGTGAGGTCACTTGAAATTCAATGTGTGACCACTTTTCTTCAATGTGCATCCACATGAATCCATCATGTGGTCATTTTTATTCAATGTGTGGCACTTGAATTCATTATGTGGTTAGTTTTCTTCAATGTTTATTCAATTCATTTTTCTTCATGCAGTCACTTTATATTTCATTATGTGGTCACTCCATATTTCTTCATGTAATATGTTTATTTTCATCATGTGGTCACTTTATTTTTCTTTAACATTATAAAATCTTCACTAGCATACTAATAATAAACTAATAGAATATAAAATCCCAAACCATTTTATGATTTATTTTCCACAAAATCAATTCATAATATTTTAATTATTAAAACAAAAATAAACAAAGTGGATCAAGGAGACACACGATAGGTACATGGGGTGTGGCCCTAAACACATGGAGTGTGGGGCCACACAGGTTTCTAGGAATGAACTTATGGTACAAAAAAACCTAACTGGTAGGGTTTTATTGATGTGTGAATAATTGAAATGACTATGTTATATTTAAATTTAGATTGAAACCCAATTTCTACAACAAATAGAATACATGATGTGTGTTCATAGAAACTGCATGCCATGTAGTAGGTAAATTTTTAGAATCCCAACTACACAGTGAATTTTTAGATCTTAAAGACCCTTAAATGATTCTTTCATAAATAATACGATAAACCCCATAAAACCATGTTGATTTTCAAAAAATCTCAAGGGAAAGTTAGATTCCATCCATATTTCTTTAGAAAATCAAACCATCACCACTTCTTATTGGTTTCTCATCATCCTGATTCCTTGGATTGTGAAAATTTTCGTCTATAATTCTTTCATTGACTCCCACATCCATAGTGGCGCATTATCTAAGCATAAAAGAATGATGAAAACCCCTAAAAATGATATTTGGAAATAAATAATGATTTAACAATGAATTGGGCCTATATGATTCAATCAAACTATCAGTAAAATTGAACTTAGATGATTAGTTCTCATAAAACTAAAGGAAAAAAGGCACAAAAGACAAAATTGAATAATCCCAAAAGGTCTTTGGCATAATGTATATAGATTAATATATAATAAATTATGATTAAATATGGCCATATAATTGTTTCAAGAATGATAATCATCATGTTCCTAAATTTGAATATAAACCACATTTGTTATGGGCTTGGAGGTCATAAATTATGTCTTAGATTATTTGGAACTAATCCATAATCACATCGGTATAAAATAAATAGGGATAAACCCAAAAAATAAATCTATTCCTAAATAATATATTGATAGTTGATGGAAAAGGATTTTTCATGTTATTTTTTGACTTTTTTTCTATATTTATAGTCGACTCCATTAATATCCATGATCAAACAATGTTGATCCTCAATCTCATGGTTTCTTAAATTCATATTCCATTGATATCTCTCTCTCATTATATTACAATTCACTAGTGTTATATAGATAACCCTATATATTTTCCTAATAGATTTTTTGTAGAAAATTTCTATGTAAAATATTAAATTAGTTTAACTTGTTAAGTTAATTTACTTAACCATTTACAATAATAATTGACTATGCATTGCTGTGGAACCCAATTCAAATAAGAATTATGTCACACCTGAATAAAAACACACACTTTGGATTCAAATGTTGTTTTAGTTTACCTTTATGAGACTCTATTTAAGAGACATAATAATTTCATTAGAAACTCCTTTTTAGAGAATAAAAATAATACAATTTTTTTATAATATTATTTTTGGGGCTAAATAACACTCTAATTTCTTTATCGGCTCAACCCAAGGGTAAACCCTATCATCTGAAACCAAGAAAACCATTGGAAAAATATTCTTGTTTCTAATACTAGGATAAAATAATTATTTTACCCCTGTTAATTTTTTGGGACTTCAAAACACCAAATCAAGTTGAGAACTACTTGGGTAAAAACCCTAGATGTTACATTCTCTTCAACTTAAAACTTTTCATCCTAAATAAGTAAAATATTGGGGTTGAAAATCAATAAGTCATGGGAAGAAAATTGTGTTAAATATACACACCATCACACTAAATAACTTCACCTTTTAGATGTGATCTCTAAAATTCTCGTTACATTACCATTGATTATGGAGAACACCCCCCTAATTTCTGAATATATTGGCATTAGACCATATTGAAGTAATAAGAAACAGGGGCATGATTATACTTGATTAATGATGTATGCAGCCTCTACATTAAATTCATTATTCATCCTAACTCATGGTATGGGATAAATCCCACAAGTCTCTAACTAATCCCTAAAATGAACATTTTTATGAATAGCCCTTGTGGGAGTTCCCCACTTCCCACCTTTTATAGAGTATTCATGATGTTCATCATAAATTTAAACCTATCCATGTTGTAAAAATGCACCATGTTCTCAAACTAAATTGCATGTAGACATGGAAAAGGTTTCACAATCCCAATATTTTAAGTATTCATATTGGAAATCACTACCAAAAACTACCCATAAAGACAAGACTCCATCATCACTAGATTATAGTCAAGTGAAAACATGATCCTTCCACTCAAACCTCAAAACAAACATTCCTGGGTTTTTTAACTTTTATGCATCAATCTCCAACAAACTCAAATCATTACTTGAAGATAACTTGTTAGGTTTTCTATCACTCATTTTTTAAGGTTATAAATGACCACATCGTTAATGAAAACCACCTCCATCCACTAAAAAATGCCACTTAAAAGCTCATCAGGTAACCCAATCCACCACTATTTGAAGAAAATGGTCATAACCATACAGATATCCCTACTATTCTTAATCCAAACCCAAAATAAATAACCTTATGGAGTAAAAATAATAAAAAAAACCCAAGATAGATTCTTCTTCCACAAAAAAATTGGTTTGTAATGAAATGGGTATGTCTAAACATAACCACTAGTCTTGAATCAACAAATAATGTACTTGAAAAATTGGTCTCTAAATAGGATTTCAATCACAATACTCATCACATAAACCAAAGAAGAATATCTAGACAACTGATGTAGCGGGTGATGTTCCTTGAATCTTTAAGGAAATCCCTTCCAGTTTGACATCTAAGAAGATTCAGTCACATGGGAGCATTAATCGACACCATACCCATAGTGTCTTTGACATGAAATAAATGTGTGAGGACAAAAACATCAACCAAAGGTGAGTAATGTAGCCCATTTATGGCTAAAATCAACCACCTAAAGATAACTATTCATATTCCCCCATCATTCCTCATTCATTGATTCATTTTCCTAAGAACAATAACTTTCATGCCACAGCTGTGTTAATTTGATTTACTTATCCTCTTTGGTTTTGGTTCATGTAGTACCAAGACATTATGGGAATATAGGTTTCACAACACAATAATATGAAGGTATGATAGCCTCCACCGTTAATCTTCTCAAGGATAGATTTTTGTTAACATATCGTAACATCAAAAAGGCACTCATTATTCTCAGTATGTGGGTCGATTCAAATAACAACCTCCAACCAAAGGTTAACCATATGTCACCCCTATAAAGCATCAATTCATTATTTGATATTAATAGTGAAGGAATGTCTTTTACCCACACATATAACATGAACGTTCACTCACCAACTAAGGATAATCTAACTCAACATCCAAAGGGTTGGCTCTACTTTCCACATTCGAGGGGTATTCCCCACTACTACATAAAGAACTCGCCACATCCAATGAAATTTCCTACCATCTGATGATTCTTGAAAAAGTGATCAAATCTCAAAAATATGGGTACTATAATTATTACTCTCTATTTTGAAGGTAATTCCAAAAATCCCTCTTCCACTATGATAGGTAAACTCAATCTACCTAAAGTATTGGTGGTTAACTCTCAACATCATATGTACCTTTATGAGTAATCATGATCCGTGCTAATTTTCCATTAGAATATACAACTACAAGATATATGGAACTATGTGAACATCATATTCCTATGAAAAATAGCATTTGGGTCTATAGGGAAACAGACACAAGTCACACTATAGTTTACATTAGTTTCACACAAGAATAATCATCTTTTTAAATCTATCTATATTCTAGTCTATCATTGCTCTGTGCTAGCCTATATCGATTACCAATTAGAAAACATTTGGGTCTATAATAAGAATATTTCAAGATAAACTATCCATAACGTGGAAATTCCATCCATAGAAACAATATGGATGTTCTTGGGTGAAAATATGACCTTCTCCCATAACCAAGGTGAATTTACCCTAATATTTTTAGTCTTCTAAGGCTCACTTGGGTTCTTTGATGCATGTGGAATCATAAGAATGACCAACCAAATCCTAAAGAATATTTATCTTCAGTACTCCCAAATCACTAAGCTTAAAAAACTAATCCATGGAATATTCTCAAAAAACACCTCACAAATATTGCATTCTCTAACATGTACCTAACACAGTAAAGTCACCGTGAAAAAAGTTAAACAGTATCTAATGTGAAACTCGTCCTAGATAAGTGCTCAAAATCCTAACATGGTAGAGAATTTTATTATTGAGTTCAAGAGGTACATCATCTACTAATGGATCTCACTAGAATATAAGAAGTTCAATACATGAACCAGCATTTGGTAGTATAAGTTTGATCTAAATGATGTAGGGAGTCCCAAAATATTACTAACCCCCTCTTACCTGAGGGTCAGGCCCAGCCCACAAACATGGGAGGCTTCTATCATCAAATGAATATACCATAAAAAATATATCAGTAGTATCATCCAAACATATGGAAACTTCCATATTCACTAGAATAAATATATGCATCATTCATAAGGGAAGAGCGCCCACCTCAAATCATAGTTTGAGTTCACCTCTCAACTAATTATCAATAAATAATGCCTCATCACCCATTGTCGAGTGGTAAGAGGACTATCCACATGAATGAGATCGTCACAACCCAACCTCTATATACAATACGGATATCAGTGGGTGGAACCCTATAATTATAAGGTATCACTTATAAGGTTAAATAATATCTGGATTATTTGACAAGTGAAGGACATGAAAAATCATAACTGACTATTATATGATGTATATACCAACTTGTACCATGAAATAAATGTCTTAGGGTTTCAGTGAATAGATATTTTTTCCATTGTATGAACATTGGTTTCACTAGTCTTTTAATAATACCCAATACCACCCTTAAAATCCTTTATCTATGTCCTCGATCCAATCCTCAATTGAATACTAACTCCAATCACAGTCCCTAGGGAAAAACCACACTAATACCACTTTGTCACGTCCCTAAATACATGGGCCCTACCCAGATCGGATGAATTCCAGAACTAAAACTCAAGACCTCCTCTAATATGTCATGGGCTAGTCACTAGCATCGAGTGGGAATAACACACATATGAGAGACCTTATCCTATAACAATCTAAAATAGGATCATATCCCTAATACATAATGTAAGTAACAAAATCAGTAGGATATATATAAATAAAATTAAGTGTACTGAACATAAAAAATTCAAGAGACATATACTAAGATCCACAAGAAAACCAGTATGATAACATAGAATAAAAAGGCTAAATACATGGCCAAAATCCAATAAGGCAACTAATAACCCACCAAGGTGAAGAGGCCTTCATTATAAGATAGATCCAAATTGTAATAGATCTTATTGTTGTCAACTCCTAGTACCACCAATGATATGCCAACACAACATCTTTCGAGGTATCTAAGCATCAAATCCAAACAAACCATGTCAACCCCACTCACACAAATCCATCTTCGACCTGTATGAAATCCGCACAAACATGACACATGTATGATCAAGGACTGTATAGGGGTGAGGCTAAAAATACTTTCTATGGAACCTTGAAACCCATAAATTAATAATGAAGAAATAAACAACTTTAATCATGCCTCTAAAATCCAAGAAGGAGGTCTACTCAACCCTGATGCTCATTCTCCCATTGAGGTAGAATGCACTATAGAGGGACCAATAGCTACACCCATGTGTGGTCATGGAAGGTAGTCATGTACCAAAGTATGATCTTAAAAATCTCATCCATTAAAACATCCACCACCTTCTTAGCCCTTGATACAAAAGTCTTAGCATCCTATGTGGTCATTTTCTCATATGATGTTAGGGATCCCTTCCCTATTACTATGGGTGAAATAATTACTCCAGTGGATGATCCATCTTCTATTTGAGCTCTATGATCGGAAGAAATACCACTCAAAAAATAGGGGATCATATCCATGTACAAGTGGATAAAATACCAACTCTATCTAATTCTATAGGTAGAACATCTTGGACCCATACACACATGGGAGAGATACAAACACCCCAGGAGGATCTCAGTCCTAAATGATGAGATAAAAACACCACCTATTAATTATGTAGGAAAAATCCATGTCTAAAAGAACTATCCCAAGCTAAGTGGATGGACACATCATGTTCTAGGTGTACATGTCATATTATCCCAAGTCATCCACCTTATTATGTTTGGTTATTCCACATGGTATTTCTAGACCAAACTATATGGAATTAATATGGGACACATGGGGTTCCATGTCAGCAGGGGTACATGGTGTCAACCCCCTTCTACATGATTCATGTACCTTTGTAGTTACATGGTGGTTTCCTAGAACACACGGTGTTTAATCTCACATGGGTATCTGGGAAAATACTTCGGATATATTCTAATCAAGCCGTGTAGGGGTCACATAGATTGTGAATAAGTCACATGGCTATGTGATATTAAATTCAATCCCAAAACCCCAATTCTACAAAAAAATGGGATACATGGCATGTTATCCTCTAAACTATACATCATGTAGTTAGAAAATTTTTATAATCCCAACTCCATGATGTTTCTTATAATATTTTAGACTCCTTCACCATTTCCTCCATGAATCACATCCAAAACACATGTTGACAGTTTTGAATATCATTAAATCATGATTGAGCATTGGATCCCAGCCATATTTCATCATAAAATAGAACCATATCCACTTCCTGTTGGAGTCCCATCGTCTTAACGCCTTATCTCATGAAAAATTTCATATTTGGTTCTTCATTAAACTCTCATTTCAAAAATTTATCCCACACCATTCCACAACCCAATATAAAAAACCCTTAATAAAATATACTAAACGAAAGAATAAACACACAATGAATTAGGTCCACATAATTTGGTTGAACAACTATTCTAAAAAATCATTGATGGTGAGTGATCATGGAATTTGTGAAGAAAATAAAAAATAGAATTTAATAATCTTTGATAGTCATAGGAATACTATCCATTGATTACAGGATATTAAATGAAGATGAAATGGGGTTAGATCATAGTTCCATGAAATTGGGTTAAAATAAACGAGGATAAATCCACAAAACAAAGCCCAATATAATGAATAAAACTATCATTTATAGATAAAAAGTTATCAAATTATGTAATTGAACCTTTTTTTGTGATCAAAATTGGATCCACAAATATCCATGATCAAACTATGTCCATCCTCAGTCCTGAGTTCGACTAAAAATGAATACACCACTAGTTTCTCTCTCTCATTATCTCACAATTCTCTAGGGTTATGTGGATACCACATATATTCTACTATGAGAGGTTTATATGGAAAATCACTAATTCAAATATTAAATTATTTCAATTTATTAATTTTTTTTATTTAACCATTTACAACTATTAGAGACTACGCATCACCATAGAATTCTATGCTAACAAGACTTATGTCACGCCTGAAGAAAAACCACACTTTGGATTCAAATGTAGTCCCAGTTTCCTCATATGAGAATCGATTTAAGAGATACAATAATTTCATTAGAAACACCCATTTATATAATAAATATAATATAATATTTTTGTTATATTATTTTTGGGGCCGCATAGCACTCAAATTTCCATATCGGCTCAACCCGGGTGTAAAACAAATAATTCAGAACCAACAGAACCCTTATAAAATATTTGTAGGTCTAAAAACTATGGTAAAATGACCATTTTACACATGATAAGGTCCGATGACATCAAAATTCAAAATAAGGATGAGTCCCACTAGGGTAAAAACCCAACACATTACATTCTCTCCACCTTAAAACTTTTCATCCTCAAAAAGTAAACAACTGCGGATGAAGAAAAACAAAGGTTGAGATTGGAATCATGTGGAATATAAACACCTTCACATGAAATAAATTCACCTTTGAGATGTGATTTCTAATAAGACTAATTAAATAATAATTGATAAAGGACAATATCCCCCTCATCTATGAATATAATTCCTCAGTTCATCTTGAATCAAGATGAAAACAGGGCATACTTCTGCATAAGGCACAATTTACTCAACCTCTTTGTTATATTAATTAGTTGTCCCAACTCATGGGATGGAATAAATACCACATTTTTCTGATTTTCTCCCCAAAAAATATTAATAAGATTAACCATGGTGGGATAAACCAAATACCAAACTTTTGGGGGGTGTTTCTGATGGTTTTCAGAGTTTGAAACCCGTCTACAATATACAACCACACCAAGTGCTTAACCAAATTTCCATCCTCAAGAAAAAAAGTTATAAGGTTGAAATATTTTAAACATTTTAATAACAAAAACACTAATAAAACTACCAACAAGAAACATAATCCAATTTTTTCTTGTTTATAGTCTAGGGGAAACCTGGTCCTTCCACTCTAACCTCAAAAACATCATTTATGATTTTTTTCCCATATTAAATCCTTGGTCTCCAACTAACTTGCATCCTAATTCAATGATATCTCGATAGTGTGATTCCCTTTAGGACATGGGTATGTTTTATTTTGGAATTATTTTTCCAATCTTGAGGTTCTAAAGGTTATATAGAGGTTGGTATTGATATTTTAGAATTTTGAGAGAAGCATACCATGTGTGTGGTCTGTACATGGGTAGTAGTATCCATGCAGTAACCATGTGATATAATTATTTTAACTTAAATGTCAATTTTCATTATTTGATAATTTATTTTCTAACCATGTGAGAGTCTCTGGAAAACTTTGAACATGGTTGGGTTTGGGTCCATAGGTATTCACATAGAGAATGCATGGTTTTTATAATCATGCAACAATTCCTAGTTTATTGTATGGTTTGGTTTTCAAGGTTTAGTGGGGACCACAAGGTTATCACATTTATTGTATAACCAAGCAACCTAACCATTAGAATCATACAAAGTTCATAAAAATGTATAATTTACTTGATACCCTTAATCATTTTTAAACCAAACCTCACCCTAATCTAAAATTATTTCAACCCATCCTTTCTTTGAAATTCAAATACGTTCTCCCTTCGGTTCTTTGTTGACTCTCTTTCAGTATTAGTGGATCTCTTCAAGGTATCTTCTGATTTACACTTTTTTCTATTCCTCATTCTATATCTCTCATGAATATCTCTTCTAATTAAAGTTTTTAACATATTATGGGTGTTCATGGTTCATTGTAGAGGTTTTCTGGAGAATTCATGATTTTTATTAAAAATCATGGCTTATTAGGACATGATCTCGTTGTTTATAATCACTATTCTTGATGGTGACTAAGTTTCCTTTATTGATGAGGTATGTGTCTCTATACAATGGTTCTTTCTCACCAAAAACATTATAGTTATTTTTTTTCCTTTGGTTGGGATTATAAAAATGGTTGATTTAATGTCTATGAGGACTGTTTTGTGTAATTACATATTTGGTGTCTTGGAAAATGCTTTTAAAGGGTTTTTATTTAAAAATAATTTTACTCACTTTACGTGTTTGATGAGATTTTTCAAAGATGTACTTTACTCTAAAATGGGTTTTTTAAGCATGAGAGTAGTAATTAATTTCATTTAGATTTATTTTACTAAATTTTGGGCATGATTTAATTGAAAGTATTAAAAAAATGACACATGGGAAACTTGGGTGCATCAGTTTATGGACATACACAAACCCTAGTGAGTGTGGAACAACTATGGATTATGGATATGATACTGATTAACATTGGGAAGACTATGTATCATTAAGGATTCACATTTTTGCTGACTAGTGTTCATTGTGTTCCCTATTTACATGTTATCATAGGCTATAACCCATTTTTACTTGGTTTTATTCATGTTGGTTACATCTCATACATTGATGATTTCATGTTTATATTATGATTTTTCATGGATGGTATTGATCATTTTTCTTTATTTATCATTCATACACTTTTTTATATTCTTTGTTTATTTTAATATGGAATGTTTTGAAAGAAAACAAGGGATGTTTTATAACATTTTTTCCAAATAAAATTATTTTATTAAACTTGTTTCATTTTAAATATAGAACTAATGGTTTCATAGTGAAATACATTTTATTGATTCATGTTGGTATCCTACTAGGTATTTTTTCGCACTATAAATATAACATTTGGTGTATAGATACTTGGATTTTTAGGATGAGGGTAAAGGGAATGGTTTCATGTAGCTTGAAGACTTTTCTTGGTCAATATCACTTCATGGTGGTTTGGGATGGTGGTGATGGATAGTGACATGAAGACTTGGTTCTATTTATATTGGTTTTGATTTATTTTTGGGATTAGCTTTATGAATTTGTTTTGTATGTCTCGTGGTTTTTCCACTTCTTACACCACGTATTCTAATGGTTTATTTTTATCTTGTTGTACATGAGATGTGTTTTTTTTGTGATTTTAGAGTCAAATCATCCTCATTGTTATGTGATTTGATACCCAAGTGATTTTTACTAACCGATGAAGATAAAAAATGTTCTTTTGGACTTATGGGGAGACATATTGGGTGGTTTTCAGGTCAACCTAGGTTCATTTATTACATAGGTCCTAGGTTTTTAGGGGTAGAATTTATACTAGATTTAAGATCATAAAAACTTGAGTGGTAAGTTCGGGAGGGTTCCTAGCCATGTCACTTCCATATCTGACCTTGAGTTACCATAGGTAGTTGGGGATTTTTTTCTCAAGCGTTTGATCTTGATTTTTTTTTTTGTATATTTAGCTGAACATTTTCATGTTTTATTATTGGTTTAATGTCTATAATATAGATTCTTAAAGTGTAACACCCTGACCCCAGTTACCCAGAGTCGGTGCATTATTACATAACATTGGCATGATCACAAAATATCAAGTCTCAAAAGACCGATTAGTTTAGTAGCCTTGGAATCACTAGATACATTCATAAAGTTTACATTACATAATAAAATTAAAACTACAACAACATAGTCTCCATATCCCACACTCATATTACCTCATACTATCCCTGCAGGTCATTCATAAAATACTTCTTGACATCCTGGGAAAAATAAAACATAGAAAGGGGTGAGCTCAGATGCCAAGTAAGGATAACAATATAGCGGAAACTTTCATAAATAAGCATAAAAATTTAAGGCAATGTATAACTAAAACAAAAGCCTTTTAAACATGAACTTTAGAATAATATGGCAGAAATAAAATTAAATAATGTCATTTACTTATTCACATGGATATTCTACTAGTCGAATAATCACATGCAGTATCAATAACCACTTTCATAATGATGGAATGCATAATGTCAGACTATCATAATCACATAGTCAAGGCCTTGTGCCAAGACTACAGATAAGATTTTGTCAAGGCCTTGTGACAAGACACTAGTTTGTCTCAAAAGACCTACTGATGCATCGAGGAGCTATAGCGGGCTCCACCAGTCACTTATTAAGTCCAATGCATTCCTCATATGAATAGGTTTAAACATAACATAAACATTAATATTAAAAATAGCATATGAAAAGTCAATACTTTCTCCATAAAAATGAATGGTATAAAAATAACACATCCATAGTCAAACATGTCACAAAACCTTCAATACTATATGTAAGTTTTGTATCATAATAAATCAACTTCAAATAAGCTAAAAATCCATCAAAAGATGTTGACATAGATGAAATCAAAACTATTTGAGAGAAATATCTCTTTTTTTGAAATCATTTAAAAGCCACATAATTAAAAAATTTACTTTGAAAATATTCTTATTAGCTTTTAAGGGAAGCTTTGACGATTTTATAATGGAAGAAAATAACCACACCCGTGGTATAAGTTAAAAAAAGACATTCTTACATTAATTTTTTCGAAAAGCTTAAAAAGGACCTTGTTTGAAAAACGAAGGAAAGATTCCTTTATAAACATATTATAAAAAGTCAAAAAGGGTATAAATGAATTTATCCCATAGTCTATAAAATAGTAAGAATGATTTGAAATACATTTTTAATAAACATGGATGTGGATGATAAAGAGGTCCCAGTAGATAATTACGTATAAACAACCTAGGATAATGAAGAGATTGTGAAATAAACCCATACTTTGTACTTTTCCTTGGTTGAGGGTAGGTTAAACTCCTGTATAATGGTTAAATAATTGTTATTATATTTTTCAATAATCATATAAATTAATATGATATCATATATGATCTTTTAACATTGTTTTGTTAGTAATATCTTTGTATTATCGTTGTTTCGGGTGTTAACTGATTTGTTTTCCTTTATATAATTTGTTATATAAGCCATGTTTGTTATGGATAGGTTGTATATTATTCATATCTAGAATTATATTAAGTCTTTAAACATTATTTTTAACCATCAAATGAAAATTATTCTTGAATGGATACGACGGTGAATGAATCTCATCGCGTTCATGGAGACTGTAGTCCGTACGTACGCATGAGCGACAATATCATTATTTTGATATTAAAATATATAATTGGGTGGTGTATAATATATACAGAATAATTATCATGTTATATTTATTATTTACATGAATTACACATCATTATTATATCCATCCAAATAATAATGTACTGAATGACAATTACACCACGACGTGGAGACGGTAAGCCGTACGTACCCACATATGGTGAAATGTCATTCAAGGGATGGATAGAATAATGAATATGGTTGTACCATATTTATAATAACATCACAGTATATAGGATATACTGGAGTTATTATTTTATAATATAAATAACAAATAAAGAAGAAGTTTAAGAAGAAAGGAACTTGAAATAGGGTGGTGAAAACATTACCTCTTCTTCGGGTTCTTCCTTTTGATTTGATCAAAAGAGATCATTAGGTTGTCTTTCTGATCAAACTAAGGATTCTAGGTTGAATTGAGGGATGTTTAAAGAATATTTGGTCAGGGGTTGGCCGAGCCAAAAGGCTTTGAAGGTGTTAATTAGAGAGAATGGAGAGTGCCCTTTTATAAGAGGGGTGAAGGGCACCTTTGGAAATGCTAGAAATATTATTTTATAATAAATTCATATTCGGTTTTTAATGGCTCCAAAGTGGATTATTAAAATTTTAAGGTGATTATGGGTCGAAATAATTTCAACCAATAGATTTTAGACAGGTTTGGGTCACTATATTAACCTTATCATTTATATTTAACTCTTAGTAAAATAGTTTGACATTAACCATGTCTCTTTGTATTTTTATATTATATAGTTAATAAACTTACTATATACCTCCATGAGACCCCCAAGTGGTCCATTAATGACACACCTATCATTATATATGTTGTTTGTCCGAACCTCGGATTTTTAGGAATAGAATATCAATAAATAATATAATATTTGTTTTAAAAACTCTTTTATGTCAATTTTGACACTATTGGGGATTTTGTTTTTGATAATTTCATAAAATAATTATTACTTAGAAAAAAATTTATATAACCAATAATAATATGACATATTAACCTATAAAATTATTTTAATTCATAAAAAGTCTCAAATTACTTTAATTTTGATATTTATAATATCAATTAGTTTCATATTTCATTAATTAGATAATTACGGCATCACCATTGTGTCATAAATAAATTAAATTATTTAATGTCTAAAAATTATAAATAAAATAACATTATGTAGGAAATATATTTATCTTTATAATTAATATTTATAATAAAACTTATCTTATGTATAACCCTATATTAAAAATGTTGTAGTAATTAAACTTTGATTTTAACTATTTTAACTCTTCTTTGAATTGAATAATAATAAATGTTCTAATCTAACCCAAGTGGACCTAAATGATAATATTTAATTCCTAAGTTTGTTTTTGGTTGAGATACTCTTTTCTAATAGAATTAGGACACATTTTAGGGTAATATTAATATCATTTTTACCCTTAATTACCCTATTTACTTTTAACCGTGGTCAATAAAAGAAAATTGTTACTATTTACCAAAAATTATTTTTATCTTATTGAACCAAATTTTACTCATTTATATTAACCATGTCTCTAGGATCTTAGAAATTCCAATCACATAAGCGGTGAAATTAAGTTTTACGTGAATTTCCAAATTCTCCTAGGAGGTGGGTAAAAGACGGTGAAAAGTTCAATAAAATTTTTATATATCTAAAATTATTCTAAACTTACTCCAATGAATTACATTAAACATATATAGGTATTATGTTTCTATTTTGACCTTAATTAAATTTAACTAAAATAAATAATTATTTAAATAAAAATACATTTTTAAACTATAACTCAGTGTTTTTTCACTATTCATAAAAAATTGAAAGTTTTTAGAAAAATACCAAAAATTCACCCTAGGCTAATTTCGATATTATGAATCCAAAAATGATGTCCATTTTCAAATATAAAATTTATAAAATATAAAAAATTGGGTTTTACTATTCATAACGTCTAGTTTGATTGGTTGTGGTGTGTGTTAAAACTCAAAGTTGCGTACAACACACGCTACTATATTATTCAAAAAAAAAAGCGTACCATGGAAGCTTGGGGTGTTACATTCTCCCCTCCTTCAAATAATTTCATCCTCAAAATTTCTAGAATATTACTACATAAAAATACTCGGGTGGTTCTTCATCATAATTTCCTCAGGTTCCCACGTTGCCTCTTCCATCTTATGGTTTCTCCATAGAACTTTTACCAGACGAGTCGTCCGGTTTCTCAGCACTTTTTCTCTGGTATCAAGAATCCTGACAGGCTCTTCGCAATAAGACAAATTAGGTTCCGGTTATAATTCTTCATAGGTGAGTACATGTGTTGGGTTAGGCATGTATTTTCTCAACAGTGATATATGGAACACATCGTTAACTTTGGAGAGATTTGGTGGCATTTCCAAATGATAAGCTACAGCCCCAATTCATTCTAGAATTTTGAAAGGTCCTATGTACCTGGGATACAATTTACCATTCTTACTGAAACGTATAACTCCCTTCCATGGAGATACCTTCAAGAAAACATGATCTCCTACCAGAAATTACAAATCCTTCCTTCGGTTATCGGCATAGCACTTCTGCCTACTTTGATCTGCTTTGATGTGGTTTTGGATTACCTTCACCTTTTCCATCGTTTCCTCCACCAGTTCTGGGACTACAAGTTTTCTTTCACCAACGTCATCCCAACAGGTTGGTGTGCGGCATCTCTTTCCGTATAATGCTTCATATGGTGCCATCTGAATAATCAAATGGAAGCTATTGTTATAGGAAAATTCTACCAGAGGTAAATATTGATCCCACATACCCTGAAAGTCAAGAAAGAAAGATCTCAACATGTCTTCTATGGTTTGAATAGTCCATTCTGATTGTCCATCTGTTTGAGGGTGGTAGGCAGTGCTCAAATGAAGTTCAGTATCCAAGGCCTTCTGAAGACTCTTCCAGAATATTGAAGTAAAATGGGGATCACAATCAGAAACAATTGATTGGGGTACTCCATGAAGTCTCACAACATCATTAATATGTAGCCTTTCTAGACGTTCAAGTGGTAAATCTTCCCTTATAGGAATAAAATGTGATGACCTGGTAAGACAATCAACAATGACCCATATTGTATCATTCCTTCTAGGAGTCTTTGGTATCCCAATGAAAAATTCCATCGTAATATTATCCCATTTCCACTCCGGTATGGGAAGAGGTTGCATGACTCCTCCAGGTTTTTTCCTTCCATCTTTCACTTATTGACAAACCATACATCGTGACACAAAATCAGCAATCTCCCTCTTCATTTTTTCCCACCAAAAATGTTACTTCAAATCTCTATATATTTTGGTGCTCCTAGGGTGTATATAGAAATTGTAAATATGAGCATCATCTAATAATTCCCTTTTCAGATCAGGTATATCAGGAACACAAAGTCTCTCCCCAAATTTCAAAATTCCTTCTTCATACACAAAGTCTCTCAATCTCCCATCATTCACAGATTTAATCTTCTTTTAAAATTATTCTTCATCGGTCTAATAACTCTTAATCCTTTTTAGTAAAGATGGTTTGGAAACCATTTGAAAAAAAATTGATGTTTCACCTTCTATGGTGATTCCCATATCCATCTTTACTAAATCCATGAAAATAGGATCTCTTTCAACTCTCATCTGGTTCAAAACTCCATGATCATTTCTGCTCAAAGCATCTACCACCTTATTTTCCTTCCTTGGGTGGTAGTGTATCATGCAATCATAATCCTTGAGTTGTTCAAGCCATCTCCTTTTCCTCATGTTGACTTATTTCTGTGAGAAAATATACTTCAAACTATTGTGATCAGTATAAATCTCACATTTTTCACCATAGAGATAATGTATCCATATCTTCAAAGAATAGATTACGGAATCTAACTCAAGATCATGGGTAGGATATTTTTTCTCATGAATTTTTAGATGTCATGATGCATAGGCAATAACTATATCATTCTGTATAAGGACACAACCAAGTCCTTTCTTTGATACATCACTATAAATAATGAACCCATTATTCCCTGATGGTAGAGTCAGTATAGGATTATTGACTAATATTCTCTTCAATTCCTCAAAACATTCTTCACACACTTTTTTCTAAACAAATTTAACCCCTTTACGTGTGAGATTCATTAATGGGTTATCCAATTGGGAAAAATTCTAGACGAAACGCTGATAATAACCTGCTAAACCAATAAAACTGCATACCTCAGTTATAATCATTGGTGCTTTCCATTCTTGGATTTCCTTGGTCTTAGAAGTATCAACATAGATTCTATCCTTTGAGAAAAAATGGCCAAGAAAAGAGATTTCCTGAAGACAGAATTCACATTTTCTAAACTTCCCATATAATTCATGTCTTCTAAGAGTCTTCAGGATAATGTGCAAGTGATTTTCATGATCTTCGTAGCTTTTGGAGTATACCAAGATATCATCAATAAATACCAACACAAAATCATCTTGATATTCCTTGAAAACTATATTCATTAGATCCATGAATACAGAGAGTTCATTAGTCAGCCCGAAAGGCATTACTGTAAACTCGTAATGCCCATACCTGGTTTGAAATGTTGTCTTCGGAATGTCTTCCTTTTTCACACACAACTGATGGTATCTAGATTGAAGGTAAATCTTTGAAAAGTATTAAGATTCATGCAGTTGGTCAAATAAATCATCAATGTGATGTAGGGGATACTTGTTCTTTATTGTTATGGCATTGATTTCCCTGTAGTCGATACATAACCTCATAGTTCCTTCTTTCTTCTTAATAACAAGGACAGGGGCTCCCCATGGAGAAACACTAGGGAAAATAAATCCCTTATTACTCAATTCCTCTAGTTTTTTTAGTTCAACTAATTCCATAGTGTCCATTATATAAGGGGTCTTTCATATAGGCCTTGAACCAGGAATTAAATCAATGGAAAACTCAATTTCTTGTTCTGGAGGATGTTGAGGTAAATCATCTGGAAACGCATCAACATATTCTCTCACAATTGGTACATCCTCTATTTGAACATTCCTTTCCTCACCCACAATAATTTCATTCTCTTCCTCTCTAATAATTGAATTTAGTTGAGCTATTGGGGGTGGATCAAGGTATAAATTTTGTGGTGACGATTTCTCTTTAAAGGTAAGGTGTTCCTTATCATCATCATCAAAAATAGTAACCTCCTTCTTCTTACAATAAATTTTTGCATCATGGTCTAAAAGCCAATCCATAATGAGGATTATATCAAATTTAATCATAGGTATGACGATGAGATCTGTAGATAAAGAAAATTTATGTGCTCTAATGGGGACTGATTCAAAAAACATTGTTGCAATGATACTTCCCTTAGGAGTTGTGACTGACAACTCCCTCGTTAAATCAAACTAGAACTATCTAATTTTCATAGAAAACTGGGAATATATGAAATAATTCAATGATGTAGAATCAAATAATGCATTTGATAAACTTGAGGAAACCATTAAATTACCTACCACCACGTCTTTCGGAGCTTCTACCTCAGCAGTAGTGATAGCATAAGCTTGGCCTTGATCCCTTAGCCTTTTCTGACTTAAGTTACCCTGAAGCTTAGGAAATTCATTTTCATAATGTCCCATCTCCCTACAATTTTAGCATTGAACATTGGTAGCTTCTTTCTTCCCCTTGAAATCACAAGCTTGGTGGCCTTTTTCACCACACTTGTAACAGAATCTCATTCCCTTCAAGCAAGAACTAGGGTGTTTCTTCCAACATTTACTGCAGGATGGATATTCAACTTTTCCCTTCTTCCCCTTATTTCCATTCCCAGAGTGATCACCAGATCTCTTCTTCTCTTGCTTTTCATTAAAGTATTGAGACATAGAGTATTTCTTTTTCTGTCTTGATAGCACATGAGACAATGTCTTCATATGACGAGAAGGATTGTGAGACTAATGCTCGATGAAGAAATGGTTTTAACTCATCAAAGAAAAGATCAGTTTTACTCCTTGAGTTATGTATATAATCTGATGCATGCCTCACTAACATTGTATATTTAGCTTCATACTTTGCGCCATTCTCATCTTCCTTTTGTCTCAGACTCATAAATTGCCTTTCCATATCTGCTCGATGGTCATGAAGAAACTATTTTTCTAAGAAAATATCTTTAAACACCCTCCATTCTACATTTGATACTTCATCATCTTCCTTCGTATTTTGAATCAATGGACACCATTGATTCGTATCTCCAGTGAGGCGGTAAACTTCCATGACAACTTTTTCCCTTTCACTACTCCCTAAGGCCAGAAATATTTTCTCTAGGGAACTTATCCATTGTTCAGATACCAATGTATTTTTACTACCATTGAATGTTGGTGGAAGTTTCCTCCTGAAGAGATCTAACATTGATTATCTACGTTGCGGATCAGTGTGATCCATAAGGGTAAGGTTATTATTCATAACCTGGGTGAGTTGTCCCAATATTGTGATAAGATGATCAACACCAGTTTCATCACCAGCTCCACTATAATTATCTTGAGCAGGAGGGAAATACCT
Source organism: Viscum album (assembly GCA_963277665.1). Lineage (NCBI taxonomy): Eukaryota > Viridiplantae > Streptophyta > Magnoliopsida > Santalales > Viscaceae > Viscum > Viscum album. Next base: position 1,030,111,046 of record OY728126.1, read on the forward strand.
ACATGGAGTGTGTGCATTGATACGGTTTCCATTTCTCCCACTAGGAACCATTTCTAAACAATAGTATAAACTAGATCAGTTTATGAATCAAAATACATATTTTCAAACTTGTAAAACACATAACATAAATTGAACTGTTTATGGATATAATCCATAATCATAAAAATGTTTTCTTTGAGGATGTATATACTCATAAACCCTTCATAATGGTTTGTAAAGAAAAAGATAATTATCCTAAGCATATCCCCCGGGAGTATCATAACCAAGAGTGCCGCAAGGCCCGTTGTCGTGCACCCGTTCCCGTTCGAGTCTAGCTCAAAGGGGTGTTTTCAGGTTTTACCCCTAAATACATATGTGCTAGAGCCGCCTCTACCTGCTCATATCTAGGCAGGGATGTATTTCTTGGAAAACTCAAAAAATATCTATAATACCAAAATTCTAGGAAGTTCGTCTATACTAATCCTCAAAGTTTATCTTAGGGCTATGTGCTCTAATCAGAGTTTATCTAAATCTAGCTTCCAAGGTTTGTACAAAACTTCCTCTGATACCAACTGTAATGCCATTACCCCAGTTACCCAGAGTAGGTACATTATTACATAACATTGGCATGATCACAAAATTTCAAGTCTCGAAATACCGATTAGTTTAGTATCCTTGGAATCACTAGATACATTCATAAAGTTTACATTATATCATAAAATGAAAACTACAACTACATAGTCTCCATAGTACACACTCATATCCCCTCATACTATCCCTGCGGGTCATTCATAAAATACTTCTTCACATCCTGGAAAAAATAAAACATAGAAAGGGCTGACCTCAGATGCCCAGTAAGGATAACAATATAGCGGAAACTTTCATAAATAAGCATAAACATTTAAGGCAATGTATAACTAAAACAAAAGCCTTTTAAACATGAACTTCAACATAATATGGCAGGAATAAAATGATATAATTCCATTTACTTATTCACATGGATATTCTACTAGAATAATAATCACATGCAATATCAATAACCACTTTCATAATGATGGAATGCATAATGCCAGACTATCATAACCACATAGTCAAGGCCTTATGCCAAGACTACAAATAAGATTTTTTTCAAGGCCTTGTGCCAAGACACTAGTTTGTCCCATGAGACCTACCGATGCATCGAGGAGCAATAGCAGGCTCCACCCGTCACTTATAAAGTCCAATGCATTCCTCATATGAACAGGTATAAACATAACATAAACATTCGTATTAAAACTAGCATACAAAAAGTCAATACTTTCTCCATAAATAATGAATGGTATAAAAATAACACATCCACAGTCAAAAATATCACAAAACCTTCAATACTATATTGAAGTTTTGTATCATAATAAATCAACTTCAAATAAGCTTAAAATCCATCAAAGGATGTTGACATAGATTAAATCAAAACTATTTGAGAGAAATATCTATTTTTTTGAAATCATTTAAAAGCCATATAATTAAAACATTTACTTTGAAAATATTCTTATAATATTTTAAGGGAAGCTTCTACAATTTTATAATGGTGGAAAATATCTGCACCCACCGTATAAGTTAAAAAAAGACATTCTTACCTTAATTTTGTCGAAAAGGATAAAAAAGACATTGTTTGGAAAACAACGGAAAGGTTAATTTATAAACATCTTATAAAAATTCAACAAGGATATAAATGACTTTAATCCATAGTCTATAAAATAGTAAGAATTATTTGAAATACATTTTTAAGAAACATGGATGTGGATGATAAAGAGGTCCCAGTATATAATTACGTATCAACAACCTGGGATAATGAAGAGATTGTGAATAAACCCTTACCTTGTACTTTTCCTTGGTTGAGGGTAGATTAAACTCCTATATAATGGTGAAATAATTGTTGTTAAATTATTCCGGAATCATATACATTAACATGATATCATATATGATCTTTTAACATTGCTTTGTTAGTAATATCTTTGTATTATCGTTGTTTTGGGTGTTAACTGATTCGTTTTTTTATATAATTTGTTATGTAATCCATGTTTGTTATGGATAGGTTGTATCTTATTCATATCCAGAATTATATTAAGCCTTTAAACATTATTTTTAACCATCAAACGAAAATTATTCTTTAATGGATATGATGGGGAATGAATCTCATGGCGTTCGTGGAGATGGTAGTCCGTACGTACGCACGAGTGAAAATATAATTCTTTTGATATTAAAATATTTAATTGGGTGGTTTATCATATATAAAGAATAATTATCATGTTATATTTATTATTTACATGAATTAAACATCATTATTATACCCATCCAAATAATAGTGTATTGAATAACAATTAAACCACGACGTGGAGACGGTAAGCGTTACGTACGTACGCATGGTGACATGTCATTCAAGGGATGGATAGAATACTGAATATGGTTGAACCATATTTATACTAACATCACAGTATATAGAAGATAATGTAATTATTATTTTAGAATGGAAATAACAAAGAAAGAAGAAATTGAAGAAGAAAGGAACTTGAAAGAGGGTAGTGAAAACATTACCTCTTCTTCGGGTTCTTCCTTTTGATTTGATCAAAAGGGCTTCTTAGGTTGGATTTCTGATCAAACTAAGGCCTCTAGGTTGAAGTAAGGGAAGTAGAGAGAATATTTGGACTGGGTTTGAATGATCCAAAAGGCTTTGAAGGTTTGAATTAGAGAGAAGGGGGAGTGTCCTTTTATAAGAGGGGTGAGGGGCACCTTTAAAAATGCAAGAAATATTATTTTATAATAAACTAATATTCGGTTTCTAATGGATTAAAAGTGGATTATTTAAATTTTAAGGTGATTATGGGTCTAAATCCTTTCAAAAAATATATTTTAGATAGGATTGGGTCACTATATTAACCTTATCATTTATATTTAACTCTTAGTTAAATAGTTTCACATTTACCACGTCTCTTTGTATTTTTATATTATATAGTTAATAAACATACTATATACCTCCAAGAGAAACCCAAGTGGTCCATTAATGATACACCTATCATTATATAAGTCCTATTGCCGATCCTTATATTTTTAGGAATAGAATATCAATAAATAATATAATATTTATTTTAAAAACTCTTTTATGTCAATTTTGACACTATTGGGTATTTTGTTTTTTATAATTTCAGAAAAGCATTATTACTTCGAAAAAAATTTATATAACCGATACTAATATGTCATATTAACCTATAATATTATTTTAATTCATAAAAAGTCTCAAATTACATTTATTTTGATATTTATAATATCAATTAGTTTAATATTTCATTAATTAGGTAATTAATGCATCACCATTGTGTCATAAATAAATTAAATTATTTAATGTCTAAAAATTATAAATAAAATACCATTAATTAGGAAATATTTTTAGATTTCTAATTAATATTTATAATTTAATTTATCTTATGTAAAACCCTATATTAATAATGTTTTAGTAATTAAACTTTGATTTTAACTCTTTTAACTCTTCTATGAATTAAATAATAATAAATGTTCTAATCTAATCCATGTGGATCTAAATGATAATATTTTATTCCTAAGGTTATTTTTGGTCAATATACACATGTCCAATAGAATTAGGACATTTTTTAGGGTAATATTAATATCATTTTTACCCTTAATTACCCTATTTACTTTTAATCATGGTAAATAAAAGTAAAACGTTACAATTCACCAAAAATTATTTTTATCTTATTGAACCACATTTTACTCTGTGATATTAACCATGTCTCTCAGATTTTCAATATTCCACTCACAGATGCGGTAAAATTTAGTTTTACGTGAATTTCCAAATTCTCCTAGGAGGTGGGTAAAAGACGGTGAAAAGTTCAATAAAATTTTTATATATCTAAAATTATTCTAAACTAACTCCAATGAATTATATTGAACTTATATAGGTATTATGTATCTATTTTTACCTTAATTAAATTTAAATAAAATAAATAATTATTTAAATAAAAATTCATTTTTAAACTATAACTCAGTGTTTTTTCACTATTCATCAAGAATTGAAAGTTTTCAGAAAAATACCAAAAATTCACCATAGACTAATTTCAATATTATGAATCCAAAAATGAAGTCCATTTTGAAAGATAAAATTTAAAAAATTTAAAAAATTGGGTATTAATATTCATAACGGCTAGTTTTATTGGTTGTCGTGTGTGTTAGAACTCGGAGTTGCGTTCAACACACGTTACTGTATTATTCAAAGAAAAGTGTACAATAGAAGCTTGGGGTGTCACATTCTTCCCTCCTTCAAATAATTTCTTCCTCGAAATTTCGAGAATATTACTACATAAAAAGACTCATGTGGTTCTTTATCATAATTTCCTCGGGATCCCATGTTGCCTCTTCCATCTTATGGTTTCTTCATAGAACTTTTACCAGACGAGTCGTCTGGTTTCTCAGCACTTATTCTCTAGTATCAAGAATCCTGACGGGCTCTTCGCAATAAGACAGATCAGGTTCCAGTTCTAATTCTTCATAGGTTAGTACATGCGTTGGGTCAGGCATGTATTTTCTCAATAGTGATACATGGAACACATCGTGAACTTTGGATAAATTTGGCGGCATTTCCAAATGATGAGCTATAGCCCCAATTAATTCTAGAATTTTGAAAGGTCCTATGTACCTGGGACTCAATTTACCTTTCTTACCAAAATGTATAACTCCCTTCCATAGAGATACCTTCAAGAAAACATGATCTCCTACCTAAAATTCTAAATCCTTCCTTCGGATATCGGTATAGCTCTTCTGCCTACTTTGAGTTTCTTTGATGTGGTTTTGGATTACCTTCACATTTTCCATCGTTTCCTCCACCAGTTCTGGGCCTACGAGTTTTCTTTCACCAACGTCATCCCAATAGGTTGGTGTGTGACATCTCTTCCCGTATAATGCTTCATATGGGGCCATCTAAATACTCAAATGGAAGCTATTGTTATAGGAAAATTCTATCAGAGGTATATATTGTTCCCACATACCATGAATGTCAAGAAGGAAAGATCTCATCATGTCCTCTAAGGTTTTAATAGTCTGTTATGATTGTCCATCTATTTGAGGGTGGTAGGCAGTGCTCAAACGAAGTTCAGTATCCAAGGCCTTCTGAAGACTCTTCCAGAATCTTGAAGTAAAATGGGGATCACGATCAGAAACAATCGATAGGGGAACTCCATGAAGTCTCACAACTACATTAATATATAGCCTCTCTAGACGTTCAAGTGGTAAATCTTCCCTTATAGGAAGAAAATGTGCTAACTTGGTAAGACGATCAATAATGACCCATATTGCATCGTTCCTTCTAGGAGTCTTTGCTATCCCAATGACAAAGCTCATCGTAATATTATCCCATTTCCACTCCGATATGGGAAGAGGTTGCATAACTCTTCCAGGTTGTTGCCTTCCAGCTTTCACTTATTGACAAACCATACATCTTGACACAAAATCAGCAATCTCCCTCTTCATGTTGTCCCACCAAAAATGTTCCTTCGAATCTCTATACATTTTGGTACTCCCATGGTGAATAGAGAAATTGGAGCTATGAGCATCATATAATAATTCCCTTCTCAGATCAGGTATATCGGGGACACAAAGTCTCTTCCCAAATTTCAAAATTCCTTCTTCATACAAAAAGTCTTTCAATCTCCCATAATTCACAGCTTTAATCTTCTTTTGAAATTCTTCATCATCGGTCTGAGAACTCTTAATCCTTTCTAGTAAAGATGGTTTGACAACCATTTGAAAAAGCATTGATTTTTCACCTTCCATGGTGATTCCCATATCCATATTTACTAAATACATGAAAATAGGATCCCTTTCAACTCTCATCTTGTTCAAAACTCCATGATCCTTTATGATCAATGCATCTGCCACCTTATTTCCCTTCCATGGGTGGTAGTGTATCATGAAATCATAATCCTTGAGTAGTTCAAGCCATCTCCTTTGCCTCATGTTGAGTTCTTTCTTTGAGAAAATATAATTCAAACTCTTGTGATCAGTATAAATCTCACATTTTTCACCATAGAGATAATGTATCCATATCTTCAAAGAAAAGATTGCAGAAGATAACTCAAGAGCATGAGTATGATAGTTTTTCTCATGAATTTTTAGATGTCATTATGCATATAAAATAACCCTATCATTCTGCATAAGGACAAACCAAGTCCTTTCTTCGATGCATCACTATAAATAACGAACCCATCATTCCCCGATGGTAGAGTCAATATACGAGCATTGACTAATCTTATATTTAGTTCTTCAAAAAATTATTCACACTCTTTTTTTCCAAACAAATTTAACCCCTTTACATGTGAGCTTCATTAATGGGTTAGCCAATCGGGAAAAATTCTGGACGAAATGCCGATAATAACCTGCCAAACTAATAAAACTGCGTACATATTATACTCATTGGTGCTTTCCGTTCTTGGATTGCCTTGGTCTTAGAAGGATCAAGATAAATTCCATCCTTAGAGACAATATGGCCAAGAAAAGAGATCACCTAAAGCCAGAATTCAATATTTCTAAACTTCTCATGTAATTCTTGTTTTCTAAGAGTCTTCAGGATAATGCGCAAGTGATTTTCATGATCTTCGTAGCTTTTGGAGTATACAAAGTTATCATCAATAAATACCACCACAAAATCAGCGAGATATTCGAAGAAAACTCTATTCATTAAATCCATGAATACAAAGGGTGTATTAGTAAGCCCAAAAGGAATTACTGTAAACTTGTAATGCCCGTACCTGGTTCGAAATGCTGTATTCGGAATGTCTTCCTTCTTCACACACAACTGATGGTATCCAGATCAAAGGTCAATCTTTGAAAAGTATTGAGCTCCATGCATTTGGTCAAATAAATCATTAATGTAGGGTAGGAGATAATTGTTCTTTATTGTTATAGCATTGATTTCCCTGTAGTCAATACATAACCTCATATATTCATATTTCTTTTTAAGAAAAAGGACAGGGGCTCCCCATGGAGAAACACTAGGGTGAATAAATCCCTTATTACACAATTACTCTAGTTGTTTCTTTAGTTCAACTAATTCCACAGTGGCCATTCTATAAGGGGTCTTCGATATAGGCCTTGAACCATGAATTAAATCAATGGAAAACTCAGTTTATCATTCTGGAGGATGTCCAAGAAAATCCATTGGAAACACATCAACATATTCTCTCACAATTGGTTCATCCTCTATTTGAACAATCCTTTCCTCACCCATCGTCATTTCATTCTCTTCCTCCCCAATAATTGAATTTAGTTGAGCTACTGGGGGTGGATCTAGGTAAGAATTAGGTGGTGATGATTTTGCTCTAAAGATAAGGTGTTCCTTATCATCATCATCAAAAATAGTAACCTCCTTCTTACAGTAAATTTTTGCATCATTGTCCAAAAGCCAATCCATACCAAGGATTATATCAAATTCAATCATAGGTATGAAGATGAGATCCACAGATAAAGAACATTTATGTGCTCTAATGGGGACTGATTCACAAACCTTTCTTTGCAATGATACTTCCCTTAAGAGTTCTGACTGAAAATCCCATGTTAAATCAAATTGGAAATATCTAATTTTCTTAGCAAACTGTGAAGATAAGAAACAATGCAATGATCCAGAATCAAATAATGCATTTTCTAAACTTGAGAAAACCATTAAATTGTCTGCCACCACGTCTTTCGGATCTTCTACCTCAGCAGTAGTGATAACATAAGCTTGGCCTTGATCCCTTGGCTTTTTCGGAGGTAAGTTCCCCTGACACTTAAGAAATTCATTTTCATAATGTCCCATCACCCTGAAATTATAGCATTGAACATCGGTATCTTCTTTCTTCCCCTTGCAATCACGAGCTTGGTGGCCTTTTTCACCACACTTGTAACAGACTCCCATTCCCTTTAAGCAAGTACCAAGGTGTTTCTTCCCACATTTACTACAGGATGGATATTCAACTTTTCCCTTCTTCCCCTTCTTTCCATTCCTAGATTGATCAGCATATGTCTTCTTCTCTTGCTTTTCTTTAAAGTCGTAAGACTTGGAGAATTCCTTTTCTGTCTTAATAGCACATGAGACAATTTCTTCATATGACGAGAAGGATTGTGAGACTAATGCTCGACGAAGAAATGGTTTTAACATATTAATGAAAAAATCAATCTTACTCTTCAGGTTACGTATATAATCTGCTACATGCCTGGCTAACCTTGTAAAGTAAGCTTCATACTTTGGGACATTCTCATCCTCCTTTTGTCTCAGACTCAAAAATTAACTTTCCATGTCTGCTCGATGGTCATGAGGAAATTATTTTTCTAATAAAATATCTTTAAACTCCCTCTATTACATATTTGATACTTTATCACCTTCCTTCGTATTTTGAATCAATGACCACCATTGATCAGCATCTCTAGTGAGGCGGTAAACTGCCATGAAAACATTTTCCATTTCACTACTCCCCAAGGCCTGAAATGTTTTCTCTAGGGAACTTATCCATTGCTCATCTACCAATGGATTTGTACTCCCATTGAATCTTGGTGTCTGTTTCCTCATGAAGAGATCTAAAATAGATCCTCTATATTGTGGATCAGTGTGCTCCATACGGGTAAGGTTATTATTCATAACCTGAGTGAGTTGTCCCAATATAGTGATAAGCTGATCAGCACCGGTTGCATCATTAGCTCCACTATAATTATCTTGAGAAAGAGGGAAATACCTACATGGAGAGCGTTCATTGATACAGTTTCCATTTCTTCCACTAGGCTCCATTTCTAAACAATGGTATAAACTAGATCGGTTTATGAATCAAAATACATATTTCCAAACTTGTAAAACACTTAACATATATTGAACAGTTTGTGGATATAATCCATAATCATAAAAATGTTTTCTTTGAAAAATTATATACTCATAAACCCTTCATAATGGATTTTAAATAAACCAAGAATTATCCTAAGCATATCCCCCGGGAGTGTCGTAACCCAGAGTGCAGCAAGGCCCGTTGTCATGCACCAGTTCTCATTCGAGTCTAGCTGAAAGTGGTGTTTTCGTGTTTTACCCCTAGGTACATCTGTTCCAGAGCCACCTCTACCTGCTCGTATCCATATAGGGATGTATTTCTCGGAAAACTCACAAAATCTCTACAATAACAAAATTCTAGGACGTTCATCTATACTAATCCTCAAAGTCTATCTTAGGGAAATGTGCTCTAATCAGAGTTTATCTAAATCTAGCTTCCATGGTTTGTACTAAACTTACTCTAATACCAACTATAACACCACGAACCAAGTTACCCAGAGTCTGTGCATTATTACATAACATTGGCATGATCACAAAAGATCAAGTATCGAAAGACTGATTAGTTTAGTAGCCTTGGAATCACTAGATACATTAATAAAGTTTACATTACATCATAAAATGAAAACTACAACAACATAGTCTCCATAGTCCACACTCATATCCCCTCATACTATCCCTGCAGGTCATTCATTAAATACTTCTTCACATCTTTTGAAAAATAAAACATAGAAAGGGGTGATCTCAGATGCCCAGTAAGGATAACAATATAGCAGAAACTTTCATAAATAAGCATAAACATTTAAGGAAATGTATAACTAAAACAAAAGCCTTTTAAACTTGAACTTCAGCATAATATGGCAGAATTAAAATTAAATAATCCCATTTACTTATTCACATTGATATTCTACTAGTCCAATAATAACATGCAATATCAATAACCACTTTCATAATGATGGAATGCATAATGCCAGACTATCATAACCACATAGTCAAGGCCTTGTGCCAAGACTACAAATAAGATTTTGTCAAGGCCTTGTGCCAAGACACTAGTTTGTCTCATGATACCTACTGATGCATCGAGGATCTATAGAAGGCTCCACCCGTCACTTGTTAAGTCCAATGCATTCCTCATATGAACAGGTTTAAACATAACATAAACATTCGTATTAAAACTATCATACAAAAATTCAATAATTTCTCCATAAACCATGAATGGTATAAAAATAATACATCCATAGACAAAAATATAACAAAACCTTCAATACTATGTGTATTTTCTGTATCATAATAAATCAACTTCAAATAAGCTTAAAATCCATCAAAGGATGTTGACATAGATGAAATCAAAACTATTTGAGAGAAATATCTCTTTTTTGAAATCTTTTAAAAGCCACATAATTAAAAAATTTACTTTGAAAATATTCTTATAAGCTTATATGGGAAGCTTTGATGATTTTATAACAGCGGAAAATAGCCTCACTCGCCGTATATGTTAAAAAAATACATTCTTACCTTAATTTTGTCGAAAAGGTTAAAAAGTACCTAGTTTGGAAAAAGACGGAATGATTCCATTATAAACATCTTATAAAAAGTCAACAAGGGTATAAATGACTTTAACCCATAGTCTATAAAATAGTAATAATTATTTGAAATACATTTTTAAGAAACATGGATGTGGATGATAAAGAGGTCCAAGTAGATAATTACGTATAAACAACCTCGGATAATGAAAAGATTGTGAAATAAAACCTTACCTGGTACATTTCCTTGGTTGAGGTTAGGTTAACCTCTTGTATAATGGTGAAATAATTTTTATTAAATTATTCAATAATCATATACATTAATATTATATCATATATTATCTTTTAACATTGCTTTGTTATTAATATCTTTGTATTATCATTGTTTCGGGTGTTAACTAATTCGTTTTCCTTTATATAAATTGTTATATAAGCCATGTTTGTTATGGATAGGTTGTATCTTATTTATATCCAAAATGATATTAAGTATTTAAACATTATTTTTAACCATCAAATGAAAATTCTTCTTGAATGGATACGATGGGGAATGAATCTCATCGCGTTCGTGGAGACGATAGTCCGTACATATGCATGAGCAACAATATCATTCTTTTGATATTAAAATATATAATTGGGTGGTTTATCATATATAAAGAATAATTTTCATGTTATATTTATTATTTACAAGAATTACACATCATTATTATACCCATCTAAATAATAATGTATTGAATAACAATTACACCACGACGTGGAGACGGTAAGCCGTACGTACGTACGTACGGTGACATGTCATTCAAGGGATGGATAGAAAACTAAATATGGTTGTACCATATTTATAATAACATCACAGTATATAGGAGATAATGGATTTATTATTTTAGAATGGAAATAACAAATAAAGAAGAAGTTGAAGAAGAAAGGAACTTGGAAGAGGGTGGTGAAAACATTACCTCTTCTTCGGTTTCTTCCTTTTTATTTGATCAAAAGGGCTCATTAGGTTGGCTTTATGATCAAACTAAGGAATCTAGGTTGAAGTGAGGTAAGTTTATAGAATATTTGGGCAGGTTTTTTCTGATCCAAAAGGCTTTGAAGGTGTGAATTAGAGAGAAGGGGTAGTTCCCTTTTATAAGAGGGGTGAGGGGCACCTTTGGAAATGCTAGAAATATTATTTTATAATAAATTGATATTCGGTTTCTAATGGCTCCAAAGTATATTATTTAAAGGTTAAGGTGATTATGGGTCTAAATCCTTTCAAAAAAATATATTTTAGACAGGTTTGGGTCACTATATTAACCTTATCGTTTATATTTAACTCTTAGTTAAATAGTTTTACATTTACCATGTATCATCGTATTTTTATATTATATAGTTAATAAACTTACCATATACCTCCAAGAGACCTCCAAGTGGTCCATTAATGATAAATCTATCATTATATAAGTCCTTTGGCCGAACCTTATATTTTTAGGAATAGAATATCAATAAATAATATAATATTTTTTTTAAACTCTTTGATGTCAATTTTGACACTATTGGGTATTTTGTTTTTGATAATTTCATAACAGCATTATTACTTCGAATAAAATTTATATAACCCATCCTAATATGTAATATTAACCTATAAAATTATTTTAATTCATAAAAAAGTCTCAAATTACATTTAGTTTGATATTTATAATATCAATTATTTTAATATTTCATTAATTAGGTAATTACTACATCACCATTGTGTCATAAATAAATTAACTTATTTAATGTCTAAAAATTATAAATAAAAAACAATTATTTAAGAAATATTTTTATCTTTCTAATTAATATTTATAATCGAATTTATCTTATGTAAAACCATATATTAAAAATGTTTTAGTAATTAAACATTGATTTTATTTCTTTTAACTCTTCTTTGAATTAAATAATAATAAATGTCCTAATCTAATCCAAGTAGACCTAAATGATAATATTTTATTCCTAAGGTTGTTTTTGGTATATATACACTTTTCCTATAGAATTAGGACATGTGTTAGGGTAATATTAATATCATTTTTCCCTTAATTACCCTATTTACTTTTAACCGTGGTAAATAAAAGTAAAAAGTTACAATTCATCACAAAATATTTTTGTCTTATTGAACCACATTTTACTCCTTGATATTAATTTTTTCTCTCAGATTTTCAAAATTCCACTCACAGAAGTGGTAAAATTAATTTTTACGTGATTTTTTAAATTCTCCTAGGAGGTGGGTAAAAGACGGTGAAAAGATCAATAAAAATTTTATATATCTAAAATTATTCTAAACTAACTCCAATGAATTACATTGAACTTATATAGGTATTATGTATCTATTTTGACCTTAATTAAATTTAAATGAAATAAATAATTATTAAAATAAAAATTTATTTTTAAACTATAACTCAGTGTTTTTCACTATTCATCAAAAAATTAAAAGTTTTCAGAAAAATACCAAAAATTCACCCTAGGATAATTTAGATATTCCAAATCCAAAAATGAATTCCATTTTGAATGATAAAATATAAAAAAATTCAAAAAGTGGGTATTACTATTCATAATGTCTAGTTTGATTGGTTGTGGTGTGTGTTAGAACTCTAAGTTGCGTACAACACACGCTACTATATTATTCAAAGAAAATCATACCATGGAAGCTTTGGGTGTTACATGAAGTTCATATTTTTATTTGGATAATTATTCCAAATATTATCAAGTTTTTTCACTCGTGTTTAATAGATAATTCCTCATAAAAGGATCTCTTAGAATCAGATAGAGTTAACTAAGGGGAAATACCCATAAGTAAACCCTCTAGTCAACCTTCCTTTAGTGGAAATAGTAATATGGGCTATTCAATCCCTAAATTAAGTGGGTGGTTGGCACTATAAGAGATGATGGATCATACTTTTGAGTTTACCAAACAAAATCCACCAATATTTCATAATGATAAACCTAGGAACCTTGGTAATAGATTTAGAGAATATAAAGTATTTTCCACTTTTTATATACACCAAAGAACCCTAAGGTGGTATTTTCCACCTATATTATTTAATGGACTAGAAGGAGATGTGGGATTCCATTTTGAACGCTAAATTACCTGAGGACCACACTTAGACCACTCTCAAGAAGGCCTTAAATAAGCAGTTCTATCTAGAAAAGTTCCTTATAGTAAAGGTTTAGGAGTATGTGACCATTGATAAAGGAGATCATTTAGTGATATAGTATTCTAATCATTTCACCAATTTGGTTCATCTATTTATAGAACATTTCAATAATGACTATATCGAGACTAGATTATTTAAGATGGGTCTGAATCCCAAGATCTAATTGATGATTATTCCCATGTACATGATTCCCTTTTTCATGTTATTTTAAAAAGTAGCTATGAATGATGTTTACTTAGATATAAATATCAGTCTTAGTGAATATTTTTTACAGTAGGTGGTAGCCAAGGTGTGTCATCTAGCAAGAAAAATAATCATGGTAAGGGTTCTCAGTTTATGTCAGGTTCAGTTATTGAGGTTTCTTCAGGAAAACACTAGGTGGTTTGATTCCAATATGTAAAAATTGTCCATAATAAGTCTAACTATATAGTAGCACCTCTTATTTTCCATCATAATGGAAAATCTAGTTAACTTAATCATTTTTTCAAAAAAATATCTTAGGGTAGTATAACTAGATCCGACCATACTAGAGGCAACCATTCTTATCCAGATATAGAAAAATGTGGTAGATCTCATTATCATGAAAAAGTAAATGCTCATGTAGCGAAGAAGTCTTAGGGAGGGGCTAATTTTAGATTTCTCTATTAAATAGAGTATGAACCAAAGGAATTTGAAGTGGGGCCATCTAATATTATAGGTTCACTATTTATTTCTTCTTCTATGGTCCTATATTTTTTTGATATCAGTTTATATTTATATTTTATATTGTCTAAGTGGATTTATTTATTCGTATTATTCTCTAATTTTATTCCATTTATGATAGATCATTCCACTCCCATGGGTAAGAGTAAGGATCTTGGTTTTAAATATTCCAAGTGTTTGTTATGATTTAGTACTATGAGGTTGTGTGGGATTTTTCTATTCTTGGACTTGATATAATTGAGCTCATAATTGTATCAGACTAGATAGTATATTTTATGGATCAAATTGATTGTTATTGTTTTTTAGTTTAATTTCTATACCATGATTGGATTACTCACCTATTTCAAGGAGAGTGTGATCTTAGATCCAAGAGAGTGGGGCCTATTTTTTATAAGGTTGGAATGATCTCATGTCAATTTTCATATATGTTTATTAATATCATTGACTAAAATTTAAGTGGTATGCTTCATGTCATAGTGAATGATTGCCCTAAAACCTTTCCTAATGATTTTTCTTGCTTACATACCTAGAGAGAGATAGAGTTTTCTATTGAATTTCTCCCAAGGATGACTCCCATATCCTTTTCATCTAATCATATGTAACTCACTGAGTTAAAGGAACTTAATGTTCATCTTAAATATCTTGAGGTAAAGAGATTTATTCTTATGAGTGTGACACCTTAGGCTTCACCAGTTCTCTTCTCAATGAAGGAAGATGGAAGCCTCTGACTATGTTTCGGTTACCGAATTATTAATTAGGTGACTATTAAGAATAGGTATCCTTTTTTAATGATTGATGATCTTTTGGGTTAACTCAGTAAATCTTGAGGTTTTTTATTATTTATATGAGATTGGTGTACCATAATCTATGATTACAAGAGTAATATATTCCTAATACAACATTCAAGAGCATGTATGGACATTATGAATATTTGGTTATTTCAT
This sequence comes from Viscum album, assembly GCA_963277665.1. NCBI lineage: Eukaryota > Viridiplantae > Streptophyta > Magnoliopsida > Santalales > Viscaceae > Viscum > Viscum album. The sequence goes on from OY728126.1 coordinate 1,030,126,197, forward strand.
TTGGTCTTACTAATTCTCATTTTGTGTCTATAGATTCAATGAATCAGATCACTCATTAGTTATTAGACTCTTTCATGTGTTTTCTGGATGATATTTTGGTGTATTCCAAGGATAATAAATAACACAAGTATTATATTATCCTCATAATTTTAAAAGAACATATTCTGTATGTAAATATTTTGAAATGTAATTTTTATATCAAAGAAGTGAAGTTTCTAGGACATGTGTATCAAAAAGAGGAATCTCAGTGGATCCTAAAAAGATTCATGAAATAGTTTCATGAGAGTAACCCATGAATGTGTTTTATATTTGATTATTCTTGGTTTTGGATGGTTATTACAATCATTGTTTATGATTTTTACGATCTTGAATATCGTATACCATAGTTTTCCCATGAAGGTGTTAAGTTTGAATGGAATGGTATGTGTTAATGACCAATTTAGGAACTATATATGGGGTTTAATTTGGATTCAGTTATGATTTTTCTAGATCTAGGTTTAGGTTATAATGTTTTTTAGGCCTCAGGTATAATATTATGATGTGATCTAATGCAAGGGAAGTGGTTAATTCTCTCAAATCATTCCCTCATGAGAAGAATTATCATATCCATGATCTCAAATTATATATGTTGATGAATTCTATCATGACTTGGTTCCAATATCTCTTTAGAGAGTGGGTTACTATATATTAAGATCATAAGAGCCTAAATTATATTTTTACATAGAGGGATTTGAACCTACGTTAGAGATGTTGGGTTGAGTATCTTCATAAATTTCATTTTGATATAGTATACAATCCTAGAAAATGGAATGTGGTATCCAATGCATTGATTAAGAAGTTCCCGACTCAATACTTGAAAGAATCAGTGGAACTATGGTCTTTGATGAGTATTTTCACTAAGATTCACTTGAATGTGGAAGAATTTGATGGGATGGTGTGCTTACCTTGTGTAAATGATGATTCATCATTTGATTATTAGATTCCTCTTAAACAATTAATAGACATTTATTTCCATTATTTTAGTGAAATCCTTTATGTTTGGTAGGCCTTGAGTAATTACTCTCATTCTCTTAATGATCTCCAGTGTTTCTGAGGATGATTGATCAATTCAATAACTCTAATGTGGGATTTGATGGGTAGTGGGAATCGGTCTAGTTCATTTATACACCATGGGACTCGTAAGATGTATGATTATTTGAGACATCAGTATTGGTGGTTTGGGATGAGGTGGTCAATTGTAGACTTTATATCACAATTATTTACCTTCTAGATTATTAAACTAGAGAACTAGAGGCCTACCAATTTATTATAGCCTTTACCCATACTAGTATAAAGTTAAATTACATATACATGGAATTTATTGTTGTTTTACCACAGACTCCAAGTGGTAATATGTGATTTTGGTGATCACTAATAAATTCATGAAATCATTTCATTTACATTCAATTAAGGATACGACAAAGGTGAAAGAGATTCAATACGTATTTGTCTAAATGATCATGCAATTCTATGAATTTCCTTTAACTGTTGTTTCTAAATGAGATCTTTTATTTACATACCATTTTTAGAAATATTTAAAAGATGCAATGGGTACCCAATTGAACTTAGGAATGACATATCTCCCTCTGAAAAATGGACACATAGAGCGAGCCATTAAAATTCTTGAGGATATGATTTGAATGCGTGTACCTGATTTCAATAGTTCATAGGAAAACAATTTTCACTTCATTGAGTTCTTATATATTATAAATTTTTAGGATTTGATTAAACTGTAACCTTTTGAAACATTGTATGGGTGGCCATATAGTTCTCATTTTTGTTGGGTGGAGTTAGGAGAGCGGTATTTTGTTGGACCGAGTCTTGTTTAGGACATGATAGAAATGGTGTAGTTGATCTAAAATATGTTAAAAATAGCTCAAAGTTGTCGTCAATCCTATGTGTACTATCATCGTTTCATGTTGTAGTTTATGGTAGGTGATCTGATTTATCTCATTACTTTTCCTCATTTGGGAAATCATTTTTTGAGAAGATATAGTATGCTAGTACCAAGGTTTATTGACCCTTTAAATATTTTTGAAATGTCTTGGAAAGTTGGAATATTGATTGGACTAACCATCTTACTTGGCATCAATTCACGAGGTGTTTGATGTTTCCCAATAGAGGAGGTGTCAACTTAACTCTTCTCATGTGATAGAATAGTAATATATTGATCTAGATTCCAACACCTCAGTGGGTGAGAAACTAATTATGATTATAGATCTTAAAAATAAGGTATTTCTTATTAAAATGATTTCCTTGGTCCTTGTATTATAGAAATGCTGATGATAGATCCATGAGGCATGGGAGTGTAAATCATTGATGATGTAACAATGGACTTATCACATTGCGAGTACATAATCCTAAATTATTTCTAGGGAGAGAAAGTATCCTGATAGAGAAAATTGTGACACCCTCTATGTCACAATTATGTTCTATTTTAGTATTTTTTTTGTCTCTCTATAGGTTCTAAAGGTTTTTTGGATTCATGGTTAAGATTTTGGAATTTTGGTAGAAATGGGTCAGGTGCACAGTCTACACACAGTTGGTAGTTGTAGTATAATAATTTTTTTATATGTATTTGTCAAATCAAGTTGAATTTTGAAAATTTTATCTAACAGTGTGTGAGTCCTAGGAAAACAAAGGTCGTGGATTGGTTTCAATACAAAGGTAGTTTCACATCTAGCTTAATGTTTTTCTAACCATGGTTTTATTCATAGGTAACTTTGATCATTGGTTTTCAAAGGGAAGTAGGGACCGCATGGTTAGTGAATAATTTGTCTTACTATGAATATTTCCCCTCCTCATTGTCCTGAAAAGTGACTGGTGTTTTACAAGGCCTTATGTGACATTCCTAATAGACCAAATTCTGGAAATAAATGCCAAGGGATTCAGAAACAGTTGATGAATGATTTTACCTTTGAAAATAAACAACCAAACCAAGATATCCAAAACCAAAAAAAACACTATATAATGTATAATTACATCATAATAAGACTAAAAAATTAATCAAACCAACAAAAATATCAGAGTACAAAGAAGAAACCAAAACTAAAAAAACTCAACAAAAAAAAGACATCAACTCAGTATCTCCCAACATTCTCCAGGCTCCAACTCCACAAGCCATGTCCAATGTATCAATATGTATCACTAAAGAAATAATATACCTTCAGTTTACATGTCTCTTGATATAAAGAATCTAAAAACCCACCAAATTACCCAAGTATGGGTGAGTATAAAATTCAATAGGTTTTCCCCAATGACTACCCAACTCATGAAACTAGGATAAAACATGTTATCACATTTAAAAAATAGTTTAAAACTAATTTTAACCAATTCATATCAAAGAATAAAATAGTTTCCAAACCAAAAATATTTTCCAAGGAATGAAGTCTCTCAAAACTTTATGTAAATACATTTGGGAAAACCCATTCCATTCCTCACATCCACAAATGCATGCCCAGTCAATAGTTCCATATTCATGATCAGTCTTTTTTTATCTACCAATTCATCACAAGGTATCCATATACCAAGTTCCCCAATGTAACATGCCCCTTCCATAGGGTCACATCAATGAAAATGAACACACGCCAAAGGTTTATGAAAAATAACATGACAAGAAAATTATGACAATCCATTTAAATAAGAAAAACATTTCATTCAAAAAAATTATACAATCGTTTTTCCATAAATTAAAACAAACTAATCATTTTAAAATATCCATTTTAAAATTAAAATCACATGGTTTTCCAAAAATACCATCCAATTCCACCATTTTAAAAAACCATCACTAAATAGGTTTTCCATCAAGAATCAAAAATCAATTTCACAATTCAATTTAAAAAATTAAATCAATTTGAAACCAATCCTTCAATTTCAAATAAAGAGGATTCGATATTGAAGCCACCTACATCTCAAACTTATTATAAAATGAATAATGTTCTAGAAATTGAAGGTTGAAAATGGTTCGATGCATCAATATTTTCTTAGGAATCGCTTTTGGATCAAGAGTAATGGTCTATTCATCCTTTTGAAGTAATGGAATTCATGCTATGGACTAATTAGGGGGGGAATTATTAAGAAGGTCAACCTAGATAGGTACACAAAATTACAATCTGATTTTTAATAGTGCATAGTTAGTGTGCACAGTGAAGAAAATCATGTTCTAACTTTCACTATTCATAGCCTCCAAAAACCGCTAACATGGTTGGATCCCATGGTTAGAAAAACTATAAAACAACAATGTTAAACCTCTCAGTCTAAAATTTTATGGTTTCTCTTTGGTGGCTACATGGTTTGGAAAAACTATGTGCCTACCCATTTCATAGTGTTTCATTTTCACAATTTCTTATAGGGTGTTTCACAGTTTCTACTAACTGTACTGAAACCATGCACCTCCAGAAAATCCATAAAACATTCCAAAAATCCTCTAAACCTACTATAACATAACTCAATCACTTTATATACTTAAAATACATAAATAAATTTTTAATTACCTAAAACTTAGGGTGATACATTCTCCCCACCATTGGTCGTTCCATCCCTATAAAGTGGAAAATCACCATTGGCCGGAAAGAGTTCATGCCATTGATCCACCATTTCCTTCTCAAGCTCACACTTTTCTTCCTGAATCCGACAATGTTTCCCTAAAACCTGCACTAAAATGATGTTTTTCCCACACAATACTTTCTATTTCCTATCAATAATATCTATCATGACATGAATCATCATATTATCCGAATCTAGTTTGATGTCATCCCATTGAATCACATGGTCAATATTAGGTTTATATTTCTTCAATTGAGATAGATTGAACAAATTATTCACTAAACTAAACCTTGGTGGAAATTCTAACTGATATTCCACCACACCAACCCATTCAAGTATCTTAGAAGGGGATATGTATCTAGGATATTACTTTACCTACTTTCCAAAACAACAATGACCAAGCCTTGTATAGATTCTTAAGAGCACGTGATCACTCACCTCAAATGAAAACTATCATCAATGATGATCCACATATGATTCCTGAAGAATTTGATCTATCTTCATCCTCTTCCTGGTAAAATATTTCTTCTCTTTTGTCTCTTAGACAAGTCTAGGTCCAAAAAGGGAAGTCTCACTTATTTCCACCCAAAAAATTGGATAATGACACGGATGCCCATACAATGCTTCAAAATGATCCATATGTTTTAACGCTTGAAAATTATTGTTATACAAAAACTCCATTAATGATATGTACTCCTCCAATGAGCCACCAAATCCATTACAAAATCCTTAATAATTTCTTACAATACTTTTGTCATCTGTTCAGATTTTTCATCCATTTGAGGATGATACACCATACAACTTGTCAACTGAGTCCTAAGTAATTTCAGTAAATACTTCCAAAAATAAGATGTAAACCTCAAATCTTGGTCTGATACAATCGAAACTGGTACGGAATTCCTTTTTACCACTTCTCAGAAATATATTTTTGACAAGTCTTCCACATTATTAGATTCACAAATAAGGTTGAAATGACCTTACTTTCTGAGGAAATCCACTATCACCTATTTGGAATCATGTTTCAAGACCATCTTTGGTAGACTTGTTTCAAAATCCATATCTATCTAATCATATTTCTACATGGAAATTGGTAAGTGTTGTATCATACCTAGAGTTTGTTGGTGCTCTACCTTAACCTTATTAATAGGTGATTCATCTCATAACAAACTCAGCCACTTTTATTTGCATGTCAATCCACCAAAATTGTACTTTTAATTCCTTATACATCTTCAATATTTCTATATGAACACGAAATATTGAATAGTGGTTAATCATAAAGGTGTGTTTCCTAACAATCCATAGGTATTCCCATCTGAACTTAAAAACATTAAATTGATTCTCTATCAAGCTTCAATCCTTCAATGGTCTCCCAAACATTGAGTTTTGACCTTATAAAAACACATTCAAAATCATATTTATGTGCCTCTTTAACTTTATCGACCAAATTTGGAAAAAAAGAAACCAAAAAATAACTCCAATACTAATTTAGTCTTCACAATTCAGGTGTATGCTGGTTATCACTAACATCAGCTAGCACTGATCTATAGCCTCTTTTTCCAACTAACTATATGACTTTATACTTAATGCATCCACCATAAAATTTCCTTTACCCGGTTTGTACATCAAGTCCATTTGAATATTTAAAGGTACTCCATCCATCTTCTTTGTCTCAGATTCAAACCTATTTCTAAGAAAATGTGCTTCAAGGTCTTATAAACTATAAACACTGTTAATTTCTCACTAAATAGGTAATGATGCCAAGTCTTCAAAGGATGGGAAATAGTAGAAAATTAAAAATCATGTTTTGGGTAGTTCTTCCCCTAAAACTAAAACTTCAATGATCTATAAGAAATAAAATGATCTCTCTTCATGAGAACACACCCCATCCAAGATCCTAAAGAATCAAAATACACGACATAGTATTTTACTTCTTCTGAAAATATTATTATCATTACTGATGGAAGGTAAAATTTATGCTCTTAAAAAGTCTTCTGACATTCATCATTCTAATGGAATGGAACATTTTTCCAACCCAAATCTATCATTGGTTAATATATCTAGGAAAAGTCATGAAAAAAATGTCAGTAATAACCAGTTAGGCCAAGGAAACTTTGTATCTCAAAGAAATTATTTGGAATTTTCCAGGAGATCATAGCCTCTATCTTTTCTCGATCCATATAAATAACTTTTTCATATATTAAATCACCAAGGAAACATACCTCTGGTATCAAAAAATCAAAATTTGAAAGTTTGGAATTCATAGGATGATCCCAAAAGGTCCCCAATAATATCTCTAAGTACTGATCATGCTCAAACTTTGTCTTAGAATACACCAATATGTCATCGACAAACACCACTACAAAATAATTCTAATACATTTGAAATATCCGATTAACCAAGGAAATAAAGATTTTTTGTGCATTAATAAGACCAAAAGGCATAAACGCATACTTATAATGGTCATATCTACTCCTAAAATTTTTCTTTGGAATATAATCCTTTTGAACCTGCAATTGGTGATATCCAAAATGGAAGTCGATTTTATAGAACCACTGGGATCCCCTCAACTACACAAAAATATAATAAATTTTTGGAAGAGGATACCAATTATTTATTATAACATGGTTATGATTATGATATTATATAAAAATATGAAGAGTTATATCCACCTTTTTCACAAACAAAACTAGTGTTTCCCACCGAGAGGTACTGGGAAAAATGAACTCTTTATTTATAACTCATCCAACTAGACATTAAATTCACTTAATTATATTGGTGTAATCTGACAACATGGAAGTGAGATAGTATTGGTCTCCAATATGAGATCATTCGTAAAATACACTTCTATTTTGGGTAAAAACCCTAAGACATAATCATGAAAAACATCAGGAAACTGGTCAATAATTATTGTAAAACCATAATTCTCAATATTATCCACAGATTCCAAGGTTAGAGATTCCATATAGTAAAAGATAGTCTCAAAAACTTGTTCCAACAAGCCTGTTACACACTCCATTACACTCCGATATCCTCTAAAGAGATTCTCTACACCACCATCAATTGTAAAACTAACCCTTTGGGTATAATAGCTGATGTGATATTTGAAAATTGTACACCAATCCATACCTAGGATCATTTCATAAAAATCCTTCTCAAGAATAGATAAATCCAAAATCAATTCATCTCCACCAATATTTATAGAACATTATTTTCATATAAAGGCTCAACACTCTCTTTGGATAAAAGGAGTTTAAAGTTTAATAATAGAAGTAATCATCTTAACATTCAAAACCAGAAGATAAATATCATTATAAGCAATAAACAAATCGGATTCATATGTATCAGTCAAAACATGCATACAAAAATCATACCTCTCACCATAGAAGGTCCCAATTTATCATCCATGATCATTTTATTAGATCTATGTAATTTCTTTCTCATCATAGTATTCTATTTATTACCTTATTGAGATTGTATAGGTTGAGGAGTCATGGAATTCCAAGAATCACCATGGCTTCCTCAGTTCTTCTGATGAATATTATTTTTCTACATTCATCCCATTAAAGCATACGATATCTACAAAACATATGATGTTTCCTTAGAACACAAAATTGGATCACTATGATAATATCGCTAAATATGTACCATATAGTAACAATTGTGACATGCTCTAGGTAGTGATGTACAATATCTCTTGATATTCTCAAAAGAACTACACTAAAAACATCCTGACTTACTTTCTAGTTTGAGGAATATTCATTTATCCCACCATCTGATTCTGAGGCATACCAATACCTTGGAAATAAGAGACCCTCTTCCTCTTATTCCCAGTAATAGAGTTCCCAAAATTTCTTATAGATATCAACATGATTCTTCAACTTTTATTACCATAGATGTCAATTTCTTCCACCACCATTCTATTGACCATCTGCATATAATATTATATAAAAAGCATAACAATCTTTGAGTGAATTTTTGGCCTTAACATCGATTCAAAAATTCATTCATTCAAGGATGAACTTTTAGAAAATTAATGTGAAAATTGAATTAAATTCATAATTTCTTCTACATATTCTATCATTATGAGGATCAAATACTTCAAAATGAATAAATATATCATTTTATCAATTCTTATTGTGTGAGTTAGAATTTTTTGTTAAAAAATTATTCAAAATCCTCCTACATAATGCTTTTTTATATGTTTTCCTAAAATAATAAATCCCAAAACTAGAGAGCAAGATCCTACATCATGTAAATGGATAACTTTAGATTCATCTCAACTAGTGTGCCTAGAAAATTGAACATTTGATTCATCTTATTTAGCCACACCTCTACTTTTTTTAGATCTGAATCAACCTAAAATATTGGTGGATTCCAGTTTTTGAACTGAATAGAATGATCCACTTTCCTTGGTTAATCCCTTATTTTCCCTCTATCCATGACCTAAAATGCTTGGCCAAAAGTTTTAACCAATTATTGGTCCCCCTATGGATTAGACGCAACCAGATTCTCAGTATCCTCTTTGGATTGGTTTCTATAGCACCTACCTAGTTCCATTTTCTATAACCAAAAGAAAATTATATTTAGTCACACTATCTAGAAACTAAAGGGTTTTAAATTTCAAATATACCACTTCACACATATCATAACAAGGCTTTCCAAAATTCAATAATATTACGCTTTCAGCCCATTTTTGAAAATTCCACCATGCACTTTGAAAATCAAACCATTTTCAACTGTTTGCAAAAGCCAACACTCTTTCACCAAACATTAATCATTAATGAAAAATGAAATATTCAATCTTATTGAGAATCCATTTATATAAATTCATGTAATTCTATCCTCATCAGCTAAACCCATGATGATGAGTTTACACCTCCTAGAAGTGTATCAAAACACTAATGTACCCAAACTCCTTGGTAACTTGAAGTTTACCATAAATAGTACAACTACACATTTTTATGATATACATTTAAATTTCTAATAGTCCTACTCAAAAATACCTTACTAAGAAAAAAAATGAGGCTAATCCTCTATCAAGGATTGAAAAAACCAATTCCATTTGTAACATTTGACCCCTCATCATTGGATTGAGAAGCGACAAGTGTAATACTAGTCCTTATGATACATCCCCAAGATACCAAAGGTTGAAAATAAATTCTAAGGTATTATTAAATACTTGGGGAAAATTTTTCCCTTGAAAAAAAAAACAACTAAACCAAGATATAAATAACAAAAAAATATACTATATGATACATGAGTATAAAGTAATACAACTAAAAAAGTAACCTAACCACAAAAAAAAATATCAGAGTGCCAAGTAGAAATCAAAACCAACAAAACTAAAAGACACCAAAGACATCAAATCAACATATCTGAACATGCTCCAAGATCCAACTCCACAAGCCTTTCCCAATGTATCATAATGCATCACTAAAGAAATGAGATACTATCCCTTTACATGTTCCTCGATATACAACATCTATAAACTCACCATAGTTCCCAAGTAGGGGGTGAGTATAAAACTCAATAGTTTTTCCCAATGATGTCCCAACTCACACCAATAGGATAGAACAAGTAATCATGTTTATATAAAATATTTTAAAACCAATTTAATATAGTTTATATAAAATCATATAATAGTTTCCAAACCAAAATAGTTTTCCATGGAAAGCAACCAAACAAGTCTTTCAAACCATTATTCAAATCCATTTGGAACAACCCATTCCATTCCACACATCCACATATGCATTCCCATGTGACAATTACACGCTCATGAGTAATCTCCCATAGATCTACTATGTCTTCACAAGGTAACCATATACCAAATTCCCCAATGAAAAATTCCCCTTCCACAGAGCCACATCAATGTAAATGAACAAACTCCAATGGTTTATGCTAAATACCATACAGAGCCAATTCTGACAAACCATTTCAATAAAATGGCCATCTTATTGAAAATATTTATGAATATATTTTTCCATGATTCAAAAAAACATTATTTTAACATCACTATTTTAGGATTAACATCATAAGGTTTCCCACAAAAACCCATCTAATTCCACCATTTCACAAAACCATCAGTAAAGTGATTTTACATCAAGAATCACACCTAAATTTCACAATTCAATTAAAAAATTTGAAACCAATAATTCATGTTTTAATCAATAAGAGTCAATATTGAAGTTATCTACCTCTCAAACTTAGTTTAAAATGAATAACATTCCAACAACTTCAAAAACTCAGCTTAGATCTTCAAGATTCAACCTTAAATCTTGTTCCATTCAACCCAAAACCCTTATCTCATCGTGATAGACATCAAAAAACATGAATAATTCCCCAATGAATTAGATACGTGAATCCAAGAGAGGGAAGAAGAATAAATATATAGAAACCACCAAGAACGATCACTTTCCAACAGAAATGGCCTCCAATGCCCCTAGATTCACCTAGGAATTTATCATGGATTAAGAGGAATGGTATATATGGCATTTGTAAGGAAAGTAATTCTTGTTATTAACTAAATAGGGAAACTTTTTGGATTATCAAGGTAAATAGAGTGAGATGCAAAAAATATTGATCTAATTTTTAATAGTGAACAGTTAGGGTACATGATTAGGCAAACCATACGCTAATTATGCGCTAACCACTACTGAAAAAACACCCCACCCAATGTTGGATCACCTGGTTAGAAACACTATGTTCCAAACATTACTAACCATTATTTCCAACATTTCATTATTTCTCCTAGGTGGCCACATTGTTCGGTCAAACTGTGTTCCTAATATTGAACTTACCTAATGCCCATTGTTTTAGTTTCATGGTTTCTTAGAGGTTGTTTCGTATTTTATATTAACCATGCTCAAATAATGAACCTCTAAAAAATCCCCAAACACTTTCCAAAAATCTTATAAACCTCTCGAAACATAACCCAATAACTTTATACACTTAAAATACATTAATATAGGGGTCATGTACCTGAAACTGGGGGTGATACACTAACCATGTGACCCCTATGAATTTCGTCAAAATGAAAATTAATTCATTGAACTTTATTTTTTAAAACCAAAATCTCACTCTAATCTCTCATTAGCTTTACACATCCTATCCTTGATATTAAAGGAGGTTCTCTCCTTATTTATTTAGCGATTCACTTTCATTCCAGGTGGATATCTTAGAGGTATGTTCTAATTTCCACTCTTTTTCTCTTCTTCTTTATAGATATCTCTTCAATATCTATTCTTTTTAATGTGTTGAACCTATTAAGGGTATTTACATCCATATCTACAGGTTTTTTTGGGTTATTGATGATTTTTATTATAAATCTAGTATTCTACGGACCTTATCTCATCATTAACAATCATTGATTTCAAATGTGACAAAGTTTCATCTGTTGTAGAGGTATTTATCTCTATAAAAAGGTTCTTTATCATGTAAATATTTATAGTTTTTGTGTTTTACTTTGTTTTTGTTATAAATAAACCTGGGTGAAACCAAAAATGGTCACCTAATTTAGCCTAAAATAAGGTTTGAGAGGCCTTCCTAATCCTCCTGGTCTGGAAACTAGTGTTGGGAATCAAGATAAACCATTGGGAATGATTTATCCCAATAAAAAAGTATACAAAACCCAAATATAAATGAATCAATAAAAATAAAAACTAACAATGGAAGTAAAATAAATCCACACATACCTCAATGTGACCCTACGAGTTACCACCTCCCTGAAAACCAATGTCTCTCTATGATGACCAAATTCGAGAAGGAAGCAGCACTAGAAGATAAAAACAATGATAAAAATATAGAAATGAGTATTAAAACATAGTATTCTTTCCCAAAAAGTCTATTCCTAGTTCATTTCCTTTAAATATAAGATTCATCAATAAAAAGTTTGAAATACAATGTATGAAAGTAGGTTTTTATTATATTTATTTTCAAAATAAATCAAGAACCATTTCCTTTTTCATTTAAAACCAGTTTCTTTTTCAATAAGGAAGCCTTAGAATTTTATAGAAGAATAGTAATTGTGGAAAATATGATGTTTCTACTGTAAAAGGGAAAAATAAAGTGTATAATATTTTCAAAACTTTTTACATAAACATTTTCCCAAAAAACACCCAATTTTAACAAGGAGGTGCACCACATAAGGAAGAAATAACAATTATCACACAAAAAGGGAAATGTGAAAACTACCTAAGATACCAAAATAGATAAGGATCCTAAAATTTCCACTGTATATAAATAAGTTCTAAGGGTGACATTAAAAACTACACAATAGATCAAACTAGATAAGGCACCTAAACTATCCACCGTAGTAAAATAAGTACCAAGGGTAACATGTGAATACCAAGGAACTCAAAGGAAAATTAAGAATATACTAAAACTAGATTTATCTTGTAGGCACACCTAACCTGATGACAACAACATTCCCTCATTCTCGGCCATATCCTACCTATCTTAACTGAGGGTCATCATCCCAAAAGTAGAGAAAGGTCAATACTATGGGCCACTATACATAGCATAATAATAAACTAGTTTAGAAATAATTCTCGAAAGTTCCACTAGTAATGTGAGGTTCCGATGTTATGTTCAAAAGGGGTGTGTCTAAAAAATCCAAGAAACCAACCATACACACAAGCATGATCCATTACATGATTCACAAAAACTGCACCCCCTATTCATCCGAATAAATAGTCTCTTTCCTTCAAACCATCAACACATGATAGAAGTCACATGATTAAGATGTTCCCACTTATTTTTCAACACACATGATGAAGGACCCATTCCAGGGAGGGTTTTCTAAGGAAAATATTCAAAAGCACCAACCAGGTCTCATACAACTATTGAATGCCAAACCATTTCAAAAAGGACCATCACACACCACATTCAAAACCACAATTCCACTATTAACCCCTTTTAAGAAACCCAAATCACCATTTTAAATCCAATACACATGTATGAAGTACAAAGGGGCATTTCATCAAGTTATTAGTGTGAAAAAACCCAATACAACCATTTCAAACAATTAAAACCATGATAAAATCACCTCATTTCACATCAAACCTTTATTCAAAACATTATACATAACTAACTATCATTAAAAAAGGATTAAAAGGAAAATAGTCGATGTTTTCTTAAATTTAAATTCTAAATGGAAGGGGGTCCTTATCTTAAACACACCACTTTTTGATAAAGACCACTAAAATTTTATTATTTTTGTTCTTACATGCATATGCATGTTTACATATATATAAGGAAAGATAAAACCTATTTACATATTATTACGTCCATGAATATTAACAAGGGGGTCCTTACATATATGCTTACACCTACATATACCACTTTACCTTACACATGTATTCATTTTTCATTTATATACATAAGAACACCTAACCTCAATATATATATTCATACCTCCATGAGTGAATATATATATATGTGGGGGAACGTATATATTTATATGACTACCTATGAATACACCTGTAAGTTAATTTTGACAAATGGTAACTCAAAACCACTGTAGTGAGACCCAAGATACTCTAGAAAAACATCGAAAACTCAAAACCAAAACCCCCTAAATTAAAAATGATGAAAAGAATTAAAAAAATAAAAAAACATACCTAAACCCCTAGAGATCTCACTACCCTTGAAGGTGGTGGATAGAACCATCCTAAATGGGTGCCAAGACATTGCAAGACAACTTTTTCTTTTATGACTATTAGATCATTTTAAGGGTAAATAAATTCAAATCCTTACAAAACCAAGATCAAAAGTTTAGTTTATTGGGAAAATTAGGATCATACATAACATTTACATGATAAAACATAAAAAATATTTAATTAATTCTCTTGTATATTATTAGTGGACCTAATTTACTCCTTTTTATAAGTAATAACCTAAGGATATACATTAATGAATAGGGTGAGCTAAAATCCCAGTAAGAGGATAGATAAGAACATGGATCAATATAACATGGGTGAGAATAGTAATCAACATCATAACATAAGCATAGAATCATAATCATTATCATGGGAGGAGGCATTAGATAAATTCAGGGAATGTGGAGATGCATAAAAATGAAACATCAAGTCTTAGTGGTCAAATACCACACATAGTTGCGAACAAATCTAGTATCATGGTCATGCATAACATCCATACATAATCATACCATCGTATTTTTTGAAAAAATATGTCATCATTTTCATGCATATCGAACCTTATCGCATGAGATATATCACATTACTCAATTCATTGGAGTGCTTTGTAATTTTGGGTGCACCTGTCACATTATAACATTTAAATAATCATGCATGCCACTTAGAATGTATAACAATCTTTTCCATAAAATTACCCTTGGAAAGGAAATGGGTTTCATGAGGATTTCATAAAGAATAAATTCATGAATAAACATTGGGGTTACAAAAACAAAAATTTAATGACATACTTGGTATAAGAATCATCAATCTTGAGTGAAGAAGAAACAATCTCAAGATAAGTAAAAGATATGTTTTTAGAAATAAGAGTTCTTTTGGTAAAATGTTTTCACTTTTGATAATATATGATTGTAAATATGTATATCCTAGAAAATAAAATTTAATAAAAAATAAATCATATTTTATTAATATTAAAAGAACATCCACCATTAAATTTGGAATGAAATAGGAATAACTTGGAGAAAGAAAACAAGATTTGAGAATCTCTTTACCATATGTCTGAATGATTTCTTCACTTTAATATAATGGATAATAAAATTAGAATCTTTAATTACTAAATAAATAACCTCTTATAAATTTATTTCATTAATTATAATTTTATTAAGTTCTTTTATTTCCATTTTTATGAATTATAGAGTTCAATTTCATCATTCGTGAGTGTTTTTTCATGATCAGTTCACATGTATGTATATATATATATATATGGAAGATTAGGTAAAATGAGAATAATTATCAAGACTTGAAATTATATGTTATTAATGAACTTATATTTGTTTAAATCATCTTATGTATTATTATTTTTCTAGATATGGGGATGATTCATTATATAAAATGTTAATGAAAATCATTTGGATTAATTTGGTAGTTTTTCAATCATCAAAAACTAGTTTTGTTTTATTATTTATATTATGTATATATTTTAGTTCTAGAACATAAAAAAATTATAAAATATATTTTAAATTTTTTTCAACTATTATAATGGTTTTGTGACCAGCCTTGAAGGCGGTAAAGGAAAATGAAAGTGCATCGTTTACGATGGCGGTAAATCAATACATCTCGGATGTTGTTTTCATTTTCATAGTAAAAGGAAAAGGAGAAGGGATTTGATGATAGATTATTCAATTAACATAATAATATTCAATTATATATATGATAATATAGTTATAATTCCACTTTGATAAGGTTATGTGTGGATAAAATTATAAAATATAAGAAAATAAAAAAGAAATTAAAAGAAAATGAAAGAGGATTTTACCTCTTGAAATCTTCTCCTTGAGAACCTCCTTAGGGAAATCGAATTTTAAATTTTGTTAAGAAGAAAAGATATTGGATGTGGGGGAGATTCGTGGGAAGATTATTAGGTATAATTTGGACAAGATTCAAATATTGGAAGGTGTGACGATAAGAGGTGGTGTAGAGTGGTATTTATAGGGGAGGATAGGGGTGTTTTTTATTATTTTACTCATTGACTTATTATTTTGGCTCAACACTATGAATAATTTTATAATTATCCCTAAATATATTAAATAATTAAGTATAGTTATATTTTATGATCTTACATCATCCATACATCACTTATGACTCAATAATTCTTGTATTTGTTAAATACCATAAAATACAGTATTTTCCTATTCACAAAAAATTCAACTATTTTAGAAAAATCACAAAAAATCATTATAGCCATTTTTTGATGTGTAGAACTCAAAAATGAACTTCATTTTACGAAAAAATATATAAATATGATAAATTGTTTTTAACTAAAATCATCTTTTATTCACAATATATCGATTTTAAAATTATAACTGACTTTATGACACTTTAAAAAATTAATTAAGGTCTTATAAAATTATCTTATAATAATAAAACAAAAAAATATTGATTTATGAATAAATTTTATGAAAAAAATAATTCTTTTAAATCATTATATTCATTATAAAATTTTATATAGACATTTATGTTTTTTAAAAATACCAACACTTAATTTATCATTTTTAAAACATTTATTTACTTATAGCTTGATATAATTATATCATATTATAATTAAGATTCCTACATTTTATTTATAATTTAATATGTGTGGTTACTATTCTATTGGTTGGACTACTATTCCTAATGGCCACATTACCATTTCAAAGTTCATGTTACTATTTCATTGGTATTGATTCCTTAATTTCTATGAAGAACACTTATTTCATTCTTAATTTATAAAAATAAGGTTTTTATTAGGATATCGAAGCTATGTATGTGTTTCATAATTACCAGAAGGGGAAATTTCCATTGAAAAATCTTTGGGTTGTTATATTCTTCAACCCTTTTAAAATTTCACACTTAAATTTTCATTTTATATACTAAGATGAAAACATATGAGGGTAATTATCCTTCAATTCTTCCTCATATTTTCTAAATTTCCTCTTTGTATTTATGGTTATACCATAGTACTTTGACCTGGTGAGTAGTCTTCTTGTGTAGAACTTTATCTCTACAGTCCAAGATCTTCACTGTTTACTCCTCATAAGAGATATAATTTTACAAATGTACCACCTCTGAATTCAGTACATATGAGGGATATGGTATGTACTTTCTCAAGATGGATGTTTGGAATAAATCATGTACTTTAGAAATTTCTTGTGGAAGTTCTAGTCGATAGGCCATATCTATTGCATGATCAAGAATCTCGAAGGGGTTGATGTACCTAGGACTTAGCTTTCCTTTATTCCCAGATCTCATGATTATCTTCCATAGAGATATGCGTAGGAATACCATGTCTCCAACCTTATACATCAGTTCTTGCCAATGATTTTATTCATGGATATATTCTCAAATTTGGGTTACCTTGATGTGTTTCTGAATTATTTTCACCTTCTCTATCATTTCTTCAACCATTTCAAGTCCTAGAAACTTGTGTTCACCAACTTCATCCTAGCCTGCCATTTTTCTACATCTTTTCCCATAATGGTCTTTATATAGAGCCATTTGGATTCTCGAGTGTAAACTATTATTGGAAGAGAACGCAACCAGAATAAGATATTAGTACCATCCTCCTTTTAAGTCTACAGAACATGATCTCAACATGTCTTCTAGTCTCTAAATAGTCAATCCATACTGGTCATTAGTTTTAAAATGATAGGTTGTACTAAAGTTTAGCTCAGTTTCTAGATCATGAAGGATAATTTTCTAGAAATTAGAGGTGAATCTCAAGTATTGATCAAATACAATCGATAGTGGTACTCCATATAGCCTTACAACTTATATAATGTATATTTGTTCATATTAATCCAGATAGAAGTCTTCTTGAGTTGCGATAAAGTGATATATCTTTGTGATAAGATCCAAAACAACCCATACAGCATTGTTTCCTTTGCAGGTTCTTGTATGTCCATTTACATCATCCCTGGTGATGTTTTCCCATTTCCATTTTTGTATTGGTAATGGTTTCATCATCCCTATATAATTTTTCCTTTCATACGTTACTTAGGGACATACCAGGAACATTTATGTATATTTAGGAATCTCACTCTTCATATTTTCCCACTAATAATGCTCTTGAATATCTCGATACATATTTGTGCTTCCTAGGTGAATAGTAAAAGTTTATCTATGTACATAATCTAGAGTATCTTTCTTTATCTCTAGATTTAATGGTACACATAGTCATGAACCAAATTTTATGAATCCTTCCTCTTTAATTTTGAACTTTTAGGATTTCTCCTTTATGACATGTTCCAATTTCTTCTGAATTTCCACCTTCACCAATATTTGAGAATCCTTTATTTTTTACATGAGGGGTACCTGAGAAATATTTTGAGAAAGGATATATGATGTTCCTTCCTTAATTAATACCATGTTTATCCTTTTCAAATATAATAGGTTTGGATCCTTCTCAATTCTCATCATTGATAATGTTGATGGTTCCTTTCTACTTAGAGCATATGTCACTTTATTTTCCTTAGCAGGATGGTATTGGATTGAGTAGTCATAATCCTTGATGAGATTTAACCATATTCACTAGTGAATATTAAGGTCCTTATATGTGAATAATATTTGAGGATCTTATTATTATTATATATTTCAAACTCCTCTCCATATAGATAATGATACTATATTTTTAATATGAAGATCACAATCGCCATCTCCAGCTCATGTGTGGGATATTTTTTCTCATGAATTTTCAACTGCCTTGAGGCATTGGCTATCAATATATCATTTTGCATTAGTAAACAACTTAATCTTTTATTTTAATAATCTTTTTATACCACAAAGAGTTCCCCTCTTGTTGTAAGTTTGAGTACTGGTGCAATGATAAGAATCTTCACATTCACTAGTCAAGACAAACTTGTCTCCCTTCAGAGTCAACTTGGTTTCTGGTTTTGAAAATTGTGATAAGTTATTCAGAAATCATCTAATATACCCAGATAGACCAAAGAAACTATGGATCTCCATTACATATGTGTTCATGGGTCACTCTTTGATTTCCTTTATCTTGGAAGGGTCCATAGATATTCATTTACTAGTGATAACATTCCCCAACAATGATACTTCCTCTATACAGAACTCACATTTACTATACTTTTCATATATATTCTCCCTTCCTAAGGTCTTTAGCATAGTATTAAAATGCTCCTCGTGGTCCTCCTTTATCTTGGAGTATAACAGAATATCATCAATAAAGACTAACATAATTTTTTTGAGGTAATTTCTAAAGAATACATTCATTATGTCCATGAATATTGCTGTAGAATTAGTGAGTCTTAAAAGCATTACTATGAACTTATAGTTTCTGTACCACATTCAAAAATAAATATTGGGAATATCTTTCTTCCTCACCTTTAATTGGTTATATCCCAACCAATGGTCCACCATAGAGAAATACTTGGACCCGTGTAGTTGATCAAACAAGTTATCTATCTATGGAAGGGGAAATTTGGTCTTTATCATTATTTTTTTGAGATCATGATAATCAATGAATAGGCTCATTGATCCTTATTTATTCTTGATGAAGAGGACTAGGGAACCCCATGGTGAATCAATCAATCATATAAATTCCTTGTTTAGATACTATTATAAATACTTCTTTAGTTATTATAACTTAATGGTGGCCATTCTATAAGGAGTATTTGATATAGGTATTGATCGAAGAATAAGTTCAACTGAGAAATCATTCTCTTAGTTAGGGAGAAGACCAAGAAATTATTTGGGGAATACATTAGTGTAGTTTTACACAATAGGCATATCTTTGGGAATTATTCTCTCCTTTATCTCAATCATTTGACCAAGACATTCTTTCTCATAAATAAATAATATCCATAATTGAGATAATAAATCTGAAGGGTATTCAACCTCCTCCTTACACTTATACAGAATTGGATGATTCCTAGGGATGTGATGAGTGATCTCCCTTTCCCAACATTTGATGTTTTCTTTGTATAAATATATCCAATCCATGCCCAAAATAGAATAAAACTCCATTAAAGGAAGAAAGACCATATTTTATGGGAGGTTCAATCCAAAAAACATTAACTAGGGATGATTTATATACTTTAGATGCAATAATTTCCCCATTTTCTATTATCATAGATAAATAAACATATACTATTTAAGGTAGTGTTTGAATTGTTATAAAGGAATTGCAAGATATGAAAGAAATCATTGAACCATAATCAAATAGTACATTCACTATTCTTGAATGAATAACCAATTTACCTATCACCGCATCATTTTCAGGATCCACCTCAGCAGTAGTGATGGAATAATATTTTCCTTTTTCTTTTGGATTTGGTGGCTTTTGAAACTTATTACCATAAATGAGTCTGGGTTCATTGAACTGGCTTCCATAGTGGCCTTTCTCCCTACAGATGAAGTAATGGAACATGGGTGTTTCTCTCCTTTCACCCATAATATTGGATAGATTCTCCAGGTCTCTCTAATATTCATCAGCTTGGTGGGATTATCTCACACATTTGAATCTTTTAATGTCCCTTTAAAGCAATTCCAATTATGATTCTTCCCAAATTTTATACATGTGAGTGGTTGAGATTTCATTACACCTATTTCATTACATCCCACATCTTGAAAGTCCATATTTTTTTTTCTTATCTTCATATCCATGGAACCATTCTCTAAACTTTATCTCCACTCTGAGATCACATCAATAAAATTATTTATAACTCCAAAAGTATCAAATTGGTAAAGCCTTTCAAAGGTGTGGTTCTAACCCATTAAATAATCTATCTATTTTGATATCATTTTCTATAACAAAACCCAATGAGTATCTTGAAATTCAAGTGAAATTTTCATTGTAATCTATGGTAGATTCACCTTCTTTTTACATCATCTCAATGAGTTATATCTCCATCTTTGTCCAAAGAGTTCTATTTAAATACTTATTAAGAATTATTTTATTAAAGACTTCCTGATCCATCTCTTCAATATGATTCTTTATTTTGGTAGGCATCTCCATATAAATGATAAACGACCGAAGACACCTTCTCCATTTCAGAATAGTGAATCACATAAAATATATTCTCCAGTGATTTGACTCACTATTCCCCGACTAGTGGATCAAAAGATCCACTAAACATCTATGGTCATTACCACATAAAACACTCGATATCTAGTTTATCCATCTTATGTGAAGGCATAAACTCAGTATTATTCGGGTTATTGTTTATATACTAAGACAGATGGGTGAGAATCTCAATGAAATTTTGAACTCCACCTCCCAAGGAATTGGGGATGTCATTCAGGCAGTCACTACTTTATCCCTCACACAGGTTGTTGGCCTGGATTCTCTTAGTTCCAACTATTTTCTAAAAGAAAAAATTATGGGAAAAAAATTCAAAAATTAATTAGTAAATAATTTATTTCTTTGTGAAATTAAATCTAACGGCATATCTTATGAGATCAATATGTTTATAAATTTCTAAAATATATATTCTTGGGTTCTTACATATATATAGTCTAATACTAAGGGTTTTAACTAGTTTTCTGTAATCCAAATTCCCAAATTAACTAAACCATATGTAGATACAATCTATAGTGATCCTACTTTTTCTTATATGATTATTACATTATTTTAAAGATAAACTTAAAAAAATTAAAAAACTAGGATAAACAATTTAGTATCATGGAAAAATTAATACCTTGAATAAATTTACATAATAAAACAAAAAAATTATTTAATTTCTTCTCTTCTAGTTTATAAGTGTCCCTCATGTACTCCTTAATATAAGTAATCACCTGAAGAAATTCATCAAATAAAGGGGTGATCTAAAATCACAATAAGAGGATAGATAAGAACATGGGTCAATATAACATGGGTGAGCAAAATCATCAACATCCAAACATATGAATAAGATCGTCATCATAATAATTAGAGGAGGAATTAGATAAATACATGGAAATTTACAATGCATAAAAATGAAATATCATTTCTTAGTGGTCAAATATAACACATAGTTTTGAACAAAGTTAGCATCAAGTACATACATAACATATGTGCATAATCATAACATCATCATTATGAAAAATATAGCATTTGGTTCATGAATATTTCACATTATCTCATGATATACATCGCATTACCCAATTCATTAGAGTGCTATATAATTCCAGGAACACTCATCACATCATAACAATTACATAATCATGCATTCCACTTAGAATGTATAATAATATTTTCCATTAAATTAACCATGGAAAGGAAATGGGTTTCATGAGAATTTCATAAATCATACATTCATGAATAAATATTGGGGTTTCCAAAATACAAATGTAATAACATACTTAGTATAATAATCATCAATCATGAGTGAAGAAGAAATAATATCAATAGAAGTAAAATATGTGTTTTTAGAAAGAATAGTTATTTTGGAAACATATTTTCATTTCTTCATAAAATATGATTGGAAATATGTATATAAAATAAAATAAAAATTAATAAAAAATAAATTATATTTTATTAATATTGAAATAATATCCACACTAAAATTTGGAGTGAAATAGGAATAACCCAAAGAGGAAATTGGGTTTGAGAATCCCCTTACATTATGTATAAATGATTTCCTCACTTTAATATCCTGGATAATAAATTTATATTCATTAATTACTAAATAAAGAACCTATTATACATTTATTTGATTCATTGTTATTATTTTTATTTTTTTGTGGCCACTTTGATGAGTTATAGAGTTTGGTTTCATCATTCATGATTTTTTTTTTTTGGTTTTCATGATCGGTTCACTTGTATATATATATGGAAGATCATTTAAAATTATAATAATTATAAAAAATTGAAATTATATATAATTAATTATATTAGAAAAGTTTAAATGTTATTATGTATATTTTTTATATATTATTATTATTCATTGGATAAAATTTTAATGATAATCGTGTAGATTAATTTGGGGATTTTTTGATCATCACGAACGAGTTTTGTTTTATTCTTTAATATTATATATTAATTTAAGTTATAGAACATAAAAAAGTTTGTGACATAAATTTTAAAATCATTTTCAGCCATTATAATGGTTTTATGAACATCCTTGAAGATAGTAAAGGAAAATAAAATATCATCATCCACGATAGCTATAAATCGACACATCGCAGGCGATGTTTTCATTTTTATAATAAAAGGAAGAAGAGAAAGGTTTTTATAATATATTATTCCATTAATATAATAACATTACAGTATATATAAGATAATATAGTTATTATTTAACTTAGATATGGGGAGGTGAGGAAAAAGTAATAAAATAAAAGAAATTGAAAAGAAATTAAAAGAAAATGAAAGGTGATTTTACCTTTTGAAATTTTCTCTTTGAGAACCTCGTTAGGGAAATTTGATTTGGTATTTTGTTGAGACCAAAATATTCTAGACATGGGGGTGAGTTTTGGGAAGATAATTGTGTAAAATTTGAACAAGCTTCAAATCTAGAAAGGTGTGAGGATATAATGTAGTGAGTAGTGGATTTATAAGGGTGGAGAGAGGTGTTTTTCGATTATTTTATTCATTATTTTATTATTTTGGATAAAGGATATAAATAGTTTAAACCTTATAACTATATATATTAAATAATAAATTAAAGATTGATATTATGAGATTACATCATCCATACATCATCTATGACTCAATAATTCATGTATTTTGTTAAATACAATAAATTACCATATTTCACTATTTACCAAATATTCAACTATTTTAGAAAAATACAAAAAATTAAACTTAATTTTTTTGATATGTATGATTAAAAAATGAACACGATTTTATAAAAAAAATTATAAATATGTGAAATTAAATTTTTAGTTAAAATCATATTTTATTTGTAAAATACCGATTTTAAAATTGTAACTTATTTTATGACACTTTGAAAAATTAATTAACGTCTAATAAAATTATATTATAATCGTAAGAAAAAAATGATTTTTGAATATATTTTTTGAAAAAAAATATTCTAAATCATTATATTAATTATAAAATTGTAGATAAATATTCCTATTTTTTAAAATTAGAAACACGAAATTTTCCATTTTTTAGAAAATTATTTACTTATATTGTGATATAATTATATCATATTATCATTTATAAGATGCACAGATTTTATTTATACGTTCATAGGTGAGGTTACTATTCTATTGGCCAGCTTACTATTCATAATGGTCACATTACTATTCCAAAGGTCAAGTTATTATTTTGTTGGTATAGGTTCCATAATTTCTATGAATACCACTTATTTCATTCTTAATTCCCAAAAATAATGTTTTTTTGGGCACCTTAATCTATATATGTGATTCATAATAACAATAAGGGAAAAATTAAATTCCATAAAGTTTTTTTGTTCCACAAGATCCCTAAACATCAATAATTGACCAAAATAGAATCTCCCAAAACAATTTAGGGTTCAGTCAGGGAATGTGCCCGTAAGAGGGAAATTAGAAACCAAAAAAAAGAAGAACGAATAGAGGAGGAGGAACTCGCTATAGGACATCACAAAGTAAAATAATAGTGGGATCATCCCAACAGAGTGAGGAGAGGTGATTTTGAGCCTCCTTTGACTTAGGGTCCTGATGCATAGGTAAGGGGAAAGGGGAGGGGGTGTCGCATGAGAGGGAGAGTGGGAGGGGGATGCTTGCATTGGTAGGGGCCATTAAGGGTTCTCAATAATAATAATAACAATAATAATAATAATTTTATTGTTATTATTATTATTATTAGAATATTTTTTTGTTTTCTATTTATTTTTGTTATTTACACTATATTTTTTTAACTCTGGGAAGACTGCATGGTTTGGTTGCATTATTTTCCAAAAAATTCACAAACCATGAAGTAGCCTCTATCTCAAGGAATAGGGACTGCATGAGATCCTGAGGAGGGGTGAACTCTCATGCACCTAGTTGTATTCCATATACAACCCCACTATCTAAGAAGAATCATTTTCACTGGGTTGGTGCCTGTTGTCCCCTAACTGTGCACCAACCATGTGCCTATGTAGGAAACTCCAAAATTCAAAACTCTTACAGGAAACTTGACCCAACCCTCAACCAAAAAATTGATCTCTAAGAAATAAAACAAAAATAAAACCAAAATGTGTTTGGGGTGCGACAATTATCCCTACCACAAAATATTTCTTCCACCATAAAGTTACCTAGCCAAAATTGGATCAAAGACATAACTCAAAACTAATCAAGACCAAATGAAACCACAAAACCTGATGTGACCATTCAACTCCACAATTCACACCCAAAAAACTCTAAAGAAAATGAAAAGAAGATGTGAGGGGGAACGAGAGAGGTCTCCTTATAATTAATGAACTAACTAGCATAATGGAACCCACTTGGTAACTCCCAGATCAGTACAAACAACATGTACTAAACCTCTCGTCATAAACAAACCAACCTGATCCAACCCCCAACACAAGGGGGTCCAAAATAAAGGAACCAAAATAAAATATTTATTCACGGTTGATCATTTCCTTAAGACATGATCACCTCTATAACTAACTCAACCCAAACCAAGATCAATCCACTAGAAGGATAAACAAAGGTTCTAAAATACCAGGTGCAACCACCAAACATTTACAATAAAGAGAGACTTTAAAAAATGAATAAAGCTGTAGAAAATAAATTTGAATTTTTTCCACTTAAACATTAGATAAAAATCTAGACCAAGGTCCCCCACACCCCTATGATTCCCAAAAGCATGAAATTTTTACTTAAGGGCCTATGGATGGAGCCTTGATGTCGTGAAGTACCCACTGCCTCATAGTCAGGTGTTGAAATCCATTGTCCATGACTTCCTCTTTTTAAGATGCAACTTGCAGAACTTTTCTTGGTGACCCAAATAGCCACACTGAAAAAATTTATTTGGATGATGATGACAAGATATCCTAGAGTTTCCAAACCGACCATAATGGGAGAAAACCAGTGAGTGGTTTTTTGAATGAAATATGTGAATAGAAAAGAATACTTACTCGAAACAAGTTCCTATGGTTAACACTCCTCACCTAATGGGAAACCTCTATAAGTAGTAAAATAAACTAGACCATAAGATTCTGTGGGATACCTTTTGAGACTTATTGAGATGAAATAACATGATCCTTGAACCCTAGAAAGAGACCTGACATAAAAGGAGGAACTTCCAACTGATCGATCGACACTACCACTAGAAAAAGGAAACCAACTCTTTGAAATGGTCAACATTTCCCTTCACATTTAGTTGAGATTTTCAAGTGTCCACAAGATATTGAAATTTATTCTCCTTTACTTTCTCAATATTAAACCATGGGATAAAATTAGTCTTATAGATCACCCATGAAAACACAACTCGCGATGATAATGGAATAATCACCTTCCACTGGTCCAATCATGTTCCTTTAAGTATACCTAAGACAACTCACACTTTCACAAAATATGAAGTTCTCAAAACATGAAGACACTCCCAAATTCGTCAATACACTCCACATACTCAAAAAAAACCATAATAACTACCTAAGATATAAAACTATTAGATATAGTTCATCCCACCACTCTACTAAAAGTTTGGGTAGGGTTGACGACTGAAAAATACTCCTTAAAAAACTCTTTGGTTCTTTCCGGGTGGCATTGCCTGAATAAAAAGAGGATACAAAAATGAATCAAATACCTACCAAAAATAAACATAAAGAATATACCAAGGAAAAACACCAGACCTTGAACTAAAAAAACCAATCTCACAATCCAAACACCACAAAACAAAACCGAAATCTTTTTTAAAAAATAACCATTTTTTTCAAATTCAAAACCATTTTTCCCAAGGACACTTTTAAAAATTACCAACCCACTTAAAATACAGTTTAAATTTTAAATCCCACATTAAAATTCCGTTTTTTCATTTAATTACCCTTGGGACAAATCCACTCTTGTTCATCCTCTTTAAAACCAAAAGAACCTTCCACTTTCCCTTCTGAAACGACACATTCTAATAAAAGGAAACCATTTATGGAAATAATTTTCATTTTAAAAAACCATTTTCCCAATACAAAGACCATTTTACATTGAAAATATACTCATTACACATAAAATAAAACCAAAAACACCACTCTAACCAAAGTACCTAGATGAGTAACTAGGGTACATTCCTAACCCAACTACATGGTTTCGCAGACCATTCCCCAAGTAAGAACCAATCACTAGGAGTGCCTCAAACTGTACATTCAGACTCCACATTTGTCTCTAATACAAGTAGGCCTATCATGAAACACCATATTACTCCCTTGGTCTCCCCCCATCCACACAAACTAAAACCAAATACTCAAATCTGAAAGTACCCCTAGAAACTTGAGGATCAGAAGGAGAAGAAGTTTGCAGTGTTCTTCACATACCTACCTTTTGAGTCCAAAAAGTCCTATATCTAATCTACTTCACACCCCATATAAAAATCTCATTTAATGATACCATTTTTTCATAAACCATCCCAGGTTAACCCTAAACCAATCACCCAATCTATCCCATAATAAGGCCTGAGAGGCGTTCCCAATCCTCTCAGACTGGAAACTAGTGTCGAACATCATGATAAACCTTTGGGAATGATTTAAACTAATAAAAAAAGAAAAATCCAAATATAAATAGAAAAATAAAAGTAATCACTGTAATTGGAATGAAAATAAAGCTTTTCATACCTCTATGTGACCCTACGGGTCACCACCACCATCAAAAACCAAGTCACTCCACGATGACGAAATCCAAATAGGAAGTAATTCTAGAATCTAAAAAATATAAAGATATATGAATTATTATTAAAACTCAATTTTCATGCCCAAATAGTCTATCCCCTATTAATTTCTTTTAAATAGAAGATTAATCAATTTCAAGTTTGAAATAAAATGTATAAAAGTAGGTTGTTCTTACAATTATTTTAAAAAAAAATCAAGGACCATTCCCCTTTTCATTTAAAACTAGTTTCTTTTCCAAGAAGGATGCCTTATAAAATTATAGAAAAATAGGTAGAGTGGAAGGGATCAATTTTTTTACTTAAAAAGGGGAAAATGTGTAAAACATTTTCCATAAACATTTGAAAACAATATATCCACTTTTAGAAAGTTGGTGCACCACACAAGGAAGTAGGAACAATAATCACACAAAAAGGGAAATGGGAAAAGTACACAAGATACAAACCCATATAAGGAACCTAAACTATCTTCCATGGATAAATATGATCCAAATGATACATGGAAAAACAAAAAAGGAGACAAAACCAGATAAGGCACCTAAACTATCTTCCGTAGATAAATAAGTTCCAAGGGTAATATTGGAATACCTATGAACTCATAGTAAATACATAAAAAACTAAAACCTAATTCATTCTTTATTAATTCCTAACAATATTCCATAAACCAACCCTCATGCTCGGTCATACCATACCTAGACTAACTGAGGGGCATCATCACAAATAATAGAAAGGTTCATACTAAGGTCCACTAGCCATAGAATAATAATAAACTAGGTAAGGAAGAATTATAGAAAGTTACATTAGTTATTAAAGGTTCCCATATTATGTTTAAAAAGTGGTGTTCCTAATGAATCCAAGTAAACAACCATACAAAAAATCATGGTCCATTACATGAGACACATAACCCGTCACCACCCTCAGTCACCCCAATAAATAATCCCTTGGCTTAAAACCATCAACACATGAGGAAAGTCCCAAACCAAGCATGTTCCTACCACTTCATAAATACACATGATGAGGGACCCATTCTATGAATGTTTTTCTAAAGAAACATTTAAAAAGTACCAATAGGGCCTCACAAAATCTTTGAATGTCAAACCATTTTAGAAAGGACCCACACACACCACTTTCAAAACCAAAAGTCCTCTTTGAAACCCATTTAAAAATCCCAAATCACTATTTTAAATCTAATACATATGTATAAAGTTCAAATGAGAATTTCATCAAGAAATTTGTGTGAAAACCCAAATACATCCATTTTAAGCAATTAATACCAAGGTTAAATCACCTAATTTTACATGAAACATTTATTCTAAAATTTATACATCACTAACTATCATTAAATAAAGATTTTAAAGGAATTAAATCAACGTATTCTTAAATTCAAAAACTAAATGAAAAGGGATCCTACCTCAAACATGTCACTTTTCTATTAAAACCTCTCAAAATCTCTTTTTTCCCTCTTATACGCATATGAAAGTTCACATATATATAATGAAACATATCCCCTATGTACATATTCGCATGGCCAGGAATATGTACAAGGAGTCCTTATATATATTCTTACACAATAATATACCCCTTTTCCTTATACACATATGCATTTTTCACATATATACATAAGTACACCTAGATCCAATATATAAATACATACTTCCACGAGTGAATATATATATATATGGAGAAACTTTTATATGTATATTCCTACATATGAATACATGCCTAAGTAGCCTTTGACAACGGCAACCTGAAACCACTATAGTGAGGTCCAAAATCCTCTATAAAAACCTTGGAAACTCAAAACTAAAAAACACCTAACTTGAAAATGAGGAAAATAATTAAAAGAGAACAAAAAAACTAGAAACCCATGGAGAAACCACTTCCCATGACTTTAATGGCTACAACTGGACTCAACGGGATCCAAGAGCCATAAAGATCATGAAATAATCCAAAATAGAACCCCCCCCCCACCCAACTAGTTAGGTTTATGATATGGAAAACAACTGGTAATAGGGAAAATAGAAACCAATAAAATGAGGTACAGAGGAGGAGGAACTCCCTGGAAGAGATTTCACAAGAACACATGAGTGGAATTACCCAAACTGAGGGTGGAGATGTGAGGTTGAGCCTCCTTTGGATGAGGGTCACGGCACATAGGGAAGGGGAAAGGGGATGGGGAATCTCACAAGAGGGATAGGGGGAGGGGGATACTTGTGTGTGTAGGGGGACCCCTTAATGTTTCTTAAAAATAATAATTCTAATTTTAATTTTAATTTTAATAATAATAATATTATTTTTATTATTATTATTAAAACATTTTTTTGTTTTATTTTCATTTTCTTGTTATTTATTTTTTAAACTCTGGGAAAATCACACAGGTTCATGGGGAGGGTATCACACCTAGGTGCCTTGTCATGTTCCCTAGACATCCCCTCTATCTAGGCAACATGGTTTGCACTGGGCTAGTGAATAGTTTCCCCTTATCATGCACTAACCGTGCACCTAGGAAAGAAACTCCAAAATTCAAAACTCTCGCCATAAAATAGACCTAGACTTCAACCACAAGAATGATAACCAATAAATAAAAAAAATAAAAGGAAAAAAATTGTTGGGGTCTGACATTTTTAGATTAATAAAATAGTTAATTTAATAACTATGAGGACTATTTTGCGTAACTACATATTTAGTGGCATGAAAAATAATTTTAAATGGTTTTTATTTAAAAATAATTTTTTAAAATTCATGTGTACGATGAAATTCTTCAATGATGTTTTTTATTCTAAAATGAATTTTTATGAATGGGAATAATAAATCGTTTCTGGTAGAACTATATTACTAAATTTTGATCGTGATTTACTTGAATATTTTTAGAAAACATAGCACATAGGAACCTTGGGTGCATCAGGTTATGGATATATATATGAAAATCTAAATAAGTGCGGGACCACTAGGGGTTAAGGTTGTGATACTAATGTACTACAGTAGGTCTCAATACCATTAGGATCCATGTTTTCACTGACTAGTGTTCTTTATGTATTCTAGTTACATATTATCATAGGCAAGATCCCATTTATTCTTGGTTTTATTCATGGTGGTGGAATTTAATGATTTGATGCTCCCATGTGTATATTATAATTTTCCTTGGATGGTTTTTATCATTTTATTCTATTTATAATTCATGAAACTTTTTTATATTCTTGGTTTATTTGAATATGGAATGATTTAGAGGAAACCAAGTGATGTTTTATAAAATGTATTTTTTAAAAAAAATATTTAGAAAAAATGTTTCATTTTAAAGATAGAGATAATGGATTCACTATGATAGATGGGTTTTTTATTTCTAATTTTTGAAAGCTATTAATGAGCACATTAGTCATGAAAACCTCATCAATTGAGTAATCAGTGACACTTCACTTCTCATTGGGGGACTCAATCTTCAATTATATTTAGAATATAATCTTAACCATTCATATAATCCTTCTTTATCATCTTCATAACAAAAGGAAGAACCTTACTGATTGAAAACCATCAACAAACCCCCAAGAGAGATTCATTATCAACATAAACTAGGTTCATAAAGGGATGGATATGTCTAATTATAACCACTAGAATGAATTATAAAATACCATTTCATGAAAATATAAATCCTTTAATAGGATTCAATTCATAATACTCATCACATGTGCTAGTGGAAAATATATATCCACCAAATTTATTATGTGATAAACCTTCCACCTTCAAGGAAAACCTTTCTGGTTTACTGTCTGAGAACATTTGGTCATACATGATCATTAATTGACATCATATTGATGGTTTCCTTCATATAAAACAAAGCTATGAGGATACCATCATCAAAAAATGGTGAGAAACGTCTCACCTTTAATACTATAATAATTCACCTAAAAAACTTCTCACATGATATCATTATTCAAGAGATAATGATTCCTTTCTCAGAGAACACCCACTTCCATGGCACAGCTTCACTAATCTGATTTCCATAGCATATAAGGTCTTAGTTCACAATGTAACAGCCCGAGATTTTATAAAAAATATTCTTTTTAATTTTATTAATGTCTTGTGTTATACGCTACACGAAAAGGAGCTTTCACAATACACATCTCTGACCTGGATTGAATTATACGCAATTGCGACCTTCCACGATAGCGTGTGTTGTACGCAACACCGAGTTTCGCTAAACAACGATATGTTATTAAGATATTATTAAAACTAGCCATTATGAATAGTAATAACCACTTTTTGAAATTTTGTAAATTTTATTTTTCAAAATGGAATTCATTTTTGGATTCGTAATATCGAAATTAGCTTAGGGTGAAATTTTGGTACTTTTCGGATAACTTTCATATTCTGATGAATAGTGAAAATTACTAAATTTTAATTAAAAACAACTTTTTTAATCGAAATAATTAATAGTGATAAATTATTAATTTGAGTGGTTTTAAAGTATATTTAGAATATATTTTTACATTTTAATACAATGTTGTTCATTGGATGTAATTTCACATTTAAACCAGTTATAAACTAGTGTCAATCTTTTGATAGTTATTATCTCTTAAAAACACGCTATTTGTTTTGACGACAAGAATTAATTTTTAAATTAGTTTATGAAACTAATATGTTTTGAATTTGGTAAAATAGACATCATTTTTGAGTTCATAATATCAAATATATCTTAGGCCTAATTTTTGGTATTTTTCTGAAAACTTTCAATTTTCGATGAATAGTGAAACCACTAAGTGGTAGGTTAAAAACTGAATTTTGCATAAAACTTAATTTTACCGCTTCTGTGAATGGAATTTCGAAAATCCGAGAGACACAGTTAATATCAAGGACTAAAATGTGGTTCAATGAGATGAAAATAATTTTTGGTGAATAGTAACTTTTTACTTTTTTTACCACGGTTAAAAGTAAATAGGGTAATTAAGGGTAAAAATGATATTATTATTACCCTAACACATGTCCTAATTCTATTGGATAAGTGAAATTCGATCAAAAACAAACTTAGGAATAAAATTTGACCATTTAGGCCCACATGGATTAGATTAGGACATTTATTATTATATTATTTAAAGAAGGGTTAAAAGAGTTAAAATCAAAGTTTATTTACTAAAACATTTTTAATATGGGGTTATACAAAAGATAAATTCGACTATAAATATTCATTAGAAATATAAAAATATTTCCTACATAATGGTATTTTATTTGTAATTTTTAGACATCAAATAATTTAATTTATTTATGACACAAAGATGATGCAGTAATTATCTTATTAATGAAATATTGACATAATTGATATTATAAATACCAAAATAAATGTAATTTAAGACTTTTTATGAATTCCATTTATTTTATAGGTTACTATGATATATTAGTGTTGATTTAATCAACTTGGTTCGAACATATAATTCTGTTATGACTTTCACAAAAATCATATATCAAATAGTGTCAAAATTGACACAAAATAGTTTTTAAATAAAATATTATATTATTAATTGTTATTTTATTCCTAAAAAACTAAGGTTCGTCCAAATGACTTATATAAGGATATATGTATTAATAATAAACAATTTGGGGTTCGTTTGTCATGTTATAGTAAGTTTATTAACCATATAGTGAAAGAAAACAAAAAGACACGGTAAAAGTTAAATTATTTAACTTAGAGTTAAATCTAATTGATAAGGTTAAAATAATACCCTAAACTTGTCTAAATCTTATTGGATGATAGGATTTCGACACATACCCACTTTAGTTTCTAAATAAGACCCTTTGGAACCATTATAAACCGATTTTGACTTTAATATAAAATAATATTTTGAGATATTCCTAAGGTGCCCCTCTCCTCCCTTATAAAAGGAGACCTCCTCCCTCTCCTCCTCACACCAATTTGAGCATTCAAGCTCGGCCAACCCCTGCCAAAATCTCTTCTCCACTTCCCTAGTATCATCCTAGAGGTCCTGGTCTTCTTAAAAGACCAATTTTAGTTCCCTAAAAGGAGGTATCAAAGAAGCACTTCAAAGAAGAGGTAATATCCATTACCGATCTTTTTCAATTTCTTTCTTCTTCAACTTATTCTTCTTTAGTTGTTTCATGATAAAGTAATAACATCAGTATTTATTATATACTGATATGTTATTATAAATATAAAACAACTCTAATTAACCTTCTATCCATCCTACGGAAAAAGGAAATCACCGCGCGTGCGTACGTACGGAATACCGTCTCCACGCCGTGGTGTAATCTATTTTCCGCCACCACCTTAATTGGATGGGTATAAAGGTGTAATGAGTAACTATATATGATTATTATAAAGTGATATTGATACTGAAATATTATACATACACTTCAACACAATTCTATGACCATGGGAACGATATCATCGCTCGTGCGTACGTACGGAATACCGTCTCCACGACGCGATGAGATTCATTCTCAATGATTAACCATTCATGAATGATTATAAAGTATATATAATAAGTACTAATGAAATATATGACCTAATAATGATACTGGAATTATTTATATTTATATGTATGTCATCTACTTAATTCCATTCAATTCAATAAGGAAACGAAAACAGCGTTCATGCGTACGTACGGACTACCGTCTCCATGAACGGTGTATTTCTTTCCATTTACTCATTTATTATATATGTATATTCTGAATATATATATATATAAATCATGTTTTATATTCTGGAATTAATTAATCATTATCTAA
The DNA here is from genome assembly GCA_963277665.1 of Viscum album. Taxonomy (NCBI): domain Eukaryota; kingdom Viridiplantae; phylum Streptophyta; class Magnoliopsida; order Santalales; family Viscaceae; genus Viscum; species Viscum album. The sequence continues at coordinate 1,030,160,931 of OY728126.1, forward strand.
GTAATCATATGAATAATTTTAAGTTAAAAACACGAACGACAAATGAGACGATTTTACCCAAAACGCTTCTTTAACATAGAATTTACAAAAGAACGGGTAATATAAAGTCATAAGTGAACCATATATGATATCATAACAGTGAATATGATTTTGTAATAAGTCAATGACATTATTTAAATCATTATACAGGAGGTTCAGACACATACGAAGCAAATCGGACCTAAGGTAAGGGAAATATCACAATCTCATTTTTATCCGAGATTGTTTATTCGTAAGTATTTACTGGGGTGTATTTTATCATCCACATCCATGTTTCATCAATATGTAATATTATTTCTATCCACCTACAATTGTTTAAATCCATTTTTACCTTTGGGTGAGTTTTTAGTAATATGTATGAAAGGAATCTTTTGTCGTTTTTCGTACGAGGTACTTTTTGACTTTTCCGACAAAAGTACGAAGAATGTTTTTTTTAACTTATACGGCATGAATGGATTTTTAAAACATTATTTCCAAGATGATTCCTTTACAAGTTTTCAAGTTTATTTTTAATCAACTTCTTTTATTTTAAGGTCGTATGACATGTTATGAAAGGAAAAATGTTTTTGAAGTAGAAAGGATATTTTCCTCAAGAATGGACTTCAAGTATTTTATCAAAATTATTTTCCATATAAGATAATAAAAGGGTTCTGTTTTTATCCCAATTATTACATGGATTTTATTATGTTGTGATGGAAATATTTTTTTTCCTTTATCTTATATGGATTGTTTTATGATGTCATGTTGTTTAAGAATCCCATTTTTTTACATGGTTTATGCAATGATGTATGGTTTATGATTATGTGGAACACATAAGAAAGGATTCATTATAAGATGGGTGGGACCTATATCTCCCTCCAATGCATTGGGTAAAGATTTTATATCTCATGAGATAGACATGGCTGGAATGGTAGTTTATACTGGTTCAGTGAAACAGGACAGAAACGAGGGTTACTCGATTCAGAAAGGGACTTTGTCTACTAAGATAGTCTTGGCAATTAGTCTTGACTAACAAGAAATGATTCTCTATGATTATGTGTGTACGCCACAAAGTTTCATGTTTTAAGTTATGATTATTGGGATTACATTTCACTTCTAAGATTTATCCCATGTTATGATATTATGAGCTCTTTTGCAGGTTAAGATTTCCAAAAGCTATGTTCTTATGTATATGATGTGATTGATATTTCTTTTGTTTACCCTTACTGAGCATTTGAGCTCACCCTTTTATGTTTTCTTTTCCCCAGGATATAAATAAAGGTTTTAGGTAAAAAAAAGGGAAGATCTTTATGGGAGATATTGAAGATCTTTCACCACGATTAGAAGATTACGTTCCGAGTTTCCAAAGACACTAAACTATTACAATCCTTGTGTGTGTTTTTTTATGTACTAAGTATTCCGAAAAAGTAATGTAATGTCCATGTACGTCAAGCTTCGGGTCTCTACAATTGGTATCAGAGGAAAGGTTTAGTCAACCATTGGAAACTAGGATTCGAAAACGTTAGTGATATCCCTAGAGATATTTCTAAGGTATGTCTAGGGATGTCCCTAAGGATAAGTATACGTATAAGATATAGTCCTAGAACTATGGTAACGATATTAGATTAAACCTAAGATGTTAGATATTGAAGTTACTCCCCCTTTATTATGATTTTTTCCTCTAACACTACTCTTTTTGGGTTTTAGAAAATGGCTGGAAACAATATGATTCACGATAATGGAGAATATGATGGACAATGGAATGATATTCTTCATAATGAAATGGGATTTGGAAGTCCAAACATCATTATTATGCCGAATCAGCAATCTCATAATATGATCAATAAAGTAAAATTTGGTAAGTTTCCTGACTTGGCTAATAAGAGAAAGATGGAGTTTCATGATGATCATAGAGGAAAGAAAGGTCAATTTCCCCTATGTAAATCATGTGGGAAGAGGCATCAAGGAGAATGTTTCAAAGGAACTAGAAGATGCTTTGGGTGTGGAAAATAAGGACACAAAGCAAGTAAGTGCAAAGGAAAAGGTTCAGTTAACACCATGGATGAGGATAATGGTATTGCTACGACATCAACAATGGTTAAATGTTTTAAATGTGGAATGTACGGGCATTATGCAAACCAATGCCCTAAGGGAAAGTATCATGAAGAGAATCAGTATGGTCATATGGGAAGTATTTATGTTGATGATGATGAAGAGACTACAAATGATATGTGAGATGAAAGAATTGTTGAAGCTTGGTCAATGGTTTAAGAATGTATTGGAACGATTACATGTTTATCATGTGTAATGTTGTATAAGAAATCTCATGGTACTATGGAATAAAGAGACATATAAGGATTGTTACACTGTTGTCTTTCCTTGAGTTATGTAAGTGTATGATTAATGGTACCACTATCCATGGAAGGTTATTCAGATATTTTTGGAATTTAGATGATATGTGCATAATGAAGGGATAAGGAGAAAATTAAATGTTTAACAGTATTCATGAGCTCATGATTGATATAAGGACTAAGTGATATCATGGTTTGAGTATATATAATTTTGGGGATTTTGGTATGTGGAAGGTATTAACTTTTAACTGCATTCATGTTTTCCCTAAGGTTCAATGAGTATTCAAGAGAATACATGATTAAGGACTTTGAATGTTTGGAATGTGACCAACAAAACATATCTTATGATATATGGGGATCAATGATGGTATTAAATCTCTGGTAATCATTTTCACTATGTTATGAGAGTGGACTGCAGTATTATGGATAAGCCTAAAGATTGGAATGGATTATGTTGGACATAAGTTAGTATTGTTTAAGGATAGAAGTTTTTTCGATATTATTGATGGGATGTTATAGTAATATAGCTTTAGAAAAAAGGACAACCTGCAGGACGGGCGACAGCCCATCGCGTCGGACAAGGCTGTGGGAATCGAACCCACAACCGAAGTGCGACTAGCCTTTATCGCCTACCACTGGCCTACAGGAAGTCCCTGTTTAGTAGATACTAGTTTTATTATATTAAGCAGTATGATATATGAAGTATAAGTCTATTTTAGGAACCATATATGATTAATCTCACTATAGATCGACTTATGTATATAATTTTTGCTAACCTTTTGTTTGAGACAGATGGAATGACCCGTCATTCTATCACATGATCTGCTAACACTTCACGAATAACAAATTCAACTTCATTTATTTAAGAGATGAAGTGGAAATTGTTCAAGGCATGAACAACAGTGAGATTGTACCAAAATAAAGAAAGTATTTATTCTAATTCAAATAATCGACTTTAGGGAAATGATCTTGAAAACCAAAAATGTTGTCCTAGTGATCTTATACCTGATGAATCAGATGGTACCTTAGATCATCACAAATTTATGGATTTGTGATTACTGGATTTTCCATAGCCATGTTCTCTACCACTCTCCATCAGAACATGATGGTTAGATTTCTCTTCCATATCCATATTTTCACCTATGTGGAAACCCAGTGATTAGTTTATTTGGGTAATCGTTACATTTCATACTTTAGTTTTTAAAGCCAAGTTTTGGTATTCCTTTTTACGATGTGGGTTTCTATTAAAGAAACTTTCAAATAGTAAACCATTTATAACCTCGACGAATTTCGAGGGCGAAATTCATTTTAAGGGGGGTAGAATGTAACAGCACGAGATTTTATGAAAAATATTCTTTTTAATTTTATTAATGTCTTGTGTTATACGCTACACCAAAAAGAGCTTTCACAATACACATCTCTGACCTGGATTGAATTATACGCAATCGCGACCTTCCACGATAGCGTGTTTTGTACGCAACACCGAGTTTCGCTAAACAACGATATGCTATTAAGATATTATTAAAACTAGCCGTTATGAATAGTAATAACCACTTTTTGAAATTTTTTAAATTTTATTTTTCAAAATGGAATTCATTTTTGGATTCGTAATATCGAAATTAGCTTAGGGTGAAATTTTGGTACTTTTCGGATAACTTTCATATTCTGATGAATAGTGAAAATTACTAAATTTTAATTAAAAACAACTTTTTTAATCGAAATAATTAATAGTGATAAATTATTAATTTGAGTGGTTTTAAAGTATATTTAGAATATATTTTTACATTTTAATACAATGTTGGTCATTGGATGTAATTTCACATTTAAACCAGTTATAAACTAGTGTCAATCTTTTGATAGTTATTATCTCTTAAAAACACGCTATTTGTTTTGACGACGAGAATTAATTTTTAAATTAGTTAATGCAACTGATATGTTTTGAATTTGGTAAAATAGACATCATTTTTGAGTTCATAATATCAAATATATCTTAGGCCTAATTTTTGGTATTTTTCTGAAAACTTTCAATTTTCGATGAATAGTAAAACCACTAAGTGGTAGGTTAAAAACTGAATTTTGCATAAAACTTAATTTTACCACTTCTGTGAATGGAATTTTGAAAATCCGAGAGACACGGTTAATATCAAGGACTAAAATGTGGATCAATGAGATGAAAATAATTTTTGGTGAATAGTAACATTTTACTTTTTTTTACCACGGTTAAAAGTAAATAGGGTAATTAAGGGTAAAAATGATATTATTATTACCCTAACACATGTCCTAATTCTATTGGATAAGTGAAATTAGATCAAAAACCAACTTAGGAATAAAATATGACCATTTAGGCCCACATGGATTAGATTAGGACATTTATTATTATATTATTTAAAGAAGGGTTAAAAGAGTTAAAATCAAAGTTTATTTACTAAAACATTTTTAATATGGGGTTATACATAAGATAAATTCGACTATAAATATTCATTAGAAAGATAAAAATATTTCCTACATAATGGTATTTTATTTGTAATTTTTAGAAATCAAATAATTTAATTTATTTATGACACAAAGATGATGCAGTAATTATCTTATTAATGAAATATTGACATAATTGATATTATAAATACCAAAATAAATGTAATTTAAGACTTTTTATGAATTCCATTTATTTTATAGGTTACTATGATATATTAGTGTTGATTTAATCAACTTTTTTTGAACATATAATTCTGTTATGACTTTCACAAAAATCATATATCAAATAGTGTCAAAATTGACACAAAATAGTTTTTAAATCAAATATTATATTATTAATTGTTATTTTATTCCTAAAAATCTACGGTTCGGCAAAATGACTTAGATAAGGATATATGTATTAATAATAAACAATTTGGGGTTCTTTTGTCATGTTATAGTAAGTGTATTAACCATATAGTGAAAGAAAACAAAAAGACACGGTAAAAGTTAAATTATTTAACTTAGAGTTAAATCTAATTGATAAGGTTAAAATAATACCCTAAACTTGTCTAAATCTTATTGGATGATAGGATTTCGACCCATCCCCACTTTAGCTTCTAAATAAGACCCTTTTGAACCATTATAAACCGATTTTGACTTTAATATAAAATAATATTTTGAGATATTTCTAAGGTGCCCCTCTCCTCCCTTATAAAAGGACACCTCCTCCCTCTCCTCCTCACACCAATTTGAGCATTCAAGCTCGACCAACCCCTGTAAAAATCTCTTCTCCACTTCCCTAGTATCATCCTAGAGGTCCTGGTCTTCTTAAAAGACCAATTTTAGTTCCCTAAAAGGAGGTCTCAAAGAAGCACTTCAAAGAAGAGGTAATATCCATTACCGATCTTTTTGATTTTCTTTCTTCTTCAACTTATTCTTATTTAGTTGTTTCATGATAAAGTAATAACATAAGTATTTCTTATATACTTATATGTTATTATAAATAATAAACAACTCTAATTAACCTTCTATCCATCCTACAGAAAAAGGAAATCACCGCGCGTGCGTACGTACGGAATACCGTCTCCACGCCGTGGTGTAATCTATTTTCCGCCACCACCTTAATTGGATGGTTATAAAGGTGTAATTAGTAACTATATATGATTATTATAAATTGATATTGATACTGAAATAGTATACATACACTTAAACACAATTCCACAACCATGGGAACGATATCATCGCTCGTGCGTACGTACGGAATACCGTCTCCACGACGCGATGAGATTCATTCTCAATGATTAACCATTCATGAATGATTATAAAGTATATATAATAAGTAATAATGAAATATATGACCTAATAATGATACTGGAATTATTTATATTTATATGTATGTCATCTACTTAATTCCATTCAATTCAATAAGGAAACGAAAACAGCGTTCATGCGTACGTACGGACTACCGTCTCCATGAACGGTGTATTTCTTTCCATTTACTCATTTATTATATATGTATATTCTGAATATATATATATAAATCATGTTTTATATTCTGTAATTAAGTAATCATGATCTAAGTAATCATATGAATAATTACAAGTTAAAAACACGAACGACAAATGAGACGATTTTACCCAAAACGCTTCTTTAACATAGAATTTACAAAAGAACGGGTAATATAAAGTCATAAGTGAACCATATATGATATCATAACAGTGAATATGATTCTGTAATAAGTCAATGACATTATTTAAATCATTATACATGAGGTTCGGACACATACGAAGCAAATCGGACCTAAGGTAAGGGAAATATCACAATCTCATTTTTATTCGAGATTGTTTATTCGTAAGTATTTACTGGGGTGTATTTTATCATCCACATCCATGTTTCATCAATATGTAATATTATTTCCATCCACCTACAATGTTTTAAATCCATTTTTACCCTTCAATGAGTTTTTAGTAATATGTATGAAAGGAATCTTTTGTTGTTTTTCGTACGAGGTACTTTTTGACTTTTCCGACAAAAGTACGAAGAATGTTTTTTTTAACTTATACGGCATGAATGGATTTTTAAAAACATTATTTCCAAGAATCTTCCTTTACAAGTTTTCAAGTTTATTTTTAATCAACTTCTTTTATTTTATGGTCGTATGACATGTTATGAAAGGAAAAATGTTTTTGAAGTAGAAAGGATATTTTTCTCAAGAATGGACTTCAAGTATTTTATCAAAATTATTTTCCATCTAAGATAATAAAAGGGTTATTTTTTTATCCCAATTATTAAATGGATTTGATTATGTTGTGATGGAAATATTTTTTTTCCTTTATCTTATATGGATTGTTTTATGATGTCATGTTGTTTAAGAATCCCATTTTTTTACATGGTTTATGCAATGATGTATGGTTTATGATTATGTGGCACACATAAGAAAGGATTCATTATAAGATGGGTGGGACCTATATCTCCCTCCAATGCATTGGGTAAAGATTTTATATCTCATGAGATAGACATGGCTGGAATGGTAGGTTATACCGGTTCAGTGAAACAGGACTGAAACGAGGGTTACTCGATTCAGAAAGGGACATTGTCCACTAAGATAGTCTTGGAAATTAGTCTTGACTAACAAGAAATGATTCTCTATTATTATTTGTGTATGCCAAAAAGTTTCATGTTTTAAGTTATGATTATTGGGATTACATTTCACTTCTATGGTTTATCCCATGTTATGAGATTATGAGCTCTTTTGCAGGTTAAGATTTCCAAAAGCTATGTTCTTATGTATATGATGTGATTGATATTTCTTTTGTTTACCCTTAATGAGCATTTGAGATCACCCTTTTATGTTTTATTTTCCCCAGGATATAAAGAAAGGTTTTAGGTAAAAAAAGGGAAGATCTTTATGGGAGATATTGAAGATCTTTCACCACGATTAGAAGATTACGTTCCGAGTTTCCAAAGACACTAAACTATTACGATCCTTGTGTGTGTTTTTTTTATGTACTAAGTTTTCCGCAAAAGTAATGTAATGTCCATGTACGTCAAGATTCGGGTCTCTACAATTGGTATCAGAGGAAAGGTTTAGTCAACCTTTGGAAACTAGGATGCGAAAACGTTAGTGAGATCCCTAGAGATATTTCTAAGGTATGTCTAGGGATGTCCCTAAGGATAAGTATACGTATAGGATATAGTCCTAGAACTATGGTAACGATATTAGATTAAACCTAAGATGTTAGATATTGAAGTTACTCCCCCTTTATTATGATTTTTTCCTCTAACACTATTCTTTTTGGGTTTTAGAAAATGGCTGGAAACAAGATGATTCACGATAATGGAGAATATGATGGACAATGGAATGATATTCTTCATAATGAAATGGGATTTGGAAGTCCAAACATCATTATTATGCCGAATCAGCAATCTCATAATATGATCAATAAAGTAAAATTTGGTAAGTTTCCTGACTCGGCTAATAAGAGAAAGATGGAGTTTCATGATGATCATAGAGGAAAGAAAGGTCAATTTCCCCAATGTAAATCATGTGGGAAGAGGCATCAAGGAGAATGTTTCAAAGGAACTGGAAGATGCTTTGGGTGTGGAAAAGAAGGACACAAAGCAAGTAAGTGCAAAGGAAAAGGTTCAGTTAACACCATGGATGAGGATAATGGTATTGCTACGACATCAACAATGGTTAAATGTTTTAAATGTGGAATGTATGGGCATTATGCAAACCAATGCCCTAAGGGAAAGTATCATGAAGAGAATCAGTATGGTCGTATGGGAAGTATTTATGTTGATGATGATGAAGAGACTACAAATGATATGTGAGATGAAAGAATTGTTGAGGTTTGGTCAATGGTTTAAGAATGTAGTGGAACGATTACATGTTTATCATGTGTAATGTTGTATAAGAAATTTCATGGTACTATGGAATAAAGAGACATCTAAGGATTGTTACACTGTTGTATTTCCTTGAGTTATGTAAGTGTATGATTAATGGTACCACTATCCATGGAAGGTTATTCAGATATTTTTGGAATTTAGATGATATGTGCATAATGAAGGGATAAGGAGAAAATTAAATGTTTAACAGTATTCATGAGCTCATGATTGACATAAGGACTAAGTGATATCATGGTTTGAGTATATATAATTTTGAGGATTTTGGTATGTGGAAGGTGTTAACTTTTAACTGCATTCATGTTTTCCCTAAGGTTCAATGAGTATTCAAGAAAATACATGATTAAGGACTTTGAATGTTTGGAATGTGACCAACAAAACATATCTTATGATATATGGGGATCAACGATGGTATTAAATCTATGGTAATCGTTTTCACTATGTTATGAGAGTGGACTGCAGTATTATGGATAAGCCTAAAGATTGTAATGGATTATGTTGGAAATAAGTTAGTATTGTTTAAGGATAGAAGTTTTTTCGATATTATTTATGGGATGTTATAGTAATATAGATTTAGAAAAAAGGACAACCAGCAGGACAGGCGACAGCCCATCGCGTCGGACAAGGCTGTGGGAATCGAACCCACATCCGAAGTGCGACTGGCCTTTATCGCCTACCACTGGCCTACAGGAAGTCCATGTTTAGTAGAAACTAGTTTTATTATATTAAGCAGTATGATATATGAAGTATAAGTCCATTTTAGGAACCATATATGATTAATCTCACTATAGATCGACTTATGTATATAATTTTTGCTAACCTTTTGTTTGAGACAGATGGAATGACCCGTCATTCTATCACATGATCTGCTAACACTTCACGAATAACAAATTCAACTTCATTTATTTAAGAGATGAAGTGGAAATTTTTCAAGGCATGAACAACAGTGAGATTGTACCAAAATAAAGAAAGTGTTTATTCTAATTCAAATTTTCAACTTTAGGGAAATGATCTTGAAAACCAAAAATGTTTTCCTAGTGATCTTATACCTGATGAATCAGATGGTACCTTAGATCATCACAAATTTATGGATTTGTGATTACTGGATTTTCCATAGCCATGTTCTCTACCACTCTCCATCAGAACATGATGGTTATATTTCTCTTCCATATCCATATTTTCACCTATGTGGAAACCCAGTGATTAGTTTATTTGGGTAATCGTTACATTTCATACTTTAGTTTTTAAAGCCAAGTTTTGGTATTCCTTTTTACGATGTGGGTTTCTATTAACGAAACTTTCTAATAGTAAACCATTTATAACCCCGACGAATTTCGAGGGCGAAATTCATTTTAAGGGGGGTAGAATGTAACAGCCCGAGATTTTATGAAAAATATTCTTTTTAATTTTATTAATGTCTTCTGTTATACGCTACACCAAAAGGATCTTTCACAATACACATCTCTGACCTGGATTGAATTATACGCAATCGCGACCTTCCACGATAGTGTGTGTTGTACGCAACACCGAGTTTCGCTAAACAACGATATGCTATTAAGATATTATTAAAACTAGCCGTTATGAATAGTAATAACCACTTTTTGAAATTTTTTAAATTTTATTTTTCAAAATGGAATTCATTTTTGGATTCTTAATATCGAAATTAGCTTAGGGTGAAATTTTGGTACTTTTCGGATAACTTTCATATTCTGATGAATAGTGAAAATTACTAAATTTTAATTAAAAACAACTTTTTTAATCGAAATAATTAATAGTGATAAATTATTAATTTTAGTGGTTTTAAAGTATATTTAGAATATATTTTTACATTTTAATACAATGTTGGTCATTGGATGTAATTTCACATTTAAACCAGTTATAAACTAGTGTCAATCTTTTGATAGTTATTATCTCTTAAAAACACGCTATTTGTTTTGACGACGAGAATTAATTTTTAAATTAGTTAATGCAACTGATATGTTTTGAATTTGGTAAAATAGACATCATTTTTGAGTTCATAATATCAAATATAGCTTAGGCCTAATTTTTGGTATTTTTCTGAAAACTTTCAATTTTCGATGAATAGTGAAACCACTAAGTGGTAGGTTAAAAACTGAATTTTGCATAAAACTTAATTTTACCGCTTCTGTGAATGGAATTTCGAAAATCCGAGAGACACGGTTAATATCAAGGACTAAAATGTGGTTCAATTAGATAAAAATAATTTTTGGTGAATAGTAACTTTTTACTTTTTTTTACCACGGTTAAAAGTAAATAGGGTAATTAAGGGTAAAAATGATATTATTATTACCCTAAAACATGTCCTAATTCTATTGGATAAGTGAAATTCGATCAAAAACAAACTTAGGAATAAAATATGACCATTTAGGCCCACATGGATTAGATTAGGACATTTATTATTATATTATTTAAAGAAGGGTTAAAAGAGTTAAAATCAATGTTTATTTACTAAAACATTTTTAATATGGGGTTATACATAAGATAAATTCGACTATAAATATTAATTAGAAAGATAAAAAGATTTCCTACATAATGGTATTTTATTTTTAATTTTTAGACATCAAATAATTTAATTTATTTATGACACAAAGATAATGCAGTAATTATCTTATTAATGAAATATTGACATAATTGATATTATAAATACCAAAATTAATGTAATTTAAGACTTTTTATGAATTCCATTTATTTTCTAGGTTACTATGATATATTAGTGTTTATTTAATCAACTTGTTTCGAACATATAATTCTGTTATGACTTTCACAAAAATCATATATCAAATAGTGTCAAAATTGACACAAAATAGTTTTTAAATCAAATATTATATTATTAATTGTTATTTTATTCCTAAAAATCTAAGGTTCGGCCAAATGACTTAGATAAGGATATATGTATTAATAATAAACAATTTGGGGTTCGTTTTTCATGTTATAGTAATTGTATTAACCATATAGTGAAAGAAAACAAAAAGACACGGTAAAAGTTAAATTATTTAACTTAAAGTTAAATCTAATTGATAAGGTTAAAATAATACCCTAGACTTGTCTAAATCTTATTGGATGATAGGATTTCGACCCATCCCCACTTTAGATTCTAAATAAGACCCTTTGGAACCATTATAAACCGATTTTAAATTTAATATAAAATAATATTTTGAGATATTCCTAAGGTGCCCCTCTCCTCCCTTATAAAAGGACACCTCCTCCCTCTCCTCCTCACACCAATTTGAGCATTCAAGCTCGGCCAAAACCTGCCAAAATCTCTTCTCCACTTCCCTAGTATCATCCTAGAGGTCCTGGTCTTCTTAAAAGACCAATTTTAGTTCCCTAAAAGGAGGTCTCAAAGAAGCACTTCAAAGAAGAGGTAATATCCATTACCGATCTTTTTCAATTTCTTTCTTCTTCAACTTATTATTCTTTAGTTGTTTCATGATAAAGTAATAACATAAGTATTTCTTATATACTGATATGTTTTTATAAATAAGAAACAACTATAATTAACCTTCTATCCATCCTACGGAAAAAGGAAATCACCGCACGTGCGTACGTACGGAATACCGTCTCCACGCCGTGGTGTAATCTATTTTCCGCCACCACCTTAATTGGATGGGTATAAAGATGTAATTAGTAACTATATATTATTATTATAAAGTGATATTGATACTGAAATAGTATACATACACTTCAACACAATTCCACGACCATGGGAACGATATCATCGCTCGTGCGTACGTACGGAATACCGTCTCCACGACGCGATGAGATTCATTCTCAATGATTAACCATTCATGAATGATTATAAAGTATATATAATAAGTACTAATGAAATATATGACCTAATAATGATACTGGAATTATTTATATTTATATGTATGTCATCTACTTAATTCCATTCAATTCAATAAGGAAACGAAAACAGCGTTCATGCGTACGTACGGACTACCGTCTCCATGAACGGTGTATTTCTTTCCATTTACTCATTTATTATATATGTATATTCTGAATATATATATATAAATCATGTTTTATATTCTGGAATTAAGTAATCATGATCTAAGTAATCATATGAATAATTACAAGTTAAAAACACAAACGACAAATGAGACGATTTTACCCAAAACGCTTCTTTAACATAGAATTTACAAAAGAAAGGGTAATATAAAGTCATAAGTGAACCATATATGATATCATAACAGTGAATATGATTCTGTAATAAGTCAATGACATTATTTAAATCATTATACAGGAGGTTCGGACACATACGAAGAAAATCGGACCTAAGGTAAGGGAAATATCACAATCTCATTTTTATCCGAGATTGTTTATTCGTAAGTATTTACTGGGGTGTATTTTATCATCCACATCCATGTTTCATCAATATGTAATATTATTTCCATCCACCTACAATTTTTTAAATCCGTTTTTACCCTTCGGTGAGTTTTTAGTAATATGTATGAAAGGAATCTTTTGTCGTTTTTCGTACGAGGTACTTTTTGACTTTTCCGATAAAAGTACGAAGAATGTTTTTTTTAACTTATACGGCATGAATGGATTTTTAAAACATTATTTCCAAGAAGCTTCCTTTACAAGTTTTCAAGTTTATTTTTAATCAACTTCTTTTATTTTAAGGTCGTATGACATGTTATGAAAGGAAAAATGTTTTTGAAGTAGAAAGGATATTTTCCTCAAGAATGGACTTCAAGTATTTTATCAAAATTATTTTCCATCTAAGATAATAAAAGGGTTCTGTTTTTATCCCAATTATTACCTGGATTTGATTATGTTGTGATAGAAATATTTTTTTTACTTTATCTTATATGGATTGTTTTATGATGTCATGTTGTTTAAGAATCCCATTTTTTTTACATGGTTTATGCAATGATGTATGGTTTATGATTATGTGGCACACATAAGAAAGGATTCATTATAAGATGGGTGGGACCTATATCTCCCTCCAATTCATTGGGTAAAGATTTTATATCTCATGAGATAGACATGGATGGAATGGTAGGTTATACCGGTTCAGTGAAACAGGACTGAAACGAGGGTTACTCGATTCAGAAAGGGACTTTGTCCACTAAGATAGTCTTGGCAATTAGTCTTGACTAACAAGAAATGATTCTCTATGATTATGTGTGTATGCCACAAAGTTTCATGTTTTAAGTTATGATTATTGGGATTACATTTCAATTCTATGATTTATCCCATGTTATGATATTATGAGCTCTTTTTCAGGTTAAGATTTCCAAAAGCTATGTTCTTATGTATATGATGTGATTGATATTTATTTTGTTTACCCTTACTGAGCATTTGAGCTCACCCTTTTATGTTTTCTTTTCCCCAGGATATAAAGAAAGGTTTTAGGTAAAAAAAAGGGAAGATCTTTATGGGAGATATTGAAGATCTTTCACCACGATTAGAAGATTACGTTCCGAGTTTCCAAAGACACTAAACTATTACGATCCTTGTGTGTGTTTTTTTTATGTACTAAGTATTCCGCAAAAGTAATGTAATGTTCATGTACGTTAATCTTTGGGTCTCTACACACAATGTCCAAAGATACTCGATGAATTTGGGTTTCACACTATAATAATATAAATGCCTGATATGAACTACCCTAAATCACATTAAGGTGATATTTGGTTCACTACATTTCAACTCTAAAAAGGATCCCATAATTCTTGGTATGTGGGTTGATTCATACACCAGCTTCTTACCAACGGTCAACCAAAGATTACCCCTCTAGAGAACCCATGAATTACTCGATGTTCTTAGGGAGGTAATGTATTTTCTATTCACATAGAACATGAACCCATGCTCACCAACTAAGGATAATATATCTCAACATCCAAAGGATTGGGCCTGCTTTCTACATTTTAGGGGCCTCACTCACTACTATAGACTGAACTCACCCCATCCATGAAATTTCCATCCAATTGAAGATACCCATAGAAGTGATAAAATATCACGAAGGCGAGTAATATCACTACTCTTATCAATTATGAGGGATCTTTTAAAATACATCCTCCTCCTTCATAGGTAAACTCACTTTACCAGAAGGATTGGTGTATACCACTCAACATCACAGGTATATTTATAGTGGTCTAGTACCCAACCCAATGTTATACTACAATACTCAACTCCCAAATAAATGGTAATAAGTAAATAGTTTCTGACTATCTATAATAGAATATGGTTTTATGAGGAAATGTACACAAGTCTCACTTTTGTTTACTTCAGTTACCACCCAAACAAAAGTACCTGCTCACGCTTTTTCTAAAACTCAGTTTTTTTAACTCCATGGTAGTCTTCATTGAAAAAACTATTGAAAAAACTATAGTTCTATTAAAATGATATTCCTATATCTATAATCCATGATATGGAAAGTCCATCCACCACCCACTCTAGTTTTCCTCAAGTGAAAAATTGACCCGCTCTCATAGCTAAGGACAATTTATCCTAAGATTTGAAATCTTTTAAGGATCACTTAGGTTAATCTAACATAGGTGGTTTCATAAGAAATATCAAGCAAAAAACAAAAGTCTCTTTATCTAGAGTCCTCCAAAATCACCAATCTCAAACAAATACTCTACAGAACATGCACCAAAAGAACATTACAAAGCGTGTGTTCTCTAGTGTGTACTTAACATGGTCATGTAACCTTCAAAAAGGATCAATGTCCTCTGATGAGAATCTCATCCTAATAAAGTTATCAATATATGACCACATTATAATATTCCAATAAAGAGTTCAAGTTTTAAATTCTATTTTAATGTCTCACACTACCGTATTGGAAGTTCAATACATGAGCCATCATTTGGAATTATATGTCTATTCCAAATGATGTAGTGAGTCCTGAACCCTAGAAGATCCCCTATCACCAAAGGGTTAGGTCCAACTCATAAGCTCATGACACCTCTACCATATAAATAAAATTGTGTAACAATATACTGATATTCTTTTCCAACCCAGTTGAAACGACCATCTACTTCATGAGAAATATCTGTATCAAGTACAAGGGAAGATAGAACAATTCAAATCATAGTGTGATATCACCTCTCAGCCAAGTCTCAAGAAAAAACACCTCATAACCCACTTTCAGATAGTAAGGGGACCATACATGGGCATGAAATCATCATATCCTTTCCTCCATATAAAAGATGGCTATTGGCGAGTAGAACCCAAAAATTTTTAGATCTCGCCTTTAAGGTTTGAAATATTTGAATGTGTTAACCCATGAAGGATATAAATAATTATAGCTGACCATGATATGTTTCATGTACCAACTTCTACCTGTCAATCAACTTAATTGGGTTTCATTTCAACTAATAGGTTACCATAGTTCTGGAAAAAGGGATATATCAATTAACACACCTACGCTAGTTTCCTTGGTCTATTAATTAAACATAAGACCCTATTTAGCACAATTTCACTAAATTCTCATTCCAATAAAAAATGACTACTAAATATAATCACAATCCCTAGTATAGATTCAATATTATACTAGTATATCATATACTGACCAATCGGGGGCCCTACTAAGAAAGTTTCATGACAGAAGTGACACCCCAATCCCAACATCAATAGGCTATGGAATGATGACTTGAACCTAGTAGGAAAAACACAAACACAGTAGGCTTTATCCTATAAAAACCAGTCGTAGACTCACATATCTAATTATAAAGGTAAGAAAAAAAATCAGGTTGATATATATATAAATGTAATCAATTGTACTGAATGTAACACATGCATGAGAGCTATACTCAAATTCAGAAGATAAATAAAATGATAACATAGAAAAAATGGATAAAATACATTCCAAAAATCCAATATTAAAATGGAAAACCATCCAAGGTGGAAAGGTCCTCACTATAATATGTATCCCAATAAAAATAACTTCTATTATCACCATATTTTAGTACCACTCATGTTATGCCAACACCACATCTAATAAGGTCACTAGAAGTAAACTTCAAATAATTTATGTTAACCCCACTCCCTAAAATATATCTCTAATTTTTACATCATCTGTACTGACACAAAATGTGTGAGACCAAGGACCATGTATAGGTGAGTATAAACATAATCATTAAGACATCCCAAAAACTATAAAATAAGAGCTGGGAAACTATCAAATAGACTATTGGCACTAGAGGTGTCATGAAGAAGGATAATAAAAAAATATAAAACCAAGTCATCTCAATATTCTCAATGGTAAGGTATAGCTGAAAGGAAGTCAAGAATAATAATCCAGATATGCGTAAACACTAGGAAAATTAAGAAAATTAGAAATTCCATGTCATCAATGTTCCAATCCTCAAAATCTAGTACTCATGGGTCACTGGTGGTTCTTATAATTCTAATGTTTCTAAGAATCCAGAATTTGATATCCATACATGACATCACCTATTAAAGGAAACTCCCATGATGTCAAGGAATCACTGGAATCACATTTATTGGTACTGTATAGGCATATGATTAGATAAGTGAGGTGAGAATAAGATGTGATTTTCCAACATAACTTACTTAGGTCCCCAATAATGGTGGAAACATTTAGTGATTCCCAAATTTACCTTATAGGTATAAGTAGTTTTCGGAGTTTAGGAAGGGTTAGAATTTATATAGACCTAATAAGAAACCTACATACACGTACATTTTATTGAGTGTCCAACTATTCTGGTTTATTATAATTAAATAACTAATTAGTTAATTTAAATTACAAATAAGAAAATATAATGACTTGAAATAAAATAATTAATTATTATGGGTTGATTCTAGGTTGTTTTTAGGTCTTGAATGTATGTAATTCTTTTCCTATAAATTTTTCGTTCACTAGTTCAAGAAGTATCTAATCAATGAGTTAAGTACCCAATATCATTCACTGATTTAATCAATAAAAAATTCCAAGTCTAATCACCAATTCACTTATAGGGTAACTTTCATGATCACTCTAAGGAATTGTTCTATTTTATTACACAAAATTTGTTTCCATTAAGGTCTGTGAAGACGAAGAAGAAAATAAGTCAATGAAAGAAACACTCAAACCATAAAATAATTTAAGTATTTAAGGACAAAAAAAATACATTCCCATGAAACATTCTAGGATCAACCAATAAAATTATTAGCCTTCCATTTATGAAAATAACTCAATGGAAGGATGAATTCAACTTATAAAGGCAGAATTGGATAAGTAAAAAACAATTAAATAACAAACACTCCACCGTTGTGAAATGAATTTCACAATTTTTTGCATAAATAAATTTACACCTTGATTAAACGGTATCAATTATATATTAAAAATGATAGAAAAAATTGAGAATAATAATAAGAGTAAATTTTATTAAGAAACAAAGGTGAACAAAAAACATACATGAGAAAAAACGAACATGTGATTAAAAAATGACAACTTAACATTACAATTTAAAGAATAAAACTTCTACCCACAAATTCATTCACTAACACCATATTATATATGAAAATTAGGATCCTAGGTTTTATTTAACATCATTAAATATCATCCCCCGTTAATTATTATAGTCAAAAAAGGTGAGCAAAAAGGAAAAGTAAAATTTTTAATGTTGACCTCAAAACTCATATCAGGATTCTTACCCCATGTTGATGTAAAAAAATTCTTTTCAAATGGAAGATTTTGGGATGGTCATAAAAGATATATATTTTCTTCTATATGACCTGTAATTTATATATAATTTTATCCCAATTGGGTATTTCATTCTGATTTAATGATGAGATTGGTGGGATCACGTTATGGGACCTCAAATTTAACCCACAAATTAAACATCAACTTGGGATCCTTGGATATCCTTGAAAACATAAAACTTATCTATATAAAAAGTTTAAATAAATACTCACTATAATTTTATATATCTCTATATAAAAAAATTTCTTCACTAGACTTGAATTGTGGGATCTACTTTTAGTTGATGGGCCTAAGGCCCATCGTGATTTGATTATAAATTTTTTGCATCCATGGATAAAAATATCTATATACCATTATAAATCATCCGTTAATCATGAATTAAAAACATTCACTCTCAAAGTGATCAATAATATACTAAAATATAAAATTAAAATAATGAAAATAATTAATTCTACAAGCTGATGATTAATTGGGCCCAAATTGAACCACTTTAAAAATGAATTGCACAATGATTTGAAATGAGATTTAAATAAAAAAATTCACTAAAAGTAGTGTTTTTGAATTTTAAACACATAAATATTAAAATATAATCAATGAATATTATCCTCATTCATTGGATAATCAGCTTCTAGTATCCACACCACCTCTTAAAACCAAGAAGGGGAGTTCTCTCAACCCTGAATCTATTTCACCCAGTAAGGTATTGAGCACTACCTAAGGGGGAAATGCTTATACCTAGGTGTGTTCATGTGAGGTACTAAAGTCCAAGAGTATTATCTAAAACATAATAGGCATACACACAACCTTTTCATTCCTAACTCTCGATATAGATTTCACGGTATCCTACATGGTCATTACCTCAGATGATGTTTGACGATCCCTACCCCATTACTAGGGGTAACATAATGAGTCCATTGGAAGATTGTTATATTGTATGGGCTCTATGGTTCAGTGAAATAACACTATAAAAATATATGATCCCTACCACATAAATGTTTTTGAAATACGGACTCTATCTGATTCCATGGGATGAGGATCCCAGTACCATACTCACATAGGAAAAATACAGAATCCTTGGTAGGTTCCTAATCACAATAGGTGAGATACCAACTACACCTGGGAATTAGGAGGGGAAAATACACATGTGAAAAAACTATCCTAAGATAAGGGTAAGTATATGATATGTCTTAGGAGTACACAATGAGTTATCCTAATTCACCCACATGACCATGTTTGGTCATCCCATATGACATGCACATAACAAACTAAATGGAATGTCTAGGGGACACATGTTGTTCCATGATTGTGGGGGTACTCAGTGTGTACCCCATTCTTCCTGATCCATGTACCTATGAAGGTACATGGTGTGTGTCCCAACACACATGAAGTGTGGGTACACAAAGTTCCATGGGTGTGCACTATTGTTAAATAATAACCTAGTCATGTAGGGGTCAAACAACATTTTAATAAGTCACAAAACCGTGTGATATCTAACTCTAGAATAAAACACTAGTGTCACAATTAATGGTCTATATGGTCTGTGTTCTTCGGAATTACATGTCTTGTATTCGGGAAATTTCTAGAAACCTAACTATGTGATCTGTTTTCCGATATTCAAGCCTCCTTTTTTAATTACACCATGAATCACACAAAAAATTTCCAAAAACCATATTAACTATCATCAAAGCTTAGCCAAATCTTCGATTTTGACCATCTTTAAACAAAATAAATTGAACCATCGCTGCTTCTTATTGGAGTCACATCATCCTGAGACCTCAACTAAATAAAAATTTCATCTCATATTCTTCCTTTGATTCCTATATATATAGTTCATCAGTAATTAAACTAAAAACCAAGATAAAAAACTCTCAACAGTGATCCATGGAACCAAATGATCCCACAAAAAATTAGGTTCTTAGAATTCAGTTAAAGCAACATACTAAAGGAACATCAGTGATGAGAGATCATTGAATAGAGGGAGAAATTCAAAAAGCATGAAAGTGAATAATCCTCGATGGTAATAAGTGAACTAGACATCAATTTTAAAATATTAAAAAATGTAAAAAATGGGAAAATATAATTATTCCCAGAATGATAATCATCATGTTCTTAAATCTAGTTATTAACCACAAACTTTATAGTCTTTAGAGATCATTGATTCCAGATTATATTGTTAAGAACTAATCCATAAATACATCTATATAAAATAAATGGGGATAATACAAAAAAAAAATTATATCTGAAGAACAAATCGATCATTGGAATATAAAGTGTTAAAAATTCATTTCATTGACAATTTTTCGATATTCTTCATAATATCTATGAATATCCATAATCAAATGATGTTAAAGCTCTATCCCGAGTTCATCTAAAAAATTTTACGCCATTTGGAGTTCTTTCTCCCTCTCTCATTATTCTCTAGGGTTATGTAGCTAACCTTGGATATTCTCCTAATAGAGGTTTACATACAAAATATATAGGTAAAATGTTATATTAATTCAATTTATTAATTTAACTTATTTAAAAATTTATAATCATCAATGACTACACATCGCTATGGAATCTGATGTGAACAAGACTTATATCATGGATGAAGAAAATCTCATGCTTCAGATTCAACTATTATCCTAGCCTCCCCATTTGAGAATCCATTTAATTGATACAATAATTTCATCAAAAACATCCATTTAGTGAATAAAAAAAATATAATATTTCTATTATATTACTATTGGGGCTGCACAATACTCACATTTCCATTCCATCACAATCCATGGGTAAAACCCCTAATCTAGAACCAATAGAACCCCTGAAAAAAATTACATGATTAATATATAGGGTAAAATTACCATTTTATGCATGGGAAGGTATTATGACTTCTAAACTCTAAATAAAACTAACTTTAACTTATATAAAAACATTTTAGATTAAAGAAATGTTAGATAATTCCCCATAGGATGATAAGCATTTTCAAATCATGATTAGAGATTTGGATGATGGGAAATCGAAGAAAAAAATATATAAAGATTGATTATTGATATTTGGGAGTATTTTATGTGTTACATCCATATTGTATCTAAAAATAGAGTTACTAGATGAATCACATTGCTCAGATTTCTCTATACACCCAGTTAGAAAAATTTTGTATAGGGATTTAAGAGAACACTTATAATGGGATGGTATATAGAAGAAAATTATAGACTATGTTTCCAGATGAATGATGTTCCAACAAGTTAAGGATGAAATATAACATCCTAAGTGATTCATGAAACCTGTGGTTATACCAATATTTAAATGAGATAATGTTATAGTGGACTTTGTCAGTGGACTTCTAAAGACTTCTTGGGGGATGATTCTATATGGGTGATTATTGATCACCTTACCAATTCTGTAAATTTATTAGAAATAAAGGAATATATACCCCTTGATATAATTGATTGGATATATGATAATGAAGTTTTGAAACTTCATGGTTCACCTCTATTAATTTTATCTGATTAGGACCCCCAAATCACATTGATATTTTGGAAGAGACTTCATGCTCACAATATTGAGATACATTTCACCACTACCTATCATACCCAAATTTATGGGTAGTCTAAAAGGAATATTTATACCTTATAATAAATTATAATATCATGATCTCTTGATTTTCAAGGTTCATGGGGTCGGTATCTAGCTCTAGTAGAATTTTTATCCAATAATAGTTGTCATTCAATCATTTAGATGGAATTATATAAGCATTGTGTGAGAAGAGATGTTGTACTCTAATTTATTGGGAATAAATTGAGTAAAGGAATATATTTAGACTAGATATTCTCAATGATAAAATTGTGAAATTATGACATATTCAAAATCATATCATGAAAACTCAATGAAGGAGAAAATATTTATGTCAATAACTGAAGGAAGGATCTAAAATTTCAGGTTTAGGTCATGTTCTATTAATTTTTTCTCCATGTAAAGGAGTTATAAGATTCATCAAAATTGTGAATTGAATCCATAATTACATTGTTCCTTTGAAAATTTTATAGATAATTAGTGTTTTGGTTTACAGACTAGCAATGCCATCAAACCTCTCTAAAGTGCATGATGTCTTCCATTTTTCTTTATTGAGGAAATACAAACCAGATCCAACACATGTGCTCACATCTAAGGGGATAGATTTTAAACCTAACTAATCTTATAATGAAGATAATTTATAAATTCTTTACACTAGATATAATGTAATACAAAATTATACAACTTGGCTGGTGAAAGTTCTTTAGAGAAATCATAAACTAGGGGTGGCAGCCTGGGAGCCAGAAGAAGCTATAAGGAAGTATTAACCATTTTTTTAAGAACTAAAAAATATAATAATTTAAAGTATTAAAGTATTTATGTTGGGGAGAATATAATTCCGAATAATTTCCTATAGTAGGTAAATACTACATCCCTATGATTTTTCCCAATGCACGTCTTATTATTTTATCATTATAACAGAAATAGTTCAAGTTTATATTTAAAATTAAATTTTATTAATTTTAGAAAATTAATTATATGGAATTAAAAAAAATATTTCAAAAAACATAATTTATCTTTGGGTTAATTTTGGGGTTTATTTATAAATAGTTTATTTTGTAGTGAATAGTGAAAAAAGAAATTTTTTGGAAAACAGTCATTTCTTTTAATTACATCCAGTAATTTAAAAGCATCATTATATGATGTATTTGGTTTTAAATTAACATTGTTACATTTTATTAAAACTAATATAATTAATTAAAAAACAATTAAAATTGTATTTTTTTTGTATAAGTTCATTTTTATGATTAAAACACATTTTTTCTAAAAAACTATTTTTTAATGTGTTTTGTGCATTTATATTAAAATTAATTTATGGAAATTGTAAAAATTTATTATTTAAAGATATTTTTTAGATTTTGAATTTGGAAATTAATTTTTTTTTTGAGATCAATTTCATTTTTGGTCATTATGAATAGTAACTAAGGTAAAAAAAATTACCACTATAAAGGCGTAAAACAAGTTAATTAAGGTTAATACTTTTTGATAATGTGAAAAAATATCATCTTATTTATTATTGGATGAGTATATTGTTACCCTTATCATTTTATCTTAAAATTTTAATTTTTTTTAATACCAATTTACCATGAGTAAGTCACTTATAATATTTAAAAGTTAGGAATAGTCACAAATATGTCACTTCCCTCACATATAAAAGGGAACTTCTTTACCTCACATATTAATAATATTTTTGAACAATATATCTAAAAATAAATTCCTAAATCCCTTTATAACATCATTTTCCATGTCATAGAGTTCTTGGTCTCACTAAAAGACCAACCTAATAAGGATTAAGGTTTAAACCAAAGGAGGATATCCAAAGAAGAGGTATAACTCCTAACAAAGTTATTTCATATTTATTTCTTCTTAAACCCCTTCATACATATAATAAACATCATGATATAATAAAATTACTATCTCAATTAAATCTTATTATTTTTATGGTATAACCCTTTTTTATCTTCTTTTCCTTCGTACGGAAAATGAAAATGTTGATCATGCGTACATGTGGACTACTACCTTTAGGAAGCGATGTATTTCATTTTTCATCACCACCTCACTTGGATGGTTAAAAATATTCAATTAATAGAAATATGATATTTTTATGAAATTAATCTTATTCTAGAATGATAAGATATTATCTACTTATTAATGTTGCATTCTTTGAAAATGATAATTTCACTCATGTGTGTATATAGACTACCACCTCCATGAGAAGATGTGATTTGTTTCATTACCATATCACATGGATGATCATAAGAATAAAAATAATGAATAAATTTTACATGTATAAGATAGTTATACTTTTTAAAATTAAATCATTATCTAAATTATTTCCTTTTCTTCCATTATAAAAATGAAAATTCCACTCATTTGTTTGTACGGACTAGCATTTCCATGAGATGTTGTATTTCATTTTTAATGAACATTTTTAATGACAATTATTAATGGTTGGTTTTAAAATTATATGGAATATATATACATGATAATTATGAAAATTTTAATATTTTTTATGCGATGAAACCATTATTAAGGTATAAGTAATGGAACTTCCAAACTGAAACATGTATGGAAAACATAATGATTAACGCTAAAACATTGATTTTAACAAAACAATTATCAATAAATGGGTAAGAAGAAATTGTTAATGAATAGTAACTAGTAAAATAAATCCAAATATAGTTCTTATATAGATTTATTATAATTATAAATTTATTATACAATGGATTAAAGAGTGTCTAACCAAGAAGAAGTCCAAGTTAATGGTTTATTTCACAATATTATTCTTATTCGGGGTTTTTTATGTTTTTGGTTCTTATTAGGATAATTATATTATAATTATCTCTAAAACCTCATATATTTTCTTATCCTATGGTTATTTCTAGGTTTTTAATTTTTAACGTTAATTTTCTTCTCTTCGGTATTCCAAATAATTAGGAAACTATTTTTAAGAAAATTTATCCTTTTTTCTTCTATTTTGGTTGGGAATAATTATAATGTATTTCAATTTTCATAAAATTATTTTATAGATTTTCACATAAAATTTTTAATTATTGAAAATTTTATTTTAATCCTATAATTTACTCTCTTTTCAAAAAACTTAAAGTAATATTCTTGTCATTTTTTCTTCAAGTCATTTTATGGATTTTTACTAATGTGGGAAAAGAATTTTTTTAACATTTACCATATGAATGAATTTTCCCATCATTATAGTCATTATTAATTATCAATATTCCTCTATTATTTTTTCATTTTTTTCAAAGAAAATATTTTTCTCATTATTCAATTAGTTTTTAGATTTCAAATTTTTTCAATAGAAAGGATATTTCTTCTTAATTTAAAAATGACTTTCTAATGTTTTTTTATAAGATATTTTTCATAAATGTAAAAACCATATAAGGATTATTATACTTCATTGGGGATATAATCTAATGATACCATCCATATTATTTATCTATAAGTCTTATTATTATGTTGTTCTATTTATTAACAGGGGAAAATATAGAAATTTCATATTTTAGTTTTTAATATGAATGTTTATATTGATTATGTATTGTATTAATATTCATTACTTTATTATAATGAATTAATAAGACATATTATGTGAATAGGTTGGGAAACTATTAGATATCCAATCAATGCGTTGGTTGGTTTCATGAGACAAGCATTCTTGGGTATTTGGAATATTATTTACCTTTTAAGTATAATGTCTTGGCATGAGGCCTTGAAAGAAATATTATGATGTCTGGAATTATGAATTCCATCATTATGAAACTAGTTATTTGTTATCCATGTTATTATTTATGTTTCTATGTCATCCATGTATATATTCTCTTTTAAATATATTACTTATATTTCATATTTCATTGTTATTTTTCATCATCATATTATTCATGTTTTATTTATTCTATAATGGATTTCATTTTAGAATTTTCATTATTCACCATCTAGGCCCACCATTTATTATGTTTTAATTTCCCCATGGTAATAATAAGTGAACTTTGAATTATTTCAAGGATATATTAGAATAAATAACAAATTTATCTGTGGAATTTTAATTTTTATTTCATATTTCCAAATGTAATGTGAGAATAATGTATGTATCTTGTCTCCAAAAACAATAAAACTATTAGTCTTCATGGTATGTGATATCTTATATTATGTAACAATATAGTAAGGTGACCATCGGATCTGGGTTACTGGAGTCGGGGTTGTTGCATATTTCATTATAAGGTTTTCCCTAGATAGAATGTTTTTTAAACTAATTATCTAAATACTTAAATGATGTGTGGTTTGGTTGATATACTAACATAACTTTTTATTGTTTTTTGAGTTGATGGGTTGGGTGATATTCTAACCTACTGTCTAAAAATTATGAGAAGGTTGGGAAATATTCCAATTGAGAGATCTATTCTTGTGATGGGTTTGGGTGAGATTCCTGCTAAGAGATTAATTCTTGTCAATTTTTTAGGTTAGATTCCAACCAAGATATTGATTCTTATAAATAATTTGTAAAATATGTTGACTAAGAGACTGATTCTAGTGAATTATTTAGGATAGGTTTTAACCAAGAGGCATATGAGTTTGGACTAATTGATAATTTTTCCAACATAGTTCCCTGAGTGTACCATGATCATATGGGAAAATAAGTTTTACATTGTCCAACTATATAATGGGGAAAACCATGGGAGACCTTATTCTATATCCAACACTAGACAAGTAAGGTATGATTCAATCACCAGGGTGACTTATTAAGTACCCAATGGTTCAATAAATTTTTACAATATGATATTTTAACTCATTTATTTCATTTCTTATATTCATTAACATGTGTATTGGTTATTATTATGTTCATTGTTAGAGGTTCTCTACTGAGTTTCATACTGAAACCTTAAATGTGAAACCTGTTGAATATCATAATATTATTTTTGGAACAAAGGATAAATACATGGCCCTGAGAACAGATGAGTGGCCTAGAATATAATTGAAGGGATGTGAAGAAAGTTCTTGGGCGGGTCTATAGATAATGTTTGGGTCTCTGTATTATTCTATTTTTAGTTAGGTAATATTTATTGGGATGTATGACTATATTATATGTATGGGTTTTATTCTGTTGTAATGTATCATTAATTATTTATTATTCTATGTATTCTATTATAATTCCATGTTATACTCTAATGTTATATTTTTAATGAACTTTTTTATTTATCTATTATTTTATTTGATGATCCATAGGGTATAGTCTTTCTATATGATATGATCTTACCCTCACTACTAGTTGGAAACCACTACAGTATGGGTAAGATTTTTTGAGGTCATATGGTGTTCTGACTCAGACTATGCAGATGGGTTCCCATCCAGAGATATTATATAAGTGGTTTCAATGTATTTTTTATATGTTTTATGATTTGGTATATGGTATATGGATATATAATTAGTCAAAAGATGAGATATATGTTATATTAATTCATGGAATATGTAAGTATGAGTGCAAATACAAGTTTCTAAGGGGTGGGGATTGATGTTCTTTCTTTTTAATATTATAGTTGAGTTTTTTATGAAAATTGTGTTGTTATTATTTTGGTTTATTATTTTTCTCTTGGATTGGGGTATAAAGATTCATGAGTTCATACATTATACTTAGAACATAGGATCATAAGAAATATAAATCCTTGTGTATGATTAAGAAACTGGATCCAATTAATGAAAATAAAATTTTGTTATTTAAAGTGATAATAATAACTTATTTGGAATTTTCAAAAATAACATATTGTTGAAGATCTACTTAAATGACCAGATACTATGATTACATTCTAAATATGAATTTTTGGATAAAGATATCACCAATATTAATATATATGTGAAGATAATACTATATTTGGTTGTATGGGTATGGGTAAAGGGTTAGCAGATGAGGATGGGATCCTTATGATAGGGAAATGGAATATGAGATTTCTTGAGTTGTGTGAGATGGAAGATTAGACATTGCTTCATGGGATGTTACCTATAAGGGTGTATGGTATATATACTATGTGGTAGAATCTATTTATAAGGATATATTACTCAAGATATTAGTGATTCATGTGTGATAACTGAATAATAGGACACTTTATTATTTCTCAAGATGGGTGGTGGTTTGTGAGGGAATCCTAAGAAAGAGGGGTCATCCCAGGAATGTGGATTTTTTAAAGATGAGGATCATCGATAGATGTTTCATTTGATATAAATGAAAATATGTAACATGTGATCATGTGACGGGCTCGTAAAAAGGAATTTTCTTGAGTATATATTAAATATGGGAGCATAGGTGGACCCTTATTTGAGAGAAGTTATTGGAATTCATGGGAAGCATAATAAGCTATTTATTACACTTGTGATCCGAAGATGGTGGGATAAAACTTGTGATTTAATGATTTTATTTATATAGTATGGTAGAAATAATATTTACACCTACTCAAAAATGGGATTTAATAAATAGCATTGATTCTTATGCACTATTACGATGGTGGGTTTTCAAACTATCTCCTACCATGGGGATAGGTCATGATAATTTAGTAGATATATATGTCATATGGACTATTATGAATTATGTTTGAGTTGGGTGATTGTGACCTTAGTGATCAGTTAGGATGATTGGTCTTAAATAGAACATGATACATATTTCCTAGAGGATGATGGTAAATCTCATTGGATGTGAATTAATGGTAAAGTTGAGGACACTTTATATTTTACTTAACTATCTCGAGTTAATTCATCAAATTCTAGAATGATTTTATAGATTATCACACTTACGAAGTGATTACGTATGATACATTATAGGAAAATGTGTAATACGCCTTGATTGGATTAATAATGGATAAAGGAGTCAACCTTATAATTATGCATCAAGTGTTTGTAAGAGTGTGTGTTTCTCTAGATATGTTCAAAGGTAGACTAAGTAGTAAGAACCTATATAATGATAAATAAATAGTAAAATATAGGATCTCTTTAGAACATATTGTAATGATAATTAGGGTGTCTTGAGAACTGTGTTTAGGATAATATGATCTAGTTATAGGGTGTCATGGTATAATATTTGATAATAATAGAGGTCAGTGAAAATGATCAATGTCATAATGAAACATCAAGAGGATAAAAAATATTTATATAGAATATATAGGGAGAATCAAGTATAGTGAGTTAGGAACCAGTAAAATTATGGAACATCTAGTGGGATGATGTGTATTTTTAAGTACTTAGGGATATGAGAGTCACATGGAAGTGAGTGAGGTTATTGACCTTGAGTTATGTATATTAGGATTTAAGTCTTATGCTACGGAATATTTGATAAAATTGGATTATGGTAGCGTAGATAACCATGATTGATATATACCCTAAGAGAGGCACGTTGGATGGGTCTATTAAGTTATAATGAACATGGTACATAAGTAATAATATTTTAACAATGAAAAAATTTCAATAGGTCAATGATCTTTTAGAGTGGATAGGGGAAATCCTATTTTAGGGATTACATCATTAATTATATTAACCTTATATCAGGTAAGATAGTAATGAGCATTGTGGATGATGTGTATAGATAATCATAGTTGATAGTGGTTGAGGTTTCATATCAACACCTTGATACAAGGGGCCTGTATTTTTTTCTAATAAAGAATAATTATGTGTGGGTATCAATTTTTTATAATTAAAAAAAATAGATTATTTATTAATTGATGAATATGGATTCTAGAGAATGTGTTGTTTATTTCTTATAGTTAAATGGATGATGGTAATTATGGTTGAGTGAGGATACCTATTCAATGGAGTAAGGTTTCTAGAGATGGGAAATTTGTGAGTGAGTGGGTATGTATTTTAGATGCTTGTGATCAGAAGATACCTAAGTGCTATACTAAAAAAAATATGGTCTTCATAAAACTATGATGTAAACCATAATAGTTTGATGACAACGATTGATTAATATTTTAATATCAAAAAATTTCTAATATATTCAAGGATTTATTGGATCTATTTTCCACTATGGTGTATGGGTAGTTGAGTTTTTGGGGATAGTCGGTATAGAAGAGAATTGGTTTTCACATTCAGGTAAAATTGGTGCTGATAACCATGGAAGTTATTAGGATGTTTTTCTACAGAATTAATATTTTATATGTTTTACTAGAGTTGGATGAATTAAAATATTGGATAGTTTCACTGGTATGAGTGTATTGGTGTATGCCACAACTAACAAGGAGCCTACAAATTGGAGAAGAATAAGATCTTAGTGACCAGTTTGGTGTTTGGTTATAGCATGTGGTGGATTATTGTTGATGAGAAGTAATATTCTATGAAATTTATAGTGGAATTTATTGTTGGGAATCAATATAATTAGAGGAGGGATGGATGCAAGTGAAATTGTAGTAGGGGTGAATTTTAATTTTTAGATTTGATCAATAATATAAGTTTATATACATTTTCTAAACGATAAAAAAGATTTTTTAGAGGTTAAATTTTGTGTAAATGGACTAATGAAAATTTTTTGGGTGTATATTATATTCAATGGAATAAAAGGGTGATTTTAGGGGCCATATGGTACCTAGTGAGAGGGTTAGTGGTGGTACACCACTAGCTAGACCACCGAGTAGTCAGCGGAGTCCCACCAAGTTCCTAGTAGGCCTAATTCTTTTTTTATTAGGGAATAATGGTCATTTGGGGTCCTATTTCTAATTATCCCTTTGGGTATTTCTTCTCCCATGTTCCAAACAAGTAGGAAGAGACCCCTTTCCTCCTATGTTCCCTAAATTTTTTTCCCTATGATCCATATTTTCTTGGGAATGTTGGTTCTCAAATTAAGGTGAAATATACCACTCATTTATTTAATTTTCCATATCACTTATTTACCTATAACTTAAGTGGATTAATTTATGTATTTAGATTGAGATTCCACTATAGAATGGAATGATCACATTTATATGATAGGTATTTTGTACGGTATGGCTAGAGGAGGCTCAATGATGTTGAACAGACTTTATTTCATCAAATTTTTCTAGATATTAGTGGCATAATGAATTTATATATGAATTTTTTGAAATTTTAGTAGAAATTTCAAATTCATTTGATATGATATTTTGGGGATTTTATATGTTGAAGTTTTGGGTGTATTGAAGAATATTTCTACCACTCATTGCATAAATATTCAGTGAGTATATATTTCTCAGTGAGTTTTCACCTATTATGCCTAACTAAATTAATTTTGAATTTATTATATAAATTAATAATAAATGGTTTATAATTAATTAATTGGAGTTATTGATTAATATACGTGCATGTGGATTTTTACATTGGTTTATGCATACTTTTTTATGTGGTGTGATCATTATAGATAACGATATATCTCTATTATAAGAAAGGTGGCCCAAAATTTTACTATTTTTATAAGTTTTTCACATATTATGTTATATGAATTAGGGGATAATCAGATGTGATATAATTAAGTGATATCCAATGGGGTTGAGTATTTAAAGTGAAATAAGGATGACCCATTAATGTTATAACAGTGATCCTATGCATTCTCCCTTAAGATTTTAGTCACTTGGTGGATCTGAGTAGATGAAGAGATTGATTTAAATAGTGAGAGTCGCAATGGGGGGGGGGTTATATCCTTGGGTAATAATGAAAGTTGAATAGTGATTTCTTATTGAAGTGATGAGATACACCATTAGGAGTTATGGATTGAGAGTGAGAGATTTGTGGGTTTCTTGAGGAATTGTATAAGAATTTTATTATATAAGAGGTATAACCTCCATGGTTGAATTGGCTTGATCATAAATGGACTGATGGTCCTATGATACATTATAAAGGGAGTCATTATAAGGGTGTATTATTAAGTTTATCACCTAATTATCCTTTCACCTAGTTATTAGTGTATAGGATGAGTTATAAGTGAACCATGTGGCTAACTCACCATGTAAGAGGTGACTTGTGAGATTTAAATGAAATGAATGGTATAAACATTGGTTGTATAGTATAAAAAATAATCATTACCCTAACAAGTTTATGAGTGTTTTATGATTAGTTATGATGTTTTTATTATTTGAATCTTGTAATAGGAGTCGTTAGTTAAAATATAAGGTCTTAGATGATTGGATTATTTATATGTTGGACACATAAGGAGAGATGAGCCAATAGATGAGTGCCAAGAGTGGGTAGAAAATTTCCAACAATTATGATTATGATTGGGATAATTATATATATATATATATTGATATATTAACCTAAGGGATATACTTTGATGTTATTCCTACTATATAGTATTTGATAGAGAGATTGACATCAATGACATTAGAAGCTTTCCCTAGACTAGAAATTTTTCTAACAAGTTGTTCTAATAACTCAAGGAAGAGTGGGTTGCATGATATACTAACCAAACATCTAATTATTATACAAGTATGGGTTTTTTTATATGTCAACTTAGTATCATTTTATTAAAATAAATTTCGTTGAGATTCCAAATCATAGATTGATTCTTTTGAATGGATTGGATGGGATACTAAGAGATTAATTATTTTAAATCCATTAAGTGAGATTAAAACTGAGAGATTGATTCTTATAAAGGGGCATAGTGAGATGAAAACTGAGAGATTTATTTTGGAAAATGTTTTGGGTGAGGTTTCAATTAAAAGAGTATAATTATGGACCAGTTGGGCATTGTTCCAATCAATTAGCTTATTTGGGCCATGAGCATAAAGAAGGGTGAGTTACTGGACTACTTGTAATATAATGGGATAGATCATGGGAAACTCTATCTCATATTTAGAACTAGATAAAACGGGTATTATTTTACCAATAGGATACCTTCGTGATCACCCAATGGTTCAAAAAGTATTATGAATTGAAGGTTCTGAGTGTTGTGGAAGTCAATCGAGTCTATACCCAATAATGGTTTTTCATTAAATCAATTGAATAAATTATAACAACATGATTAAAAATGACAAATATCTTGATTATAAATAATTAAAATTAAAAAAACTCTCATAAATAGATTGAGGATCATTCACATTAAATTTATAACTAATTTAAAAACAAGAAATTAAATTGGTCTTGAGTTCTTTAAATAATTTATTGATCATCCAAACACCGTTCAGGTCGTACCATCATTGAAATATGTAGTTATTAGGATTGAATATCTCTAGTAGTTATGTACACATGATAAATAATCTTGAATCGTTATCTATGGTACTTCAAGTGATAGTACAGTGGTATTGACCATCTTGTATCACTCACCTTGATCAAAACAAAACCCTTCAGGTTTGAAGGATTTATTCTTGTTCTATCATTATTGAGAGGATAGAAGGATGTAGAATAATCTCTCAAGATTGGGAGGAAACCCTAGAGATTTTATTTATAACGATAATTCTCTAGGGATAAGAAAATTTAAAAATAGTTCTCAAAATATTCTAGAGTTTCATCATTTTTTAAATAACTATGTATAAACAAAGTTTGGTTTATATAATTATTAATTTTACAAAGGAACTTAACTAATTTATAAATTGTTATTGGACCCCATATATAAAAAATTATATAATTATTATTTATTTGATGAGAACCTGCCTCACAGATAATAGTAATTTCAATAGATTAATTAATATTTATTTAAATGATATTTGGTATATCATTCCCATTATTGGGAACATAAATCAGCCCATCCACATTCCTTAGAATTTACCAAATCCTGAATAATAAAAATATTATTCATTCAATATATATATATATATATATATTATTTACCATCTTGAAAATAAAAATTTACAT
Organism: Viscum album; assembly: GCA_963277665.1. Classification (NCBI taxonomy): domain Eukaryota; kingdom Viridiplantae; phylum Streptophyta; class Magnoliopsida; order Santalales; family Viscaceae; genus Viscum; species Viscum album. The sequence continues at coordinate 1,030,194,684 of OY728126.1, forward strand.
AAATATTAATCTCACATAAAAATAGTGGATGAATAAATGTAATATGTATTCCAGTTATTCAATAAAATTATTATTTAACTAAGATCAAAGGAAAAACTAAGTGTGTAACCCTATAGGAATCATCCTTAGTGGAAATGTGTGGGTGGACTTAAGTCCAATATCAGCATCTAGGAACCCATAAAAGAATCCATAGAGGAAGAAGTTAATGTCACAAAGATGAAGACCGCATATGAACACCTACTATGTGATATAATCCCTCTATATTGATATATCCTAAACCAGGTAACATACTCATTCCATCAACCTTTAGGTTTGATATGTCTCTATTTGAATATATGAAATAAACACATCAACACACTACATCCAGGGGATTTAGATAAATAGTTTCATTCCAATAAAAGGGGAAATATATCAACTTCTATAAATAAAGAGGGGATAAATATTTCTTCAACTTATTCATTAATAACATATCTTTCATGACACCCCCGACATATCCTAATTCTCTACAAACATATAGAAACATGGTTTCAATCAATACATAAAAGTATGAAAGTTATTATATGTATTAATAATAAAAATACATTCTAAGTATCATTAAACACATTTTAAGAAAGGAAATTCAATGAGAAATAACATACAAAATTACTACTAGGGGATATATCCTCATAATCACCAATCTTTGAGATTACCATATGAAAAATTCATAAGATAAAGTCTCATATTCTTATAAGTAATCAAACCTAACAGTATATATCATTTCTATCACATAATATGGCATCATATATTTGTAGCATGTAATGTTTAATAATATCAATATAGCATTTCAATTTTATCATGATAGTGGGGAACTACAATAATCATTTAAATGAAATAGATACTTTAGGACATTATCACATTAAATCCACATAGAAGAAAAATCAATATGTGATAAGGTAGTTCATGATATCTAATTCTAATAAAATAAATGCTATCTAAATTAAAAATTAGTTGGTTCTACGACACCAAATCCATTAAAGTCTCACTTGGAATAGATCCAACAACTAATGACCTCTATATTTATAGATCTCACATGATTTATATGCTTTTGATGAGATAAGTCTTTAGTCTTAAGGACAAGTATGTTTTCTTTTGTGGAAACTATGTTTTCAGTGATGTCACCACTCTAAGAAAAATACATCAAGATATGTTACTTCAAGAGTATTTAATTCGTCTCTTAATGTGACCTTGGATCCTTTGTAATATCCACTGCTACTGTATTATCACATTATAGTGTGATAAGACCTTTATTTATATGTACCATGTTAAGATATTGGATTAATTTTCTTATCAAAACTGATTTAGCTACATTAGAATCCATAATATACTCAGACTCTATTGTAGAATTTGATACCATGTCTTTCAAAAAGATCTTTATGTTCACATCACCTCCATTGAGAGTGAATATATATCCCGATTATGATTTCATATTTTCATGATCTATTTGGAAGTAATAATTTCTATATCCCTTGATGAATTATTCCTCATCTCATCTACAAATCAAGAAAATAACCTTAGTACTCCTCATATACTTAAGGATAATATTGACTTCCATTAAATGGTGATCTCATTGATCAGCTTGATATATGCCTACCATGTTTAAGGTATATGTGACATATAGCCTAATACATAGCATATAATTCAATATTAACCCTATAATGGATTAATATAAGATTATTATCATTATATATATCTTCTAATGTGTCTGAGGACACATTTTTTGGGAGAGATGAATTCAATGTGACATAGGAAATAATCTCTTATTGGATTATTCCATTATAAATCTATTCAGTATCTTATCAATGTATGTAAATTAACATAGTCCAAGAAGTTTCTTCGATTTATCATGATCTTGATACCAATAATATATGTTTATTATCATAAGTATTTCATAGTGAATAATGATTTTTTACAAGTCTTAACAAAATTTAAGATTAGTTTATCATTTGTAACTAGTAATATGTCATCAACATATGCTATCAAGAAAATTATTCCACCCCTACTAAACATCTTTCCAAGAAAAAGATATAATTAAATACTTATGAAACCAAATTATTTTTTATATTTATCAAAGAAAATTTTCCATGACCTAGATAATTTATTCAATCCATAGATGGATTTTTAAAACCTTTATACCTCATTAAAATTTTATGGAGTCACAAACCCTTCTGATTGTGTTATATAGACATCCCCATTAAGGTTATAATTAAGGAATAGTATTTTACATCCATAATAAAAATATAATAATCATGTTAAGATACTATATAATGTATAAGTTTAAATAATTTTAGTATAGAAACTAGTGAAAAATTTTCATCATAGTTTTTTCTCTAACACTATTTAAACCCCTTTGCAATAATTTGTGCCTTATAAGTACTAACTTGTCCATCCATGTCTAGTTTATTCTTAAATACCCATTTTCAACCAATGGTATTTACATACACAAGGGGTTCTAACAATTTCAAAACATGGTTTTGTTTTATGGAATCCATTTCAAAATTCGTCGCATATTTCTATTTAGTAGTGTATGTTCCACATACTGCTTCCCTAAAGGTTATTAGATCATTATTATAAAAAACTAATGAGTTAAAATATTTGGTGACTAGAAAACCATATCTTTTAGGTTTTAAAACCTCTCTTGTACTCTTATGCGGTACATGTGTCTCTTGAGTATACTCTTATATAGGACCTTGTGGAACCTGTTCAAGTGAAAATGCTTGTGTATCTTGAGGCACATCTTTATCAAAGTATAACTCACTCCCATTATCCCATATATATAAGTGATCCATTTCAATAAAAATGTATTTAATTTCCACAATTAATTTCTTATATAAGTTTTTGTATAAGTAATATCTATTAATTTACATAGGATATCCAATAAAGAAATAATTTTTTTCGTAAGGTGCAATTTTTTTACCTAAAAAGGCCTTAAAAAAAATTTTGCATCCCCAAGCATGAAAATGTGAAAAGAATAGGTTATTAACACTCCATAATTATAATGGAACACCCATTAATAGAAAAAAAATTCTGTATCCTTGTGTCTATAGTCATGGGAAATAATTTGGTGGCTCTAGCCAACCTATAGGCACTAGTGAAATTTTATTACGCCTAAAGGTGATTTTTTTAGTGGGGTAATTTTTTTGCATGAACATGGTGGGAAGTACTTTTTAAGGTGAAAAGAACATATAGAAATGGTATTTTTTGTATATATAATTTTTTGGGAATATATAGCCATGGGTATAAATTTCCATGGTTATATTTTTTGTATGGGGATGTTGTAGCCATAAGCTACAATTACCATGGCTATAAGAATTGGATATAGACATGGGAAAAATACTTATGGATATAGTTATATATAAAATAATTTATAAATTTTTGTGTGTGTGTGTGTATACTTGTGTGATAATTTACAAAATAGCTTCCCTAGGGGAGTGAAATTGGTCATATGAATGGCTTCCGGGTTCCATGGTTTGAAACTCACTGCCATCTAATTTTCCACACTCATCCATATATATATATATATATATATATTGTAAAAAAATATTTATTATAAATCATAGCATAGTGGAAGAGGTTTTTCACTGAGTATTGAAAAGTGAGGGTTTGAAACTCAATTACCACTTTTTATTTTTAAGAATCATATTATATACATATATAAAAGGAATTGTAGAAATCTAAAGCTAAAATGAGTCATAATAAAGTAAGATAGGTTCGTTGACTAAATTATTGAGGATCGGTTTTATACCCATCACTACTATTTATTTTTTAATTAACTATTTCCATGACTAGGGTGACCTTGTAAATATATTTTTCCATGTGGACCACCCTTCACCTTACCTATCTAACATGGCAGTGGGATATAATCACAAAATATTCAAATATATATATTTATAACCACAAATTGATATAGATTTGGGTCTATATTCATGCCTTTCATATCCATAGATTCCTTAATTGTGGCTCTAGCCTATATCCTTGGGAATTTGGGCTATAACCATAGTCATAGCCCGTGGCTATATCCTTTTTTCTATTTGTAACCACTTACCGCTTTAGTTATCACTCATTATAGTGTATGTGTCACCTTCATAATGAATATCTCCAAACGGATAATGAAATAATTGAATTAATCGTCATTGATCTCACTATTTTAATCAAGGTGTGGTTCCCCCTTTCACTTACACCATTCCATTGTGGTTTATAAGAAGTAATGAGTTGAGATATTATCCCAAACTACTGTAGATAATCAATGAACACTTGGTGAAGATGTTCTCCACCACGGACTGAGTAGAGTGTATTTATTTTCTTACATAGTTGATTATCAACATTAGTCTTGTATTCCTTGAATTTATTAATGGAATCCAACTTATACCTCCTTATGTAGACATATCCATATCTACTAAAGTGATCAATAAAAGTTATGAAGTATGAGTATCTACCATTTATTTCAACTTGAAATGGTCCCAAAAAAACTATATTATAAAATATAAATATTTTTAAATTTATTTTATTTAAATAATACTACATATGATAGAATGTAATATACACAATACCAAGGTTAAAATAATGATGATATGCTAGAGAAATATTATTATTGGATTATATTATTATAATCTAGTCATTGGTTTGGAGAGTATGAATAGGAATAACCATATTATAAAATATATTCATAAATATTTACATTGATAAAATTAATAATAATAATATATTTATTATAAATTGGTTATAAATGAAGATAAAATATTTTTAAGGTAAAAGATATATTTTTCATAAAACTATTTTTATGTCCACAATGTATTTTTGTATTAATAGATTAAATTAATCACTATAAATAATTTATTATAATAAAAGAATAAAATTATATATTGATTAAATAAATTAACATTAATTTAACTATGGTTATTAGTAAAGGAATGAGAATAAAGATATTTTATGCTTCAAAAGTGCATTTTCATCAAAAAAATGGGTTTTATTGTATTTTTTATATGCAAATTATAATTAATTTCTACAAATTTTAGAAAATATATTTTAAAATATTGAAATTGTTTTTTGAATAATAATTTCTTTATAGTCTTAGTATGAATTTTTGGGTTTTTTCTAAAAAAAATTTTTGAGTGAATAGTGAAAAATATCGATTTTTTCAAAACTACCTTTTTTTCTTTAAATAAAGTTATTTAAAAATATCATTATATTTTATATTTGTTTATGAAATTAAATATGATCGATTTGATTAAAAATAAACTAAATAATACCATATAAATCAATATTATATTATATTTTATTATAAGTTTATTTTTATACTTAAAAACACAATTTTCTAAAAACATATTTTTCATTCTATTTTGTGCACTTATATTAAAAGTAATTTATATAAATTAAAATAATTGAAACATAAAAAATGGATTTCATATTTGGAATTAGGATTTAAAATTTATTAATGAGTTTAAATTCATTTTTGGTCATTATGAATACTAACTGTGTTAAAAATATTCCATCATAGTAAAGGGTGAATAGGGTTAATTGAGGTAAAAAATAAATAATGAATCCACTAAATATAATATTAATTCTTATTAGATGATTTTATTTAAAAAATACTTACCTTATATTATAAATTTTATATTTTTGGATCCACTTTCCCATGATTATGAATTTATAATATTTAAAATTTTAGAAAAATTGCAATTGTGTCACTCCACTCGCTTATACAAGGGAACCTCCTCATATACATTCCTAAAACCTTTTTAGCACTCTATTTGATCAAATACCTATCAAAAACTATTAAAAAATTCCTAAAAATGACTTAGAGGTCCTCATATTCTCAAAATACTAATCTTAGAATGCTTAAGTGGTAAGCCAAAGGGAGATATCTGAGGAGGAGGTATAAGTCATAACCGACCCATTTCATGTTTTCTTATTATTATACCGCCTTAAAATATTCTTCAACCATGATGAAATAATATCATAAATATATTAAATATAATAAAATTTTATTATTAAAATGTTATAATCATTTCTTATCCACTTTTCTATCCTATGAGAAATAAAAACATCACTTGTGTATACGTGTGGACCGCCACAACCATCAAACGATGTGTTTAGTTTTTCATAACCACCTCATAGGCTGGATATTATGATAGATTAAATAAATATATATGGTATTCATGAAATAAATATTATTTTTTAAAATAAAATATATTACTTATCTTCTTACCCTTCTACTTGTTGAAAAATGATAATGTCCCTCATGGGTACATGTGAAATTCCACCTCCATGAACAGATGTGATTAATTTTTCATTTACACCATTAATGGATGAGTATAATATTGTATTTAATTTATAAATATGTTAATTATATCATGATTAAAATTTTGAGGTGATGTTACAATTACCCCTTTGGCGTTGGTCAATCTACCGAAGTTATTTTGTTTAAAAAATTATTAACAAATTAAATAATTAATATAAGTTTGTTAAATAGGATTTAAATAATGTATGTTGAAAGTAAGGAGATGAGGTAAGGGATTTCCCGTCTCCATTTACTTTTGTTGAGGATTACATCATTTCATCATATGTTTTATTTTTTTTACTATATAAACTACCTTATGGATGCATTTTAATATTCATTGACTTAAATTAATTCTATTTAAAAATTATTTTAATGTTCTCTTAATTAATATCCTTTTGTTTCAAAAGTTAATAAATCCATAATAGATTTTTCATTAAAAACTTATTTCAAAGTATTCATTTAAAAATATTTTTTTTCTTTATTTAGATCATTTAAAAAAATTGAAGTGTTATATTATCTTTAATTGAAATGATTTAAAAGTTCATTTTCAACAAATTTTTTATTTCTTTAAAAAATTTAAAAAATATTCTTTTTAAACTTTTCCTTATGGATTATTTTGATATTTTTTACTAAAGTGAAAAAAAAAAATTTAACAAATACGAAAAAAGTGAAATTTACCTCCATCGTGTAATTTATTATAAATATTACTCTTTAAATTTTTATTATTATAAAAAGTAAATTCAATTTCCCATTTTTTGGGAAATTCTTATTTTTAAAGAGTTTTCAAAATAAATGGATATTTATCCCTATTTTTATAATAAAATGGAAATCTATTTTCTTATGGATTCAAATGAGTTTTTCATAGGTTTCGTGATGAAATTGTGAAATAATATAAATTTTTTTCATGGTATGGTAATTAGGAATTATATATGATGATGGCTGGGCCCATTATAGATCATAACGATGGGTAAGCCTGATATAGCTAACTAATGCACTGGGTATTGATTAGTCTTTGATTATGAAAGACGAGGGAGATAATTGGGTAGGTTAAACTTATGTAATTTACTGGGATTAAATTATTCTTATATGTTTTAAACATGAGTGAATATAGTTTATTAATATGATAATCTAAGATTCATATATTATGCTTACAAAAAGGGTTTCTATGAAAATATTTTGATTTCATGAGGTAAAGAATGTTTATGAACTTTTAAAGGGTTGATTTTTAAGGATATGTTTTCATGAGTTCTCATGTTTCTCATGATTCGTTCATGAGTTAATTGTGCTATTTAATGGGTTTTAAAGATTTTATTTTAGCAACGGGTGATTTTATAATGTGGATATATTTTATTTATGTTCACAAAGCATTATTATGAAAAATTTATACATTTTTATGGGTTTTCATGTTTTTCAATAGACTTATAGGATTCATTTATCTTTATATCCCTCATCAATGTTTTCTTACTCGTCCTATTTTTTAAAATGTTTCTCATAGAGCCTAAATACGAGTAAGAACTATTTTGAAGTGTATCTCCAAATAAGGTGAATTCTCCATGAATAAAGCAAGTGTGTCGTGAATGAAATAAGATTGTGAACATAATAATTCTATTTTTATAGAAAAAACTTGACATTGTGTGTCAATGATCCCTATGTAACGTAATTTTTTTCTTAATTATCTAAAACTTTATGGTTAAAAGATCATGGGAATTTAATAGAGTGAAAATTTTTTTATAAATCATGTTATTATGGGTTATTTATGGTATGCATAATTATAGTTAGTATCATATAAAAGGTTTATATAACTTTAGAGGTTATGATGATTCATATAAGGATAGTTTAAGATTTTTAAATACCATCATGGTTTCATAAATTTATGTATGGACATAAGTTTTAAGTTATAGATACCTATTTAAGGTTTTATGTAATAGGAGTACTTCAAGAGACATTTATTGAGTTTTAATAAATTTTTTAAGTATATTGACCCTTATTCTTAACATGTGAAAATGTTATTTGAGATAGAACCATTTTATATTATGTGGAAATAAGTTTATAGGTATTTATAACCATTATGGTTAATATGGAATTTTATGTTGATATAATTCTGGTTCATTATGAAAAAGGGTTTATTAAATTTTGGGAACATATGATTTATCATATAGATAACCATGGGATTGAAAATTAATTTAATAACTAAGTGATTAATGTGTTAGAATGGTAAGTATGAGTATGATATACTCTATAATACCAAATGTAGGATCGAATATGTAATGAGATTCTCAAATACAAGAGGGGGTGAATTGTATACTTTAGAAAATTCCTTTGGAACTTTTGTGTAATCAACAAAATTCACAACACCTCTAAGATCTATTATCTTGCTTGATTCTGGAAAAGTGATTCCAGAAGTGAAACTTAACTAAAGTTTACACCAACTAAGATTCTACCTTAAAGAGTATAGAATCTAACTAAATAGGAGTATAGATATAAGGAAGTATAAGAAAGTTATACTTTCCTCAAAAATACAAATGCACAGTGGAAAACAAAGTAGTAACACTACAAGTAACATGTAATAACTTTATTAACCCAAAGAGGAGGGTATCCAACAACACTGGATAAAAGGTCTCTTGATTTATACTTTCAAGAAAGTATGTCTTACCCAAACCCAGGTAATCCCTCAATCTGAAGATTGGTATCTGTCTTGCTATCCCCACAAGCCCTCGATTTTTAAAGAAATCGGAACCTCTAACTTCACAACCCAAAGTCTCTGATTTTTAACGTAATTGAACCTATGCACTAAGAAAATCTACATGAAGAAAATTTTGAAGAAGAAGTTTAAAACTTTCTGCATGAATCATAAGAGTTTATAAGAGCCTCTATCTCTAGAAATCACTTCTGAAAGTTCTGAGCTTCAAAATTCCAAAAGTATCGAAAAGTCTTGAACACATTCAAATGATATCCAATTTATAGGCATAGCTCCAACGGTCGGCTCCCTCCTCCAATGGTCATATTCTTCCTTGAATTTCAGAGGGACTTGTACACGTGTCACTCAAACAACGGTAAGTTGATAACTGAAAGCGCGACATCATTTTATAAAAAAAATGAATGTAAGTAAAACTATAATCTGATATTCGGAATGAGAGTTCTGAGTCTGACCAAAAATTGAATTCGGAGTCTATAATACAAGGATATTTGGATTCTGTTTTGTAGGAATTCGGAACCTGAATTCTATAGAATTCCGGAGTCTGAATTTCATGGAAATTCAGATTCTGGATTCATAAGAATTTGGAACCTGAACTTAAAAAGTTCGGAGTTAGGGTTCATGAAAATTCAGAGTCAGAACTCATAGGAGTTTGGAGTCTGAATTCAGAGAACACGGAGTCAGAACATAGACAAGTTTGTAACCAGAATTCATATTCAAAATTCTTAGTCAAACTTTACATAAGTTCATAATCAGAATTCGGAGTCGAACTTCATGAATGTTTGTATCCGGAATTCGGACTTGAACTTCATAACGTTCGTATCTAGAATTCGGAGTTCAACTTCATGAGAGTTAGTATCTAGAATTCAGAATTGAACTTCATGAGAGTAAATAACTAGAATTCAGAGTTGAACATAATGAGAGTTCGTAACCAGAATTCTGAGTCTTAAACAGAATGCTTCATATCTAAGTATTATATTATTCTGAGGTTTTTTGGTCTCAATCCAAATTTTACACTTAGAAATATTTTGATATGAACCATGAAAACGTGGTAAGGAATATTTCCTTGGGGAAGGAAATTTTCCTTATAGGGGTAAAATATAGGTTAAAATCAAATTTTCCTTAAGATAAGGTGTTTGTGATTTTCAAAACAAGAGGAATGGTAAAGTCATAAGGAAACCTTAATGACTCAACAATCTCCCCCTTACATGAAGGAATGGAAAAGTCATAAGGGGAACCTTATTGAATCAACAATCTCCCGCATTTTGGAAAGAACAAACATCCTTAAATAATATAAGGACTTGGAATAAATTTCTAGACTTTGAAATTAAAGCTCATCTCCCTTTTTTCATGGACAATGGTGAATACAACTAACTCCCCCTTAAGGCTTTATAACTCTAAGGATCATATTCTAGATTTTCAGAATGAGAATTTTCATTTGAATGTCGAAATATTTGTAGTGAGCACTACTTCTTAGATAAACTCGCCCTTACTTAGGGATATATCTACTTATACTTATAAATTCTTCTTCTCCCCTTTTGAATTATTTTTTCTTCTCCCCCTTTGTGATTTTCAGAAAGAGTTTGAGGGAATGGAAAAACAATATAGTACTTGAAATATTAGTCTAGACATCCAAAAAAAATAGGCATCCACAATTTCATTACGATTGAAAGAATTAGTATAAGGAAAAAATACAACAAAAGATCGGAGTGGGGATTATTTTGCTTCTTTTTCCTTGGGAATTAGAATCTTCACAATGGTCTTTAGCTTTTTCAGCTATTTTTGATCCTCCTATGCTTATTTTTCTAGAGTTTTTATCTTGTCTTCCTGAGCTTTCTTGGCCTTTTCCTGAACCTTCATCAATTCATCTTGCTTCACAAGATTTTCTTCCATATCGCTCTAGATATCCTTCTCTGTTTTCAAGCTTTGAACAATATAACTCAACTTTCAAATCAGATCTTGAATCTGAGAATTTTGTTCAAGATTTATCTTTTCCTGAAAGATGTTTGTAGGATTCTTTATTTTGGTATCTTCGGTGTCAAAAGCTTCCTTGAAATCTTCTTAAAATTGGTCATGCTCTTCCAAATCTACAACTATTTTCATAGACCATCTGGTCTTATTCTTGCACAATTTTTTGTGAGTTCATAATTGATCAGAAAATTCTTATGAGATGCCTCAATCTTAACACATCTATCCATCACCATGGACACAGAGTCTGACATTTGATTCATGATGTGCTAAAGCATCTGGAATCTAAAATAAATTGCTGGGAAAATCAGGATGGTATCTACCAGCTTCTTCAGGGATTGAACAACAAAATCATTTCCTAAGGCAGATGACTCTAAATCATGCATTTTTCTTTGATATTGTTCTTCCTCTAACTCTACCAACCTACTTTTATAGGTTCCTCTAGCTTCTTTCATCCTCAAAATATCTTTCATTGGGGTATCAGAAACCACTTGTTTCCCCTTGTTGATTCTCAGAATGGATTCTTCATCTGGTGATTCATGCTCACTTCTTGATAATTGTACAATCTTATCTTCATCAACTTTTTCCTTCTCATCTCTAGCTTCAATATACTCAAGAAGAATGAATTCATGATTATGAATCTCTTCCTCTGATAGCTTATTCACTTCCTCTTCTTCACCATTCTCATCGACTCCATGGGTAGCAAGTTTTGAGGATCCGGCTTGAGAATTCTGGAGTGAAAATTTCTTGTAAATACATTTCTTTTCATGATACTCTTTAACTTACTTAATCACATCATCAGAGCCACCACTATTCTTAGCTTCTTGTACTTTTCCTTCATCTTTCTTCTCTTCCACAACCTTATCTTGTGGTTTTTCCAGAGTCATAATCCTCTTACCCAGAGTCTCAGGTAATGGTTCTACCAGAAAAGACTTCGGAATAGGGATATTCTTAGATGAAACTTCAGTATCCCTCAGAATGGATTGAAAAATTTCAGCCTCTTTCATCTTCTTCTTCAGCTTCGTTTCCTTGTCTTGCTTCTCAAGCTCCTCAACAGCCTTTTCTTTCAGGGCCTTAGCCTTAGCAGGATCCAAACCAAACTGTGGCTCCCCTTCTTTTCTATTCTTCTTATCCTATCTCCATTTTTCTATGACTTTATCTAGGTAGGATTTTTTTTCTTATTGGATTTAAAAGGTGTGGAATAGACTCCATTAGACTTAGGGGTTTGGTCTTCTACTACCACATCCTTCAAGTTTCTTTTCTTTCCAGCCTTCTTTGATGGTTCAGCTTTTTCAACATTTTCTGGAACAGCTTATGCCTCTTCCTCAGGAAGATCATAAAATTCTCTTGTCTCCTTGGAGAAACCAACCTTCATTCTCTTAAGGGTTTCATCACTGATCATTATAACTTTTCAATTCCTTTCCTTGTAATTGTAGGGAATCTTGAAGGATTCAAGACACTGAACAATAATCTTGGAAAGCAAGGCATGATACATAATAATATGAGATTTCAAATTCACATTTTTGATATTCTCAATCATAATGAGGATGTGCCTCATGAGATTGACCTTCCTTAGGTTTATTAAAAAGTCCAAGATGTACATATCACTTTTCTTAAGGTTGTCTTTATCACCCTTCCTCGGTACGATGAGACCTTGTACCAATAACTGTAGAATCTGATTGTTGGTAGATAGATGGGAAAACTTTATTGTATTGATATAAGGACTCGACCTTAAACATTACTTATTATTGAATTAAATGAGTAATTAACATTGAGGATCTTTTCAGTTTTAGAGTTTTATAGAATTAGGACATAACTATTACATCTCAAAGATTACAAATTAGACACATCTACTCAACTTCCATTTTTTCACAAAATAAAAACTGTTGAACACAAGAGTCATGTCTAGTTCCTTGTTTTAGACAGCCTGACATTTCCTTGATCCCATCCTTGTCCCTATTCATCTTTATGTCCTGTGAAAAACATTTCAAAAAAACTTGGGATGAGCATAAAAATCTCAGTAAGTGTTATAACAATATGGAAAGAAAACATTAGTCCATGTATACATAAGAATCAATGAAATCATAAGACATAAAGGTAACTTGAGGCATTCATAACATTCTTACGTAGGGAGTAACCCTCATGGTTACGTTTGGAATACCCATCATAGTATATTCCCTAAATCTCATCGGAGAAACCTTAACGTTTAACTCCTTCGCGTTACCCAATGCATTGGAGAGCTATATCGGGCTCACCCGCCATTAGTTTATCACGGAACCACCCGTCTTCATAAAAAATGCCCAAGAACCATAACATAATCATAGAACATAACATAAGCATAAAGGAAAGATAACATTCCAACATTTCAATAACAATATAACATTTTAAGATACTGAAATAGTGAATCCATTCTAAAAACTATTTTCGAAACCATTTAAAACATTTAATAAAGAAATTTTTGAATCAAAGTTTCCCATACCACTTTGAAGCTTTTAACATTTTAAACCATTAATATCCTTATAAATAAATCCTTAAAACCATTTTGAAAACATGGATATTAATGAGAAATATTTATAATAATAAATCATTAAAATATTTAAAACGATATTTTAGTTAAAGAGTTTTTAACAAAATGAGAGACACTTGAATACAATAATTTAGGAATAACATTTAATCAGAGATTTATATTATCATGAGAATAAAGGGATTCATGATATAATATTCCAAAGGACAGTATATACACCATATAAGATTGAATTCGTTCATAACAACAATGAAGTCTCAATAGAAATGTAAAATGAGATGAAATCCCTTATAAAGAAGGTATCCTTAAATTTAGGATAAATCAATCTCATAATTATGTGTGACAAAAATAAATACACCCAATATAAGTGGATATTAAGTGTAAAACAATAAAATTTCATTCACACAAATTCAAATGATGACATATTCAATAACTACAAGTTGAACCCAAAGAAATCGAAATTGGGTTAAAAAGTTCCCTTGGAAAAATTCGACAGCCTAATGGCGTCACATTAAAATTCATAAAATTAGTTGATGAGAGAGAAAATGGTATCTCATCACTTGGACATAAAATTTACATCAATAGAGGAACATACCAAAACATAAAAAGATGTAAATTAAAAGACATAACAAAATAAGTCTTTTAAAAAGAGGAGTGTGAAATGTTCCCTTACCGATTTGGGAAACTTTCGAAACGTACACCCCATGAAAGAAGGGTCATAAAATTTATATTTAAATACCCATAAATGATAGTATATTATAAAAATAGTAAAATAATTTTCTGTACATACACCACACAAAAGGAAATAGTGGCCAATGTAGCATGAATCTCATGGGAATAAAAAGTGAGATGAAAATCCCCTTATGAAAATTCCGCAGCCTAACGGCGCCACATAAAACTTCCAAAAGTGGATTGATGAGATAAAATAGGGTCTCTCATAATATTAACATAAAATTTAAATCAAGATTAATATATAATAACATCCCCCAACATAATAAAGAGGATCTTAAAATAAGTGACATAAAAGAGAGTACTTTAAAAGAAAGAGAGAGGTTGGATCCCATACCTCAAGTCCGACTTGTCTTGTTCATTTATTTATATTTCTGAATAACCAAATTTGGTCCATTTATAATTTCTTAATGCCCTACTTTAAATATTATTATTCAGTTCATATCACATATTACAACTTTATAATAATTGGTTAATAATGTGAGTTCATATCAGACGTTTTTGTCGATGTTTGGTACATGAGTCAAAAATAAACTTGTTTGAAAATGATTGTCCATGTAGTTATAATTAAATCATCTCCAGAATAGTATTAATGATTTAAATATCATATATATCTAGTACATATTCATTTTATACTATTCCATAACATTTTGAGATAAAAAGAAATGAAATGCACCGTTCATGGAGATGGTAGGTCGTACATACGCATGAACGCTACTTTCATTTCTTTGTCATATTAATGGAATTAAAAAATAATTCAGAGATATATATATTATAATTAAATTATAATATATATGTTTTTTAGGTCACATAAGTTCATTAATTTCATTCTTTATACATTCCATGTATTGCATGAACGAGTCACATCACTTGAGGGGGCGGTAGTCCACACTTCCTCGTATGAAATTATCGCATTTGCATAACATCCAAAGAATAAAGATATGTTTTAAATATAAAATAAAGAAGCATATGGAAAAAATAAATTCCATATATATCATATATAAAATACAGTTACATCATAATGGACACCATGAAAGGTGTTAAGAGATGTTTGAACAATCATCGTTTCGTGAGGCAGTAATTCACCATCCACAGAAAGAGTATGTTCTTTAACCATTAGATGTAGGTGTGTGTAAGTGTAGCTTGAATACATCTCATAACAACATCCTAGTATATTGAATATAATATTTTGGTTACAAAAGGCAGGAATAAAAAGATTTTAGGGGTTTGGAGAAGAAAAATAAAACAAAATAACACATGTGAAGACATTACCTTTAAATCGGGTAACTCCTCTTGGTTTGAACCAAAAGGGTTTCTTGAAGAGAATTCTTACAAAGGTGAGGCTTAAATAATTAATAGAGGGATTTGGAGAGATTAAATGGGAAGGGGTTGGCCGATCCAAAGGCCTGAGAGGTGTGGGTAAGGTGCTAGAGGTGGGGGCCTTTTATAAGAGAAGAGGAGGGGAACTCTTGGAAAGTTATAAAATATTACTTTATTATAAAATGATTTTTGGCTTTTAAAGGTCCCAAAAGGATATATTTATAAGATAAGGTGATAAGGTTTCTAAATCCACCAATCCAATAGGTTCGTGACAAGTTTAAGACTTATATTTCACCATATCTTCTCATTTTATTTAAATCGTTCATTTATGAGGTAATCACCGCATCATCACGGTGTCATAAATAAAATAATTTATTTAATGTCTAAAAATTATAAAAAACTATAATCATGTAGGAAATATTTTTATATTTCCAATGACTATTTATAGTCTAAGATATCGTTTATTTAGACAAAATTAAAATTATTTTACTTAGGTGTTACATTCTTTGGTTACATTTTCCTTTAAAAAAATTTGATAAAAGGTCACTATCACACTAAAGTGATTCCATGGGGTCCCAAGATTGGAAAAAGTCATACCATGGTCGTCCATGACACCACCAATAGCATTATGAAACATTTTGGGTTTATTTTATATTTTTATGATATTATTTTCTTACCCTTAATTACCCGATTACTAATTAAATAGGATAATTAAAGATAATTACCGTCGTTACTATTCATAATGTCCAAAAACAAAAGAGTCTCAGTTAAATAATTTGGACCTTTTGATCCCAAATATGGAATCCATTTCATCAAATTAAAAACACATAAATTGTAGTAATTAATTTAAAAGTAAATCCCGTTTTCAAAACAAAAGATGGGTTTTTAAGAAGTAAATTTTATCAAAAGATTGACTTATTTTTACATCCAATTGAAAAGTGAAATTACTTCTAATGAACAAAATTTTAGTAAGTGATAAAAACATAATTCAATTATACTTTAAAAACATTTAAAATTACAATCTATATATATAAATAAATTGGATGAAAAGGCAGTTTTGAATTAAAAACTGTATATTTCACTATTCATTAAAAAAAGCATTATCAGAAAAATACAAAAAATTAACCCTAAGATATATTTTATATTTAAAATTCAGAAATGATGTCCATTTTACCAAATTAAAAACATAGAAGTATAATTAATAAATCATATAGTTAATTCCCGTTGTCAAAACAAAAAGCTGGTTTTTTGGAGACAATATCTATGAAAAGTTTGGCACCTGTTTATGTCCATTTTCAAAGTGAAATTAATTATAATGACCACCATTGAGTTAAATTTTAAAAATATATTCTAATTAAACTATAAAAAAATTAAAAAGATAATCTAACCATATATTTAAATTAGATGAAAAGGCAGTTTTGATGTAAAATGCAATATTTTTCACTATTCATTAAAAAGAATGAACATTATCAGAAACATACCAAAAATTTAACCAAAGTAAATTTCAATATCCCAATCATAAAGAATAAGTTTATTTTGAAAAATAGAGCTTATAAAATTTTCAAAAGTTATATTAAAAAAAATTTCGCCATCAAAAGGCGGTAAAACAATCTTTTAAAAATATTAGAGTATTTATTCTTAAAATTGGATTCTACTTGGATTTTAAGCCTCTAACATTTATTTGATAAATGTAAAAATATTTGACAAACATATGTAATCATTTTGTAGTAATTTCTGTTCATTCCCTCCATTACAACGGCTAGGCGTTAACAATTATAATATTATTATATTATTAGTGTGCAACGTAAGATTTCAAAGAAACTCGTTGTTGCGTATTGGGTACGCCGTCGAACATAGCATTCCATTTAAAGTAGTATTAACATTTTATTGACAAATATTGATAAAAATTAGAATGTAATATTATTTATTTACCTGGGATGTTACATATTTCCCCCCTTTTGGGAATTACGTCTTCACAATTTTAAAATTGGGCTTGGAAACATCATTGAAAGTCCCACATCGGAATGAGAGTCAGTAAAAATATCACTTTAAAAGAAAGGGATAGAAGTACAAAGGTCACTCGAGTTAACCCATACTAGGATTCCATGTATGAAAATATGGATATGGAGGAGAAAAAAAAGGGCTATGTTCTGATGGAGAGTGATAGTAAACATGTCTAGGAGAAAGTTAACCACAAGAAAATCTCAAACTTGTGATGGGTTAAACGATATTCGATTCCTCGGTAGGAAGAGTTAACAGACAACATTTTTGTTTTAAGTTACTCTTCACTGAGGAATTTATTTTTTATCATTAACTAAATCATAATGAAACATACTTACTTGTCACGTATACTTTCATCTTTTAATAGATTCCTTAATCAAACTCATATTTCATCCAAAAGACGAGAATTTAGGAAGACTTGTTTGCATTAAGAGTACTATAATCAACTTCTTGAGAATCAACTAATCCAAAAAAGAGAACTATATATTTCCCATGTCTTTAGATATCAACCAAAACCAAACCAAAAAGTTTAGTACGAGATCAGATAATACCCAAAAAGGCTAATTTTTTTACAAAAAGAAAAACTACTCCTAATCTCCAAAATTTGTCAAACAAAACCAAAAGTTCAACAAAGACCATTCAATAAACATCTATCCATAAAATTCTTCAAAGTAAACCAAACTAAGATTTAAACCCAAATCTCTAAAGAATTTAATCACATAGTCTCCTAAGATAAATCTTAACATTTTTCTCCAAAATAACATCAGTTACTCTTACAGTCTCATACTGAAAAGTAATTAAACTAATCACATATCCTCCATGATAGGTTAATAATTTCAATAAATAACTCAAAATCAACTTACTCTTGATTCATAAAATCATCTACCTAAAAATAATTAGTAAAACTAACCAAGGACTTCACGTAGTCTAGTGGTAGGCGATAAATACAATTCGCACTTTGGTTGTGGGTTCGATTCCCGCAACTTTGTCCGACGCGACAGGTTGTCACACGGTCTCTGTGTTGTCCTTTTTCCAAAACTATATAATTCTTAAAACATTCCCCAAAATGAGATAAAATCTTCAAAAATAACCATAACTTAATTTAACCTCAAGTTTATCTCATGTCATTCATATTCCATCATAACGTATAGTAACGCATAATTACCTCAAAAGTAAGGATCATATGAACCCTAATGGTTACCTTTATAATTATTGCCTGAACTTCCATGTTGGGTTGGTTCTCTCGTACATGATGCATTAGAGAAATCACCACGTTTCAAGTGGTTGATCATGACTCCAGATAGTTGGTTTAGAATAACCACGATATTTCTCATTGAATCCCCCATTTCATCCAGTCTCTTAATCAGAGAACCACCACAGTTTCCTTCAAACCCATTGTCACTTTGGTGCCTGATAGATCCATCCATTTACTAAATCTAGAAATGTCACTATGAGTATATCAAAAAAATAATTATGTACTAAAGAGGAAGATAAAAACTAAGATATACCTATCCAAGTTATCTCAAACTCATTCCAACCTTCAAAAATAACAATGACTCTATCTAATATAATAACCATTGTGGTTATACAAAACTTTTCACTTAACACTCTAACCTCTAAAGTTATCTAAACCGAACTCTGATACCAAATATAAGAACCCGGCCTTAAACATTACTTATTATTGAATTAAATGAGTAATTCACATTGAGGATATTTTCAGGTTTAGATTTTTAGAGAATTAGGACATAACAATTACATCTCAAAGATTAAAAAGTAGACACATCTACTCATCTTCCATTTTTTAAAAAAATAAAAACTCTTGAACACAAGAGTCATGTCTAGTTCCTTGTTTTAGATAGCCTGACATTTCCTTGATCCCATCCTTGTCCCTATTCATCTTTATGTCCTGTGAAAAACATTTCAAAAAAACTTGGGATGAGCATAAAAAGCTCAGTAAGGGTTATAACAATACAGAAATAAAACATTACTCCATGTATACATAAGAATCAATGAAATCATAAGACATAAAGGTAACTTGAGGAATTCATAACATTATTACATAGGGAGTAACCCTCGTGGTTACGTTTAGAATACGCATCACAGTATATTCTTTAAATATCTTCGGAGAAACCTTAACGTTTAACTCCTTCACGTTACCCAATGCATTGGAGAGCTATATCGGGCTCACCCACCCTTAGTTTATCATGGAACCACCCGTCTTCATAAAAAATGCCCAAGAACCATAAAATAATCATATCCCATAACATAGTCATAAAGGAAAGATAACATTCCCACATTTCAATAACAATATAACATTTTAAGATACTGAAATAATGAATACATTCTAAAAACCATTTTCAAAACCATTTAAAACATTTAATAAAGAGATTTTTGAATGAAAGTGTCACATACCACTTTGAATCTTTTAAAATTTTAAACCATTAATATCCATATAAATAAATCCTTAAAACCATTTTGAAAACATGGATATTAATGAGAAATATTTATAAGAATAAATCATTAAAACATTTAAAAGGATATTTTAGTTAAAGGGTTTTTAACCAAATGAGAGACACTTGAATAAAATAATTAAGGAATAACATTTAATCAGAACTTTATAATATCATGATAATAAATGGATTCATGATATAATATTCCAAAGGACAGTATATACACCATATAAGAGTGAATTGGTGCGTAACAACAATGAAGTCTCAATAGAAATGTAAAATGAGATGAAATCCCTTATAAAGAAGGTATCCTTAAATTAAGGATAAATCAATCTCATAATTATGTGTGAAAAATATAAATACACCAAATATAATTGGATATTAAGTGTAAAACAATCAAAGGTCATTCACACATATTCAAAGGATGACATATTCAATAACTACATGTTGAACCCAAAGAAATCGAAATTGGGTTAAGAAGTTCCATTGGTAAAATTCGACAGCCTAACGACGTCACTTTAAAATTCATAAAATTAGTTGATGAGAGAGAAAATTGTATCTCATCACTTGGACATAAAATTTACATCAATATAGAAACATACCCCAACATAAAAAGATGTAAATTAGATGACATAACAAAATAAGTCTTTTAAAAAGAGGAGTGTGAAAGGTTCCCTTACCGATTTGGGAAACTTTCAAAACGTACACCCCATTAAAGAAGGGTCATACAATGAAGATGTAAATACACATAAATGAGAGTATATTATACAAATAGAAAAATAATTGGCAGTAAATACACCACAAAAAAGGAAATAGTGGCCAATGTAGCATGAATCTCACAGGAATAAAAAGTGAGAAGAAAATCCCCTTATGAAAATTCGGCAGCCTAACGATGCCACATAAAACTTCCAAAAATTGATTGATGAGATCAAATAGGGTCTCTCATCATATTAACATAAAATTGATAGAAATAGGAATATATAATAACATCCCCAACATAATAAAGAGGAGCTTAAAATATGTGACATAAAAGAGAGTACTTTAAAAGAAAGAGAGAGGTTGGATCCCTTACCTCAAGTCCGACTTGTCTTGTTCTTTTCTTTATATTCCTGAATAATAAAATTTGGTCAATTTATAATTTCTTAAGGTCCTCCTTTAAATATTATTATTCAGTTCATATCAAATATTACAATTTTATAATAATTGGTTAATAATATGAGTTCATATCAGACGTTTTTGTCGATGTTTGGTACATGAGTCAAAAATGAACTTGTTTGAAAATGATTGTCCATGTAGTTATAATTAAATCATCTCTAGAATAGTAATAATGATTGAAATATCATATATATCCAGTACATATTCATTTTATACTATTCCATAACATTTGGAGATAAAAAGAAATGAAATGCACCGGTCATGGAGACGGTAGGCCGTATGTATGCATAAACGCTACTTTCATTTCTTTGTCATATTAATGGAATTAAAAGATAATTTAGAGATATATATATTATAATTAAATTATAATATATATGTATTATAGGTCACATAAGTTCATTATTTTCATTCTTTATACATTCCATGTATTGCATGAACGAGTCACATCACTTGAGGGGGCGGTAGTCCACACTTCCTCGTATGAAAGTATCTCATTTGCACAACATGAAAAGAATAAAGGTATGTTTTAAATATAAAATACAGAAGAACATAGAAAACATAAATACCATATATATAATTTATAAAATATAGTGACATCATAATGGCCACCATGAAAGGTGTTAATAGAATATTGAACAATCACCGTTTCGTGAGGCAGTAATTCACCATCCACAGAAACAGTATGTTCTTTAACCATTAGATGGAGGTGTGTGTAATTGTAGCTCGAATAATTCACATAAAAACATCCTATTATATTGAAGAGACTGTTTTTGTTACAAAAGAAAGGAATAAAAATAGTTTAGGGGTTTGTAGAAGCTAAATAAAATAAAATAACACAAGTGAAGACATTACCTTTAAATCGGGTAACTTCTCTTGGTTTGAACCAAAAGGGTTTCTTGAAGAGTATTATACCAAAGGTGAGGCTTCAATGATGAAGATAGGGATGTGGAGAGATGAAATGGTCTGGTTTTGGCTGAGCCAATGTCTTGAGAGGTGTGGGTAAGGTGGTAGAGGTGGGGGCCTTTTATAAGAGAATAGGAGGGTCACTCTTAGAAAGTTATAAAATATTACTTTATTATAAAATTATTTTCGGATTTTAAAGGTACAAAAAGGATATATTTCAAGTATAAGGTGATAAAGTTTCTAAATACACCCATACAATAGGTTTTTGACAAGTTTAAGACTTATATTTCACCTTATTTTCTCATTTTATTTAAATCGTTCATTTATGAGGTAATCACCGCATCATCACGGTGTCATAAATAAAATAATTTATTAAATGTCTAAAAATTATAAAACAAATATCATGATGTATGAAATATTTTTATCTTTCCAATGACTATTTATAGTCTAAGAGATAGTTTATGTAGACAAAATTAAAATTATTTTACTTAGGTGTTACATACTTTGGTTACATTTTCCTTTCTTTAAAAAAAATTGATAAAAGGTCACTATCACACTAAAGTGATTCCATGGGGTCCCAAGGTTGGAACAAGGCATCCCATGGTATGACATGACACCACCAATAGAATTATGACACATGTTGGGGTCATTTTATATTTTTATGATATTATTTTCTTACCCTTAATTACCCGATTACTAATTAAACACGATAATTAAAGATAATTATCGTCATTACTATTCATAATGTACAAATACAAAAGAGTCTCAATTAAATAATTTTGACCTTATGATTCCAAATATGGAATCAATTTCATCAAATTCAAAACACATAAATTGTAGTAATTAATTTAAAAGTAAATCTCATTGTCAAAACAAAAGACGGGTTTTTAAGAAGTAAAATTTATCAAAAGATTGACTTATTTTTACATCCAATTGAAAAGTGAAATTACTTCCAATGAACAAAATTGTATTAAGTGATAAAATAATAATTCAATTATACTTTAAAAACATTTAAAATGAAAATCAAAATATATAAATAAATTGGATGAAAAGACAGTTTTTGAATTAAAAACTGTATTTTTCACTATTCATTAAAAAAAGCATTATCAGAAAAATACCAAAAATTAACCCTAATATATATTTTATATTTTAAATTCAGAAATGATTTCCATTTTTCCAAATTCAAAACATAGAAGTTTCATTAATAAATCATATAGTTAATTCCTGCTGTCAAAACAAATAGCGGGTTTTTTGGAGGCAATATCTATGAAAAGTTTGGCACTTGTTTATGCCCATTTTCAAAGTGAAATTAATTTTAATGACCACCATTGAATTAAATTGTAAAAATATATTCTAATTTTACTTTAAAACCAATTAAAAAGGTAATCTAACCATATATTTAAATTAGATGAAAAAACAGTTTTGATGTAAAATGCAATATTTTTCACTATTCATTAAAAAGAATGAACATTGTCAGAAACATACCAAAATTTTAACCAAAGTAAATTTCAATATCCCAATCATAAAGAATAAGTTTATTTTGACAAATAGAGCTTATAAAATTGTAAAAAGTTATATTAAAAAAAATTCACCATTAAAAGGTGGTAAAACAATCTTTTAAAAATATTAGAGTATTTATTATTAAAATTGGATTCTATTTGGATTTTAAGCCTCTAAAATTTATTGGATAAATGTAAAAATATTTGAGAAATATATGTAATCATTTTGTAGTTATTTATGTTCATTCCCTCCATTACAACAGCTAGGCATTAACTATTATAATATTATTATATTATTTGTGTTCCATGTAAGATTTCAAAGATACTCGTTGTTGTGTATTGGGTACGCCATCGAGCATAGAATTCCCTTTAAAGTAGTATTAAAATTGTATTCAAAAATATTGATAAAAATTATAATGTAATGTTATTTATTTACCTGGGATGTTACACTTGACATCTTTGAGCCCAAGTCATTCCATAGCCTTTGTCTTTACGAAGATTTCTTAAACCTATGGAATCTTGTGGGAGGAAACGTCATCTTCTCCTTCATATGATATCTCCACCAAGCTTGCAGCCTTGGTTTAAGAGAGTTTGTATGTCTTTACATAACTCTTGAAGGATAATTTTTCTCTACCTTCTTCTTTAAAGAAGCAAACTGATTCATAAAATTCTATGAGAAGATCTGGATAGACAATATACTGAGCTGCTTTCTTAGAAATAGCTACACTTTCCCATCCATTGAGATTGATGTTCTTGGAAATAATTGAGTCATAATTATTGAATAAGTTCAGATGAACTAACCTCTCCCTATAAATTTACCACTCTAGAATCGGCTTGATAGTAGACATATCCTGAGAAGGAGCTTCTGTAGACATTCGGACTTGAGTGCTTCTGAAAAGTTCAGAACGGGATTTTGTTGAGGAGAAGAGCTTCAACACGCACAAGATTGATAACCGATGTGGGAAAACCCTTCGAGGGTCCTTTATATAGGCGATGGAAGTGGCCTTTTATCTTCCAAATCCAATCTAATGGTTGGGAAACCTTCTGATCTAATCTACTGGTTGATATGATAGCCGCAAGGAAGAAATTTGATTGAATCCGATCTTTTGAGGTTTTAAAAAAACATTTGGATTTAAGGAAACTTGAATCTGGGAAATTTTAAAATCAAAAGAAACTACCAGCAAGTAAAAGTGATTACGAAAACTTAAGAAGGAATCATACCTTTCGGATTGTCAGGAGAATTATTCGTATTGAGGAATATTCTTCTTGAAGAACTTTGGATTCCAAAAAAAATTGAATATGAAAAAAAAACTTCACTACGAAACTTTTCAAATCCAATAGTTTTTATTACGAAAATTGCAGGTCCAAAGATTTTCATTACGAAAATTTCTGTTCTAAAGATTTTCATTACAAAAGTTTCAGATCTGAAGATTTTCATTACGAAAACATCAAGTCTAAAGATTTTCATTACGAAAATTTCTGGTCCAAATATTTTCTTTATGAAAACTTCATGTCTGAATATTTTCATTAAGAAAACTTCAAAGACTGACTATGAAAAAATTTATAACGAAAATTGTGAAAAAACTAACTACGAAAATTTTCATTACGAAAATTTGAAAAAAAATCAACTGCGAAAATTTTCATTACAAACAATTTGAAAAACCAACTACTAAAATTTTCATTATGAAAAATTTGAAAAACCAACTATGAAAATTTTCATTATAAAATATTTGAAAAACCAACTATGAAACTTTTCATTAGAAAATGTTTTGAAGAAGTTTCAAAAACAAATGTACTCCCCCTATGAAAAGGAGTTTATTACTGTAAGGAGATTGATTAAACAAGACGTTAATTAAAGAGGATTACCTTATGATTATCATTCCTAACTTCTATTTAATGTATTAAAATCTATCAGAAGGTAATGATTTTGTGAAAATGTCAACAAGTTGATCTTGTGTTCCGATAAACTGAAGAATGATATCTCCTTTTTGTGTGTGATCCTTAAGAAAGTGATGCCTAATATATATGTGCTTTTCACAAGAGTGATGTGCTGGGTTTCTACAAAGGGAAATGGCACTTATATTATCAAACAAAATTTTTGTTTTGGTAAAACTCATAACATAGTCTGTGAGTGTGTGTTGCATCCACAACACTTGAGCATAGAAACTTCCAGCTGCTACATATTCAGCTTCAGCAGTGGAAAGTGCTACTGAGTATTGCATCTTGCATAACTAAGAAACTAATGAATCTTCTAGGAAATGATAGGTCATGGATGTACTCTTTCTATCTATTATACATCCACCAAAGTCAGTATCTGAGAAACTTTTCAAAACAAAATCATTTCCAGAAGACTAAAACAGTCCTAAATCAATGGTTCCCTTTAAGTAGTGAAAAATTCTTTTAACTGCCTTTAAGTAATATTCCTTAGGATTGGATTAGTATCTTGCACATAAGCATACTGAAAACATTAAGTATGGATGACTAGCTGTCAAGTAAAGTAAACTTCCCATAATACCTCTAAAAGTTGTTTGATCTACTAGTTTCCCAGCTTCATCAAGATCAAGTGTGTTTGAGGTACCGATGGGACTACTTATACTTTTAGTATTGTCATATCCATACTTTTTAAGAAGATATTTAATATACTTATGTTGGTATATATAGATTCCTTTTAGTTTTTGAGAAATTTGAAAACCATGGAAAAATGTTAACTCACCCATCATACTCATTTCAAACTCAGATTTCATTAGATCTGCAAAAAAATCGGTTAAAGATTGCTGAGTTGAACAAAATATAATGTCATCAACATAAATTTTAACAATCAAAACATGTTTCTTATCTTTCTTTATAAAAAGGTTTGGATCTGCAATTCCCTTAACATAGTTATTTTGAAGCAAAAAATCAGTATGTCTATCATACCAGGCTCAATGGGCTTGTTTAAGTCCATACGGAGCTTTGGTAAGTCTAAAAACATGATCTAGATGTTTTGTATCTTCAAAGCCAGGAGGTTTTTCAACAAAAACTTCCTCTTGAACATAACCATTAAGTAAAGTACATTTCACATCCATTTAAAAAACTTTGAAATTGAAAAATTCTATAAAGGCAAGTAAAATACTAATAGATTCAAGTCTAGCTACTGGAGCATAGGTTTTTTCATAGTCTATTCCTTCTTGTTGATTATTGCCTTTAGAAACTAATATAGCTTTATTTCTAACAATGATTCCATTTTCATCACACTTATTTCTGAAGACCCAATTTACTCCAACAACAGAGGTTTCCTTAGGTCTTTCAACCAAGGTTCAGACTTTATTCCTTTCGAATTCATTTAGTTCATCTTGCATGGATTTTATCCAATCATCATCACCTAAAGCTTCATCGGTGATTTTTTGTTCTAATTAGGAAAGTAATTCTAGATGTTCAACTTCATATTTTAAGGAACTTCTAGTCCTTATAGGTTGATTGACATCAATAATGATACTATCACTGGGATGATTCTTTAGAAACAACTGATTTGGGTTTTGTAAAACCTGTTCATCAATATAGGGTAGGAAATCCTCTGGGGTAAATGTATCTGAAGTATCTTCTTGGACATTTTCTTTATTAGAAAGATCTTATATCAAAGGTTGATAATCAATTTTTGTAAACACATATGAGGATATAGGTTGCGTTTTTTTAAAACAAAAGGATTAGTTTCATAAAATTTAATATGTACTGTCTCTTCAACAGTACAAGTGTTTTTGTTGAAAAATC
Organism: Viscum album; assembly: GCA_963277665.1. NCBI lineage: Eukaryota > Viridiplantae > Streptophyta > Magnoliopsida > Santalales > Viscaceae > Viscum > Viscum album. Next base: position 1,030,221,991 of record OY728126.1, read on the forward strand.
TACATGCCTTAGAAGTTGTGGAGTAGCCTAAGAAAATTCCTTCATCAGATTTTGGTGCGAATTTATGTAATTTATCTTTAGTATTCAAAATTAATACCTTGAATCCAAAAACCTTAAAGTAGAAAAGTCTAGGTTTTCTACCATTCCATAACTCATAAGGAGTTTTATTAAGAAATAGTCTAATCAAAACACAATTTATAGTATAACAAGTAGTACTTACAGCTTCAACCCAAAAATTTTTGGCTACAGAATACTCACTCAACATGGTTCTAGTTATCTCTTAAAGAATGATATTTCTTCTTTCAACAAAACCATTTTTTTGAGGTGTTCTAGGTGCTGAGAATTTGGGAGTAATACCTTTTTTTCTACAAAAAGATTCAAAATCAGAATTTTGAAATTCTCCTCCATGATCACTATGAATAGTTTTCAAGGGAAGGCTTTTCTCATTTTTCACTTGGGCTCTAAAACATTTGAAATAAGAAAAAGATTTATACTTTTTTCTGGAAAATAGACCCACGTAAATCTATTGTAATCATCAACCAAGACAAATACATAATATTTTCCCCCAATGCTTCCAGTTTGTGTAGGACCAAAGAGATTTATATGAACTAACTGTAATGCATCAGTAGTTGAGACTTCACCGACTGATTTAAAACTTGATTTATGTTTCTTTCCATATTCACAAGGGTCACAAACTTTTGAATAATCATATCTAAGCTCCAGTAGATCCTTAACTAGTCCTTTATTTGAAATTTTTCATAAGTTCCTATGGTTACAGTATCCTAACCTTCTATGCCACAACCAAGAATGATCTTCCTTTTCACTAAGGCAAGGTAGATCTTGGCTCTTAAGGTCTTCTATTTTTAGTGTGTAAACATTCTCTTGCCTATTGGCGGAAAGAATAAATTCTTCCTTGGAATTGAATACTAAGAACTTATCATTCCTAAAATTCACGAGGTAACCTTCATCACATAACTGACTTATGCTAATGAGGTTGTTCTTAAGACCTTTAACAAATAAAACATTTGAAATCAATGTTTTTTCAAGAAGAACGATGTTACCTATACCAATAATTTCTCTCTGAGAATTGTCTCCGAAAAATACTTTTCCTCCTTTCATCTTGATAATCTTTTCAAAATAGTTTTTGTTACCAGACATATGCCTATAACATCCACTATCCATGTACCACGTATTATTGTTGGTACCTTTTCTTTTTTTCCTGAAAACAAAAGAGTTAGACTTTCAGAATCCAAACTTTCTTGGATCCAGAATTGTTAGACAACAAAATTTTGGGTATCCACATTTTTTTAGAAAAATAAGTTGTATGAAACCAAAGAGATTGAACTTTATTCAAGGAGAAATTTTTTTCCAATGCCCACCACTTTGACATTTAGTGCAAAAAGGGGCTCTATAAGGAACAAAATAGTAGTTTTTGAAAACTGGTTTCTGGTGAGTATAACCTACTCCAGTAGTGTTTCTTTGAGGTTTAATTTGAGAATACGTCTTGTCAAAATTTTCATTCCCAGAGGTAAAGTTTGCAAGAAGATTCTTAAGAGAAAATATTTCAGATTTTAGTCTGATGACTAAATTCCGATCCTCGGGAATCATTTCCTTAGAGTTATATTTTTCCTCAAAAACTTTTATCTCTAAAATAGAATTATTAAGATCTTAATAAAGTTCTTCTTTAACAGAATTTTCTTTCTCAAGGTCTTTAGAATGATTTTCTAAAATCTCATCTTTATCTCTAAGATCTCTAGAAAGATCTGAAATCTCTTTTGTAAGAATTTCTTCCCTAGTATTTTCCTTGTCTAATTTCTTAGAAAGTTTACAATTTATTACTTTAAGTAACTTGGAAAATATAGAAACATATTCATATCAAGTTACTTCTTTGTTTTCTAAGGATTAAGTATCTTAAGTAGAAGTACTATTTTTGAAATAGTAATTCTTATCAAGAGATAAATTTTTTAAAGCCTCGGAAGAGCGTACCTTGTCCATAAGACTTGTATTAGGGAAATAAGTAGTAGCAATGAATTCCATATTCTTCTGTGATGATGAATCTTATTCAGAAGATTCACTTTCTGAAGAGTCTCTACAGCTAGCACTCCAAGTATCACTAGCTTTAATACTTTTCTTGTGCTTTGGATGATAGAATTTCTTCCTGTTCCTTTCTAAATTCCTTTCCTTTTTTCCTTCTTTTTCAACTAGGTACAATCAGGTCTCATATAACCTATTATTATACAATCATAACATGTAACTTCTATATCTTTCTCATCTCTGTAGTCTTTTTTTCTTATGCTTATTCTGATGGTTCTTTTGTACTAAAATCTTGTTCATTCTCCGAGAAAGATTAGCAAATTCATTCTCAGTGTTTTCTGTGTCACTAGATTCTAACTGAATAATGACATTCTTTGTCTTTGATCTAGTTACTCTTTCTAGGGTCTTGGATTTCATATGTTTAGAAGTGGTTGTAAAAACCACTCTTCCATTCCCATTCTTCTTCTTAACATTTTCAGAATCTCTCTTCATTCTGGTTTCACGCAGAAGAAGAGTTCCAAACAACTCATCTAAGGAAATCTAAGTGACTTTCCTGTTCTCATCAATTGCAGTCCTCTTAGACTCTCATTAATTTGGCATGATATCTATGATCTTGTCAACAAGAGAATCATCATCCAAACGTTTTTCTCCCATAGATTGTAAGCTATTCATGATAGTCATAAACCTTTGTTGTACTTTACTTATAGGTTCTCCATAATGAAAATTAAATCCATGGTATTTAGCTCTCAATATAGCTCTTCTGTTATCTATGAATTTAGATGTACCAAAATGTGTAACTTTAAGTTTCTTCCAGATACTATTTACAGCTTCACATGATGATATTTGACTATAGATGTTCCTAGTCATGGAACATAATAAAGTATTTCTGACTCTGAAGTTTGATTGATATTATTTTTTCTCCTGATTCGTAAAGGTTCTCAATTCCTTATCTAGAATTTTATAATCTCCAGTCAGCATTAGATAGTTATCAACTCCAATATTCATAACGAAAGTATTCATCCTATCTCTCTATTACTCATAATCATTTCCATCCAAAAAAGGAGGTATGGTAGGATTTAGATTATCAATATAACCAACATTTAAACCTTTCATTCATAAGAAAATATTTGCCACACAAACTTGTTAGTAGTAAGAGTTTGGAAACAAGAGAAAATATCCTAAGCAAGAAACTAAATATTGTATCTCTAAGAAAAAGTGAATCTGAAATATATGAGTCTGAAAAATAGATTCTGAAAAAGCATGAACCCAGAAAATCAATTCTAAGAATTCTCTTCTGAATTTAATCGTGAGATTATTTCAGATGTAACTAAATTCCCTGATACCAATTGTTATATTGGTACAGGGTTTGAGGTTTCCAAACTCTGATACCAATTGTTAGATTGGTACAAGGTTTGAGGCTTCCAACCTCTGATACAAATTGTTAGAATGGTATGTCTGAGTATGATATACTCTATAATGCCAAACGTAGGATCGAATATGTAATTATATTTTCAAATACAAGAGGGGGTGAATTGTATACTTTAAAAAATTCCATTGGAACTTTTGTGTAATCAACAAAATTCACAACACCTCTAAGATCTATTATCATGCTTGATTTTGGAAAAGTGATTCTAGAAGTGGAACTTAACTAAAGTTTACACCAACTAAGATTCTACCATAAAGCGTAAAGAATCTAACTAAATTAGTGTACAAATATAAGTAAGTATAAGAAAGTTATACTTTCCTCGAAAATGAAAATGCACAGCGGAAACAAAAGTAGTAACACTACAAGTAACAAGTAATAATTCTTTTAACCCAAAGAGGAGGGTATCCAACAACCCTAGATAAAAGGTCCCTTGATTTATACTTTCATAAAATTTTGTCTTACCCAAACCCAGGTAAGCCCTCAATCTGAAGATCGGTATCTGTCTTGCTATTCCCACAAGCCCTCGATTTGTAAGGAAAATGGCACCTCTAACTTCACAACGTGAGGTCTTTGATTTTTAAGGTAATCGATCCTTTGCTCTAAGAAAATATGCACGAAGAAAAGTTTGAACAAGCATTTCAAAACTTTCTACACGAATCCTGAGAGTTTATAAGAGCCTCTATCTCTAGAAATCACTTCTAAAAGTTCTGAGCTTCAAAATTCCAAAAGTATTTAAAAGTATTGAGCACATTCAAATGTGCTCTTATTTATAGTCACAACTCCAATGGTTGGCTCCCTCCTCAAATGGTCATATTCTTCCTTGAATTTTGGAGGGACCAGTACATGTGTCACTCAAACAACAGTTAGTTGATAACTAAAAGCACGACATCATTTTATAACAAAATGAGTGTAAGTAAAACTAGAATCTGATATTCGGAATGAGAGTTTGGAGTCTAACCAAAAATTGAATTCGGAGTCTATAATACAAGGATATTCAGATTCTGTTTTTTAGGAATTCGAAACCTGAATTATAAATAATTCAGGAGTCTGAATTTCAAGGAAATTCAGATTTTGGATTCATAAGAATTCAGAACCTGAACTCACAAAGTTCGGAGTTAGGGTTCATGAGAATTCAGAGTCAGAACTCATAGGAGTTCGGAGTCTGAATTCAGAGAACTAGATGTTAGAACTTATACAAGTTCGTAATGAGAATTTGTATTCAGAATTTGTAGTCGAACATTACATAAGTTTGTAATCAGAATTCGGAGTCGAACTTCATGAATGTTTGTATCCGGAATTCGGACATGAACTTCATAACGTTCGTATCCAGAATTCAGAGTTGAACTTAATGAGAGTTCGTAACCAGAATTCGAAGTTGAAATTCATGAGGGTTCGTAACCGGAATTTGGAGACTTAAATAGAATGCTTCATATCTAAGTATTATATGATTTCCAGGTTTTTTGGTCTCAATCCAAATTTTACACTTAGAAATATTTTGATATGATTAATGAAAACATGGTAAGGAATATTTCCTTGGGGAAGGAAATTTTCCTTATAGGGGTAAAATATAGGGTAAAATGAAATTTTCCTTAAAATAAGGTGTTCGTGATTTTCAAAACAAGAGGAATGGTAAAGTCATAAGGAAACCTTAATGACTCAACTATCTCCCCCTTACATGAAAAAATGGAGAAGTCATAAGGAAAACCTTATTAACTCAACATAATGTTATTTTTTAAGAAGATCACTATATTGGAATCATTATATGATTAAAGTAAATGGAAATATATATTTTTTCTAAGTTGGGAGTTTATTTTAGGAATAAAGGGTGAATTTTCTTTTGGAATCATATATGATTTTATTCAAGAATTATGGCGATGAAACATATTTATGGAAAAGATTAACATATTTTGTAGATTATATGATTAGGGAATATACATTTTTTTATTGTGAAATTAAGAGTGATTGAAATTATTTAGAGATAAATGTTAAGTTTATCATGGAATAATATGTGATCAAATATTTTGATTGTTGGTTAGGTATATTTTTAAGAGTTTTAAGGTTAGTTTTTTATGGAATGATTTTTCTTGATCTTTGGGTGTTATTTTTTAGGATTTAGAGTTTAATGTAGTATTTCTTCATATTAAAGTTTATTAATATTGGATATTATCTTAAATTTTTATAAGAATTTTTTGTTTTGATTAATTTATATAAATAGGATAAATAATTTTACATCCTTTTGATAATATTGTTATCCATTGAATGTTAATTTTAGTGCTTCAGACATGAAGAATTAATCTTTAATATTCATTTCATGGCGTAATAGATTATATAGAAGTGTAAATTTCTCAAATCCCAACAAAAGGATGAAATTGTACTTATGAAATAGAATTAAATCAAGTAATTTTGTTTTCTTTTTCTCTCTATATTGATAGTAAAATAATATCTAAACTCTTGAAAAATGATATTGGAATAAAAAAAACCTTCTTAACTTCATTTTTTATGAATTTATGGTCATATTTATCCCTTATTGATTTCTGGTATTGTGTTAATTAACTTTATCATGATCATGTTCTCTATCACTAAATATTATTCTTAGGGTGTTATTTTTCTTCTCTATGTCCATATTTTCACTTCCATCCAATGTTATCTATATGTGGGAACTTGATTATGTGCCACTCATGGGTGACTTGATATTTACATTCTCCTATTTTATAAATCCTATTATATTATCCCTTTTTAATATGTGGGTTTTCAAAAAAGGAATTTTTAAATATTAAAAAGTGTTTCCTTTCATGATTTTATATTTTATTCCACTCCTTGGAATCGATTCTAAATTTTTTTTCAAACCCATTATTCACCAAACATGAAATAAAATTCAGATAACAAGATTTATTTAAAGGAGTAGAATACAATAACACAATATTTTAAAATTAATTTTATTCAAATAATACTACATTTGATAGTGTGTGGTATACAAAACACTGAGCTTAAATGAATGGATATATATTATAGAAATATTATCATTTAAATATGACTATTATAACCTAGTTGTTGGTTTGAAGGGTATGAATAGGAATAACCATATTATTAAATATATCCATAAATGTTTTTCTTAATAAAATTAAAAATAAATCATATATTGATTATCAATTATTTAGAAATAAAAATAAAATCATTTGAAGGTAAAATATGCATTTATCATGAAACTTTTTTATATAAAAAATGTAGTGTTGTACTAATAGATTAAATTAATCACTAGAGCTAAATTATTTTATTGAAATAAGAATATAATATATCAAATTAAAATAATTAATATTCATTTAATTATTTTAATTATTAAAGGAATAACAATAAAGTCATTTTATGCTTCAAAAGTACATTTTCTTCAAAAAAATGGTTTTTATTACATTTTATATGAGGATATTATTTTTAATTTATTCTAATTTAAGAAATTATTTTTAAAAAATGATCATAATTTTTTTAAACATTTTATAATATCTTAAGATTAATTTTTTCATATATTTCAGAAAATATTGAATTTTTAATGAATGGTGAAAAATACTGATTTTTCAAAACTGTCTATTTTTTATTTAAATAAAGTAATTTAAATGTATTATTATATTTTTTGTTTGGTTTTAAAAAAACATAAGATCCATTTTATTAAATCTAATTTAAATAATTCAATATAAATAAAAAATATATTTTATTTGGGCATTAGTTAAGTTTTGTACTTAAAAACTCAACTTTCTAAAAAACTGTTTTTCATTGCATTTTCACACTTATATTAAAAATAATTTATATAAATTATACAAATAGAATGTTAAAAAATTAAATATATGTTTAGAGTTGTTAGGTACAAATTTTATAATTATTTGATTTTCTTTTTTGGTCATTATGAATAGTAACCATGGTAAAAAGTTGACACCCTGGTAAAGGGTAAATCTGGTTAATTAATGTAAAAACTAAATGATAAGGAAAAAAATATTCTCTTAATTTTTATTGGGTGATTTTATTTATATCCTTATCACCTTATATTTTAAATCTTATAGTTTGGGATCCACTTTCTCATTATTAATACTTTATAATATTTAAAATTTTAGAAACATTACATTTGTTCCACTCCTCTAACTTATAAAATGTAACCTCATATCCTCCCTTTCTAAATTTTTTTGATAACTATATTTTGGCCAATAATTTCCAAAAAAATACCTCCATATATTATATATTTTTCGGTATTATAAAAATATTAGTTCTACAAGGCCTAAGGTGTAATCCAAAGGGAGATATCCGGGGATAAGGTATAAACCTTAACAGAACTATTTAAAACTTATTTATTATTTTCGTCCTTCAAATAATATTTAACCACGATTAAATAATAACATAATTATCTTAAATATAATGAATTTTTTTTTATTAAAATGGTGTAACCATTCTTCATTTATTTTCCCATCCTATGGGAAATTAAAACATTGCTTTGGAGTGCATGTAGACTACCACTTCAATGAAGCGACGTGTTTCATTTCTCATCACCACCAAAAAAGTAAAGTTATTATGATGTATTTAATAATTATATATTATATTGATGAAATAATTATAATTATTGAAATATAATGTATTTATTTTCTTCTTACCCTTCCACTCTTTAAAAAAATGATAACGCCACTCGTGAGTACATATAGAAAACCACCTCTACGAAGTGATGTGATTATTTTTTCATATCCAAATTTCATATATGATTATAAAATTGAATGTAATTTAAAAAAATGATAATTATTTCACGATTAATATTTTGGATATTATGGTATAATGAACCCTATGACATTGGTCATCCTACAGAAGTTGTTTTGTGTATTATGAATCGAACAACCTCAAAATACCTGACTTGAAATTAATCATTTATTAACTAATAATACATGATAATAAATTAAATAAAATATATTATAATAATATTTAAAAAATATTAATAGAGTAAATAATTAATATAAGTTCATTATATAGGTTTCAAATAATGTATATGGAAATTCGGGAGACGATGTAAGGGATTTCTCATCTCAATTTTATTTCATTGAGACTTATGCCATTTTCACCACATGTTTATTTTTTATGGTGTATGAACCTCCTTATAATAGTATTTTATTATTAATTTACTAAAATTATATTAGTTTACAAATCCTTTTCATGTTATATTCTTCAACTTTATTTTGTTTTAAATGTTAGGAAATCCATAATGGAATTTTTTTAAATACTTCTTCAAAGTATTCCTTTCAAATATTTCTCCTCGATATTTATGATATTTTATAATTCTTCAATAATATTCATATTTATACTCAAATGTTTGTTAAATTTTATTTTGAACAATTTTTTTATTGATTTATAGTGTTTTGAAATGGATTTTTTTTAATGTTTACCATATGGTTCATTTTGATATTTTTTGAAAAAGTAAAAAAGAAAAGTTTTTTAACATATATAGCATGAGTGAAATTTCCCACCATCATGTAATTTATTTTTATAAATATTATTCTTAATATTTTCATTATTTTATAAAGTAAATTCAATTTATCATTGTTATGGTGATTTTTTTGTTTTAAATATTTTTCAAAAGAAGGGGATATTTCTCCCTTTTTTATGTGATGATGGAAAGTGATTTGCTTATGGATTCAAATGAGTTTTGAAGGGTTTTTTGATAAAAAGGTGTAATGTTTTAAGTTTTCTATTTATGATATGGTAATTTTGAATTATAGATGATGTAAAATGGGCCTAATATATCTCATGATGATGGGTGAGAAAAATATAGTTCTCTAATGCATTGGGTATTAATTAATCTTCAAATAAAAAAATGAGGAAGATACCTGGGTAGGTTACTCCTCTGTAATTAACTAGGATTTAGTTATTCTAATATGGTATAAACACAAGTGAAAATGGGTTCGGAATGTGATTCTATAAGATACCTATATTATTCTTGGAAAGACGAATTTTTTATGGAAATCATTTTATTTGATGAGGTAGAGAATGTTTATGAAATTTTAACGTTTTGTTTTTCAAAGAAATTTTTTCACATGTTCTCATATTCCTCAGTATGCCTTCATGATTTTCTTATTCTTTTTAATGGGATTCAAATTTTTTCATGGAGAAAATTATTATTTTTTATTTTGTATATTTTTTATTTATGCGATAAAATTTTTATTATGAAAAAGTATACATTTTCATGGATTTTCATGTTTTTTAATAGAATAATGGGATTTCCTAATTTTTATATCCATTACTAATCATTTTTATCATCCCATGTTTTAAATTTTTTTTCATAGGGCCTAAATATGAGTATGAACTATTATTAAGTCTATCTTTGAATAAAGGAAATTATCCTTGAATAAAGAAAGTGTGTCATGTATGAAATTTGATTGTGAACTTAATGATTCTATTTTTATGGGAACAATGGACATTGTGTATCAGTATTCTCAATGTATTTTAATGGTTTTCCAAATTCTCTAAGACTCTAATACTAAATGATTATGGGAATATAATAAAGTGAAAACCTTTTATAAATCATGTAATTGTGTGTTTGTTATGGTATGGGGTGTTATATATATGAACAAAATCAAGAATATAAATGGATATTTATCTTGTTACACTAAATGGGGATTTGTTCATTTTACCTGGAAAACAATCATGATATATATTGAGTGCTTTAAGTTCAAAAGAATCTAAATATCTCTCTTGGTATAGTTTTGTCAAAAAAAAATTGTTTACATGACCTAAATGGTAATTCCATAGTTGGGTGTGATATAATTAATACAAACTAGATTCATTAATGATTTCTATTACTTTGTTTGTGTAATCCAAAACATGAATACAATTATTTAGGTTTATTTTAATATAATATGTTATCATTATAAAAGTGGCAACAATTATTACCAAATTTAAAAATAAAACCATATGTATTAAGACTAGACCCAGAAATAATGTTTTTGGTAGTTGGTAGAACATAATAATAATTCTTCAAAGCAAGGTCTATCTAGTCAATAATGTGAGGTGGTAGTATACAATGGTTATTGTAGTGAGTTTGGAACCATTATCAAGTCATAGATCCGCCTCAGCTAATTTATCAATTCTAAATATACTTGGTTCCTATAATTTGATAAAAATATGATCATTTTAATCGGTATCTAATACCCAATTTATAAAAATAGATATATTTCACTTGATAAAAAATACACCTGAAGCCTCTTATTACTTCTTTGTGATGGTTTGGTTCTTCTTCTAGTGGTCCTTATTTAGATATTCAAAACAGATGGTTTCCTACTCCCCTACATTCCCCTTTATATTCCTTCTCCTGTTTGGGTATTTTGGAGAAACCATAGACTTAAAGTCATTATTGGAAATTTTCAACTTTCCCTTCCTCTTGTTCACTTTATATATAGAAGGATTTTTGAACTTTATTCCATTATCAATCTAGATAAGTAGATTTAGGAGTTTTGGGAGAGTCTTCTCAATTTTTTTCATATTAAAATTTATTAAAAAAATTAGGGAATCTATGAGGTGGTGAAGCAATAATAAGATTCATATGTAATTTATTGAGTATTTTAAACCCTAGAAGGTCTAGGATATTAATTTATCCAATCATTTTTTCAATGTGAGGCCCAAATACTTCACCCACTCCATGTTTTCTCATGAATAGTTCCTTGGAGATCAAAAATCATTCATGTATATCTTTCTCCTAATAAAGATCATGGAGGAGCTTGAGAAAGCTATAAGAATCTTTTCTCTCATGAGACTTCATGATTTTATCAGATATAGATGAAGGCATAAAACACTACACATTTAGATCATTATCCAAGTGTTTTTCATAGACAATGAACTCCTCCTCACTTGCCACTATAGCATGCATATAAGATACTAGGGACTCAAGAACGTAGATCTTTTGTTCACAAAGTAATACAATACACAATATCATGTACCATTACAAGAAGTAACATCCAATAAGTAGATTATATTTCTATAGTATTGATCAGATGGATAATGTGGTCAATTAATTTCCCATTTAACTACAAAAAAATGTAAAATTAGTACTTTATATTGATTACCAAAATATGTGAAATGAAATAATATAATTTTAATACTAGTCTACCACTATTTTATCAAGCCCCAATATCCTCACCACTAGGCTCGAAATATCCTATTACATGGGAATTATAGGTTTAAGGATCCATATTTCCCATCTCATGACCCATAATTTGGCATGATAATTTATTTGAAGGTATTTAGGTAAGAGTGCTTTCCAACTTCTAGAATGAAACTCCTTGTTCTGTTGAGTGGACTCACCAATCTTAAAATTAGGATATGGATTTCCTTCACACTTTACTTTCTGTTATACAAATTCTTTCTTTAGTATTCAAACATTGATAATAAATTGTTAAATCGAATCAAACCTTTAGTTATATTTTCTTGGTAATTGAAAAGAACCTCGAATTTTTACAAATAATTACTTTTAACTATGGTTCCATTCATAAATTATATAATAGGGAGATTTTATGACTTTATATTTATTTAAGGTATTTCAATTATTATTCATAAGCATGCCTTGTTAATATTATTTTTATTTTACATAATTAATTAACTTTGAATTTAGTGAAATTTAATTACGCATTATCTAATTTATTTTAGTTACATATTTCATGATTTTTAATTTATTTATTTATGTGATTACAATAAATAATCCCCAAAATTAACCACAAAATAGATAAAAATAAAATAAATAAATTGAATTGATCATGATCTTTATAATGGTTGATTTACTGAGAAGATAATAAATCAACCAATAACCCTAGGGGAATAACTCATTTGAGTCAGGCCAGGCTCAAGCTGTAGGATTCCACAAATAACTTATGTATCTTCTTGGTTGGTTTCACCTTATCTTGGGTTCTAAACTACTTCCTCTCCTTGGAGATCCATCTATTACATATTCTTATACTCACATGCATGTAAGGTGAACCAATGGAATGGTTAAGGGGTTTACATAAAATAAATCAGGGGCATGCATTCCCTACATAATGAAGGTAGGAGGGATGACTTGCAGGACATCATATTTAATTTTATAAAACATTATTACATAATAAAACCCATGAAATAAGATTAAATTAAAAAAACCTAGCACATGAATTGGCCAGTCAATTATCACGATCAGTCACCCACATTACAATAAATACATATTTAATCCTCTTCAATTCCTTTTTTATTTTTCGAAAATCCATTTTTGGTTAAGTGAGAACCTTACAGAAACATTCAGGACATCATATTGAGTCACAAAACCCCCCAAAAAAACATATTCTAAATTTTAAATTTTAAACATAAAACTTCAAACATAATTTATCTTGAAATTCATCCAATAAGTCTTGGATATTCTCATCTAATATAATTTTAAATAAATTAAATTAAATAATTTTATTTAAAATTAAATTAGTACATAGTGTGTACATGGAGGCAGCACAACATCTACCTGTATAAACTACCTGACATGTTTTGTGGTAACGTACTATGAACTATTGATGCATGTAATGTATATGAAATTTCATATAATTAAACGGCGTGCACTATCAATTAATGACACATAAACACATTTAAATTTATGAGATGTGTAATTCATTTAATTCATGCAGAGTAAATGGCATGTTACAACCATACATAATCTATAGTTATGAATTTTACACATAAATTAATTTAGAGTTTAATATTATTTAAAACATATCACACTGAGTGTACTATAAATTAATGACACGTAGAAATATGTTTGTTAGGGTTAATGATACGGTTATTTTTTCCTTCCCTGTAAATAATTTCTAGATACATGGTGTGGAAAATCGAGGCACATGCCTTTATTCCTCTTGTCATCTATCTATGATACACATATGGGGTATAGGCATTTATTTCACCATAGAAATTTACATGGTACAATTCATGTATGCTAATTACACACCATGTAAACTCTATGTTTCATGGATATCAGTCACTATGCATTATTTAATAAATACACAATGCATATTTGACCACACAATTTATATAAATTTCAACACAAAAGTGCATAGAATACATGGTGTGTATGATATCTACATGTTTTCTAATCCATCAAGTAGTGTTCTATTCGTTCATGGTCGACACATGATATGTAATGATTCTTTGTATTATTTTCTCTAAAAAATTATTCTGAATTAATTTGAGGCTCATCCTGGAGAAAAAAATTTCGATACACAGCGTGTACCTAAGGACTACATGTCACATTGTTCTATATTAACCATCCAAAATTCTTAACACCTCTAGATGGGTTCTTAAGATGTTATTAATCTATTATTAACCATTTCATGTTCATGTGAAGGTTAATAAAGAATACATCTTTCCTTTTGGTTTAAAAATGAATAATAAGAAAAGAAAGACTGATAACAATGAGTATAATGATCAATAAATTAAATAATTATATATTTGAATGTGACTGTTCTGATATCACTTAAGGGTTTTAGGTGAAGTGGAAGTTGTTCAAGTCTATTCCTAAATATGTTTTCTCATCGAATCTAATGAATAAATCATAATAACGTGATGAAGAATGGCATGTATCGTGATTATAAATTAAAAACTATAATGAAAGAATCCCAAAACCAAAAAGATGATATTTTATGTTAAATTTATATTTTATTTAAAATAATAAATTGCCTCAGCCTTGAGTACTTTCTTTGAAGTAGATATTGATCATAAAAACATCATTCAGTTTGTATTGTCATTCATCTATGATGATACAAGGATAGAATCCCTATAGTGGTTATTCATATGTGATTATTTATCTTAAATCATTTTTGACGGTACTCTAAGTTCTAGCACAACAGTACTGATCATCATTCATAGTTCATCTATATTGTAATATAATCCTTCAGGTTTGATGGACTGATTATTTTTCTCTCATTCTTGAGTGGATAGAAGGAGGTAGAAGAATCTATAGAACTTCCACCAGAGATGTTCTCCACAAAGATAATTCTCTAGGGAGGAGAAACTTTGGTCACACTAAAATGGTTCTCCCAATATTCTAGGGTTATAATAGATTTGACATAACCAGTTATAAATGGAGCTAAATTTAGATAATTAGTAATTTTACCAAGGCCCTTAACTAATTTTTAAATCTTTGGTGAACCAAACACCTAATAATAAAATTAAATAATTATTATTTCTTTGATGTGTTCATTCCTAACATATAACATAAATGTAAATAAATAATTTAATATTTAATTAAATGATATTTAGTATATTATTTCCTAGTAACCTAACTCGTATTTTCCACCTTTCTTGGTATTTACTAAACTTTGAATAAAAAATAAATTATTCATTCTGTAAATATATGTAAATGTATATATATATATATATTCATGGACTAGTGAATTAATATTTATTTAAAAATTTAACTCACATATGAATAGTGACTGAATAAATTTGATTAGTATTAGCATTGTTAAATACCAATAGTATTTAGTTGAGATTAAAGGAAACACTAAGTGTGTGACACTCTTGGTATCTTACTTGGTAGAAATAGTTGAATCACACTAAATTCCAACATTAGTTTCTAGAAACATATAAAGGAACCCATAGAGAAATAATTTAATTTCACAATGATGATAATAATATATGAACACTTACTATATAATACAATTTCTTTGTCTTGGTATCTCATCAATAAGGTTAAATGCTCATGCCATAAATATATATACTTGATATATCTTTCTTTCACTATCTGAGATAAACATTCCAATACACCATGGCCACAAAATTTATTTTGATGGTTTCATTCCAATCGAAGGGTCGAGATATAAACATCCATAAATATGGAATGAAAAAACCCTTCCTAAACTTATTCATTAATAACATATCATCTATGATTCCCCCAACATATCATACTTCACTGCTAATATATAACATCATGGTTTTCATCAATACCTTAAAGTACATGATTTGTGATATGTATTAATAAAAATATTAAATTCTAAGGATAAGTACACATTTTTTGCAGATAAAAATATGCAATAACATGTGACATGTGGAATTATTAAAAGTAGTATTTTCCTCATAATCTCTCATATTGGAGATTACTAAGTGTGAAATTCATGAGGTGAAGTATCATATTATTATGAGTAATCACACCTAAAATTATACAACATCGTTGTGCCAACATATATCATCACATGATCATTGGCCACATAGTTTAAGAATATCAATATAGAATTTCATGGTTCTCAACAGAGTAAGAAAATACTATGACAATTTCACTATGATAGATACTCTTGGACATTATCACATTAAAGTTATGAAAAAGGAAAATTAAATTTGTGATAAGATATTTATTGATATTCAAGTATAATAATATATAAATAATAAAATGTATAAAGCAGTTGCTTATAAAAAACTAACTCCAATATGAACGTGATAGTTTATATTCATTTGGTACATGTATGCACATATTTAATGGTTATTATTAGAGGCATTTTTGGTACTAACATAATAATTTTCATTCCCACACCTATCACATGCACCCTATTAGAAATGTTGACATTATGGCTAGAATATAGGTCAGGTTCAGGGCCTTCATGATAAGTGGGTGGGATAAAGGGGATTTTTAGGTATGTGGTAACATGTTTGATGAAAATTAGAGGACAGTTATTGGGTCTTCTTATTGATATATTTTTAGTTTTAACCTTTATTGTATATAATTATCCTAATAAGTGATCTCTATTAGTATGTATGGATTTAGGAATTCCATGGGTAATATTCTATTATAACATTTCTTGGTTATTTATCATGGAATTTCATTCATTTAAATTACATGTTGTACTCTAATTTTATATTTGTGATTGAAATTTATGTTATTTATCCATTATTTTATATGATAATTCACATGGTATAGTCTCCCTACATGATATCATTTGACCCACATCACTAGTTTATGGCCTCTATCATATGACAAGTCATTCATGAGCTCATGTGGTTCTCTGGACTGGGTTTTGTGAACAGGTATCAATATATTGATGTTATAAACATCACCATAAAAAACATAATCTCTAAGAACACCACCATGTTGATAGTCATCACTCTGAAAATCATTTCCATGATCACTATAATTGATAAAATCATCTCCATTATTTAAATCATAAAAATATAAAAACTTAATCACTATAAAATAATCAACAATCATTACACTCTCTAGTGTAAGTGATGAACACATATCCCTAATGGATTTTATAAACTGCTTGTTTATCTTCTGAATTCTTTGACAATCATACACTACCATTTTTTTTCTTATATTACTTTTGTTTTGGCCTCACGCAAATATTGTTTGGTGGTAGTACTAATGTTTGAATTTCATAATGAATAAAAATATTTAGAGAGCACAATAGTGCTTTTGAAATGATAGTGAACCCTCCTATGGTCCTCTACACCCAACAATTGATGCAAATGGCCATTCAGTAAAAAGTTGTCTGCATCATTCTCATCGAGATATTCAAGAGAATTTTTTTGATAATATGAATGAGATATTATTTTAATAAAAATATATTGGTAAATTAAAGGATTTAAAAAATCTTATAATCTTCTATTGTGACTTCAAATTAATTATAGATCTATTATTATTTTTACCTTGAGAAAAATATTTTTTCTCAAGGTAAATAACCATTAATATTTAGTACCACCTTCTCAAAAAAATTAAAAATAATATATTTATATTAAAAATAATAGAATTCAAAACCATTATGTTGGACTCCTCATGTATTAATCATGTTTTAATGATCACAAATCTCAATAATAATTACAAATCTTAGTCATGATCACAAATATCACAAATCTTATTAATCATGTGTATTTATGTTTCAAGTTATCTCATACTTGATAATGGTCAATCTCAATTCATTTTATGCATATTACTGTCTAAGTCTGAATATATTTATTTTCCTAAGTATAAGACACCGTGAAGCTAGGCACCATGAGCAAGACACTATGAACCCTGACACCGTGAAGCCTAAGTCTCAGACACCTTGACCACGAGATACCATGACACAGTAAGCCTGACACCATGAAGCAAGACACTAAGATCATACACCATAAGCCCGACATTCTGTTTGCCTAAGTGCCAGACAGAGTTAGCAAGACACAATCATCAAGGCACCGTGAATCCAGAAATTATGAGCAAGGCACCGGAAGATAGAAACCGTAAGCGAGACACCGTGAAGGAGATACTGTGAAGGAGATACCATGAAGGATACACCATGAAGGATGCAACATGACAAGGAGATACTGTGAAGAAGACAATGTTTTCATAACATACTGTGACACCGTTTCTTAACCCATTTTGTTATCTTTCAACTTAACTTTTTAATGGTCATATTTGACGTCTTTAATGCACTGAAATAATTAATGTTTTTTTGTAGACATAGTAAGAGGTAAGAGGTACGACATATATGGAACCTGTCATCTAAAGCTCATGCATGGTGAAGATAAAGAGAAGAGTTCCGAAGAGCAAGATATATGACACACAACATGACATTCGACAACTCAAGAAATGCTAGAGCACTATACTGAACAAAACACCAATCATGAGCACAACAAAGAAGAAGAGATTGAAATATCTTCAAAGAAGAAATTGTCTCATGCATGCAATCCAACTCTACTGAAGAACACACGAAGTACACTGGAATTCAGAGAACATCTTCACTCGTGAAAAACACAAGCTGAACCAAGACACTCTGTTTTTCAATAGAAAAACAATAGGACTTAGAAGCATTTCTGTGATATCCAACGAGTTCGGAGCTACACTACAAATCACTAGATAATTCTAAACTCAAATCTACTCTCTCTTAGTGATTATTTTGTTTACTTTTGAGTAGTGTGTGTACGCTGTATATTTTACACACACACTGACTCTTGTGCTGAACTGAAGGATTTTAAAATCCTTACACCAAACTATTTACTCTTGTTTACCCATGACAACTGTGGAAGAGGTCCTTGTGTGGCCTGGCTAGTATTTTTTTACCCACGAAAACTGTGGAAGAGTTCCCTGTGTGGCCAGGATAGTCTATGTAATGTTGTTACCCCGATACAGGGTGTGCATCAGAGTTTATTTATATCAATTGCTTGGTGGCAGGTGATCACCAAGTTAAGTGGATTAGGTCTCAGCTTGAGACCGAACCACTTGTTTTATATCCGCTCTGCCATTTAAATTTAGTCTGCTCTGTTTCACTACCTTACTACACAATCCCGAAAAACACTAAATTCACTTTGATAGTTAGTATTGGAAATAATTTATATCTAATTTTTCCCAGTAGGATAACTTTAAATGTAATTTTAATAATACCTATTAAGATTACTAAGAATTAATCAATCTTCTAAGAAGTTGTTTAAACAATCAAACTCTTATAACAGTATAACCTTGATTAACTGGGTTGTATCTATTTTTGGGGAAATATTTATTTAGAAAACTAATATCTTTTAAACATAAATTTTTATAGTTACACAATTCACCCCTCCCCTCTTGAGTTAACTACTCCGACCAACATTTGGTATCAGAGGGATGCTTTATTAGGACATTGTGTAATCTTATACAACTGTGATTATAGTTGTACTTTAAAGATCTGTAAATTTCTGTCAATTATAAATTTATAGCTCTTTTAAAGTAATTTGTTAGTATCTAAAATAGATTGGAAGGTTTTGCAACTAACAAACCACCATTATTTAATGGAACAAACTATGCTCAATGGAAAATTAAAATGAAAATTCATCTAGAGAGTATGATCTTTGAAATATGGTCATCAATTATAGATGAATACAAACTTCCTGTGACTCATAGAATTACATGGGATGAAGCTACCAAACTTGCTTATAATAAAAATTTCAATGCTATGAATGCTTTACACTATTCCTTAAGAGTTGAAGAATTTAATAGGATTTCTGCTTGAAAAACTGCCCATGAAATTTGGGATACCTTGCATGTCTCACATGAAGGCACATCTAGTGTAAAGGAAATAAGACTTAATACTTATACTATAAAATATGATAATTTTAAGATGAAACCTAATGAGACTATTTCTGATATGTATCTTAGGTTCAATGAGATTTTCAACACAATTATTTCTATAGGAAGACAAGTCACTTCCAAAGAACAGATCATGAGAATCTTTAGATGTCCACCTGACAGATGGAGGGGAACCTCTATCTCAATTAGAGAGTCATGAGACATCAACAGGATACCTATAAAGGAACTCATTGGGAAACTGATGATGTATGAGGAAGCTCTGAAAGTCAACAAAGAATAGGAGGATGAACCAAAGAGGAAATCTGTAGCATTCAAGACCACCTTCTCAAAGAACAACGACAAAGGGAAACTGGAAGCTTCTATAGACAGTTCCACTACTGAACAATCATCACCTGATAGTTCTGAGGAGATGGCTCAACTTTCTAGAAGATTCAAATGATTTTACAAGAAGAAAAACTTTTTCAAAAATCCTAACTTCAAGGGAAAGTATGATCAAAAAGGAAACTGTAAAAAGGACTCGAAAAGAAGTGAAAAAACTGATGAGATTGTATTCTATGAATTTGAGTGCAAAGGACATATAAAGGATGACTGTCCAAAGCTCAAATATAAGAAGAAGTATGAGGACAGGTATAAGAAGTACAAAAAGGAAATGAAGGCAACCTAGAATGCCTGTGAGGATAGTTCAAGTGACTCAGACACATCACATGATGAACAGGCTTACAAAGCCAATATGTGTTTTATGAAAAACACATTTGAGGTAACACTAAACTCTTCTATGAATAATTCATACTATTCTGAAGAGGAAAGTGACTCTGAAAATATGACTAATGAAGAAATGTTTGAATATTGCAACATGCTTGATGATATATGCAATGAATTAAAAGATATATATAAATCATTGAAGAAACAGCATGCTCTCGCTGTAACTATTAAGTCTGAACTTATAACTGAAGAGGAGAAAAATGATAAACTTCTCAAAGAAAACAATGAAATAAAAATGTATAATGATTAATTAAAAAGTTAGTTAGAAAAGTTTACTAATGGAAGAAATACCCTTACCCAAATTCTAGGAAAACAAATTGCTCCTAAATACAATACTGGCATTGGTTATCAACCTGGTCAAAGAAAACTTGTTAGAATGAATTTTATTTCAAAGTCTAGTACATATGATTTTGTTCCCAACTCTGGACATAGCTCAACTAGCTTGAGTCATGATACACATTATACTGTTTCAAGTTTTTATGGAACAAATAGATTTTGTTTTTCAAATAATTTACATAATTCCTATAGGAAACCTATGAAACCAATATGGGTTCCTAAAGCACTTATTAATAATTTTACTGGACCCAAACACATATGGGTACCAAAATATATCTTTACTTGATCATGTTGTAGGAAATCTTCTTAAAGAGTTCCTGTACAAATATGTGGTACTTGGACAGTGGGTGTTCAAGGCACATGACAGGAGACTACTCATGCTTCAAGAATCTGATAAAAGTAGATGGAGGACATGTCACATTTGGTAAAAATGAAAAGGATAAGATCATTGGATTAGGCCAAATTGGTAACTCTGATTCAATATTAATTTCTAAAGTACTGTTTGTTAATGTCTTAAAATATAATTTTCTTAGTATCTCACAATTGTGTGATGATGGATATCATGTTAAATTTGATAATGATGCATGTAATGTCTTTAATTCTAAAGATGAATTAGCATTTTCTGCATCAAGGAATGAGAATGTTTATTCTATTAATTTAGATTCCTTAACTTCTCAAAATGTTTCATGCTTAAGTGTATTTCATAAAGAATCTTGGCTCTGGCATAAGAGACTAGGACACTGCAATATTCACTCTCTTAGAAAGCTAACTATAAAAGTCCTAGTTAAAGACTTACCCAAAAATGAGTTTCCAAATGACAAAGTGTGTAATCCTTGTCAAAAGGGAAAATAACACAAAATCTCTTTCAAACCAAAGAAATAAGTCTCTACTTCTCAACATCTCGAGTTGGTTCACATTGATTTGTTTGGACCATCTAGAGTTTCTAGTTAAAATGGGAAGCACTATGTTTATGTTCCAGTAGATGATTTTTCTAGATATACCTGGACCTTTTTCATGGCTCACAAAATTAAAGCCTGCTCTTATTTTAATAAGTATGCCAAGTCTGTAGAAAATATTAGTGGACTTAAAATTAAATATCTAAGAATTGATCATGGTCGAGAGTTTGATAATCAAGAGTTTGAATCCCTTTGATCAAAAAATGGTTATAATCACAATTTCTCTACCCCTATAATACCTCAGTAAAATGGTGTTGTAGAAAGAAGAAATAGAACCTTGTAATAAATTTCTAGAAAAATGCTTAGTGAATATGACCTACCTATTTACTTTTGGGTTGAAGCTATTAATACATAATGCTACATAATAAATAGAGTATTGATTAGACCAATTATCAAGAAGACCCCATATTAACTCTAGAACAATATAAATCTTATGGTTAATTACTTTATAGTTTTTGGCTGCAAAGTTTTTATTCTCAATACTAAGGATAATCTTGAAAATTTTGCATCCAAAAGTGATGAAGGAATTTTCCTAGGTTACTCAATTTCAAGAAAAGCTTATATAGTATTCAATAAGAGAACTAAATGTGTGTAAGATTATTTCCATATCAAGTTTGATGAAACAGATCCACATGAGCCTAGAACCACCATATAAAATTTGGAGGATAATGTATCAAATATGAACATCAACTCAAAATCCTCAATTTCCTCTATGAAAGAACCTGTGAAAACTTCCAATTCTGGAAATTCTGTGCAATCAAGTCATAATGAACCCGAATCTATTGATGAACGTGAATTCACTACTCCCTCTTTTTCTAGAAAGGTTGAAACTCTTAAAAACCATCCCTTAGATGTTGTTGTAGGAGACTTAGAGAAAGGAAAACAAACTAGAGCTTCTCTTAGAAATCAGGTTGAACATCAAGCCTTCGTGTCACAACATGAACCTAAAAACATTGTTTATGCTATCAATAATGAGTTTTGGGTAATTTCTATGCAAGAATAACTCAATCATTTTTAAAGAAATAAAGTTTGGAAACTTGTTGAAAGACCCAAGGACACTTTTTTCATAGGCACTACATGGGTGTTTAGAAATAAGGTAGATGAAGCTGGAAATATAGTTAAGAATAAGGATAGATTAGTTGCACAAGGCTATAGTTAAGATGAAGGAATTGACTATGAGGAGACTTTTTCTCCAGTAGCCAGACTTGAAGCCATTAGAATCCTACTTTCTTATGCTGTACATCTAAATTTCAAACTATATCAAATGGATGTTAAAAGGGAATTCTTAAATAGCTATATAGCTGAGGACGTTTTTGTTGAACAACCCCCTAGATTTACAAACCCTCATTTTCCCAATCATATTTTCAAACTGTCAAAATCTTTATATGGTTTAAAGAAAGCTCCAAGAGCTTGGTATGACAGATTAAGTACTTTTATAATTTCCAAAGGTTTTCCAAAAGGAATAGCTAATCCTACCCTCTTTATAAAAATAATTTCTAATGATGTTTTAGTTTTTCAAATCTATGTAGATGATATTATTTTTGGATCTTCAAAAAATTCATTATGTATTGATTTTTCTAAAATAATGCAAAATGAATTTGAAATGAGCTTAATGGGTGAACTAAAATTCTCTCTTGGATTTCAAATCTTTCAAAATAATGATGGAATTATTTTTACTCAAAGTAAGTACACTAGAGTTCTTCTAAAATGTTTTGGACTGGATATCACAAAAAGTAGTGACACACCCATGAGTACCACCTATAAATTAGATCTTGATGAAGATAGAAAATCTTTTGATCAGACCACTTATAGAGGAATGATTGGAAGTTTACTCTACTAAACTGCTAGTCGTCCTGACATTATGTTTAGTGTGTGTATGTGTGCTTGTTTTCAAGAAAATCCTAAAGAATATCATTTAAATGTTGTAAAGAGAATATTCAAATACCTCAAGCCTACACCCAATTTTGGACTGTTCTATCCTAAAGGACTATAATTTGAACTAGTCAGTTATTCTGATGTACAATTCGGTGGCTCTAAGTTAGATAGAAAAATCACCTCTGGAACATGTCACCTTTTAGAAAAGTCACTAGTATCATGGTGTAGTAAGAAACAAAACTTTGTTGCATTATATACTACAGAAGCTGAAAACATAGCTGCTGGCAGTTGTTGTGCACAAATTTTGTGGATGAAACACACTTTACTAGACTATGGATATCAATTCAGACATGTACCAATAAATTGTGACAACACAAGTGCTATTAACATTTCAAAAAAACATGTTTCACATTCTAGGACAAAACATATTGATGTAAGACATCACTTTTTGAGGGATCATTATAAAAAAAATGATATCACCTTGGAATTCATTGACACTGAATATCAACTTTCTGATATATTCACTAAACCATTAAATTCTAAGAGAATAGATTGCATCATACATGATCTTGGCATGATCAATCATAAATAGATATCTTACTGGTCTTATTGTTTAATACTTTACTACTTTTTTACTTAATTATTTCATGTTCACGGTTTCTTGGTTACTGTCTCATGTTTATGGTCTCACAGTTAGCACTTTGTATTCACGATCTATTACTGACTATCTCACCATGACTGAACAGTTTGCTTAGTGTCTCACCGTGACAGAACAGACCATTCACTGTCTCACCATGATGACCATTCACCATGGCACCGTAATGACTATTCACGGTCTCACTGTGAAAATTATTTATGTTTTCTTTTAATACGTATCATGGTAATTTTTATTTCACCACTTTTTACTTTCCCGCATTTTTACTTTTGTGACGCTTGACATTCCCAAATGATAAAACAAAAGGGTTTCACTTGATTCATCACCTGAACTCTCTCCTACTCACTATGTTCGAACCCTTTCAACCTTGCAACCCTTTCTCTCTCTCTCTCTCTCAAACCTTCATTGGATTCCATGGATGAAGCGTCCATCTTCATCTACTCCTGATAATCATAGTTCGAATAAGAAGAAGAAGAGAGCACCGAATTTGTCGCCTGAAGGACCCATGAATCCAAACCTGGTAAACCATAGTGTTGTACCTGAAAAAGAAAATTTTCCCTAAGTGGCTATTGTCTAGAAAGTATCTGGTTTCAAAAGTTTTAAGAGAACAAGGCTGGCTCGAATGGTTCTCAAGGAAGGATAGACCCATTTATCCGAGGTTGGTAGCTCAGTTCTGTCAATATGTACAATTTTCTTTTGATGCTGGTGAAAGTTTTGTTGTAAGGAGTTGGGTCAATGGACAAATATGCACCTTCTCGTCGAGGATATGGGCTGCATGCCTAAGGATACCTCAAAAAGGGATCTGTGATGATTATCAGTGAGATCCCCCACCTACAACTGATTTCTTCGACCTTGAAAATGCACTAAAAACCCTAACTAGAAATGGAACCAAGAGAAGGGCCGTAGCTGCTGAACATGATGGGGAGACAAGGCTGTTGTTCAAATATGTTCAAAATATGATTAGCTCGCGGAAAGGAAACTTTTTTGTCTTAAATTATTAGGATGTATTTATGATTCATCTCATGAAGAATGGACACAAGATAAATCTATGCAAATATATCATTCACTATAAGTGTGAATTGATTAAGGTCACATCCAAATCCATATCTCTATTTTACTCTAGGCTGATTTCAGCAATGCTTGTTGCCAAAGGAGTAGTTGGAACCAATGAATAAGTACTTATGGACTATGAGTATTTTTTATCTGAACCTACCATTAGAAGGATGAAAATAAACTAGAACCCCTAGAAGAAGGAATGGGTTGAAGATAATGATAATCTTTATGAGAAGTATAATCCTGTGGATTATCCAAGAAGGCCAAAGGACATTACTGATCCTAGTTTGGAACCAGATGAAGTTGCAGAGTATGTAGAAGATGAAGAAGAAGAGGAAGAGGTAGTTGAAGTACCACATAGAGAAGAGGCTGAAGTACCTCAAAGGGAAGAAGTTGTTGTTGAGGAAGAAAGGAAAATTATTCCTCCTGTTGTTCCTGACAAAGAACCTTCTGCCCCTAGAGATAATGTAAATATGGAAACCCAACATGAGGCTGTAAGAGAATTAATTGCCCCAGGATCTGAGCAGAAATACCTGGAAGAGGCTGTAGTAGGATAACTACCTACTGTGAAAGAAGAAGCTCTAAAAGAACTCCATGTTATAGAAGAAACAAATCTGGAACAACTCCCTGAAGAGAAATATATTCCCGAGATAATATCCTCTGCTGAAGAGAGGATGGAGATAGCTTTTCTGTTGGCTAGGCAAGAGATGCTTGAGGAAATTAGAGGTGAACTAGTGGATTTAAATCAAGTACCTGAGCCTCAAGGTCCTAAAAAGGAAGCACTTATTGAGGGGGAGGAACCTAAAAATCTTGAGACTGGTGAAGCTGAGTCTGATGAAGCATCTCAACCTACTAAGTCATATTCTGTGTACAATTTGTATATATTCCCTAGATTTTATGATGTGAGTGAATCTTAGTAGGTTACTACCACTGTGATTGATCTTTCTTCCTTGTTTCAACTGAAATATGCCACATACTTTGCACCTGAACCTGAACCTCAACCTGAACCAGCACCTGAGCTTGCACCTGTACCACATCCTGCACCTACACCTTTACTTGATCAGCAGTCTTCTGTAAGCAAGGATGATCTGAAAGTCTTTGGAGACACTATATTAGCTGGAGTTGAGAAACTCTTGTCCCCTCAACCTCGTCTTGTGACCCAATTGAGTCAGGAAGATGCCTCACTACTTTTAGAAAATATTATCTGGCACATTCAACCCAATATGATTCATGAAATTCAAGAAGTAAGGGTTGAAAACAAGTTGCTCAGTACTGAAGTTGAAACTCTGAAAATCATGGTTGAATACCGACAGAGAGAACTGCATTCAAGATCAGAGCATGCTCCTGCACCTGCTCCTGCTTCTCCTGAACCTTCTGTTTCAGACATATCTCAAGATATTGTGTCCTAGATTCACCCATACCTGTTATCCTTTGATGAAAAGATTGCATAAAGGCACATGCAGATGTTTCACCACATGAGAGAGCTTTTGGAAAACCTTAATAATCTCATAGATGAATATACTGGTTGTCTTCAAAAGGTCCTGAAACAGCTCAAATCTTTGACCAATGTTGTTAAAGCTTCTACTTCCTCCAGTCATACCTCCACTCCTTCCTTGGACAGTACTTTGCTCAGATCTATAGCCAAGGAAGATATTCAGAATGCCTTAAGTGGATTTGATATGGCTCCTTTATCTAAAGTTGTTAAGAACAGTGATAGATTGATTAACCTAGTTCAAATTCACACAAAGATTTCCATTGATGCTCAAAAAGATATCTCTAAGAAAGTGGACTTTTATTTTAACCGGATTTTCTCCAAAACTGATATGACAAACCACTTTAAATATCTAGTATAGAATCTGAGAATTCCTCCTGTAACCCAAGACTTCAAAAACCAAGTTCATAAGCTCACTGAGTTTACCAAATTATTTGACAAGTTCATGGAAAATAAAGATGATTTTGAAAAGGCCATGCAGTATGGAGGGGAGATTATTGCAGACTTAATTAAGATTCTGAGACTGTATCTTCATGTTTAAAGCACATCAATTGTTTCTCCAGTGGCTGCTCCTCTCAGACCTAGATTACCTACTTTCACTTCTGCCTTAACTTCCACAACCATGTCTGTTGGCCAGACTCTTAGTCAGATCAGGCCTGTCATCCTTGACCCGCAACTGCCTCGATCTTCTACAGCTCCTACATTGGCTCCATCCGTCTTCGAAGGTCTCCCTTTACCTTTTCTCTCTACCACTTCTATTCCTTCTTCTACATCAGTAACTGACCCTATGGATTCTTCTTCTACTGCTGATAAAGGCAAAGAGAAGGGAAATCCCTGAAGAAGCCCAGTGACTACTTTTTTTTATGGTGATGTCATTGATTTTTTGTATGTCTACTGTCTGTTGTATTCTGAACACTATTAATGACATATGCACTATTTTCCCTTTACTTTAACTTTTTGATAATCCCAAAAGGGGGAGAAAAATTGTGAAGTTCTATTCTATGTTATATTCTATATAGTTTCATCCAACTCACACTCTTACTGTACATGATTTGTGATCATCAAAAAGGTGGAGATTGTTGGACTCCTCGTGTATTAATTTTGTTTTAATGATCACAAATATCAATAATAATTACAAATCTTAGTCATGATCACAAATCTCACAAATCTTATTAATAAAGTGTATTTATGTTTCAAGTTATCTCATACTTGATAATGGTCAAGATCAATTCATTTAATGCATATTACTATCTAAGTCTGAATACAGTTATATTCCTAAGTATAAGACACTGTGAAGCTAGGCATAGTGAGCAAGACAATGTGAACCCTGACACCGTGAAGCCTAAGTCTCAGACACCATGACCACGAGATACCGTGACACAGTAATCCTGACACCATGAAGCAAGAAACTAAGAACATACATCGTAAGCCAGACATTCTATTTGCCTAAGTGCCAGACGCAGTTAGCGAGACACAGTCATCAAGGCAACGTAAATCCATAAATTATGAGCAAGGCACCGGAATCCAGAAACCGTAAGCGAGACACCGTGAAGGAGGTACCGTGAAGGAGATACCATGAAGGAGACACTGTGAAGGAGACACCGTGAAGGAGACACCGTGACAAGAAGATATTGTGAAGAAGACACCGTTTGCATAACATACTGTGACACCGTTTCTTAACCCATTTTTTTTCCTTTCAACTTAACTTTTTAATGGTCATATTTGATGTCTTTAATGCACTGACATAATTAATGTTTTCTTGTAGACATAGTAAGAGGTACGAGGTATGAAATATATGGAACCTATCAGCTAAAGATCATGCATTGTGAAGATAAAGAGAAGAGTGCTGAAGAGAAAGATATACAACACACAACACGACACGCGACAACTCAAGAAAGGCGAGTGCACCATACTGAACAGAACACCAATCATGAGCACGACCAAGAAGAAGAGATTGAAAGATATTCACAAAATCAATTTTCTCATGCATGTAATCCAAATCTACTTAAGAACACACGAAGTACACTGGAATTCAGAGAACATCTTCACTCGCGAAGAACACAAGATGAACCGCGACACTCTATTTTTCAACATAAAAATATGAGAAGAACTCTGAAGCATTTCTGTGTTATCCAACGAGTCCAGAGCTACAATAAAAGTCACTAGAGCATTCTAAAATCAAATCTACTCTCTCTTAGTTATTATTTTTTTACTTTCAAGAAGTGTGTATACTCTGTATATTTTACACACACACTAACTCCTATGCTGAACTGAAGGATTTAAAAATCCATACACAAAACTCTTTAATCTTGTTTACCCATGACAACTATGGAAGAGGTCCATGTGTGGCCTAGCTAGTATTTTGTTTACCCGTGAAAACTGTGGAAGAGGTCCTTGTGTGGCCTGGATAGTCTATGTACTGTTGTTACCCCGATCCAGGGTGTGGATCAGAGTTTATTTATATAAACCGCTTGGTGGCAGGTGATCACCAAGTGGAGGGGAATTAGGTCTCAGCTTGAGACTGAACTACTTGTTTTATATCCACTATGCCATTTAAATTTATTCTACTCTCTTTTACTTCCTTACTGCACAATCTATAAAAACACTAATTTCACTCTGATAGTTAGTCTTGGAAAGAAGTTATATCTGATTTGTCCTCGTAGGATAACTTCAAAAGTAATTTTAATAATATTGATTAAGATTACTGAGAATTAATCAACCTTCTAAGAATTTGTTTAAACAGTCAAACTCTTATAATAGTAAAACCGTGATTAACTGGGCTGTATCTATTTTTGGGGAAATCTTTATTTGGAAAACTAATATCTTTTGAACAGAAATTTTAATAGTTACTCAATTCACCCCTCCCCTCTTGAGTTAACTACTCCAACCAACACTTTAGACTTTTATAATGTTATATAAATTATATAGAAAATTTCACCCATGTTACACACTTTGGAGTTTGTCCTAATATTTTTATACACAAAGAAACTATTATTTCACCTCATTTTAAATCTTTAGAAATCTAACATCATTAAACATTAATTTATTAATATGGGCAATGGTACCTAATTATTCAAAAACTTTATCATTTTATTCATTTTATTTATATAATTTTATTCTAATAGAAAAACATAATATACACATTACCATCAGATGAATATATATTTTTTGAATCCATAAGTAATTCAGTACTGATATATTATGAGAGGTTAAGTTAAAAACATTGTATTGAATGTATAAAATTGATATTGATATGAACTTTTTTAATATAGCTAGGGTTGGAG
This sequence comes from Viscum album, assembly GCA_963277665.1. Classification (NCBI taxonomy): domain Eukaryota; kingdom Viridiplantae; phylum Streptophyta; class Magnoliopsida; order Santalales; family Viscaceae; genus Viscum; species Viscum album. Next base: position 1,030,251,912 of record OY728126.1, read on the forward strand.
GTTTTTGGGTGATTATTTAGATTTTGTTAAATATTGGTTCAATATCATCATTATAGGTATGATATAGAAGATTCTAAATATTCCTAAGATACTTAGTCTCCCAATGGTATTTAGACATTTGATTGAAGATTGATTAGTAATAGTTTAGGAGTTAGTGTGCCTTTAGGATAATATGTAAATGACAATGATACAAATATTTTCAATTTTTTAGAGGTTTAATATTGAGATTGAGGATTGAAAGATTTGGGATAATATGTTTTCATTGGTTTAAATGAGGCATCAAATATATGAAACTCTAAATATTAATACTTTTATCATGAATGGGTTTTTTTATCTACTATTATTTGAGTAATGATCCATAGTTTATTGGGAAATTTTTTTTCCTAATTTTACTTTAAAATATTCTTTTGACTATCTAAATCATTATACACCATATTCTTCATCTTCATAATATGGATGGTTTTATCGTGGTGGTATTGGTGTATTCTCTCAAAATGATTAAAACTTCTTAACTTTATTACATTGATTCAACAATTTAGAATGTGGATGACTTTTCTTATTTTCTTCTTTACTGTTGATTTCTTCTCCATATTTTTAAGAATAATGAGTAGTTTTATTTATTTTATTCTTTAGAGTATTGGTTGGAAGATGTGAAGGATAATTTACTTGATCTAGAGTAAATTCACTTTCATTATTATTATATAATTTAATATATAGTGTTTTTACTTCAAATAATTATTTTATTTCTTATAAAAATTATATTTTTATGTAACTTATTTACCTTATAAATATTCTAAATCATCCTTGAATTTAAAAATTGAATTTCTTTCCAACTTATTTTTTTATCATTTTATCATTGATTGAATTATATATTATAATGGAATTAATTCTAATATCTAAGTTTGAATAATTTTTCAAAAAATATATACCACATAAGAGTTCAATCTTCCATTGATGAAATCTTCATTTTGATAGGCTTGTTAATTTTAACTTGAATTTGATCCCAAATAATATACATTAATATTTCACATATCTAATGGATAATCTAAAATAAATATAAATTTAATCTTGATGATATCAATATATATATTATTTATGAAGATACATTATTTCACTTGTTTTAAAATGATTCATTATTCAAAATTTATGTTCACTAGGTTATAGATGGATTTGGGTTGTCGAAATAACTTGTTCACAACATTATATATTTATAAATATATAACTATTCATATAATTTATAAAATAAAATAATATTATTACCTAAAATATATATGAAAAAAATCTATTTAAAATTGGATAGATAATTCCTTAGATTCACAATATTCCACTTTAATTATTATATTTTAAATTTATTTATTTAAATAAATATGAAATCAAAATCAAATAGTAGACACTATAATGACATGACACTCCATGGAAAAAATTTCAAGATAGATAAATTAATTATATCAATGTCATGTGAAATTTAAAAGTGTCATGTTATTAATTTTATTTATAGAATTAAATTAAAATGATACAATATAATAACCACAGTATCAAAGGTAATATAAATGAAATTGTAACACCCAAGACTTTTATGAGAAATATTTTGTTTTTATATAAATCATCAAAGGAATCGTTCACTACACACAACACTAGATTGGCTTGCTTTACACGAAATCACGACCTTCCTCGATAGCTTGCGTCGTACGCAATACCGAGTTTCACTAAACAACGATATACTATTAAAATATTATTAAAACTAGCCGTTATGAATAATAATAACCACTTTTTGAAATTTTATAAATTTTATTTTTCAAAATGGACATATTTTTGGATTCAGAATATCGAAATTAGCCTAGGGTGAAATTTTAGTATTTTTCTGAAAACTTTCAATTTTTGATGAATAGTGAAACCACTAAGTGGTAGTTAAAAAACTGAATTTTTCATAAAACTTAATTTTACCGCTTCTGTGAGTGGAATTTCAAAAATACGAGAGACACGGTTGATGTCAGTAAGTAAAATGTGGTTCAATGAGATGAAAATAATTTTTGGTGAATAGTAACTTTTTACTTTTATTTACCACGGTTAAAAGTAAATAGGGTAATTAAGGGTAAAAATGATATTATTGTTACCCTAACACATGTCCTAATTCTATTGGATAAGTGTAATTCGACCAAAAACAACCTTAGGAATAAAATATGACCATTTAGGCCCACTTGGATAGATTAGGACATTTATTATTAATTTATTTAAAGAAGGGTTAAAATAGTTAAAATCAAAGTTTAATAAGAAAATCATTTTTAATATAGGGTTATACATAAGATAAATTCAACTATAAATATTCATTAAAAATATAAAAAGATTTCCTACATAATGATATTTTATTTGTAATTTTTAGACTTTAAATAAGTTAATTTATTTATGACACAATGATGATGCAGTAATTATCTTATTAATGAAATATTGACATAATTGATGTTATAAATAACCAAATAAATGTAATTTGAGACTTTTTATGAATTCCACTAATTTTATAGGTTAATATGACATGTTATTATTTATTTAATTAACTTTCTTTGAACTAATCATTCTGTTATGATTTTTACAAAAATAAATTACTAAATAGTTTCAAAATTGACATAAAATAGTTTTTAAAACAAATATTATATTATTTATTGTTATTTTATTCCTAAAAATATAAGGTTCAGTCAAATGACTTAGATAAGGTTATATATATTAATAATAAACAACTTGGGGTTCTTTTTTCTTGTTATAGTGAGTTTATTAGCCTTATAGTATAAGAACACAAGAAGACACGGTAAAAGTAAAATTATTTAACTTAATGATAAATCTAAATAATAAGGTTAAAATAGGAACCTAAACTTGTCTAAATTCTATTGGATGAGAGGATTTCGAACCATACTTACCTTAGCTTCAAAATAAATCAATTTTCAGCTATTTAAAACCGAACATGACTTTATAATAAAATAATATTTTTAGTTTTTCCAAAGGAGCCCCTCTCCTCCCTTATAAAAGGGAACCTCCTACCCCTCTTCCTCACACCACTTTGAGCCTTAAAGATCGGCCAACCCCTGCCAATTTCTCCTCTACACTTCCCTACAAACATCCCATAGGTCTTGGTCTTCTTCAAAGACCAATTTTAGTGCCCTAAAAGGAGGTCTCAAAGAAGCACTTCAAAGAAGAGGTAATGTTCATTACCGATTCTTTCATCTGTATTTCTTCTTCCACTTCTTCTTCTTTAGTTGTTTCATTATGAAGTAATAACATCAGTATCACTCATATACTGATATGTTATTATAAGTATTAAACAACCCTATTTAACCATCTATTCATCCTACGGAAAACAAAATCACCGCGCGTGCGTACGTACGGAATACCGTCTCCACGCCGTGGTGTAATCTATTTTCCACCACCACCTTACTTGGATGGGTATAATGGTGTAAATAATGAATATATATGACTATTTTAAAGTGATATTTATTATTAAATAGTATACAAACACTCCAATACAATTCCATGATCATGGGAACGATATCATCGCTCATGCGTACGTACGGAATATTGTCTCCACGATGTGATGTGACTCGTTCTACATGATTTTCATTGCATGATGATTACATAAATGAATTGAGTGAATAAATATGATATATATTACATTAATACCATTATGGAAATGAGTTATCTATAAACTAAAAAGAAAAATAAGAATTTATTCGACAAGACACGCATCAGAACAAAAAGTAATAAACACCCGAATAACAAGTAGTAATGAAATATTACTAATAAGAAGCTAAGAATATGACCATATATGATATAATAAAAATAATTATGATTTTGGAATAAGTCAATAACATTATTTAAATCATTATACAGGAGGTTTGAACAGTTACGAAGCAAATTGGACCTAAGGTAAGGGAAAATCTCACAATCTCAATTTTTATCCGAGATTGTTTATACTTCAGAATTTACTGGGGAATATTTATCATCCACATACATGTTTCATCAATATGTAATATTTATATCCTTCTACAGTAGTTTATATCCAATTTTACCCTTCGGTGAGTTTTTAGTAAAAGATATGAAAGGAATCTTTTGTCGTTTTTCGTACGAGGTACTTTTTGACTTTTCCAACAAAAGTACGAGAAGAATGTTTTTTTAACTTATACAGAATGAATGGATTTTTAAAAAATTATTTCCAAGAAGTTTCCTTTACAAGTTTTCAAGTTTATTTTTAATCAACTTCTTTTAGTTTAAAATTGTATGACATGTTAAGAAAGGAAAAAAAAATTTGAAGTAGGAAGGATATTTTCCTCAAGAATGGAGTTCAAGTGTTTTATCAAAATTATTTTCCATATAAGATAATAAAGGGTTATGTTTCTATCCCTATTATTACATTGATTTGATTATATTGTGATGGAATTAGTTTTATGAATTCCTCTATATTATATGAATTGTTTTATGATGTCATGATGTTTAAGATTCCCATTTTTATTACATGGGTTATGCTATGGTGTATGGTTTATGATTTTGTGGCACACATAAGAATGGTATCATAATGAGATGGGTGGGACCTATATCTCCCTCCAATGCATTGGATAAAGATTTTATATCTCATGATATAGACATGGCTAGAACGGTAGGTTAAACCGGTTCAGTGAAACAGGACTGAAACGAGGAGTGAACTCAGTTCAGAAATGGACTTTGTCCACTAAGATAGTCTTGGAAATGAGCCTTGACTAATAAGAAATGATTCTCTATGATTATGTGTGTATGCCAAAAAGTTTCATGTTTTAAGTTATGATTATTGGGATTACATTTCACTACTATGATTTATCCCATGTTATGAAATTATGATTTCTTTTGTAGGTTAAGATTTCCAAAAGTTATGTTATTATGTATATGATGTGATTGATATTTCATTTTTTTACCCTTAATGAGAATTTGAGCTCACCCTTTTGTATGTTTTCTTTCCCCATGTAAAGAAGATGGTTATTAAGTATGATATGCCAAAAGGGACTATAGATATGATGAAATAAATGGGAGACAGTGTAGATGCTTTATGAACCAGTTGTTTATGTTTCCCAGTTTCTAAATACACTATACCTATACGGTCCTTTCCTGGTTTCGTTATATATTGTAATAAGTGTGCTTCAATTATGAAGTAATAACAATGTATGTAAATTATGGGTCGTTATAGTTGGTATTAGAGGAAAGGTATAGTCAACCTTTGGAAACTAGGATGTGAAAGCGTTAGTAAGAACCCTAAGGATAAGTCTAAGCATAGAACACAATCTTAGTGTTTTAGAAATGGCCATGAATAACCTAGGATAAGAACTTAAGTGTGAAATTTGGTTCTTGATTATGTGGTTTTCCTATTATATTTATTGTTTCTCACACTATTCTTCTTGGTTTTAGTCAATGGCTGGAACCCTAAGGAATCGTGTTAATGCGGAATGTGACGGGCAATGTAATGATTGTCCCCCTGAGCAACCAAACGTTATGGGATCTGGAATGAAAAATCTTTTAGCCATGATCACACAAATTTCTCAAGCTATGAATCATGCAGGGCTTCCAAACGAGCAAAGTAAGGAGCAATATTTTGTTGAATCCTTCATGAGGCAGCATCCACCTTCATTCAGTGGGTCTACTGATCCATTAGTTGCTGAACAATGGATTAGTACTACTGAAAAGATATTTTCAGTTATTCAATGTTCTAAACATGATAAAGTCATCTTAGCAGTGTATCGTTTGGAAGGTGATGCTGATCAATGGTGGAATCTTATTAAGAATACGAGGCAAAGGGATGAAATTGAGTCTATGGAATGGGACGAGTTCAAGAACTTATTTTTCAATAAGTACTTCCCTCGTATTCTCAGAACAAAGATGGAGACAGAGTTTCTTGAACTAAAGCAAAAGGATGATGAATCTATTGGTACCTATTAAGAAAATTTTACAAGAATTGCAAGGTACGCTTCTGGTATTATTATCCAACCTGAGAGTAAGATCGATCGATTCTTTAGTGGCTTAAAACCAAGTATTCGAAGAGCGTTAGCCATAAGGGACTTCAATAGCTACGAGGAAAATCGTTCAATGTGCTCTCAAATTCAAGATGGAGATTGGAGTAACCCATAAGTCATATGGGTTTGATAAGAAGAGGAAAATGGAATTCAATGGAAAATCTAAAGAGTACACTGAAAAGAAGATGAGCTTTCCCTTATGCTCAAAGTGTGCAAAGAAACATGGAGGGAGTTGTCTTAAAGGGACAAGTAAATGTCTCAAATGTGGAAAGGAAGGTCATAGGTCATTTGAATTCCGCAATGATGGGAAGAAGATGTCTAATGATGCAAACAAAGGAAGGGATACACAGAATGAACCTACTACACTTCAATGTTTCAAGTGCAAGGAGATGGGGCATTATGCCAATCAATGCCCAAATCCAAGGGTTGATGATGATGGTCGACGTCAACAAACTCTTAAAGCTAAAGACAAAGTAAAGTCACATGAAATTTCTATCAGCGATGTGGAGTGCGATAACGATGTGGTGAAAGGTACACTTACCATCCACTCTAAAGTAGAAAATGTTTTATTTGATTCTAGATCCACCCACTCCTTTATTTCTGAAGAATTTTCTAAGGATATCACTGTATTACCTCAACAATTAGAAGTTGAGTTAGCTATGACAACCCCTAATGGCACAACAGTCGCATCAAAAGTTTATAATTCATCTCCAATCAAAGTTTGTGGGAAAGTGATTCCTGCAAATCTTGTGATCCTTCCTATAGTGGAATTTGATGTGATTCTTGGCATGGATTGGATTTCTTTATATGGATCTCATATCAATTTCCAAAGAAGGGAAGTCACATTTCATATTCCAGATCAATCTATTATCGTCTATCAATGCAAGGATGAACATAACCTTCCAGTGGAAATTTCTTCCATCTTATGTGTCTTGATTCCACTAAATGAAGGTTATTTATCTCAAATGGTTGGTGAGAAACTCACGATTAAGAATATGCCCATTGTACGGGAGTTTGATGATGCCTTTCGGGAGGAATTACCGGGTCTTCCACCAAATCGTGAAGTTGAGTTTTCAATATAACTCGTACCAGGTGATTTTCCTATTTCAAAGACACCTTATAGAATGGCCCCAATTGAGTTGCAGGAATTGAAGAAGTAACTCCAAGAGAATCTTGATAAGGGTGTCATACGCCCTAGTGTGTCACCTTGGGGAGCACCTTTTCTGTTTGTTAAGAAGAAAGATGGATCAATGAGACTCTGCATTGATTATCGAGAACTTAACAAGATCACTATCAAGAACAAATATCCTCTCCCACGCATTGATGACTTTTTTGACCAACTACGCAGAGCTCAATACTTTTCCAAGATTGATCTTCATTCAGGGTATCATCAATTAAGGATCAAAAGGGAGGATATACCAAATACGGCTTTCCGTACAAGGTATGGACACTATGAATTTATAGTGATTCCATTTGGTCTTACTAATTCCCCTGTTATCTTCATGGATCTGATGAATAGAGTCTTTAGAGACTATCTTGATCAGTTTTTGGTAGTATTTATAGACGATATTCTTGTCTATTCAAAGGGCAAGAAAGAACATGAAGATCACTTGAGAATTATATTTAAGACCCTGAGAAAATAGAAGCTTTATGCCAAATTTACCAAGTGTGAATTTTGGCTTCAAAAAGTTTCATTTTTGGGTCACATAATCTCAAAAGAGGGGATATCTGTGGATCCAGAAAAAACAGAGGTTATCGAAAGATGGTCGAGACCAACAACAGTGACTGAGATCCAAATTTTTCTTGGTTTGGCTGGATATTATCGACATTTTGTGAAAGAGTTTTCACGATTATCTAATACACTCACCAAGTTGACTCGGAAAGGAGATAAGTTTTTTTGGATGGAGGAATGTGAAGAGAATTTCAAGGAGTTGAAAAGAAGGTTATCTAGTGCACCTGTGCTCACACTGCCTTGTAGTGGAGAAAGGTTTGTGATCTACAGTGATGCATCCAATAAGGGTTTGGGGTGTATTCTTGTTCAAAATGATATGGTGATAGCTTATGCCTCACGACAGTTGAAAATACATGAGCAAAATTACCCAACTCATGATTTGGAGTTAACTGCGGTAATCTTTGCATTAAAGATTTGGAGGTATTATCTTTATGGAGAAAGGTGTGACATTTATACTGATCATAAAAGTTTAAAGTATATTTTTACACAAAAGGATCTGAATATGCGCCAAAGAAGATGGTTGGAGCTGATTAAGGATTATGATTGCTCAATCCATTACCACCTTGGGAAAGCAAATAAGGTGGTAGATGCATTAAGTCGACAAGACCATGCCAGTTTATCCATGATGAGGATCAAAAAAGATCCAATATTTATGGATTTAAAAAGGATGGATCTTGGAATTATAATAAAAGGGGAAAAATCGTATCTTTCTCAAATGAATGTTCAACCATCTATTCATGTTAAGATTAAAGAGGCACAGAAAGAAGATGTAGAGTTACAAAAGAAGGTGAGAAATGTTCCTGAATTCAACGTTGATTGTGATGGGATAATAAAGTTCAGGAATCGGGTTTGTGTTCCTCCCATCCCTGAATTAAAGAAGGAGCTGCTGGATGAGGCTCATAGTTCTTCATTATCTATTCATCATGGAAGCACGAAGATGTATAGGTACCTGAATGAGTACTTCTAGTGGGATGGCATGAAAAGAGATGTTGCTGAATATGTCTCTCGATGCTTGGTTTGTCAGCAAGTTAAAGCTGAGAGACAGAAGTCTAAGGGGATGTTACAACCATTACCCATACCCGAATGGAAATGGGAAAACATCACTATGGACTTTGTCACCGGACTTCCTAAAACATCCAAAGGCAATAATGCTATCTGGGTCATAGTTGATCATCTTACAAATTCTGCACACTTCATCGCTATTAGAGAGGATTTCTCTCTGGATCAGCTTGCCGGGATATATGTGAAGGAAGTGGTAAGATTTCATGGAGTACCACTTTCTATTATATCTGATCGGGATCCGAGGTTTACCTCAAAGTTCTGGCGAAGTATTCAGCATACTTTGGATACAGAGTTGAGTTTCAGAACTGCTTATCATCCTCATACAGACGGTCAGTCTGAGAGAACAATTCAAACTCTAGAAGATATGTTGAGAGCTTGCTCTACGGATTTCAAAGGTGGTTGGGATCAACACCTACCTTTGGTAAAATTTTCTTATAATAATAACTTTCACTCCAGTATTCATATGGCTCCTTATGAAGCTCTCTATGGAAAGAAATTCAAGACTCCAACTGGCTGGGATGAAGTTGGGGAAAGAAAGCTATTAGGACCTGATCTCATTGATGAAATGGCATAAAAGTTTAGATCTATTCAACAACACATAAGAGCAGCTCAGAGTCGACAGAAAAGTTATGCCGACAACCAAAGAAAAGACCTAGAGTTTGAAGTGGGTGATAAAGTGTTCTTACGAATATCTCCCTGGAAGAGGGTCATGAGATTTGGAAAGAAGGGGAAGTTGATCCCTAGATATATCGGTCCTTTTGAAATATTGGATCGTGTTTGGAAGGTATCTTACCGATTGGCGCTTCCACCGAATCTCTCTCAAGTTCATGATGTGTTCCATGTGTCTCTCCTGATAAAGTACATACCTGATCCTTCACATGTACTCAGCTCAGAAGTTGTACCGCTGGAGCAAGATCTTTCTTATGAAGAACAGCCGATAGAGATTCTGGATCATAGCGAAAAAGTCCTACGAAACAAGACCACTCGATTGGTGAAAGTTTTATGGAGGAACCACCAATTAGAAGAAGCTACATTAGATCTTGAAGATATGATGAGGGAGAAGTATCATCATCTGTTGGTTACAAAGTGACGAATTTCGAGGGAGAAATTCATTTTAAGGGGGGTAGAATGTAACACCCGAGACTTTTATGAGAAATATTTTGTTTTTATATAAATCATCAAAGGAATATTTCACTACACACAACACTAGTTTGGCTTGCTTTACATGAAATCGCGACCTTCCTCGATAGCTTGTGTCATACGCAATATCGAGTTTCACTAAACAACGATATACTATTAAAATATTATTAAAACTAGCCGTTATGAATAGTAATAACCACTTTTTGAAATTTTATAAATTTTATTTTTCATAATGGACTTCATTTTTGGATTCGGAATATCGAAATTATCCTAGGGTGAAATTTTGGTATTTTTCTGAAAACTTTCATTTTTTGATGAATAGTGAAACCACTAAGTGGTAGTTAAAAAACTGAATTTTTCATAAAAATTAATTTTACCGCTTCTATGAGTGGAATTTCAAAAATCCAAGAGACACAGTTGATTTCATTAAGTAAAATGTGGTTCAATGAGATGAAACTAATTTTTGGTGAATAGTAACTTTTTACTTTTATTTACCACGGTTAAAAGTAAATAGGGTAATTAAGGGTAAAAATGATATTATTATTACCCTAACACATTTCCTAATTCTATTGGATAAGTGTAATTCGACCAAAAACAACCTTAGGAATAAAATATGACTATTTAGGCCCACTTGGATTAGATTAGGACATTTATTATTAATTTATTTAAAGAAGGGTTAAAATAGTTAAAATCAAAGTTTAATAAGAAAATCATTTTTAATATAGGTTTATACATAAGATAAATTCGACTATAAATATTCATTAGAAAGCTCAAAATATTTCCTACATAATGATATTTTATTTGTAATTTTTAGACTTTAAATAAGTTAATTTATTTATGACACAAAGATGATGCAGTAATTATCTTATTAATGAAATATTGACATAATTGATGTTATAAATAACCAAATAAATGTCATTTGAGACTTTTTATGAATTAAAGTAATTTTATAGGTTAATATGACATGTTAGTATTTATTTAATTAACTTTATTCTAACTAATCATTCTGTTATGATTTTCAAAAAAATAAATTACTAAATAGTGTCAAAATTGATATAAAATAGTTTTCAAAACAAATATTATATTATTAATTGTTATTTTATTCCTAATAATCTAAGGATAGGCCAAATGACTTATATAAGGTTATATATATTAATAATAAACAACTTGGGGTTCTTTTGGCTTGTTATAGTGAGTTTATTAACCTTATAGTATAAGAACACAAGAAGACACGGTAAAAGTAAAATTATTTAACTTAATGATAAATATAAATGATAAGGTTAAAATAGGAACATAAAGTTGTATAAATTCTATTGGATGAGAGGATTTAGACCCATATCCACCTTATCTTCAAAATAAATCAATTTGGAGCTATTTAAAACCGAACTTGACTTTATAATAAAATAATAATTTTAGTTTTTCCAAAGGAGCCCGTCTCATCCCTTATAAAAGGGCACCTCCTCCCCATCTTCCTCACACCACTTTGAGCCTTCAAGCTCGGCCAAACCCTACCAATTTCTCCTCTCCACTTACCTAAAAACATCATAGATGTCCTGGTCTTCTTCAAATACCAATTTTAGTGCCCTAAAAGGAGGTCTCAAAGAAGCACTTCAAAGAAGAGGTAATGTCCGTTACCGATTCTTTCATATTTATTTCTTCTTCCACTTCTTCTTCTTTAGTTGTTTCATTATGAAGTAATAACATCACTAATATACTAATATGTTATTATAAGTATGAAACAACCCTATTTAACCATCTATCCGTCCTATAGAAAATGAAATCACCACGCGTGCGTACGTACGGAATATCGTTTCCACGCCGTGGTGTAATCTATTTTCCACCACCACCTTACTTGGATGGGTATAATGGTGTAAATAATGACTATATATGACTATTGTAAATTGATATTTATTCTGAAATAGTATATATACACTCCAATACAATTCCACGATCATGGGAACGATATCATCGCTCGTGCGTACGTACGGAATACCGTCTCCACGATGTGATGTGACTCGTTCTACATGATTTTCATTACATAATGATTACATAAATGAATTGAGTGAATAAATATGATATATATTACACTAATACCATTATGGAAATGAGGTATCTATAAACTAAAAATAAAAATAAGAATTTATTCGATAAGACACGCATATGAACAAAAAGTAATAAACACCCGAATAACAAGTAGTAATGAAATATTACTAATAAGAAGCTAAGAATATGACCATATATGATATCATAAAAATAAGTATGATTCTTTAATAAGTCAATAACATTATTTAAATCATTATAAAGGAGTTTCGGACACTTACAAAGCAAATCAGACCTAAGGTAAGGGAAAATCTCGCAATCTCAATTTTTATCCGAGATTGTTTATACTTCAGAATTTACTGGGGAATATTTATCATCCACATCAATGTTTCCTCAATATGTAATATTTATATCCTTCTACAGTATTTTATATCCAATTTTACCCTTCGGTGAGTTTTTAGTAAAATATATGAAAGGAATCTTTTGTCATTTTTCGTACGAGGTACTTTTTGACTTTTCCGACAAAAGTACGAGAAGAATGTTTTTTTACTTATATGGCATGAATGGATTTTTAAAACATTATTTCCAAGAAGATTACTTTACAAGTTTTCAAGCTCATTTTTAATCAACTTCTTTTATTTTAAAATTGTATGACATTTTGAGAAAGGAAAAATGTTTTTGAAGTAGGAAGGATATTTTCCTCAAGAATGGAGTTCAAGTATTTTATCAAAATTATTTTCCATATAAGATAATAAAGGGTTCGGTTTCAATCCCTATTATTACATTGATTTTATTATGTTGTGATGTAATTATTTTTATGAATTCATTTATCTTATATGAATTTTTTTATGATGTCATGATGTTTAAGATTCCTATTTTTATTACATGGGTTATGCTATGGTGTATGGTTTATGATTTTGTGGCACAAATAAGAAAGGTATAATTATGAGATGGGTGGGACAAATATCTCCCTCCAATGAATTGGGTAAAGATTTTATATCTCATGAGATAGACATGGCTGGAATGGCAGGTTAAACCGGTTCTGTGAAACAGGACTGAAACGAGGAGTGAACTCAGTTCAGAAATGGACTTTGTCCACTAAGATAGTCTTGGCAATGATCCTTGACTAATAAGAAATGATTCTCTATGATTATGTGTGTATGCCAAAATGTTTCATGTTTTAATTTATGATTATTGGGATTACATTTCACTATTATGATTTATCCCATTTATGAAATTATGATTTCTTTTGCAGGTTAAGATTTCAAAAAGTTATGTTCTTATGTATATGATGTGATTGATATTTCTTTTGTTTACCCTTATTGAGCATTTGAGCTCACCCTTTTGTATGTTTTCTTTCCCCAGATCAGGAAGAAGGTTATTAAGTAAGATATTCCAAAAAGGACTATAGATATGATGAAATAAATGGGAGACAGTGTAGATGCTTTATGAACCAGTTGTTTATGTTTCCCAGTTTCTAAATACACTATACTTATATTGTCCTTTCCTGGTTTTGTTATATGTTGTAATAAGTGTGCTTCAATTCTGAAGTAATAATAATGTATGTAAAGTATGGGTCGTTATAGAAATCACTTTAAAAATATACTATTCTTAAATAAGAAAATATTATATTTAGTGTTAATGTATCTTAATTTATATTTGAAATGTAATTATCTAGTTTATATCATGTTCCGTTATAAAATTTCATCTCAATGTATACAAATAATTCCGAAAAATATTGTTTTTATATTTCTTTGTGAATAATTCATTAAACAATTTACTAAAGAACGTAAAATTTACTGTAAAATTAATTCAAAACTATAAATTTACCTCACAAATAAAAAATATTATATTTATTTTTATAGTAAAAATAATAATTAAATTAATGATACTAATAATATTCATATTTAATCATAAGAAGAAAATTTAAACAATACCTTAAACTCATAACTCTTTGAATAAGTAAACACTTCTAGGTATTATGTAACTAGAAAATTATTCATGGTAGGTATTCCCCCCATCTCAGTTCCAAATCAACTCTAGTGGCCCAACCCATATATAATTTGTGCTTATATACGCTCTATAGTTATCTTAAATCAAGTAACCAAGATTCCCTCACATTTTTATCATCATGAAAATTGAATCAAAGATGAAATAATGGTTATTTATATAATCTTTTAATTACATTGTTTTTAATATAAAAAAATTATACATACCCATATATCTATCTATGCATAATCCTTGATCAGATCATTGATGTGTCACCAGGATATTGGTTAAATGGAAATAATATCATTGTATTTTTTAAGGGTTACCATAAAATTTTTAAATTACTTTCCATATTTCCCAATAAATTAAATGTATTTAATATACTCAAACATAACCTATGTATGGTGGTTCCAAACATCACACATGTGTGTATGACCACATAATCTAGTTGTAAATATATATATATATATATGAAAGATAAAATCAAAATATAAAATTAATATATATAATAATTTATATAAAATTATAGTGAAAATGTTAATAGAGTTCAGAATATGAACCTGGAGCAGGATGATCAGTGATCTGTAAAGGATCAGTATATTTAGGGTGATCAAAAAGCCTAGTATTATTGGTATACTTGGGCGCATAAGTGAAAGATGAATGAGATTAAAATACTAGAGTGTTGGGATAACATAGAAATGGTTTTTGTATAGAATTGAGTTGAAACTAATTGTAAGGGTGGGTAGACATCAAAAAAAATGGGAATGGTTTTTATAACATTTATGGCCAAAAAACCTTGGTGCCTCATGAAAAACTATATCTAAGAAAGTATACTAGAAGAGATATGATTTTAAGTTCACATTTGAACAGTTTTGAAAATTAGTGGTTAAAAAACACTAATGCATCAAGCTAAACTATAACATGAGAAAGTGTTTGAGAATGGATATGAGGTAAAGGTTATAGGTGAAATCAAGTATGAAATGTGATCTTAGAACCTACATTATCATCCTTAAATGGGTATTTATAAATCAGACTATCATTGGTATAACTCCAGAAGAGTTTTCTCTTGAATGATGGTTTTTGAATAAATTAAACAAAATTAAACAAATATCATATTTTTTAAAATAATTGAAATAATAAATTGAAGTATTGTACTCATATAAATGAATATAGGACTCAATCATACTTCTCAAATTTTACATTCATTTTTTGATATTATTTCCTTCATCACTTCTCAAAATTTGACATATTATACATAAAAAAAGACATTTACATATTAATAAAAATTCATTATTTAATAAAATGAAAATAATTCAAAAAAATAAGTAAAATGAATTTAAAAAATATTTATGAAATAATTGAGAAAATAAACAATAAATATTATCACTACTATAAATTTCACACTAAAACTTCTAGTTCAAAAAAAATATAAAAAATGAATCATTTTCATCATCATGTAAAATATTTTGGCCAACACCAATGGGGAAATTTACAATTTCAAATTCTTTTATACCTCCTTCAAAAATATGACTTGGGATAACTTCAATAAAGACACTGAATTGAGGTTTTAAAGGATCTTTTACATAAAATACTTTTTCCCCATTGATGATATAATATATTTCTCATTAATAGGTATTTAGGGATTCATGTAACTAAACCTAAATAGATTTATTTATATATGTTCCTTATTGAATCATTGGATTATACCACTTGAATTTTATCATAATGAATCTACCATGAGAGTAATAATATAGTATAATTAATTTTCTTATAACTCCTTAATATGATAAATTTTCATATCAAAGTTGGGTGTTTTATGATATGGAATAACATTGTGTTGTAGAAATTAAATTAACAATGTCATGTTTTGTTTTAATCTTCACTAATTATTAATTATAATGAATTTATACCCATTAATGGCTTGTGATTTACATTCACGTATCGTATTATTTATAGTAAACGATCGAAATATTCATTTTCTAGATACATTCTTTTCAAAAAAAATATATCTAAAATATATAAACATATTGAATTTAAGAATGACTTGTAACTAATTCTCTAATAATAGTAACGACATTACCATTTATAACAAACAAGAAACAAACTCTTTACTATGTGATGTTTTTCTCCTTCTCAAAAATAATGAACAATGATATATACTTATAATTTTTTTATGTTCCATAAAAAATTTTATCTTAAAATATTAAGATATTATATATAAATATTGAAATTACTTTCTTGATGTTGTTATCTGACACATCATAGTGGAATAAGACTATTTTATGTGCCATATACCACTCTTAAAGGGTCAAAATAAACAACATATATGATCCCCAAATTCCCCCTATTTTTGAAATTGATGGAAATTTGATCTCAATTAGCTCATATTACTCATCATTAATTCCCATTGGGTGATTACATCTCGGGTTGAACTCACCCCAAAACATTGAACAAAAATCCTTGTATTCTTAAGTAAAATAACCTTTCATAATAAATCATTTGAGATGATTATTTTACATAGATTAAGAATTTATTTTTTATATATTTCATTTAGTTGAATACATCTAGTAAGAATAAATTAGTCTACCAAGTGGGAAGGTGCATAGTTAGATTCATTATGAATGTATAAAAAGAGGAGGAAAAAAATTCAAAAAAATTTGATAGTTTCACTCACTGTATTTTTTTCAAGAAGCACTTTCTCAACCATATAGAATTAATATGTATATAAAAGTGGCATGATATAATCATATTTGATATTACATTATTTTATAGTAAATGTCAAATGACTATAGAAATCAACTCATTCAAAATAATTTGATGATCATAAGTTTTTAAAGATTTTAATTTAACATATCTTATATTTAACCATTTTGATATGCTGTTTAAATAACCATATAGAACCTTTAAAATATCTAAAAATTATAAAAAAATATTTTAACTTGTTATCACAGAATAATCACATAAAAAATTCTAGATATTGTGACCGATTAACTTGTAATAATATTCATATAAAAAATCACAATCCATTAATTCAAAATAAGAACTTAAATCATTTTTTCTTACCCATGATATGTAGAAGAACAAAAAGTAACATTTCACAAAAAAAATCAACATGACTTACATCCAAGTAGTGATGTATCAAATTAGATAACCAATAAAGTAAATTGAAGAAAATTTTTATTTATCTGATTATTATTAGATTAATTAGAAACATTCATTCTTGTTCTCGGATTCATATAAACTATCACAATAAGAAAATTAATATCTTTAAATTCATTAGGTATATCTGTTACCAATATACATTGAGGTATTTTTTATTTCCCAATGGTGTTGTTAAGCTTTAGATAATTATTTTAGTATGGATGATTCGTTGGGGGTAATCATTGATGTACCATTAAACTGAGACAATGATGAAATTTAATATGTATGGATCATATATTTTTCATGAAAATAATACCGAATAGTTTACACTTTTTACTCTAAGAATAAATCATTCCATAAGTAGGAAAATAAGTTATTATCAACATAAGCATATCACTCATTAATATTTACTCTTTTATTGAAGCGTCTTATATATGAACACCAACATTACCCATTTACTTTAAATGTTTTATTAAATGTTAGAAGTATATTTATATATAATTTCTTGGGGAATAAGGTCTTTATATGAGTATATTCAGGAAAGTAAATTGGTTTCCCTAAAAATACTAGGGGGAGGTTATAAATGTGAATGAAAATAGGCTATGTGATATGTGAAGTAACCATCTACCCACATGGATTAAAGCCACCACATGATGATCACAATATCATATTACATACTTCAACTATAAAATTAGGACATTATATATTAATTTTATGTTATGATAATCCATTTGTTGGATGCACTAATTCATTACTATTTTTATTTATCTCAACCTAAATCCATGATATATTTGTTGAAATTTCTCTAGACATAAAAATATTTTGATGTCTTGTAATCAAAGTAAAGTGGAAAATTACTTTTTTTGGTATATAGGATGGTATCCCACATGCATTGATCATTCAAAGAGATTTATATTTTTTCACTCATTTAAGTATTTAGTTTCCTCCCAAAACAATCTATAGTATTTCAAGCATGCATTGATTTTAGTAATTGAAAATATATATTGATTAATTAAATTTTATGCAATGTAATTATTTTCTATAATATTTACATCATTATGAAGTAATTTTGAAAATAATTTAAGAAGATAATCACTCCCACTATTAATAAATACATACATGATTTTCCCATGATACAATCACATTAAAAATTATGGTTTTTTACCATATACTCAATATACTGAATTCCTTACATCATTCATTAACATTTTAAAATGATCAACATCATAATTATCATTATTTGTAAAATGTGAAATCATCCAAATTTATCCTTACATTATTCTAATTTAATTTTTTACTGATGGAGAAATGTAAATTTATAACATATCAATTTCTTAATTCCACTCCTTTATATCATTAACATTTTTCTATTTATTTTTTTATTTATTATGATACCAGACATAGTAGTTAGTTTGAAAACTATATTTTTTATATGGTTACTCAATTATTCATGAATTAATCATGGAATTTCAATGAAATCGTGATAAGGGTTATGGATAAACCCTCTTTCAATAGTGTTATTAAATGAACAATCAAATAAATCCAACTTAATCTGAAATATGGTAGATAATATATTCCTATAAATTATTCTTTATCACCTTATTAATAATATTAATCATGGTGGGATTTATCCTCCTTTTGGGAAGCCTAATAGGTTTGGAATTATCCTTAATTATAATCCTATGTTTGAAGATTTTGGAATTAATATCTGGAATATCTCATAAAATTCATCATATTGATTAGACATTTTATCTCAAAATTTCAATCAATTTATGTAATTGGTTTATGTATAATATAATAAAAATTATTATTGTTAGATTTTATATTTCTATCTACTACACATACTTCAAATAAGATGGAAGAGTTTTTAATTATATATTTGGGGGTTTCTCTAAATATGAAATAAGTGTTGGGTTTCTTAGTTCTCAAATCTTGAATTTTTTTCACACAATATAACATATAAGCTAAATTATTATTATATAAACAATCAAATCCATCAAAGTGTATAGGGGTTACATATTATGCTAAAATATATATAGTTTTCTCAATTCTTGAGAATTTTACTTCTCCATAGAATTTACAATCATTAAGTGTTTCCCTAAAGTTAAAGTGTTATAAAAATATACCTAGATCATCACTGGGATTAGTCTCTTGAATGTGGATAAGTGTAATAATTGAATGATCCTATGATGGGTCCCTCATTAATTCAAAAATATTGAAGTGAACTATACTATATTCAAACTTCATGGTGATTTTTATTTCATACACATTGATGATTGTAATGGTTTTATTTAAAAAGGGTCTACCCAAAATGATGGGTGAGTGGACTGGTGTTCCTTCTTCCTCTATGTTGAGTACATAAAATTCTATAGGGAAGATATATTTTTGAACTCTAACTAACACATCTTCTAAAACTACTGTTTGAAAAGTATTGGATCAGTTTTCAAGTTATACCACCACTCTTATAGGGTTTAATTCTCTCATCTATAAATAAATAAACACTGATTGAGGAATAACATTTATGGAATCACCAAAATCACATAAATAATTAAAAAAATTAGTGAACTAATAGTAAAAGGGATATAAAATGTCACTAGATCTAGAAATTTTATGGGTAATTCCCGTGTGATCAAAAATAACACACTACTTCTCGTATTAACCCTATCATTCACTTGAAGCCTCCTATATTTAGTGAAATTCTCTTTGAGGAAATTATTGTTCATGGGGATTATATTGAAATCTTATAGAAGGGGTATGGTAATATCTAATTTTTGGAATGTTTCCATAATTTATATTTAATGTTCATCCTCTTGAATCATTTTGGATTGTATTATTCTTGATGGTAATGGTAGTGTAAGGTCTTTATCCTCCTTTTACTACCTTTAATGTGGTTTTTCATGATTATTTATAAAGATTACAGGTTTGGATATATCACTGAGAAGTGGAGGGTTGAATCAGTGATGTACATTTATAATTTATTCTATCAAATTAACCTTTGTGGCTGGTTAAGATCATGATCCCTAGTTCTTTAGAGTCTCACTTCTCTCGTAGGAAAACAAATAAAAACACTGAAAATGCATAAAAGGATTTTACAAGGTTTACCCCCAATATGGGATACTATTTCCTTTTTGTGTTTGGGAAAATCCGAGACATAGAAATTCCACTAGTAATATCCAATGTGATTAAAAGTACATACAATCTCTTGAAATCCCTAACAAAAAAACTTCCATAATTCTTGATCACAATTGATTATTGTGGACTATATCCTGATAGGATCTTTAGACCAGCATCCCACCAGTGTTATGTATACTAAATTCCACCAGTTGAACTATCTCTCAAAGAGATCCTGTTATTTATATTGGCATCCTTCCAGTTCTTCAGTGAATACTACTTGTGAATAGGTATTTAACATCCACTGACTTTTGTTGTAGTGATATGTTGTCCTTGTTCTGTGTCAAGTCCACTCAGTATAATCTTCTGATCAAATTTCATCCTTTCCCACATTAAAATTGATCTTCTATAAATGATCAGCTACCTTCATTCAGCACTACTCGGGTAATTGCTATTTTTTCTAAAGACCCTGCCTCACTCAACACTGAAAACTTAGATACAACAATAATTTTGAATCAATGATCAAAATAATTTCTTGGATTCAGTCTAAAAATATTTTACTCTAATTAAGAAATATAAATTTCATATTCACTAATCAAATCTTCATGCATATAAATAATACACTATATGGTCTACTTACTTTTTGAAAAAACACACATGCTCAAGTAACTCAAATTTTATGCATGCTTAAGAATATGTACATGCATGTTGCTACACATCTTTCTTCACTTCTCAAATTCATGCACAAAAACGGTTTATTTTGTACACAAACCATTTACACACACTGTTCGGATTCTTGTGTACTCACCTTTGGAAACTTTGTTCTCTTGCAAAAATATTTGTACAAACCACTTACATATACATATTTCACTACATTCACTACACTATGAACTTCTATGTGTGCATTTTCTATTCACGCAAAACTAATTAGAACTATCTCATTCATGAAAACCTTCACATAGCTAAATGGTATGAAACCTTGGTCTTTCACGCAAGTCCAGAGAATTAATGTAATTTTTCAATGTCTTCAAACAAACCAAAATAATAGCGCATAAGAATATCACACTATTCTATTTGATTTAAGAAACTCAGTTGTTTTCACAAAAACTTCGAGATTGTAAAACACTTATCAAAGGTTTATGGTATCTATTTTACTTCTCACAAGATTGTGTTTTTGCAGAACAACTTTTTGTGAATCAGAGTGATCACAGAGGTGACATTTCTTATAAAAATGAAGCTCTCTAAAAAACTCAGAATCAAAACTAAATCCCTCAAGTGGTATTTATAGGAAAAAAACACCTTATAACCGTCTAGAATCACTGATCTTGATCGTGTACATCTTATCCTTTTCAAAAACTGAAATCACTATAAAAAACATAATATTATACACAACAAAAAAATAGTTTGATCCTCATTATATTATGAAATCAAAGTTGCATAATTATTTTGATCACCACGGAATCATCAGAATGAAGAAATGATGAATGGGAGTAATAGTTCAATCAACATTCAACTTCACTATTTGGATAACTTGACGAACAAAAATCTATAACTGCTACAATATTGATCTTAATTTGTTATACATAGTTTCATAATGTTTTAATCCTTTTAGTATCATCAAAACACACAAAAAATGATTAGATATCTCAACCCGAGCTTCAGATTTCATTTCATGGTTAAAACCCTTCGAACATGTTCTCTCAAATGGGCCTAGGTTTAAGATGATGTAGAATGGAGATTATATAGCTTAAAATAATCATCAAAATGATATCACAGTTAAGAATGTGGTGAGATGATCAGAAATCTACGATATTTCACTGAAAGGATTCAACGTTTGAGATTGACTCTGTGTTAAAATTTTGGTTCCCACATCAAAACACAATAACTCACCACACTCATTTATATTACAAGTCATGAGGTCTCATTGTCAATAACTTCTCTTCCCCCTCCTCTAGAACCACCTCGTACCAGTTTTCTACTGGTGTGATTCTTCATCCATCTCTTCCATGGTGTCTCCCCACATGGTGGTTCTATACCACTGATTTCACATGCTCCCATGTGGGGGTACACTTACGCACACCATGTCGTCTTCTATTTGTATGGATAAAGGTTAATAATATATGCCCACATCAATGTGTGTTGATTCCCTTGTATGGCTGGCTAGATAGTGGATAAATTTTTATTAACACTTTATTAAAAACATTACCAGATTCCAAACACCAAATCCATCATATTAAGAATCAGTGAATCTATATTAATGCCAACATATTGAAACCTTCTTCTCAAAACTGAATCATAAACCTCAAAATCCCCTCATGCAAATGGATACTCAAAATGTTGTAAAAAATGTGTCAAACATAAATCATCAATGACACCTATTTTATGAAATACAAACCAACTCCACAATCTTCACATCTAAAACCCTTTGACTTTTTATATTATTAACTAATTGAAAAAAAATCAACTTCAACAAACATCTTAGATTATTCAATCTCCCAGTTTGTATTTGTTTTCAATACTCACTTTATTTAAAAGTAAATGCTATCTTCTCCCCCTTATTAGAAATAAAACCAAATATAATGACATAGGAAGGAATTTAACTCATCTCATTTTTCTCTTAAAAACATGATCATCTCATTTATATAAAAATTTAAATAATCACTTCAAAAATAGGAATAATCTCATGTAGTTTTCTTAGAAAATACCCTTAAATTA
The DNA here is from genome assembly GCA_963277665.1 of Viscum album. Classification (NCBI taxonomy): domain Eukaryota; kingdom Viridiplantae; phylum Streptophyta; class Magnoliopsida; order Santalales; family Viscaceae; genus Viscum; species Viscum album. The sequence goes on from OY728126.1 coordinate 1,030,274,862, forward strand.
GTCAACTCTAAGTATACGTGGACTAACCCAATGTAGAAAAAAAGAGATATAACCAGAAATGCCCTAGTTATCCTTAAAATTTCATGTATGTGAAATCATGCACAGTATGTCTCAAATAATTTTCAAGGTATTATAAATAATCATATTTATCAATAGAATGCTAAATCCTACAAATACTTCAACAAACTCATTAGAAAGTTCAAGTGAAAAAAGATAAAACTCCCCCTATGTTTCTACTTTATCATCAACCAAGCACTCCCCCTTAATTGATAATATGATATAATTAAGAATAAGGGATAAAAAGTGTAATTAGCACACCGTGACCTTTATTTTTTAATCCATAAAAAATTTATATTCATTATCAAAATTACTCCCCCATAAGGGATGCGCAATTTTCTTTTATTTTATGAAAATCATTAGTCTCGATAAAGCACAAAATTATCTTCTATCTAGAAGTGACAGCCTTAAACATCTCCTTAAATTACCTTCATTGTTAGTTCAAAACACATAAAATAATAGGGAGTAATGAGGGACCTATTGGTTTATCAAAACTAATATTCAGACTAAGAGATTCCTCTCAATCCAAGCCTTTCTTTTCTTCCAATATCAGTATAGGAATATTTCATAGAAAATTTATTTTTGTTTTGTGTCTCATTGATTTGACCATCATTTTTCTTCCCCTTTTATTTTATGTGTTGAATAAACTAATCAGATATCTTTTATTTTATTTGATCTATCTTTTCTTTATCATCTTGTAATAACTATCCTAGAAGTGTTTTCATGAAAACTTTAGCATAATGACCTTATTGGTCACATCTTTCAAAATTTTATTTTAGAAAATCCGGATTATTCTGAGTAGATAGACTTGTTGATTTATTAGTAACAAACTTATGAAAACTAGTGTTGTTCCTTATTTTCATAGAGATTCTTATTTTCTTATCATAATTGATTCCCCTTGATAAATTCCAATTATGATAATGTAACATATTATTACAGTTGTTTTAGGATTTATTCCCAAATTTACCACAACACCAACAATAACCTCTGAAATATTGTCTTTAATTACCCTATAAATTTTGTTGGTGATAGGATCTTTGCTACTTGGATACACTCCTATCATTATTTTCCATCTATCTTAGAGAAAATTCATTTTCAAACTTATTTAATCGCTTGATAACAACATCATTCCATACTCTTCCAGTTTCTATGTCAGAACCTGTATCACTAGATGAAACAAATTCAGTATTACTGATAAAATCAGAAATAACATGTAAATTATTCTTTGGATTGGTCTTCATAGAATATTTGAATGATTCATCTTGAACATTAATTGCTTTATCAAAATCATCCTGTATCTTTTTCAAGATTTTTTCTATTTTAAGACACTGAGACTATGTCTTACCCAATTCTTCTTCTTTTGCAGGCAGTTTTTCATTAAGATCTTTGAACATTTTTTCTTATTCTTAAATGTTCACCTTGGAAGTTTTTATCTCTTCTATAATATCATTCTTATTCTTCTTTTCATTTCTTTTTTCTTTTTATATAAGTTTTATTATTTTAGAGATTATGGTTTTTTGATCAAGACATGCTATAAATTCATATCTTAGCATGTACTCGTGATAACTCTCTTCTTTTTTCTCATCACTACTGGAGGAACCATCTATCCTATTACCTAATGCAATAAATGTTTTATTATTTTTATTTTAACCTTCATCTTATGATTCATTCCATAATAAATAGTCTTTATCTACTCTCCTACTCATCATATTTTTCTTGAACTTCCTTGATAAATATTTCTTCTTTCCACTTTTAAAAATTCTAGTTTTTTTAACTTATTTTAATGTAGTCTTATTCTTAATCATCACTCTTAGAATCATCAAAACATTTCTTGGGACAATCAATTGAAAAATGTACAATTTGACCATAATTAAATCACTTTAAAGGAAGTACACCTTTATATTTTCTTCCTCCTCGTCTGATATTTTTAGAAATAAAATACATGACTCTTTTATAATAAATATCACTAACCTCATCCTAATCAAAATTTGATAATGTTTCATCATTATTTTCCTTCATCTTGATACTTTTCATTTATTTGAAATCCATTTCCTCCTTAACTTTATTTTTGAACATAGGATCTTTTCTCATCTCATAATTGATAAGTGTATTATGTAATTTATCAAGAGATAAGTCTCCAAATTCTTCCAATGCAGAAATATTTGAATCATATCTATTTGTAAAATTACGCATCAATTTTTTGATAATATATTAATATTCCAAATTATCTCTAAAACACATGTTATGACATACAATCTAATTCACCCTATTAAAGTAGTCATAAATTTTCTCATCATCAGTCATTCAGATATCTTCAAAATTAGCTCTCCAGATTTGAAGTTTAGCTTTATTGATCTTCACATTCCCTTCACACATATTCTCAAGTTTATCCCATATCTCATTGGTTGTTTTTAATCCCATCGCTTTAGTGAAAACATTGTCAGATAAGGATGAAAAAATATCATTTTTGGATTTACCATATATTTCAATATTTTTCTTATCATCATGTGTCATGGGAGTAACTACTCCTAGTAGTATAAAACCAACTGTTACAACATTTCTAACTTTAAGGCCTTGTGAAAGTAGATATGGAAGCATTTGATTCTTTCATACATAATAGTTCTTTCCATCAAAGAAATAAAATCCTCTATTATTGACTGAATTCAAACTCTCCATCAATAGTTCTTCAATAACGATTGGATCCTAATAGGGGGAAGATTTCCCTTTGATACCACTTGAAAAGTCCAGGTTTAGATATATCACTGAGAGGGTGAGGGGTGAATTAGTGTTGTAATTTTACATTTTATTCTTTTCAAATTAACTTCTGTGACTAGTTAAGATCTCAATCCCTCATCCTTTAGATTCTCACTTCTCTCATATACAAACAAATGAAAACACTGAAAAAGTACAAAATAATTTTCACCAGGTTTTCCCCCAATATGGGTGACAATGTTATTAATATTTTTGGGATAATTTGAGACACAAAATTTCCATGATTAAAATTAAATATGATTATAAATATATAAAATCTCTTGAAATACATGATAGATAAACTCCCATAATTCCTGATCACAACTGATTACTATAGACTGTCTCCTGATAGGATCTTTAGACTAGAATCCCATTAGTGTTCTTTATACTAAATCCTACTAGTTGAGCTATATCTTGAAGAGATCATGTTATTTATACTACCATCCCACAAATTATTGAATTAATACAACTTGTGAACACATCTTCAACTTCTACTGACTTCTAATGTTGTGATATGTTGGCCTTTTTCTGCTTCAAGTCCACTCAGTATAATCTTATGATTAATTTTCAGCTTTTCTCACATTAAAACTGATCTCCTATAAATGATCAATTTCCTCATCTCAACAATGCTCAAGGTATTCCTTCTTCTGCTGAAGACCCGACCTCACTCAGCACTGAAAACTCAGAAACAATAATAATTTTGAATCACTAATCAAAATAATTTTCTGGATTCAATCTCAAAATATTTTACTCTAATTAAGAAATATAAAGTACACATTCACTACTCTAATATTAATGTGTGTAAATAATACACTGCATGGTCAACTTTGTGAAAAAACACACATACAAAACTAACTCAAAATTCATGAATTCTTAAGAACATGTACATGCATGTTGTCACACATCTTTCTTTGCTTCTCAAATCCATGCACATAAACTATTAAATTTGTACACAAACCATTTACACACACTGTTCAGATTCTTCTGTCCTCACCTTTTCACACTCTATTCACTTGAAAAAATCTTTGTACAAACCACATGCATATAAAAATTTCACTAAATTGACTACATCATGAACTCCTATGTGTTCATTTTCCTTTCGTGCAAAACTAATTAGCACGGTCTCCTTCTCACAAACCTTAAAACTGGTAAATGGTATGAAACCTTGGTCTTTCACACAAGTCAATAGAATTAATATACTCTTTCAATATATTCATGAAAACAATAAGAAAATCATGAAATAATATCATGTTATTCTATTTCCTTTGTGGTACTCAGTTTTTTGCAAAGCAACTTTGAGAGTGTAAAACACTTATCGAATGTTTGTGGTATCTATTTTACTTTGTACAAGATAGAGATTTGATGGAACATCTTTCCATGTACTATAGTGATCATGGAGGTGATATTTCATCTAAAAATGAATCTCTCTTAAAAACTCATTAGAAAAATCGAATCCCTCAAGTTGTATTTATAGGCAACGAACTGCCCTGGAACCATTGGGAATCACCGACCTTTCTCGTGTACACCTTCTCCTTTGTGGGAACTGAAATCACCACCACAGAAAACATAATATTCTACATAATGAAAAAATAATGGTTTGATCGTCATTCTACTATGAAACAAAGTTGTAAAATATTTTATATCACCATGGAATCATTAGAATTAAGAAATGAGGAATGGGAGTAATGGTTCAATCAACAGTCGACATAACTATTTGGAGAACTTGATGAACAGAAATCTCCAACAGGTTCAATATTGAACTTCATTTATTATACACAGTTATATAATGTTTTAATCCTTTTATAATCCTCAAAATATACAAGTGATTATTAGATAGATTGAATCAAGCTTCATATGTATTTTTATGGTGAAAACCCATCGAATAGGTGCTCTCGGATGGGCTCAAGATAAAGATGATGCAATATGGATATTAGACGGCTCAGAATAATAATCAAAATGATATCATGGTTAAGAATGTGGTGATATTATCAGACAAATACAATATTTCACTGAAAGGATTTAGTGACCAAGATTGACTCTATGTTAAAAAATATTTTCCCACATTGAAACGCAGTAACTCATCAATCTCCTTTATATTACTAGCCACAACTACCCATTTTCAATAACTTCTCTTCCCCATCCTCTTGTAACATCCCTTACTAATTATCTATAGGTGTTCTCCTACACCCACCTCTGCAAACATGCTACCCCACACACTGGCACTCTGCCACTTCTTTCACATTCACCACTATGGGCACGCACCAATGCACACCATGTCACCTCCTAGTTGGTTGTCTAAGGGTTAAGCTCAGCCACCCACATTAGTGCATGCTCCTTCCCTTGGATAGATGGTGGCTAAAATTTTATTAACAATTTATTAAAAACTTTTTCAAATTCCAAACACCAAATCCACTGTATTAAGAATCAATGTAACCATATTAATGCCAAAATATTGAAACCTTGTTCTCAAAATTGAATCATAAACCTCAAAATCCTCTCATGAAAATGGCTAATCAAAATTTTGTAAATTGTGTGTTAAACTTAAATCATCAATGACACCTATTTTATGAAATACAAACTAGCTCCACAATAACTAATTGACTTTTTATCTTATTAATTAATTGACAACAATTTCAACTTCAACAAACAAATTGAATTCTTTACTTTATTCTTTGCCCAGCCTTATCTTATTTTTATTTATTCTTTTCTTCCCTATAATGTTTTTTATAAATCAGTCCAAAAAGTTTAGCTTTAATTTCTCTATATTCGAGTAGAGATTGTTTAGTTTCATGGGTGATTGGTGGAGGAAGGTTTTTAACACTTATTTTGTTCATTTTGATCACATTTTTTTAGGGTTAAGGACTGATTGTGATGGTATTTTACCTTAGTTTTTTATATAATATCAACCATGTTTCTAATCTAATTATTCAACTCTTTCGCTTTAATTCTACGGTCCTCAACCTTGTATTCTTGTTGTTGTTGTAATGGGGGGTGTACACTGGTTAAGGGATGATAAAAATATTATTTTATTTGAAAGTGGTGGTTAATAAGATAGTTGATTATAATAATTCTTATAAATTTGTTTTAATGGTGGGGGTTGTGGGAATTTTTTCTAATAAGGTGGTTTTTATTGAAACAGGTTTTGAAAATGTGGTTTGTCATGATTCTTCTGATTTCCAAATTCCTATTGGACTAGGGAAGGATCTATCTATCCTTGAGTGGGTTGTTCATATTTCCTTGTCTCAAAGGATTTTTTGTAACTCTTAATTCCATTTACTTAGTCACAATGGTCAATAAAATTAGTAGGAGGTGAATATAAACTGTATGCCTTGGCTGGTGATTATTTCTCTCCATTTTTCATCAAATCCTTTTTCCTCACAAGACTATTTATCTATTCAATTTTATATTCTAACAATGTAGATGAGTCAGAAAATATTACCCCAAGAATGTCTCCTATTCTTATACCTCTTGTATGAATTTTTTTTGAGTTTTTGAAAATCTTATCAATAAAGTATTTAGATTATATTGGTGATTTGTATATATAATATCCTAAAGATGATTCATCCAAAAATACTTTATACAATAACACAAGTAATGTTTCTATATATATTGGTGTGGGAAATTGACACATAGCTTCTTAAACCTCTTATATTACTCATAAATATTCTCTTGAGAGGCTTGTTTAATAGTATACAAATCCTTCAAGATGATTGTGATTCTAGAGATAGGGAAAAATCTCTTAATAAATGGTATTTTTAGGTCATTACAATCATGAACATAACCTGGTTATAGGCTATATAACCACTCCTTATTTACTCTTTTAAGTGAAAAGGGTAATGCCTTCCCCTTGACTTCCTCTTCATGCAATCCTCTTTATTTAAGAGTGGTTAAGAATATTGTGAAATTATTTATGTGTTTGTTTAGTTATTCACCTATATTACCATAAAAATTTGGTAGCAATTAAATTATAACAGTTTTATTTCAAAACAATTCTATAAATCAGGCATTGAAATTGGATTATTTTGATTAATAAATTTGAGTGTAGATAGATCTCTCAAGGATTTTTTGGGGTTAGCTTCTATAGTGGAAGGCTTAATGTGAACACTTAAAGTTTCACTTGAGTATTTCATGGAAACTTCCACAAATATAGGGTTTAAATTTAAATCTCACAATTTAGTTTGCAAATTTATTTCAATATCTAAGTCAAAAGGAAAAAAGTTATTTTGTAGAATATATGTTCATACAATGTTAAAAGTTATAATTTTCTTTTTATCACTGCCTCCCCAGTAACAATGCTAAGTTCTGATATGAACTTATTGTGAGGTGTGAAAAAATAAATTATTTTCTTATGTTAAATTTAGAGGTAGTGTTAATATAATGTTTTTTCTAGAGAGGAGTGCTCAAAAATCAGTTTTCACTTAAGAAAAAATGTATTTATAAATTGTTTGATTTTATTTAAAGAATTTTAAATTACTGATATTGAATTTAATTAATGTATAAAATTGATGGGTTCAAGGTTGAATTTCTATTTACAATTCTATTATAGTCTTTAAAATATTTTCACTTATATTTTTACTAATTGATAAAGGAATAATTCCTGAATTAATTCATATAATACCCAAGGTTCAAGGTTATTGTGGAGACCAATCTAATAGTGATTGGTGCTTGGTCATCCCCCCTTCCTATGAGTGTAAGAAAAGTATCAAAGATACCAGAATAGTATACCACTCCTAAACTACCAAGGAAATACCAAATTGGGTCTGGGTGAACCTGGGTGATTTAGAAGTAACTCACCACCTTCACACATGTGTTAGAAATTTTTAGGCACTCTCCACATAATTCAACTTATTTCTTCATATACAAGTTTCACTTGGTGGAGAGAAATTGCAAGTTCTCAACCTAAGAAGTAAAAAAAATACATCCAAAACATTAAAATGATTGTAACATAATAGGTAAATAAAGAAATATAATATTCTCATATTTATTAATATTTGTTAATTAAATATTAATTTTACTTTAAAGTGGTTTCTATGTTCGATGGCATACCCGATACGCAACAACGGGTTTCTTTGAAATCTTACGTTACACACTAACAATATAATATTATTAGTTTAAATAGTAGTTAACATTTAGCCGTTGTATTAGAAATAATGAACATAACTAACTAAAATATGATTATACACGTTTGTTAAATGTTTTTACATTTATACAATAAAAGTTAGAGGCTTAAAATGTGAATGAATCTAATTTTAAGCATAATTTACTTTAAAAGATTGATTTACCGCCTTTTGATGGAGGAACCTATTTAAATCTAGTTTTGGTCACTTTTATATGTTATATTTGACCAAATAAAATTCTTATTTAGAATAGGGACATCAAAATCTACTTTGGGTAAATTTTTGGTACTTTTCTCATAAAATTCAATTTTTAATGAAAAGTGAAAAATACTGTATTTTAATTCAAAACTGCCTTTTAATATAATTTATTTATATGGTTATATTATCGTTTTAATTGTTTTTAAAGTGTAATTAGATTATATTTTTACCATTTAATCCAATGTTTGTAATTATAATTAATTTAACTTTGAAATTGGACATAAACAAGTGTCAATCTTTTGATAGATATTGTTTCTTAAAAACACGCTATTTGTTTTGACAATGAGAATTAATTTTAAATTAATTAATCCAAATTATATGTTTTTAATTTCTTAAAATAGACATGATTTTTTAATTTGGAATATCAAATATAGCTTAGGATGAATTTTTTGTATTTTTCTAAAAAACATCAATTTTTTATGAATAGTGAAAACACTGAGTAGTAGATAAAAAGCTGACTTTTTCAAATAAATGAAATTTTATAACTTCTATGAATTGAATTTCAAAAATCTGACATGCATGGTTATTATTATTAAGTAATATTTTGTTCAATAAGATGAAAATATTTTTTTGGTGAATAGTAACTTTTGACTTTTATTTACCGTAGTTAAAGGTAAATAGGGTAATTCAAGGTAAAAATAATATCATAATAATATAAAATTACCTTACCACTTGTCCTAACCTTTATGGATGAGTCATGGAAGATCATGGGTATACTTGGGTCGATTTAGGGACCCCATGGAGCCACTTGGGAGTGATAATGACACTTTATATTAATTAATTTAAAGTAAAGACAAAAATGCCATAAACAAATATCTTTTAGTAAATTAATTTTCACATAGGGTTATATAAGTTATATTTTCTACTATAAATATTATTTGGAAATCTAAAAATATTTCCTACATTGTGGTATTTTTTTATAGTTTTTATACATAAAAAAATTAAATTATTTATGACACAATAATGATGCAATGTTTACCTCATTAATAAATGATTTAAATAAATAAGATTATAAAGATTAAAATAATATCCAAAACCTATCCAATTATTATTGGATAATTTTATTTTGACCCTGAGTCATCTTATATTTGACTTTAATTATTTTTTGACCTTTAGAAACATAAAATCATTATATAATAATATAATATTTTCACACCTTCCTAAAGAGCCCCTCCTCCCACTTATAAAAAGCCCTCACCTCTAACTCATTCCTCACACTTCACAAGCCCCTTGGATCGTCCAACCCCTTCCCAAATAAGATCTAAATATCCCTATACTCCTCCTAGAAGCCTTAACTTAGGCAGAAAGCACTTCAAGAAGTCTTTTTGGTTCAAACCAAAGGGAAGTTACCTGAATTGAAGGTAACAGTTTCTCTTAAATTATTTTGTTTTATTTTGTTTTATTTTACTTCTCCAACCCCCTAAACTCTTTTTATTCCTTTATTTTATAAAAAAACAGTATCCTCAATATACTAGGTTGTTTTTATGATAAGTATTCTAACTACACTTACACACACCTTCATCTAATGGGTAAAGAACATATTGTTTCTGAGGACGGCGAACTACTGCCTCACAAAACGATGATTGTTCAAATATCTCCAACCACCTCTCATGGTGCCATTATTATGGAACTATAATTATATATGATATATATTATATTTATATTGTTTCTATTCTTATGTATTTCTCATTTATATAATACGTTTATGGTTTCCATAGTGGGTAAATATGATAATCTCATTTGAGGATGTGTGGGATACCGCCCCCTTAAAGTGATATGACTCATTCATGACTTATGTGTAATGTATAAAGGGTAGAGTTAATGAAATTATATATTATATTATACTATAATTATAATATACTTATGTATCGTTAAGTTTTCATTCCATTAGAATACGAAATATAAATGGAAGTAACGTTCATGCGTACGTATGGCTTACCGTTTCCATTAACGGTGCATTTCATTTCTTATCTCCAAATGTTATGTACTATTGTAAATACATGTATATACTAGATATATATGATATATATGATATCTAAATCATGAATATCATTCTGGATAGAATGAACGTTTTACCACATGAACAACTTGTAATTATAAGAAGTCCATTTTTGACTCAAGTACCAAATATCGACAAAAAGATTATTATTAATTTAAATGATTAAATAATATTTATAACGCGATAATAAGTGATTTAAAAATAATTATAAACTTTAAAAGAGTTTCTTAAGCAAGTATAAATAAACTTTAGTTTATTATTCAGGAGATTAAAGAATGAATGGGTCAATTCAGACACGAGGTAAGGGACTTCGTCTCAATATCCTTTCATTGAGGAATATTTTGTTTTAATCCACGACTTTCTTTTATATGTTGTATAAACACCTTTGACTTTTCATTTCATTAAAAGGGAATCTTTTTCTATGAATCTTTTTACTAAATGACAAAATGAATTTTTCTTTTAATGTAAGCGGTGACAATGACCTTTCCACCGCCACGAGTATTATTTGATCTTTGGATTCCTTACCAAGACATAATGTTTTTAAAAGGAAAATAAATACCATATACTCTTTTATGTATTTTGGTATTGAAAATGGTTTTTATAATGGATTTTTTATGTCAATATATTTAAGTTATATATTGTGATTGAAATGTAGAAATGTTTTCTCTCCTTTATATTTGTTGTATGTGTTATGATTTTATAGTGGTACTTAGACATTTGATGGGTGGTTACATGATAAACCAAATGATGGGTGGTGCTGTGATAAACCAATATGGGTGGTTAAATTATAACCTCCAATTCATTGGGTATGGAAGTCGGTCGTATGGCTATTTCATTTAGTGATATGTGGGGAAGTCAACCGTATGGTTATTCCATTTAAGTATGTTTATGTCTCAAGTTACCTTTATATGTTAAGTTTTCCTTATATGGGTTTTATGGTAATATTTTGGTTAAAAAAGGGTAAGAAATGTTATTTTATTCAGTGAAGAGTATTTACTACTTCATAAATGTGAAAAGTATTACTTATGATAAAGTATTCATGGTTTACTTGTTCTTTTTAAAAACTAACAGTTTTCCTTCTTTTTGTATCCCTTACTGAGCTCTTTATGCTCATCCCGGGTTTTTGAAATGTTTTTCATAGGAAAAAAAGTGGAATAGGGTCAAGGATGGGATCAAGGAAAATTCATTATGTCTAAAACATGGAACTAGACATGACTCTTTTTTTCAAGAATTTTTATTTTGTAAAAAATATGGAAACTGGGTAGATGTGTCTACTTGTAATATTCAAGTTGATATGTATACGTTATGACCTAATTATATAAATCTATAAACCTAAAAATATCTTCCATGTGAATTATTAACTTAATTCAAGAATATGCAATGTTTATGGTCGAGTCCTTATAATGATTGTATTAAAAGTGTCAAACAATCATTGAAAAGAAAAATCAATTAATGGAATAGTGTTTTATTCATTAATTACATGAATCAAGAATTATAAAAAGAAAAATTTCCCCTCCTCAATCACTCAATTTTTACCCCTCCATTTTAAGGGTAATAGAGATGGAGGGAGAATAGTAATTCATTAAAAAAATAATGAATATGGAAGATAAAATCTAAAATAATAATAGTAGAAACAGAAATGGGAGCCTGAAGCCTACTAAAAAATGGGAGCCTGAAGGGAGAATATTAATTCAATAAATTTTCCTTCTTCCTCTTAGCTTCGGGTCTTCACAAGATCATGTCTTCTTGAAAATATGTATCCTTCCTTAATTATTATTTATTTAAATATTTTACATATTTTGACCCATGAGGCCTCCTCTTATTGGTTTCATGAATGCTGAAATGGGAGCCTGAGTCCTAAGCTTAAAGTGTATATGATATTTTTTAATCCCCTTTTACACATCATCCTTCCACTAATTTTATCAAATATATGGTGTTTACTAAAGTAGAAATTCATGATTACATAAACTGAAATGATGTTTATACAATATTAAACTGATTCAAACACAGGCTAAATTCATGGTTACATAGATTAGTGTCATCCCTACAAAAGCTGTTATGATGCTTATTAATACATTTCTGGGACTTTTTAGATTCCTATAGTGACTATATTCAAGCTTAAAGAGCACTAGATGATGGTTACTCAATATAAATTTATTCTTAAATAGATTTTTAATGATGGTAATATAGATCAAGGATGATAGTTACATAGACCATTCCATTTTCATCTTTTCAAGATTCTTGAGGATTAGATTCATAACAACACTCTAGGCATCACAACTTTCTTTAAAAACTATCCTACCAATAATAACATGAAATTTAACATTCCATATTCTAATTATTTACAATAATAATATGGTATAATTAATATCAATACATTTTAATTACTTTAAGAATAAATTAAGTAAATTAAATTCCCACCCTGACTATTTTAAAAAATATTCCCACAATTAAATCATTTAAAACTTTAATTCAAATAATATTTATAACTCAATGAATAAATAAATATTAAGGAATAAAATTTATTTAATATCATCAAAATATTATGAATTAATAAACTATCTTAGGGAACTTGGATTCAATGATGAGTTTAATAAATGATTGTTGTGCTATGAAGTAAGGATGTATTATTTTTTTATTTCTTTTTTTCTTTGTGATTTTGAGAATGGAAATTTTTTCTTGAATTGTTTCCCTAAATTCATGGCCCGTCTGAAAATAGATGGTATTTTTTATGTGATAATTTCAAAAGAAATTTTAATTTTTTTTGCTGAAGGTTATGTTTTGAGGACCAGGATAATAATGGATTTCCAAGCATTTGAACATATATGACAAAGGTTTTTTGACATTATTTAAGGCTTGGGGAAGGTCTCATTTGTTTAGATGATGTTAAGGAAGGTATGTATGGTTGGGATACTATAATTACTAGAATAAATGTTTTCATATAGTGAAGTTATGGTTCAAATTGTGAAGTTCTAGGATAGAGGCAGTGGATTTCTTGCTTGGGGTCAATCACAACGTCATTCTATGGTTCATGTTGTGAACCAAGATGATTTTTTAACCTAATGGGTTTCTAAAATATAAACCCCCTTAGGTTTCTTTTCTTAGATATTGAACTAAATGTGGAGGCGGAACCCCCCATTCCCCTTCCTTCCACTTTAATCTGGGTGATTCTGAAGTGGTTTATCACACTATTTTAATGTAATATATCCTTCTCTCTTATCTTTGTTCTTCCTCATTCCCTCTTGTTTATTTTTATTTGTTCTAGATAGGGTTTGGATGATATATTTCACCATATAATAGATAAGTTTTCAATCTTCATGGGGATTTCATATATTGCTTGTAGAGGGGTCCTAAGAGAAGGAAGTCAAGTCATCATTTTCTATTTATCGTAAGGTATGTTGTCAAGTAGATTTATTTAGTTATTATAGAGATTTTTTATGGTATTGTCCATCAATTTAGGTATTAATTTTGTGTATTTGTGTTCCCTATGTTTGAGGGTGTTCTTGGAGCAGGCTGTACCCCACTGCTCAGGGTTTTGGTTTCGTGAGACTGCCCAGTGAGTTTGGTGCCTATTATGTCACATTAGGTTTTTTGTTTAAATTTTTTAATTAATAAAATTAATGATTTTGGTTTTTTATATAATTGGTAATGGGAATAATAAAATTATATATAGTATTAGATGAGTTTTTTGGAATTTCGGTTGAGGTAGGGAACTTGATCATATTATGTCTCATGGAATTTTGGATATTTCATGTCCTTCTATGAGCATTAGTATTATCTACATGCATACTACATGACTTGTGTGATTTTACATAATATTGGGATGTGATTACATCAACCTAAAAACCAATAAGGACTATATATCTTGCTAAATGGTTTGATGGTAGGTCCCTGAGCAAACGAGTGTCAATGGACCCATTTATGGTATCCTAGTTGTGTGATTTGGTTTTTTAAGATAAAATTAATTCCTTTTAAAAACATATTCTTTAAATGGAAATGGTTTTAAATGTGAATTTTATAAGTAATTGATGATTTTGAAAAACGGGTTTCAAAATGGTATTTCAAAATGGAAATTTATTTTCTAAAGAATGTTTAATGGGGTTTTTTCTAGGGTCTATCATGAGTAAAGTGGCATGATATTTCTTTTAAAATGGTTTTTTAAAAAAAATATTTGATTGAGTTTTAAAAGAAGATGTAAGGGTTTATCATGATGTTTTTTGTTTCATTTGACCTTATGGGGGTGTTTCCTAGTTTTCTAATGATTTTATTCTTTATGAATATGTATCTAGGTATGTATTATGGTTAATTTTGATATTTATTTTGTGTTTATACTTGTGATAATCGTCTTGTGGTATTAAAGTGGAGGTTTGATCTAGGTAAATGTGATTGACCCCTTAGAGGGTAGAGATAAGTCTGAAGGACTCTATCGAGTGTTATAGAATGCTATAATAAAAATGAAGGGATGAGTTGAGATATAGAACATGATAAAGGAACAAAAGTAGGGTTCCCATGTTGTAATTTGGCCTAGTAAAACCTTGGAGTTTATCCCAATAGTGTGTTTCTATAGAGAGGTTGTGTGCGAGATATGAGTATAGCCAATTATGGGTGTCACTTTAGAACCTGAAATAGACTTGTGAGACTATTATGGATGAGATGGCGATAGGTCATGAATTTTAGTGTCTGGACCTATTTATGTGAAATGGGTAGGGTAGATAGACAACCATTGAGTTTTGTTTTATGATATTTTATAGGAGGGATGTACAACCCTCTTTTACTAATAACTAAAATCCTTGTGATTATGGAATTACGAGGTAGTTCCCTAGGGTATGGTTGAAATTCCTAATATGATGGAATTCCTATGATATGTTTTTGAATTAAGTTTTTATTCTTTATAATATATAATTACTTGGGGAAACCACCCTTGGATTCATTGTGATTAATAGTTTTGAATACCTTTGGGCTTCCCCCCTCTGATTTTTTATGATAACTGGTTGGAATACCTTGGGACCATCCATCCTTGGATTCATTGTAATAATTGGTTAGAATTCTTTGGGTTTGTCCCCCCTTGGATTCATATAGACAACTAATTTTTATTATATTTAATGAGTTCCTTAGATTCGTATGGACAACTAATTTGTAATACCTTGGATGGGTTCCTTGGATTTGTATGGACAACTAGTTTGGAATTCCATAGAAGAGTTCCATTGATTCATATGTGATACTATTTGGGTTTCCTAAGAAATTTTCCTAAGGACCATCCATGTATATAATTCTTTTGGATTCCCTAGGATCATCCCCCATAGAAATTGGTGCTCACACTTGCTACTAGATTACTTATAAACCTAGATTTTGGGTAAGCATGATCTTCATCGTGCTCAGAGACACTCTGACACTAGATAGAGAAGGTAAGATATTGTTTATTGGTTTTGGGTTGGATTATGTCCCCTAGGTGGTTACTTATGCATATAAACACTATGACATTGGTTGAATAATGTATAATTGTATGCTTATATACTATGTTTCTGGATGGGTGTGTTGTACAGCCTAGGTTTTGATGTACATGGGTAGACTCTTATGTTTTATCTTAGAATATAGGTATAACTTAGATCTAGACTTGTGGTATAGGTCAAGATGGTTGGAGGTCATGTATTTGTTAGTCCTTGTATTTGAGTAGGGGCAGAGGCTACTATATTTCAATTTTACTTATTATTCAACTCGTAATGGCCAGTTGTTCCTATTACTCGATTTATAAGATGTTCATATTGACATGTCATTTATTTCTAGAGCATACCAAAATAGAAATTCTCTCTACTTGTT
Organism: Viscum album; assembly: GCA_963277665.1. Lineage (NCBI taxonomy): Eukaryota > Viridiplantae > Streptophyta > Magnoliopsida > Santalales > Viscaceae > Viscum > Viscum album. Next base: position 1,030,290,861 of record OY728126.1, read on the forward strand.
TATATTTATATACTAGATTTTATGTATAAATTCTTCTTATACTCTATTTATTATTAGTGCATCATGTGTATAGTTTTTTAAAAAAAAATTATATTGGACTGCAAGAGGCCATTGGGCTCCCTATTTGAGTCTATAAGATTGAAAGATGAACATCATATGGATGGTTCATGGAAAAAAAATTCATTGGTTTAAGTAGGAACCTTGGCATTTATTTTAGAGGGAATAGTCTCCCCACAAGTACATAAGGCCCTTTCCACTAGTGAACAACATCTATTATATGGGGAGGTCTATTTGAGGACATATAGTGACCGTCAATTGGGTGTCATTCAAGCGATCTAGGTTGAGGCATAAAAATTGGTATGATAGCTATTTTGGGATGGTACATCATTGGTTAGTAATAGAGATAAATTTTTAGGAATAAATAGGTAGATTAATGATTGATGTGTTATTTTGGACTGACAATCCTAGAGTGTATGGATTAGATTTTGGATGAGTTGTGGGGATCACTTGGGATATAGTGACTTGTTCATACAACATGATAGTAGCATTGTTTGGACATGAAACATGTTCCTATCAGTGGTGTTGTTTTTCATATTTCCTCGTTATAATCCATTATTAATTGAAGCAACTTATAATATAATAAATTATTTTTCAAATATATTATAGGGAGTGATTAGATTAATATAAATATTAGGGGTGTGTTTAATTGATCTTTTTGATTGTGCATATATGAACTCTATAGGGAAATGGTTTGGGTATTTTTGGATTTGGAGAAAATTTTGATTTTTTTTAAAAAAAAAATTATGGCATGAGGTTTGTGTAAATGGTTTGAAAGTTAGATTAATAGGAATCACTCAGAGAGACAATGATTTTGAAATGAATGAGATTTTTTATTTGTGAACAATTTAAATAAAAATGGTTTTTTAAATTGTAATTCAAATAGGAATTTTAAAAATAAGAATTATTTTTGAGAAACGACCAATAAGGTCGGGTATTTTTGTATGATTTTTGGTTTTGATGGGAAAAAACATTATATTCCAAGGGGGGTTTGGAAACTTTTTGAATTTTTTGTGTCTATAAAATTTTTTGGAAGAGTTTTTTTTTACAAAAAAAATTGTACCTCTAGAAATCAGTTTACTAGAATTTTGGTGTTTTAACTAGGAATGACATAGATGTGTAAATTCTGTGTTAAGATGGGTATCCTAGTTTATTTATTTATTCTATATAAGGGAGGAATCAGTATATGTAATTTCTTTATACTTTAACAATGGAGAATAAGCCATTGATTACTTTATGCTTGAATGGGGTAAAACTTGTACGTGTAATTTATTTATACTTAACTAGGGGTGAAATGGATATTTATTTATTTATGCTTAAATGAGGGTGAATCAATATGTATGATTTATTTATGCTTGACTAGTGGAGAACTGGGTGCTTGAATTGTGTTTTTGGTCGATGAGTTGTTCTTGTTTGAGAACATCCAAGTGATGTTGTAGTGTGTTCTTGGATTGGTTGATGTGGTTCTTAGAGAGAAACTAGTGCCTATGTAGACCAGTTTTTTTTATTTTCAGTGGTTAGCTAGAAGTGACCCAGGTGTTTGATTTGTTTGTCTGTCATTTATGCCATATTTCTTGAATAGATTCATGTGTGGAGATCTCATTAGATGGATGTATGATATTGGTATTGAGTTTTCAATTTTGTGCTTTTTTTTGTGTCTATTTTTTGGACCGATTAACCTTGAATTTTGATAGGTGAGCCTTATAGTGGGAAGAACCATAATCCTGAGGAAGTATTGTAGATGAAACTTTAGTGTTTTATGATTTAAGAGTAATGTTGGGAACCTTATTGATGTATCATGATATGAGGTTTTGATTCTATGAGATAATTATAATGATAATTTTCTGGAGGGGTTATCATATCATCTGCGAAAGTATATCCCCATTGTGTTAGGGTTGTTAATGTGAGGATTCTGTTAATTATATGATCACGATAACACTATGAAATTGTATGTGATAAGGCCCAATGATATTTGTTTCCTTGTTTAATAATAGGTTTTAAATGCAGATGTGATATTTTTTGGAGTATAAGCAATGATATTGGGCTTAAGATGAATTTGATAGGATCCGAGTGTGAGTTAGATGGGATATGTTTTAGTTATCATGAGTGGAGTGATATATGAATTTTGAATGATAGAGTATTTGGCCATGGAATTAAACTAAGTACAAATTTTTTACTTTAGTATGGGTGTTTTTATGGTTCAATAATGCCTTCAAGTTTTAAGTCTTCATGATAAGGTGGTGCAATGATGTAGTGATGTGTCGACAATGAGGTCAAGCATTTTTGAGAAAAGTCAACTAGATGTGAACTGGCTGGTCGTTTAGGTGGAATTAGGTGTGATGGATTAGAAAAAAAATTGGTTCCACCATATTGAGTATGAAGGGAGTTCCTTTAATATTATCAAGGTTTTTTAGAAAAATTATGTGTATTTGGGATTTTTAATTAGAGTTGTATGGTGAAAGCATGTTCAGAATTCAGAGAGGGAAAGCAGCTGATTAGTGGTGGATTTGTGACCATGATACATTGAGATCTATGATTTAAATATTTTTAGGCTTATTGAGGATGATTATTTTTATTTTTGGGGAGGTTTTTAAGACACTCTCTTTTTGGGGTTGATAATTTCAGTAAAATTTTGAATTTTCATTTGGTGAAGGATTATTTTTTACAATCAGGGATCGAGACATGTTTCTAAGCTTTTAAAAATCTTTAAAATGTGTTTTTAAACATTATTTAGGGATCATAGAAGTTATCAAGTGTTTGAGTGTACTTATGTGTGGGTTTAGAGTTGTTGGGATGATAGAATTACCAATATCAATTCATTCATGATGTTAACATATGGTTCACACTATGAAGTTTTGAGATAGAGGCAAGGGGTTCCTTGCTTAAAGTCCTTCATGGCATGAACCATGCTGATGGGTTTTTAAAAAACCCAAAAGGGGTAATAAAACAGAAACCCCATTGGGTTTTTTCACTCAAACACTTCATGAACAAGGGAGGCTAAAACCCCACATTCCCCCTTCCATTCGTATTAATATGGGTGATTCTGAAGTGGTTCGTCATGTCATTTTAAGGTAATATCTCCTCTTATCTTCTCATTTTTCTTCCTCAGTACCTATCAATGATTTTCATTTGTTCTGGATAGGTTTTATATAAGTGACTTAATTTAAGAATGGTAAAATTTCCATGCTTCATGGGGATTTCTTATAAGGATCATAGATAGGGGCCAAAGAAGAGTAAATAAAGTCGTGATTTTCTATTTATCACAATGTATGTCATTTCATGGATATATTTCGGTATTTTAGTGAATTTTTATGAAATTATCCATTGAGTTTAGTATTAATTTTTGGGATTTTGTGTTTCCTAGGTTCAAGGGTGTTTCAGGAGTAGGTCGCACCCTACTTCTTATATTTTTGTTATTGTGAGACTACATGGTGAGTTTGGAACCTATTATTCCATGTTCTGTTTTTGGATTGAATTATTTAATGTAGTTGGGGTTTGGCTTAGTGGTAAGAACCCCATAATCCTACATGAAAAATGGGGGTTCAAAACCCACGGGGCGCAAGTTACTATAGCAGTACTGTAGTGGTACTGTAGCAGCGGTGTTACTGTAGATCGGTGGGTACTGTAGCGGCGGCAGGATACTGTAGCGGCGGCAGGTACTGTAGCATCCATGTTACTATTCACAGAATGGGCCTTAGGCTAAAAATTTGGGCCTATGGGCTATGTAATGGGTTACATGCCCACTGGGCCTTCGGGATATGTAATGGGTCTCCCTCTACCCAGATAAAAGAGGTCTTTTCTTTGCTTTAACATTGAAATGAGACTTCGGCCCCAACCTTTAAAAAAATTGAATTATTTAATTAATTAAATTAATGGCGTTGGTTTTTGAGATAAGTTCTTTTTGGATAAATTGAAGCTAGAATAGGCATGGATTATTATTTTAGAACACTGGTTGAGGAAGTGTTCCTTGACCATACTGTGTCTCTGGGTTGTTTTGTGATTTTATATTCTTTTGTAAGCATTGGTATTTTTTGTCGATATACTTCATGACTTTTATGATTTTTTTATAATTTTGGGATAGGATCATGTTGGCCTAATAGTTAACACAGACCATATAGCTTTCTAAACAATTAGAAGATGGCACCCTGATTGAGTGATTTCATGTGTCCCTATTTATAGTTTCTTGGTGGTTCAATTTAGGTTTCAAAGATAAAAGGAATTCCTTTAAAAAAGGTTTTTTTAAAAGGAATTGGTTTTAACTGGGAATTAGAGATGTAATTGGTGATATTTCAAAATGGGTTTCAAAATGGTATTTCAAAATGGAAATGGGGTTTTTATGAATATTTGACAAGGTTTGGTCAAGGACCTCAAATGAGTAAAGAGATGTGTGATGCCTTATAAAATTGGTTTTAATATGGGATTTGAATGAGTTTTAAAAGGAATCCAAAAGGTCTAGACTTGACATGGTTGGGTATGTTTAACCTTGTTTATAAGGCTTGTGTGCTTCTTGACTATGTATTATTTGTATGTATTCTAGTGTATGATGATATTTGTTGTGTTTCTAGCCCTATGAGAACTTTCTTGTGGTATCAAAATGGGGGGTTGATCTGGGAAAATTTATTAGACCCCTTAGAGGGTTGAGATGATTCCCAATAACTCTATCAAGACTTGGGAAACATTATGACCAAAATGATGGGATTAGTCTGAGAGACAGAACATGATCAAGGAACCCATATAGTATTCCCATTATGGGGTTTGTCCTAGGGTTCCTTTGGTGGGTGTCTCATTAGTCTGTTTCCATAGATAGTGTGTGTGTGTGTGTGTGTAAGAGATGGGTATATCCAATTACGAGTTTCATCTTAAAACCCAAAAAAACATGTTATCTTTTTCCTAGGATATGTTTTGGGATTAAATTGTGATTATTAATAATATATAATTCATTGGGGAAGTCCCCCTCAGATTTATTGTGATTACTTGTTCAGAATTCCTTTCAGAAGACCCCCTTAGATTCATTATGAGAACTAGTTGGAATTACATGGGAACATACCCCCTTAGATTCATTTTGGTCACTAGTTGGAATTCCTTAAAGATATACCCCTTTGATTTATATAGAAAACTGTTTTATAATTTCCTTTATTTGTATCTTGGATTCATATGGACAACTAATTTGGAATTCCTTGGACGAGTTCCTTAGATTCATATGGAAAACTGGTTTGGAATTCCATGGAAAAGTTTCGTGGATCTAAATGTGATACTATTTTGGTTTCGAAAGATATTATCCTGGGAATCATCCATGGGACTAATATTTTTAGATTAAATAGGGTCACCCCCCTAAGGAATTATAGCTTGAACCTATTACTAGATTGGTCATGGACCTAGATATTGGGTATGCATGATTATGTAATGTGCTTAGAGACACTTTTGAAATGGATAAAGAGAGAATGATTTTCAGTTATTCATTTTGGGGAAGTAAATTTTCCCTCTACATGGTTCACTGCACTCAAATAAACTCCAAGATTAGTTGAACCATGTATAATTATGTGCTTTTATATTAAATTTCTGGGCGGGTGTGTTTCGTGGGAGACCACACTTATTATATTATGTATTGCATGAACATCCACTTGATCACAAAAGGACTTACTATTATTGAGGCACTGAAGCATTCCTGTTGTAGGACATGGAAAACGAAAATTATTTTTCCTAGGGTAGCACAGTGGTTAACTAGGGTCATCTCACTTAAGGAGCTTCTCTGTTTTTTCAATCACTTATTCTAAATCACCTAAACTACTTCTTTTTGTTTTTTTAGTTATTTTATGATAATAATGATTAATATTTTTTGGGTTTTTATTTTTTATTTTCAAAAATATTTAAATGAAATTAAATATGATAATTAAAACTAAACTAACAAGTAATGTTAAATATAATTAGTTATGGAAGAAAGAACTTAGTTTTTTGTTCAGTTTTGGGTTCAATAATTATTATTCTCTATCTGTTTGATTTTATTCTGATAATCCAAACATGAAATCTCATGATGAATTACTATTCCTTTTAATTATAAATTTTGGAATCATTTAATTCCTAATAAATATCAATTCCACCTCCTCTAGTAATCAAGGTTCATAACACACCTCAGTTGAGGGTGTTCCATATTCTAGAACCCAGCTCTATCGATGTTGTTTCATCCATTAATTTTCCCAACTGCATTGTGTGAAGATCTAGAAAATGAAGAGATGGAAAATTTATTAAACAAAATAATTGAAATATATTATGTTTCATGTCATGGGGGATAGTCACCACACTTGGAAAATTCTCCACACTTATGCATGCTAATCAAATCTACCACAAACATAAAATAAACTTTAAGAAAAATTCAAGAACACATTGACCTCACCCTGGCCAAGCCTCAGGTCAGCCTCCCATTATTGAGAGTAAGAAATAACTTTGGTGGAAATAGAGAAGATAATATAGTAAATAAAATAAAAAAAAGGGAAAATAAAAAAAAAATAGATAAGAAAAATAAAACAAAAATAAGAAAATAAAAAGAATTGGGATGAGAGAGAGAATAAAGTATGAAAAGAAAATAAAAAAATAAAATATGAATAAGAATGTTAAAATAATAATAATAATAATAATAATAATAAAGTTAAAATAATATTAACTAAAATAATAATAAGAATAATAAGAGATGAAGAAGAAGAGAAGGGGTGGATCACTTGAAATATGCAAAGAGTTAAAATGAATGTATTCTATTTATTTAATAATAGAGAATTTAAATTACAATTAAAATTAAATGAAAACAAAATTAAATAAAAAATAAAACAAAATTAAAATAAAAGAAATAAAAATGAAAACAAGAAACATCCATATGTAGCTCGTCTTTGGGGGATTCTCCCTCATGGTTGAATTCTCCATATCATGTGGGTGATGGCCTCCTTTTATTGAAATTTAAAAGGATCCCTTGGCCTCCTCAATTTTCAAGGCTCTCCCTAAGACCCATTGATCTTAAAATATTTATTTAAGTGCTCATGATATTTTACTTTGAAATAATACTTGTGATACCCACATGTGTGAATAATGAAACACTAGAAGGTATCAAATGAATGAATTTAGCGTGGAATAATTCCACATGGGGCATCATATAGGGACACCATGTCATTCCTCATTCGTTCATGGCATGGATATGTGGATTTCATGGGAGAGACTTGGAAACATGGATGGTGAAAAATGATAATGGACTCTTCCTTCTCATTCGCCCTTTGAAGTAGATGGATGATCTTCTAAATGAGCTCATAATGTTCATCTAATGATTAAGAGGTGATCCAGAGTGGGAGTAGGTTTCAGTGGTGAACCTTTTCTAGAGATTGAGTTTCTCAAAAAGTGGTTATAGTGGATCTCAATGAGTTGAAGTGATGATGGAGATCTTTAAGGGAGGATCCATAGTGGATCATGATAGAGAGATGTGACCGAGATGAGAATCCTCGAGCTGAGCCAAAATGATTATGTTTTAGTTAAAATGTGAATAGTACCTATGACATTCCTTATCCCATGTCGAAACGGATGGGTGGGGTGCACTGGATTATAGAAAAAACTACATATCCACCCATGTAATGATGTTTTTTGGGGGTTGGAGAACCCACACTTTCCGTCATAGACTGCCTCGTCCCGACATTTCTCTCCTCTCAATGTCACACGGAGTTTCCCCATGCACCGTCACTCAGTTCTCACGGTAGCTATACACCTGTGAGATTGACCACCTATGGGCCTCAAATGAATGATCTTGATTCCCCATCCACTACCAACATAAATCGGGCTCTCATGGGTGGTTATGTGACTGACCAACCCACTTGGGATAGCTAAGTAGATCATGCCCTTTGGTTGAGGGCCTACCTAGGATTGGTCTATTTTTTTAGATAAAGAACATGAAAAGATGTAAGAAAATTTTCACAAGACTCAAATAAACTTCAAAATTACATAAATAAAATTTCACATTTAAAATTCCAAAACCTTTTATCCAATTAAATCCATTTTAATTCCATAATTAAAATTCCTCATAATTTAGTGAATTGTTGAAATTTAAGGGTATTTAGATTAGAAATTTTTTCCAAACCACTAAAAATTGATTAAAATATACACTAAAAAATACTTTAAAATTCCCCCACACTTAAACTATGATTGTAATCAAGCATAAAAACTCAACATAGAGGATTATAGGTCACTAATTCTACCAATATTAAAATTAAAAAGTAATAAAATAAAACAATTATCAATGTAAAATCAAATTTTCAAATTTCACATAAAATATCAATTAAATTTCTCATTTTTCAAAGAAATAATCAATTCAAGAATTTTAAATTTACCATTTTGAAAATGATGGTACATCTCTTCTTGTTCATTCAAGTTCCTAAATCTTTTATTATCAAGAATTCCAAATCATGATCTTCCTCAATTTAGCATTTTTTTCACTCATCACACATGATAAAAATTAAAGTAGAGTTATGCTCATATCATGAATACATGACCCTTATACATAGGCTTGTAAATGAACTAATTCCTATAATTTGTATATAAAAATAGCATATAAAACATTTAGGGATTGAAATTAAGGTTCAGATGCCTTTGAGGCTTAAGGTTGGTAGGAATGGGTGTTTAAAATTAAGTCTCAAGGTGGAGGTTTATCTCTTAAAGCATAAAGCGTGATATTAAAAGTAAAAGTGTCTTGAAATTATACACTTAAAATTATAACAACTACCAAATTCCCCAATAATCAATGTAAATATCATGATCAAATTAATAACAATGAATGATTTCTACACAGTCTTGAAATTTTCTCTACTTTTATACTTTTTTCCTTTTTCAAAGGACCTTTTCAATTTTTTCAAAGGTTATTCTTAGAATAAACCTCACATATAGCACCTAATAAAGTATAAAATAAATAATAGTTATAGTAATGGTTATTTTTTTCCCAAATCACAACACATTTTTCTCATTTTTTGGTTACTTTTGTTATTTTATCTTGTTTTTTTCAGGAGGGGAAAATCAATAGAGTATAATGAATGAATTAAAAACATTTCTCAAAACCCAAAATATGTACCCACAAACTTCTTCCTTACAATTTAATTCATACCTTTTTTCATGACTCTCTTAATCCCCGCACTTCAATTTTAAAATTTTATGAAAATAATATAAGGGTGGTAGGAATGGATAAAAATGGTTTGAAATGTGGCTCATTCTTAAGAAGGTCATTCATAGTATCTATGGGATAAATAAGGATTGATGTAAATGTTTTATTTTAAGAATAATATTTTTTAAAAAATATACCTCAATCATTTAAAAAAAATTACACATCTATATATTTGACAAGTTCAAATGGAAGTTCTAGCAGATGGAATGTACCAAGATCACTCAAGAAGTATGCTCAAGAAAAAATAGGAAGTACTTGGTCTTAAAATACTCTAAGGAATTTAAATATAGTATTGTAAAATTCCTCAATGCATGATTAATAATACCAAATTAATTCACATTAATTTCATAAATTCAAATCATAAAAAATGGTTGGGAAATTTTATTTACATGAACTAACTAATTTCCTTAAATCATGAGTCCCCATTTTAATATCCATTATTCACTTTAATTATCTAGTTATACATTTTACTAATTAAATATCATTAACATTGAAATATAAAACATGGAATCATGAGATTCCTATGAAACTCATGTCTCATATATAATTCAATTTAATCACGAATTCAAATGTGGGAATTCAATTTTTCAATTTAAAGCTCAAAACATGTTATTCTACAAAATAATAGGGAGTTTAAATGATAAACATAAAAAGTTAAATCCCATTCCCATAAAGTTTAGTCCTTTTTTCTCCACTACTTAGGGCTGCCTTATTCCATCATGATCCTATAAAAGAAAATTAATCATTAAAACTCAAGGACTGTGTCATTAATGCTCAAAAATATAAATGGATTGGGCTGAATAATGGACTAATAAAATTGAAATCCTAGAAAGTAGGTAAAGAAAAATCATGGTATAATCCCCCAAGTGGACCTTGAATTTTTACTACCTCTAAAGGGCAGTACGAGATGTTATCCAAATCCAGTTGGTGTATGAAGCTTCTTGGATTTGAACCACCATGTATGAATTTTCCCAACTTCCACTTCTTTTTTGGTGGTGAGAAATGATCCATGGATAGAGTATACCAAATCCTTTCCCTTCAAAATTAGGTATAGCTTGCATGGAGGGGATGATATGAAGTATGAATCATCCTCCTTCTTGGTTGCTACTTGTGTAACCTCCGCTTACTTGTCTATTGTTGGATTCATATAGGCTGCATTAATTGATTGATCAAATGGAGAATAATCAAATATTTTTACATGAACAAAATTAAAATTTAATCTTTTAATAATTAATTTCTCCATTTTAATATGATCATCCTATGTCTTGATTTCCTTAGGCTTAACTTCTTGGATTTCTTGATGGGGCTCCTCAAATATATGTTCATCAAAATTAAAAAATTATATGTGTTCTTCAATAGGTTTATATCTAGTTTCTTCATCTTCCTCTAAATCATGGAAATAATTGACCAAATATAAAAATTAAAAATAATGAGTGAGATTGAAATCAGATTGAATAAAATTAGAAAAGAAATAGTTCAAATAAAGATCATCTCCCTGAGTTGTTTTTGGTTAAATCATTACCTAATTGGTAAGTGCATCATGAATTTGGATCACAATTGATGGGGGAAGGTAGTCAGGCTCATCCATCCTTACTTAAAATTCCACTACTTTGGTGGTGTCTTCCTTGAAGGGTGTTTTCTTTTCTTATTTTCAAGATATGGTGGGATCGAGCAGTTCCTCACATTCATTCCAAAATTAATCCATATCTTATTGATCTCCCATATGTAGCTCAGTAGGAAAAGTGGATCATCTTTTCATTCAGGTTCAGGTTTCTCTAATGATTCTTAGAAATATAAAACTATCCGGTCCATTTTTTCATATAAACCTTTCACTAAAACTTTAAGCTATTGAATATCATATTTGAGTTTGTGTTTTGCCACTTTCTCTTGGAATTTTTCTCAGGGAACTTCTTTAAATTTTTTGGGAGGAAAAAAAGAGAACTCTACTAGTGTTTTGGCAATTTATTGATAAAATTACAATAAGTACTCCCAGAATTCAGTTAACTCTCTCAACAATCCATCCACCACTAGTTTCTTGAGGGTATCTCTAATATGCTAGATGAGGTCCTTGATTTCCTCCTCTTGGATAATTTGGATTTAGTATCCCTGAATCTGTCTATCCCATACTACAATATTATCTTCTGTATACCAGGGTTCTTCATCGATGGGTTCTTTAACCTATGAGTAATCATCAGTCAATAAAGAGTAATAGTCATTTGAAAATAGCATGGAGAGTTTTTTATACTTTTCAAATGAAATTTAAATGAAATATACTATGTAATAGAAAATGATAATCAGATAGCTGATTCGATCCCTAGCAACAGTGCTAATTTTTTTGTATGTTGATCATGAGGCTTGGAAAAACCAAATTATTTTTCCTAGTGCAGAACAGTGGCTGCTCAGGGTCGTATCACTTGAGGAGCTTCTCAGTTTGGTCTCTCACTTATTCTAAAGCAGCTAAACTATTTATTTTTGTTTTTTTTATTATTTTATAAAAATAATGATAAATAATTTTGGGGTTTTTGTTTATTTTACAAAATAATTAAATGACATGAAATATGATAATTAAAACTATACTAACATACAATGCTAAAAAATGACTAAAGGAATAAAGAACTCGGTTTTGGGTTCAGTTTTGGGTTTAGTCATTATTCTTCTTTATCTGTTTGATTTTAATTTGATAATACAATCATGAAATCTCATGATGAATTATTATTATTATTATTTATAAATTTTGAAATATTTGAATGCCTAATAAATCTCAATTCTACCTCCTCTTGTAATTAAGGTTGATGACACTCTTTTGTCAAGGGTGTGTCATCTTCTAGGACCTATCTCTATCAATGTTGTTTCATCCATTGATTCTCTCAACTCCATTATATGAATAATAATAATAAATTTAAATTTTTATTAAGATAACATAGGAAAAACACACATAAGAACCCCAAAGCACCCCCACCCCCTCGCCCCACCCCCGCCCCTGTCCCCGCCCCCAGAGTTGGGAGCTATGGAGGCCTAAAATAGTGAAGGCCGAGGGCATCCCCTCTGATCAAGTTGACCCCCTCAGGTTTCAAGCTAGCCATAGTATGAAAGAATACGTCATCTAAGCCTGAGATATCCTATACTGCCAGGTGATCTGCAAATTTTTTACCTTCTCTCCATGTGTGAACCACTTTAATGTTATTGCCAAGTAAACAATGACTTTTCCCGATTGCATAGGTGATCAAACATGGAGGCATGCCTTGATCTAGTAGGGACTTGTGCACTAGTATGGAATCTGTTTCTGCTTCAGTGATGACCAAATCCCTCTAAGCACAAAGGATGAGACCAAAGAGCATCATTAGGGCCTCTACCTATGGGGAGGAACCTTGGACCAACCTTACTGTGAAGGCCATGAACACCAAACCACTGGCGTCATGCACCACCCCCCTCCCCGCATAAAACCTAGGGCATAGGAGCCATCTGTATTATGTTTTAACCCTTTATCTAGAGGGTTCCAGCGGACCCAATTTCCTTTAGTCCTACTGGCCTAGGGCCCCTCCTGGGCACTTGCTTGAAACCCGATGAGAGATGGAGCTTCCCTCCAGTTGCGGACAGCCCTGGCCAAGTATCTTAAGAGGTTTTTCATCCTGACAATAATAAGGTGAGCAATCATGTCCAACCATTCATGTCTCACCTTGTTTCTCGCCATCCAGAGGCATTAGAGGCCTGCATGCAACACCACTATTCGAGCCTTTCTTTTTGGGCCACTTCCTCCCACACCGGGGTACCAACTTTCCAGGAAAGAAAGCCCTTAAATGCTATAATTGAAGACCGCGGTAAACCCCCCAAAACTGGTCCATACCACGCGCGCCCATTCACTTTCAAAAAACAAATGATCCATGCTTTCCTCGCTGTAAATCTTGAAACACACACATCTTGACCCCATGCTAACCCCACACCTCTTGACGCTCTCATCAGTCAAGACAGCTTTGTTTCGGATTCTCTAGGTGAGAAAATTAAACTTGGTCGGAATATCTTTAACCCACAGAATCTCATTCCATATGTCTGCATTTTCTTGGACTTGCTCCCTGGTGATCCGCCAAAAGTCCTTTGACGTGAAAGACTCGGAGGGGGAAGGGGTGAAGGAACATATATCCGGATCGGAATTCAGTTCGATGAGGTTGAAGAGAGCTTGTTGATCCCTATCTAGAACCGCCCTGATGAAGGTCGAGAAGAGGCTGGCCTCTCGGAAGGTGATATTTGTGACAGGGCATCCTGGAAAACTGATTATGGATCCACACCAGTTCTGGTGCCAAAAAGAAAAATCCCCTCTTCCCACAAGCCAACGGGATTTCTGGAGGAGAATATAAATAAGGGGACTAATCATTGAGAAGATAGACAAAGTGTGGCCCTCCGCTGGAGCCCGGCTTCCTGTAGAGTAGTTATGGATGGTCTTCCCCCACTGAGTGTGTTTCTCCAGAATACCCCATGCTAGTCTACCATGGATGCAGTATAAGGTGTCTTCTAGGCTGCGGACATTAATTACTCCTTCACTGACTGGCCTTGCCATCTTGCTCCAGGAGGCCCAGTGCCTTTTGCCTACGGAGAAGGGATCCCAAATGAATTTAACGAGGATCCTGTCGATGTTTTTAATGACCCCTTTCGGGACTTTAATAGATGAGAGAGTGTGCACTGGGGTTGCCAGGAGTACACTGTTTACCAGCGTGATCCGTCCCCCAAAAGAGAGGTATTTGTTCTTCTAGTTCAGCACCCGGTCGGTGATCTTGGTGAGAAGATAGTTGAAGTCACAGATACGAAGTCTACCCGATGAAATGGGGGCGCCCAGGTATTCCATGGGGAGAGATCCTCTCTGCATGTCCAGTTTGTGTCTCACCGAGGAAACCCACATGGAGGAGAAGCTGTTCGAAATATAGAAGTTTCTCTTGTTGTTGTTGATGACCTACCCACTCCAGTGACTATACTCCTCCAGCACCTTTCCCAAGCCGCACAGGGATCTGCTCGAGGCGTTCGTGAAAATGATGGTATCGCCTGCAAACATAAGGTGAGACACCACAGGGAGGCTCTATTTTATAAGATAGAAAAGAATCGAACCATTGTTGATACTCTGATGGATGAGACGGCTAAGAACATCTTGGACTAGAATGAACAGACTCGGAGAGAGCGGATCCCCCTTCCTTAATCTGCAGGCAGCCTTGAAGAAACCGTAGGATTTCCCCATGAATGTAACTGATAGCCAGGAGGAGCTAAAACATCGAAAGAAGATATCAATGTTCCCATGAGAAAAACCCATACCTAGGAGAACCTTGTTGATGAAGCTCCACTCGACATGATCATATTATTTGTTCATATCAAGTTTGATAGTGATATTCGACCCCCGGGCTTTGAAGTTAATATTGAAAAATATTTCTTGATCCAGAGCAATGGCTTCCTGAATTGAGCGCCCCTTGATAAATCCATGTTTCTCCAATGAAGCCCACTGAGGCAAATGTGTGGTCAACCTAAAGTTAATGATGCTAGCCAGTATTTTATAGGGAAAGTTACACATGCTTATCGGTCTATAATGCATAATAGAGGAGGGGTTCTTTGATTTAGGGAGAAGCACCATTTTGGTGGCGCTGGAAACTCGAGGCTAGCTCCCTCCTTGGAAGAAATATTGTATGGAATTCACTAGATCCTTCTTCACTATGTCCCAAGAAGATATATAGAAAGAACTTGGAAATTCATCTGGACCTGCCGCACTCCCAGGGTTCAAATGCATCATGGCGGCTCGGATCTCTTCTTCCATTGGGATTGCACCCAGGCCTTCATTGTCCCTGGTAGATACTATAGAAGGAATGGCATCGAACAGATCAGTATCCTCTGTAGAGTAGCCATTTGGAATGCGGTCGTTTGGGCCAGCGAGCAGATTGGTGAAAAAAGAGCTGGTCAGGCCTCCCACCACATCCCTGTCATCTATATATGAGCCGTCCTCCATGAGAATATTTGGTTTGATCAACCTTTTTCTTTCCTTAATACATGCTTGAAAGAATGAAGTATTTTTATCCCCCTCTTTGAGCCATTTAATCCTCACCCCCTCCCTGGACAACCTTTCTTGTTTCAGAAGCATGCCCGCTAGAATGTCCTTTTTCCCCAGGAGCTCCTCAAAGACACGATCGTCCCACACGTTCTCCAGACCCCTCTCCAGGAATTCAACTACCCTTGATATGGACTCTAATTCACCATCCAAGGGATGAATATCTTTCAACCAAGTATGAAGACTCAATTTTAACCTCCTCAGTTTGTTGTGAAACGCTATCCATGTGTGCCCCTAGACAGGCATATTCCAAGTGTTGCGAACTAGGTCCTGGTATCCTTGAGTACTAGTCCAGAGTTGGCTAAAGAAGAAGCGTTCATTGCAAATTTGCACAAGATCCAGAGAGATTAGGAGAGGGGAGTGATCCGAAATTCCACGCACCAAATGCTCCACCTTTGAGCAGGAGAAGGTGGAGATGGCCTGCAAGTTGCCCAGACATCTATCCAAACAGCTCCATGAGAGATGGTTCCCCCTTTGGTTGTTACACCAGGTGAACCGATCCCCCACGTAGCCGAGGTCCAAGAGGCCCTTTCCCTCCATGAAGGTGTTAAAGTCGAGGCTGGACTTTCTATGAAACGGACCACTACCCTGCCGCTCTGCTGGATCCGCAACTACATTAAAATCACCTCCTACTATCCACGCATCTGACCCAGGATCAAAATTGTTGAGATCATTCCACAGGACTTCTATTTGAACATGGTCACAGCTCCCGTAAACAAAAGAAACAAATAAAGAGTACTGGTCGCAAGACACCTTGGTAGTCATGAGCTGGTCTCCGGCCTGGATCAAGTCCACCTGATAGTTCCTATGCTAGAAAATCCAGATATGAAGATTAATAGGGTTAGTGTGCATGTACCCATGCATCCTAAGGTTCCTAGAGAACTCCCCAATCCTTCAAGTGTGCTTCTTGTGTTCAAGAATGGCGACGACAACGACTTTGTTCTTGGAGATTACCGATGCCAAGAAGTCGGACTTAACCTGGGCGCCTACCCCCCGGGCATTCCATATAAGGAGGGAAATAATTTATGGAAGAGTGTCCTGGGTTTGTCTCCAGAACTCATGGCCTTGACAAAGTGTGAAGAAGAGCTCTCCTTCTAGTTCCTTGATTTGGATCTTGTGCACACTCCATAAGCATTGGCTGAACCACCTGCTGGAGAAGATGGGCTCTCAAGATGTAAGTCACTGAATTCCCTCTTAATGCCTGGGCGGGATAATCCACCTTTCCTACTAGAGGGAACCTCCCGTGGAGGAGGGGAAACCAGCCCCATGGGAGGGATCGAGGTAGGGGGAGGGGGAGGATTAATCCGGGGAGAGCTCGGAGGTCTAGAAGTTGGGACTAGAGCCCTCTCATTGGCGCCGGGATCGCTACCAGGGAGTTTTGCGGCATGGAAAGATAAAGACAGGGGACCCAAGGAACGAGGGTCCAAAGATTGAACCACTATCTGTTGGCCTGCTTCAGGGGATAGCATGAAGATAAAGACAATTTGTTGGATAGAAAAAACCTGGGTAGGGGCAAAATACCTTGTAACACAAGGGCCTAAGATCCGGAAAACTGATGGTTCATCCCTAACCTGAGGGCCTGGGGAGACTATTGGATCTGTCACCAGAGGAGGGGACGTAGGGACAGCACTGCATAGTAGTTCCACCTCAGGGACCGCTGTAGTAGGAAGAGACAATGAGGGCGGACAGGACCGAACCCTATCCTCCATCGAAGTCCCACTCCTCCCACCTTGCCTCCAGCGGCGAAAGATCTACATTGAGTGACCCTGTAAAGTCAATTCCGGAAGTATCTGGGGAAGACTGGGTAATAGATGTCCTGGAGCCAACTGGGCGAGTCTGCCACTTTGAGTTCAATTTGGTTGGGTACTGGGCGAGAAAGGTCGAGTTCCACGCAGAGTCGAGCCGCCGAGGTAGATGAGCCACTCCTTGTATTCGAATCCTAACAGAGGTATCCCCCTAGAGACTCACCAATAGCCTTTAGGAAGCCTTCATTCTGAAAGGGTAGGGGCAACCCAGGGAGGCAGATCCAGACTGCAGCGCCTGGACTCTCTTTACCTCTATGGGCCTCCATAGACCAGCGGGATAAACTGAAGCTCCAACGCCCAAAGGAACGTGGGGCCTTACACCAAGCATGAATGAAATCCTCCTCTGAAGGGACCACTAGGCATAAGGAGTTTCTGTGAAGCTGTGAAATCTGAATTTGGGGACCGAGCCCCCAGGAATGGACAAAACGCTGGAAGACAGCCAGTGGTGGCTTGGAGGCACCGAACCGAGTGACTAAAGTCTAGTGAAAACAAGCCTTCTCCTCCTCGAAATCCGTCACAGGGAATTCCAGACAAACCCACCGGCCCTCTCGAGACGACTGAGCCTGCACCGAAACGGCCAGGAAACAAGGGAGAGGGCAGGGAGAACCGCATAGAACGACCTTGAACGAGGGGCAGGGAGGGAGAAGGGGAAGAGAAGGACCATCAGGATCGGCTGCTACTGGGGAGGCCAACTTGGAAGTCGGGAGCAGCGGCGAATCAGAGGAAATGCACCCCGGGAGAGCTGGAGCCGGCACCAACCTGGGGTCAGGATCCCCTGATCTGAGAGGAGGGACCTGCGAGGAAGAGGCGAGCTGTGAACCTGGTTACGCCTCCTATTATTGGGAGTAATAGATCAGTTTGGTGGAAAGAGGGAAGAGAAGATAATAAATAAAATAAAAATAAATTAAGTGAAAATAAAAAAAAATGATGATGATAAAAGTAAAATAAAAAGAAGAAAATAAAGATAATTGGGTTGAGAGAGAAAGAATAAAATGACAAAAGAAAATAAAGAAGAATGAAATAATAATAATAATAATTATTATTATTATTATTAAAAGAATAATAATTAAAAGAAGAATAATAAGAATAGAAAAATAGAAGAATAAGAAGAGAATGGGTAGGTAACATAAAAGATGCAAAGAGTTAAAATGCATGTATTCTATTTATTTAATAAAAGATAATTTAAATTACAATTTAAATGAAACTAAAAAAAAATGAAATTAAAAATAAAATAAAAAAAATGAAAATAAGAACTAGTTCAATGTAGCTTGGCTTTGAGGGATTCTACCCCATGGGTCAATTCTACCTAGAATGTGGGTTATGGGACCCTTTTATAGGAAGTGAGAAGGATCCCTCATCCTCCTCAGTTTTCAAGGATCTTCCCAAGACTCGGGGATCCTCAAGTCTTCATTTATGTGATCCCAAGATTTTCATTTTAAATCATACCCATGAGACCCATAGGTGTGAATAATGAAACACCCAAAGGTATCAGGTGAATGAATTTATGGTGGAAGAATTCCATATGAGGAAGTGTATATGGAAACCATGTAATTACTCCTTCATTCATGGAATAGATATGTGGCTTTCATGGGAGCGGCTTGGTGATGTGTATGGTGAATGGTGGTAGTGTAAGTGACCTCATCCTTCTCATATGTCCTTATAATTGGATGGAAGAGCTTTAAAATGGGTTCACCATGGTCTTATGATGCTTCAAAGTTGATCCATGTTGGTGGAAGGCTTCGGTGGTGAACCTTGGATCAAGCGCAATCTTCTTGAGTGATGGTTATGATGGATCTCATTGAGTTGTAGCGATAGTGTCGATATTCAAGGGCAGAGATGTGGTGGAGTGTTGCAGCAAGATGTGTTTGAGATGAGAGCATGTGTGATAATCTGAAAATCTATTGTTTAGGCTAAAATGTGAATAATACCTTGGAATTTTCTTGATCGACATAAAAATAGATGGGTGGGGCATGCTGTCTTATAATCCAAAGTGTGGCTCCACCCCTGCAATGAAGTTGTGAGGGGGTCGAAGGACCCCCGCCCACCATTTGAAACTACCTCATGTCGGTGATGCTCTCCTCTCGGTGCCACATAGGTTTTCACCATGAACCATCTCTCAAATCTTACGGTATCCATTCACCCAGGGGATTTACCACCTTCAGGCCTCCTATGAACGAGATTGATCCCTTGTACACCGTTAGCATAAATTGGTCTCTCATGGGTTGTTGTGTGACTGACCAACCCTCTTAGGCTAGCTAAGTGTTGTATAGACCCTGGTTGAGGACCTGCCTAGGCTTGGCCAATTTTTTTAGATAAATTACCTAAAATAGTTAAGTAAATTTTCACAAGATTTAAATAAAGTCCATAGATTCATATATAAAATTTCAAATTTAAAATTCACCAAAATTTTATCCAATTAATTCCATTTTCATTCCATAATTATAATTTCCCATAATTTAGTGAAACATTGAAACACAAGGGTATTTAGATTATAAATTTATTCAAAAACACTGAAAATTGATTAAAAATATGCACTAAAATGACCCGATCAAGCATTAGGGATTCCTAATGGGTCATTGGACTCACTTCCTACATGAGAACATGGCCTAGGTTTTAATTTGCATGGGAATACTTTCCTATTTTCTCTCATGATACTGGTTTTTCTTATATATGGACTCATGGTATAGGTATAGAATTTTAGAGGTTGATGATTAGTACAGAAATTATGATAGTTAAGCTAGAGGCCACTAAATTTTATTTTTAGTTATCATTAAAATCATATAGTCATGTTGTACCTATTATTAAATTTGTAAGATATATGACCATACATTCTATTTATTTCTATGGGATGTCAAAAAATTTGTACCATTTATTTATTTATCTATATATACTATCTGATATTTATAATTTCTCATGTTGTTCTATTTATTTTTGATGTATCATGTAGATTGATTTTACATATTTTTGTACTAGAAATTGGGGGGTCATTGGGCTCTATGTTTATGTCAATAGGGTTTTGGGGTATCCTTTATATGGATGGGTAATATTGAATTTTGTTAGTTTCTTGCATGAACATTGGGATTTTTCATAGGGAATAGTCCCCCCACAACTATATTATCCCCATACTACAAGCTGATAGCCTTTGGTACATGGGGAGGCATGCCTAAGGTCATGTAGAGACCCCTGCTTGGGTTCTTTTCAAGCAATCTAGGTCATGGAATTACACCAGTAATTTATATAATTTTTATTTTGGCCAAAAATTTATGATTTTCACCACTTTTGTTCCATTTTTAATCATCGTTGGATCCACATATGATGAAAGATTCCTGAACCATCTCTCTAGACACGAAGGATCCCATTTTTTATTATCCCTATTATTTTCCCCTATCTTCTTTTTGTTTTATTCACCTTCCATCCTCATGTTTGGAGTAATGACTAATATAATCCAAATTGATGAGAAACTGATATATGAGTCGTCATATTGATTAATTTGGGTGTGGAATTAAATATCAGGTCATGTAGAATTGACAATGGGTGATAGATGGCTACTAAATGGAATAGTGATGTGGGATATTCGGTGTAGCGGTGTGTAGAGACATAAGGGTTGAGTAAAACCCCTAGGATTAGTTTTTAGGTGAAGTGAAACAAAAAATTGACCATTATATGTATGATGTTGGTGAATGGGTCTGTTGATAGTTTTGTGGTTCTAATCAGAGGTAGGGATGGAAGTGGTGGTTAGATTATGGGCATTCTACTATGAGTAAGTTTCTATTCCATGATGCAGGGAGTCAAAATGTGATGAGGTGACTAATCAAGGATTTCTTCATGGCCAAGGGAAACCATAGTGTGAATGATTTATAAAGGATTGAGTTCATGGAATGGTAGAGTTTTTACAGGGTGTGATGGTTTAGAGTTGCAAAAATGGTTGATTCAAATGTATAAGGGTCATAATGTGTAAGGATTTACCCTTATGTTTAATCAATATATTATAGAGGATTCCACAATGTGATGGAATAGAGTTATAGAGGATCATGGGAGATAGTGGAAGGTTTCCTTTCATGATACCCCCTTTAGGATGGGCCATCACAATATAAGTAACTCGATCATATCGTAATGGTTTATTTCCGGTGTTTTGGTGGGACGATTTTTTCTTCTACATAAAACATTATAGTTCACTTCCATTCAATATAAGATGTGGGATGTGAGGTGATAAATGTTTTTTAGATACCTTAACTTTTCAGATATGATAATGGGGATTGGGCGTGGAGATCATAGCATTCATGGGGTAGGTACTCTTTTGGAATCATGCTTACATCAGAGAACATGTCTCTCAAATTACGGATAGAATTTGGGACTCCCTAAAATTCTCAAATCATGGTTCCTCTATCTAAATAGTTGGTCACTCCCCAATCTATGATCTCATATAGGGTATCATTACTTTATTGGGGTTGATTACTCCCTCAAACATTAATTATCCTTTGGAAATGCATGGGTCCCCCATATGACTAGTAGAGTTTGGTACTCCCTTGTATACTCAGTGTATGGATCCTCTACCCCTAGACTTAGGTACTCCCTTATTTAATGTGAACTACTCAACAAGGTGTGGGTTATCCATTATAGTTTATGAGATGTTACGTGTATTTTTCCATTTCTAGGTAGTTATGATAGTGAGGGTTAATAATTCCTTGACTAAAATATATTATTGTACAAGGTGTGGGTTCCCCTGTGGGTTTTATAATGGTGATAGGGTAATGGTGGGTAGTGAGGTGTGATACTTCATTGATTGATGCACATACTTTAGTGAGGAGTGGGTCCCCCTTAATAGAATCTTGTGGTGGTGTGTAGAAAAGGTAGGGTTGTTTAGATAATTTGAGACTTGTGACTCATTAGGAAACTCCCCTATATTTCCTTTGAGATGTGACATGTATCTAGGCTATAAATTTCAGAATTTTTGAGAATTTTATTACTCCTAGAGTCTATTTTTACTTGTGAGATACAAACCTTCATGGATAGTAGATGATATAACTAGGACTTATCATCACCCCTGAGACATCTCATGGTAAAAAATATCTAGATATTTTCTTATCTTCCTCCTGGTTACCCTCCCCTACTGGGAGTTTTATGCTGGATTTTTTATTTTTCATTCCTTTATCATTTTTATGAGGCTAACTGATTATGTTTATACTCACCCATATATGTGATTGGCGACTTATCATGTTATGTTTTTGTAAACGATGTACATTTCAGAGATGGTCTTAGTGGATGTGCATCTTGTGTGGCTTGTTCAGAGCTAACACTTAGTGAATCTTGGGGATGTATAATGTTGAATAGTTTTCTTAATGGTGGTGTTGTCTGTTGTTTCTATAGATTAATCTAGGATTACACATAACGAGGAGGAACTTTCCAGTGTCTTGTGTATTTCAGATTCATAGGATTACCGGATTTACTATTCCTTTTTTATTTAACATTTTGTAAATGTCCTTGTATTTTGTGAATCATGAATGCATTATATATAGTTTGTTTTCTTATATATATTCTACTGGTGTTGCTGGTTATTTTTTGAGTTATAGATTTTTGACTATTTAAGGTTGATATAGGATAAGGTCTCCCATGTTGTGTGATATTATCAAAAACTAACCTGGGCCACCCCTTAGACCGGGCACCTGAACCAACCCATGACATACTTGAGGAGTGTTACTAATTTCCCCTAGATGGAAACTAGTTCTAGGGTCTCAAAGATAATCCATGGACTTAATTTCACACTCTAAATGTAATACACATCAATGAAATAAAAACATCCAATTATAGTATACGGTAAAAAACAAGGATATATGCCATAAAAAGAGAAATAAAGAAAAAAATCATCACATAAATAAACTAAAAGAAATTCAGGATGAAGCCCAATATATATACATGATAACATGGAATAAAATAGAGAACCCAAACCAATACACCCCCATCAATCTCCATTTAACCCTTGATCACTCTCCACATCCCAAGTATGAACCATCAAAACACCCAATGTTCCAAACTAGAAGACCAAATCTAGGCACCTGAACTAAATTCATAAGAGTTGCATAAACCTAATGGTATATGCAGTGTGAGAGAGAAATTTATCTCATTAAGATTTCTCTAAATATTCTATACATTTACTTACAAAATACATTTCATTTTATACACATTTTGAAATAAAGTAGAAACGGTATATTTTTCTTATATATATATATAATACAATCATTACAGTCATTATAGTCTAATATATCCTTCTTTTTTCTCTTAAATGAAAACAATCACTTAAAAATCATTTAGTAGGTATCAAACCCCTTTTTAATCAAAAAACACTTTTAAAATTCACTTTTTAAGCATACATTTAAAATATTTTTAGAAATATTTAATTAAACAATATAAATGCAAAAAAATAATTAATAAAATAGTAAGACATCACATCATAATGAAAGTAAAGAAAATACATTTCCATGATTTCCAATCAAACTAGAAATGAAAAAGAAAGGAAGTTCCCTATAGGGAATCATCAGGTAAACATATGATATTATTAAACATTTAATGAGTAACCATATATGTACACATGTTAGAACCATATACTAGACTATCGATGCACTATTAATTCAATAACCAACTTTTTTTCCTCAACAAGCCTCACTAGTAGTAATCCCATGTCGCCTTTGATGTCATACCAATCTAGTCCATCTAATCAGGACTAGGTAATAATTGTCTCCCATCCCTCACTAAGAGACCTATGATCCCCATGTATTTCAATCAATGGAAGGTGATTAATCATAATAATTAATAAATCAAAATGTGATAATTCTCATCTCACCTCCTATACACTTATAAGAAACATCCCCTTTCACATTTTATTCATATAAGAATTTTAGAGACCCAAATCTTGACGTAAATGGACATTACATTACTTTCGTGGAATACTTAATACATAACAAAAACCAACACACAAGGACCGTAATAGTTTAGGGTCTTTGAAAACTCAGAACATAATCTTCTAATCTTGGTGAAATATCTTCAACATCTCCCATAAAGATCTTCCCTTTTTTTCTTACCTAAAACCTTTATTTATATCATGGGGAAGAGAAAACATATAAAGGATGAGCTCAAATTCTCAGTAAGGGTAATCATGGAAAAAATAAAACAAACCATATACATTTTAACTTCAAAACATGAACATAAAGTTTAGACATCAAAATCTTGAGTTGTGAAATAAATCTTGGTAGTACATAAGGAATAGATCATAAAGAAAAATTAATCATGATAAAATAGCATGAGAATAAAACATGTAATTTTGGAAACCATTAATCACTTGATATGATTTCCATAATAGCCAAGGCATTGCTGCCAAAACCATCTTAGTGGACAAAGTCCCTTTCTGAATCGAGTTTACTCCTCATTGAAATCCTATATCACTGAACCAGATTAACTTGTTGTTCCAGCCACGTCTATCTCATGAGATATAAATCTTTACCCAATGCATTGGAGGGAGATATAGGTCTCACTCATCTCATAATGAAACCATTATTATGTGTTCCACAAAATCATAGATCATAGCATAACCCATGTAATAAAAATGGGATTCTTAAACATCATGCCATCATAACATAATCCATATAAGATAAAAGGAAATCATAAATTTAATTCCATCATAACATAATCAAATCAATGTAAAAATTGGGATAGAAATAGAACCCTATATTATCTTAGATGGAAAATAATTTTGATAAAACACTTGAACTCAATTCTTGAGGAAAATATACTTTCTTATTCAAAATCATTTTCTTTTCACAAAATTCCATGAAATTTTAAAAGAAAAGGTTTTGTTGAAAATATTCATGAAATCTTGTAGAGTAATCTTCTTTAAAATAAGGCGTTATAAAACTGTAAATATCCATTCATTCTATATAAGTTTAAAAAAACATTCTTCTCGTACTTTTGTTGGAAAAGTCAAAAAGTACCTCATATGGTAAACAAAAGAAAGATTCCTTACATACCATATAGTAAAAGTCAAAAATGGGTAAAAAGAACTTTAAACATACATGAAACCATTTTTAGAAAATAGGGACATGGACGATAAATATAACCCCAGTAAATACTTACGAATAAACAATCTCAGATAAAAACGAGATTAGAAAAGTTATCTCTTACCTTTTGTCCAATTTCTTCCGTATGTGTCTGAGACTCCTGTATAGTGGGTTTAAAAATATTATTAAGTTGTAACAGAACCATAATAATATTTATTATTTCATATATGATTCACTTAAGACTTTATATTATCCGTTCATTTGTCAATTCCATGTTAAAGTAGTGTTTTTGGTAAAATCGTTACATTTGTCGTCCGCGCTTTGACTTGTAATTATTAATATAATTACTTAGATCATGATTACTTAATTACATAATATAAAACATGATTTATATATAATATATCTTCAGAATATAAATATATATAATAGATCGATAAATGGAAAGAAATACACCGTTCATAGAGATGGTAGGTCGTACGTACGCATGAACGCTGTTTTCGTTTCCTTATTGAATTGAATGGAATTAAGTTGATGATGTACATATATATATATATAAATCCAGTAGAATTATTATGACATATATTTAATTATTACTTATTATATATACTTTATAATCATTCTTGAATTGTTAACATGGAAAATAAATCTCATCGCATCATGGAGACGGTAATCCATACGTACGCACGAGCGATGATATCATTCTCATATTTATTGAATGGAATTGGAGTGCATGATATAATATCTTAGAATCAGTATGATGTTATAATAATAAAATATAGTTATTATTTACACCATTATATCCATCCATGTAAGGTGGTGGTGGAAAAACAGATTACACCACGGCGTGGAGACGGTATTTCGTACGTACGCACGCGCGGTGATTTCATTTTCCGTAGGATGGATAGAGGGTAAAATGGGTTTGTTTTATATTTATAATAACATATCAGTATATGAGTGATACTGATGTTATTACTTTATAATTAAACAACTAAATAAGAATAATTCGAAGAAGAAATAAACTTGAAAGAATCGGTAGAAGAGATTAACTCTTCTTCGACGCACCTCTTTTAAGCTTCCTCTTAAGGAACTAGAGTTGGTATTTTGAAAAGACCAGAACCTATAGAATGTTTCTAGGGTATTGGAAAAGAGAAATGGGAAGGGTTTTTTCAAGATTGAAGGATCAAAGTGTTGTGAAGAGGAGAGGGAGGAGGTGCCCTTTTATAAGGGAGGAGAGGGGCACCTTTGGAAAGTGTGAAAATATTATTTTATTATAAACTTATCATCGGTTTGAAAAGGTCCAAAAATCATTAAAGATAAAGATAAGATGACTCATGGTCGAAATAAAATCATCCAATAATAATTTTACATGTTTTGGATATTATTTTAATCATTATAATCTTATTTATTTAAATCATTTATTAATGAGGTAACTACTGCATCATTATTGTGTCATAAATAATTTAATTTATTGGATGTCTAAAAATTATAAAAAAAATACTATAATGTAGGAAATGTTTTTAGATTTCCAATTAATATTTATAGTCGAAAATATAATTTATATAAATCCTTATAAAAATTAATTACTAAAATATTTTTCTTAATGTCCATTTTGTCTTTACATTAAATTAATTAATCCAAATTGTCATTATCACTACCAAGTGGCTCAATGGGGTCCCAAAATCGACCCAAGGATGCCCATGGTCAGCCACTACTCATCCAATAATGTTAGGACAAGTGTTAAGGTAATTTTAAATTATTATAATATTCTTTTAACCTTGAAATACCCTATTTACCTTTAACTATGGTAAATAAAAGTCAAAAGCTACTATTCACCAAAAATTATTTTCATCTTATTGAACCACATTTTACTTCTCGATAAAAATCATGTATGTCAGATTTTTTAAATTAAATTCACTGAAGTGGTAAAATTTCATTTAAATGAAAGAGTCAGTTTTTTTTAACTACCACCAAGTGGTTTCACTATTCATCAAAAATTGCTGTTTTTCAGAAAAATACCAAAAATTCAGCCTAAGCTATATTTGATATTCCGAATTCAAAAATTATGTATATTTTTTCAAATTCAAAACATTTAAGTGTCATTAATTAATTTTAAAATTAATTCCCGTTATCAAAACAAATAGCGTGTTTTTAAGAAACAATAACTATTAAAAGATCGACACTAGTTTATATCCAATTTCAAAGTGAAATTAATTCCAATGACTAACATTGGATTAAATGATAAAAATATATTATAATTACACTTTAAAACTAATTAAAAAGATAATCTAACCATATAAATTATTGTGATGAAAAAAGTTGTTTTTAATTAAAATATAGCATGATTTTACTATTCATTAAAATATGAAATTTATCAGAATAATATGAAAAGTTTATCCAAAGTAAATTTTTATATATAGATTCCAAAGAATAATTTTATTTTCTCAAATTAAACTTATAAAAATTTCAGAAATTATATTTAATTTGGGTGCGCCATCAAAAGAAGGAAAAACTGCATTTTTTGAAAAATACTTATTTTACCCAAAAAATTATTTTGTTCTCATACCATGTTCTAGAAAATGTGTAAGTTGAATAATAATGTTATAAAATTAAAAATGTGGTTAATATTATTCTTAACGGATAGTCCATAATAATATTATAACAACATACCATTGTTTAGTGAAACCCGGTATTGTGTACTACATACGCTATCGAGGAAGGTCGCGATTACGTGTAATGCAAGACAAATCAGGGATGCATGTAGTGAAAGCTCCCTATTTTCTAGTGTAAAACACAAGAAATCAATGAAATTAAAAAGAATAATTCTCATAAAATCTCATGTTGTTACATTCTACCCCCCTTAAAATTAATTTTTCCCTCGAAATTCGTTGGGGTTATAAATGGTTTACTAATTGAAAGTTTCTTTCATAGAAACCCACATCGTAAAAAGGAATACTAAAACTTAATTTTAAAAAGTGAAGTATGAAACATATCAGTTTCCCAAATTAACTCATCACTGGGTTTCCACATAGGAGAACACATAGGTGAAAATATGGATATGGAAGAGATACCTAACCATCAAGTTCTGATGGAGAGTGGTAGAAAACATGGCTATAAAAAATCCAACAATCACAAAGCCATAAATTTGTGACGATCTAAGGTACCATCTGATTCATCGGATATAAGGTCACTAGAACAACATTTTTGGTTTTCAAGATCATTTCCCAAATGTTTAATAATTTTTGAATTAAAAGAAATACTAGATTTTGGTACAAACTCAACATTACTATTGCATTGAACAATTTCTACTTCATCTATTAAAGAAATGAAGTTGAATTTGTCTTTCGTGAAGTTTTAAAAGATCATGCGATAGAATGATAGGTCATTCCATCTATCTCAAACATAAGTTAGCAAAAGTTATATACATAAGTCCATCTATGGTGAGACTAATCAGATATGGTTCCAAAAATAGACTTATACTTCAACTACCATACTGATTAATAACATAAAACTAATTTATACTAACCAGGGACTTCTTGTAGGCCAATGGTTGGTGATAAAGGCTTCTCACACTTCGGTTGTTGGTTCGATTCTGGCATCCTTGTTCGACGCGACGGGTTGTTGCCCGTCCTGCAGGTTGTCCTTTTTCTAAAACTACACTATTATAAAATTCCTGAAATAATATCGGGAAAAAAAGGTTCTATCCTTAAACAATACTATCTTATGTCTAAATTAATCTATTCCAATCTTTAGGCTTACCCAAACTCACAGTCTAAGGAAAACGATTGATAGAGAGGTCATCTACCAAACATGTAAATACTATAATTTATCCCCTTATAAGATATGTCTAGTTGGTCACATTACAAACATCTTAATGCCTTAATCATGTATTCTCTTGAAAAATTAATACCAATTGAACCATAGTGAAAACATGAATGTTGTCAAAATTTATCACTTTCCACATACCAAAATCCCAAAATTTATATATACTCAAACCATGATATCACTTTGTCCTTATATCAGTCATGAGCTCATTAATATTATTTTCTCCTTATCCCTACATTATGTGCATATCATCTGCTTTCCAAAATATTTGAATTACTTTTCATGGTTATAGGTACCATATAATTATTGAAAACCATAATAAACCAATACATAGATATTCCAATATTCCAGAGTACTATAAATTAGATTCCACAACATTATTTTGGAATCCCGTTACATAAACACATAATCGTTCCACTACATCGTTTCATACTCAACATCACCAATAGTGATCGCATGTGACTTCCCTTTGTCCTTTGCCTTAAGAGGTTTCTCATGTAGATCATCATTAACCCTTGTATTAGGGCATTGATTATCATAATTCTCCATTTCCTTGAAATTGAAGCATTGAAGTGTTGGTGGAGCATTCTCTGTAGTCTTTTCTCTATCTACGTCATTAGAAACCTTTTTCCCATTACTTTGGCACTCAGCTGCTCGATGACCATCTTTTCCACACTTGAAACATTTTCTAGTACCTTTTAGACAATCTCCACCATGCTTCTTTCCACACTTTGAGCATAAAAAAACATTCATCTTCTTTTCACCATTGTTCTGATATTTCTCCTTGAACTCCATCTTTCGTTTCTTGTCAAAACCACAAAATAGATATGTAACACCAAATTCCATTTCTACCTTGATAGCACAACACACAATTTCTTCATAGCTACTAAAGTCTCTTATAGCTAATTCCCTTCGAAGACTTGGTTTTAAGCCACTGAAGAATTGATCAAATTTACTTTCAGGTTGGATGATAAAGCCAGATGCATACCTAGAAAGCCTTGTAAAATTCGATTCATATATACCAAAATATTCATCATCCTTTTTCTTAAGCTCAAGGAACTCCTTTTGCATCTTTGTTCGAAGAATACGAGGGATTTACTTATTGAAAAACAATTTATTGAACTCATCCCATTCCATGGATTTAATTTAATCTTAGGGACTTGTATTCTTAATTAGAGTCCACCACTGGTCTGCTTCACCTTATAAAAGGTAAACAGCTAAAATTACTTTTTCATGTTCTAAAAAACGAAGTATGGAAAATATCTTTTCAATGGTACTGATCCATTGTTCAGCAACAAGTGGATCAGAAGACCCATTGCAATAAGGTGGATGTTGCCTCATGAAGGACTCAATAGAATATTGTTCCCTTCTCTGCTCTTTCGGAAGTCCATATTGATTCATAGCTTGTGTAAGTATAACAATAATACTTTTCACTTCATCTCCCATAACATTGGTTTGTTCAGGAGGACAATCATTTCATTTCCCATTACATTGATCAACACGGTTCCTTCGGGTTCCATCCATTGTCTAAAACCCAAAAAGAATAGTGTAAGAGGCAAAAATCATGCTAGGAAAACAACATAATAAAGGGGGAGTACCTTCAATATCTAACATCTTAGGTTTAATTCTAATATCATTACCATAATTCTAGGACTATAACCTATACTTATACTTAACCTTAGGGACATCCCTGGACATACCTTAGAAATATCTCTAGAGATTTCACTAAAGTTTTCGCATCCTAGTTTCCAATGGTTGACTAAACCATTCCTCTGATACCAACTTTAGAGACCCAAATCTTGACGTACATAGACATTACATTACTTTTGAGGAATACTTAATTCATAACAAAAACCAACACACAAGCACTGTAATATTTTAGTGTCTTTGGAAACTCAGAACAAAATCTTCTAATCTTGGTGAAAGATCTTCAACATCTCCCATAAAGATCTTCCATTTTTTCATACCTAAATCCTTTCTTTATATCCTGGGGAAGAGAAAACATATAAAGGGTGAGATCAACTTCTTAGTAAGGGTATACATGGAAAAAATAAAACAAACCATATACATTTGAACTTCAAAACATGAACATAAAGTTTAAAAATCAAAATATTGAGTTGTGAAATAAATCTTGGTAGTACGTAAGGCATAGATCATAAAGTAACATTAATCATGATAAAATATCATGGGAATAAAACATGTAATTGTGGAAACCATCAAGAACTTGATATGATTTCCATAGTAGCCAAGGCATTGCTGCCAAGACCATCTTAGTGGACAAAGTCCCTTTCTGAATCATGTTTACTCCTCATTCCAGTACTATATCACTAAACTAGATTAACTTTCCATTTCAGCCATGTCTATCTCATGAGATATAAATCTTTACCCAATGCATTGGAGGGAGATATAGGTCCCATCCATCACATAATTAAACCATTCTTATGTGTGCCACAAAATCATAAATCATAGCATAACCCATATAATAAAAATGGGATTCTTAAACATCATGCCATCATAACATAATCAATATAAGATAAAAAGACATCATAAAATTAATTCCATCATAACATAATCAAATAAATTTTAAAATAGGGATAGAAACAGAACCCTATATTATCTTAGATGGAAAATAATTTTGATAAAACACTTGAACTCCATTCTTGAGGAAAATATCCTTTCTTCTTCAAAATCATTTTCTTATTACAAAATGCAATGAAATTTTAAAAGAAAAGGATTTTGTTGAAAATATTAATGAAATATTGTAGAGTAATCTTCATTAAAATAAGGCATTATAAAACTGTAAAAATCCGTTCATGCCGTATAAGTTAAAAAAACATTCTTCTCATACTTTTGTCGGAAAAGTCAAAAAGTACCTCGTATGGTAAAAAAAAATAAAGATTCCTTACATACCATGTAGTAAAACTCAAAAATGGGTAAAAAGGACTTTAAACATACATGAAACCATTTTTAGAAAATAGGGACATGGATGATAAATATAACCCCAGTAAATACTTACGAATAAACAATCTCGGATAAAAACGAGATTGGAAAAGTTATCCCTTACCTTTTGTCCAATTTCTTCCGTATGTGTCTGAGAATACTATATAGTGGGTTTAAACATATTATTAAATTTTAATAGAACCATAATAATATTTATGATTTCATATATGATTCACTTATGAATTTATATTATCCGTTCATTTGTCAATTCCATGTTAAAGCAGCGTTTTGGGTAAAATCATTTCATTTATCGTCGGTGTTTTGACTTGTAATTATTAATATGATTACTTAGATCATGATTACTTAATTACAGAATATAAAATATGATTTATATATAATATATATTCTGAATATACATTTATATAATAGATCGATAAATGGAAAGAAATACACCCTTCATGGAGACGGTAGGCCGTACGTACGCATGAACGCTGTTTTCGTTTCCTTATTGAATTGAATGGAATTAATTAGATGACGTACATATATATATACATAAATCCAGTAGAATTATTATGTCATATATTTCATGATTACTTATTATATATACTTTATAATCATTCTTGAATTGTTAACATGGAAAATGAATCTCATCGCGTCGTGGAGACGGTAATCCGTACGTACGCACGAGCGATGGTATCATTCTCATATTTATTGAATGGAATTGGAGTGCATGATATAATATCATAGAATCAGTATGATGTTATAATAATCATATATAGTTATTCTTTACACCATTATACCCATCCATGTAAGGTGGTGGTGGAAAAACAGATTACACCACGACGTGGAGACGGTATTCCGTACATATGCCCGTGCAGTGATTTCATTTTTCGTAGGATGGATAGAGGGTAAAATGGGGTTGTTTAATATTTATAATAACATATCTGTATATTATTGATACTGACATTATTACTTTATAATTAAACAACTAAAGAAGAATTTGAAGAAGAAAGAAACTTGAAAGAATCGGTAGAAGAGATTACCTCTTCTTCAATGCACCTCTGTTAAGCTTCCTCTTAAGGAACCAGAGTTGGTCTTTTGAAAATACCAAAACCTACAGAATGTTTATATGGTAGTGTATAAGAGAAATGGGCAGGTTTTTTCCAATATTGAAGGCTCAAAATGTTGTGAAGAGGAGAGGGAGGAGGTTCCCTTTTATAAGGGAGGAGAGGGGCACCTTTGGAAAGTGTGAAAATATTATTTTATTATAAACTTATCTTCAGTTTTAAAAGGTCCAAAAATCATTAAAGATGAAGATACGATGACTCATGGTCGAAATAAAATCATCCAATCATAATTTTACATGTTTTGGATATTATTTTAATCATTATAATCTTATTTATTTAAATCATTTATTAATGAGGTAACTACTACATCATTATTGTGTCATAAATAATTTAATTTATTTGATGTCTATAAACTATAAAAAAATACCATAATGTAGAAAATCATTTTATCTTTACAATGAATATTTATAGTCGAAAATATAATTTATATAACTCCTTATAAAAATTAATTACTAAAAGATTTTCGTTAATGTCCATTTTGTCTTTACATTAAATTAATTAATCCAAATTGTCATTATCACTACCAAGTGGCTCAATGGGGTCCCAAAATCGACCCAAGGATGCCCATGGTCGGCTACTACTCATCCAATAAGGTTAGTACAAGTGTTAAGGTAATTTTGAATTATTATAATATTCTTTTAACCTTGAATTACCCTATTTACCTTTAATCGTGGTAAATAAAAGTCAAAAGCTACTATTCAACAAAAATTATTTTCATCTTATTGAACCACATTTTACTTATTGATAACAACCATGTATGTCGGATTTTTGGATTTCAATTCACAAAAGTGGTAAAATTTCATTTAAATGAAAGAGTCAGTTTTTTTTAACTACCACTAAGTGGTTTCACTATTCATCAAAAATTGACGTTTTTCAGAAAAATACCAAAAATTCAGCCTATGCTATATTTGATATTCCGAATTCAAAAATTATGTCTATTTTTTAAAATTCAAAACATATAAGTGTCATTAATTAATTTTAAAATTAATTCCCATTATCAAAACAAATAGTGTGTTTTTAAGAAACAATAACTATCAAAAGATCGACACTTGTTTATGTCCAATTTCAAAGTAAAATTAATTCCAATGAATAACATTGGATTAGATGGTAAAGATATATTATAATTACACTTTAAAACCAATTAAAAAGATAATATAACCCTATAAATTATTGTGATGAAAAAATTTGTTTTTAATTAAAATATAGCATGTTTTTACTATTCACTAAAATATGAAAGTTATCATAATAATATGAAAATTTTATCCAAAGTAAATTTTTATATCCTAATTCCAAAGAAGAATTTTCTTTTCTCAAATTGAACTTATAAACATGTCAGAAATTGTATAAAATGTGGGTGTGCCATTAAAAGGCGGCAAAACTGCCTTTTTTGAAAAATACTTATTTTACCCAAAAAAATTATTTTGTTCTCATACCATGTTCTTGAAAATGTGTAAGATGAAAAATAATTTTATAAAATTCAAAATGTAGTTAATACTATTCATAACGGCTAGTCCATAATAATATTATAACAATATATCGTTGTTTAGTGAAACCCGGTATTGCGTACTACACATGCTATCGAGGAAGGTCGCGATTGCGTGTAATGCAAGACAAATCAGGGATGCGTGTAGTGAAATATCCCTTTGTTATAGCGTACAACACAAGACATCGATGAAATTAAAAATAATAATTCTCATAAAATCTCAGGTTGTTACATTCTACCCACCTTAAAATGAATTTCACCCTCGAAATTCATCGGGGTTATAAATGGTTTACTATTTGAAAGTTTCTTTCATAGAAACCCACATCGTAAAAAGAAATACTAAAACATAATTTTAAAAAGTGAAGTATGAAACATATCGGTTACCCAAATTGACTCATAATTGGGTTTCCACATAGGAGAACGTAGGTGAAAATATGGATATGGAAGAGAAACCTAACCATCAAGTTATTATGGAGAGTGGTACAAAACATGGCTATGAAAAAGCCAACAATCACAAAGCCATAAATTTGTGATGATCTAAGGTACCATCTGATTCATCAGATATAAGGGCACTAAGAAAACATTTTTTGTTTTCAAGATCATTTCCCAAATTTTGAATAATTTTTGAATTAAAATAAATACTTGATTTTGGTACAATCTCAACGTTGATGGTGCCTCGAACAATCTCCAATTCATCACTTAAAGAAATGAAGTTGAATTTGTCTTTCGCGGAGTTTTAGCAGATCATGTGATAGAATGATAGGTCATTCCATCTGTATCAAACATAAGTTAGGAAATTTTATATACATAAGTCCATCTATAGTGAGATTAATTGGATATGGTTCCAAAAATGGACTTATACTTCAACTATCATACTGCTTAATAAAATAAAACTAATTTCTACTAACCAGGGACTTCTTGTAGGCCAGTGGTAGGCGATAAAGGTCTGTCGCACTTCAGTTGTGGGTTCGATTCCCGCATCCTTGTCCGACGCGACGGGTTGTCACTCGTCCTGCAGGTTTTCCTTTTTTTTAAACTACACTATTAGAACATTCCAGAAATAATATCGAAAAAAAAGGTTCTATCCTTAAACAATACTATCTGATGTCTAACTTAATCTATTCCAATCTTTAGGCTTTCCCAAACTCATAGTATAAGGAAAAATATTGATAGAGAGGTCATCTACCAAAAATGTAAATACTGTCATTTATCCCCATATAAGATATGTCTGTTTGGTCACATTACAAACATTCGAATGCCTTAATCATGTATTCTCCTGAAATATGAATACCCATTGAACCTTAGTGAAAACATGAATGCTGTCAAAAGTTATCTCTTTACACATACTAAAATCCCAAAATTTCTATATACTCAAACCTTGATATCACATTGTCCTTATATCAGTCATGAGATAATTAATATTATTTTCTCCTTATCCCTTCATTATGTGCATATCATCTGCTTTCCAAAATATTTGAATTACTTTTCATGGTTACCGGTACCATATAATTATTGAAAACCATAATAAACCAATATATAGATATTCCAATATTCCACAGTACAATAAATTAGATTCCACAACATTATTTTGTAATCTCGTTACATAAAAACATAATCATTCCACCACATCGTTGTCATACTCAACATCACCAATAGTGATCGCATGTGACATCCATTTGTCCTTTGCCTTAAGAGGTTTCTCACGTCGATCATCATTAACCCTTGGATTAGGGAATTGATTAGCATAATTCCCCATTTCCTTGCACTTGAAGCATTGAAGTGTTGGTGGAGAGTTCTCTGTTGTCTTTTCTCTATCCACGTCATTAGAAAACTTTTTCCCATTACTTTGGAACTCAGATGCTCGATGACCTTCTTTTCCACACTTGAAACATTTTCTGGTACCTTTTAGAGAATCTTCACCATGCTTCTTTCCACACTTTGAGCATAAAGAAACGTTCATCTTCTTTTCACCATTGTTCTGAGATTTCTCCTTGAACTCCATCTTTTGTTTCTTGTCAAAACCATGAAATGGATATGTAACACCAACTTCCATTTCTACCTTGATAGCACAATGCACAATTTCTTCAAAGATACTAAAGTCTCTTATAGCTAATTCCCTTCTAAGACTTGGTTTTAAGCCACTGAATAATCGATCAACTTTCCTTTAAGGTTGGATGATAAAGCCAGATGCATACCTTGCAAGCCTTGTAAAATTCGCTTCATATATACCAACAGATTTATCATCCTTTTTCTTAAGCTCAAGGAACTCCTTTTCCATCTTTGTTCTAATAATATGAGGGAAGTACTTATTAAAAAACATGTTCTTGAACTCATCCCATTCCATGGATTCAATTTCATCATGGGGCCTTGTTTTCTTAATTAGAGTCCACCACTGGTCTGATTCACCTTCTAAACGGTAAAAAAGTAAAATAAATTTTTCACGTTCTGAACAACAAAGTATGTAAAATATATTTTCAATGGTACTGATCCATTTTTCAGCAACAAGTGGATCAGAAGACCCATTGAAATAAGGTGGATGTTGCCTCATGAAGGACTCAATAGAAAATTGTTCCCTTCTCTGCTCATTCGGAAGTCCAGAATGATTCATAGCTTGTGTAAGTATAGCAATAAGATTTTGCACTCCATCTCCCATAACATTGGTTTTTTCAGGAGGACAATAATTGCATTTCACATTACATTGATCAACATGGTTCCTATGGGTTCCAGCCATCGTCTAAAACCCAAAAAGAATAGTGTAAGAGGCAAAAATCATGCTAGGAAAACAACATAATAAAGGGGGAGTACCTTTAATATCTGACATCTTAGGTTTAATTATAATATCGTTACCATAATTCTAGGACTATAACCTATACTTATACTTAACCTTAGGGATATCCCTGGACATACCTTAGAAATATCTCTAAGGATTTCACTAAAGTTTTCGCATCCTAGTTTCCAAAGGTTCACTAAACCATTCCTCTGATACCAACTGTAGAGACCCAAATCTTAATGTACATGGACATTACATTACTTTTTCGGAATACTTAATACATAAAAAAACCAACACACAAGGACTGTAATAGTTTAGTGTCTTTGGAAACTCAGAACAGAATCTTCTAATCTTGGTGAAAGATCTTCAACATCTCCCATAAAGATCTTCCCTTTTTTTTAATACCTAAAAGCATTCTTTATATCCTGGGGAAGAGAAAACATATAAAGGGTGATCTCAGCTTCTCATTAAGGGTAATCATGGAAAAAATAAAACAAAGCACATACATTTGAACTTCAAAACATGAAAATAAAGTTTGAACATCAAAATATTGAGTTGTGAATTAAATCTTGGCAGTACGTAAGGAATAGATCATAAAGAAACATTAATCATGATAAAATAGCATGGGAATAAAACATATAATTGTGGAAACCATTAATCACTTGATATGATTTCCATAGTAGCCGAGGCATTGCTTCCAAGACCATCTTAGTGGACAAAGTCCCTTTCTGAATCGAGTTTACTCCTCGTTCCAGTCCTGTATCACTAAACCGGATTAACTTTCCGTTCAATCCATGTCTATCTCATGAGATATAAATCTTTACCCAATGAATTGGAGGGAGATATAGGTCCCAACCATCTCATAATGAAACCATTCTTATGTGTGCCACAAAATCATAAATCATAGCATAACTCATGTAATAAAAATGGGATTCTTAAACATCATGTCATCATAACATAATCCATATAAGATAAAAGGACACCATAAAATTAATTCCATCATAACATAATCAAATCAATGTAAAAATAGGGATAGAAACATACCCCTATATTATTTTCGATGGAAAATAATTTTGATAAAACACTTGAACTCCATTCATGAGGAAAATATACTTTCTTATTCAAAATCATTTTCTTTTCACAAAATGTCATGAAATTTTAAAAGAAAAGGATTTTGTTGAAAATATTAATGAAATCTTGTAGAGTAAGCTTAATTAAAATAAGGTGTTATAAAACTGTAAAAATCTGTTCATGCTGTATAAGTTAAAAAAACATTCTTCTCGTACTTTTGTCGGAAAAGTCAAAAAGTACCTTGTATGCTAAACAAAAGAAAGATTCATTAGATACCATGTAGTAAAAGTAAAAAATGGGTAAAAAGGACTTTAAACATACTTGAAACCATTTTTAGAAAATAGGGACATGGATGATAAATATAACCCCAGTAAATACTTATGAATAAACAATCTCGGAGAAAAACGAGATTGGAAAAGTTATCCCTTACCTTTTGTCGAATTTCTTCCATATGGGTCTGAGACACCTGTATAGTGAGTTTAAACATATTATTAACTTTTAATAGATACATAATAATATTTATGATTTCATATATGATTCACTTACGACTTTATATTATCCTTTCATTTGTCAATTCCATGTTAAAGCAGCGTTTTGGGTAAAATCGTTTCATTTATCGTCCGTGTTTTGACTTGTAATTATTAATATGATTACTTAGATCATGATTACTTAAT
Source organism: Viscum album (assembly GCA_963277665.1). Classification (NCBI taxonomy): domain Eukaryota; kingdom Viridiplantae; phylum Streptophyta; class Magnoliopsida; order Santalales; family Viscaceae; genus Viscum; species Viscum album. The sequence goes on from OY728126.1 coordinate 1,030,329,915, forward strand.
TCCAGAATATAAAACTTGATTTATTTATAATATATATTCATAATATACATATATATAATAGATCAATAAATGGAAAGAAATACACCGTTCATGGAGACGATAGGTCGTACGTATGAATGAACGTTGTTTTCGTTTCCTTATTGAATTGAATTGAATTAAGTAGTTGATTTACATATATATATACATAAATACAGTAGAATTATTATGTCATATATTTCATGATTACTTATTATATATACTTTATAATCATTCTTGAATTGTTAACATGTAAAATTAATCTCATCGCGTCGTGGAGACGGTAATCTGTACATACGCATGAGCGATGATATCATTCCCATATTTATTGAATGGTATTGGAGTGGATGATATAATATCTTAGGATCAGTATGATGTTATAATAATCATATATAGTAATTCTTTACACCATTATACCCATCCATGTAAGGTGGTGGTGGAAAAAGAGATTACACCACGGCGTGGAGACGGTATTCCGTACGTACACACGCGCGGTGATTTTATTTTCCGTAGGATGGATAGAGGGTAAAATAGGGTTTTTCATATTTATAATAACATATCATTATATTTTTGATACTTATGTTATGATGTTATAATGAAACAACTAAATAAGAAGAATTTGAAGAAGAAAGAAACTTGAAAGAATCGGTAGAAGAGATTACCTCTCCTTCGACGCACCTCTTTTAAGCTTCCTCTTAAGGAACTAGAGTTGGTATTTTGAAAAGACCAGAACCTCCAGAATGTTTATAGGGTAGTTGAGAAGATAAATGTTCAGGGTTTGGCCGATCTTGAAGGCTCAAAGTTTTGTTAAGATGAGAGGGAGGAGGTGCCCTTTTATAAGGGTGAAGAGGGGCACCTTTGGAAAGTGTGAAGATATTATTTTATTATAAACTTATATTCGGTTTAAAAAGGTCCAAAAATCATTAAATATGAATATAAGATGACTCATGGTCTAAATAAAATCATTCAATCAGATTTGGACATGTTTTGGATATTATTTTAATCATTATAATCTTATTTATTTAAATCATTTATTAATGAGGTAACTACTGCATCATTATTGTGTCATAAATAATTTAATTTATTTGATATCTAAAAATTATCAAAAAAATATCATCATGTAGGAAATCTTTTTATCTTTCCAATTAATATTTATAGTCGAAAATATAATTTTTATAACTCCTTATAAAAATTAATTACTAAAAGATTTTTGTTAATGACAATTTTGCCTTTACGTTAAATTAATTAATCCAAATTGTCATTATCACTACTAAGTGGCTCAATGGGGTCCCACAATCGACCCAAGGATGCACATGGTCGTCCAATACTCATACAATAAGTTTAGGATAAGTTTTAATGTAATTTTTAATTATTATAATATTCTTTTAACCTTTAATTACCCTATTTACCTTTAACCGCGGTAAATAAAAGTCAAAAGCTACTATTCACCAAAAATTATTTTCATCTTATTGAACCACATTTTACTTCTTTATAAAAAAAATGTATGTTGGATTTTAGAAATTCAATTCAATTAAGTGGTAAAATTTCATTTAAATGAAAGAGTCAGTTTTTTTAACTACCACTAAGTGGTTTCACTATTCATCAAAAATTGATGTTTTTCAGAAAAATACCAAAAATTCAGCCTAGGCTATATTTTATATTCCCAATTCAGAAATTATGTCTGTTTTTACAAATTAAAAACATATAATTGGCATTAATTGATTTTAAAATTAATTCCCATTATCAAAAGAAATAGCATGTTTTTAAGAAACAATAACTTTCGAAAGATCGACACTTGTTTATGTCCAATTTCAAAGTGAAATTAATTCCAATGACCAACATTGGATTAAATGGTAAAAATATATTCTAATTACACTTTAAAACCAATTAAAAATATAATCTAACAATATAAATTATTGCGATGAAAAAAGTTGTTTTAATTAAAATATAGCGTGTTTTTACTATTCATTAAAATATGAAAGTTTTCAGAATAATATGAAAATTTTATCCAAAGTAAATTTTTATATCCTGATTCCAAAGAAAAATTTTATTTTCTCAAATTGAACTTATAAACATGTCTGAAACTATATTTAAAGTGGGTGCGCCATCAAAAGGCGGAAAAATTGCATTTTTTGAAAAATACTTATTTTACCCAAAAAAATTATTTTGTTTTCATACCATGTTCTAGAAAATGTGTAAGTTTAATAATAATGTTATAAAATTCAAAATGTAGTTAATACTATTCATAACATCTAGTCCTTAATAATATTATAACAATATATCATTGTTTAGTGAAACCCGGTATTGCGTACTACACACGCTATCGAGGAAGGTCGCAATTGCGTGTAATGCAAACCAAATCAGGGATGCATGTAGTGAAAGCCCCCTTTGTTGTGGCGTACAACACAAGACATCAATGAAATTAAAAAGAATAATTCTCATAAAATCTTGGGTTGTTACAAGAATAATCTATAATAATTCCCCTTAGGACATAATCAATATTAAGAATAATTAGTAAGGGTCCCAAGAGGTTCATACACACACGCGTGCCATTTTAAAATCATTCAAACTTCCAAACACATATCTATTAAAAATGTCTTGGAAAGCCTAGTCATTTATCTTCATTTGAAATTTTATTTCAAAGGATTCATTAAAAAATCAATTGAAAACCATTCACAAAACCCATTTCAAAACATAAATCACTCTTAACCTATTTAGGATCAAAACCAAGAAACCATTATCTTTCCCTTAAATAGACCCAAATGGATTCAAACCCATTTTTAAACATCCAATTCACTTAAAAGAAACCATTTAAATACTTTTTCAATCACTTAGAACTCAAACCTCATTTTTTTGAACTAAATACCCTATAAATACCCTTTATACCAAGAGAAGAACCCAATAAAAACAATTAAATAACCCACTCTAACCAATTAATATAGGCATAACTTTATAAATACAGAATTAAAAAACCTCAAACATCAAATTCCATTCCAATTTAAGGAAACACATGAAAACAACTACCTTGGATCAATTTAAATTGAGCCAAAAGTCATATCTTATGTTTGAGAATGCTCAAAAGAGACTCAAGGGATCTTCCACAATCCCTATACATTAAAATACCCATGAATATTAAACCTATAACACAAAATCTTAACCCCAGTAGCCCCTATAGTTCAAAATGGGAAAGGGAAACAAGTAGGAAAGGGTGAAAGGAAGAGAAAGAGAGAAACCAAAGGAAAATATAGAGTATTATCTTAAGAAACTAGAAGAAATGAGGTGGATGATATTGTAAATCAATGGATATGGGATGAAATAGCTCCTTCCTATGAGCCTGTCCTTATATGAACTAGTATAAAATAAAAAGGGTCTAAGAAAACCTTAAATACTAAGAGGGATAAAACTGGAAAATCGCTTTTAAGTGATTCTATGAAGCTCACATAATATATCTACATGGTTTGGTAAACTATGAAACAAATTTTTGGTTACCCCTAGAGAACCATAGAAACTCCCATGGTTTAGCTGCATGGTTACTGTTAACTAAGAACCAACCATGAAATTCACTTCCAAGAGAAAAACGAAGTTGTACTATTTCTATTAAGAGTTGTACAAACCATGTAATACCTTTGTAGGAAAAATCATGCCTATTCAAAATGAACTAAAAATAACATTTACATGGATATATGTAAATATCATTGTAAAAATTCTAATAAACCATGTGAGGAAAATTGTGTGCATATGGGAGAATTCTGAAAAATTAAAAACAAAGGTTAAAAACTATAAAAATTTAAATTTCCCCATTATTAATTAAAATAATATAAAATAAATATGGATATAGTGTCACAATGAATGACATATATGAATAATTGATGCTAGTTACCTGATCATGGCCTATTGGAGGTGGGATTGGATTGGAACACATAAATTACCACTACCCGAGCAGGGCCATGGTGGTTCAATTCATGTCAAAGTGGTGTCAAAGTTTTTGATTCCTAGGGATAGAGTTTTGAGTTAATAGTCATGTGAGGACTGGTTAGGGGATTTAAAGTAGTGATGTCAAAGGGTTATTGTTTTTTTATCATACCAGGGAGACTAGTGTAGGTATAGAAACTAATGTATCCTTTCACCAATACTCTAATAAATGATTAGTCAATCAAAAACTCAAATACATCAATTATAGGGTATGCTAATGTTGATACATGAATCATATAGTGGTTGATTATAGTATTTCATGTACTTACTATGTCAATTCATCCATGTATGGTCTAATCCTTGTGGTTTTATCCTTAAAAATAAAGTTTTTTACCCATTGATAGTCAGGCTATGAGTAGGGTTAGTGTTGTGATGATCCCATGCCTATGGTTGGGCCTCTCACCACTAATTAGTTAGTGATGAGGCATTTTTTATGGGACCAAGTTGTTAGGTATAATTTCCATGTGATCTGTGTCTATTTATCTCCCCTTCATGAAAAATCTATTCTTTTCAATAGATAATAAGATATTTTTCACTAAGTTGGATGAAACTACCCATAGGATGGGTATTTTGTGTGTGCTTCAATGATAGAGAACCCATGGGTTTATAAGGAAAGCCTAGTCATATTGTAACATAGGTTTTGTTGGAGCCAAATAATTTCATTTATATCTAGTTTGAGACTATCAATGAATATATTATGATTATTACATTGATCTCCCCACAAGTCATAGTGATCTGTTGGTGGGTTATGTTTTTCTAAAACTTGAGATCGGACTGCTCTACCATGGTTGGAGTTTGATCCATTTTTTAGGATGTAGTTCTATCTAGGAATTTGGGACCTCTATAGGGAATCAGATCCATTTCTAAGTACACTTTAAGGCTTATATACCTTGTGAGGTGTTCCCTATACATGTTTCATAGTGTAATTTTTTGAGCTCAGTGGTTCAGTAAGAGACTATGAAGAAAGATATTTCTAAGTGGGATTATGGCTTCATGTAGCCCCACCTATGTAATAGTCCCCTAAGAAAGCATTTATAGTTTAATATTATTGAAAGATATGAAATTTTTTTATAGGATTAGGTTATCATATCACACAAATATATCTAAAGTGGTTTCATGGATAGAACTCCATATGGTTGATAACATTAATATTAGACATCTCCATGTTGTATGAATAATAGCTATTTTGAGGAAGAGTTGATGGTGTGAGAGTTGTTGGATATAGATGATGCATCAATTCATTCCCACAATCCCCAAATTCAGTTAGTTAATCTCAAACATGGGGTGCTAATAGTCATAGATATTGGATTATGTGTTCAAGTTATGGTTTTTTTCATGTGTCAAAGGGTGAAGTTCAAAGTTGTATTTGTGTCCCCTATTCATAGAATCTCATACTAGTTGATGAATAAATAATCTATTCAATGTGAACCATAAATTTGGTTGTTTGAGAATCTAGTTGAATCCCTAGTTATCCTCCTTTCAACTACATATTTTCCACCAATAGCTATTGTATTTCGATCGTACCTTTTAGAAAAGTGAGTTTATCCTTAGTAGAGAAAGAGGTCTTCCAAGAGATTCCTTCATGCAAGAGATGATATTGATTAGCCATAGGAAGAGGATAATATTCATTATTTACATTGTAATATTCATTTGATTATTTTATCATAAACATGGATATTAGTGTGTTTTATAATGTGAATTCTATTCCTCCCCATGTTTTCAATTATTTCTCAACATGTACTAATACTTTGTACATTTTTCATCACTTTATAAAACAACCCTATTTATAATTTTGTTTTGATTTTGTAGGATCTTGTTACCAATTTTATAAGGAATATTTTTTTCTTACTAGAGTAATGTAAGATTCAATGGGGATAACCATCATCTTGTATTTTTTCCTTTTGGAGTAATGGGAGATTCATTGGATATGACTATCATCTTGGGCCTTAAATCCATAAAATTCAAGGTGAAGTGAACTGGATAGTTGACTACTAAAATAAATTTATCATATATTTCACAAGCCCAATAAAGATAAAATTTAAATATTATGTAGGTAAAATCATGAATAAAATTTCATTCAAGAATGTACATATCTAATTTAGATGTTTTAGAGGTGATCCAGGTGGCCCAATTTGAGAAGGAATTATGGACCATGTTCTATATCCCATAATGATAGCCCACCATTTTGATGATAAATTTTTAATAATATATAAAATTGGGGAAAAAAATCACCATCAATTATAAAACATTTTTTAAAACATTTTCTTCTTCTTTAACCCTTCCAAATTTGACCATCTAGAATATTTTATTTTGTGTATCTGTTGGAGGGATGCAAGCCGTATTTGATTTTGGGTCAGGTATAGTAAAGTATTAAGTCGAAAAATATTCCACCACACTATTACTACCCCAATAATGTGGAAAAAAATTTAAATCTTGGGGTTCTATCCAAGGATTTAAAAATAGCTATTTTAGGTAGTTTTGGTGAAGGTAATTGGGGAAGTCTTATATGTATTAGTTGTATTTTTATACCACCAAATTCTCTTTGTAAATGATTTTATTTCATTTTTAAGTTATTTTAATCACAATCATTTCTTAATAAAAAATATTATTCTTATTAATTTTTATTATTATTCATAACATGATTATACTGTTTCATTTTTACTTGAATTTATTCACACTTTGAAGAGATAAATCCTTCACAAAATGGTGGAGTGTTTGTTATTTCATTATTTTCACTTCTTCAATTTCACCCTTATGAGTATACTTTCATCTTCCATTAAAAAAATCATAAATGGAGGGCTAAACCTATTATGTTTTGATCCAAGGGAGTAGTAAGGGTATGAGTTAGATTTTATTTCTCATTCTATCAATGTTTAATCATTTCTTTTATTTTATATTTTATTTGAGTATTTTTGTCTTCCTTTTCCATGTTTAATTTTAAATCCACACATTTCAGGTGATAATAAAACCCTTTACCTTGTCATTCTTCTAAAAATGATCCTCTAAGTGTGTAGGTAATTTGTATTAGGTGTTATAGGTATTAAAATAGTAAGTGGTGATGGTGGATTGATTTTATTGAATGAATCCATCTCAAGTTTAAGAAATTGAAATCATAAAAAATAAATTCACCCAATCTACCAGGATTAATATCCCAGGATCAACCCAATATCATTAATATAATTCAATTATATATTTATTTTTCTTGTAATACATCTAAAATAAGGCCCCAAAGTTGGATAATTTATAGAAAAAACACTTTATATAATGTTTGTGTTTATAGTTTTCTTCTTAGGTCTTTGGGGATTTGAAAACCCAGGTTGTACTACAAGAGACCACTAAAACCATAAACTTGGGTAAATTTGGGTGATGTTAAATTTTGGTATTGTTTATATTCACCAAAATAAGTCATATTATACACTAATCCCCCCCACACACACACACACATTTCCCAATTCTCTCTCAATTTATATTATCTTTCCTCTTTTATATCATTTTTTGACATGTATGTTCACCTATACTCATTATCATTAAAATTGATTTGTTAGGAAGGATAGTCCCAAGGTTGGGGATTCATTCCCACCTAGGGGTCTCTTTACATTATATCCCAATATAACTAATAATATAGATTCTAAAATTGAGATCATTCAAATCGAGGGTCCTCTATGAAACCCTGTCATCAACCTAGGTGGGAACTAAAATGGAAACTCAAATTAGGTAGCCCCAGACTTGGGGAATGTGGTTGATCAAACCATGAATGACTAATTCATTCCTAGATATACCAATGAACCATATTTAATTATATATTATACCCTAGTATATTCCCAATATTTCATCAAACCTCATGTCCTGAACCACCTACCCAAATTTCATGTGATGGAATCGAAAATTCCATACCTTCATGTCAAAGAATTCAGGGACATTATTGAAACCATGTACCCCCCCCCCCTACACACACACAAATCAAATTTAATCATATAATGTAAGTATATATCCATTTTCACTAAAGGATCAGTACAAGAATTAGTTAAACAATCTATGAATAGAATACATCCATTCATAGGACTAATTAAAAATATATTTCTATAAAAAATACTTTCCCTAACACAAAATAACCATGCTTAAAAAGAGTATTCATTTTTTTTGAAAAATAAAGTGATCCCTTTTATGAAACATGGTAAAGGTTTAAAGATACATTAAACATGGTACCTCACCATGTATTCTCAATCCTATAGAAATTTTGATTCTTTTTGAAGGTTTGAGATGAAGAAATAAACAATTCATTGACATGGTGTGTAATGGAACCTTAAAAAGAATTGTGAACAAAACCAAACATGAGAAACCTCACCATGATAGGCCTCCCAAATCTAGGGGAATTCACAAACTTATGGAAGAATAAATCCTTAGGGATAATATTTATTTCCTCACTAGGAAGTTCTAGTAGATCGGTCTAATAAAATTCCAAGATATCCAAAATGGTGAATTCTTTTGCACAATTTATGATAAAAATGACCACATGATTGATAAATGCTAAAACATTCATTCCATAAATCATTTTATTATATAAGGACCACCAGAAGAGGTAAATTATATGAACTTTTAGAAGAAGATTCACCATATCACATTCAATCTATGGTATAATGACCATCCATATAAAGACCCATACTTTACATACATTGTTAATACTTCAAAATTGAAGCATACTTATTACAATATATAACAAAACCATGAAAGGATCGTATAGGTATAGTGTCTTTGGAAACTGGGAAACATAAACAACTGGTTCATAAAGCATCTACACTGTCTCCCATTTATTTCATCATATCTAGAGTCCCTTTTGGAATATCCTACTTAATAACCTTCTTCCTGGCCTAGGGAAAGAAAAAATACAAATGGGTGAGCTCAAATTCTCAGTAAGGGTAAACAAAAGAAATATAAATCACATCATATTCATAATAACATAACATTTTGGAAATCTTACCCTGCAAAAGAGATCAAAATTTCATAACATGGGATAAATCATGGTAGTGAAATGTAATCACAATAATCATAACTTAAAACATGAAGCTTTGTGACATACACACATAATCATATAGAATCATTTATTATTAGTCAAGACTCATTTCCAAGACTATCTTAGTGGACAAAGTCCATTTCTGAACCGATTTCATTCCTCATTTCAGTCTTGTTTCACTAAACCGGTTTAACCTGCCATTCCAGCCATGTCTATCTCATGAGATATAAAATCTTTACCCAATGAATTGGAGGGAGATATATGTCCCACCCATCTCATAATTATACCATTCTTATGTGTGCCACAAAATCATAAACCATACATCATAGCATAACCCATGTAATAAAAATGGGATTCTTAAACATCGTGACATCATAAAACAATTCATATAAGATAAAGGAATTGATAAAAATAATTCCATCACAACATAATCAAATCAATGTAATAATAGGGATAGAAACAGAACCCTTTATTATCTTAGATGGAAAATAATTTTGATAAAACACTTGAACTCCATTCTTGAAGAAAATATCCTTTCTACTTCAAAAACACTTTTCCTTTCTTAACATGTCGTACAATTCTAAACTAAAAGAAGTTGATTAAAAATAAACTTGAAAATTTTTAAAGGAAGCTTCTTGGAAATAATGTTTTAAAAATACATTCATGCCTTATAATTTAAAAAACATTCTTCTCGTACTTTTTTCGGAAAAGTCAAAAAGTACCTCGTACGAAAAACGACAAAAGATTTCTTTCATATCTTTTACTAAAAACTAACCGAAGGGAAAAATTGGATTTAAAAAGTTTTAGGTGGATGTAAATAATATTACATATTGAGGAAACATGGATGTGGATGATAAAATACACCCCAGTAAAATCCAAAGTATAAACAATCTCAGATAAAAATGAGATTGTGATATTTCCCTTACCTTAGGTCTAATTTGCTTCGTAAGTGTCCGAACCTCCTGTATAATTATTTAAATAATGTCATTTACTTATTCCAGAATCATACGCATTTTTATGATATCATATATGGTCATATTCTTAGCTTATTATTAGTAATATTTCATTGTTACTTGTTATTCGAGTGTTTATTACCTTTTGTTCTTATGTGTGTTTTGTCGAATAATTTATTATTATTCTTTTTAGTTTATAGATACCTCATTTCCATAATGGTATTAGTGTAATATATATCATATTTATTCACTAAATTAATTTATGTAATCATTATGTAATGAAAATCATGTAGAATGAGTCGCATCACATCGTGGAGACGGTATTCCGTACGTACGCACGAGCGATGATATCGTTCTCATGATTGTGGAATTGTATTGGAGTGTATTTATAATATTTAAGAATCAATATCACTTTACAATAATCATATATATTCATTATTTACACCATTATACCCATCCAAGTAAGGTGGTGGTGGAAAATAGATTACACCATGGCGTGGAGATGGTATTTCGTACGTACGCACGTGTGGTGATTTCGTTTTCCGTAGGATGGATAGATGGTGAAATAGGGTTGTTTCATACTTATAATAACATATCATTATATGAGTGATACTTATGTTATTAATTAATAATGAAACAACTAAAGAAGAAGAAGTGGAAGAAGAAATAAAGTTGAAAGAATCGGTAACATACATTACCTCTTCTTTGAAGCGCTTCTTTGAGACCTCCTTTTAGGGCACTAAAATTGGTCTTTGAAGAAGACCAGGACCTCTAGGATGTTTCTAGGGAAGTGGAGAGGAGAAATTGGGAGGGTTCGTCCGAGATTGAAGTCTCAAAGTGGTGTGAGGAAGAGAGGGAGGAGGTGCCCTTTTATAAGGGAGGAGAGGGGCACCTTTGGAAAAACTAAAAATATTATTTTATTATAATGCCATATTCGGTTTTAAATAGCTCCAAATTGATTTATTTCGAAGATAAGGTAGGGATGGGTCGAAATCCTCTCATCAAATAGAATTTGGACAAATTTAGTTTACTATTTTAACCTTAACATTTAGATTTAACTTTAAGTTAAATAATTTTACTTTTACCATGTCTTTTTGTGTTCTTACACAATAAGGTTAATAAACTTACTATAACAAGAAAAAATAACCCCAAGTTGTTTATTATTAATATATATAACATTATCTAAGTAATTGGGCCGAACTTTAGATTTTTAGGAATAAAATAACAATTAATAATATAATATTTGTTTTAAAAACTATTTTATGTCAATTTTGAAACTATTTAGTAATTGATTTTTGTGAAAATCATAACAGAAATATTAGTTCTAAAAAAGTTACTTAAATCAATAATAACATGTCATATTAACCTATAAAATTAGTGGAATTCATAAAAAGTCTCAAATTACATTTATTTGGGTATTTATAACATCAATTATGTCAATATTTCATTAATAAGAAAATTACTACATCATCTTTGTGTCATATATAAATTAAATTATTTAATGTCTAAAAATTACAGATAAAATACCATTATGTAGAAAATATTTTTTGATTTCTAATTAATATTTATAGTCGAATTTATCTTATGTATAACCCAATATTAAAAATTATTTACTTATTAAACTCTGATTTTAACTATTTTAACCCTTCTTTAAATAAATTAATAATAAATGTCCTAATCTAATACAAGTGGGCCTAAATGGTCATATTTTATTCCTAAGGTTGTTTTTGGTCGAATTACACTTATCCAATAGAATTAGGACATGTGTTAGGGTAATAATAATAACATTTTTACCCTTAATTATCCTATTTACTTTTAACCGTGGTAAAAAAAGTAAAAAGTTACTATTCACCAAAAATTATTTTCATCCCATTGAACCACATTTTAGTCCTTGATATTAACTGTGTCTCTCAGATTTTCGAAATTCCACTCACAGAAGCGGTAAAATTAAGTTTTATGTGAATTTGGAAATTCTCCTAGGAGGTGGGTAAAAGACGGTGAAAAGTTCAATAAAATTTATATATATATATAATTATTATAAAATGACTCCAATAAATTGCATTGAACTTATATAGGTATTATGTATCAATTTTTACCTAAAATAAATTTAAATAAAATAAATAATTATTTAAATAAAAAGTCAGTTTTTAAATAGTAACCCAGTGTTTTCACTATTCATCAAAAATTGAATGTTTCCAGAAAAATACCAAAATTTCACCCTAGGCTAATTTCGATATTCCGAATCCAAAAATGAAGTCCATTTTAAAAAATAAAATTTACAAAATTTCAAAAAGTGGTTATTATTATTCATAACGGCTAGTTTTAATAATATTTTAATAACATATCGTTGTTTAGTGAGACTCGGTATTGCGTACGACGCAAGCTATCAAGGAAGGACGCGATTGCGTGTAAAGAAATCCAAGCTAGTGTTGTGTGTAGTGAAATATTCATTTGATGATTTATATAAAATAAAAACAAAATATTTCTTATAAAAGTCTCGGGTGTTACATTCTACCCCCCTTAAAATTAATTTCGCCCTCGAAATTCGTCACTTGTAACAAACAGATGAGGATACCTCTCCCTCATCATATCCTAAATCTCCCATGTAGCTTCTTCTAATTGGTGGTTCCTCCATAAAACTTTAACCAAGCGAGTGGTCTTGTTTCGTAGGACTTTTTCTCTACGATCCAGAATCTCTATCGGCTGTTCTTCATAAGAAAGATCTTGCTCCAGCGGTACAACTTCTGAGCTGAGTACATGTGAAGGATCAGGTATGTACTTCCTCGGGAGAGATACATAGAAAACATCGTGAACTTGGGAGAGATTAGGTGGAAGTGCCAATCGGTAATCTACCTTCCCAACATGATCCAGTATTTTGAAAGGACCGATATATCTAGGGCTCAACTTTCCCTTCTTTCCAAATCTCATTACTCTCTTCCAAGGAGATATTCATAAGAACACTTTATCACCCACTTCAAACTCTAGGTATTTTCTTCGGTTGTCGGCATAACTTTTTTGTCGACTCTCAGAAGCTCTTATGTGTTGTTGAATAGATCTGACCTTTTCTTCCATCTCATCAACAAGATCAGGACCTAATAGATTTCTTTCCCCAACTTCATCCCAACAAGTTGGAGTCCTGCATTTCTTTCCATAGAGAGCTTTATAAGGAGCCATCTGAATATTGGAGTGAAATCTATTATTATAATAAAATTCCACCAAAGGTAGGTGTTGATCCCAACCACCTTTGAAATCCATAGAGCAAGCTCTCAACATAACTTCTAGAGTTGGAATTGTCCTCTCAAACTGACCGCCTATCTGAGGATGATAAACAGTGCTGAAACTCAACTCTGTATCCAGAGTATGCTGAAGACTTCACTAGAATTTCGAGGAAACCTTGGATCCCGATCAGATATAATGGAAATTTGTACTCCATGAAATCTTACCACTTCCTTTACATATATCATGGCAAGCTGATCCAGAGAGAAATCATCTCTAATAGAGATTAAGTGTGCCGACTTTGTAAGACGATAAACTATGACCCAGATAGCATTATTTCCTTTGGATGTTTTAGGAAGTCCCGTGACAAAGTCTATAGTGATGTTTTCCCATTTCCATTCAGGTATGGGTAATGGTTGTAACATCCCCTTAGACTTCTGTCTCTCAGCTTTAACTTGCTGAAAAACCAAGTATCGAGAGACATATTCAGCAACATCTCTTTTCATGTCATCCCAGCAAAAGTACTCTTTCAGGTCCCTATACATCTTCGTGCTTCCATGATGAATAGAGAATGAAGAACTATGAGCCTCATCCAGCAGATCCTTCTTTAATTCTGGGATGGGAGGAACACAAAACTGATTCCTGAACTTTATTATCCAATCACAATCAAGGTTGAATTCAGGAACATTTCTCACCTTCTTTTGTAACTCTACATCTTCTTTCTGTGCCTCTTTAATCTTAACATGTATAGATGGTTGAACATTCATTTGAGAAAGATACGATTTTTTCCCTTTCATTATAATTCCATGATCCATCCTTTGTAAATCCATAAATATTGGATCTTTTGTGATCCTCATCATGGATAAACTGGCATGGTCTTGTCAACTTAATGCATCTTCCACCTTGTTTTCTTTCCCAGGGTGGTAATGAATTGAGCAGTCGTAATCCTTAATCAACTCCAACCATCTTATTTGGCACATATTTATCTCTTTTTGAGTGAAAATATACTTTAAACTTTTATGATCAGTATAAATGTCACACCTTTCTCCATAAAGATAATGCCTCCAAATCTTTAATGAAAAGATTACTGCCACTAACTCCAAATCATGAGTTGGGTAATTTTGCTCATGGATTTTCAACTGTCGTGAGGCATAAGCTATCACCATATAATTTTTCATAAGAACACACCCCAATCCCTTCTTGTATGCATCACTGTAGATCACAAACCTTTCTCCACTACAAGGCAGTGTGAGCACAGGTGCACTGGATAACCTTCTTTTCAACTCCTTGAAATTCTCTTCATATTCCTCCGTCCAAAAAAACTTAACTCCTTTCCGAGTCAACCTGGTGAGTGGATTAGATAATCATGAAAAATATTTCACAAAACGTCGATAATATCCAGAAAACCCAAGAAAACTTCAGATCTCAGTTACTGTTGTTGGTCTCGACCATCTTTCGATAACCTTTGTTTTTGCTGGATCCACAGATATCCCCGCTTTTGAGATTATGTGACCCAAAAATGAAACTTTTTGAAGCCAAAATTCACACTTGGTAAATTTGGCATAAAGCTTATCCTTTCTCAGGGTATTCAATATAATTCTCAAGTGATCTTCATGTTCTTACTTGGTCTTTGAATACACAAGAATATCGTCTATAAAGACTACCACAAACTGATCAAGATAGTCTCTAAAGACTCTATTCATCAGATCCATGAAGATAGCAGGGGCATTAGTAAGACCAAATGGTATCACTATAAATTCAAAGTGTCCATACATTGTATGGAAAGCCGTCTTTGGTATATCCTCCCTTTTGACCCTTAATTGATGATACCCTGAACAAAGATCAATCTTGGAAAAGTATTGAGCTCCGCATAGTTGGTCAAATAAGTCATCAATGCGCGGGAGAGGATATTTTTTCTTGATAGTGATCTTGTTAAGTTCTCGATAATCAATGCAGAGTCTCATTGATCCATATTTCTTCTTATCAAATAGAACAGGTGCTCCCCACGGTGACGCACTAGGGCATATGAACCCCTTATCAATATTCTCTTGGAGTTTCTTCTTCAATTCCTGCAACTCAATTGGGGCCATTCTATAAGGTGTCTTTGAAATAGGTAAAGAACCCGGTATGAGTTCTATTAAAAACTCAACTTCATGTTTTGGTGGAAGACCCGGAAATTCCTCCGGAAAGACATCATCAAACTCTGGTACAATGGGCATATTCTTAATCATGAGTTTCTCACCAACCATTTGAGATAAATAACCTTCATTTAGTGGAATCAAGACCTATAAGATGGAGGAAATTTCCACTGGAAGGTTATGTTCATCCTTGCATCGATAGAGGATCAAAGATTGATCTGGAATATGAAATGTGAATTCCATTCTTTGGAAATTGTTATGAGCTCCATATAGAAAAAGCCAATCCATGCCAAGAATCACATCAAATTCCACTATAGGGAGGATCACAAGATTTGCAAGAAGCACTTTCCCACAAACTTCAATCGGAGAAGAATTATAAACTTTTTATGTGACTGTTGTGCCATTAGGGGCTGTCACAGCTAACTCAACATCTAATTGTTGAGGTAATACGATGATACCCTTAGAAAATTTTTCAGAAATAAAAGAGTGGGTGGATCCAGAATCAAATAAAACATTTGCTACTTTAGAGTGGATGGTAAGTGTACCTTTCACCACTTCGTTATCTTACTCCACACCACTGATAGAAATTGCATGTGACTTTCCTTTATCTTTAGCCTTAAGAGTTTGTTGATGTCGATCATCATCAAAAACCCTTGGATTTGGGCATTGATTGGCATAATTCCCCATCTCCTTGCACTTGTAACATTGAAGTGTAGGAGGTGCACTCTATGTAGCCTTTTCATTGTTGGAATCACTAGACATCTTCTTCCCATCATTGCGGCATTAAAATGCCTGATGACCTTCCTTTCCACATTTGAAACATTTACTTGTCCCTTTAAGACAACTCCCTCCATGTTTCTTTCCACACTTTGAGCATAAGGGAAAACTCATCTTCTTTTCAGTGTGCTCTTTAGATTTTCCTTTGAATTCCATTTTCCTATTCTTATCAAACCCATATGACTGATGGGTTACTCCAATCTCCATTTCAACTTTGAGAGCACATCGAATGATTTCCTCGTAGCTATTGAAGTCCCTTATGGCTAATGCCCTTCAAAGACTTGGTTTTAAGACACTAAAGAATCGATCGATCTTACTCTCAGGTTGGATAATAAAACCAGAAGCGTACCTTGCAAGTCTTGTAAAATTTGCTTCATAGGTACCAACAAATTCATCATCCTTTTGATTCAGTTCAAGAAACTCCTTCTCCATCTTTGTTCAGAGAATACGAGGGAAGTACTTATTGAAAAATAAGTTCTTGAACTCATCCCATTCCATGGACTCAATTTCATCTCTTGGCCTCGTATTCTTGATAAGATTCCACCATTGATCAGCATCTCCTTCCAAACGATACACTGCTAAGATGAATTTATCATGTTCAGAACATTGAATAACTGAAAATATCTTTTCAGTAGTATTGATCCATTGTTCAGCAACTAGTGGATCAGTAGACCTACTGAATGAAGGTGGACGCTGTCTCATGAAGGATTCAACAAAATGTTGCTCCTTCTTTTGCTCATTTGGAAGTCCTGCATGATTCATAGCTTGAGAAATTTGTGTGAGCATGGCTACAAGATTTTTCATTCCAGCTCCCATAACGTTTGGTTGCTCAGGGGGACAATCATTGCATTTCCCATCGCATTCCTCATTAACACGGTTCCTTCGGGTTCCATCCATTGACTAAAACCAAGAAGAATAGTGTGAGCAACACTAATTATAATAGGAAAACCACATAATCAAGAATAAAATTTCACACTTAAGGTCTTATCCTAGGTTATTTATGGCCATTTCTAAAACACTAAGATTATGTTCTATGCTTAGACTTATCCTTAGGACTGTTACTAAGGCTTTCACATCCTAGTTTCCAAATGTTGACTATACCTTTCCTCTGATACCAACTATAACAACCCATACTTTACATACATTGTTAATACTTCAAAATTAAAGCATACTTATTACAACATATAACAAAACCATGAAAGTACCGTATAGGTATAGTGTCTTTGGAAACTGGGAAACATAAACAACTGGTTCATAAAGCATCTACACTGTCTCCCATTTATTTCATCATATCTGGAGTACCTTTTAGCATATCCTACTTAATAACCTTCTTCATGACCTGGGGAAAGAAAACATATAAAGGGGTGAGCTCAAATTCTCAGTAAGGGTAAACAAAATAAATATCAATCACATCATATTCATAAGAACATAACATTTTGGAAAGCTTACCCTGCAAAAGAGATCAAAATTTCATAACATGGGATAAATCATGGTAGTGAAATGTAATCAAAATAATCATAACTTAAAACATGAATCTTTTTGGAATACACACATAATCATAGAGAATCATTTATTATTAGTCAAGACTCATTTCCAAGACTATCTTAGTGGACAAATTCCATTTCTGAACCGAGTTCATTCCTCATTTCAGTCCTATTTCACTGAACCGGTTTAACCTGCCATTCCATCCATGTCTATCTCATGAGATATAAAATCTTTACCCAATGCATTGGAGGGAGATATAGGTCCCACCAATATCATAATGATACCATTCTTATATGTTCCACAAAATCATAAACCATACATCATAGCATAACCCATGTAATAAAAATGGGATTCTTAAACATCGTGACATCATAAAAAAATTCATATAAGATAAAGGAATTCAAAAAAATAATTCCATCACAACATAATCAAATCAATGTAATAAAAGGGATAGAAACAGAACCCTTTATTATCTTAGATGGAAATTAATTTTGATAAAACACTTGAACTCCATTCTTGAGGAAAATATCCTTTCTACTTCAAAAACACTTTTCCTTTCTTAACATGTCAAACAATTCTAAACTAAAAGAAGTTGATTAAAAATAAACTTGAAAATTTTTAAAGGAATATTCTTGGAAATAATGTTTTAAAAATCCATTCATTCCGTATAAGTTAAAAAAACATTCTTTTCGTACATTGGTCGGAAAAGTCAAAAAGTACCTCGTACGAAAAACGACAAAAGATTCATTTCATATCTTTTACTAAAAACTCACCGAAGGGTAAAATTGGATTTAAACAATTTTAGGTGGATGTAAATAATATTACATATTGAGGAAACATGTATGTGGATGATAAAATACACCCCAGTAAATTCCAAAGTATAAACAATCTCAGATAAAAATGAGATTGTGATATTTCCCTTACCTTAGGTCTGATTTGATTCATAAGTGTCTAAAGCACATGTATAATGATTTAAATAATTTCATTGACTTATTCCAGAGTCATAATCATTGTTATGATATCATATATGGTCATATTCTTAGCTTATTATTAGTAATATTTCATTTCTACTTGTTATTAGGGTGTTTATTACTTTTTGTTCTTATGCGTGTTTTGTAGAATAAATTCCTATTCTTATTTTTAGGTTATAGATACCTCATTTCCATAATGGTATTATTGTAATATATATCATATTTATTCACTCAATTCATTTATGTAATCATTATGCAATGAAAATCATGTAGAACGAGTCGCATCACATCGTGAAGACGGTATTCCGTACGTACGCACGAGCGATGATATCGTTCCCATGATCCTGGAATTGTATTGGAGTGTATGTATACTATTTCAGAATCAATATCACTTTACAATAATCATATATATTCATTATTTAAACCATTATACCCATCCAAGTAATGTGGTGGTGGAAAATAGATTACACCACGGCGTGGAGACGGTATTCCGTACGTACGCACGCGCGGTGATTTCGTTTTCCGTAGGATGGATAGATGGTGAAATAGGGTTGTTTCATACTTATAATAAAATATCCGTATATGATTGATACTGATGTTATTAATTAATAATTAAACAACTAAAGAAGAAGAAGTGGAAGAAGAAATAAAGTTGAAAGAATTGGTAAGGGACATTACCTCTTCTTTGAAGCGCTTCTTTGAGACCTCCTTTTAGGGCACTAAAATTGGTCTTTGAAGAAGACCAGGACCTCTAGGATGTTTCTAGGGAAGTGTAGAGGAGAAATATTTAGGGTTTGGCCGAGCTTTAAGGCTCAAAGTGGTGTGAGGAAGAGAGGGAGGAGGTGCCCTTTTATAAGGGAGGAGAGGGGCACCTTTGGAAAAACAAAAAATATTATTTTATTATAAAGCCATATTCGGTTTTAAATAGCTCAAAATTGATTTATTTCGAATATAAGGTGGGTATGGGTCTAAATCCTCTAATACAATAGAATTTGGACAAGTTTAGTTTACTATTTTAACCTTATCATTTAGATTTAACTTTAAGTTAAATAATTTTACTTTTACCGTGTCTTTTTTTGTTCTTACACTATAAGGTTAATAAACTTACTATAACAAGCCAAAATAACCCCAAGTTGTTTATTATTAATATATATAACCTTATATAAGTCATTTGGCTGAACCTTAGATTTTTAGGAATAAAATAACAATTAATAATATAATATTTGTTTTAAAAACTATTTTATGTCAATTTTGACACTATTTAGTAATTGATTTTTCTGAAAATCATAACAGAAATATTTGTTCTGAAAAAGTTACTTAAATCCATAATAACATGTCATGTTAACCTATAAAATTAGTGTAATTCATAAAAAGTCTCAAATTACATTTATTTGGGTATTTATAACATCAATTATGTCAATATTTCATTAATAAGATAATTATTGCATCATCATTGTGTCATATATAAATTACATTATTTAATGTCTAAAAATTACAGATAAAATACCATTATGTACGAAATATTTTTAGCTTTCTAATGAATATTTATAGTCGAATTTATCTTATTTATAACCCTATATTAAAAATTATTTACTTATTAAACTTTGATTTTACCTATTTTAACCCTTCTTTAAATAAATTAATATTAAATGTCCTAATATAATCCAAGTGGGCCTAAATGGTCATATTTTATTACTAAGGTTTTTCTTTGTCTAATTACACTTATCCAATAGAATTAGGGCATGTGTTAGGGTAATAATAATAACATTTTTACCCTTAATTACCCTATTTACTTTTAACAGTGGTAAAAAAAGGTAAAAAGTTACTATTCACAAAAAAATTATTTTCATCCCATTGAACCACATTTTAGTCCTTGATATTAACCGTGTCTCTCAGAATTTCGAAATTCCACTCACAGAAGCGGTAAAATTAAGTTTTATGTGAATTTGGAAATTCTCCTAGGAGGTGGGTAAAAGACGGTGAAAAGTTCAATAAAATTTTTATATATCTAAAATTATTATAAAATGACTCCAATGAATTGCATTGAACTTATATAGGTATTATGTATCAATTTTGACCTAAAATAAATTTAAATAAAATAAATAATTATTTAAATAAAAAGTCAGTTTTTAAATAGTAACCCAGTGTTTTCACTATTCATCAAAAATTGAAAGTTTCCAGAAAAATACCAAAATTTTACCCTAGGCTAATTTCAATATTCCGAATCCAAAAATGAAGTCCATTTTGAAAAATGAAATTTAAAAAATTTCAAAAAGTGGTTATTACTATTCATAACTGCTAGTTTTAATAATATTTTAATAGCATATCATTGTTTAGTGAAACTCGGTATTGCGTGCTACGCAAGCTATCAAGGAAGGTCTTGATTGTGTGTAAATAAATACAAGCTAGTGTTGTGTGTAGTGAAAGATTACTTTTATGATTTATATAAAATAAAAATAAAATATTTCTTATAAAAGTCTAGGGTGTTACAATCCATGATTCTATTGTAAAGATAATCAACAACATCGTCAGCCAAAAGGTCCAAATCCATACCCACCAAACAATTTTCCAACCCATAACCAATTTCAACCCCAAATGGTCTAATAACAACATCCCCTAGTCCAATTCCTCCAAAATACACAACAACCCATCAAACAGAATAAATATACACCTAGGATAAACCAACCAAATAAAACCCATGACCAATATGTTCCACTCCCATTACCTTAAAAAATGAATAAATAAAAGGAAAGAATAAATTATAAATTTTCATATCTTAAGAATGAATTTAAAACCATTAAAACTAGAAAGTAACCCAATCCTACTTAGGTTGTCCCTTCACCAACCATAAGCAGATAATATAGAGGCACATAATCATCTCTTGAACAACTCAATGCAGTGAAAATATTATGAAGTTGTAAATCCACTGATAAAACTAAATAAACCATTACATAACCATATGAAGCCTCAAGAACTCATGATAACACTGAATAACCACTCATTGAAACTGAATAATCTGATGGGGATGTAGAGTAACACACACCTCCCCATAAAATCTAGCAACCAACACCATTCCCTTAATACATGAGAGGAGAATATAAACCTAAATTGAATGAAAATTTGAGGGAAATATTGTCAACATTTGTGTTTAACATGCCCCTTATAAATGAAATAAAACCCATACATGTTTACTCCAAGTAATTGAAGGACCTATGTACATTCAAAATATAGTTCTCACACAAAAACCAAGTCTTTCTAGATAGTAATGTGAGCACCTCAATCTAGGGAACCATACCAATTATGTTGAAAGACCCAAGTTTTCCATCCATCAATGTTAAATGTGGAGATAAAAAATTATCAAGTACGTGTGTGATCTAGGATCTAGTGTGAATCTCATTCCATATACAGTGTTTTTTTAGTTTGGGATTGAGGAAATCTAATCCAAATCTATCACTCTTCAACTTTCTGATTGTAGTGTCCAACTTTCTAAGGTTGTATTAAGGTGTGTTCTTGTGAAATTTGATAACCTAATCTAACCAATAAACTTCAATTTCCTTGAAAATCATCCAAACCTAGAAACTAGGGAACAAAATCTAATCATTTTGTATATCCCTTCCTATAAAAAATCAACTTGTTCATCCAAGTAAGAAAAAATGATCATAACTTTTGGGAACATTATCTTGAAGCTAAACATTTAAAATAAAACTCATAAATTTGGGGTGATGAGGAGACTCATGAGGTGAATTAGATAGATAGTTTTGGACATGAACCAAGGGAACATAATGGAATTTTTTAATGATGATTAAGTCATTATGAGATTTATTTCTTTTATTCAAATGAGGAAAAAATATATTATATATCTATTTAAGATAATACCTCTGATTTTTTTGTAGTATCAATGCCCAATGAAACCTTTGTAGAAATCATAAACATCAAGTCTATAACCATTCCTACCACTGATCTATCAAATTTTGTGGCTGAAACATCTTCTCTAAAGGGATATATTATTTTTGGAATTATGGAAAAAGGAAATGAGTCTAAATCAAATTCCAAATATAATTCCCAAAATTTTAGCCAAACTAAGATTAATTTCTAGGTCATTCCAACCTCACTCATAGACATATTATTCGGGGGAAATCAAACCTTATTTTTTTCATTTCTTTTACTCTAGAATCCAATAAAGATATAATACTTATGGGCATATTAATCAAGTAGAAGAAATAAATTTGATGGAACATATTGAATGTTACTAGGATTATCCCACTCATTGGGACACATAAAATTATTCTAGAAACTAATTCAGAACCAGACCACAAACCCAAGTGGATACTCAATCCCAATCTCATAAATGTGGTTTATAAGGAACTCTTTAACCTATTAAATGTTGGTATCATCTACCCCATTTCTAAGAGTGAGTGGGTAAAACCAATACAAGTGGTTACTATCAAGTATGGAATTTTTGTGATGACCAATGAGGATGGTGATCTTATCCCAATAAGGGTTAGTAGTGGATGGAGAGTGTGTATAGACTATAGGAAGTTGAACTCATGTACTAAGAAGGATCATTTATCTTGTACCTTCATTGAAAAATTCCTTAAGTTAGTGGTTATAAATTAGTTTTATTATTTCTTATATGGGTACTTAGGGTACAATAAAATTGGTTTCTCCTTATATGATCAAGTAAAAACAAATTCACCTTTCCATATGGAACATTTCCTCCAAGAGCATTCCCTTTAGGTTATGTAATTTCCATGGTACCTTCTAGCGGCGCATGATGGGAATCTTATCTGACATGGTGGGGTTATCTAAATGTATTTATGGATAAATTCTATATCATTAGTTATACGTTTGAGTGTTTCCTAGTAAATTTTAAGAGGTTTTTGTCTATATGTGATGATAAATATCTTATCCTAAATTAGGGGAAATCCATTTCATAGTAATGAAAAGACTAGTCCTCAAGTATCTTATCTATGGTAGAGGGATTTATGTTGATAAATCAAAGATATATATCATTATCCACCTCCCCTCTCTAAATACTATCAAGGAAGTGAGGTCATTCTTAGTAAATCTGTAGGATCTGGGCATAGAGTAAGCACCATGATGGCACGGATAACTCAACATTTTATTCTTAATCAATAAATAATAATTAATGAACATGAAAAATAGCATCATTTAGAATGAAAACTATTTATTGATATAATAGATAAAAATTTCATAACTAAAATAGAAAGATCTTCAAATGTTATTTATAATTAATTTATGATAATATATAAAATTACCTCAACTTGTAATTCTCTCTTCATTGATGATCTGGTTGACTATATCTCATTGTAACATTGTTGACATGTCGAATCCATGTATATAATCCCTTTATAAATGATCCTCACAAGCACAAAAATCTCTAAACATCACCTAAAAAACATCAGGTGTTGGCATGACCAATCTTGATTTCTTTTCTTATTCATGGTTGATCGCAGTATAATTCTTCTTGAAGGATGAATAACTCCTGATGTTCTCTCAGTGGATTGAGAAATGAGAAAGATATAACATGTTTTAGATCTCTATATCTATCTAGGTCATGAGAGAGTCTCTATATATCCATTTATCACAACTACAATGATTATAGAAATTATTATAATTAGATATTTATTATAACAGGTTTAGGGTTGGAAAATTTCACACAAGACCTTTCCCTACATAGAATTCTTAGTTGACTCCATGTCCAATAATAATAATATTATTATTATTATTAAATTTAAATTTTCAACACTTTAAAAATATAAATAAATATCTTTTATTCCATATCCAATCGGACCATTAAGCTTGGTTCACTTTCCCTCATCGACATTTACCGATCCTTGAATGATGGATATTTATTTAATAAATAAATATCACTACATTATTCATAAAGAAATATTATAAATATTATATTCTCCAAACCATTCAGATAGATGTTTATTATCAGTATTTAACTCAATTTATTATTTTAAATAACATTGTGATTAAATTATGGAAATCAGTCGCACCCAAATAAATATTATTTTTTTAACTTGTCAAATTTAATACTTCAATTTATTCTAGATTGTGGATACACTTAGTGTGCGGCCCTTTAGGACTCTTTCTTAATGGAATTAGGATTAACTTTATAAAGTCTAAGGTTAGTATCTAGAAACATTCTAAGAATCCCATATAAAAATAAGTTAATGTTGTAATGAAATTCAACCTATAATAAATGATTATCATGTGATATTATATATTAATCATGATATCTCAAAACAAGAAGGTTTCATTTTGGGGTCATCAACCCATGTACTCTATGTCTTTTATTTAACATTATGAAAATGGACTCACCCACCAAACACCATGGTAATGGATTTGGGTAGGTAGTTATATTCCATCAAATGTCATGATATATCAAATTTTATCAAGATACATAAGGGATAAAAATATTTTTTGCATTATTCATTCTTGCAATATCACTCATGAGACACCTAATGTATCCTACATCACCATGATTATATGTTGTCACAAATATTTTCAACACATAAAATTATTCAAGTCATGATATCCATTAATTATAATCTTAAATTATAAGTATTAGTACACACATCCACTAATAGAAAAATCCAATGAAACATAGAACATGTATTTCATATTGATGGGTTCATTATCATAACCTCTTATCTTGGTGATTAACAAGGGCGGACACCATGAGAAGGTGTCTTAATGTCTGATGATCCCCCTACCTTTGATAGTCTATATCAATTGTGTCTATTATAAAATATCATCCAATCATAAAAAAATATTCAAAAACATTATTGTGGCACCTCTAGGTTATCATCATAGCATAGAACTACTATAACCTTTTAGTGTTACATATATTCATATGACATTATCACATGAAAATTTCATTCATATGAATAATCATGATGTTATAATAAAATTAATTAATAATTAAAACACATAATAAAGTTCTAAATAATTTGTTTAAAGGTCCCCAACTCTAATAGAATCCCAATTTTACTAGAGCCAACTAATTACAACTTTCAATACACTAGATATTATATGATACTCATGCCTCTACTGAGACAAATCCTTGGTCAACTGTCCCACTATGTTTTCCTCAATGGATTCTATACTCACCATAAATTCACCTCATTGATAAAAATCCTTCATGATATGAAACTTCTGAACTATGTGCTTTATCCTTTGTTGTGACCTAAACTATTTGGAGAGATCTACCACTGTAGTGTTATCACAGTAAAATGTGATATATCCTAGACTATTAGGCTCTATATCAAGGTATTAGAAAAGGTTAAAAATCCAAATTTCTTCCTTGGATACATCATAAACTATAATATACTTATACTCCACTGTAGAATTGGTGACAACTTGATGCATATAACTCTTTCAGCTCATAGCTCATTCATTGATACACAATATATATCCTGGTTTTGACTTCAAATCATTCAGATCTATCTAAAAACTAGAATCTATATAACCCTTTATGACTAGATATTCATCTTCTCTATACACAAGGAACATATCCTTATTTTGCCTTAGGTACTTAAGGATAGCCTTAACAACAGTCCAGAATTGTTCACATGGATCTTCTTGATATCTTCCTACTATTCTTAAATAATACATGACATTAATCCTCATAAACCCCATTTTATTTTATTTATTTATCTATTATTAAAAAAATCCACATAACCCCATGCACAAATATGTGAAAAAAATGGTTTCTTTTCACTCCATAACTCGAAGGGATTAAAATTTTACACTTTTATTGGTACTCAGTTTAGTAAGTATGATGTCATGTGTAATGAATAACCCAAAAAGGATAATGGAAGTATTGTATGATACATTATTGACCTTACCATGTCTAATAGTGTGAGGTTCCTCCTTTCACTAACACCATTTCACTATGGTGTGTAAGGTATAGTGATTTGAGATAAAATATCATACTTCTGTAGAAATTCAATAAAGTGTTAGTTAAAATATTCATCACCTTGATCCTATTAATGTTTCTTTATCTTCTTACCAAGATGATTCTAAACTTAATTCTTGAAATATTTAAACTTATAAAAGGATTTAGACTAGTACCATACCAAGTATATATAACCATACCTACTCAAGTCATCGGTAAATGTAATAAAGTATGAGAACCCACATCAAACTCATGCTTGAAAAGGTCTACTCACATCAGTGTACACCAATTCTAGAAGCTATGGGGACCTTTTAACTTGTCCACAAAACTGTGTTTTTTTCATAGTTCCATGTAAATAATCTTAACATTTTTCAAGTGTTTTAAGATCAAATAATTCTAAGTAACCATATTAATAGAGCTCTTTAAAAGTATTCTTGTTTACGTGACCAAGATGGTGATTCCATAAATGGGTGTTAAATTATTCACATGTATTTTTTTGGTTATCAATTTCCAATATTTAGTTTTCATGATTTAATACATAAATATCGTTATCCAATTGTTTCATACAATAACATATGTTATCTTTATAAAAGTGGCAGATCTTATTTCCAAAACTAAAAATAAATCCATCCATGTCTAAATAAGATATAGAAATGATTTTCTTAGAAACACTGGTAACATAATAAAAATTATTTAAAACCAAAATCAATCTTGTTAGAAATTTGAGGTGGTGGTTTACAATGGCTAGAGTAGCCATCCTCACTCCATTGGAATAATGTAGACCCACCTACTAACAACCTTCCAAAATCTACTTGGTTCTTATATTTAGATACAAATATTATCACTAAATGTAGTATATGATACCTAATTTATTTATATAGAAAGATTACACTCAATAACAAATTTAGATTAATCTTTCCCTTTCTTCTTTGACTGGGTGTAATTCCTCTTCTAGTGTCTCTTCTTTCTATATGTGAAACTTACCACATCATATTCCTTTCTTGTCCTCTAGATATTTTTATTCTTGAAAGGATGGTGCTTTTGACCCTTATACTTGGAATGAGTCTTTTCCCCCTTTTCCTCATTCCTCCTATTCGTATTCACTATAAGGATCACAAGTTTTGAACTCCCCATGTATTTATGAACATGATGAATAATAGTAATAATTTATGAAAGTGTATTCTTGATATTACTCATATTATAATTTGTAATAAAATATGAAAAGTTTTTTGGAGGTGAGAAAAAAATGATATCTATGTCCAGATTATCAAGGATCTTAAACCCCAAGATGTATTAAAACTCAATTTAGACAATAATATTGAATAAATGTGTCTCAGTTAGTATCTATACTCCATGATTTCATGTGAATAATCCATTGGAGATCTCATATCACCCTAATCTTTCCTTCTATTGATATAGATCCTCGAGGTGAGAAACAATTTTATATTCATAATTATCCTCACATTAATTTAGAAGATCATTGGACATAGAGAATAGTATGAAACATTGAAAATAAATTGAATCTTCTACAAGAATCAAATAGAGAGATAATTCTTCCTCACTAGCCTCTTTGGAAAGCGACTTAGGAAGTAGGGTCTCTAGAATGTATAATTTATATTCATTATGTAGTATAATGCACAAGCACCTATACCATTCCTTGAAATTTACACTGGTGAGAAGGTTATCTTTCACTAATACGGATCACAGTGATATTTTTGAATTCACTTGAATTTACATTTCTACAAATTAGGATTAGAGAATTAATACTTGTTTGATTATAAAAATAGATTAATAAATTTAAAATTAAATTCCATAAATATCCTACTTTTTTTTGAAACCTAATAGCCCTAAACATCCATTTTAGAATATCTTTTTTCTTAGATATTCAAGTGGAAAAGATCTATATTCCCTATTTCATAACCCATAATTAGTCTTGATAAGTTATTTGAAGGGTTTTAGGTGGGAATAACATTCCAACTACTTTAACTTATAGTTTAGAAAAATTATATCATTTTCTATGTGGATTCTATGATGTCATGGATATCAAATGAGTAATTGGGTGTGGCATGACCTTCATCAAAAAACTACCATGTTACTTAATTCCATAATTTATTTTTTAAATTTTATTTAGAAACCCATATCCTTCACTTTTTTCCATTCTAAATTTTCTTTTTAATCAACTAGGATAATTTCATTCTATGTTGGGGTGAAAAGAAAAAAAATAAAAATGAAAAAAAAACAAATTAAGTGCGTTAATGGGAAAAAAATCTTTAACCTTACATATGATAACATACTTTATGAAATTTTATACTGAATATAAAATAAATTTATAAGCCTTTATTGTAATTTTAGTGCAAGTATAAGTTAATGAGTGTAAATTTTGGAAAGTTTGGTTGTCCAGTGTGACTTTTCATTATCTAAATTTTCATCCATTTAATAAAAAATATAACGTTGAACATACTTTGTATCATGGGGTATTAGTTGAGTCATTGGGTTCCATATTAAATAGTATAGGTTTGGTGATCTTTCTAATTTCAACATGATTTTCAAAAAAAATCAAAAAAATAAAAAAAATGTTAAGAAAAAACAATTATATATTTTAATATAGAGAAATAGATTGATCTAATGTGTGGCTTCCAACACTTAGGGATTGTGAATCTATAGATTTATATCCCATGTTTATTCATTCTATATATATTTATGGTAGTTTTATTTTTTTATTAATTAATTATCTCAAGATGATGCCTAAGTATGTGAAATTACCTTGGTTCCCAAAGGCCTTTGTGCCTCAGATTCATCAGCAAAGACTCATTGTAAGGGTTGAATTGATTGGGAAAATTTTCAATTATAATGGAAAAATTGAAAAACAAATACTCATATTAGGATTAAAATTTTATCCTCTATTAGAGATTCTATATCCCCCTTTAATAAAAATGAACCCTCGTGTATTTTTTTATACACAACACATAATCATGATTAATTTAAATTGCATAAAATGTGATGATTATTTTGAAAAAAGTAATGGGCTTGGGCTTGGAAAATTCTTGTGAACCTAGCTTGTTTTAAATGGTTTTTATGGGTTTCATTATAGTTCTATGTGGGGTATTAATAGTGATAAGTGTATATTAAAATGTGTTTAGAAAAGGGAATTCAATTTTTTAATTTTTGGGATATTTTTTTATTAAGACTAATATAAATTGTTTATATTGTAATATCCATGTTATTATTTGATCATAAACACTAATATTGGTGTATTTTATAATTTGAACTCCATTTCTCCCCATGTTTCCAATTCTTTTTTAAAATGAACTCATACTAGATAAATTTTTCATCACTATATAAAACACCACATATTCATAATTTTGTTTTTATTTTGTAGTATTATGTTACTAATTTTATTAGGAATATTTTTAATTCTATATCAATAAGATATTCATTGGATATGACTATCATCTTGGCCCTTCAATCCAAAAAACAATCTAGGCTAAGTAAACTATATATCAGCCCACTAAAATGAATATACCAGCCATGTCATTAGCCCAAGGAAGCTAAAATTTCAACTTTATATATATAAAATCATAAATGAAATATAATTAAACTATTTATATATATAATTCCTAGGTTTTAGAGGTTATCTAGGAAACTTAACATTAATATGGAACTGTATGCCAGATTCTATGGCCCAAAATGGAAGACCGCCATTTTAATGATAACTTCTAGATATAATTTCAAATTGGATTAAAATTTCAACATCAATTATAATAAATCATGTTCCACAGTTAACTATTATATTGCACATATAAATTTATCCATATATAATTTCTTTTGAATTAAATGGAGGGATACAATTTGGATCTGATTTAAGGTCAAGTGTGGATATGTCTTAATTCCATAAACTTTCCACCACACTTTCTTACCCAAATAAAGTGGAATTATGTGTAAATATTGGGGTTCATCCCAAGGATTAAAAATTTACAATTTATGGTATTATTGGTGAATTCAATAGGGGGAGTCTTGTAGGTTTTAATTTTATTGTTATGTTGTCAAATTATCTTTGTAAGAATTTTTATTTCACATGTAAGTTGTTTTGAATCACCATGGTTTCTTAATAAAAGTTATAATTTTTCATTTGTTTTATAATTAATATTAAAATGATACTATTACATCAAGGTGTGAATTTATTCACCCATAAAAGAGATAAATTCATCCCATAATGTTCAAGTGTTCATTATTTTATTGTTTTAACCTCTTCAATTCTGCCCTTATGAGTCCACTTTCATCTTCCCTTGAGATATTTTCATCAATGTAGGATTAACCATCTTATGTGTTGATCCATGGGAGTATCAAGGAGATGGTTTGGATGTTATTTTTCATTTTATAAATGTTCAATCATTTATTTTAGTTGATATTTTTATTTGATTATTTCTTTCTTCCTCATCTTTATTGAATTTTAAGGTTACGCATTACAAGTTCTAACATGACCCTTTACCTTGGAGTTCTTATAAAAATGATCCCCCCAAGTGTATATGTGATTATAATTATATTTTTTAGGTATTAAACCAGTAAGGGATGAGGGTGGGTTTATTTCATCAAATTAATCCCTTTTAAGAATAAGAAATTGAAATCATAAAAAGGAAATTCATCTGATCTACCCATAGAAATATCTTAGGGTCAACCCAATATCATTTATTGAATTAACTTAGGACTATAGTGTTCTTGTAATATAAAAAACTAAAAAATCAAATTTAGTCACTTTATATCCAAAATAACTCTGTATTATGCCTTTGTTTATTGGTTTTTTCTTAGTTATCTGTAGATTAGTCAACCCAAGATGTGCTACAAGTGATCATATCAAACATAAACATGGGTAAATTTATTCAAGAATATATATTTTTTTGTACCTTCCTTGATATGAATTGTTTAACCATCTCTATTATTCTGCGATATTATTGATTTAGTAAATGATATGGGTGGCACCTTTAGTAATGAGTGATACCCCTTTCGGTGTGGTGAGCGGAGCCTTCCCTAAAAAAATATAGTAAACTACCCCTTAGAAGATAATTATTGTTTTACATGATAAGTTAATGGATTATAATTCACATCCTACGAATGTATAGAAATGTTAAAATTATTTAAAAGGATGGCCTATGGTGTTCACTCGTTGGGAGACTGATGTATGCATCGGCTTACGTTCCAAATATGGAATTTATGTTTTTTAAGTGAAATGATATATTGGATATTTCCTTGTATTAGTTCATGTAAGTTTTTATCACACAGACCATATTTCCACTAAAATAGTGCTCTGGTCTGGTCAGCTACTTGGCCTTAGGTGTGCCTCCCCATACACCAAATGTTTTTTACTAGTAGTGAGGGTTTAATTAGGTGATATTGGGGAGAAAATACCATCATGTTGTGATGATAATAATGGTGCATATGTATATAACATAGTGGAATAAAAACTATAAGTAGAAGAAACAAAAAAACTCAACATGAGAATAATAAAAATCATTGGTAATAATCAACAATCCCAAAGGTATACCGTTTGCATAATAAACATGTCGGTGTATACAAAATAGTATCCCATGGATGACCTTATAAGTACATACATATAAGGAATGAAAAAACTCAAAAGATAGTCTATCCAAATGAAGAGTAACCACCATGGTCCCTTTCCTTCCTTCCCATGCTAAGAAGCATAACTCAATCACTAAGTTCCATATCCTGATCTCGATCCCTTGCCTAATATCAAAAGAATAAATTCTATATACTTCCCAAGGGTCCTGTGTAGGGTGTGAGAATGAAATCAGTATGCCACCACCAATGTGTTCTTGTCTTACATTCATAATTATAAAGGTGTATGCTAATATAAATAAAATGGTAAAACACACACATTCATGAATTAAACCACTTACCTTTTACTCAACATCGACAAGGAAGTTTCTACCTGCATTGTCTATAACTGGTATAAATATATGAAATACATGCCTCCAAATATATATAAGTTATACAACATTTGTTTCCATATATATATTTTTAGTGGAAATGATCCATAGCTTAGCACACAAGGAATCCCCTAATGAAATTCATATGAGGTGAACCCTCAGGTCCCACCCATATCCATGTCACTAAACACCTCAAGCCATTGGTCAAATAATTGGAATCCAAACAAAACATCTAAAAAATAATTACTTGGTCCCTTGGAACTTCACTCAAAAGTCCCCATTAGCTCAGCAACTCAATATCCTGAGGCACAGTGATACATGTCCTCCAATAAATAATCATTATCATCTCAACGTCCGACATCCCAAGGCACAGAGAGATCAATCCTGCCAATATCCTGGAACATAACCTCATGTGTAACGGAAATCCTCATCCCCCAACCGATGCTTTCAACACCATAAACTGACAGTACATCACCATCCACATGGATTCATATGATGATCACCCCCAACATATCTGATGTTTAAGACCATTACATAATCCACATTATCTATAGGGGCCTCTACCCATAATGAGTGGTCAAAACCTCTTCAATTGAGTTCTATCTATGTGGACATGACTCCAACGGAACATTTTCCAACAAAGGTGTGTGTAAATCACCAAAAAAACTAAATCCATATCATCTAGCACTTCCTACCACAACAACCATGTCGCTAAGTCTTGATGGTCAATGCTATCTTGAATCACATGGGCCATTCCCTCATCCTGACAAACTCATCTCCTCAATCATGATGAACCATGTTTCCTCAACCTGGTGGTCATAATCACCCCATATATCTCATTTCGTGCCCTCAACCCAATTATTGTGTCACCTCAGTCCAGGTGATCAACATCACCTCAATCCTCGGGCCAATCCTATCACATTCCCACATAATCAAGAAATCAATATAAATATTTTAATTTAGTTAAAGAAATCTATCCAACCTAACCTTCCTAGGTTGTTCCCAGACCCTTACCCAGCATAACCATTTGTAGTGAAGTAAGATCATACCCATAGGAATAACATATTATCAATTGAATAATCTTTAAAAACATGAATTAATTTATTAGGGTCTCACTCGGACAACCCACATGGGAATATTTCAAATTCACCCCCAAAACACCTATAAAATTAAATAGAAATCTAGGAAATACCTACCTTATACTTGTATGCACTCATTTGTCTAATATTTGTCTCTAACTAGATCTGAAAAGAAATAAATCAGTGTTTTATATGAACTCTCTGAAAATAGGGAAAAATAGATCACATAGATTTAGCATTCCATATAGAAAGATAAATGAAGAATATAAGAAAATTTATTAAAATACCTTACCAATATGACTCTAACAAGACCGATAGAGCTTGGATCAGAGCTTGGATAGAGAAGATCCCTCAAATTCTCCAAAGAGGGAAAAAGTGGATCCCTCCACTATTGTATGTGTGAAATAGAGGATAATGAGGAAGAAAATGATAAATAGGAGGGTGGGGCGAAAAGGTAATTTATGAATTTTTAAACAGTCTCAGAGTTATGTCTCGTGATTTGGATAACCTTGTGCCAACTGTTCATACTCACTTTCTAAAGGGTCACCTCCTTAAAACAGGTCGCACAGTTTGGTTGTACGCTTTGGCCAGACTATGCACCAGATTTATGCACCTACTGCCTAAGTGGAACTAATTGTGAATGATAAGCCATGAAGTTTAGAATATTGTACACAACCTATGAACACCCTCTGATAAGACATGTAGCAACCCACAAGGTTTCCCCTTGGAGTCCTCATAGTTAAATCTAACTATGCGCCTCTATCTGTGCTTTCTTGAAACTGGTTTTTCGGGGTCTTACACACCCGAAACTCACTTGAAACCTCAAGCACTTTCTAAGACTTAAAACCATATAAAAAATCCTTGGGTCAAGAAAACTCTAATAATTTGGTTCTGAAGATCAAGAATATATGTTTCGCACTCCCCAAACTCAAAAATTCAAATAGGTTGAGGATTTTTGACCTGCTCAAAAGCCCTAGAATGTTACAATGTTCTTGTTAGTCGTTCAAGTAATTTCTCTAGTATTTATATGAGAGTTCCATTTGTGTAGTGACCTATCATATCATGGGTTTCATATTTAGGGAGTATTGGTTTACCTTTGTAAATTTTAAACAATTAAATTTGATGAGATCATAGTGGTGTAACAATGGTGGGGTGGATAACATGATTGGTAAAGGACTCTGTGTTTGTATAATAGATGAGGTAAATTAACATTTAACTTTGGATAATTTGATTCTTATGTGGAGAGGTATATGTTACTCACATTTGATCTATAGTAATGAATACAAACTCTTCCCTTGTATAAGATAGGACCACCCTAGTGGAGTAAGACCCTAGTCGTGGTATGTTCAGTAGAACTTTATGAGAATGACATTAATATTTTAACTCTTGATATGCAGATTAGGTGGATATTTCCTCGTGAGGGTTTGGTTTTTGATAGATCTAGTTTTATAATTTTTTATCTTGGAGTCTGGATCCAACATAGTAGGGGTATCTAAATGGGTAGGACCATCTATTTTTTAATGTGGCAGACTGAGGCACCCAATGGGAAAATGTGTGATGTTGTTCATTTTGAGGGATTTAGTGTTGTTCATGATGTGTTCATTGGTATCTTTCATGAAATAATTACAAAAACACAATAAGGATTTCTTAAGAAGTGTATGTGAACCCATTAAAGATCATGATATTAATGAATAATTATGCTAAGTGTTTCTGAATAGATTGGGAAAAAATGACCATGTGGCTTTTGTTCCATAAGCTAGAAACATTGTCACTTTTACCTTACTATAAGTAGATTACAAAGAATATGATGAGGGTATAGATAGGCATTCTACCTTGAAACTCTTCTCATGTTAGTGATTTTTTTTGAAGTGATCAGTGGTGTATTTCAGCATTGAAAGGTTTTGAATATATAACAACAATCGTGAATTGTCATTAAATATGGTAAGAAAATCACTTCCACTAGAGATAAAATTTCAACCAACCACTTTGAGATGGATGTTATTGTTTTTCAAATCACTTAATCACATGTGGTAGGGAAACCTTCAAATGATAAAAGGTTTGAGAAGGATTGGATAACTTTGTTGATGAGAGTGGATATTACAATACCGGATGATTATTTACTGGGTTCTTTTAGATCTCAGACTTCCTAAAATTAATGAAGTTTATATGAAGGTGAATTTTTTCACATGATATTGTTTTGATTTCTTACTTATTAAGAGGAAAATTTTGATTCAGTTTTAGGGATGAAAATAGATATAGGTTGTGAGGATGTAGTGACCCATATTTTTTCATGGTTGAGACTTAGCTCAATTCTGAGTCTCAAAGTCCTCAAACCTCCCCAAGTGTAAAACTATAAATTTACACTAGTAGATAACGTTGAAAAAATTTCTTGATGGTTCTATAGATCTTGGGGTGCGATGTTTACTCTTAGGTGGAGTCTTGGTGATTTCTAAAGCCTATTAAATTTTATGGGATTTTTAGTATTTATTAATTAAATAAATATTTATCCTATGAGAACATATGTTGATTTCTTTGTGACACTAATTTTTAATTTCAAATTTTTGGAATATTAATATAATAATTTTGAGGTTGGTCATTGAACCCTTTTCGAGTTTTACATTCCATGTAGGATCAAAAATAATATGTTAGTTTTAGTCCAAGCATGCATGTTTTTGATGAATCAATTATAGTTCCTAAACAGAGAATCAAATGGTAAAATTGATGCCATAGTTGTATCTATAATTAGGGGTTTACCCCAAGGATTGTGGGATTTTATTTCACACCTTGGACCCTAGGATAGACCATTGCAGGTATCGTTTATTTTTAAAATTTTAATTTAATCTAATTTTTTGTGGTGTGAACCCAATAATTTCCCTATAAAACTCCCATTATGAATTCTATCAAGGGTTATTTGAACAATTTCTTGAAATAAACCCTTTATTGAGAGATTTAAGGTTATTCTTTGGTAATGGGAATATTAAACATCAGATTGTAGTTGAATTCATGATTCCATCAAAAATCAGATCACATGGTGATGATGAATGAAAAATATGGCATCAATGAAAGGTTAAAGTGGTGATCATTATTTTAGGATGTAATGATTTTTTATTTTTTTCCTACATCATACTTCATGATTTTGATTATGATAATTCCTTATTAAATTATTTCACTAACCACATGGCCCTATAAATTTAACTATAATTTTTCTAAAAGTCATTATTATGCATTTCATTCCTTATGTTCTTCATCATTGATAGATCCCTTCCCAATGAAAAGTTCCCAAAATATTACATCAAACAACAATGATCATATTCTTCATTATCCTTATCATTTTCCCCTACCTTCTTCACGTTTTCATCATTGGATATTGGCATGGAAGGTAGTTTGATGAATTGAAACTAAATCAATTAATGATTGATATATGGGTCCTGTGATTGATGGATTTAGGTATGATGAAGAAGATCAAGGCATATAGAATCAACAACAGGAAATTATGGACCACTAGAATATGTAGTGATGTGGGGTATTTTATGAATCGATATATGGAGGCATCAAGGTTGAGTTTGAACCCATATTTGATCATTTCTGTCATGGAACATGGCTAAAAATCAACCGTTTAAGGTATATTATCCATGCATGTGGATATTGGAAGTGTTTGGGTCTGATTGGAGGTAAGTATAAAGACAGTTTCATGATTCCAAGAATTATGTTGTGGGGTAGTCACCACACTATGATGTAGGGAGTCACAATGTGATGAAGTGGATGATTCAGGATCACATCGTGTCCTAAGGAACCAATGTTGTGAAAGATAGATGATGACTGGATGTCAGATTGTGGTAGAGGGGTGACATGGTGTGATGATCTATAGTGGTGTAAATGGATGATTATAATGTTTCAAGGTTGTCTTATGTAAGTATTTACCCTTATGTATGGTCATAGTGTAGTAGCAGATGCCACAATGTGATGGCATAGAGCTGGGGAGTCTTAATGGCAGTAGCGGAAGGGGTTTTTTGTGAGGTATCCATCAATATAGGATATCATGACATGGACAACATGGTCACACTTTGATGGTGTCTTGTTAGGGGTTCAATGGGATGACATGTTCTTATGCATATAATGTGATGGCGTAATTACATATATAAGAGCATTCACAGTATAGGTGTTTCATTAATAGCGTGTTTATTATAGGGAACATGTCCCCCACATCACTGATAGATTTCAATACTACACCACATACTCGGGACATGAGTCATATATCTACATAGTAGGGTAATCCCCTATTTATGAGCTCAAGCGATACGCAGGTCCTCCATTGGTCTCATTTACTCCCTCAATCGATACTTATCCTTTGGCAAGGTGTGTATCCCCTACATGACTGGAAGAGTTTGGTACTCCCTAATTTACTTAGGGTGTAGGGACTCTACCCCTATATTTAGGTACTCCCTTTTATTTATGTGAACCACGATGTGGTGAGGATCCTGTATTACAATTTCTAAGAGGTGATGTGGGCTTTCTTGTAGTTGGATAGTTATGATAGTAGTGGTTTGTACTATATTAATTGACATCTATTCTTGGAAAAGGTGTGGGTTCTCCTATGGGTTTCTAGAGTAGTGACACAGTAATGGTGAAAATTAAGGTGTGGTGCTCCCTCTGCTGATGTGCATACTTTAATAAAGGGTAGGCCCTCATTAATAGATTTTAGTGGTAGTGTGAAGGCAAGGTGGAGAATATTGGGTACTTTGAGAGCTGTGACTCCTCAAGAATCCCCTTCAGGTTTCATTCAATATGTGACATACAACTAGTTGTTGGCTTAAAACTATAAAATAAAGTACCTAGATTTATTGAATAGCAGTATCTTCGATCATCCTTCTAGGAAGAATGTTTAAGGTATATCACAAGTACTGAACAAAATCACCCTATGTGTAAAATCCCTAGTTTTAAAAAAAATCTGATCTATATTGTACATGATATGCCACAACGAGCTTAATAGAACAACTAAATATTAATATTTAAATATTATTGTTATAACCTAGTCAGTATAATGGAGGGAATGAATAGTTTTAACTGAATTATGAAAATATGTTTTATGCATGTATATATAATTCTTTGAGAAAATAATTATAAATGAATGTAATACCTTTTTTAAAAACAAAAGGAAATTTTTTTCTAAAAAAATTATTTAAATGTGAACAAGTGTGTTTTATACCAATTAATAAAAAAATCACCCTTTTTGGGTTATATTAATGAAATATATATATATAATAAATTCAATATAATGTTTAAAATTCATCTTATGTGTTTTCTAGACACAATTTAAGAACAAATCTAATTTTACGCATAGAATAAGTATTTTTCTAAAAAGTAGTTTTACTGCTTTTTGATGGCGCACTTCATTTAAATCTTGTTTTTGATAATTTTATAAATTATATTTAAAAAAAATATATTTTAAATCAGAGTTTCAAATTTTACTTTTCTTTAATTTTTTTTATTTTTTTTATAAGTTTCATCTTTTGAGGAAAAGTCAAAAAATATTTCATTTTTAATTGAAACGCGTTTTTTCGTCTAAATAATTTATAGTGTTAAATTATATTTTTAATTAGTTTTAATTAGTTTTAATTATAATTGTATCAATATTTTATCATTTAATCCAATTAAGTTAATTTTAATTAATTTTCCATTGAATTTGGATATAAAAACACTTTTATATTTTTTAATGTTTTTACTTTTAAAACTTATTTTCTCGATTTGTCAATGGGATTAATTTTAAATTAATTTTATAAAATTATGTTTGTTGAATTTTAAAAAATAGAGTCCATATTTTTAATTATAAGTTCCAATAGGTCCCTTTAATTTTTTTGAAAAATATTAATAGTAACTCTAGTGATTTTTATTAACACAATTAAGGGTAAATCGGGTAATTAAGGGTAAAAATAATATTATAAATATTAGAAAATTATTATAACAGTTGTCTCAATTTTATTGGATGATTTATTGTTATTGAAAATCATCCTTGGGATGGTTTTTTATCTCTTTAATCAACTTGTATCCACTGATATTACTTTAATCCATTTTTAATATTTTATTCAATGAAAATTGATGTTTTCATACTTTTGTTTCTAACAAGTGAAATATTTTTAATATCGGGGTATATAAAGAATTTTTTCAACTATAAATAGTATTTTAAAATATAAAATGTTTATATTCATTATGGTAATTTATTTTTAATTTTTAGGGGATAAAAAATTACCTTAAAATCTTTCACAATGATGATGAAATTATTGTTTAATTAATGAGAATATAAAATAAATGATATTAAAAATACTAAAATAAATAAAATTTGAGATAATTAATTTCATAAATGAATTTAATAGACGAATTTGACATTTCAGTAATGTCTTAAAATATTTGGTTCAAAGATATTATGTTTTGATATTTTAAAAAAGTCAAGTAAGGAATAGTGTCGAAATTGACATTAAAGACATTCTAAAATAAATAATATTTTATTAAATGATATAAAAATCATAAAAATCTAAAATCCATCCAAATTATTTATATAAGGATTAAAATTTTATAAATGAATCATTTATTGGTTGTTTTTTATTTTATAGTAATTATATTAACCCTCAAATTTTAAATTATATGATATCATGGTAAGAGTTAAAAGAGTTAAATAAAGGTTAAAACAAAACGATAAAAATTAAAAAAATAATAAAAACTTGTTTAATATTCATTGGATGAATGGAATATGACCCATAATAATCATATCCTCTAAATAAATCAGTTTCGACTCATTTGAAATATAAAATTAATTTATATTAATTTAATATTTTGAAGAATTCCAAAAGTGCCCATCCCCTATCTTATAAAAGGGAACCCATTATTATCTTTTATTAACACTTAAAACCCTATTTTCTCATTAAATATCCACCCAATAAATTCCTATAATCCCTACCCACTTTCTTGAGCTCTTATTGTAGGCATAACACCATCCTTAGTGAACATAAGGTGCTAAGAAACGAAGGATTTCTAAAGAAACACTATCCTTTTTATTAAGTGTTTTTGTTTTATTTATTCTTCCACATCCTTCAAATATTATTCAACCATGCTAAAATAAGAAAACTAGTACCCTAAATATAATTATATGTTATTATTTTTTTGTCATTACCTATATCCATATCCACTTTCATCTGATGGGAAAAGAATTAATCATTCATGTGTACAGTGGACTACCACCTCATGAACCAATATAATTCATTTTCCATCACTATTTCTCAAGACTAATTATAATTATGGAATTAATGTTTATATATGATATTAATGACATATTTATCAGTATTAAATGATAATATATCATTTATGTTCTTACCTTTCCATGCACATAAAAATGATAATGTCGTCCGTGTGTACGTGTAAATTGTCACCTCCACGAAGCAATGTAATTCATTTTTAATCACCACACCACATGGATGATATATATGTATATGTAAATGATTGATATGATATTAATTATAATATTATCATTATTTAAATATAAAATAATATTTACCTTATTTCTGTAATGATAAATGAAAAATGAAAATGTTACTCATGCGTACGCATGGCTTACCGTCTCTATGATTGTAACATAGTTCATTTTTTAAATAAATATTTAATGGATGAATTTAAAAGTATAATTGATGTATAAAAGTTATTATTATTTCATTAATATTATTCTAGAGATGATATACTGATGAACACTTTGACTATATATATCATATCAAAGTCATTTTAGACTCAAGTATTGAATATCGTCAAAATGTCTGACATGAACATAAATAATTAAGTAATTTTTATAAACTGATAGTAAGTGATATAAAAGTAATATTAAACTTTAAAATGATTATAAATAAATTAATTAATAAACCTAAGTTTATTATTAAGGAGTATAAGAAATGTACATGATGATTCAGACTCTAGGTAAGAGACTTTTTAACTAAATAAACATTATTTTAAATGTTTTAAAGATTTATTTTGTAAATAATTCTCTTTCATGTACATATTTTTAAAATGATTTTTATGAATGTATTATTTTGTAAAATAATGTTTTAAAATCTTAATTTTTTAATTTCACTCAAATTTTTTTCAAAAAGGAATATTTTTATTGTTTTATGTAGTGGAATTTATTTTAAAAACTCTCTTTTAAAGTTCCCTTTTCAACTCTTTTTTTTACAAAATTCAAAAGTATTTTTTAAGTTATATAGGATTTAATGATGATTTATTAATTTATTTTTTCTCTATAATTTTTCATAGTTATTTTTCAATAAAATTATTTCATTATTGTGTGCGTGGTTTTTATATTTTAAAGTGATTTTTACAAAAAAAGTTGTTTTGATATCTGAAAGTGTTTTATCAGGGGTTTAAAAGATGTTTTTAATGGTTTTATTCATTATATATACCTTGTAAATTGTTTATCATGGGTTTATCCCATTATATCTCAAGATATGATGGGTTTATCCCCATTATATCTCAAGTTATGACGGGTTGAGCCCCATTATAGCTTATGATTTGACAGGTTATCGCCATTATAGCTCTCCAATGCATTGGGTACTCTAGAGATGGAATTAAACCATAAGGTTATTTCATTTATAAGGGTGAATTTAAGATTTATTTTCTAATGATTTTCCAAGGAACCTAAGTGATTTTTCTGTACTTTCTAATGAGTTCTTAAGAAAAAAACAATGGGTTTCCATGTTTTTACTTGACTAATGATTTACTTTCTTTATGTCCCTTACTGATCTTTTTGTGCTCATCCCAATTTTTAAAATGTTTTTCATAGGTTTTAAGGAATATTAGGGACAAGTATGAGATCAAGGGGATAATTGTGAATATTTTTCATAAATAGAAACTATGTTTTATTTTAAAGAGTTTTATATTGTGAAAAAACGGATACTGAATATAAGTGTCCACTTGTATTGTATGGGTTTACTTTGTAAGAGTTTTTCCTAATTATATAAAACTATAAACTAAAAATATCATTGAATGTGAAATCTAGTTCAAAAACACTAGAATATGTAATGTTTAAGGTTTGGTTTTTATAGTTGATATCAAAGGATGGTTTAGACAGCTTTAGATATTAGGATGTTTTCTTAAGAGTTATGAATGTCATCATGGGTTTATAGTTTTAATATTGATCATAATTTTAGTGTCTTAGAAACCCTTTTGAGGCTTTAAGTTATGAATTTTTGAGTTGATTAATGATATATTTGCAGATTGGATTTATAAGGGTAATCGACATAGTTATAAAGGATTTGAAGGTTGAAGTATTATAGAAATTATATTAGTATTGTCTTCATTTTAACATATAATAATTCATTTTATGTTTTAATGTTGAACTTTTATACATATTAAGGATTGTTTATCAATATAGAAGGAGAATTATCTCACAAAACCTTTGTATCCCTTCCAAATTATTTAATCATCACTATCATGGAAAATTCCTCTCCATATGATCCTGAAAGCTTTTCGAGCATCCAAATCACATGTAAGAAACTATTTGATCTATCCAAAAAATTGGAATTTCTCAAAAATTTATATGGATCGTGGTATTTTCATTATTATTTTTTAAATACAAGACTCATCCATGTTATTTGAAAAGAGGAATACAACCAAGGAATTGACTATTTCTATTTTGGAGATTTGTACTAACTGTTGAAAGATAAAGAGGACATCAATCGCATAAAGGAAGACCCTGATGTCTAGATTTAAGGTTAGAATTATTTTCTAACTGATATTTATAAAACAAAAGGACATATTCCATATCATGCTTATGGAATAATATAAATGATTTGTATATGTATATAAAGATTATATAGTGGTCTTTGAGAAATAGTTTGGGCGACAATATTTGGGTTTTGGTAAATGTTTGAAGTATCTGTAACCTTTATGTTTATCATATGAAAAAAGTTAATTGAGGATGGATACCTTTAATTTTGGTAGGAAAAGGTATAAAGGTACTGGTATCCTTTATAGTTTATATGATCTCTGATTTCGAGTTAATTGTGGGTTATTACATTTTTTATGTAAATGAGAGGTATAAGATAACCTTTGAGGTTAAAACAATTTATGGTTATTTTTTATGATTTCATCATATTTTGGGAATGTTATAAAAATATTATAGTTTTATAAAATGTAAAACCCAAGGGATGGGTGACAACCTGTCGCTTCTGGCAAGGTCGTGGGAATCAAACCCACAAACGAAGGGTGATAAAGGTGCATCGCCTACCATTGGCCTACATGAAGTCCTAGTTAGTATTACTTTTTCTTTTTAGTTAAATGATTTTATGGATGAATAATAATTTGATTTTGAGAACATATTTTTTAGTCAAATGGATATCATTGGGATTGGAAAATGATTTAGTGATTACATGATTAATTTTATTTTGGAAGATGTTTACTATTTTGAGAAGTTTATATAATTAAGGTAAATAGAATATTATGGGATTCTCTTTCTGGAAAAAAGGTTAAAATTATATTTTGGAAGAATATATGATTTTATTGTATATTTATGGTGATTCTAGTTATTTATGGAGATGGTTAGCATATCTTGGAGATTATTTGATTTAGGCAATAAAATTTTTTATGAGAAATTAAGAGTGATTGATGTTATTTGGAATATTATGTGATCAAATACTTCTAATTTTTAGGATTCAATCTTAGTATAAAATATTTTTGAGGATTTTTAAGGATAGTAATTTATTGAATGTTCTATGTTTAACTTTGGGTATTATTGTTAAATTTTGGCGATTAAAAGTAGTTTTTTTCATATAAAGTATTATTATTTTGTAGGAATTATCTTATTTTGTCCTAACCATTTTGGTTTTGGTTAAATATAGTAATAATATATAGTAAATATTTTTTGTATTATGTTATTCTATAGAAGTTTATTCTAGTGTTTTAGGCATGAAAAAATAATCTTAAATACTCATCGTTTGGAGAAAAAAATGAGTTTGTGATAGAAATTGATTAAAGGATGAAACTCAAATTTTCAAGTAACTATATTTCTTTATGATCATAGTATAAAAAGTAAATTAATTTCTCAACTCTATGAAAGTTATCTTAAAACAAAAATGTTATTTGTTTATTTTTTTTACTAAGAAATCAATGACCTTTTAACCCATCACAGATTTATGCATTTGTGATTGTTAACTTTCTCATGGCCAAGGTCTCTATCATTATCTATTAGAACTTGATAGTTATTTTTCTCATCTATATCCATGTTTTCCTACATTTAAACATATTATGTGTTATCTCAGGTGATCTTCATAATTCCCTTTCTTTCTTTTAAAGTGGAAGTTTAGTTAATCCATTTTCTGATGTGGGATTTCAATAAAGATATTTTAAAAAGTCAAACCTTATTTAATGAGCCTGAATTCAAAATTTTA
Source organism: Viscum album (assembly GCA_963277665.1). NCBI lineage: Eukaryota > Viridiplantae > Streptophyta > Magnoliopsida > Santalales > Viscaceae > Viscum > Viscum album. Next base: position 1,030,374,824 of record OY728126.1, read on the forward strand.
AGGAAAAAATTTCCAAAAGGGGGAATAATGTGACATCATGCCTTAAAAAAAAGAAATATTATGATCGATAATGTACATGATACGCCATATCAAGTTTAAGAAAATAACTAAACATTAATATTTAAATGTTACCATTATAACCGAGCCATAAGAATGGAAGGAATGAATAGTATTAACTGAATTATGAAAATACAGTTTACACATGTATATATAATTCTTCTAAAAATTAATTATAAATTAATTTAAAACACTTTTTTAAAATAAAAGTAAATATTTTTTTGTAAAACTATTTAAATGTGTACAAGTTTGTTTTATACCAATAAATAAAAAAAATCACTCATGTTGTATTGTATTAATGAAATATATATATATATATATATAATAAATTAAATATAATATTTAAAATTAATATTATGTGTTTTTTATACATGATGTAAGAACAAATCCAATTTTACGCATAAAAGAAATGTTTTTCTAAAAAACAGTTTTACCACATTTTGATAGCGCGATTGTTTTTAATCTAGTTTTTGAAAATTTTATAAATTATATTTGAAAAAATAAACTTATTATTTTAAATTTTAATGTCAAAATTTACTTTGGTTGATTTTTTTATATTTTTCTAATAAGTTTTATCTTTTGATGAATAGTGAAAAAACATTGCATTTTTAATTGAAAGCAGTTTTTTCATCTAAATAATTTATACTGTTAGGATATATTTTTAATTGGTTTTAAAGTATAATTAGATCAATATTTTATCATTTAACCCAATTAAGATTATTGGAATCAATTTCACATTGAATTTGGATATAAAAATAATTCAATCTTTTGAACCTTTTTACTTTAAAAACTTGTTTTCTCGATTCATCAATGGGATTAATTTTAAATTAATTTTAGCTAATTATGTGTTTTAAATTTTTAAAAATAAATTAAAAATTTGGAATCATAAGGTCAAAACTTAGTAAATATGTTACTTTTATTTTTGGAAAATATGAATAGTAACTAGTAATTTTTATTACCATAGTTAAGGGAAAATCAAGTAATTAAGTATAAAAATAATATTATAAATATTATAAAATTATGCTAACACTTATCGTAATTTTATTCTATTAGATATTTTTGACCAAAATCATCCTTGTGATGATTTTGTGAGCACTTGGAGCCACATGGATGACTTTAAGCCATTTAGAGTATTTTGTTCAAAGGAAAGTCAATTTTTTCATACTTTTTTTAATAAGTGAAATATTTTAAATATGGGGTTATATATGGGATATGTTAGACTATAAAAAGTCTTTTTAAATATGAAATTTTTATCTTCAGCATGTTAATTTATTTTTTATTTTTAAGATATAAATTGTTACCTTAAATGATTATACAATGATAATGTAGTAATTATCTAATTAATGGTCAAATAATTTATATTAAAAATATTAAAATAAATATAATTTGAGATAATTAATGTCATACATTAATTTTATATATTTATTTTACATTTTAATGATTCCTTAAAATAGTTGGCTCGAAGACATCATGTTATGATATTTTAAAAAATTAAAGTAATGATGGTGTCAAAATTGACATTAAAGACATTTTAAAATAAATAATATTTTTTAAAATGATATAAAATTAATAAAAATATAAAATTAATCCAATTTATTTTTATAAGGATTAAAATTTCATAAATTACTCATGTATTTTTCATTTGAAATTTTATAGTAATTATATTAACTCTCAAATTGTAAATTACATGATATCAAAGTAAGAGTTAAAAGAGTTGAATAAGGATTAAAAAAGATAAGGATTAAAAAAACATGTCTGATTTTTATTGGATGAATTTATTTCGACCCATAATCATCATATCTTTTAAATAAATCAGTTTGGATCCATTTTAAATAGTAAATTAATTTATATTAATTTAATATTTTCAAGAAATTCAAGAGTGTCCCTCCCCTCTCTTATAAAAGGGGACCCATTATTCTCTTTTATTAAAACTTAAAAACCTATTTATTTCATATAGTATCAAAACAAATAAATTCCTATAATCCCCCCCTTTCTTGAGGTCTTAGTTTAGGAATAATACTATCCTTAGTGATCATAAGGTTTTAGGCAATGAAGGGTTTTTTAAGAAGTTTTATCCTTTTTATTAAGTGTTTTTTGTTTTATTTATTCTCCAAATTCCTTAAAATATTCTTCAACCATGATAAAATAATAACTCTAGTATCATAAATATACTTATATGTTATTATATTTGTGTAATTATCAATATCATCTCCACTTCCATCAAATGGGAAAAGAATTAATCATCTGTGTGTACAGCGGACTACCACCTCATGAACCAATATAATTCATTTTCAATCACGGTTTATCAAGACTAGTTATAATGATTTAATTAATGTTTATATATTATATTCATGAAATATTTATCATTATTAAAGGATAATATATCATTTACTTTCTATTAGGTCTAGAAGGCTGAATACCCTGAGAGGGGGGTGAATCAGGGTATGACTAATTAAAACTTATTCCCCGTCAGATCTTGTTATGTTGTTAAAAAACTCAATTATCTCTTGATACCTTATTAATATATGAAAAAAATATGAAATCATTCATAGTACATAATTATTTTTACTTGTTTCACCCTCACTAGGCTAAGTCCAAGGAGTATACAACAGCGACGTGCCGATGTACCAAATTCACTTAGGCTCACTGTCAATAATGAGTACAAAGTTTGGTCAAGATCATTTATTCTCAGGCTCACTGACTTTACAAGGTTTAGGTTATACTTACTACATTCCCAAGGGTCACTCCCTATTCCTCTTTCTCTAGATACCTTCTAGTGGAAAGGTTCATCATCTTCTTCTTCCTTCTCTCACTACTCTTGGAATGGAATCCATGTAAGGACCCAAGATTTTATTAATGAAAATTCCTCTTGATCTAATTAAATGTCATATTATTTAAAATAGTTATATAAAAGATATTCACTTCCTTGGTTTTATGTTTTTGGATTTTAAAGTACCATTATGAATTTTTACCATTTCTAATATAGCCATTGAACAGTGGTCACACGATTAGTATATATATTGGGCTTTAACAAATCCAATTTACTTAGAAAAAGGAAGTGATGGCCTCATCCAATAGAATTTCTCCATATGAAGCCCATTTGACATATCTTGGAAAGGAGTTAGCATAATTGGGATTCTATCTTGACCAATCCCAATCCGAGCTTCAACACGTTAAGCTTGAATTAAACCGCCTACGGTAGAAGTGGAAGTTAATAGAGATTACCACCCAAGTGATGTTATCTGAGCCACCCCAAGAGTCTGTCACCATCACACACCACACCCTTAGGTATTATGAGAGTTTTATAAGTGGTTATGTAACAATACTATAGCACTATTATTATGTCCATTATTTTTTTATAGAATAAATAATACACATTCATTTTATTATTGTTACTGTGAAAGTGATTTTTAAAGCACAAATAGTATTTTTAGTTAATATTAGAATTCAATTGAGAAATCTATTTTGATGAATTAATTTATTTTTGAATTAAATAATATTTTAATTAATATTATATCCAAATTAATTTTTATTAAATATAAATGATCTTACAATTTTTATTAATACAATTTAAATTTTTATTAAGGTTTGAAAGCTGTTTTTGTGAAAACTCATGAATATTTTACAAATGTTGGTTTTTATTTTAAAAGTCAAAATTCACATATTTAGAAAATTATTTAGATAAAATGAATATTATTTTTGTAATCAGTATGTCAAAATTATCCAATGGTGAATTTTTCATAATTTTCGAAGATAGCTGAATTTTTTGGTAAAAATTCATACCGTTTAAATATATAATGTGTTTTATGACATCAAAATGACCCAATAGTGGTGTAATAAATTAATATAAAAGGTATTTTTGGCCAATATATGTTTTAAAATTAAATTAATTTGATTTTATATTTTTTTTATTAATTTTATGGTTCCATAGTGGACCCTCTAAGACATATAAAATATTTTAACTTTTTAAAATGATTTCCTTGAGAGTGTGACTCACCTCCACATAAGCAAGCCTAATATTTTAATAAGTTCGGTCATTAACCTTATAAAATAATTTTTTCCACTCCCCTTTTTAAAAAACCATGTGAAAAAACCATGGGATGGTTTTTGGTTTTTATTAGTTTAATATGTAGTGTCCAAAACCTAAATAATAAAGAATTCGGTCTCAATTCCTATATAAACCCACTAAATATCTCATTCCTATTCACTCAAAACCTTTGGAGATCAACAAAACTATTCCCTACTCTCTCTATAATCCTTCCAAGGATCCTTAATATCTCAAGAAGCCTCTCTCAAGCCTCTACCAATCCTTTGGGATCACACTTCCAAGTAAGGGATTTCACTCTTCTCATTTCCATTAAGCTACTCTTTTACATTATGATTCTTATGTTCCATATTTATAGGTTGGGTTATGATGTTCCACGACCCCCATACTTTCCATTTTATGTATATATAATGAGATATTTTTTTCACTCTCATCAATCCCCCCTATGATCCTTTATGAAAACTCGTTACCATGCTTAATTTTTTTAAGGGATTTGTTCCTCTCTCATTATTGTCCAAGTTTCCTTAGGTTGATATACCCTTGTATTTTCAATTAAAAATTTTGGGGGATAATTTTACACCTAACCTATACTTCCCTACTTATGTTTTAATGATGAGATACTCCTTTCTCTCTCATTAATTCCTCCCATGTACACTCGTTACCATGCCGAAATTCTGTAAAGGATTTCTCTCTCCTCATTTACATTTAAGAAATTCTTTTATATTATGAATCTAAATTCCATTACATATGTTGGGACATGTATATATATGACCCCCTTACTATTCATTTCATGCACATATTTTTATATACCCCTTTCTCTCTCATCAACCATTTTTATGAATCCTTATGTCATGCCGTTATGATGCTGAAATTGCACCGTGAGTTTCCAAACCAAAGTCATTCTATAGTGAATACTATGACCATTTCTCTATTAAGGGTATTCACCTTCATGAACATTTACTTATTGATTATATAGTTTCATGTATTAATTACACATTCTTTTATCATAAAATAAATGATGATGTTTAATGAATCCATATTTTATGATCTATGTGGAACACTTATGCATGGAAGGAAATTATTAAGGTTGTTCCCTAATAGCGCTCTAATGCATTGGGTAAAGATTAGTATCATGATAAGTCAAGTGTAATGAGGGTTTAATCATTCCAATTCAAGTTCAATGAGGATTTACTCATGCTAATTCAAGTTCAATGAGGGTTTACTCATGCTCCATGTGCAATGAGCCTTAGCTGATGCTAATATCATGTTAAATGTTGTTGCCACATTTCCATGTTATGATAATCATGCTATATAATGCCTTTATGTTCATGTTTCTCTTGTGCTCCATTGATATTACTATTTCCTAAAATTTACTATATTCTTCATGTTATTCCTTGTTTACTCCTTTACTAGGCTTTATAGCTTACCCTTTTCTTATGCATGTCCTTAGGTTATCCAATGAAATGCTAGGTATGAAGGAATGTTGTGGTCATGTAAAAAAATTCAATAAAGATGTTGTGTTTTATGTTCTAAGATGTTATGTAATGTTCCTAATTTCTTAAGACACTAGACCTCTCAATCTTCAGAGTTGTCTTAATTGCAATTTTATGTAATAAATCATGTTTATGTGTGTAATAAAGAGTCGGGTTGTTATAGTTGGTATCAGAGGATAGGTTTAGTTTTTTTGGGATTAGGATTATTAAACCCTAGTGAAATCCTTAGGGATAAGAATAAGAATAATAAAAACATAACTAAATTTTGGTGAGTATAGAGTACGTATTTTATCAAGAAAATACATCTCTATCTGGATATGAACAAGTAGAGGCGGCTCTAGAACAGATGTATCTAGGGGTAAAACCCGAAAACACCGCTTTGAGCTAGAGTCAAATGAGAACTCGTACATGATAATGGTCCTTACTATAACCCTGTTTAAAACACTTCCGGTGGATATGGTTTGGTAAATCGTAATCTTAGTATAAACCATTATTAAGGGAATAAAAAAATTCCCCTAATTATATATGTTGGAAATTAAATCATGGATAGCATAGATTAATGACTATAAATTCATAAGTTAAGGAAATAAATGTAATTTATAAGCTATCTCTTTTATTAAATGGATTCCCCTCTATGTTTTAGCCCTAAATTTTCTTTTATTCTAACCAATGGACGGTAATAGGAGGACTCAGGCTAACAACCGATGCAAATATCAATGTGATGCCTATTCTAAAGAGATTCCCAATCTCATGGGAGGGGGAATCACAAAATTTTTCACAATACACTCTTAGTTAACTCACGTTTTGAATAGAAACATGGGTCAAGAGGAATATTCAACCCCCCCCCCCCAAGAAAGAACAAGCTGCAATTGAGAGCTTCATGAGACAAAGGCATCCTACTTTTAATGGATCATTTGATCCCTCAATTTCCAAACAATGTATCAACTCCATTGAGAAGATATTATCCATACTTCAATGTTCTGAACAAGAGAAGGTACTTATGGATACATATCATATGGATGGTGAAGATGATAAATGGTGGTCATTGATAAAAAATACATAGCTTGAGGAGGAGATCAAGGTGTTGGAATGGAAGGATTTCTGGAAAATGTTTTTTGATAAATATTTTCCTCACACTCTCCAACTTAAAATGGAAAGGGACTTCCTTGACCTCAAAAAAAGATGAAGAATCCATCTGAGAATATGAGGAAAACTTCACAAGGATTTCATGATATAACTTCATCTTTTTCATTACCCTCGAATATAATTTTGATCACTTATTTGGTGGGATAAAACATAGCCTAAGGAAATCCCTATAAATCCGTGACTTTGAGATCTATGAGGAAATTGTATGATGTACCCTCAAAGTTGAAATGGAGATCAAAAAATCTCAGGGGTATCATGGGGATAAAAAGCATAATGTGGAATTTAATTCTGGTGGTCCGATGGATAAATCCAATTGTGCTAAGAAATTTCAACACCCCACTTGCCAAAGGTGTGGAAAGAATCACCCGAGAAATTTCTTGAAGGGGATGAGTATATTCTTTAGGTATGGAAGAGAAGAGAACCTGGACATTAACTAAAAACAATAAAAACCTTCTATTGCGACAAAGGGGAGGAATGCTCTGTTTGACCCTCAATTCATTTTTCATTTCTATAACTACAAAGAACCATGGAACTTTACAAACCAATGCCCTAAGCCAGGGGTTTTAGGAGGCAACCAACAATCTCCAAAGTAGAAAGGGAGAGTTTTTTCAATCACTATTGTTGAAGAGAACCCCAATAATGAATTGATGATAGGTACGCTAGTTATTCATTCAAGAATAGAAAACAAAATTTTTGATTCTGGTTCTAAGAAATCTTTTATATCCTGAAATATTAGTAGAACAATCCCAACACCACCACAAATCATGTATGTAAATATATCAGTGAGAATGAAAAATGGGGAAATCATTGTAACCCATGAATATAACTCCTATACTATTATAATTTTTTGTTTGAACGTCCCAATGAACCTTTTCATACTTCCTATGGTGGAATTTGATTCAATTCTTGGAATGTATTGGCTTTCCCTATATAGAGCCAACATAAATTTCCATGAGAGGGAAATCACTCTCTATATGGAGAATTGACCCCTAATTCTGTACAAGTGCAAGGAGGAGGATGAATATTCCTTATCACCATCATCTCAAGTGTGGATATTACTTCCCTATGAGCACACGTATCTTGCTCAAATGATTGGGTATAAGGAATGAACTATCCTTAAAGACATGCATATTGTGAGGGAATTTACTGAAGTGTTTCCCAATGAATTTCTTGGTCTTCCTCCTATAATAGATGTTGAATTCTCGATTGATATTATACCTGGGGTGTTTCCAATATCCAAGACTCCATATAGAATGGTTGTTGTGGAGATTAAGGAGTTAAAGAAACAACTACATGAGAATCTGGATAAAGGGTTTATACGCCCAAGTGCTTCACCATGGGGTGCACCAGTCCTCTTCGTCAAGAAGAAGGATGGTTCAATGTGACTTTGTATTGATTATCATGAGCTCAACAAAATAATGATAAAGAACAAGTATCCTCTACCCCAAATTGATGACTTGTTCGATCAGCTACATGGAGCACAATACTTCTCCAAGGTGGATCTGTATTTAGGATATTACCAAGTAAGGGTGAAGAAGGAGGATATCCTCAAGACTACTTTTTGTACAAGTTACGGGCACTAGTAATTCATAGTAATGCCTTTTGGACTCACTAATGCTCTAGAAATATTCATTTACTTGATGAATAGAGTCTTTATAGATTACCTCGACATCTTTTTGGTAGTCTTTGTGATATTCTAATATACTCCAAAACCAAGGAGGAGCAAGAGGGGAATCTAATAATTGTACTAGAGACCTTGTGAAAGAAGAAGAAATATGAAAAGTACATAAAGTGTGAGTTCTGGATGAAGGAAGTCCCATTATTGGGTCATATCATCACAAGAAATGGGATATTTGTGCATCCCTCCAAGACAAATGCAATTTAGGGGTGGTCGAGGCCAACATATGTGATGGATATCCACAGATTCCTTGGGTTATCTAGATATTATCTCGGATTTGTGATAAATTTCTCATGATTTTCAAACCCACATACCAACCTAACTCAGAAGGGAGTCAAGTTTACTTAGAGTGATGAATGAAAAGATAGCTTCAAGGAGTTGAAAAGGAGGCGTATCTCAGTGCTCGTGCTCACACTACCTACAAGTGGAGAACTTTTTGTGGTATTTAGTGATACTTCAAAAAAGTTCCTAGTCTGTGTGTTGATGAAAAATGGAAAATTCATTGCCTATGCTTCAAAGCAATTGAAAGTTCATGAGAAAAACTATCCAACACATGATCTAGAGTTGGTTGCAGTAATCTTCATCTTAAAATTTTTTCTACATTACCTATTTGGGGAGAAGTGTGAAATATATACGGGCCACAAAAGACTCAAATATATATTCACACATAAAGAGTTAAATATGCACCAATGAAGATGGTTATATCTAATCAAAGACTACGACTGCTCAATCCATTACCACTTTGGGAAAGCAAACAAGGTGGAGGATGCTCTAATTAGAAAGGATCTAGAAACTCTTTCATTGAAGAGAATTGAAAAGGATATAATCTTATTATAATTGATGAAGATATACATGGGAATCGTAAAGAAGTGAACATCATAAATCCTTTCACAATTGATTTCTCAACCATCTATTTTAGAAAGGTTAAAGGATGATCAAAAGGATGATGTGGGAATTCAGAAGAAATTGAAAACTATCAGAAAAGGGAAATCCTATAAGTTCAATGTTAATAAAGAATTAATTGTGAGATATGGGTCAAGATTATGTGTTCCATAAAATCTGGAGTTAAAGAATGAACTTTTGGATGATGCACATAGTTCAAATTTCTCCATTCACCAATGAAACACAGCACATGAGCCTCAGACCAATTGGTGAGGACTTTGTAGGTGCATCCAAGAGACCCGAGATCAAATCTGAGGGTACTGTAGCAGTACTATAGCAGGCACTGTAGCAGGAACTGTAGCAGATACTATTCGGTACTGTAGCGGGTACTGTAGCAGGCACTGTTCGGTACTATAGTAGCTGGTACTATTCATCCATCTGGGCCTTTGGGCCACTGGTTTGTTCCTTGGGTCCTGCAAGGCTTTAAGGCCACCCAAAGCATTTGGGCCGGTTGATTCTCACGGCCTTCAAGCCACCTTAATTCCTTTGGGCCACCCCAAGGCCTTCAGGCCACATGAATGCAGATGTACCAGTCAGACTACAAGGGACAAGGCTTTAGAGGAGGATTCAGGGCAGGCACATTCACTGGAGTAGAGATAATTGGAATTGGAAGAATGAGAGGGTATGGAGTTTCCATTGGTATCAGGCCTGTTCAGCTTTTTATAGGACAACTAGTTGACTAGCCCTGTGAAGGTGGAGTGCAATTATCATGACACATGCTGGGGAGGAGTAGTTCCAAGTTGTCTTGTCTGGGTGATTCCCTCTAAGACCTACGGGTCATGTAATTGTCTTTGAGACTTTGGGCCTTATAAGGGTTCTACCTCATCCCTTCAAAGGTGGATTATCAAAAATAATAAAAAATGAAGGCCTTTGGGCCATTCTGACCAAGGAAACACAAAGATATATCGAGATCAACAAGAGCATTCTTGGTGGGATAACATGAAGATGGATATCACTAGGTATACATCAAAGTACCTGGTATGTCAGTAACTGAAGGCTGAGAGGTAGAATTCTAAGGGGATGATACAACCATTGCCCATACCAACATGGAAATGGGAGAACATCAACATGGAATTTGTCACTGGACTTCTAAATACATACAAAGGAAACAATGTTGTATGGGTTGTTGTGGATCATCTTACAAAGACTTCACACTTAATTGCAATTTAATAGGATTTCTCATTGGATCAACTGGAACAGATATACATTAGATAAGTAGTAAGGCATCATGGAGTACCACTATCTATTGTATCTGATCGAGATCTAGGATTCACCTCTATGTTCTGAAAGAGTCTCCAAAATGCTCTGAATACTGAGCCAAACTTCAGTATGTCTTATCATCCTCAAACTAATGGCCAATATTAGTGGACTAGACAAACACTTGAGTACATGTTGAGAGCATGATAAATGTACTTCAAAGGAGGATGTGAACAACATGTTCCTCTTATTGATTTCTCTTACAATAGCAGTTTCCACTCAAGCATCGAAAAGAATCCTTATGAATCCATTTATGGGAAGAGGTGCAGAACACTAGAATGTTGGGATGAATTTGGGGTGAGAAAACTCCTAGGTCTAGAAGTAGTCAAAGAAATGGTGGATAAGGTTAAGACCATCCAGTAGAACATTAAAGCTGCCTAGATTCGACAAAAGTTATATGTAGATAATCATCTATGAGACCTAGAGTTTGATTTTGGAGACATGGTATTCCTCTACATATTACCGTGGAAATGAGTTCTGATATTTGGGAAGAAGGGAAAGCTTAGTACAAGGTACATCAGCCCTTTTGAGATCCTTGATCACATTGGAGTAGTGGCCTATAGACTAGCACTCCCACCGAACCTATCTCAAGTACATGATGTATTCCATGTATCACTCTTGAGGAAGTACATACTTGAACCATCGCATGTACTCAATCCAGTGGTGGTACCATTGGAGAATGACCTCTATTATGAAGAGAAGCTAGTGAATATCTTAGATCGTAGGGAAAAAGTTATACAAAATAAGATAATTACCCTTGTCAAGGTGTTATGGAGAAACCACAAGTTTTAAGAAGCAACGTGGGAATCGGAGGATGTGATGAAGTAGAGTTACCCTCGTCTATTTTAGTGTGGGAAAGGAAATTTCGAGGGAGAAATTTCTTAAGGGGGAAGATTGTAACGTCCCAAAATTTTGTTAATGAAAATTACTCTTGATATAATTAAATTTATTATTGTGTAAAATGGTTATATAAAACATATAAACTTCCTTGGTTTTTTGTTTTTGGATTTTAAAATAAAATTTTTAATTGTTACTGTTTCTAATATAGACATTGAACAGTGATCACATGATTAGTATATATATAGGGCTTTAACAAATCCAATTTACTTAGACAAAGGAAATGATAGCCTCATCCAGTAGAATTGCTCCATATGAAGCCCATTTAACGGATCTTGGAAAGGAGTTAGCATCACCGGGCTTCTCTCTTGACCAATACCAAGCTGATCTTCAACACATTTAGGTTGAACAGAACTGCCTATGGGAGAAGTGGAAGTTAATAGATATTACCACCTGAGCGATGGTATCTGAGCTGACCCAAGAGTTTTTCACCATCGTACACCTTACCATTAGGTCTTATGCAAGTTTTATAAGGGGTTATGTAACAAGACCCTATAACTATGATTATATCCATTATTTTTGTATACAATATATAATATATATTCATTTTATCATTATAACTTTGTAAGTGATTTTTCAAGCACAAATAGCATTTTTAGTTAATATTCAAATTCAATTAAGAAATTTATTTTGATGAATTAATGGATTTTTGAATTAAATAATATTTTAATAAAATATTATATCTAAATTACTTTTTATTAAATATAAATGATCTTACAATTTTTATGAAAACAATTGAAATTTTTATTAAGGTTTAAAATCTTTTTTTGTCAAAACCCATGATTTTTTTATAAATGTCAGTTTTATTTTAAAAGTAAAAAATTCACATATTTAGAAAATTATTTATATAAAATGAATATTACTTTTGGAATCAGGATATCAAAAATATCCAATGGTAAACTTTTCATAATTTTTTGAGACAGTCGAATTTTTGTGTAAAAATTAAATACCGTTTAAATATATAATGTGTTTTATGACATCATAATGACCCAATAGTAATGTAATAAAATACTATAAAAGGTATTTTAGGGTAATATATGTTTACCCTAAATAATGTGATTTTAGATTTGTTTGATTAATTTTATGGTGCCTTAGTGGACCCTCCAAGACTTATAAAATATTTTAACTTTTTAAAATGATTTTCTTTGAGAGTGTGACTCACCTCCACATAAGAAAACATAATATTTTAATAAGTTCGGCCATTGACCTTATAAAATAATATTTTCCACTAACCTTTGGAAAAAACCATGGGAAAAAATATGCTATGGTTTTTGGTTTTGATTAGTTTAATATGTAGTGTCCAAAACATAAATAATAAATAATTCCCTCTCCTTTCCTATATAAACCCACTCAATATCCCATTCCTCTTCACTAAAAAAAATTTCGCTCTAAAAACCTCTGCCCTCCTATCTATAGAATCCTTTCAAGTCTCCCTAATCTCCTAATAAGCCTCTCTCAAGCCCCTCCCAAGCCTTTGGGATCACACTTCCAAGTAAGGGATTTCACTCTTCTCATTTCCATTCAAGCTACTCTTTTAAATTATGATTCTTAAGTTCCATATTTATATTTTGAGTTATAATGTTCCAAGACCCCCATACTGTACATTTGATTTATATATGATGATATCTTTTTTTCACTCTCATCAATCCCCCCCCCTATGATTCATTCTGCAAACTCGTTACCATGCCGAATTTCCGTAAGGGATTTCTTCCTCTATCATTTTTGTCCAAGTTTATTTATGTTTCTATACCCTTGTATTTTAAATTACAAATGTTGGGGTATGATTTTGAACCTACCCTATACTACCCTTCTTATGTTTCAATGATTATATACCACTTTATCTCTCATTAATGCCTCCCATGTACACCTGTTACCATGCCGAAATTCCATAAGGGATTTCTCTCTCCTAATTTACATTCAAGAAATTATTTTATATTATGAATATAAATTCCATTAAATACTTAGGTAAATTTATCAATATGACCCCCTTACTCTCCATTTCTTGTAAATATGATGATATACCCATTTTTATCTCATCAACCATTTTTATGAATCCTTACATCACGTCGTTATGCTGTAGAAATTGCACCATGATTTTCCAAGACAAAGTCATTGTGTAGTGAATACCATGCCCATTTCTCTATCAAGGGTATTCACCTCCATGCACATTTACTTATTGATTATATAGTTTCATGTATGAATTACACATTCCTTTATCGTGTAATAAATGATTATGTTTAATGAATCCATGTTGTATGATCTATGTGGCACACTTATGCATGAAATGAAATAAATAAAAATGGTGTGCCCTGATAGAGCTCCAATGCATTGGGTAAAGATTAGTATCATGATACATCAAGTGTAGTGAGGGTTTACTCATGATAATTCAAGTTAAATGAGGGTTTACTCATGATAATTCAAGTGCACTGAGGGTGTACTCATTCTCTATGTGCAATGAGACTTGGCTCATGCTAATATCATGTTAAATGTTGTTGCCACATTTCCATGTTATGATAATCATGATATATCATGCCTTTATTTTCATGTTTCTCTTGTGTTCCATTTATATTCCTATTTCCTAAAATGTACTATATTATTCATGTTATTCCTTGATTACTCCCTTATTAGGATTTATAGCTCACCCTTTTCTTATGCATGTCCTCAGGTTATCCCATGAAATACTAGGTACGAAGGAATGTTATGGTCATGTAAAAGAATTTTTCAATAAATATGTTGTGTTTTATGTTCTAAGATGTTATGTAATGTTCCTAATTTCCCAATACACTAGACCTCTCAATCCTTAGAGTTATCTTAAGTGAGATTTTATTTAATAAATCATATTTATGTGTGTAATGAAGAGTAGGTTTGTTATTATCCACTACCATATTATAGACTTTTAGGTCAAACACAGTTTATGGACATGTAGGTCCCTTCATTTTCATGAATTAATACATCATAAACTATAGTTAGATGCTCTGTTGAAGTCCCTTTTTCACCCACAGATGAATTCCACCTTCCCAAGTACTGTTAGGTATGACTTTTAGGTCAAACATAGTTTACAGACATCTAGTTCCCTTCATTTTCATGAATTCCATCATCCTAAACTATAGTTAGATGCTCTGTTGAAATCCATTTTTCACCAATAGATAAATTCTACCTTCCTGATTACTATTAGGTACCGGAAAATACTTTTGAAAACTATTTTGAATCTTTTACAAGCTTCCTTGATTAAATCGAAAACCACCTTGTTCCTCCGAGTATTGTGTACTGGGTATGGTATGAGGAACACCTCCTCCGCATACCGTTTAAGCTTTTGTGAACCTCTCTTCATCTGTGGACTGCCTCCGTCTTTTCTATCACATATCGCCTCTGTTTACAGACTCTGCGAACCTACTCTACAAAACACCCTCTATCCGAAAACTATTCTCTATTTGTGGACTGCCTTCACAAACCACCTATGTATCATGCCTTCTTCCTATACTTATTGTGTCCTTTGCAGGATATAGTTTCCCATAGAAACCTTTGACATAATTTCTTCCATGCGAACCACTTCATCCTTTGTGAAATTATCCCACGCGAACTTATTTTGAAATTTTCCAAATTCTCAAAGAAAAGAGATATTCTCTAATGATATTCTCTCCCTTGTTGTATTCAGTGGGATTATCACTTCTTATATAGGAAAAGATATTCGAAAAATTTTCTAATCCAATATTTACCAAATCTTTGATTTGGTATATCCTCCACCGTATATCAATCCTCTTACCGCAAACAACACCCATTCCACAAACCATTTTCCACAATAGTCCATGTACTTCCTTTGCTCATACACGGTCAATCTCTTATACCAACAAAAATCCATCCTCATACCACACCACCTTCCTCTATGAACCATTTTTTGTTTCAAAGACTGCTCCCGGATATCGTTCCTACTGCCTGGTATGAAAACGCAAACCCTTCCTGGACAAGGTATGCGGTCCATGTACTGGGCTTCATGTTTCTCTTCTTTTTCAGATTCCATTCACCGTTATTCACAACATTTTGAACTATGAAGAAAACCATACATTACCAAACACAAATTCCCTATTTTGAGGCCCAAAAATTTGGTATACACTAGGGAACTACACAACCTTAAAAACATGTCTTCAAAAAACACCAACCATACTCATTTTTGGCCATCTAGTAATGTCAACAAACACAATCACACCCAAAACCTAATGATATGACACCTTGAGGTATTTTTTCCCAAAAATATACCCCTTAGAGTTTATTTAAGACTCTTATCATAACAATTTTGTGCATTTTGATACCTCCTTAAAAATCATTCCATATTCAACCACCATTCGCTTCATGCGATTAAGATATTGATCAAGGACTTACTCAACACATACTCTAAGAGCTGAAAATCCATGATCGGTGTGAGAAAAAATAATATAATGAGAATTTCATCAATGAATCACTTCATTTCTAACACCAAATCTTGAAATCAATCACCTGCTTTCATAAAAAACCTCAGTTGTCTTGATTGGTAATCTTTGATCGATCACTTCTAGAATTTTCATATTTAACAATCCCCCTATGTTACATCTCCTCCAAATAGCTTTATATCAATATAAACTCTTCTTATCTCACTAATCCACTTAACAACTTCTCCCTATGTATTTTCTCCTCTAGAATAGTCACACTTTCTCCCCCTTTGTCAACAAACCCAAAGGGAACTTCAAGGTTTCCTGCAACAGGGTAAGAAAACACATATTAGAATATTAGGGAAATACACGTCATACCTTAGGGAGAGGGGGACCCACATTCACACTTTTTCAAGTGCGGGAAGTCGACTAGACTCCCATAGCCAATCAATGCATTTCAAATGCTTCTTTAGGTAGGGTCTTCATAAGAATATCTTCAACTTATTGTTCTGTAGGAACATAATCTAACTTTACAAGTCCTTGATCTACCTTATCCTTGATAAAATGATACTTGATTTCAATTTTATTTGTCCTTGAGTGATGTATTGGATTTTTTCTCAAATTTATAGCACTTGAATTATCACAATGGATTTTGATCAGAGAGTTCACTTCAGTTCCCATATTCTCAAGATACATTTTCATCCACATTAGTTGTGTGAAAGCTTGAGTAGCCGTAATATATTATACTTTTGTGGTGCTCAATGAAATGCAATCTTGTTTATTTCTCATCCAAGAAATACACAATCCTCCAAGATAAAAGACACCTCCTGACATTGATTTCCTATCATTTGTTGATCCATCCCAATCTATATCTGTATATCCCAATAAATATGGTTGATATTTTCCTTTATACATTAAACCAAAATCCATTATGCCTTTCATATAATGAATTATTCTTTTCACTGTAATCATGTGTCTCTCCTTGGTATTTCTTTTATATCTCACTACTTGGCATGTGGAAAACACAATATCAGGACTTGTCATTGTCAGGTACAAGAGATTTACAATGAGTTTCTGGTACTCTATGATATTAACTAT
Source organism: Viscum album (assembly GCA_963277665.1). NCBI lineage: Eukaryota > Viridiplantae > Streptophyta > Magnoliopsida > Santalales > Viscaceae > Viscum > Viscum album. The sequence continues at coordinate 1,030,391,840 of OY728126.1, forward strand.
CTTTCCTTCATTATCTCGTGATAGTTTAAACTGTGTAGAAACTAAAGTCTTCATCTCCTTATAATTTTCCATTACAAATATTTGTAGAATCTCCTTGGAATATTTGGATTGAGATATAAAAGTGTCATTCCTTCCTTGAGTCACCTGTAATCCTTGGAAAAATGTCATCTCACCAATCAACGACATTTCAAACTCTCTTTTCATGAGTTTAGAAAACTATCTGCATTTTACTTCATCCGATCCACCAAAGATTATGTCATCAACATAAATAAACACCATAATCCTTTTACTACTGTCATTGTTTAAATATATATTGTAATCAAATACACCATGTTGGAAACCAATCTTCTTTAGAAACCGATCAAGATTTGAATACCATTATCTTGGTGCTTGCTTCAATCAATATAAAGCCTTCTTCAGTCGAAAAAATATGTTCTCGTATTCATGAATGATAAAAAAATCTGGTTTCTCAATGTAAACTTCTTCTTCCAGTAATAAATTTTTAAATTCTAACTTGACATCCATCTGAAAATCCTTGAACTTTCTTTTCACTATTATGGCCAAGAATAATCTTATTGTCTTCATCCTTGAAATAGGTACAAATTTTTCATCGACATCTATGATCTCTATCTAAGAGTAACCTTTTCACACAGTTCATTCTTCATTTTGAATCACAACACCATCTTCATTCATTTTATTTTGAAATTCCCATTTTGACCTGACGACATTCTTATCTGCTGGTCTCGAAATAATTTCTTTTGTCTGATTCTTCTCAATTTGATCAATCTCTTCATTCATTTCCAGAACCCAGTACTCATCTCCAACTACTTCATAAAATCATTTAGGATTCACTTGTGATAAGTATTATGTTTGATGTAGAGACTTCATCCTCCTTGTAGGAATTGGTGCTTTATGATCACCAATTATGTTCTACCTATCAATTTCAACTCTTATTTATAGTCTTTGGGTAGAAGCTAATTTATTCTCATCGTCTGAGTCTTCTTATGAATCAACCTCGAGAGTTGAAGCATCTCCTGACCTGATCATCTCTGCATCACTATCCTCCTGATTCTGATCATGTATTTGCTGAATATTCTGTTCATTCTCCACTATAGTCACATCATGACTTTCGACTATCTTTCCTAGCCACTTATTGAAGCATTTATATGATTTTCTTTTCTTTGAGTAGCCAATAAATATCCCTTCATCCCCACAGGATTCAAACTACCTGTGTTTCTATTTATTGAGAATGAAACATTTACTTCTAAAGACTTGAAAGTAATTCAATGAAAGCTTCTTTCCATACCATAGCCGGAATGGAGTCTTTCCTATTTTAGAAAAAGTAAATCTCTATTTGAAGTGTAGACTTCTATCATCACTACTTCTTTCTAAAATTTCTCTTAAATGTCTTTTTCAATGAGCATTTTTCTAGCCATGTTGTTCACAATATGATTTATTCTCTCAACTACTACATTATGATATGGAGTTCTTACAGTTGAAACATGATGCCTTATCCCATGTTTCTTGAGATAATCCTCCACTTGGATATTTGTGAACTTTGTTCCATTATCTATTTGAATCGTCTGTATTTTCTTACCAAGCATCTTTTCACATTCCTGCCGATATCTTGTAATGAAAATGAACACTTTATATTTTTGGGTGATGATTGAAACCCATACCATTATGCAGTAATCATCAATTAAGAGAACATAATATCTCCTCCCATCAATATACCTTGAAAAAATTGGCCCACACACATCAATATGCACCAACTCAAGCAATCTTGTTGACTTTTGATCCTTTGGTTTATATGTCTTTTGAATGATCTTCCCTTGTTGGAAGGCATCTCACTTATGATTACGCTCACTTGATAATCTAGGGAGATTTCAAGCAGCATCATATTTAACCAAATCTTATAAGGAAAATTGGCTTATGTGTCCAAGACACTTATTCCATAACTTATTTTCTTCATCCTTGGATAGAAAGCACATATCTTCTTCTCCACTCATGAGTTAGAGATTCCCTTTTTTATATTTTCCCAATAACACAACATCAACGTCCATTTCCTTGATGATACATGATTTCTTAGAAAAACTTATGACATTCCCTAAGCCATACAATTGTCTAATACTAAGAAAGTTGTGACTAAGACCTTCAATAACCAAGACATATGCTCGTCTCATGTCTTTTCCAACAAACTTGGTTTTTCTTAAGCTAATAATTTTCAAGCCCTCATCATTATCAAATATTATGATACCTTCTTTATCGTATCTAATTATGATCACTAGATCCTTATTTTCCATCATATAAGAAGTGCATCCACTGTCAATGATCCATATCCCAGTATGATCTGATGCCTTGAATGAAATTTCTGAAACCACCACCTACTCATATCTTTTCTTTTTAACCCAAGTCTTTGAATTCATACATGATATGGAATGATAATATTGATCTTCCTTAGTATATGTCATACCAGCTTCAACTTGTAGATCTAAAAACCGATTTTGAATTTTCAGCTCTCTAGATGATACATTTGGATGCATCTTATGAACAAATTCAGTCTTCCTCAGCACATTCATCTGTATTGTTGATTTGCAATACCTTACCATATGTCCGAGTCCTTTACACCTAAACAAAGACCATAAAATTATGACCTGGAATTTTGAGCTCTATACGACCACCTATGTTTGTCTTTTTCCCTTTGGTACCTCATTTCTAGGGAGCATACATTTTGAGAGTGTATCATCTTACCACAACAATAGAATCTTATACAAGGTACATTCCATCGTGGCAAAGATGTACCACTAGATATGAATTGGGTTCTCTTTATCTTTTTATTCTTCTTTGTACCCAAATCAATCTTCAATCATGGAGTGGGTGGTTGTGGTCTAGCATGAACCGAAACTGCATTCTGTTTTAGATCAAACCCCATATCATCATTATCATTCAGAGTTGATTGTTTCTTCTATTTAGTTGGACCACTCTTCTCAAGTCTCGTCTTCTTTGTTTCCTGTGTGATCTTATTTCCCGATGTCGAACCGAGTGTAAATAGTTTCTCCTGATCTTTAACTGTTCATTGAAAACCTATGAATTTCTCTTCTAGTTCTTCTATATGTTTGATTTTATCTTTTCTAGTTTCATTCAAAATATCGATTTCTATTTTCTGTTCTTCAATTTTGATTTTGTACTCAACCTCCTTTTTTGGGATTTCTAACATTGAAGACCTCAGCTTTTCAATTTCTACATTCAACTCTAAATTCTCTTCTTCCTGCTTCTGCATGTAGAGTTTGGCATCATGAACAACTTTTTTATCATTATTTGTTTTGTCTCTTAAAATATCTACCTCTTTAAAGGCATATTCTAATTCCGCCTAAAGATCAACTCTTCCTTCAATTTCTCCTTCTTCATTTCCACTTTCTTATCTTGTCAATGAATTTTTGATAACTGCAACCAAAGCATCTACTTTATAATCCTTGTAGTCCTCTAACTCTTCTGCCTCATATTCTTCTGAACTTTCATCTTCTTTTAAAAGCAGATTATTCTTTTTTAATAACTTTCCCTTAGTATTTATCCTACCTTTCACATTTGATGAATACTTCTTTTGATGGATTTCATCACTATATTCATTGTCATTATCAGACTTCTTAGAAAATTTTATTGAAAAATGACCAATCTTTCCACATCAAAAGCATGTAAATGAATGTTTAGCTTTGAACTTCCCTTTTCCCCTTTGCATATTTGAGGATAGAAATGACGAGATGTTATCCAAATTGTCCTCCTTAGGATTGTCCTCAACAGATAGATTCTTCATGGCCTTGAATTCCACTTCTTTGGACATCCCCTTTTCCACTGCATCGTTATCATCATTTCTCATTTCATATGCTACAATGGAACTATATATATTATCTAGTGTCATCTCTTTTGGGTAATTGTCTTCCAACACTAAAACCTTCAGATTGAACCATAGTGAAAGTTTCCTCAAGATACGTTTAACAATATTTATATCTTCAATGATTTCTCCAAGACCCTGCATGTCTTCCACAATAACATTTACCCTTTTGAAGAATGAATCAACAGCCTCATTGGGGTTCATTCTGAGATCCTCATACTTGGTCCATAGAACCTGCAACTTTTCTTCTCAAACTTTTGGGTCGCCCTCATAAATTTTCAAAAAAAATTCCCACATAGCATGTGATGTTTTATAGGATATCATCTTCGTATAAATTGCATTTGATAGAGCTTCCCCTAAACCATTGATCCCTTTATCATCAGTATCCAATTCCCTTCTTTTAGATTCTGATAAAGAACCACTATTAATGTTAGATGATATTCCATGCATTGCTGCTGTGAAGACATATATCCTTACTAATCGAAAGTAGTACTGCATTTGTTTCTTCCATAGTTGAAAATTATTTCCATAAAATATCAGAATCCCTTTATGATTGAACACTTACATTTCTTCTTATTGAGAGAAATCACTAAATTTCAACCTTTCTATTTGATACCAATTGTTAGGTCCACAAGTTCGAATACCCTAAGAGGGGGTTGAATCAGGGTATGATAGATTAAAACTAATTCCCCTTCATATATTTTTTCATTGTTAAAAAAAACTCAATTCTCTCTTCCTCCCATAGTAATATATAAACATATATAAAATAATGCATAGGAAATAGAAATTTTTACTTGGTTCACCCTCCCTGGGATACATCCACGGAGAATACAATGACGATGTGTTGATGTTCCAAATTCACTAAGGATCACTACCAATAATGAGTACAAATTTTGGGCTAGATCTTCTATGCCCAGGCTCACTACCTTTACAAGGTTTAGGGTGTACTCATTACATTTCCAAGGGTCACTCCCTATGCCTCTTTATCTAGATCACCTTGTTCGTCTGCGTACTATGTACCGAGTATGGTATACAGAACACCTCCTCTGCATACTGTTTCCACTTCTTCGAACCTCCCTTCATCCACGGACTGCCTCCACCTTTGTTATCACGTACCACCTCTGTGTACCGACTCTGTGAAACTCCTATGCGAAACACCATCTATCAAAGAACTATTCTCTATTCGTGTACTTCCTTTACAAACCACCTGTGTACTACACCTTCTTCCTCCATGTACCATTTCCATTGTGGGTTACAGTTTCCCATAGAAACCTTCAGTGTAATTTCTTTCGTACAAACCACTTCAACCTTCGTGGAATTCTCCTTCACAAACTTCCCTGGGACTTTACTGAATTCTCAGAGCAAAGAGATGTTATCTAAGGATATTCTATCCCTTGTTCTAATTAGTGGGATTAGCACTTCTTATATAGGCATAAATATTGCAAAATCTATTAATCCAAGATTTACCAAATCTTCAATTTGGTATAGCCTCCACCGCATACCAATCCTCCTACCGCAAACCGCACTCATTCCGCGAACCATTTTCCATGACGGTTCATGTACTTACTTTGATCCTACATGATAAATATCCTCTACCAACTACAAGACATCCATGTACCACACCACCTTCCATTGAAAACCATTTTTTGTTTCACGGACCACTCCCACGTACCGTTCTCGCTACCTGGTACACAATCGTGAACCCTTCCCGAACAAGGTACATGGTCCATGTCCTAGGCTCATCATTTCTCTAACTTTACCAATTTCATTCATTGTTATTCAAAAAATTCTATCCTATGAATAAAACCTTACATTTCCAAACACAAATCCCCAATTTTGAGACCCAAAAAGTTGGTAAACACAGGGAAACTGTGCAACCTTAAAAACCTGTCTTTGACAAACACCAACCATACTCATTTGCGATCATTTGGATTTATCAACAAACATAATCACACCCAAAACATACTAATAGTACACCTTGAGGTATTTTTTCCCAACAATTTCTTACCTCTATATGCATATAAAAATGATAATGTCGTTCGTGCGTATGTGTGAACTATCACCTCTACAAAGCGATGTGATTCATTTTTCATCACCACATTATATGAATGATATATATAAGTATATATAAATTATTGATATGATATTAATGATATTATTATAATTTTATAAATATAAAATAATACTTTCCTTCTATTTGTATTTATCATTGAAAAATGAAAATGTTACACATGTGTATGTATGGCTTACCATCTCCATGATTTTAATGTATTTCATTTTTCATATCCATATTTAATGGATGGATTTAAAATTATAATTGATGTATAAAAATTTATTATTACTTCATGAATATTTTTCTGTATAGGATGTACTGATGGTCACTTTGACTATATACATCATATCAAAGTCATTTTAGACTCAAGTATCAAATATCATCAAAACATCTGACATGAACATAAAAAATTAAGTAATTGTTATAACATGATAATAAGTGATATAAAAGGAATAATAAAATCTAAAAAGGTTATCAATAAAGTAAATAATTAACCTCATTTTATTATTTAGGAAGATAAATAATGTATGTGGTGACTCAGACTCTAGGTAAGGGACTTTTTAACTAAATAAACCTTATTTTAAATTTTTTAAAGATTTGTTTTCTCTATTATTATCTTTCATATCTATGTTTTTAAAATGATTTTTACGATTTTATTCATATGGAAATTAATGTTTTAAAATTTTAGTTTTTTAATTTCTCTCAAACTTTTTTCAAAAAGTAATCGTTTCTTGGTTTTATGCAAGGGACTTTATTTTAAAAACTGTCTTTTAAAGTTCCATTTTCTACTATTTTTTATAAAAGACAAAAATATTTCATTTTTAAATTATATAACATGAAGGGTTTCCCTTTATTTCATTATGTTTTAGTACTTTAATTTTTTATTTATAATTTTTTTTGTGATTTTATAATAAAATGGTTTAATTATTTTGTGTGTGATTTTTATATTTTAAAATTGATTTTTATAAATAGGGTATTTTAATATTTGAAAGTGTTTTTCTCATGGGTTTAAAAGAATTTTCAAGGGTTTTATTAATGATATATTACTTGTATGTTGTCTTTTATGGTTTTATACCATTATAGCTCAAGATATGATAGGTTGATCCCCATTATAGCTCAATATATGATGGTTTGAGCCATATTATATCCTAATATATGATGGGTCATCCCCATTATAACTCTTCAATGCATTGGGTACTCTAGAGACGGAAGTTGACAGTATGGTTATTCTTTTTGTAAGGGTGAATGTAAGAGTTATTTGTTAATGATGTCCCAAGGAACCAATGTAATTTTTATATACTTGCTAATGTATTTTTAAGAAAAAAAATTAATCATTTTTCAGACTTTCACTAGACTAATGATTTAATTTCTTTATGTCCCTTATTGAGATTTTTGTGCTCATCCAAAGTTTTAAAATTATTTTTAATGGGCCTAAGGAAGAGTAGGGATTAGTATGAGATCAAGGGGATAATTTTTAAGATTTTTCATAAAGATAAATCATGTTTTATTTTAAAGAGTGTTATATTGTGAAAAAATGGATAATGAGTATAAGTTTTGACTTGTAATGTATGGGTTTACTTTATAACAGTTTTTCCAAATTCTATAAAACTATAAATTGCACAGATCATAAAATGTGAAAGCTAGTTCAAAAAAACTAGAATATGTAATGTTTAAGGTTGGGTCCTTACAATGCCTCCAAGGGAGTACACCAACCAATGGATTCATGAACACTTCATGAAGATACCTAATATCTAAATGGGTTCTAGTTCCTTATCAAATGAGATTACTAGAGTTTCAAGAGGAAAAGTGTTTATATAAGTATTATACACATCACACCACACACACCTAATATAATAGTATCGCAACCTATTATATAGATAAATCCCAAGTGTAATCCTATTCGTAGAACATCATATGTATTTCTATCTATTGGGTGTAATTTATTGAATTTTTTCAACGAATTTAATGCAATGACTTTAATCCATTCATAACAGATTGGTGAATAAATCATTAAGTAGAAAATGAATAATATATATATCATATATATATTATAATCATGAATCACATGTATGAAACCTTAATTATTCTTTTGATATGATTATTTTCCCACTTCATAGGGATATTGATGCTTGAAACCTTATTTATTCTTTTGTATTATAAAATATGGATATTAGTTATATCATATTTCTTTGTTATGAGAATACGGCGTGTTTTTATAAACAAAATAAAATGATATTTTTATATGTAAAATGATTTCTTTTAAATTGTTTTAGAGATATATTTTATATAGGATCTAACATATGAATATGGATATAAATTTTATATATTCTTAGTGGTGTCTTATTGAGATTTAGTGATCACATCCTAATTTTACCTTTGGGTATTTATAGCCTTGGTTTTATAAGATTTAGGTAAAGGGAAAAGCGTTATGCAGAGGATGACTCTCTTAGATCATGTTATATTTCTGGTGGGTTGGTATGGTGGTGACATATGGTCATAAGGAGATAGACCCACAGGTTTCTTCAAATCCCATGATGTTATTCTTCTAGTTGTTTATTTAGATCTTGTTATCTAGTTTTTAGATGTTACCTTTTGGTTTAGTTGTTTTGAAATGTGATATATTTTGGATATATGTTATGAAACTCTATTTGTTTCTATATTATCATATGTTTTTATGGTTAAATAATTCAAAAATTTATTTGTATGATTTCCTTGTGCTTGTTACCATCTCTTGGTGATCAGGAACGCACATTGGGCCTTGTTGAGGTCTAATTAGGGTGACATTATGGGTTGATCTAGGTTAGTCTATTACAAATTTTTATTAAAGGGTCTAGTTATTAAGGAAGACTATGCTCATTCTTGTGTATCACCCTCTTGTGTCTCGGGGTTATTGATACATTAAATATAAGACTGTCAAAACTCAATAGGTAGTGTGGGAGTATTCCTATCTAGATCACTTTTATGACAAGCCTCGAGTTATCATGAGAGAGTATGGGGTTTTAAAGCATACTTGTTTTTTCTTTTATCTTTTTTGGATTTAGTTTTCCAAAAAAATCATTTAATGTTAAAGAAATAAAATTTTATTCTAAATTTTTTTTATCCACTTGTTATTTTAGATTATGGTTCCTTTAATAAGAATATATTAGAATACAAGAGTTTAATATATAGAGCTATACCATTATAATAGTTCTCTAGTTAGCTTGATTTTTGTGGAAACAATAGTCAGAATGTTCTGGTCCATAGGCCAAGTCACCAATTTTGAACTGGAAAAAAGGTTGAACCATTCTTTAAATTTTAATAAATAACATCCACCAATATTTCAGGATTACAAGAGACCCCATGAATATAAATAATAGATTTAGGGTATTTCCCACTTCATGAAAAAACTAAGAAGACTCAAAGGTCTATATTTCCACTTATATTCTTAAAGGGTTGGGAAGGAAGTGGTGGGAATATATTTTAAAAGAAAAGTTTCATAAAGATATCAACTAGAATAATTTTAATAAATCCTTTAATCAGTAGTTCTATCAGGAGACAATAAGAGCAGTAAAGGATCAGGAGTTCATTACCTTGGAGTAGTGAAGCCTTTAAAATGGGTTTGTGGTCAAACATTCAGTCTATGTTGATTCTTATGTGCCAACCGACCTTTATAGAGGTTTTGGACAAGGAATCTATGGCTAAGGAATACGTGTCTAGAAAGTAAGGGATGTTCATAGCATCAGAGAAATTAGGAGGCATCCTCATTTTATTTTCTTGCATGAAGAGGACATGGGATAACCTCTATCAAGGTAGTATAAGGAGTAAATGATAGATTCCATGGTAGAGTCAGGTGTTCTATTACTAGTGTAGGAATAAGGGACACCTTGGATATAATTTTAAGGTATCACCTAGGGCATGTCATGCATGTTTTCAATCTGGTTATCCTCTGTATATATATGAGAGAGAATCCTAGGGTAGTAAATTTAGATCCACCTTTACTAAGGGCTATCTATTTATATCTAACACAGCAAAAGGGATGGGATCACAACCTCCTAGAAAGGGTGATTCTTGGGTGGAAAAAATGATAGGATGAGGTTAGATGTACCTATGAAGTGAAGTATGAACCATAGGAGTCATATATACAATCATATTTCATGATAGGTATGGTTTTTAATACATCGGATATGGTTATCGATTTGTTTTATACTATTAAAACTCATTCCTTCATCTCATCCAAGCTTATTGATGCATTGGGAATGTGATCTAATATTTTTCTTTCAGAATGACTCTTTCCACTCCATTGGGAAAGAATTTAAAGTAGGGTTTCATATATCCTAAGTGTCAAGTGATGATTTTCAAAAATGAAACCATGTGTTATTTTCTAGTTCTTGAACTTTATATCTTTAATCTCATAATTGGAACAGACTATATGAAAAGTTATAAATCCTAGATTGATTACTATCATCACCTAGTACAGTTTATTTCATCTGATAGAGTCACTAATATTATTCAAGGTGAGTGAGATCCAAGACCAGGGAGATAAAGTATTATTACCCCAAGTTCTAAGATAATATAATGCCAGTTTTCATAGTTTTGGTTGATGTTATTGATCATTTTCTTAGTGGTGCTCTTCTAATGGTGGTGAGTGAGTATATAGATGGTTTCCATATGATTTTTAGGGTTTGTTCCTATTAATGAAGTTGTGTTTTCTATAGACTTTATTCTAGGGAAGAGTCCAATTTATTTATCTTAATACCAAATGTAACCCACTGAATTGAAAGAACTAACGGTTTGTATTGTGGATCTTGAGGAGAAGGTATTTATTTATCCCAGCATTTCACCATGGGAATCAAAAGTACTCTTTTCAAAGAAATTTTATGGGGGTCTTCAAATTTTTTGAATTACTGAAAAATCAACTAGGAGATAGTGAATAAAAAATTTCCATTACCTCAAATTAATGGTCTTTTTACAAGATCAAGAGAACCCATTTTCTTTCAAAAATTGATCTAATATTAATATACCATCGGTTTAGGTTCTATGAGTAAGATATTATTAAGATGGTGTTTAGGAGTAGGTATAGAAATTATGAGTTTCTAGTTATGTCATTTGGATTTACTAATGCTCCTTTAGTGTTTATGGATTTAATGAATCCAATCTTCCATCTATTCTTGGATTCTTTTATAGTTGTTTTTGTGGAATATATCCTTGTTTTTTCCATATCAGAGTAGGATCATACTGAGAATTTGAATATTATACTTGGAATATTGAGAGAACATCATCTATACAGAAAGATATCCAAATTTCAGTTATGGATTCAAGAGGTGAAATACTTATCCCCTATCATATCTGAGAAAGTTATCTTATTAGATCCTAAGATGATTTGGGTAGTGATGTCTTGTGAGCAGACCAAAAATGTGTGTGAGATCTGGAAATTCTTGGGATTATCAGGTTATTACATGCACTTTGTTCAAGACTTCTCTATGCTTGTATATCGGATAACAGAGTCATCCAATAAGGGTTTATAGTTTTCTTAGAGCGATCAGCGCCTAAGTTTTTTGAGGATTTGAAATCAATATTGACTTTAGTTCCATATTTGATTCTTCTTGAGTTTAGTTTGGGTTATTATGACTAATGTGATGCCTCAAGTATGTTTTTGGGTTTTTTATTGTAGATAATTCATATAGTAGATTATATATCTCATCAATTATACCCTCATGATAATCGATTCCCCATTAATGTTATTGATTTGGAAATAGTGATGCATGTTATTAAGACTTGGTGCCACTATCTCTTCAGAGAGTGGTTTATAGTGCATTGATACCATAAGAGTCTGAAGTATATCTTCACTCAGATGGATATCAACTTGAGACAAATATTATGTATGGATTATATTAATACATTTGAATTTTATATTTCATACACCCTTGAAAATGGAAATATTGTTGTGGATGCTTTGAGAATTAAATTATAAACTCATGCAGTAAAGAAATTGGTGGAAGATTGTTGCATGATGATATTGTTCGCTGATTTTCACTTAGATGAAGTGAGATATGAAAGATATGTATTCTTAGCTTGTAATTGGGTTATATCATCTATGTATGATCATATTCAACTTGGATAGGATGAGGATGTGGAGTGGTCGTGCTTTATCATGATTTTTTTGTTGAGAGACCTCGAGTGAGTTGTCTCAGTCTCCCTATGGGGTTTTGTACTTTTAGGGTAGGATAATTTTTCTAATAAAGTTGAGATCAAAATATTTGAATGATGGACACTGAACTAGTTGGTCCGAATAACCTAGAGCTACTAAGATGTATCATGACTTGAGACTTCATTACTGGTGGTCGACAATGAGGTGATTGATTGCACATTTTGTGTCTAGATGACTTAAATGTCATAGGATTAATGTGGAACATTATATTTTTACTTGTTTTCTATAACCTTTACCCATTTTAGTATGGAAATTGGATTATATATTCATGGAATTAATGATTGGGATACCACGTACTCCTAGTGGTAATGATGCAGTATGGGTGGTTATTGATCGATTCATGAAATCAACAAATTTAATACCTATTAAGGAGTCAAAAAAGGTAGAGGACCCTGGGAACCTGTATGTGTGAGAGATTTTCAGAATCTATGGTTTGTTATTATCTTTCATTTCTAATAGGTACCCTCACCTCATATCCTGGTTTTGGAGAGGATTATGGGTAGTGATGAGCTCTAAGATGAAGTTCAATGCAGCTTATCATCCCTAGACAAATGGTATGTATGAGTGAGCCATCAAGATTCTTAATGACATGCATTGAGCATGTGTACATGACTTCAATGGAACATGAGAGAAACATCTTCCCTTAGTGAATTTTTCCTGTAAAAATAGTTTTTAGACTTTTATTAGGATGGATCCATATGAGGTGTTGTATATGAAGCCTAGTAGACCACCTCTTTGTTGGGTATAGGTTGGACTGAGCATCATTTATGAGATGATGGACACCATGAAATTGACCATAGAGAGGTTAGTGATAGCTTAGAGTCACTAGAAATTTTATGTCGATCGACATCATTGTCTGTCAAAATTTAAGGAAGGAAATTGAGTATTTCTAAAAATTTGTCCTTGGTTGGGACATAGACATTTAGGGAATTAGGGTAAGTTAACACCTCATTATGTTAGTTCATTTGAGATAATGTAGAAACTCAAGAAGGTAGATTATTGATTAAAATTACCTAATCCTTGTATTCTATCTATAATGTGTTTTATATTTCCCAACTGAAGAAATAGAATTCATATTTTCCCCACATGATTTATTGGGAGGATGTTAAGATTGAACATGACACCTTACTGGTTGAAAGGCCATCTCAGATAATGTAATGAAAAGATAAGGTGCTACATGGAAAGAAGACCTCATTGGTGTGAGTGATATGGAAGTGTGGTAGGTACATCCATGAGACATGGGAGCATGAGGCCTTGATGATGTAGTAATGGCCTTATAACTTATCAGGTTCATGATCTTGAACCATTATAAGGACATAAAGTTTTAATTGTGGGGATAATTGTAATTCTCTCCAGGTCATAGGTATGTTTACATTTAAATTTGGTTTATCTCTTATGAGGTTTGAAAGGTTTTCGAGATACGGTGGTTGAAAATTTGGAGTTTTAGGGAAAACAAGCTAGGCACATGGTTTAGGTGTATGGTTAGTTCTAACTATGTGGTAACTGTGTGAAATGTATTTGCAATGACATGAAAGATTATAAATAAAATTTCCCTTGGGATTTAATTAAATGTATTATTATGTAATATGCTTATAGAAAACAAATTCACTTATTTAGTTTTATTATATCCTATTGGATTTAAATGACCATTAAGAATCATTACTGTTGATAATATAGTCATTTAATAGTGAACATATGATTAGTATAAATATAGTGGTTTAAAAAATCCAATTGACACAAACAAAGGAAGTGATGGCCTCAACTAGTGGGATTGTACCCTATGAAGCCCATTTATCAGAGCTTCTAAGGGAGATAGAATCTCTTGGATTTACCATTAACCAAGACCAAGATGATATCCAGTAACTTAAGCATGAGAAAAAAAATTATAGGAAAATTTCAAGCTCATCAAGATCACATCACAAACCATGTATGTCGAACCACACCATGAAAGTCTCACCATTGTGTACCTTACTCTTAAGGAATTTATTGGTGTATTAAATGGATATGTATCAATACCCTATCAATATGAGTATGTAAATTGTTTTTTAAGAGAATAATGAATATATTTTCATCCTACTATTGTTACTTCAAAAATTATTTTTATTTTGATAAAATAAAACACAAATAGTATTTTTGGTTAATATTCAAATTCAATTAACGAATTTATTTTGATAAATTAATGGATTTTTTGAAATAAATTTTATTTTAATAAAATATTATTATTCAATAATTATTATCAAATATAAATTATCATATAATTTTTATGAAGTAAAACGTAATTTTTATAAGGGTTTAAAAACTATTATTGTCAAAGAAACATAGCTTTTATTAATAAAAGTGAATTTTTATTTTAAAATTGAAAATAAAAATATATATAAAATTATTTAGGTAAAATTAATATTATTTTATGAATTAGAATATTGAAATTATCTAATGGTGATTTTTTTATAATTTTCTGAGAGTCGAATTTTTGGGTAAAAATTAAATATGTTAAAAATATACTGTATATATGATGACATCATAATGACCCAAAAGTGATGTAATAAATAATATAAATTATAAAAATGACCAAACATATGTTTTCAATTTAAAATAATTTTATTTTATGTTTATTTAGTGAATTTTATAAAGCCTTTATAGATCATTCAAAAACATTAATATATTTTTAAGGTTTTAAATCATTTATTTAAGAGTATGAATCACTTCCACATAATCAATGGTTTTATTTTTTTAATTTCTTCCATTTACCATATAAAATAATGAAAACCTCTCCCATTTTGTAGAAACCATAGGGAAAACCATGAGATGGTTTGTGTTTTTGGTTATTTTATTATATAGAGTCCAAAAACTAAGTTTGAGAAATAATAAATAAATCCCCACTCATTTCCTATATAAATTGTACAAAGCTCCTATTTATCTTCACTAAAATTTCTTGGTTCATGTCCTTACTCTACCCTACCCTCTCTAGATCCCTCCCAAGGTGCCCCCAAGCTCTCAAGAAGATCCTCCCAAGAATTTGGAGTCACACACTCAAGTAAGGGATCCTCACCTTCTCTTATTTATTCAAATTGTATTTATTATATTATGCATTCTATTTCCAATAACTAATGTTGGGATATGTATTTTAATGTCCCTGTTTTTTCCATTTTTATTTCCAAATCATGCACTACCACAAAACTAAGTTTTTGCAGCGCCACCCTTTATCATCTCTTTTTTTTCACTGTTAAAGGGGACCCCTTTATTAGTGCTTTTTTTTAGTAGTGCTGATAAAAGGGGGCTTTATCAGTGCTTTTTCCTAGCGCTGATAAAGTTAATATTTCAAAAAATATTCATGAAAAATATTATATTTTTATATAAGTATATTTATTTTGATATAAATATAATATATATTTTTTAAATACGTTTTAGATAAGTATAAATAGACTATGACATTTAATATATAAGAAATTTAGTGAAAATGGATTTAAAATATTTTAAAAAATATTATAAATTAATAATATTCTAATTATCATCGATTAATAATCATTAAAAAACAATTTTAAAATACAAAAAAATCAAAAAATAATAATAAAAGATCTAAAATAAGTTGAAAATGTAACTCGAACTTCAAACAGACATAACTTTTGATCCAAGTGTTCTTTTGAGTTTGGACCTTAGCATTTGGGTCATTTTTATGACTCATTCTTTAAGGTTGTAGAGTTTGGACCATAACATGGAGGTTATTTTTATGACTCATAGTTTAGGGTCATAGAGTTTAGACCATAACATGGAGGTTATTTTTATGACTCATAATTTAGGTTCATAGAGTTTGGACCATAACATGGAGGCTATTTTTATGACTCATGGTTTAGGGTCATAGAGCCTGGACCATAACATGGAGGCTATTTTTATGAATCTTAGTTTAGGGTCATAGATTTTGGACCATAACATGATTTTTATATGAATTATTTCTTCAAGAACTTCGCATTTGTAGGAGACGTTATGAGCTTTCCATCCATTGATATCAGGGCGTATGCTCCATTGGAATAGACCCTATGTATAACATATGGTCCTTCCCACTTTGGTTCAAGCTTTGGGGGCTTCTTATTGAGTATCATTGGGTTTCTAAGGACTAACACCATTTCTCATTTGAGGAAATATCGAAGGAAAACCTTTTTGTTGAAGGATCATGCAATCTAGTTTTGGTAGATTTCCAAATGGATCAGAGTATGCATCCTTTTCTCATCTAGCTATTCCAATTCATTAAATTGTCTCTAGGATTTCTCATCTATGGACAGTTGATCTAAAATGGCCACACGAAGTGATGGAACTTGGATTTTGATAGGTAAAACTGCCTCTGCCATGTACACTAGCGAGTATATGGTTGCCTGAGTGACAGTGTGGGGTCGTGGTCCGGTAAGCCCATAAAGCGTGAAGGATCTTATCTGGCCACAATTTTTTATCCTTATCAATCATCTTTTGAAGTATGTTGGATAAAGTCTTATTGAAAGCCTCTATATGACCATTTTCCACTGCATGGTAATGGGATGAACGGTTCACATTGATTCCATACTCCTTGTATAGCTTTTCCAGCTTAGTAGAGCATAAGTTAGTGTCATTTTCTGTCAATATTGTATGAGGGACACAAAATATGGTGATGATGTTGGCCTTCAAAAAGATGACAACTTTTTTTTACCCTGACTTCCTTAAGGGGTATGGCTTCAGACCATTTGGAAAATAAGTCGATCACCATGAGTATGAACTTGAATTATCTAGATGTGGTGGGAAGATATGGTTACACAACATCCATCCCCTAGGCGACGAATGGACATGAGTACTTAGCTATATGAAGTAACTCCGGGGGTGGTGTATGAAATTTGCATGAACTTGGCAGGAATAGAACTTATTATTGAATATGGAACAATACTGTATCATGGTGGGCCGGTAATACCCAAGCCTTTGGATTTGGTGAGATACCTTGGTTGTTGACTGGTGTGCTCCACAAGCTTTGGCATTCACCTCTTTCATGATGGTAGCAGTCTCTTCTCCATCAATAAACCTGAGAAGAACTCTGTCAAAGCCTTGTTTGTAGAGAACCTTTTCTTGGTTTACTCCATTTTATAGGAAAAATTTTGACTGTCCATCTTTGGACCTACCCCCTTCCAGCCCTATCTGGTGGGATTTCCCCATTTTGAAGGTAATTTTCAATGGGTGTCATCCAACCAGTGGTATGACCATAAGGATTAGGAGCATGACTAATTTCATTTATTTCCATTGTATTGACCTGGATAAATGGAAATACCATCCAACAGTGAGCAATGATAATAAATGTTTCACTCTGGTTGGGATCAGCCAAGGTCGTGGCTGCATTTTTCAAAGTGTCGGCTTGAGCATTTTGTGATCAGGGGACATAAGTCAATGTTGGTTCTGATGGGAATTATTCCATCAGTGCTCGAACATGGTTCATCAAAGGAACTAATACTTATTTCTTGATAGCATAGTCATCATTGACTTTTTTGATGACTAGATATGAATCACCCTTTATTTTTAGGTGTTTGTCTTTCTCTTGGAGTGCCAATTCTAGGCCCGCAATGAGGGCCTGATACTCCACTTCATTGTTCGTACATCCTTCCAAAAGTAGAAAAGAGTAAGGAAATATGGATTTTTGGGGAGATACGAGAATAAATCCTAGCCTTACTTTGTTGAGCTTGGGATCCTCCATCATTTTCCCTGTCGGGCTTCGGGAAGCACCATCAAAGTATATTTCCCATGCCTGGGGGTCCTTCTGGATGGAAAAAAACTCTTCGTTTGGAAGTTCAGAATCCAACGGTGTTGTTTCTTCCAAGGGGTGCTCATCCAGGAAGACAGCTAATGTCTAAACTTTGATGGACTTATAGGGAATGTATCATATGTCAAACTGTTGTAGGATGACCTCCCATCATGATAAGCACCCGTTCAACATGGGATTTTTTAGGATATATTTGAGTGAGTGGCAACGGGAAACCAGGTGGACCTCATGATGCTACTGGTAATTCCTGAGCTTCTGAACTGCGAAGATTAGGGATAGGAAGTTCTTTTCAATCTTTGAATACCGATTTTCAGCATCGATCATTGTCTGACTGAGGTAGTAGAGGTTATTCTCATTGTCGGCGTTATTCTTATATGAAAGGAAGGCACCTAATGATCGTTCCAGGGTAGTTACGTATAAAATGATCGGTCTCCCCTCAACTGGTGGCATGAGCATTGGTGGTCTTAGGAGATATCTTTTAAGATTGTCAAACTCTTCTTGACAATCATTATCCCACTCATACGTTACTCTTTTCTTCAAGATCCTAGTTAAAGGTAAACATTTACCTGCCAGGTTGGATATGAAGTGCCGAATTTAGGCGAGGTTCTCTATATACCTCTCAACTTGGTGAGGTTGTGAGGTGGGGATATTCCAAGTTTGGCTTTTGTATTCTCGGGGTCTACTTCGATGCCAAGACGGTGTACGACGAAGCTGAGGAATTTTCCCGAGGTAACGCAAAAGGCACATTTAAGTGGATTCATCTTTAAACTATGTTGTCGCAACTTGTTGAAGATAGTTTCAAGATTAGTTAGGTGGTTCGAATGCTGTCATTATTTAACCACCAGTTTGTCGACATAACACTTGATGAACTTTCTCAAGAAGGGATTGAAGTTGCAATGCATGGCATGATGATATGTGGCACCAGCATTATTTAGACCAAAGGGAATCACTTTATAACTGAACACTCCCTAAGGGTACCTGAAAGCAGTGTCTTCTTCATCTACTCGGGCCATCCGAATTTGATTGTATCGAGAATAGTCATCCATTAAGGAGAGGGCTTCGTATCCGGTTGTTACATCGATCAAAAATTCTATGATTGGGACCGAGAATTCATCTTATGTGAAATGCATATTAATGTCCCTAAAGTCAATGTAGATTCTAATCTTCTCATTCTTCTTTTTGACAGGAACTATTTTTTCCATCCAGGTCAGATATTGGACCTCCCTTATGAAGTTGGATTTGATCATCTTGTCAAATTTAGCCTCTATTTTGGAAGCATGCATCAGGTGGGTCCTTCTGGATGCCTTTTTATAGCCCTTGTGGTCTTCTGGTAAGCCCATATGATGGGTGGAGACTTCAGGATCAAGGCCTAGCATCTTTTTGTAATTCTAGGAAAACACATTGATTCTTCTTTAGTAAGGAGGTGTATGCCTCATGTTCCTTGACAGTCATGGCCACACTGATTAGAGTGGGTTGCAGGTCATTTTTGGTGCCCAGATTTATCTTATTAAGTTCATCAATTGTGGTGGAGACACATTCTTTGAATTTAGGAGGGGCGTCTTTGAGGACTTCTTCCTTTTCTTATTCTTCTTCATCATCTTCATCATCTTCCTCTTCTGACATAGAAAGGATTTTTGAGGTGAACTTTCCGATGTTGGAAGAGAAATCATCTTTTTCCTTAGTGTTTGAGGAAAGGGTAATTTGATGTCCCAAAGAAGATCCTAGAGCATCTTTGATAGGGATTTTCCTAACAACATGGGAGTCAACCTGTTTTTCTATGTCTTTGAACTTGGTGATCATAATAGAGACCATGTAGAACATTGATTCTTCATTCGAGCTTGTGTTTATGCATTCAACTTAGTTGATGGTTAGTGTGTACTCTTCCCCCAAGTTTCTAGAGGGGGTCGGTAGGAGAAATATCCAATCCATTCAAGGCATTGATCTAATCAACATCATTGGCTGAAGGATGTTTTTCTTCCATCTCATAGAACCCAGTGTCAATATAGTGAGATTAACAAAACTCAAACG
This sequence comes from Viscum album, assembly GCA_963277665.1. Taxonomy (NCBI): domain Eukaryota; kingdom Viridiplantae; phylum Streptophyta; class Magnoliopsida; order Santalales; family Viscaceae; genus Viscum; species Viscum album. The sequence continues at coordinate 1,030,411,764 of OY728126.1, forward strand.
GGGATTTATCGATATGAAACGTACCATTTTTCCCATTAGTGAAATATTTAATACACTGATGATATAAGGATGGTATTGCAGCATGATGATGCATCCAAGGCCTCCCTGATAGGATGTTGAAGTTCGTACTTTTCTGCACCACCAGGAACTCGGAATCTGATATGAGATCTTTGTTCCAAGTTTTAAGCTTGATTCATCACTATAGTTTCTGCTCACTTTTTTTATATCCCAACATATTTTTAGTGCAGGGTGTCAAGCTATTTTCATTATATCCCAGCCGATGAAACATTCATAGTGGAAGGAGGTTGACTCTAGACCCATTGTCGATGAAGATCCTCCGGACATCAACTCCATTTATCTTGACAGAAACATATAAGGGTTTGATGTGTCCTTGAATGATGGTGTCTTTATACCTGTATGTAAAGGAGATGACGGCGTGAAATTCTTCGGTATTGGTCTCCATCTGGTAGACTTCGATCGTTGCTACTTCATCCTCAAACTCCTAGGGACTTGGTAAGGCTTCGATGAGTGCCTCCCTAAGATCTGTAGACAGGATCAACACATCCAGGATTGAAATCATTGATGGTACTGAAGCCAGATGATTCAGAATATCATATTTATGCTCTAAAGGTCGGTGCTTCCCGGCTCGGGGTTTCTCTTTTACAGATGCTTTAGGGGTTTGATCTTTGGACGTAGGTGGTTTTTCCTATGTAATAGGGTTTGGCGGTGCTGTAGTTATTTCCATGTTTGGACGAACTGGTCCGCATGTATACCTTGGGAGGTTCGGTATTTTTTCTTCCCCTGAGGGATATTCCAAGATAACTGGGCTTGGATTTCTTTCGTTGGGAGTGAAGGAGAATTCTGGTTCTTATTTTGTCTGTCAGAGGGTCCTTCCATGAGTTTACACTATGTTAATGGTTTGATTTGCGGCATGGCCAGGAATTTGACTCCTACCATGATCATGTCTTCTAGGAAACTTCCATACTCTACAGTCTCTTCCTCCAGCTTTCCAGTTGGGCATGGAGAATTCGGGTTTGTGTCCATAATCTTCATTAGAGAAGGGTTCCATTAAGTGAATGAAGTTAATGGAGCTGAAGATCAGTTCTTGATCCAACATCGTTTCTATCTGACTGTCTTCTTCTGATGGTGCCATTTAGTGGGGTGGTTCTTGTTGTACCATTTGGCGGGGCAGTGCTTGTTGTCCTGTTTGGTGGGGCAGCTCCCATTGTGCCATTTGGCAGGGCAGTGCTTGTTGTTCCAAGACTGTTGTCATGAAGTATGAAATCATCAACACTGAATTCAACTTTGGTTTCAGCTCATCTTCTTGCTCTTGATTTCTACCCTTCTGGCCTTCAGAGGACCGTGGGGATAAGGAGGGTGGTTGTGCTGTATCGAGAGCTTTTGGGGGCACAGTTTTTTATTTCAGCTGCGCCTCAAGGATTCCATCGACTCGGTTGATGGTTTTATGGGTCATCAGGTTGTATAACTTTTTCTCCTTCTTACTGGTGACTTCATGCCATTCCTCTTCCTCTCTAGAGTCTATGGTGGAAACATACTCCACTTGTGCTGGTGGCAGGACCAGCTTGACTTGCCCAGAATCCACCATCTTTTGTAGGAGATCCTTGAAAACAAAGCACTCCTGGGTGGTATGTCCCAGTATTCAGTGATACAGAAAATAATTTAGATGGTCGTCTAGACCTACTTAATTGGCTCTCTTTGGCTCTAGCAGTCAGAGAAAATCGCAATTCATAGAGGCTATGAAATAGCTACGGACCTGGTCCTCTCAGAATGAATAAACATTATTTCTTCATTCTTTGAACTAGTTTCTTTTATCACCTCGTCCCTCATCTTGTCGAGATGGGGGAGAGTTTTGGTATCCAGGGGATCCTACATGGTTTTGCATGGGCCTCGCAACTGGAGATGGTGTCGGGGTTGGCTTAAGCGTGATAGAAGCCACTTTATCTTTTCCTATTCTTTTCCATGGGGATGATGGGGCCATTTGGGACTTGAGATTGGTCCATTGTAAGGAGTATTCTATACTATGGGTGATGGAAAAGAAGTCTCTAAATCCATTTTTTTACTTCCCTGGGATGAGTGGCATTCTCAATTCATCCCAAAGGTTATCGATGCACATGGAGAGCATTTCATCCTAGGGGAGTGGTCGGTTCAGGGAATATGTCAGGCCCTTCCATCTGGAAATGATGTCTGAGACTCTTTAGTTATCTTGTTGTTCTCATTTCATGAGGTCACTGACCATTGTCTTAGGAAGTGTTGAACTGAACTAGAAGAGAAATTGTCACCGGAGGTCCTCCCAGCCTATAATTGAGTTGGATGGTAGGCTAGTATACCATATAAAAGTCGAGCCCTGTAGGGTTCGAACAAAGCATGTGAGTTTTATGGCTTCTTGCTGCTCTGGAGTGCCCATCATGGGATCAAAATAAGAGGCATAGTGCATCAAATGCTGTTTTGAGTCCCCTGGTCCATTGAATATTGGGAATATGGGGTTCTTGAAGTTCAAAAGTAGCAGAACATTGCTCACCCACTCGGGGTAGGGTTTGCGCTTTGGTTGTATCAGAGTGCACCGCCCCTCCATGGATTCTAGTATAGTCTTTAGTTGTTCTAAGGTGTTTAAGAGCCCTTGATGCATGTCCTGTCAGACTTGAGCTTGATATGGTGTGGTAGTGGCCAAGACTGGGTGTGTCATTGCTACTAGAATTTGGGGTTGATACCTAGTCAGAGGTATCATTTAAGGGTTTACTTGGAAATATTATGGATGCCTTCCCAGTTGGGGGAAGTCTTGATGTCATTACGGGGAAAATTTGAATGATCCTATGAGCTTGGATGCATTCACTAGAATGAGTGATTGTGACATGGGAACCTCTTCTGGGAGCACCTACTAACGTTCTGTAGGGGGAACACATCTGATGAGGTAACTCCCTCGACATAGCTCGACATTAATTCACCTGAGCTCTTTCATTACTTCCTTCTACCAAGTGAACCTTTCCTCAAGGGTGAGGGATGTGTTCTCATGGGGAGGAGGTGGTGGGTAATATATGACCTTGGATTTACATTTCTCCTTGTTGGGGTTTCGCATGGGAGGTAATATCGGATTGACTGAGGGGGCACCAATATTTAGGGTCACCCTCTAGTTTCGAGTATATACACCATTAGGCTCAATGTGGGATGCCTCTGGGAGGGAACCATCTTCCTTCGTGTTCTATCCCCCTATGTATTTTACTATGAGATCTGTGGGGTTTAAGTTTACCACATTCAATGAGTCATACCGCATTAGGGGTGGTGAACCTGGTGCCGAATGGTAGGAAGACTTCATGCACCCTTTATTGGACTTTATCCTTCCATTCTACAGTATTCTTTGGGTTCCTTGGAAAATATTGACCCAAAGGGATCCCTAGTCTGACCTCGTAACATGCCTTTGTCTCAGAGGGTGCGAACCACAAGAGGGGATGGAATGGGTAACTCCTTTGTCCATCGTTCTTCCTAGACGGTTGAAGATAGATGTCTGTTGTGCAGGGATTTGAGGTAAAATTTCCCCCAGCCCTGGGGACTGGGTTTGTTCCCGTTCAACTGTTGATGTGTTATGGCTTGGATTTGTTGGTCTTATGGGGGCATTTTTATTTAAAAATTCCCTCATCCCTTGGGGATGTGGTTTTTCCCGTATCATAGTGGTAGTCACTATTATTTCCACCCTTTCAATTTCACGTACTCTCGCGTGGGTGTGAGCTGAGTATGGCATTGGTCCTGCATGGAGTCTATGGCCTTTTGAAGACATGTGCACTACTTTATGATTATATTCCCTAAGGCGGGAAGCCTGCGGGATGTTCCTGGTCTCCTAACTTAAAAGCTTTTTGATGGTTCGGTCCCTTTGTTCCTGATGCTTTTGAGACTTACTCAGGGCCATATTCTGTTAAGTATCATATCTTCTCTATATAACACCCTGACCCTAGTTACCCAGAGTCAGTGCATTATTACATAACATTGGCATGATCACAAAAGATCAAGTCTCGAAAGACCGATTAGTTTAGTAGCCTTGGAATAACTAGATACATTCATAAAGTTTACACTACATCATAAAGTGAAAACTACAACAACATCTAGTCTCCACACTCATATCCCCTTATAATATCCCTACAAGTCATTCATAAAATACTTCTTCACATCCTGAGAAAAATAAAACATAGAAAGTGGTGAGCTCAAATGCCTAGTAAGGATAACAATATAGTGGAAACTTTCATAAATAAGCATAAACATTTAAGGCAATGTATAACTAAAACAAAAGCCTTTTAAACTTGAACTTCAACATAATATGGAAAAAATAAAATTAAATAATGCCATTTACTTATTCACATGGATATTATACTAGTCTAATAATCACATGAAATATCAATAACCACTTTCATAATGATGGAATGCATAATGCCAGACTATCATAACCACATAGTCAAGGCCTTGTTCCAAGATTACAAATAAGATTTTGTCAAGGCCTTGTGCCAAGACACTAGTTTATCTCATGAGACCTACCGATGCATCGAGGATCTATAGTGGGCTCCGCCTGTCACTTACTAAGTCCAATGCATTCCTCATATGAACAGTTTTACACATAACATAAACATTCATATTAAAACTAGTATACGAAATGTCAATACTTTAACCACAAACCATGAATGGTATAAAAATAGAACATCCAAAGTCAAACATAACTCATTTGATACAATATGAAAGATTGTATTGTATCAGATTAACCTCAATTGAGAATAAAGAAGGATATTGACATAGATTAAAATAATCATCAAACTATTGAGAGAAATATCCCCCTTTTTCTTGAAAACATTTAAAAGTCACACTATTTGTCAAGAAGCCATTTAAAATAGATTTTTGAATCATAGTGTCCCATACCACTTTGAAAATTTTAAAAGTAATTTTGATTTGAAAACTTTAATTTCCATATAAATAAATCCTTAAAACCATTTTTAAAACATGGACATTAAGGAGAAAGATTTAGAATAATAAATCTTTAAAACATTTAAAATGATATTTTAGTTAGAGTTCCTAACCAAAAAAGAGACACTTTAATACAAATAATTGAGGTAATAAAAACTTTGTAATATCATGATAATAAAGGGATTCATGATATACTATGTCAAAGTACATTATATACACCATATAAAAGTGATTTTTGTGTATAACAGCAAAGGAGTCTCAATGGAATGTAAATTGAGATGAAATCACTCATAAAGACCATGTCCTTAGGTTAAGGATAAATCAACGACATAATTATGTGTGAAAAATATAAATACACTCAATATGATTGGATATTCAATGTAAAACAATCAAATGACATTCACACATATTCTTGTAAAAACAACACCAATGAATTAGATGTTTAACTCAATAAATGGAGATTGAGTTAAAATTACTCTTATCAAGTTCATATCGATGACTTGAGAATTTATAAATGGAGTAATTATATGTATCAAAAGTATATCCAAAGAAATTGGAGTGTAAATTATGACATAAGTAAATAAATAGTGATTCCACACATAATCTTGGAGTAAAATAATCAATGAAGTATGCGTAAAGCCGAATGAGAGGAAATTGAAATTTCAAATTCCCTTATCGATTTGGTAACTTACGAAACATACACCCATGAAATAAGGATCATACAATGATGATGTAAATATCCATAAATTAGATTATATTACACAATGAATATAATCATGGGTAGTACACACACCACATGCAATAAATAAGTGGTGAACAATGGAGATCTCACGGAATTAAAAGTGAGATAAGAAACCCTTTACCTTGTAATTTCCTTTAGTCAAGGGTAGGTTAACCTCCTGTATAATGGTGAAATAATTGTTATTGAATTATACAAGAATAATATACATTAATATGATATCATATATGATCTTTTAACATTGATTTGTTGATAATATCTTAGTATTATCGTCATTTCGGGTGCTAACATATTCATTTTCCTTTATATTCTTTGATATGTGTGCCATATTTGTTATCGATGGGATGTATATAATTTATATCCAGAATGATATCATGTCTCTAAACATTATTTTTAATCATCAAATGAAATTTATTCTTGAATGGATATAATGGGGATTGAATCTCAAGGTGTTCGTGGAGACGGTAATCCGTACGTACGCACGAGCGACAATATCATTATTTTGATATTAAAATAATATATAATTGGATGGTATATCATATTTACAGAACCATTATCATGTTATACTTATTATTTACATTAATTATTCGTCATTATTATACCTGTCCAAATAATAATATATTGAATAGCAATTACACCATGACGTGGAGACAGTAGGTCGTACGTACGCACGTATAGTGACATGTCTTTCAAAGGATGGATAGAATACTGAATATGGTTGTACCATATTTATAATAACATCACAGTATATAGAAGATACTAGAGTTATTATTTCAGAATGGAAATAAAAAATAAAGAACAAGTGGAAGAAGGAAGTAACTTGAAAGAGGGTGGTGAAATCATTACCTCTTCTTCGGGTTCTTCCTTTTGATTTGATCAAAAGGGCTCCTTAAGATGGATTTATGGCCAAAGGAGGGCCTCTAGGGTGAATTCAGGGAAGTTTAGAGGATATTTGGTTAGGTTTTTGCCAAGCCAAATGGCTTTGAAGGTATGAATTAGAGAGAAGGGGGAGTGCCCTTTTATAAGAGGGGTGAGGGGCACCTTTGGAAAAGCTAGAAATATTATTTTATAATAAATTTATATTCAGTTTCTAATAGCTCCAAACTGATTTATTTCGAGCCTAAGGTGGGTATGGGTCGAAAAAACTCAAAAAATAGGTTTTAGATTGGTTTGGGTCACTTTATTAACCTTATCTTTTAGTTTTAACTCTTAGTTAATTAGTTTGACATTTATCATGTCTCTTTGTATTTTTATATTATATAGTTAATAAACTTACTATATAATTCCAAGCGGCCCCCAAGTGGTCCATTAATCATACACCTATAATTATATAAGTCCTTTGGCCGAACCTTAGATTTTTAGGAATAGAATATCAATTAATAATATAATATTTGTTTTAAAAACTCTTTTATGTCAATTTTGACACTATTGGGTATTTTGTTTTTGATAAATTCATAAAAGCATTATTACTTCGAAAAAAATTCATACAACCAGTCCTAATATGTCATATTAACCTAGAAAATTAGTTTAATTCATAAAAAGTTTCAAATTATATTTATTTGGATATTTATAATATCAATTATTTTAATATTTCATTAATTAGGTAATTACTTCATCCCCATTGTGTCATAAATAAATTAAATTATTTAATGTCTAAAAATTATAAATAAAATAACATAATGTAGGAAATCTTTTTATATTTCTAAGGAATATTTATAATCAAATTAATATAATTTATAACCCCATATGAAAAATGTTTTATCTATTTAACTCTGATTTTATCTCTTTTAACTCTTCTTTGGATTAAATAATAATAAATGTCCTAATCTAATCCATGTGGACCAAAGAGGTTCATATTTTATTCCTATGGTTGTTTTTAGTCGAATTATACTTATCCAATAGAATTAGGACATGTGTTAGGGTAATAATAATATCATTTCACCCTTAATTACCCTATTTACTTTTAACCGTGGTAAATAAAAGTAAAAAGTTACTATTCACCAAAAATTATTTTTATCTTATTGAACCACATTTTAGTTATTGATATTAACCATGTATCTCGGATTTTTGAAATTCCACTCAAAGAAGCGGTAAAATTAAGTTTTATGTGAGTTTGCAAATTCTCCTAGGAGATTGGTAAAAGACGGTGACAAGTTCAATAAAATTTTTATATATCTAAAATTATTATAAACTGACTCCAATGAATTACATTGAAATTATATAGGTATTATGTATCTATTTTTACATAAAATAATTATTTAAATAAAAATAATAATTATTTAAATAAAAATTCGGTTTTTAACTATAACTCAGTGTTTTTCACTATTCATCAAAAATTGAATGTTTTCAGAAAAATACCAAAATTTCACCCTAGGATAATTTTGATATTACGAATCCAAAAATGAAGTCCATTTTAAAAGAAAAAGTTTATATAATTTCAAACGGTGGTTATTACTATTGATAACGGCTAGTTTGATTGGTTGTGGTGTGTTAGAACTCGTACAACACACGCTAATGTATTATTCAAAGAGAAGCGTATCGTGGAAGCTTGGGGTGTTACATTCTCCCCTACTTCAATAAATTACATCCTCACAATTTTTAAAATTAGAATTACGAATATAATGTAAAGTCCCACATCGGAAAAAAATCAATAAAACTATCACTTTAAAAAAAAGAAGTACAAAGGTCACCCGAGATAACCTATACTAGGATTACATGTAGAAAAACTTGGATATGGATGATAAACTACGTGTCAAGTTCTGATGGATAGGGATAGAAAACAAGATCAGGAGAAAGTTAACAACAATAAAACCACAAACTTGTTATGGGACAAATGGTCATTAGTTTCCCAGTAGGAAAAGTAAACGAACAACATTTTTTTTGTTTTAAGTTACATTACACAAAGATGAAAAATTCATTTCTGAGATTTAATAAGAACATAAAGATATATACTTACTTTTTAAGTAAAGTTTCATTATTTAATAAATTTCTACTACTAACTCATTTTTAAATGATGAGTATTCAAGAATACTTGGTCACACTGGAAGATCTAGAATAAACTTATTATAGAATCACATGATCCACGAATGATAAACTATATATTTACCTTGTCTTTAGAGATTAATCAAAACCAAAACGGTTAGTATAAGATCTGATGATCCCCCAAAATGATATTCCATTAGAGAAATAAACACTAATCTTAATTCTTAAAATTAAACATACAATACCCCCAAAGTTAAATAAATAGCATTCAATAAACAATTGTCCTTAAAAATCCTTCAATATAATCCAAACTAATAATGAAACCCAAAACTTAGAAGAATTTGGTTATGTAGTCTTCCACGTAAAATTGTATCTCCAAATGACATCAACAACTATTAAAGTCACATACTTAAAAGTAATTAACCTAATCACATATTCTCTATTATAGGTTACTCATTTCCATAAATAACCCAAATCACTATAAGTCCACAATAAAAAAAAGATAAAAATCAACCATTACTCCTCAAACGAAATCCCATAGTATTCTATTTTCCTTGGGCATATAGTGTTCCCAGCAAAGCGAACATCTTCTAAAATAACATTTATCACTTAATCACCAAATCATTTTTTTATACTTAGGGTATTCATTTGATAAGATATAAGATCCAAAATCAACTTATTATTGATCAATAAAATCATTTAACTAAAAATAATAAGTCACACTAACCAGGGACTTCACGTAGTCTAGTGGTAGGCGATAAATCTCAATCACACTTTGGTTGTGGGTTCAATTCCCACAGCTTTGTCCGACGTGATGGGTTGTCACACAGTCTGCATGTTGTCCTTTTTCAAAAACTATATTTTATAACATTTTCAAAATGAGATAAATTCCTCAAAATTACCATAACATAATTTAACCACAAATGTTATCTCATACCTTGCATTTTCATCCCAAAATATAATAACTTGTAATTTCCTCAAACCCAATGATCATATAAAACCAAATGGTTATTTATAACTATATCCACAAGAGAAAAGATAAGTCTTCCTCAAATATCATTCTCACATGGAAAACTGCAGGGTTACAAATACAAGAGAAAATTATCCAAAGTAATACCATCAACAAGGAGCACTGATTCTTTTAAACATTTCTCCAACCATTTATTTCCAGATAGCATCTTATTTGACCAAGAAAATATTATATAGAATAGGGCATTAACTCGGGTAATGGACAGGTCCCCTACATTTACAGAAAATGACTGTAAATGGATTCTTGGGACCATTTTTATTTTCTTCCATAGTACTCTTCATTTTTCCTCGACAATTCTTCACTTTGTTTCCTTCTTTCCCACATGTAAAGAATTTCTTTGTTCTATTGAGACACTTTCCTAGGGGTCTCCTTCCACATTTCCTGCATGATGGAAATTGAGGATTCTTTTCTGCATGGTCTCCACTGCTAGAGCTCTTATCATTCATCACCTTTCTCTTCTTTTTTGAGTCCGGGAGTTGGTTAATATATATGTTGTTGATCATATTTTTGGAAAATTGATTTGGCATGAACACGATATCTTTTATGCCTATAAACATTCCATTTTGTTACTCATTTCCACCACCATTCCCACCTTGTATATCATTCTCAAAGTTACTATGACTTCCTTGGAATCCAGCCATTGACTAGAACCAGAAAGCATTGTGTGAGTAACAGTAGTCATAAAATCATTTAGATAATATCATGACATCGTATTCTTTATTTGAAACACCATAGGATTAACCAAGGTCGTTTTTTCTCATCTTATATTAAAATACTTCAAATCAGTTTGTAAAGAAAATGTAAATTATCCTAAGCATATCCCCCGAGAGTGTCGTAACCAAGAGTGCAGCAAGGCCCGTTGTCGTGCACCAGTTCCCGTTCGAGTCTAGATCAAAGCGGTGTTTTTGGGTTTTACCCCTAGGTACATCTGTGCCAGAGCCGCCTCTACCTGCTCGTATCTAGACAGGGATGTATTTCTTGGAAACTCACAAAATCTATACAATACCAAAATTCTAGGAAGTTCTTCTCTACTAATTCTCAAAGTCTATCTTAGGGCTATGTGCTCTAATCAGAGTTCATCTAAATCTAGTTTCCGAGGTTTGTACTAAAATTACTCTGATACCAACTATAATGCCCTGACCCTAGTTAACCAGTGTTGGTGCATTATTATATAACATTGGCATGATCACAAAAGATCAAGTCTTGAAAGACCGATTAGTTTAGTAGCATTGGAATAACTAGATACATTCACAAAGTTTACATTACATCATAAAGTGAAAACTACAACAAAATCTAGTCTCCGCACTCATATCCCCTTATACTATCCATGCAGGTCATTCATAAAATACTTCTTCACATCCTAAGAAAAATAAAACATAGAAATGGGTGAGCTCAAATGCCCAGTAAGGATAACAATATAGCGGAAACTTTCATAAATAAGCATAAACATTTAAGGCAATGTATAACTAAAACAAAATCCTTTTAAACTTGAACTTCATCATAATATGGAAAAAATAAAATGAAATAATTCCATTTACATATTCACGTGGATATTCAACTAGTCAAATAATCACATGAAATATCAATAACCACTTTCATAATGATGGAATGCATAATGCCAGACTATCATAACCACATAGTCAAGGCCTTGTGGCAAGACTACAAATAAGATTTTGTCAAGGCCTTGTGCCAAGAAACTAGTTTGTCTCATGAGACCTACCTATGCATTGATGAGCTATAGAGGGCTCCACCTGTGACTTACTAAGTCCAATGCATTCCTCATATGAACAGGTTTAAACATAACATAAACATTTGTATTAAAACTATCATACGAAATGTCAATACTTTAACCACAAACCATGAATGGTATAAAAATAGCACATCCACAGACAAACATAACTCATTCGATGCAATATGGAATATTTTATTGTATCAGATTAACCTCAATTGATAATAATGAAGGATATTGACATAGATTAAAATAATCCTCAAACTATTGAGAGAAATATCCCCCTTTTTCTTGAAAACATTTAAAAGTCACACTATTTTTCAAGAAACCATTTAAAATAGATTTTTGAATAAAAGTGTCCCATACCACTTTGAAACTTTTAAAAGTTATTTTGATTTGAAAACTTTAATGTCCTTATAAATAAATCCTTAAAACCATTTTTAAAACATGGACATTAACGATAAAGATTTAGAATAATAAATCTTTAAAACATTTAAAATGATATTTTAGTTAGAGTTCCTAACCAAAAGAGAGACACTTTAATACAAATAATTGAGGTAATAAAAACTTTTTAATGTCATGATAATAAAGGGACTCATGATATACTATGTCAAAGTACATTATATACACCATATAAAAGTGATTTGGTGTATAACAGCAAAGGAGTCTCAGTGGAAGATAAATTGAGATGAAATCTCTCATAAAGACTGTATCCTTAGGTTAAGGATAAATCAACGACATAATTATGTGTGACAAATATAAATACACTCAATATGATTGTATATTCAGTGTAAAACAATAAAATTACATTCACACATATTCTTGTAAAAACAACGCCAATGAATTAGATGTTTAACTCAATAAATGGAGATTGAGGTAAAATTACTCTTATCATGTTCATACCGATGACTTGAGAATTTATCAATGGGGTGATTATGTGTATCAAAAGTATATACACATAAATGGGAGTGTAAATTATGACATAATCAAATAAATAGTGATTCCACACATAATCTTGGAGTAAAATAATCAATAAAGTATGCATAAAGCCGAATGAGTGGAAATTGAAAATTCAAATTCCCTTATTGATTTGGTAACTTACGAAACATACACCCATGAAAGAAGGATCATACAATGATGATGTAAATATAAATAAATTAAAGTATATTACACAATAAATATAATCAGGGTCAGTACACACACCACATGCAATAAATAAGTGGTGAACAATGGAAATATCACGGAATTAAAAGTGAGATAAGAATCCCTTTACCTTGTACTTTCCTTTAGTATAGGGTAGGTTAACCTCTTTTATAATGGTGAAATAATTTTTATTGAAATATAAAAGAATAATATACATTAATATGATATCATATGTGATCTTTTAACATTGATTTGTTGATAATATCTTAGTATTATCGTCGTTTCGGGTGTTAACAGATTCATTTTTCTTTATATTCTTTGTTATGTGTGCCATATTTGTTATGGATGGGATGTATCTTATTTATATCCAGAATGATATCATGTCTCTAAACATTATTTTTAATCATCAAATGAAATTTAGTCTTGAATTGATATGATGGGGAATGAATCTCATCGCGTTCGTGGAGATGGTAATTCGTACGTACGCACGAGCGACAATATCATTATTTTGATATTAAAATAATATATAATTGTATGGTATATCATATATACAGAAACATTATAATGTTATAATTATTATTTACATGAATTTCACTGCATTATTATACCTATCCAAATAATAATATATTGAATAACAATTACACCACGACATGGAGACGGTAGGCCGTACATACGCACGTATGGTGACATGTCTTTAAAAGGATGGATAGAATACTGAATATGGTTGTACCATATTTATAATAACATCATAGTATATATAAGATAATGGAGTTATTATTTTAGAATGGAAATAACAAAGAAAGAAGAAGTGGAAGAAGAAAGGAACTTGAAAGAGGGTGGTGAAATCATTACCTCTTATTCGGGTTCTTCCTTTTGATTTGATCAAAAGGGATCCTTAAGATGGATTTATGACCAAAGGAGGGACTCTATGATGAAGTTAGGGAAGTTGATAGGATATTTGGGTAGGGTTTGGCTGAGCCAAATGGCTTTTAAGGTATTAATTAGAGAGAAGGGGGAGTGCCCTTTTATAAGAGGGGTGAGGGGCACCTTTGGAAAAGTTAGAAATATTATTTTATAATAAATTTATATTCGGTTTATAATGGCTCAAAACTGATTTATTTCAAGGATAAGGTGAGTATGGGTCGAAAAAAACTCAACAAATAGGTTTTAGACAGTTTTGGGTCACTTTATTAACCTTATCTTTTAGTTTTAACTCTTAGTTAATTAGTTTGACATTTATCATGTCTCTTTGTATTTTTATAATATATAGTTAAGAAACTTACTATATACTTCTAAGAGACCCCCAAATTGTCCATTAATCATACACCTATCATTATATAAGTCCTTTAGCCGAACCTTAGATTTTTAGGAATATAATATCAATTAATAATATAATATTTTTTTTAAAAACTCTTTTATGTCAATTTTGACACTATTGGGTATTTTGTTTTTAATTAATTTATAATAGCATTATTACATCGAAAAAAATTCATATAACCAGTCCTAATATGTCATATTAACCTATAAAATTATTTTAATCCATAAAAAGTTTCAAATTACATTTATTTTGATATTTATATTATCAATTAGTTTAATATTTCATTAATTAGGTAATTAATGCATCACCATTGTGTCATAAATAAATTAAATTATTTAATGTCTAAAAATTATAAATAAAATACCATTATGTAGGAAATATTTTTATCTTTCTAATTAATATTTATAATCTAATTTATATTATGTATAACCCTATATTAAAAATGTTTTAGTTATTTAACTTTGATTTTATCTCTTTTAACTCTTCTTTGGATTAAATAATAATAAATGTCCTAATCTAATCCATGTGGACCAAAGAGGTTCATATTTTATTCCTATGGTTGTTTTTGGTCTAATTATACTTATCCAATAGAATTAGAACATGTGTTAGGGTAATAATAATATCATTTTACCCTTAATTACCCTATTTACTTTTAACCGTGGTAAATATAAGTAAAAAGATACTATTCACCAAAAATTATTTTTATCTTATTGAACCACATTTTACTCCTTGATATTAATTGTGTCTCTCAGATTTTTGAAATTCCACTCACAGAAGCGGTAAAATTAAGTTTTATGTGAATTTGAAAATTCTTCTAGGAGATGGGTAAAAGATGGTGAAAAGTTCAATAAAATTTTTATATATCTAAAATTATTATAAACTGACTCCAATGAATTAAATTGAACTTATATAGGTATTATGTATCTATTTTTACTGAAAATAAATTTAAACAAAATAAATAATTATTTAAATAAAAATTTTGTTTTGAACTATAACTCAGTGTTTTTCACTATTCATCAAAAATTGAATGTTTTCAAAAAAATACCAAAATTTCACCCTAGGCTAATTTTGATATTCCGAATCCAAAAATGAAGTCCATTTTAAAATATAAAATTTATATAATTTCAAAAGGTGGGTATTACTATTGATGATGGCTAGTTTGATTGGTTGTGGTGTGTTAGAACTCGTACAACAAACGCTATTGTATTATTCCAAGAGAAGCGTACCATGGAAGCTTGGGGAGTTACACTCTAAGCAAGGGTTTCACTTGATTTCTACCTTTGGGTGATGAAATTTTAGGATTTAATTTCCAATGAGACCTACTGGATGGGAAATTGGTTGAAGTGTAGAGCTCCATGTTCTCCTCATCCCCAAATGTGAACCCCAACTAGGGCGTTGCCAATGAGGCGATGTAGTTTATGCAGCTCATGGAGGAAATCCAGTTCAAGGTTTTTCTTTTTTCCTTTATGATTGTGGTTGGCTTGTAGATGGGAGGGCTTCTAGGTCAATTATATGGTGAAGATACCCTATCGTGCTGACATGGTCTGTGTACCCTTTGTAGGGTAGGAATTTTTCTTTCATCTTTCGAAGAGTTTTCCAATGTCATGTGTGCATTCCCGAGACAATTATCTGGGTATGTCGAAGTGAGAAGTGTCCATAGGCCAATACATCACTGGTATATTATCCCTAGCTAGTTTTCATATCACAAGCAACATATCATGTTGTTGTTCATCCAGAGGCTCCTCTACTTGATATTCCCAGCTCGACTGCTTCTTAATAATTTCATTCCAAGCAACCGGGCTGTTGGGAGACTTATTTCAGACAGAGCGGGGGTGGCTCGGAAGATGGGTGTGGCCCTGATCCATCCTCTGGTTGAGAAAGAATATTGCTCGTTATAGAAGGAGTTCCTAATGTGTCTAACTTATTTCTGAGTGCCTCATCATATGAGTGATTTATCATATTTGTTCTGAAAAGGGGAGGACCTTCTTTCCAGCATGGATTTTGGTTGTGAGTGGGACCTTTGCAAGTGGTGTTCCGATGGTGAGGACTACCATCCGAACTGTAGGAATTTTCTTTATAGAGTATACCCTGGGGAGGACATTCTGGGTGGGCTGGAACAAGGGGAGGACTTTCTTGCTGCTTAATTCCACTATGGGGAGGACCTTCACAGCAACTGTAATTTCAGGGAGGGCCTTCGCAATGACTGTCATCATGGAAAAGACTACCATCATGACTTGATACCTGGATGTAGGGAGGATTTATGCAGTGTACATCCTAGGGAGGGCCTTCAGGATGTACTGAAATGAGGGGAGGACCTTCTCGTTTCTTGATGTTACTATGGGGAGGACCTTCATAACAACTATCATTGCTGGTAGGACCTTCGCAATAACTGTCATCATGGTGAGGACTATTGTCATGACTTGACGTACAACTATAGGTAGAATCATATATGCAGTGTATAACCTAGGGAGTACCATCAGGGTGGATGACAGTAAGGGTACGACCTTCTTTCTATATAATCTTCAGATCAAGGGGAGGGTTACCCCAATGCGCATAAGGAGATAGGCTCTCGTGATCGATCATTCTGGACCCACGGAGTGAGCCCCCATGGGTGCTCTATGGAGGACCTTCAAAGCTTCTAGTAGCGACATTGCAAGGAGGACCTTCGTAACTACTACTGCCACTTCTATAATTTAGTAATAGAATGACATGGACTTTAGCCTTTGTCGATATATGTTTGAGGGCGTCAAGAACCCCAGCTTCAAGTAGAGCAGGGTCATGTATGTGCTCTTCATTTTTCGATTGCCTTTGGAACCTATCATTTTTTGGGCGATCTCTTGCAGGTAATCGGGGCCATATGCTGTTGGTAATGGATTTCATATATGGGTCCCTGTCTTGTTGGGTCCCGTGATGTCATCTGGATACACCGACGAACATCTTGTGTTTTGGCAGGGATATATGCTTTCCCTAGAGCGGCCACCACGTTGGATCGGTGTCCCCCAATTGGAATGGGTATTTGATCTTGATCTGGTTGTCTATATGTCATGAGATATTTCCATCGACCCTCCTGGAATGGAGAAGGGATGAATAAATGTTCCGGAGTGACTAAAAAATTTTGTGAGTGAGCCATTCTGTTCGGGGAAACCGGGTCGTGGGATCGATTTCTCACCTTTGTCATCGATACAATTATATCTTGGCATGTTTGGAGGATATGGAATGGAATAGCCATCTGATCTTCCATAATTTATAGGATGTTTTGAGATACATCTTTGGATATAACAGGTATGAAGGACCATTCTGATGTCGAGGTAGAAGTTTGTGCCTACCCCAATCCTCTATGAGTTTTTAGTAGATACTAGCAGTTCTCCTGTGTCGGGACAGAGGAATGAGTTTGTCACCGGTTTTCTTCTCCGGTTTCCACCGTATTTGACTGGTGGTCTTCATATTCATTAGTGGGGATTTTCATCTACTCGCTTTCCACTGTATTTGTCTCACAGGATTTGTATGCATCAGCAATAATTTGGATCTACTCGTGTTTGGTTGTCACCCTATTTGGATGGCAGAAAGGATGTGAATCAGTAGGTATTTGTGCATGTGTATATCCAGCTGCTTCCCTATTTATATGGCAGGCTCGAAATGCATCAGCAGGTGTTTTTTCCTACATATATATGGTTGTCTCCCTATTTCGATAGTGGGATTTTTGTGTATCGTCAGATATCTGCATCTTCCTGTAGCTTGCTACTCTTCCTACATGGTGAGATCGGTGAGAACTATCAAGAACATGCATGTGATCGTATCATGCCACTCTATTTCTGTGGTGGGCTTGAGTGGAGAGGTTAGAGTTGTGTGTATGCCCGTTGAACGTCGTCGCGTTAGTACTGTGGAGCTTATCCTCAGGAACCAGGGTGATAGCGTGTTCTTGATTATATATTCACCTCCCTTGGCGGGCATCCTGAGGGGCCTAAGTCTCCTGGAGTTTGGTAGGTTCCCTCGGCATAAGTTCCTCCTTGGCGGGAGGAGGCATCATCATCTGGTGTCAGCGACGAAACTCTCTGGTGGGGGCCCACGAATATGACCCCTGTACAGTTCAGATGAAGTCATCAGGATTGACTCCATCTACCTCCCTAAGGTAAGGGAGGTAGTCTTTGTCACGTTCCAGGGAAAGGCTCCCTAAATGGTTTGAGATGACCGCCAGGACCGCATGGTGTTGGGGTGCCGGTAGCGGCTGAAGAGGCGGTTGGCGGACCTTTTCAGAATGGAGGGCTTGTCTTGCGGCCTCTAGCATAGGGAGAGTACCATTTCTATGGTACTCTTTGATCAGTGTACTGGATACCTAGCATTGAAGACGCTGGGTAGGAAAGGGGGCATGCTCTTCATTGAGGACCTAGCCGCCTGCGGGATCAATGATGTGCGTGTATTCATAGATCATTAGGATGTCATTTGGATCAAAGGTCACACTGCAGGAATCTCTGATATACATATATGACATACATACCACAAAACATCGTCAAAGTATCATTCCTTTAAACATATTCATATTTGGTGATTCATCTTGGCTCCCTTACCCTTTTCTTTTGCTACGGGGTGAAGGGTCCTAAGTGGGGTGAGACCGCCACCTTGATTAAGGATTCACATTGGGTTCACCATTTTTGTTTTGCCTCTAAGGTGGCATGTTTACGCATTCCAAGGTGAACAAAATGGTCTGATGTGCAGTATCCTTTTTTCTTTTATCATTTGGAGTAAAACCTCCACCTTTTTTAAGGATTCATGTCGGGTTCACCATTTTTGTTCCACCTCTGAGATGGCACGTTTAGCGCATAATGGGTCGAACAAAATGGTCTGACATGTATTATCCTTTTGTATTTTATCATTTGGGGTATAACTACCACCTTGGTTAAGGATTCACGTCAGGTTCACCATTTTTTTCTACCTTCGAGGTGGCGCGTTTACGGGAAGTGTGGAAATGGCCAATGAGGATCGTCACCCGTCCCTTTTTCTATAGAGATAGGTTCTCATCAAATTTACCATTCCTTTTTTTCAACCCATTCATCATCATTATCCTTTAAATAAGGTTTAATTAACCCTGTGGGAACTGTTGGTCCCACCGGGCGATTGCGTGGGGGTCATGTACTCAAGAAATCAGTCCTTATTGGATGTAACTTCCTCGGATGGTCTCTAACAAGTTTATTCGTGGATCCAAGAATTCCCAAAGGCCCTAGAATCCATGATTCATGGACCTTCTTTCCAGAGGTAGGTGATCTTCGGCTGATGATTTGGCCAACAACACTTAAGGACTCCATTGGTCGAGAAGATGGGAGGTCAGGCTCACGACGCCCTTCTGAGGGAGGATTGTTGCCTATTCTAGTAATCTCTTATAGATTTAAGTTGTGTTCATATGCTCGTGAATCCTTGGTTCATTCCCAAAGATTATGTCCATGGGATACCCTTGGTTTGCAAAATTTTTTGTAAGAATACATATATTTGATGCTACGGAGGTTATGACAACCCTGATCTTTTATTACACAATTAATTATAATTTATTACATAAAATTCACTTGATACAACATAGAAGATCGAGAGGTCTAGTTTCTTTGGGGATTAGAATCATTACATAACAACTTAATACATGAAATACAACATCTTTATTAAAAACTTCCTTTACATGACCACTACATTCCCTCGTACTTAGCATTGCATGGGATAACCTGAAGACATGCATAAGAAAAGGGTGAGCTATAAAGCCCAATAAGGGATTAATCATGGAATAACATGAGTAATACAATACATGTTAGACAATAGGAATATCAATATATCACAAGAGAATCATAAACATAAAGGCATGATAAAGCATGATAATCATAACATGGAAATGTGGCAACAACACTTAACATGGAATTAGCATGAGCCAAGGCTCATTGCACATGGAGCATGAGTAAACCCTCATTGCACATGAAACACGATTAAACCCTCATTGAACTTGAATTATCATGAGTAAACACCCATTTCACATTATGTATCATGATACTATACTTTACTCAATGCATTGGAGTGCTATAAGGGCGCACCCTTCTTAAACATTTCATTTCATGCATAAGTGTGCCACATGGATCATATAACATGGATTGATAAAACATCATCATTTATTCAATGATAAAGGAATGTATAATTAATACATAAAACTTTATAATCAATAAGTAAATTTTCATAAAGTTGAATGCCCTTGATAGAGAAATGGGCATGGTATTCACTACACAATGACATTGGCTTGGAAAATTTGTGCAATTTCGACAACGTAACGGCGTGACGTAAGAATTCATAAAAATGGTTTATGAGAGAGAAAGGGGTGTCTCGTCATATTTACATGAAATGGACAGTAAGGGGGTCATATAGATATATGTCCCAACAATTTTAATGGAATTTATATTCATTATACCAAAGAATTTCTTGAATGTAAGTGATGATAGATAAATTCCTTTCGAAATTTTCGTATAGTAACGGGTGTACATGGGAGGAATTTATTGAGAAAAAGGGGGTATCTCATAATTCAAACATAATATTTCAGTATGGGGGAGGTTTTAAGCCATACCTCAACATTTATAATTGAAATTAAAAGGGCATAACAATATTAAGAATATTGGACAAAATGAGAAAGGAAGAAAAACCATTACTTGGAAGTGTGCTTCCAAAGGCATGAGAGAGTCTTGAGAGAGGCTTCTTGGGAGCTTGGGGAACATTGGGAGGATTATAGAGAGAGGAGGGAAGAGGTTGGATGAACTCCAAATTCTTTGAGTGAGGAGTAATTGGGAGCTTGGGTGGGTTCATATAGGAAAGGTGATGGAATTCTTTATTATTTAGGTTTGGGACACCTCACATTAAACTAATCCAAACCACAAACCAGACCATGGTTTTTGCCCACGATTTTTTGAAAAGGGAATTGGAAAACAATATTTTATAAGGCCAAAGTCCTAACTTCTTAAAATAATGGGTTTTCTTATGTGGAGGTGAGTCACACTCTCAAGGAAAACAATTTAAAAAGACAAAATGTTTAATAAGTCTTGAAGGGTCCACTAAAGCTTTGTAAAATAAATCAAACAAACCGAAAATCGCATTATTTTAATGGTAAAACATATATTATCCGAAAATAAAGTTTATAGTATTTTATTACATTACTATTGGGTCATTATGATGTCATAAAACACATTATATATTTAAACAGTATTTAATTTTTACCCAAAAATTTGACTATCTCAAAAAATTGTGAAAAATTCACCGTTGGATAATTTTGACATCTTGATTCCAAAAATAATATTAATTTTATCTAAATAATTTTATAAATATTTTAATTTTAACTTTTAAAATAAAAACTAACATTTATAAAAAATTCATGGGTTTTGACAAAAATGGATTTCAAACCTTAATAAAAATTACAATTATATTCATAAAATTATAAAATCATTTATATTTAATAAAAATTAATTTAATAACAATAATAATAATTTATTAAAATATTATTTAATTCAAAAATCCATTAATTCATCAAAAATATTTCTTAGTTGAACATTAACTAAAAATAATATTTGTGCTTTAAAAACTATTTACAAGGTAACAATAATAAAATGAAAGTATATTCATTATTATATACAAAAATAATGTACATAACCATAGTGTTAAGGTCTTGTTATATAATCCCGTATAACACCTACATAATGCCGAAGAGTAAGGTGTGCGATGATGATAGACTCTTGGGGTGGCTCGGATAACAGTGCTCGGGTGGTAATCTCTATCAACTTCCGCTTCTCTAGTAAGCAGACTCGCTCAAGATTAACATATTCAAGCTCGGATTGGGCTTGGTCAAGAGAGAATCCCAAAGACACAACCTCCTTTTGGGATCTAACAAATGGGCTTCGTATGGGGCACGTCTACTGGATGAGGTTATCGTTTCCTTTGTCTGAGTAAATTGGATTTGTTAAAGCTCTATATTTATACTAATCATGTGATCATTGTTAAACGGATATATTAGAAACGGTCACATTTCTTAACAGTATTTTAAAATCCAAAAACATAAAACCAAAGAAGTTGACATTTTATATAAACATCTTACATAAAGAGACATTTAATTAGATCAAGAGGGAATTCCATTAATGAAATTTTGGGTCGTTAGAGAGGTGATGCTGACTTGAGCCATATTATAAGGCACTCTAGAGTTTATCATCATCCAGAGGGGGTAGAAGGTGACTTGATTTTGGTATTGGGCCCACAAATAGGGAATCCTACATATCCTTAGGAGAGTAATTAGAACCCATGTAGTTCAAAATGTGTAGGGCTTACGCATAGAAGTTGTCTGTTTGACAAACTTCATTGGGTGGAACCTTTTGGATGGGCACCCTTTTGAGATTGGGCCTTCTGGTATGCATACTACGTATCATTTTTTGATTAGGAATTAGAGTTCTCATAGTTCATATGGTGTGCATGTTGTAATCTTGGAAAACATCTAAGCCCATGTGAGTCATGATTGGTTTGAGAAACAAGAGGATTTGAAATATTCAATAATGCACATGCCTCCTCCCCTATTGGTGGGGGAGGGAGAGCCCACGACGGAAGAGATTGGGGTGATCGTGGGTGAGGGAGCAGAGCAATGAACCTTTCCATGCGAGATGGAATTAAAGATCATACAGCTCGGCCTTAGAGGATTGGGGACTTACCTCAGTGGGAGGGCCCTGGATCACATTCTAGGAAGGGGAGGAGTTTTTTCCTCGTCAAAAGGGGGATCAAAAATAACCCCTTAAACTATTAACTATCCCTCATTTAATGGAAATGAAAGTGATTACCCTTAATCCTAAGAACATGGAGGTTCTCGTCGGTATCCCATGGTTGGGTTTTAGGTTACCGTGGGAATGTAGACTCACAGGCATTCTCGAATCCCACACCTTTTTTGGGAGGCCCTTTGTGACTATGCTTACTATGGGTATGTAAACTCAATGGGGCGCACTGATGCACCTGATGGTCTGATCATATAGGTCTGGTGGCTTTGGAGGAGGATTTGGCCTAATGTCGGAGGACTGGTTAGCGGAGGGACCATGGAGGACTGAATGGTAGTGGAGGGTTGAGGTTGGAACTGGCAGGAACAATACCCGAAAATATCCCATTCTGCGTATAGGTTTTCCATGTGGGATAAGGGAGGCTCTGCATACCATAGTTGTATGCGGGGAAAGGGGTCGTCCGCGTACCAACATGGTACGCAAGCACGGGTATCATCCACCGTGTGCCGAAGTGGTACACGGCACACCGTGCCGCTTTGGGTTACATTCACATACTAATTTGGTACGTGGAATTAGGTTTAGTCCACGTAGCAGTACACTACGCGGAGCACCATATTGGAGGAGGGTCTAGGGGATCATCGTTCGTGGAGAGTTCATCCGCGAGAAGTCTTTAGTTCGTGGTTCACCAGGTAGGCCCACGATTCTATTATTATTATTCAATTACCCCATTTTTGGGTTCGTGGCCAGTTGTACCTGCATATGAGTTGTTTGTAGTTCGTGCTTCATCGATTAAACAAGACAGAAGCCGAAGTGGAACCTCTAAGTCTCCCTCAAGCTTTCGTCATCCGTCCTTCTCTCCATCGGTCTCCCTCTCTCTGTTTGTGTCTCTCATACTTATACTATGATCCTTTTATAGAACATCGTAGAAATCATATCTATTGGAGACACAACACCATTTGAAGAGTCCCATTGAAGCAATATTCTGACCCGTAGAAGACTCGGTCAACCAGGGTTTACAGAGGCTTTGGTTCATGATAATGATTCATAGAACCCTTCCTGATCTCTTCATCTGCAAACTTATGGGTTTTCGGTATGGTACGCAGACTATCCTTACGCGCAAAACTCCTTCGGTTGACAAGGTTCTCGGTTTTCCTTTCTCACTGGCCTTCACCTCATGGTCCAGCGGTTTGTGGACCGTCTCACATACCTATTGGTTCACAATCCATCTGCTCCACGTACCGTTCCCGGTAATGGTACATGAGCCACTTAAAAACCTTGAAAACTTTAATTCCTTCAAGTTCCTTCAAATAATTGAAACTCAATTTGAGTCCCTTTGACTTGATAGACTTGTAGAAGAACTTTATTCCTTCTGCAAAGCGATTGTGGGGGGAAATTTTCTCCTATTGGCAGAATTTTCAGGACCCTAGAATATGTTTCAGATGTCCGGCATTGTGAATTACCTCATTATGAGATCAGTTATTAATATTCATGTGATTATTTGATTATTTAGAATATCTATGGGTAATTTTAAAGATTATGGGATTATTTATATGGATTTATTTTATTTTCATTTATTTCTTCCATATTATTCTTAGTTTATTGATTAAACGGAATTTGTTTCAATTATTTACCTTCTCATACTAATTATTCTTATTTATTAATGATATCTTCCATTATACGCTTACACTTACTGATCATAATATATCACTCCTTTATTATATTTTATTTTTCCTTGAGGAAGTGTTTTGTGATTGAAATATACGGATATTCTATAATGAATAATAGTGTTCTCAAAAAAACACTTTGTGTATTTGATATTTTAAAATGTAATATGAATTTCAAGTATGTATCTAGTCCACCGAGACTACTAAGCTATTCAGTCCTTCAGGGAGTGATTCCTTGTATCTAGTACCAATTTAATAATGTAACCACAAACTCTAGGATAATAGAGTTTAGGTCTTTACAATCACTCCTTCTCCACTACTAGAACACCTAAACAAAATGGGTTTCTCTAAAGATAAAATAAGACCCTCCAAGATATTTATATGAATATATTGAATGAATTTAAATTTCCTAAATTCTTTTGAGAAGAGTTAGTCAATACTGATTTCTATATCATTAACCCTATTCTCATAAGAATAATCTTAGTTAAAACCCCTTATAAACTTTGGAAAGGAAAAATTCTGAGAGTTGGATTCTTTAAAGTTTTTATTTGTAAATTCTTTATACTTAATATCAAGGGTAATCTATGAAATTTTGACCCTAAATCTAATAAAGATATATTTTTTGGGTACTCAAACTGAAGTAAATACTTATGAGTCTTCAATAAGAGGACCAAGGCATTAGAAGAGTCAATTCACATCAAATTTGATGAGAATATTTCTATATTACATTATCAAATTGATGATGATGTTGACCAAGTTAGTTTGACCTTACCTGAAACTCAATATTCTAAATTAATTGAAGTTGTTAAATAACCCTAATATTCTCCTTTACCTAATTCACAGGTTCAATCCAAATATTATCCACTTGATAATTCTATCAGTGAATTATAATCCCGAACTCATACTAGAAGGTTGATCTTAAATAGGGTTTAAAATAAATTTTCTCTCTCTCTCTCCTTGAACCTAAGTCCCTTGATGATGTTATTAATGATGATAATTGGATACCTTCCATTCAATAGAATTTGAATCAATTTCAAAGTAATAATGTTTGGACTCTCATGGAATGTACCATTAATCATCCTATTATTGTAACCAAGTGGGTTTTCAAAACAAACATGATGATCAAGGAATTTTCATCTATAATAAGGATTGACTTATTGCTAAAGGTTATAATCAAGAATAAGGTATTGACTACAGTGAAAAAATTTCACTCGTTTCATCTCTATAATCCATTATAATATTTTTTTAATTCACTACTCATTTTAATTTTCAAAAATTTTAAATGGATGTCAAAAGATATTTTATAAATAATTTTTTTATTAACTTTTTTTTCATAAATCAACCACTATAGTTTGAAAATCCTAAATTTACAAACCATGTTTTTGAGTTAACCAAATATATTTATAGATTAAAAAAATCCCCTCAATCTGGGTATGAGAGTTTAACTAAATTTATTTTATCAAATGATTTTAAAACGGAAAAATCTTATTCCATACTTTTTGTAAAAAAAAATATAATGATTTATTAATCATTTAAATTTATGTTGAAGATGTTATTTTTGGATCAACTAAATAAAATATTTGTAATTGAATTTTCAATTTATTGAATAAAATGTTTGAAATAATTTTGGGGGGAACTCAAATTCTTTCACGGTTTTCAAATTTATCAAAATTCCAATTGAAATTTTTTAAACCAAATAAAACACACTAATGAACTTCTAAATAATATTATTATAGAACATTTTAAGGAAATTATAACGCCCATGAGTATAACTTGTAAGATTACATTGGATGAAGTTGGAAAAAAATTAATGGAAAACTCAATAAAAGTATGATTGAAGGTCTATTTTACCTTACAGCGACCCGGTCAAACATCATGTTTAGTGTATACCATTGTGTTCATTTTCAATAAAATCAAAAGTAATATCATTTAAAATATTTTAAAATGAATTTTTTATATTTTAAAGGATCTAAAAACCTTGCATAAATTGACTCAAAGGAAACTTATTTTGAACTTACTTGTTTTTATAATGCCTATTTTGGAGGATTCCAACAAGATTGGAAAATTACTAGTCATATTTTCCTCCTACAAGGAAAGTACCTTATCTCATATAGTATTAAGAAGAAAAACATGGTTTCTTTTTCTATAGTTGAAACAGAATACATATTTGATGGGAATTTTTATGCTCAAATCATATGAATGAAACATACTCTCTTGGAATTTAGGCTTACATATGATCATGTACTTATTAGGTGTGATAACACTAGTGTGATTAATATCTCTAAAAACCCTTCCAATATTCTTGCACTAAACACATTGAACTGAGATACCATTTTCTTTGAGATCACTTTCAAAAAGGTGATATCGTTCTTGACTTTGTTTTCACCAACCTTAAACTTGTTGATATATTTAATAAACCCCTTATGATTAATCCCTTTAACATTATTTAAAGTTAGGTTGGGTATGATTAGCTTTTTATACTTATATCTTAAATTTGGAAATATTTATAAATCTTTTTACAATTTTATTTTCAAAAAAAATAAAAAAAATTCCAAAATAATATTTTTTATATCTTTTTTTCAAACTAAAAATGCTTTCAAAATTTTCATAAGTTTGGTAAAGTAAATTTAGTCTGATACTATAATTAATACATTCCTTTATAGATACAAAAAAAAATATATGGTTCTGGCATTGATTCACCTGGAGGTTATTACCTTGAAAAGTTATGGTTGTATTTTTAATCTAATCTTTACACTGGGTACAACCAGTGGTCCTTTACTACACACCTGGTTTGATACTCCCGAGTAATTTACTATGGTTATTAACAAAATATTTGTTAAATCTTAATCGAAGAATTAATTTTCAATCCTTTATTTATTTATATAGTTTTTTTATTGGATCCTATTATTTATAATGCATTATTTGAGGAGGGTCTAGTATTGTTCATACTAAAATGATCCTAGAAGATATGCCCTTTTTAAAATTTATTTTTAAAAATTTATTTTACTCTTGATATTATTTGGAAAAATTTATAATTTTTATTTATCTATAGAGATTTATTTTTAAATAAAAATGTATGTTTTCTACTATCATGAGATTTATTGAAAATCACCCTGTCTAAATTTTCAGTTTTCTAAACTTTTCAAAAATTTATTCTTATTTCTCTCAAAATATCATTAATGATGAAAAACATAATTTTAAATAACTTTATTTTATCTAAACCTATCTAAATTTTCTTTTTGTAATCTCAAATGGGGAAAAGTTTTATGTTAAAGGATATAAATTTTTTGTTAAAGGGGATAAATTTTTTTAACAGGGGGTTTTGGTAATTATAGAAATCTATGGTAATTACTATACTTGTTTTTTCAATTATTATTCAATTGTTTTTTATCATAAAAAAGGGGGAGATTTTTTTTCTTCCCAACATATTTAGTTTTAATGATAACAAACACTCTTTAAAGTGTCTAATGATTTAATTTAAGTATTGGTAGTTATACTTGATGGAATCATATTATAATCTCATAATAACCATGGAGGATCCTTGAATAGTATTAATGGATATATTAAAGCCTTAGATAGGGTCTATAAGAACCTTATAAGGCTTCTGAATGAAGTGGTCGTGCCATGTATTGAAGTGGATAGTATCATGTTGCACCATCTAGTTAGTACCATATGTCCAGAAACTATAAAGTATAGAAGAACCATTAGCTTGCTGGTAGTGAAGACAATAGTAGCCTATTTATACAGGAGTCCACCAACTAACCAGTGGAGGTGCACCGGCTAGATAGTGAGGGTTTTCCCATCATAGTGGCTTCGAGGTGGTTCACTAGCTACCTAGTAGAGGCGACTAGGTAACCAGTGGTGTTGAGGTTGTAGTTCCAACCCATACTTTATTATGTTTAAAAGTATATTAATATAGTCTTAAATGGATTCATTAATCCTGATTAATTCCATAAGGTTATTGTATAATTTAAAGGTTATAAATAGACCTTTTTGTGTCCTTGGAAACATACCTTTTCATCCATTCTCCAACCCTAGCGCGCTACGACCACCAAATTTCACTCAAGTTCTCTCTTTTCCTAAGTGTTTTTTCTCTAATATAGAGTGTGTGGTGTTATTGTAAAATATTCTCACTCCCATCCTTTTTCTCATTCTATCATTTTTGTTCTTCATATTCTTTTGAGATAATCTAGATTATACTAAAACATGATTGATTCTAAGTAATATTACCTTATTTATCTATCTTCTATTATCGGTTCTTATTTCCTTTTAAGTGAGGGACTTTGGTTTTCTTTCCATAACCACTAAAAGTATAGGGACTATTCTCTTTGAGGTTTCTATATATAGTCATTAAAAATATAGTGTCGGGTATATTTCTGGTTTCTTTTTATAACCTAAAAAGTAAGGGAGTTTTGGTATCTTGGATACCATTAAATCCAAGGAACTAATACATTAAATCCTCAAGAAGATGGGGTGGTAGACATAGGGGTTCGTCTTGAGATATTTCCAAACTTCCTTACCAAATTATTTTCCTTATTTAATTTCTTCATTTTTACTTATTTATTGTTTTATTTTATTTAATTAATCAATCATTTAATCTATCAATACGTTTAATCGTTTAATCCTCTAATCACTCTTTATTTTATTATCCCACTTTTATATTTTATCATATCGTTGCAATTTATAATTTGATTTGTTGTCTATTTAAAGTCTTAAAAAGGTTTTAATTATCTTCAATATTTCAAAAATAGTCTCTAAGAATTTAATTATTTTCTTTGAGTTTTTTAAAGTTCAATTCACCCCTTCTTTCCATTTTACCCTACTCTGACCTACAAATATACTATATATAATTCATCTACACTATAATTACATAGTAGAAAGACAATATTCATATTAATCATCCTGAATACATCACATTTATTATATACCAAAATTATAGATCACATTTTCAAACTAAATATTTTTTCATCTTCACAACACATTGTGTTTGAGTATAATGCATACAAAAAGCATGATCTTGGCATATGGATTCAATAAATGTAGATTATAACATTGTATAAGAGTGATGAATTTGGCTATAGGTATCACATGGTTGGATGAATGGAGAATATACATATGAGATTTTGTGACACGGCTGGAGTTCATGGAAACACACATCATGAGTTCGGTATATTGTTAATACATGCAATAATGTATATCCATGATCTCGGCTATACTAAGATCAGAGGGATGAAACACTATACATGGATGAACACCTCATCCATGGTGGAAGGCATCATCCACAATTGAAATAGAGGTTGGATGCATGGTTGAACTCGTTTATGATAGAATGAGGTAGTCACATGGTCAAACATTTTATCCACAAAACCAAATAAAAGTTGTAGATAAATTTTAAATAATTTAGACACTAAAAAATATTTTTAATTTAAATTAATAAACAAATAATTAAATAATAATTAAAACTATAAATATATAATAAAATTTAAGAAAATTATAATTATTTATTTTATAAACATAAAACATTAATAAATCTATTTAACAATAATAAAATAAAATATTAATAAATATCATGATTTTCTATAATTTTCAAAAAACACTCCAAAATTAGATTAAAAAATATACAATACTAAAAATATCCCCTAACAATCTCCCCCTTTTTGGAAATTCCAAAACCGAACAATATTTCAAACAACATTTTTCAAAGAAAAATAAAAAATTCTCTCCCTTTTTTAAATTTATCAAAAATTAAATAAAATTAAATAATTTAGTTAAATAAAATAATTCAGATAAAAACTCCCCCTTTATAAAATAAATAAGGTATAATTTAAAATAGTAAAAGTCCCCCTTAATTAAATAATGAAGGGAAAACATGAATCAATAATAATAAATATTCCATAAAACATATAGTATTAAAACCTGGTAAATGAAAATATATTACAAGTTTCAATCATCCCCTGCATAAATACATATACAAATAGTGTACAGATATGAGAATATATGAAATTATGTATTTATAAAATTATGATCATATCTTAAAAAAATTATAAATAATATAACATACCAAGTTCAAATTAAATTTTCTAAAATCTTGAAAAATCTAATGGTTTAGTAAAAATACCAGCAAGATACTTTTTATAGGCACATATTCTAAAAGACTATCATACTTTTCTAGAATGAATTAAAGGGTTATTTGAGATAGAAATAGAAGATTAATTATCACAATAAATATGTATCTTTTCAAAATTCAAACCATAGTCATACAAAGTATGTTTAATCTATAATAATTGAGAATAACATAAAGCAGTGAGATATATTCACTTTAATCAGTTGACAAAGAAATGGACTTTTATTTCTTAGAATTCCGTGAAAAAAAATTCTTTATAAGAAAGTGACACATACCTGAGGTGATTTTTATATCAAGTATGCATCCTCCAAAATCAAAGTCATAATAACAAATTAAATCAAAACTATTCTACCTAGTATAAAATAATCCAAAATAAAAAGTTCCTTTAACATACTTAATAATACATTTGAAATATTTTAAATGATATTCCTTAGAATCTTATTAGCACATAAATGAAATCAAAATATTATATCAGGTCTATAAGTAGTTAAATACAACAAAATACCAATAAAACCTCTAAATAATTTAGAATCAATAGGTTTTCCAAAAGTATCATAATAAAACTTACAAAAAATAATCATAAGGGTTTCAAAATATTTACAAGAATCAAGACCAAGATACTTGACCAAATCTTTAGCATATTAAGATCGATTCAAAAATATTCCATTATTTATTTGAAAAAAATAAATTCCTAGAGAGAATTTAAATTATCTTCCAAGAATCATATCAAACTCATTAAACATAAAATTTGAAAATATTTTCAAATAAAATCATTTGAAGATCCGAAAAAAATATTATCAACATAAATTTTGACAATTAAAATATAATTTAAAATCCTTTCAAAAAATAAAGAGGGATCTAATTTTCCTTTAGTAAAATCATTTTTTTTAAAAATTAATACTATCATACCAAGAACGATGTGATTTTGTAAGACTAAATAAATATGTTGATAACTTAAAAACATAATTAGGAAAATTATCATTTTCAAAACTAGGGGGTTTCATTTTATAAACTTATTCAGGAATAAAATAGATTCAAAACCAACTCTTCACATCCATTTCTGTAAAGACCTAGAATTTCCATGTAATTTTTTTTAATTATATGGGTATTTTATGAGTTCGCGAAAATTTACGGCACATGATTCCGTGGCCCGGAGTGCCCAGAATGAATTTCTGAACTTTTTAGGGTACGTTCAATAAATGTACGAGCGAGAACTGGTGATCGGAATTGAAATATGAGGGCACCGTTGAACTTGCAGCCCTGATATTCTCTTAAGGGGACCTTCACCTCAACCGCAGTAGGTCTAGGGTGAAAGATAGAATTGGGGTTTTTCATGAAAAAATAAAATAAAATAAAATTTTGTAAAATTTTATTTTATTGGGAACTCCCATGTGGATTATGAGAGGTGGGGACCACCAGAACTAAACCTCCCATGTGAGGTTATGGAGGTGGGGACCACTAGAATTAACCTTCCATGTGGGTTATGGTGGTGGGGACCACCTGAGACTAAAACCCCCTTGAACTCCCCTCTTTATGGGAGAAAAACCTCTTGAACTACCCCACTTTATTTGTGCCACCTGCCTTAATTAATTATACCAACTCATTAATTAATTAATTAAGCTAATTTGAAATTATTCAAAAAAACATAATAGATAACTTGTTCTATCATCTAGGCTACTTTTCATTTTGGTGGAATGGAGAGGAAATGGTTGGAAAGAGGAGAACTTGGAAGAACACATCCTCCAACGAATAGCTCCTCCAATGAAGAACGTTGATGCATGAATTCGACTTCTTCCTTGAGACATCCTCCAATGGTGGAAATCTTCAACAATGAATAACCACCTCCATCGAAGAGCGTTTATCTGATGAACAAGATCTAGATCGGAGGCGTGTGGCGAGCGCGACGAACGTTGACAACTTTGAATTCTATCATCAACGTCAAAAATAAAATGAGGTAGGGGTGTGTTTTAATTTGATCAATGTTAATTTCCCTCTCACATTGAATCATATTCCTTCAGTCGGATGCTACTGCCCTAACGTGGAGGGTACGGGCCAAACAAACATGGCCCGACCCCTCCGCAAATCTTGTGAATCTTTTGTGTAATCTTCGCGATGGTGACGGCAACTGGTGCCGGTGGTTGCCACTGGTGGAACTCGAGAACCGCAATGAAGGTGATGAACGCAGGGTGGCTGGTCAAGCCGGCCGCCGACGAAGTCACAACAAACTGCTGCCCCACGGTGCTCCGCTGCCCCGCGGCCACCACCGTTCGCGGCCACTGACACCCACGGCCTCCACCGCCCGCAGCCACAGCCGCCCATGACCATCGTCATCCGCGGCCACCACCTCCCACGGCCTCCACCGACCACGGAACCCGTAGCATCGCTGCCCTATGGCACCCGTGGCCTCACGCCGCCCGGCGGCACCCGCGGCCTCCGCCGCCCCGCGGCACCCGCAACCTCGTGCCACCCTGCGACTCTCGTGGCTGCCCCGCTACCCCACGGGCCGCTTCCCAGGCCTGGCCGGACCTAGTGGGTCTGGCCAGGTTGACCCAAAATGGGTCGGCCCAAGCCGGGTCGGACCGGACCCGGACCCACTTCGACCCATTTACGCTCTAATGGCCATAACTTTGGCACCAGGAGTCTGTTTGAAAAATTTTCAACGGTGCTATAAACCTTTGAGTGAGACGGTCCCTTTGGTATACCCCCACTGGAGTTTTGGGTAAAGTTAGGGTACGTTCAGGTAGGATCGAGCATGAATATAACCGGGCCCTCAGGACTAAAAGGATAATAAATCACAGACCGGGGATCTGATTGACGCATCGTCTATTGCGTTGAGACCCCTATGACGTGGAGGTCCGTTGAGAAAAATTTTCATGGGACTTCATGGAAATTGGAGTATCGACCAGTGGATTGAGGATCGGACTCTCTCAGAGACGAGCAAGCTTAGTGTGGGAACCCTGTAGCTGGATGTGACTTTAGGAAGAGATCCTTCATGGGTCTAAGATTGAGGGTCCCACATGGAACCACTCTAGGATTCCATGTGGTGCTACTTTAGTGATCCTGTGTGGGTCAGCACCGAGCGATCCTGTGTCGGTCAGAACTGAGTTATCCTGTGTGGGTCAGCACCAAGCGATCTTGTGTGGGTCAGCATCTAGAGATCCTTCATGGGTCTGCCTCTTAATAGAGTAAGATGATTTAGTAGTTACATCTAATCATCTCTACTACTGTACCAAAGAAATAACTGGTGTGAGCTGATTATGTACCTATGTGGTACTTTCATTTGTGATGATACCTTCATGGTATTCTTCTGTGTGACATACCTATGTGGTACATACCTTCGCAGCATTCCTTCCTTTCTGGAACAGTTGAGCTTTGGGATTTGAGTTAGACTCTGTGTTTTCCTCATGATTGAGATGGGTATGCTTAATAACTTAGGTATATGTATGGACATATACCTAAGTAGGGTTGTCAGTTGATTTCATGTTGTGTGGTTTATCCTTGGTGGATTTTGTGAGACCTTGAGGGTCTCGGGGTCCCTACTGAGTATCATTAATACTCACCCCTGCAAGGGCTATTCCCGCACCCTGTTGTGTTTGGTGCAGACGATGGACAGCGCTGACTGAGGATGAGAGTACCAGGACTGGAGGTGGCTCGGAGGTGGATGTTAGACGAGGCGAAACATAGAGACGACTATTTGTGATTTATACCTACACTTCAGATAAGATTCGTAGTGGATGATCCAGGAGTTTCTTTTCACCTATCAGTCGTCTTGTACTTTCCAGTTTTTCTTGTACTTTCCAGTTGGGCTTGTATTTTGTCCCCTTTTACTTACTATACTCATTATGTTTACTATTCAGTTTACTTGAGTTTTTATCTTGTTGTGTGCTTGGTTGTGCATGTTATAGGTTATAAAGGCAATTCCTTCCCAGTTTTAGGTAATATGCCTCCGGTGCTAGTCACCAGCCCCTGGCCTATGGAAGGCGGGCTTGGGGTAGTCACGACATGGGCCCCAGGGGATGGGTCATGACAAATTGGTATCAGAGGAGTTGGTTCTACCATAGAACATAGGACTCTGATATTTTTAATAGTAATAGTGTTAAGTGTAGTGAGTGTGGTTATCAGTTTAGGGAATCCAATGTTGGTGCGGCAGCCGATGTATCCATACACCAGGACCTTGAATTCTGATTTTTGACTCAGTGCACAAAAACACTTATTGAATGTGTGTTTTCAAGAGTTTTATTTGTGATCTATTTGAGTCATCTCACCAGGTATAACTTATTGACCGTGTCGCACTTGTTTCTTTTCAGGATTCCTCCATGCAGACAGCCAGCTAGGGTTCCAGATGTAATACGCACTAATATCCCACCCAGTGATGAGGCCTCAGTATAGGGCCCTCTTCCAGTAGAGGCACTAGCGGAGGCACCAGTGGTACCATTACCCATTGGTCCACCAATTCCACTAGCCCTAGAAGGATAGGGTTCACGCCGCTTGAGCGTGTTGCATGAGTTCCAGCGCGAGAGGCCACCCAGGTTTGGTGGAGAGATGGACCCACAGGCAGTTGAGGATTGGATGGAGGTTGTGGTGAGAGTCTTTCGACTGGTAGCGACACCAGCCGATCTCATGGTGATCCTTTCTACCAGCCTTCTATAGGTAGCAGAAAGCATATGGTGGAGCTTGATACTCCATGTTCACGATGAGGTGACACTTCTCTGGGCAGACTTCGAGAGCCTGTTCAGGCAGAGTTTGTTCCAGCGACTCTTCACGCAGTGCGCATTCAGGAGCTACTTCCTCTGCATCAGGGCAGCTAATTGTGGCTCAGTACTCAGTGAGGTTCATTGACCTCTCATGATACTCCACATATGTGGTGCAGGACCCATTCTTCAGGGCTCGGGCCATCGATCAGGGACTCAGGTGGGAGATCAGAGCTTCGATGATCTCACTTAGCATCCCAATGCAGGAGGGGCTGTTAGATTGAGCCCTCTCAGTGGAGAGTTTACTTGCTGAGCAGTCACCAACAGTGAGACCCACTACTGGATGTCACGTAGCGAAGTCTTTTGCAGCTGATAGAAAACAGATGTCGTAGAGGTCTAAGAGGACCAGACCTACAGGTGGATGATCATAGGATTCGGGGTCGGTTGTGCGGGGCACCCGAGGAAAATCCAATCATGCCAGGAGCGAGCAGTGTTACGCATGCGGTGGGCAGGGTCACATGGCTCGTGAATGTCCGACCCGCCTTACAGATGATCAGTAGATGTTCGGGGGACCTCCCAGGCAGATACAGAAGTTCGACCGAGGAGGTCCACAGGGAGCAGGCGGACATAGTAGAGGATTTGGTCGTGCAACTGGTGGGGGGAGACAATTCAATATGTTACCACCACCACCCCTAGGTGTTCCACCCCGACTATAGGGAGTAGGAGGACAGGGGAGAGCTCATCTCCAGGCAGCTGAGGCCTACGATCACGGTGCTCTGGAGATGATACGAGGTGCGATCTATGTCTACTCCACCTTAGCTGCAGTACTGATAGACACAGGTGTCTGTCATTCTTTTATTTACACTACCCTTGTTCGAATCTTGGAGATTCTGACGGATTCGTTGTCTCGATCCTTACGGCTAGAGACTCCTATGGGAGCATATTCGATGATTACGCACCGGTGCCGGTAGTACGAGCTTACTCTAGGAGGTGAGAGTTTCAGCTAGGATCTCCTAGTAGCAGCTTCGAGGCCTTATGACATCATCTTGGGTATGGACTAGTTATTTATAGTCCATGATCAGATTGACAGTATTAGGCACAAAGTACGATGTGTCTGCACATATGGGACTAGGTTTACCTTCATCGGAGAGAAGGGAGCCTTTGCAGCATATGATGGACTTACCCAGAGGAGAGTAAATCCAATCACTCATCAATTGGCTAGCCTTACCCTCGGAGCAGCTGATGTAGATAGTCCAAGTTATCCTGTAGTGGTGGACCAGTACGTAGATTTCTTCCCTGATGATGTTTTGGGTCTACCTCCTCGCATAGAGGTGGAATTTTACATTGACTTGTACCCTGGGACAGCACCAATATCTACACCAGCGTATCGGATGGCTCCTGTGGAGCTTCGTGAGCTGTAGGTACAGCTGGAGGACTTATAGGGGGAGGGATTTATTCGGCCTAGTGTTTCACATTGGGCAGCCCTAATTTTGTTTTCCAAGAAGGCGGATGAGAGATTGAGGCTTTGTGTTGACTATCGGCACCTGAACCAGGTGACCATGAAGAACAATTGCTCACTTCTGAGGATTGATGACCTATTTGATCAGCTGAAAAGAGCACGGAAGTTCTCGAAGATGGACCTCAAATCAGCCTATCACCAGCTTAGAGTATGAGACAAGGATTTGAATAAGACAGATTTTAGATGTCGGTACGGCCAATACAAGTTATTGGTTATACCATTCGGCGTGACCAATGCTCCATTAGTGTTCATGGGACTCATAAACAGTATCTTTCAACCATACCTTGATCACTTTGTAGTCGTCTTCATTGAAGACAATCTGATCTACTCGGCTATTGAGGAGGAGCATACCTATCATTTCCAGGTTGTACTGGACACACTCCAAGAGCAATAGCTTTATGGTAAGATCTTTAAGTGCCAGTTCTGGATCTGAGAGGTTCACTTTCTGGGACATTTTATATCAGAGGATGGAGTCAAAGTGGATCCAGCGAAGATTGAGGCGGTACTTTCTTGGGAGTCACCCAGAAGTGTGACAGAGGTACGAAGTTTCCTGGGTTTGGTCGGATACTACCAGAGGTTTGTGCCATATTTCTCCAGAGTTGCAGCACCTTTATCAGTATTGATGAAGAAGGGTCAACCCTTTGTCTGTTCAAAGAGATTAAAGCAGAGTTTTCAAGAGTTGAGGTAGAGGCTGACTAGTGCCCCCACCTTGAGGCTTCTAGAGGAGGTCGTAGGGTACGTAGTCTACTGCGACACATCAGGGACTGGGATCAGATGTGTCCTGATGTAGGATTGATCAATTATTGCATATGTTTCTCGACAGTTGAGACAACATGAGCAGACCTACAATACCCATGACCTGGAGTCAGCAGCAGTGGTAGTTTCCTTGAAGATGTGGCGACATTACTTGATGGGAGGGCGTTTTACAGTGTACTATGATCACAAGAGTCTCAGGTAAATCTTCTCTCATAAAGACCTGAACCTGATATAGTGATGATGGCTTGAGTTCCTCCAGGACTATGACTTCAAGATAGTCTATACTCTTGGGAAGGGGAATCTTGTAACAGATGCACTCAGCAGGAAATTTGGTATACAGCTACTAAGTGAGGCAATGGATCATTTTTCCTCTTTGCAGATATCCTTTGTGGATCGAGATGGAGCAGCTTTTCTATAGTCTCTTACAGTCACTCCCCCACTTCTTCAATGAGTCAGGGAGGCGCAGCATAGAGACACTAACTACAATACTCGACGCGCTCAGATATCCACAGGACAGGCACCTGATGGATTTTCTGAAGGTGGGGGACATATCATCCTCTTCAGAGGATGTACTATGGTACCAATGTCACTTTAGGAGGAAGTGTTGAGAGAGTTCCACACATCTCCTTTAGCGGTACATCCAAGAGTGGATAAGATTTACTAGGATCTCCGATGACAGCACTGGTGTCCGGGAAAGAAGAAAGTAGTAGTAGAGTTTGTCTCTCAATGCCTCACTTGCCAGCAAGGGAAGTTGAAGAATCAGGTACCAGCAGGCTTAGTTCAGCCTTTAGAGGTCTCAGAGTGGAAGTGGGATGGGATATACATGGAATTTGTGACAGGAATTCCATGTACATCCAGGGGTCATGATTCGATTTGGGTGATCGTCGATTAACTCACCAAGTCGGCCCATTTTCTACTGTTTAGAGAGTAGGGTTAAGTAGAGAGATTGAGATGCCTCTATGTGTAAGAGATTGTGTGGATACATCGAGTACCCTCGACGATTGTCTTTGATCGTGATGCATGTTTTACTTCCCGGTTATGGAAGGGGTTGCAGGAGGCTTTCGGGACGCAGCTTCTTTTGAGTACCACCTTCCATCCTCAGAAAGATGGTCAGACTGAGTGGATCATTCAGACCCTCGAGGACATACTGTGTGTTTGCGTCCTTGACTTCAGTCGTAGCTAGGAGGATCTCTTGCCTTTGGTTGAGTTTTCATAAAACAACAACTATCACTCCACCATTGGGATGACACATTTTGAGGTGTTGTACGGGCAACCTTGCAGATCACCTTTGTGCTGGACTGACCCAGGCGAGTCAGCACTAGTGGGACCAAAGATGGTATAGGCTAACACAGAGAAGGTTCAGATCATCCAGGAGTGAATGAAGACTACACAGAGCAGGTACAAGTCATATGCCAACAAGATATGGAGACCTCTGGATTTTGAGGATGGCGACCACGTCTTTCTACAGGTCTCACCTCAATGAGGTTTGCGGATATTTGTCTGAGGTGTCAAGTTATCTCTGAGGTTCATTGGATCCCTTTCAGGTACTCAACAGAGTTGGCGAGGTGGATTATCACTTATCTCTTCCACCTCAGTTGCACCGGGTGCACGATGTCTTCCATGTATCCCAGTTGAGAAGATACGTGGATGAACCTTCTCACATCATCAACCACGGAGAGCTAGACGTCGACGATGGGGCGACTTTTACAGAGGTTCCAGTAGAGATTGAGGATTGACAGGAGCGGGTCCTTCGTAGGTGGTCGATACCTCTGGTGTGCATTTTTTGGTAGCACAGGAACCTCTAGGAGAGCACATGGGAGCGGGAGGCTCAGATTTGTGCTTAGTACCACCAATTGTTTTCTTAGTTTGAGTTGTGGCTTGTGGGGACGCAAAGCCCTGAGGTGGGGAGAATTTAAAGACCCCGAATTTCCATTTAATTTTTTTAAAATTATATGGAAATTTTACGAGTCCGCAAAAATTGATGGTGCATTATTCCGAGGCCCGGAGTGCCCGGAATGAATTTCTGAACTTTTTTTAGGTACGTTCAGTAAACGTACGAGCGGGTTTTTGTAACTTTTGAACCGGTGATTGGAATTAAAATCTGAGGGCACCGTTGAACTCATAGTGCTGGTATTCACTTAAGGGGACCTTCACCTCAACTGCAGTATGTCGAGGGTGATTGACACACCATCTATTGTGATTTACGCACAATCTATTTTGTTGAGACCCATATGACGTGGTGGTACTTTAGGATACTTTTTCATGGGACTTTGTGGTAGTTGTAGTATCAACCAGTGGTTTGAGGAGAAGACTCTCCCAGAGATAAGCAAGCTTAGTGCGGGAACCCTGTAGCTGGATGTGAATTGAGGAAGAGATCCTTTGTGGGTCTAAGATTGAGGGTCCCACATGGAACTGCTCTAGGATTCCATGCGGGACTACTCTAGAGATCCTGTGTGGGTTAGCACCGAGCGATCATGTGTGGGTCAGCACCTAGTGATCCTATGTGGTTCTGCACCAAGTTATCCTGTGTGGGTCAGCACCGAGCGATCCTATGTGGGTCAGAACCGAGCGATCCTGTGTGGTTCAGCATCTAGAGATCCTTCGTGGGTATGCCTCTTAACAGAGTAATATGATTCAGTAGTTACATCTAATCATCTCTACTAATGTACCTAAGAAATACCTGGTGTGAACTGAGTTCATACATATGTGGTACTTTACTTTATGATGATACCTTGGTGGTATTCTTCTGTGTGGCATACCTGTGTTGTACATACCTTCATGGTATTCTTTCCTTTGTGGAACAGTTGATCTTTGGGATTTGAGTTGGACTCTGTGTTTTTCTCATGATTGAGATGGGTATACTTGATAACTTATGTATATATATGGACATATACCTAAGTTGGGTTTTCAGTTGATTTCATGTTGTGTAGTTTATCCTTGGTGGATTTTGTGAGACCTTGAGGGTCTCGGGGTCCCTAATGAGTATCTTTATACTCACCCCTGCACAGGAAATGCCCACACCCTGTTGTGTTTGGTGTAGACGACGGACATCGCTGACTGAGGATGAGAGTACCAGGACTGGAGGTGGCTCAGAGGTGGATGTTAGACAAGGTGAGCCGTAGAGACGACTGTTCGTGAGTTGTATCTACCCTTCAGGTAGGATTCATGGTGGACGATCCGGGAGCTGATTTTCACCTATCAGTCGTCTTGTGATTTCCTGTTTTCCTTGTACTTTCCAATTGGGCTTGTATTCTGGCCCCTTTTACTTACTGTACTCACTCTGTTTACTATTCAATTTACTTGAGTTCATAACTTGATGTGTTCTTGGTTGTGTGTGTTACAGGTTATAAAGGCAATACCTTCCTAGTTTTAGGAAATACTCCTTTAGTACTAGTCACCATCCCCTAGCCAATGAAAGGAAGACTTGGGGTAGTCACGGCACGGGCCCTAGGGGATGGGTTGTGACAATTTGAAATAACATAAATATTTTAAAAGAGGAAAATGTAGAAAAATTATAATAGATTCAAATCTATAAATATGTTTAAAGGAATTATCAAAATCTATACATTCTTCTTAATAATAACTTTGAGAAACCAATCAAAATTTATTCTTAACAACCTGTCCTAATCCATCCATCTTATTTATAAAAATAAATGTATTTCTAATAACATGCTCATGTATAGGGTTTTAACTAAAGGCCTAACATTATTATGGGAAAATTGACTAAGATCATAATGAATAGAACCAATCCAATTAAAATCATTCAAATCATTATCAATATTATTAGGAAAAAAATAAAAAATAAAAGAATAATTATTAAAAAAAATCAAAATAGATTTTATAGTTTTAATACCAAAATAAATATTATCTATGAAATTTTCAATAGGATGATCTCAATAAATATTCCATGATCTAAGATTTGGTTTAGAAGGAGTATACTCCTCCATAATTGATTCATACTTATCTTAAGGGTTTTTTTTCATCAAAATTAAAATCTATAAACTCATCATAAAAAAATATAAATCAAAATTAAATTTCACATTATTTTCATCAAAAATAACATGAAATGATCCTTTAATAAAAATAGTTATTTTATTATAAATTATATAAGCCTTAATATTATTAGAATAACCAATAAAAATACCTTCATCACTCTTACATAAAATTTATCTAAATCATATTTCTTATTCAAAATTAATAATTTACATCCAAAACATATAAAATAACCAACTTTAGTATTTTACCTTTAAACCATCCCTAAGTATTTTTCTTTAATAGAAAAATATCTAGGAAAATTATATGAACTTAACATAGTTCTTTCCATTTTAATAAGCCTTATATTTTTCTATTCTTTAACACCATTTTACTATGGTGTTATAAAAGAAGAAAAATTATGAAAATAATCATTCCTTTTGAAAAAAAAATATAAATATAAATTAATAAATGTATCGCCTTTATTACTATTAATTGAAAGAATCATATAACCTTTTTTATTTTGAACTAAATTACAAATATTAGTAAATAAATATAAAGTATCATTTTTATGTACAATAAAATACACCCATTTAGATATCCTATAGTCATTAATAATAACTAAAGTATATTTATTTCCTCTAAGAATAGAAATTTTAGTATGACTAAATAAATCTATATGTACTAACTATAAAGGTATATTAGTACTTATCTGATTGATAGGTCTGAAAAAGAATTTGCATTGTTTCCTTTTCATACAAACATCACAAACATGAAGTTGTTATTTATTTATGGTAGGTAACTATAGTACGTTATTATGTTTAGATATCTTATGTAACATTATAAAATTAACATTACCTAATCCTCAATTCTAAATAATTTTATCACTCTGCATATCATTCCAACACTTTACATGTTGAATTGTTAGTTCATAAAAACCATTAGTATAGATATTTTCCTTATGATTGGCATAAAATAATAAAAATCATACCTAAAAACTAAATACTTATTGTTTTTAAAGTTAACTTCCATTCCATTATCACATAATTGAGATTCAATAATTAAATTATTTTTTAAACCTTCACATGTAAAACTTTATAAATAAAAATAGAATTAGAAATACCAACTTTACCAAAACTTTTTACATTTCCTTTGGAATTATATCCAAATGTAATAGTGTCACCACATTTGTTATATGTGGTAAAATTTGATGGGACTTTGGTCATATGCCTAGAGAATCCACAGTCCATGTACCATGTTTCATTCTTAATACTTTCAAGTAATTTTTCCTCATTCAAGTATGCCATAAAACCCATATTAACATATTATTTCTCATTTTCATATTATTCACAATAATCATATTCTTCGGTACAAATCCAACTAGTTATGAATGATTATTTATCCTTATTTTTTTACATTATTATTTATTTTTGGGTAGTCATACTTGATATGAACTTTATTTCTGTACTCAAAAAAAGTTACATATAAAGTATTATAATTAATATTACCTTTCTTATTACCCTTATATTTATCCTTTGGATAGTTCCTTCTAAATTGGTTCTTGAATCATTTTTTTCATTCTTTTTTTATACTCCAATCACAATTTCAACCATATCTTCTTTTTTACTATCCTATAGTTTAGAATCAAAATATTCAGTAGATATAACATTAATAGATTTAAATGATACACCTTTTCTCTTCATTATCTCATCTTCAGTAATATTCTTATATTTCAGTTCATATTTAAGTAGTGATCAAATCAATTCATCAATATTTTACTCTTTTAAGTTCTTGATTTCATTAATGTAAAACTTCTTTACATACAATTTCTTTGGTATAACTGTTATGATTCATTCAATAACTACTAGGTTGTCTAATTTTTCTCCAAGTGAGTTTATTCCATTCACAGTGGTAGTAAATTAGTGGAACATCTAGTTTTTAATTTCATCTTCACCCATCCTAAAGTCTTAATACTCAACTTGAATAATTCCAATATTAGTTTGAATCAATTTTTCTAAGTCAAGGTGAGTAACTTGTACAATATTTCATATCTCGTGAGTTGTCCTACATGCAAAAACTTGACTAAAAATGCTTCTATTAATAGAAGAATATAATATATTCATAACTTTATAATTTAAAATATATTTACCATAATCACTTCCTATAAGAGTATTACGATTAAAATCAAGTAACTTGTATGATTTTACCATTACTATTCAATGATCAATATTAAGTTGTTTGAGGTAAGATTCTATTCGAGTTCACCAATATATGTAATATGTTCCATCAAAACGTTGGGGTGGACTAGAACTTGTTCCTTCCATCTTAAAGATATTTTCCTAAGACAGTGAAGTATAGAAAAAGGTTATCATAATAAAATTTAAACAACATATTATATATAAAATAGGAATAGGTTATTAATACCAGGTGTTTGATATCAAGAAAGGTAATAGTAAATATAATATATCCATAACAATGACCACCATTTGATAAAAAAAATATGTCAGAGATAGTGATGACAGGTGTTCTAGAGGGGGTGAATAGAAAAAATTAAAAAAATAATGAAATGAATTTATTATCAAATTTAATCAATAATGTTAATTTGAAACAGAAAATAAAAGAATGGGCACATAGAATTTTTATAGTAGTTTGGTCCAAAGTGGGCTTACTATACTGCCTCTCTACTCTATGATAGATATATTGTGTACTATACTATTTTTTAAATCGGAATCCTAACCTAATTAAATAGATACTTTTCTATAAAGTGGAGGGATAAAAACACTGACACACTAAATTTTTTATGGGGAATCAAAACCCAATCACAACACTAACTTTGGATTATAGGAGTTACAACCTGAATGGTATTTAATTTAGAA
Organism: Viscum album; assembly: GCA_963277665.1. Classification (NCBI taxonomy): domain Eukaryota; kingdom Viridiplantae; phylum Streptophyta; class Magnoliopsida; order Santalales; family Viscaceae; genus Viscum; species Viscum album. The sequence continues at coordinate 1,030,456,025 of OY728126.1, forward strand.
TCTGGGAGTCACGACCTGAATAAAGAAAGAATTTTTTTAATATAAAATCATAAAAATAATATGTGATCATAGGTGTGAGAGATAAAAAGTAGTGTTACAAATATAAGAAGCCAGGATGAAATGGATTGAAGATGGACAAGAGAAACACATGTACTCATTCTTTAATAATGGATCAAATTGTCTCATCAAGGCAATGGTAGTTGAAGAATATGTGGTTCATCACTTGAGATATCATACAGAATATGAAATAATGATTTCACGGGACCTCACAACATTATAGAACACTTTTAAAAATCACATCTTTATTCTGAAGAGAATGGTAATCTTTCGAAGTTGTTATTGATGATGTTTGATACATTACGAGCCTACTCTGGGTCCCTTTAAATAGAAAACTAAAGAGACTAATAAAAACTTTCCAAGGGTAAAACAATTTAAAAAATAATAATTGGTTCATAATTATCACAACAATTATCTTTCTAAGAGATACTAGTTTTCCAGGGTTATCGTTGAAATAGTCTTTCAAAAACTATTTCAATAAATTCAAAAAAAAATCCTTAATAATGAGTCAAAAAAACTTTTAAAATTATACATTAAAAATATCTCCAAGTTAAATGGTCAAAGATATCATTTAAAAGATCATAAGACAATTAAATTTAAAATTTGAACATATATTTCAAATTCATGAAATATAATTAAAAATATTTAGAAAGATATATAATAGATTTTCTAAAAACAAATAATAATTTAGAAATCAATCAACACATAAAATAATAAAAATAAATAAAGATTAAGTTCACAAAAAAATGAACTAATAGTATGATAATCAATACTAAATAAAAGTTTAAAATTTTAATCTAAATAATTTAAAAAAAATTAAAAAAAAATTAACAATCTCAAAATAAATAAAATATATGTTTAAATAAATAAATTACTAAAAACACTTAATAAAAACTTGCAGTAAAAAATATTAATATACATGTAAAATAGAGTATCATAAAAATATTATCCATTTAAAAATAAATAAATTTTATACATAGTAGTAGAAATGAGAGAACCTGGATATTGTGGTGTCGCATGGTAGAAGTTCATAGACACAATCCACAATCAAAATTCATGGTAGCACCTCACAGTTGTAGTTCAATCCTAATGGTCATAAATTATGATATCACAAAACTCATAGTCGTATGTGTTCCCTTCTTATGATAAAATCATAAAAATAGGATTCAAGAAAACAAAACATCGATCTTGTTTGAGATTTAACTTAATGATGATATACTATGAATAATTCATATTCAATGTAAGTACATGATATTAAGAAAATATCCCTAAGTATAATCCTACATGTATTACATTCTTTGATATACTAAAATTTTATATCACATTTTCAAACTAAATATATGTTGTCTCTTCATTTGACATTGTGTTTGAGTACAACTAATACAGAAAGTGTGATATCACCATGCGGTTTCAAGAAATTCATATTGTAACATTGTATAAGAATGAAAAGCTTGGATACATGTATCTCATGATTAGAAGAATAGAGAATGTATGGATGAGCTACTGTGACACAGTTTAAGTTCACAAAATCATGCATCATGAGGTTGGTATACTATTAGCACATGTAATATTGTATATCCATGGTCTCATCTTCACAATAATACTGCTTGATTAGAGGGATGAAACTCTACACACAAACAAACACATCATCCATTGTAGTGGGTCTCATGCATGGTTCAAACAAAGTTTGGACACATGTTCAAACTCATTCATGGTAGCATGAATTAGTCACATGATCAAACATTTTATCCACCAAACCAACTCATGGTTACATATAAATTTTAAAGAATTTAAAAACTAACAAATATTTTGAATTTAAATTAATTAATAACTAAATAAATAATAATTAACAAAGTATAAATATAGAATAAGATTTTTGGAAAGTATAATTACCCATTTTATAAACAATAAACATTAATAAATATACTTAAAAGTAATAATATACTATATTAATAAATTTCATGAGTTTTTGAAATTTTCAAAACACACTCTAAAATCAGATTGACAAACACATGACACTAATAGTCTCCCTTAATAGCTTCCTATACCAAAATTCAATTAATAAAAACCCAAATCATATTATTGGTATCATATTCATGATCTTCAATGGATCGACATTTTTTTCATCTGATTTTTCAAAGATAATTTCTATCATTATGTGTTCGAGATCATATCATAACATAAGATATGCAGATTTTACTTCTTCTTGGCTTAATCATAGAATGACATTTACATGTAGTTTAAGGTATAATATATCCAAAACCCAAGTATTTGTACTATTATATAATCTATTATATCTAATATCATAATTTATAGCAGAATCCTTTGTTTTCATAAAACATATCATCATATCATATTGGTGATATATGGGATATCATCAAATACGATAGGATCCTTCTGAATGTGCCTACTCTAATCCATGATATCTACCATGGATGGTGATGGATAATCCTATTATTAATCATAAAATACAATATGGTCCTAAAATGATAAAAATTGAATTTTGGACAGATTTTCTTATGTTTTATAAAAAATTTATAAATGATAATTGTTAAGCATTATAAAATTATATTTTTCATACCTAAACTAAATATAAAAAGTTCATATTTGTATCTCTTTATTTTCAAAATATATAAGTTTTTATTTATTTGTTTATTTCTTTAGAATATTCATGTTTATACTTTTTTTATGAAATATGAATATTATATATGGTTAAATTATGTGATAAAATGATTCTTTTATATTTATAATCCATGAATTACATTCTAGTTATAACAAAAAAAGATATAGTTTACATATACCTTTACCTTGATTTGTAATTAAATTTATTAGCATGAATTTAGTTTTTGAATATTGATTATATATATTAGGTTTTAAAATTATTATGAATTTGATTCTCCCTTAAGTACAGTATCCCTGGGTAGAGGGAATTTGGGATATAATTCCCTGTGGCCCAAAGGCTTATGTGTTATTCTAGAAATGTTGGGGATAGTTATCTATGGTTCTATGGATACTCGTGTGGAGATATCAATCTCATATAATTTTAAAACTATACAAGAAGAGTTCATATACAATTTTCATAGGATTCATTTAGATATGTATGAATATGTTTGGTTTTATTTTTGGGTAACATGAAACGTGGGTAATGTAAAGAGTTACACATTAATATGGTGTGAACATGTTATTTTTATGGATATAATAGGGATTCTAAAACTAAACCATTAGATAAATGCATACAAAAAACAATAAAATATTAGATAATAAATATTTTATATGATGAAATGGTTATTAATTTAATGTTCCTATGATGTATATTAAATTAGTGAGTATTTTAAATAAAATACCTCAAATACTAAATTTAATATTCATTCTTAATCAGTTTATGTTAAGACCTCGATCAACCAACTAGGTAGTTTCATACTAAATCTAGGTGTCGATGGATTATATTGCTTAAGGTAGAGTGGAAATAGTTAATCCTAAATGTTAGGTAACCAAATCCCTCTATGATATTTGGTTGACACTTAGATAAGAAACCATAAAAGTTAGGATACCAGTGAAATAGGGTTGAGTTTATATCCATATGATAGATTTAGGAAAAGAGTTATCTACATAACTGTACAAGAGTTATAAATATTATGATTGGGAACTTAACCAAACTAAGTAGCTATTTTTTAATATGGTCACTAAAATGGACTCAAATATTAGTGATATATATTTGGCTCACAAAATGAATATAATTTATGGGGGCATCATTTTTATTGAGAGTAATTTCATTAAATTTCCTTGATAAAAAAAACATGATACTCACTTATAGATATGTAATTGTTCTAGATTATTCCATACATCATGTTAATAATTTTAAGATATATTATATGTATAATATATAAAATAGTTCAAAATTAGTATCTAAGATTGAGAATTGTTCACAAAGAGAAGCATTCTAAGAATCTGAATATAAATTTTATAGACATCAATTTATATGAATCCGACTGATGGGTATTAGATACCAAGTGTGAATCACCCATTTGTGTTGATAAACACAGACTCGAATATAGGAGGGAATTGAAAAAGGGAGATTTATATATTAATTTCAGTAATGGAGTAAGATTTACTACAATAGAAGTCAGCACTTGTAATCTAAATCTACCTAGGTGATTATTTTTAGAATTATAGAACTATTATTATGCTTTAGCCATAAAGTGAAATTTTATATTTGTGTCTTGTTTGGAAAAGATGAAAATTTTATTCATTATTAAGAACTAGATTTATTATATATATAATAAAAAATTGTTTTATTTCATTTATATATATTCTAGATATGGATAATCATGTTTATAATATACATAATAAGAAGTTTAGGGATGATTTTAATCTTTCCTACCTTTGGAATTTTTCCTTGAAAATTTAAATGATAAACACATCCAAAGACTCCATAGATATATATTATTAGGCTCATTATATTATGAATCAGTTGATAAATGTGAATCTTATTTGTTAGGAAAGATGTCCAAATAACCTTTTGGTATAAATTTTGAAAATTCTAGTGTGATCTTGGATCTCATACATAGTTATGTATGTGGACTAATGAGTACATAAGAAAGTGGTGGTTTAGGTACTTAATGACCTTTAATGATGAATTCAATCAAAATGGTTTTGTGTTTTTGGTGATGCACAAGCATGAAATTTTTGAAAAGTTAAAAGAGTTTCAGAATGAAGTATATGATTAGTTGGGAAAATTATTAAATCTATTTGATTGAACTGTGGAGTTCAATACTTGATCCTAGAATTCAATGATTATCTAAGAGATTGTTGAATTGTTCTACAAAACACTCCTCTTGGAACACCATAGTGGAATGGTGTGTCTGAGAGGAGGAATTGTACCCTATTGGACATGGTTCGATCAATTATGGGTCAGTGTGAACTTTTTATTACATTATGTGGTTATTCTATAGAGACTATTTCTTTCCTACTTAAATGAATTCTATCTAGCAATCATAAATTCATCATATGAAATAAGGTATGAGAAACATACGAGCTTATCTTTTATGAATATTTGTGGTTTAGAAGTACTCATAAAATGATTCTCTTCTGAAAACTTGATGGTAAGTTAGATTAGTGCTTATTTTTTATCTTAAGGGAACTAAGTAATATTATTTCTATAAACCTACTAAACAAAAAAGTTGTTGTGGCCTGATAAACTTATTTCCTTGAAAGGATACAAATATGTTGAGGTGTTGATGGGAGGAAAGTTGAACATGGATAAGTTTAATACAAATAAATAGGAAGTGTAACTAAGATATAAGTTGACCTAGTTCCACAAAGATTCATGAAAGAACAACTGACTCAAGTTATATAATAACTTTAAAGGGGTATTGGGATTTTTTAGGATCCTAAGAGATATGGATTTCTTGTGAAATATGATGATGAATTAATGTTCAAATGATATGAACCTACTTCCTACTGAGAGGACATTGAGAGTTTTGAATCTAAGAAATGTTTAAAATCCATGGAAATTGGCAAGGAATTCATGTACACTAACTAAGTTTGTAACTTCATAGATACAACTGAAAGGGTGATACACATTGTTTAAAAGTTATTTTTCACCAAGAAAACTGACTTGAATGGTATATTTTCTACCTATAAATAATACCTTGTGGTAAAGGGTTACAAAATAATTCATGGTGTTGACTATAGAAAAAAAATCACTTATTGTGATAATAAATTCTATTTGAATATTTCTTTCTAAAATAGCTCATTATTATTATTAGATATATCAAATGGATATAAAAACTACTTTTATTAATGGGAATTCAGTCAAGGACATGTATATGATATGGGTTGATGGATTTGAAGTTTCAAATGAATCTATTAAGGTATGAAAGTTGCAATAGTCTATTTATGGATTGAAGAATCTTCTCGGAGTTATAATATCTAGTTTGATGATACAATCAAAGAGTTTGGTTTCATTAAGAACATGAATAACTATTTTGTTTATAAATGGATTGGTGGAAGTGTTTTAGTGTTTTTTATATTTTATGTGGTTGAAATACATATTATCAAAAATGATATCCCAACTTTACACTCTATAAAGATCATGTTGTGTAAATGATTATCTATAAAATAAATGGGTGAAGTGGCCTACATACTGGGTATGAAGATCTATAGGGATAGATCTAATAGTCTTTTTAGACTGATTTTTGTAACATAAATTAGAAAAGTGGTAAAAAAAATTAGTGTAGAGAACTCCAAAAGGGGGGTTTTACCAGTGTTCCATGGAACATATCTTAGTAAGATTCAAGTTCCTTATAAATAGTTATAAAAGATAGAATAATTTCCTAAGCATATGTCATTGGATCTATCATTTATTTCATTATTTTTAATCAATTTGATGTCTCGTATTCACTGATCATAACTAGTAGAAATCAATCCAATCCATATAATATTCAAAGTATTTATATTAAGAACATCCTTAAATACTTATAAAGAACAAAGGATAAATTATTGTTATTTAAAGTAGTGGATGATATATGTGTGATGGGATATATAGATGTTAGTTTCTAATCTAATGAATATGACATGAGATCTCAATTCAGTTCTATGTTTTCCTCAGATGGTGGAGCTATCAGTTGGAACAGTTCCAAATAGGCTAGTATAATGGACTCTGCATTGGAGGCAGAGTACACCATTACATCAAATGATGTGAAGGAACCTATTTGGATCAATAAGTTTATTTCTAATCTTGGGGTGGTTCCTAGCATAGAGGGAGAATTCAATATTTACTATGAAAATAATAGATTCAATTCTTAGTTTATGGAAACCTGGTATCACCAAAGGATTAAATACATCCATTGAAAATAAAATTTCATATGAGAGATCATTGAGAGGGGTGATGTTAGGATCTATTGGGTGGCTACAGAGGAAAATTTAGTGGAGTTTTTGATCAAACCATTACCAAAACAGAATCATGAGGTACATGTTAAATATCTTGGTATAAGATAAATAATATATTGAATATAGTGGTTATAAATGTATCATGATTTTATAAATAAAGTTAAAATTAATTTATCATTTATTCATGTGTTCTATAATCTATTTTACATGAAAATTGGAATGATAATATCCCCTCAAATTATACCTTTGATTTTCCCTAATTGTTTATTGTCACATAATATCATGGGTTGTGATGGTATGTTAATAATAGAATGATTTAAATATTGTACTTGATACAAATAATTATATATGAGATATTAATAATAGAATCATGAGGTAATAAGTTTAGAATTATTACCTGGACCAAGACACCAAAGTATATCACATGGAATTTAATATAATAATCGATATACTTAAGGGCCTATTCTTATTATCAATCCCCATTACCTAAATTTGGAAAGATACCTAACATGAGAACATTTATACTTTTATAAATCTCTTATGAAATCCTTGAGTATTTTCTAATAAAGGGGTATTTGGGTATATTATTGATCATGTTGTCAGTTGGAGCTCAACTAAGATGGGATTTGTTCATTCATATGATAAATAAATGCATAAGGGGTAATTGATTGAATTGGGATGAGGAAATGCATGTCCATGATTATTTGAGTCACAAATAGTGTACTCATATACTTGGATGAGGAAATTGTGATCTTCGCATCTATTAGATGAATGAAATGAAATGTATTCATTAACATACCAGTCAATTTTAGGGATTCATGAATGAATGAGGTAACCTATACTAGATTGACATGTTCTATTTAGAGTGGTCACTTGATTTAATGGATAGATGGATTATATAGGTATACGTATGATATATATATATATATATATATTATTTTTTCTGGACATGTTCATATAAAGATATGAGTATGTTTGATCGAGACAACACCAAACCCCTTTATAGCTTGAGTATTACTAATACTTTGATAGAGGCCTACCTTTGATTACATCTATGAAATTAGGATTTCATATTTGTTTTTAATGCTACAAAAGTCCATAGGGTCACATAGTTAGTCCTTAATATAAGTGTTAAATTTTAGATAAAATGTTTTTTCTAAAATAAAGAGAGTTTAATAAGTTGTATCCAGAATAGTTTTAGATAGATTTACAAAGAGTTTTGAAGTTTTTTATAAAGTCCTTAAAAATTTTAGTGCAAGTTAGAGGTTGTTAGAAGTGAACTAAAAGGGTATATAATATTTCATGATATCACATCTATCATAGATGGTGATTTTCATAAGATGAATCTTTTACTTGAGGATACATTTTCACTTAACTTAGCCTTAAGAAAGAGATTAAGCGTTTTTTTTCTACCAACATAATGTAAAATTCCTAAGATGCATATCTCGACATTATGTTATCTCAAATTATTATGGGTTTATACATTAGAGTTCATGGAACTTACACATCTTCCTCAGACATTTTTATCATTTATGATTCAATAAATTTGATTCATTTATGGAATTTCATACAAAATATATTCATTAAAGTGTTCAATGAATATAATACACCAATAGGCAGTAATGTGAGGATCCCATGAAATGGAAGCTGACACTCCAAATGATAAGACTCTATTCATTTAATTAATAGATTCTATAAATGGTGTGTGATCCCTTTAATCTAGATCCACTCAATGATTGTATGTCATAATTTGAAACTCTCTTTATTCATTGATTTCCATTTGTCTCCATGAAGAAGGTTCCAGCACCCCTTTGGTGGTTTGGAATCCACTCATTATGAATAAGGATTTTAAGCAAAGTGTAATCCCCTCAGAGGTAGGAGTAATATGGATTTTTATTTGGTGAGCTCCATCAAACATACACCATTGAATTATCTATATGTTTCTAATGATAGTTAAGGTATATATTTTTTTATATTTTTCATGTTTTTAATATTGAATATGTTAAAAGATGGATTAGGTATATATAGTTTTTCTTCTACTGCCGAAGTTCATTTGATGAACACCCAAATACCATTATATGTATCATAGGGTGACTCCCACACTTAGAAAAGTTCTAAACAAATGGGGCGTATACATCCATGGTACCTTTACATATCACCATAAGGTGACCCTTATGTATGAGGAAGTTACTTTTACGTACTCCCTTTTCCACAAAGATACCTTAATGTATCCATGGATAATCTTACATATCATAGGGCTCTCTATACTTAGTCGTATTTCACTACTTGTGTACCCATATGTATTACCTTTATATATTTAGGTACCCTTATATATTATAGTGGATCCCCACACTTAAACATTTCTTTCATCCAACATCAGTGACCCTTACACATCACATGGCCATCCCTTTTGTATGAAGAAGTTACTCTTACATATTTCCTTCATAAGTTCTAAATATTAATGGTTTAGAATCATCTCATCAGAATAATTTGAATGGAAAGTTATCTTTTCTCCAGTATAAGTGAACTTTGATTTTTTCCAAGGCTCAGAGGCCTGTGGCTCGAATGCTTGAAATGAATTGAAGGCCCTGTAGCCCAAAGACCAAATTTTATGGCCTGAAATATCATTCAGGAATAATAGTACTACTATTAAAATACCCCAATACAATACCTGATATATTACCCACACTGCAACAGTACTATAGTACCTATGGAAATTCACTCTCACCTGGTTTTGAACCAGAGTTTCATGGAGGATGGCGGGGTGACTTTACCACTTAAGTAATCCCCCAACTCCAACTGTAATTATTCGTTATTTATAATTATTATTTATTAATTATTATTATTTATTATTTATTATTTATTTATTATTCATTATTTAGAAATTATTAATTATTTACTAATTCTTAATTATTAATTGTTAATTAATTTTGAAATTATTAATTATTATTCATTAATTAATTATTATTAATTATTTATTATTTATTATTAACTATTTAAAATTTTAATTAATTATTAATTATAAATTATTTATAATTATTACATATTAATTATTTAAAAACTAAATAAATTATTAATTAAAAATTATTTAATAAGTATTAAATACTTACTAATTATTAATTATTAATTAGCAATTATTTATAAATGTATATATTTACATATAAATACACACACAAATACATATCTACATATATATATATATACATATACATATATATATACATATATATATATATATATATTAAAAATGTGGTTAAAACTTCCTCACTCAACTAATGTTCTAAGAAAACTTGAAAATCGAACATCAACTTAAAATGCAAAAAAAAATGATCTATATGTGTGTGTATAAATATTTATATATATATATGTGTGTGGTTATATATATATAATCATATTATAACCCCCCAACCTGAATTTCATGAATGTCTCCCAAGCAGGGGTGCTACAAGACCTCTAGCACACCTCCCTATATACCAAAGGTTGGAAACTAGAGGTAAGGTCCTAAAATAGTCCTGGGGAGACAATGCCCTAAAAATTAAAGTCCAAGGGTCAATACCAAACCTATCAAAAATTTGGAATGACCAGTTTGTATAATGGATATCCCCAAAAACCTATAGATAACAAATAGGGAGCCAAGACAGCCCCCTCAATCCAAAATAAAGAAACAGAAAACAACAACATGACGCATCATAATATAACAAAGTAGTAGAAATAGATAAACATATAACAAGCATTATTATTAAAATACAATAATGGAACACTAGTCAGTACATAAGTATAACAATAATTAAAAAGTAAACTATATTTTCCTCTAACCTAACTTACATAATCAACTTCATTGAACCCTCAACCTCCACAACCTGTTAGACCCAAACCATGTGTCCAACTCCAAGTGATTCCTATGAATGAAAGAAAACATGAATATCTTCCCACATACATTAAAACACATGTTGTGTACATGGGTAGGGGTGAGTCCAATGACCCAGTAGGAATCTCCAATGCCTAAACATATTGAATGTTACTATGATCAAATGGATGTGCATGCAATATATATAATAAGTGAAATTCATTCTCATGCAATGAACCCACCCAGAAACATAACACAAAATTCACATACAGGCATATGCATCAAGTCATCATGTGATAACCAAACCACCATGACACCTGACCATAACTGATTTAATTAATTGTAGAAGAATAAATCACCACATGTTATGAATCTCAACCCATCCCAAAAGCGGTGGGGTAGTGTGACATAACAAGTGAAAAAACTTCCCTATTACTCAAGTTAGGGATTATACCAAACCTCAATTGCATCACAACAAGTCTTAACCTCTATCCTATAACTTAGGGTAGGTTTCTACAATCACATCCTATGCCATAACTCATCCTGGTCAAGTACCTTCTCACTCAAGTCAGTCATTTCAAGCACCTTCTCACTCAAGTTGAGGCCACACATCTAGTTACACATCAAGTACTTGGATACACTCTTCTCACTTAAGGAAGTCCACCCACAAAACCAATATCAAGTTATCAACCACACCTTCTCACTCAAGGTTATTCTGGTATCAAATATTTACCACTACCTTCTCACTCAAGGTGGGGTCTTATATCACATCTCAGCCACTCCTTTCTCACTCAAGGTAGGTTCATATATCACATATTGACCACTACCTTCTCACTCAAGGTAGGGTATTATATCACATCATAACCACTACCTTATCACTCAATGTAGTGTCTCCTATAATATCCTCAGTCACATTCCATCATATCACAATCCACCTATATATCTATAAGGCCCCGGCTTAAACATTACTTAATATTGAGATAAGTCATTAATTTGACTTTAACTCACATTGAGGATATTTTTAGGTTTAGAAATTTAAAAAATTATATCATAACTCATACATAACAACTTAACTATTACAAGTATACACTTCTGCTCACTATCCATTATTTCATAAAAAACTATTTAAAAAGGAATATGGTGCCATTTTATGTTGTAACAGCATAAATTTTCTTTGATTCCATCCTTGACTCTATTCTTCATTAAGTCCTATGAAAAATATTTCAAAACTTGGTATGAGTATAAAAATCTCAATAAGGGATACACAATTAAAGAAAACTATTAGTCTTGGGAAAACATGAAAACCAAGAATACTTTATCAAAAAGTAATACTTTTCTCCTTTAAGAAGTAGTAAATATACTTCACTGAATATAAGCTCATTGCTTACCCTTTTTGTAACCAAAATATTACTATAAATCCTATATAAATCAACATATAACATATAAATGTAAATTGGGACATAAAGATACTTGAATGGAATAACCATACGGTCAACTTACACTCATATCACTAAATGTAATAGTCATACGACCAACTTCTATAACCAATGCATTGGAGGTTATAACGTAACCACCCATATTTTCTTTATCATGAAACCACCCATCATTGGTTTATCACATAACCACCCATATTTATTTTATCACGTAACCACCCATAAAATATCCAATTACCATTATATAATAATAACACAAAAATATTTCAATTAACAACATTTCAATATTAACATTTCATTTGAAAACATAAGAAATCATTTCAAGATATTGAAATAGTAAATCCACTTTCAAAACCATTTTCAATACCAAAACACCCAAAAAATTAAATAGTGTATTTCTTTTCCTTTTAAAAACATTAAGGCTTATAGAGGAATCCAAATATCAAATAATGGTTACAGTGGTGGAGTTGTTGTCACTGCATATGTTAAAACATTCCTTTTTGTCATTTAGTAAAACATATTGTAGAAAAAATATTAAATTTTAATTAAATTAAAATTAAAATGGTTTTATTATACACCATATAAAATAAAGATGTTTATATTATCAAAAATATTCCTAAATGAAAAGACATTGAGACAAAGTCTCTTACCATGGGTCTCACTTGTCTTGTTTGTTCTTTAATTTCCTGAATAACAAACTTAGGTTAATTTCTACTTGCTTGAGAACCTTTTTCGAGTTTATTATTCCTTTTATATCACTTATTACCATGTTATAAAAATTACACAATTATTTAAGTTCATATCGGTTGTTTTGTCGATATTCGGTACTTGAGTCAAAAATGAACTCATTTTAATGTAAATTGTCCATGTAGTAAAAATTAAATCATCTTGAGAATATTATTCATGATTTAAATATCATATATATCCATTATATATTTATTTATAATTTCCATAATATTTTGAGATAAGAAATGAAATGCATTGTTCATGGAGATGGTAGGTCGTACGTATGCATGAAGGCTACTTTCATTTCTTTTTTATATTAAAATAATAATAATAAAATGATATAAATATATATTATAATAAAATTATTATATTTATGTCATTTATGTATCATAGGTTTAATAAAACCATCTTTATACGTTTCATGTATAGCATGAACGAGTCATATCACTTTGAGGGGGCGGTAGTCCACACTTCCTCAAATGAAATTATCATATTTACACATCATGGAAAGCATAAAGGTATGTTGTAAATAGAAATTATATAAGAATATATACAATTTAAATATAATATATATCATATATAAATGCAGTTCCATAATAATGGCCACTATTAGAGGTGGTAGAATAAAATTGAATAATCATCGTTTTGTGAGGCAGTAGTTCACCATACACAGAAACAGTATGATCGTATCCATTAGGTGGAGATGCGTGTAACTGTAGTTAAAATACTTATCATAAAAACATCCTAGTATATTTAGGATATTTTTCTGTTATGTAATAAAATAATAAGAAGATCATAGGGAGTGTAGAATGAAAATAAAATAAATGAACTTGAGAGAAGATGTTACCTCTAAATCGGGTAGCTTCTTTTGATTTGATCCAAAAGGCTATCTTTAATTTTCTTATGCCCAAGGTAATGCTTATAGGAGTAAGTTAGAGATGTTGGTATCTTATTTTATCATATTTTGGACCATCCAAGGAGCATGAGAGGTGTGATTAAGTGGGTAGATGTGGTGGCCTTTTATAAGAGGGAGGAGGGGCACTTTAGGAAAGTCTTGAAATATTATTTTATTAAAAAATGATTTTAGAATTATAATAGTTTAAAAGTGATATAATTTTAGGATAATATAAGTATGGGTCTAAATCCTCTCAACCAATGTTATTTAGACAAGTTTAGGCCACAAAATAAACCTTATCTTTTATCATCAATCCTTAGTTAAAAACATTAACTCTTACCATGTCTTCTTGTATTTTCATAATATATGGGTACTATAGTAACTATAAAATTCCAAGTGAATCAAAAGTGGATAATTAATAAAAATTTAATATTATATAAGTCATTTGGCCTAATATTATATTTTTAATACTATTATATCATTTAATAAATTTGTATTTTTTTTAAACTCATTTATGTCAATTTTGACACTATTTAGTAATTCATTTTTGTTAAAGTCATAAAAACATGACTCATTAGAAAAAAAATAATTAAATCAAATATAATATGTCATAATAATCCATAAAATTATTTTATGGCATAAAAATGTTCAAATTACCTTTATTTTAATATTTATAATATCATTTATTTGAATCTTTCATTAATAAGGTAATCACTACATCATCATTGTGTCATAAATAAATTTATTTATTTAATGTCTAAAAAATATAAATAAAATTACATGATGTAGAAAATATTTTTATATTTATAATTAATATTTATATTCAAAGATATCAGTTATATAACTCTATATTAAAATTGTTTTAGTAAAAGATACGTGTTTATGTTATATTTCTCTTTACTTTAAATTAATTCTTATAACATGTCATTATCACACCCAAGTGGCTGCATGGGGACCTAAAATCGACACAAGGATGATCATGGTGGTAAATATCTCATCCAATAGGATTAGGATATGTTTTAGGGTGGTTTTATATTCTTATAATATTATTTTTTACCCTTATTTACCTGATTTTCCCTTTAACCATGGTAAATAAAAATAATTACTGAAGTTACTATTCATAATGTTCCAAAATAAAAGGTACTGATTTACACAATTTGAACCTTATGATTCCAAAAATAGAATCCATTTTTTCAAATTCAAAACACATAATTTTCAGAAATTAACTTAAAATTAATTCCCGTTGTCAAAACCCAAAAGCAGATTTTTAAGAAGTAAAAACTATCAAAAGATTGACATGTGTTTATGTCCAATTTAAATGTGAAATTACTTAAAATGACAAAAAATGGATTAAGTGATAAAAACATAATATAATTACACTTTAAAAACAATTAAAATTATAACATAACTATATAAATAAATTAGACGAAAAGGCAGTTTTGAATTAAAATGCAGTATTTTTCATGATTCATTAAAAAATGAACTTTATCAAAAAATTACCAAAAAATTAACAAAAGTAAATTTTGATGTCATGTTTCTATATAAGAAGTTTATTTTTTCAAATATAACATATAATAGTGAAAAAAACTACATTTAAAATGGGTTCTCCTTTAAAAGGTGGTAAAACTACCTTTTAAAAATATTAGAGTATTTTATGCTTAAAATTGGATTCATCCTCATTTTAAGCCTCTAAAATTTATTGGATAAATGTAAAAATAGTTAACAAACACATATAATCATGTTGTAGTTAGTTTTATGCATTCACGCCAATAAAAAATCTAGGCGTTAACTACCATTTAAAATATTAATATTATTATATTATTTTTCATTATAACACAATGTTGTGTGCAATGTAAGATTTCAGAGAAACCCGTTGTTGCGTATCGAGTACGCTATCAGACAAAGTGTTCCCTTTAACATAAAATTAATATCTTATTAATAAATATTAATATATATGAAAATTTATTATTCTATAAATACCTATGATGTTACATCATTCCCCCTTTTGAAAATTTCATCCCTGCACTTTTATTTACTTATCAAATTAGTGAGGGTATTTCTCCCTCATAGAATTTTCAAATTCCCACATTTCCTCTTCAACTATACGATTTTTTTCAAAAACCTTTACCCGATGAATCACTTTATTCTGCAACACTTTCTCTTTGTGGTCAAGAATCCATACTAGCTGTTCCTTATAAGAAATATTCTCTTCCAACTGAACTACCTCTGGACTCAAAACATGAGATGGATCCAGTATATACTTCCTCAACATTGAAATATGAAAAACTTTGTGTATATGGGATAAAATTGGAGGTAAATACACCCTGTAAGCAACTGATCCAACTTTTTCCAGGATTTCATAGGGTCCAATGAACCTCATACTCAGTTTTCCCTTATTACTAAAACACATCACACTTTTTCATGGAGAAACATTGAGAAAGATAGGATCACCAACCTCAAAAGAAATATCCTTCCTCTTGTTATCCGCATAACGTTTTTTCTTTCTCTGAGATGTCCTAGTGTGATTTTTAATCAACTAAACATTTTCTACCGTATCTTCTACCAATTATGGTCCCATAAACTTACTTTCACCTACTTCATCCCAAAAAGATAGAGTTTGACACCTCTTTTCATATAATGCCTCAAATGGTTCCATATGTATACTGGAATGAAAAATGTTATTATAAGAAAACTCAACCAAAGAAATATGTTGATCCCAACTTCCCTAGTAATCCATTGAACAAGAATGTAGCATATCCTCCAAGGTCTGAATTTTTCATTCTGACTGCCCATCTGATTGAGGATGAAAAGTTGTAATGAAATTTAATTCAGTTCTCAATGACTTCTGAAGTTCTTTCCAAAAGTTAGAGGTGAATCTAGGATCACGATTAGATACAATGTAGAGGGGATCTCCATATAACTAGACTATCTCTTCAATATACAACCAAGAAAGTTGATCTAGATAATTATTATCTCGAATAGGAAGAAAATGAGCAGATTTAGTCAATCGATCAACAATAACCCAGATTGCATTTTAACCTCAAGAATTTTTTGGTAATACCACTACAAAATCCATGGACACATTTTCCCATTTCCACTCTAACACTAGAAAAGGATGAAACATCCCTTTTATTAAATACTACTCTGCTTTAAATTGTTAACAAATCAAACACTTTGCAATAAAGTCAGCAATACCTATTTTCATTCCATCCCACCAGAAATACTCCTAAATATCTCTGTACATCTTAGTACTTCCAGGATGAACTGAAAATGTAGAACTATGATCTTAAAAAAACATCTCTTTCTTCAACTATGAATCAAAATTCAAGCATAATATCTTTTAAAACCTCAATACACAGTCGTTATCAATGTTAAATTCATGTAACTTACCATTCTGAACCAATTCTACCTTTTTCTGCAACTCACTTTCTTCTTTATGTGCTTTCTTAATTCTATCTGATAGAGATGATTTCACTGCCACCTCAAACAAAACAGAGTAATTCCCTACACCAAAAACTTCCAATCTAAAATTCATCAAATTAGAAACCAAAGGATCTCATTCCAAACGTAGCATGGTTAATGTATCATTACTCTTTCAACTCAAAGTGTCAGACACCTTATTTTCCTTTCCTGGATGGTAATGAATCATGCAATCATAATCCTTGATTAATTCCATCCATCTCCTATTTCTCCTGTTTAATTCTTTCTGAGTGAATATATACTTCAAACTTTTGTGATCAGTATATATTTCACACTTTACACCATACAAATGATGCCTCCAAATTTTAAATGTAAAAACAACATCAGCTAATTCCAAATCATGTGTAGTGTAATTTAACTCATAAGGTTTCAACTGACATAAATCATAATCAATTATCTGATCATTCTGCATTAGGACACATCCAAGTCCCTCTAATAATGCATCACTGTAGATAAAAAATTCATTATTCCTGGAAGGAAGGTCTAAATCTAGATCATTTACCAATCTTCTTTTCAGTTCCTAAAAACAATCATTACATTGTTTTTTTTTCAGATGAACTTAACTACCTTACATGTTATCTTAGTTAGTGGGATAGATAACAGAGAATTTTGTTCAAAAAACCATCAGTAATAACTCACTAATCTAAGAAAACTACGAATCTCTGTGATATTGGTAGGTCTTGGCCACTCTTTAACAACTTTTGTTTTAGAAGGGTTCACAGTTATGCCATATTTAGAAACAATATGACCAAGGAAATAAATTTTTTGCAACCAAAATTCACTATTACTAAACTTTCCATATATTTCCTTTTATTTTAGGGTTTTCAAAATGGACCTTAAGTGACTTTCATGTTCCTCTCGGATTTTATAATATACCAAAATATCATCTATAAACACAACCACAAACTGATCCAGAAACTGATGAAAGACTCCATTCATGAGATTCATAAATACAACAGGTTCATTAGATAACCCAAATAGAATAACTACAAACTCATAATTCCCATATCTCATTTGGAAATATGTCTATGGAATGTTATCCTCCTTCACCTTCAGCTTATGGTACCCAGACCTCAAATCAATCATTGAAAAATACCGAGCTTCCTAGAGCTGATCAAACAAATCATCGATATGATGCAATGGATAATTTTTCTTAATAATTATGTTATTCAAGGCCTTGTAATAAATACATAGTCTCATATAACCATCTTTATTTTTCACAAATAAAATTAGAGCACCCCATGGTGAAGTTCTAGGTTGAATGAAACCTTTATCAAGTAATTCCTACAACTATTTTTTTAATTCCACCATTTTTACTTGATCCATTCGATAATGGGGTTTAGAAATAGGCTTTGCATCAGGCACTAAATCAATATTAAATTCAAGAAGATTTCAATTAAAAACATTTCAAAGGGAATCATCCGTAGAAGAAGATTTCAAAAATTAATACTTTTCACCTTTAATAATTAGTAAATATACTTCACTGAATATAATCTCATTGATTACCCTTTTTGTAACCAAAATATTTCTATAAATCCCATATAAAGAAACATATAGCATATAAAGGTAACTTGGGAAAAAAACATACTTGAATGTAATAACCATACGGTCAACTTCCACGCATATCACTAAATGGAATAGCCATAGGGACAACTTCCATACCCAATGTATTGGAGGTTATAACGTAACCACCCATCCTTGGTTTATCATCGAATCACCTGTCATTGGATTATCACATAACCACCCATATTTGTTTTATCACGTAACCACCCATGAAATGTCCAAGTACCATTATATAATCATAACACAAAAATATTGCAATTAACAACATTTCACTCTTAACATTTCATTTGAAAACAAAAGAAATCATTTCAAGATATTGAAATAGTAAATCCACTTTCAAAACCATTTTCAATACCAAAACACCTAAAAAGGTAATAATGTATTTCTTTTCCTTTTAAAAACATTAAAGCTTACAGAGGAATCTAAATATCAAATAACGGTTACGGTGGTAGAGGAGTCTTTGTCACTACATACGTTAAAATATTCCTTTTTTTCATTTAGTAAAACAATTTTTAGAAAAATTATTCCTTTTGAATGAAATTAAAATTAAAATGGGTTTATTACACACCGTATAAAATGAGGTGTATATTATCAAAATATTCCTCAATGAAAGAAGATTGAGACGAAGTCCCTTACCTTGAATCTGACTTGTCTCATTAATTATTTAATTTCTTGAATAATAAACTTAGGTTAATTTCTACTTTATTGAGAACCTTTTTCAATTTTATTATTCCTTTTATATCACTTATTACCATGTTATAAAAATTACATAATTATTTCTGTTTATATCGATTGTTTTGTCGATATTCAGTACTTGAGTAGAAAATGAACTCGTTTTGATGTAAATTTTCCATGTAGTAAAAATTACATCATCTAAAAAATATTATTAATTATTTAAATATAATATATATCCAGTATATATGTATTTATAATTTCCAAAATAATTGGATATAATAAATGAAATGAACCGTTCATGGATACAGTAGGTCGTGCGTACACATGAATGTTGTTTTCATTTCTTTTTCATATTAAAAGAATAATAATCAAATGATATAAATTTATATTGTAATACTAGTATTATATTTATTTCATTTATGTCTCTTAGGTTTAATAAAACCGTCTTTTATACATTCCGTGTATAGAATGAATGATTCATATCACTTTGAGGGGGCGGTAGTCCACGCTTCCTCAAATGAAATTATCATATTTACACATCATGGAAAGCATAAAGGTATGTTTTAAATAAAAATTACAGAAGAATAGTGAAAATATAAATATAATATATATTATATATAAATACATTTCTATCATAATGGCCACCATGATAGGTGGTAGGAGAAAATTTAACAATTATCCTTTCATGAGGCAGTAGTTCACCGTACATAGAAATATTATGTTTGTATCCATTAGATGGAGGTGTGTGTAAGTGTAGTTAAAATAATTCTCATAAAAAAATCCTAGTATTTTAAGTATATTTTTTTATTTAATCAAAGAATAATAATATCATAGTTATTGGGTAAGGAAAATAAAGGAAAGGAACTTGAGAGAAGATGTTACCTCTAAATTAGGTAACTTCTTTTGATTTGAGCCAAAAGGCTTTCTTGAATTTACTTCTGCACAATATAAGGATTTTAGGAGTAAGGTAGGGATTTTGGGAGCTTATTTTAGTATAATTTTGATGATCCAAGGGTCTTGAGATGTGTGAGTAAGTGGGTAGATGTGGTGGCCTTTTATAAGAGGGAGGAGGGGCACTTTAGGAAATTCTAGAAATATTATTTTATTAAAAAATGATTTTCGAATTATAATAGTTCCAAAGTGATATAATTCGAGGATAATATGGGGATGGGCCAAAATACTCTCAAAAAATATGTTATAGATATGTTTAGGTCACAAAATAAACCTTATCTGTTAGCTTTAACCCTTAGTTAAAAACATTAACTCTTACCATGTCTTCTTGTATTTTCATAATATATGATTACTTTAGTTACTATAAAATTCCAATAGAATCAAAATTGGATCATTAATGACATTTTTAGCATTATATAAGTCATTTTTATGAATCTTATATTTTTAGGACAATTATATCATTTAATAAAATAGTATTTTCTTAAAACTCATTTATGTCAATTTTGACACTATTTAGTAATTTATTTTTGTTAAAGTCATAACAACTCGATTCCTTCAAAAAAAAGAATTAAATAAAATATAATATGTCATAATAATTTAAAAAATTCTTGTATGGCATCAAAATGTTAAAATTACATTTATTTTAATATTTATAATATCATTTATTTGAATCTTCTATTAATAAGGTAATCATTGCATCATCATTGTGTCATAAATAAATTTATTTATTTAATGACTAAAAATTATAAATAAAATACCATGATGTAGGAAATATTTTTATATTTATAATAAATATTTATACTCAAATATATCAATTATATAACCTTATATTAAAATTGTTTTAGTAAATTATACATCTTTATGTTATATTTCTCTATACCTTAAATTAATTCTTATAACATGTCATTATCACACCCAAGTGGCTCCCTGGGGTCATAAAATCGTCCCAAGGATTCCCATGGTCATAAATATATCATAAAATATTATTAGGACATGTTTTAGGGTAGTTTTATATTATTATAATATTATTTTTTACCCTTATTTACCTGATTTACCCTTTAACCATGGTAAATAAAAATAATTACTGAAGTTACTATTCATAGTGTCTAAAAATAAAAGGTAATTATTTATACAATTTGAAAATTATGATTACAAATATGGAATCCATTTTTTCAAATTAAAAACATATAATTTTCAGAAATTAATTTAAAATTAATTTCCGTTGTCAAAACCAAAATGTGTGTTTTTAAGAAGTAAAAACTATCAAAAGATTGACATGTGTTTATGTCCAATTTCAATGTAAAATTACTTACAATGACCAAAATTGTATTAAATAATAAAAAAATAATTCAATTAAACTTTAAAATCAATTAAAATGATAACATAACTATATAAATAAACTAGACGAAAAGGTAGTTTTGAATTAAAATGCAGTATTTTTCACTATTAATTAAAAAATGAACCTTATCAGAAAATTACCAAAAAATTAACCAAAGTAAATTTTGATTTTCTGATTCTATAGAATAAGATTATTTTGTAAAATAGAACATATAAAAGTGTCAAAAACTATATTTAAAAAGTTTTCTCCTTTAAAAGGTGGTAAAACTAGCTTTTAAAAATATTAGAGTATTTTATGATTAAAATTGGATTCATCCTCATTTTAAGCCTCTAAAACTTATTGGATAAAGGTAAAAATAGTTAAAAAACATGTATAATCATAATTGAGTTATTTCTATTCATTACCACTAATAAAATGGCTAGTAGTTAACTACCATTTAAAATAATATTATTATTATATTATTTTTTGGTATAACTCAATGTTGTGTACAGCGTAAGATTTCAGAGAAACCCATTATTACGTATCGAGTATGCTATCGGACAAAGTGTCCCCTTTAACATAAAATTAATATCTTATTCATAAATATAAATAGATATGAAAAATTATTATTCTATAAATACCTGGGATGTTACACTATCTCTCAAAACATGGTCAAAACCATCAATCTCATCACAACACATAATAACAAGAACAATCAAGTATAGCGTATAAACAAGAAAACACTAGGCTAGTAGTACAATCCAACATAACATTCCATAAGGATATTTTTATAGCTTATTACTTAAAAACATCTAGGTTACCTAAATCAACCATATCCATGCACCCAACACATCCACAAGTGAATGGACTCATCACCCATACCCAAATAATACCATACTAGGTCACCCTAGCCATAATTGATCCCAAAATCTCACTCTAGGCCCATTTTATCCAGTATAAAATCCCTAAATCACTCCTTGTAACCAAGAATAGTCCCATAATACTCAACCCATTTTACCTATATATATCCTCTAAGGAATTAATTACATTAATCTGGACCAACCCACCCACTTTAATGCCAAAAGAAGAATATTATCGGTCCAACCAACTCACTTTCATGAACAATAGTACACAAAACCACATACAAAAAAACATGGTGAGGGTGCCCAATTAAATTATACACTAGAATGAAATAAATAAAAACATACTAATAACTCTAAATCAAGATCATATCAAAAAGTAACCAAACTTTAGAAAACATCGCATTACCCACACAAGGTCAAAAAGAAAAAAACAGTCCTCAATCCAAGACCTTCTAGTTTTCCATTAAAAACCAAGTTAAATCCACTTCATAAACCATAATTAAAAAAGGAATAACATTTCATATCTACTCTCTATAGGCCTTCAGACAAAATTTTAATGAAAACGTTCTTTATAAAACCCCATATTTTTTTGAAATATCATTTAAAAATTAGCACCTATAGTGATTACATTCACCTTAAAACACTATTATATCCATTCCATTTATAAATTCACTTTTCATAAAAAAAAAACCCTTTTATAAATCTATATTTAAAAAACATTTTCCTTGAGAAACCAACTCACATCACTAAACAATCCCAAAAGTGGGACACCATCAGTTGTTCTATAAAGGCGCCACCAATGAAACATTTAGCAAGTTATGTGGTCCTTGTTGACTATTTTTATGACATGATACCATCCTAATTCATGGGTTAATATCATAAAAATCATGTTATAAATAATCATAGGATAGCACATGATAAAAAAATCACCAAAATAATCATGGGACACAGTAATGTAAAGGAAACCTACCTCATTCAGATTTAACAAGACTCTAATTACTGAGAAAATATAGAAATTATGGATTTAATAGAAATAAATCTGATAATATAATAAAATCCCCAATTTAGATTACAACCAAAATAAAATAAGTAAACTGTGACAGAAACTATAATAAATACTCAAGGTTTGTTATCCTTACTCATGGATACTCTCCATAATATATGGTATGAAGATATATCATGATTTTATAAATATATCCCATGAGAAAGGAAGGTCATGAAATGGAATTCAAATAATACATGCTCACTATATTTTTTTTGAAAATGGACTAACCCCACTTTTACATTTCATTAAATAAATTCTTTAATATTTTATAAAATATGGAAAAACAATTGTCAAACTAAATTTTTTGAAAACTCTAATAACCTTAGGTATAGACCCTTATGAATGGTATCCCTTATGTATCATTTGGAACAACCCTTAGATATCTCCCCTTTAGTACCCTTACATATCAACCCTTAATAATTGTCCATCAAAATTTCAATAAGTCAGGGACCCTTATGTACCCTTTTATATCACCCTAGAGGAACCCTATGTATCACCAAACCTAACACATCATCCACATAATCTAATTATTTTGAGACCCTTATATTTGATATTACTCTTATGTATCATGTAATTACCCTTATGTATCAAAGGTATCTCATACCCTTATGTATCACAAGTACCTGAAGTTACCCTTACGTTTTATACCCTTACATTATTATAATTAGACTAAAGGGGGATATCATATTAAATGATATCCCATATGTACTAGCCAATAATTTTCATAATATGCTTCTTGTACTTGAGGTTATATCATCACTTATCATAGTCTTAAGCATGAGCTTAATCATATATTTCCACCAACATAATATCAAATGCATGAGATGAATATAGTGACCTTACTTTATCTCAACGTATAGCGGGATTGTGGCTTAGAATTCATGGAACTACCACATATTCCCCACATAGTTTAATTAGTTATGAAACAATAAGATTAATTTATTTTATGTATTTTCATAAAAAAATATATTTTTTGAAGTGTTCAATGAATGTAACCCTCTAACGGGAAATAACACTCGACTTCCATGGGATGGAAACTAATGCCCAAAATGTTATGGATCCCATAATTTAATGAAGAGATCCTATAAAAGTGATGTGATCCCCATTGAGGAAATATTCATTCAATTGTTTCTTTGCTGATCTTCATCAAGCATACACTGCTGAATAATTGAGATGGTTTTATGGTATATAAGGTATGCGTTTTTTTATGTTCTTTATATCTTTTATATTGAATAAGTTGAACATATATTAGGAATATATGGGTTTTCTTCCACTGCCAAATTTAATTTTATCAACACAAAAATCCCATCAATGATATCATATCCTTGATATTTAATGGATCAATATTTTTTCATCCATTTTTTCAAAGATCATGTCTATCAAATGTGTTTGACCCCATATCATAACATATGATATGTTGGTTTAGATTCTACTTGGATTAATCATAGAATGAGATTGATATATAGCATGGGATATAATATATCTAAAACCCATGGATTTGTACTATGGCATAATCTATGATATATGATATCATAATCTATGAAAGACTCCTATTTTTTTCAAAACAAATCATTATATCATATTAGTGATATAAGGTATATCATCAAATATTATAATATCCTTACTATTACACCTATTGTAATCCATGATATCAATCATAGATTACGATTGATAGTCCTATTATCAATCATAAAATATGATATGGGCCTAAAATGTTAAAAATAAAATTTTGGATTGATCTAATAATGTTTTAAAAAAATTATAAATGATAAGTTTTAGGCATTATAAAATGATATTTTTCATGCCTAAATTAAATATGATAAGTTCATATTTGTATCTAATGTTTTGTAAAATATATAAGTGTTTATTTATTGGTTTATTCCTTTAGAATATTCTTGTTTATAAATTGTTTATGAAATATGAATATTATGTACGCTTAAATTATGTGATAAATTACTTATTTTGTATTTACATTCCATGAATTTCATGCTAGGTGTGATGATAAAATAATTAGTTTTTATCTACCTTGACATTGATTTGTAATTAAATTTATTAGCTTGAATTTAGTTGTTGACTATTTTTATATATATTAAGTTTTATAATTATTATGATTTAGATTATACCTTGAGTAAATTATCCCTACATAGAGTGATGTTGGGTCATAATTATCTATGGCTTAGAGGATTATTCCTTATTCTAGAAAGTTGGGGGTTGGTAATCTATGGCTCTAGGGTTACTCATGTAGAGATTATCAATATCATATAATTTTAAACCTGCACATGAAGAGTTCATATACCTTATGAATATGATGCATTTAGATATGTATGAATATTTTTGGTTTCTATTTTTGGGTGAGGAACACAAAATGTGGGTTATGAAAAGAATTACACATTAATATGGTGTAAACATATTAATTTGGTGGATAAATTATGGATTCCAAAACTAAATCAATAGAGGAATTCATACACAAAGGAATAAAATATTAAATAATAAATATTTCATATGATGAAATAGTTATAATTTAATATGAATATGATGTATATTAAATTGTTGAGGATTTGAAATAAAATCCCTCAAATATTAAATGTAATATTCCTTCCAAATCATCACATATCAAGACTTAGATCATCCAACCAGGTAGTTTCATGATAAAGCTAGATGTCCATAGATTATATTTTGTAAGGAAAGGTGGAAATGGATAATCCTAAATGCTAGGTAACCAAATCTCGATATGATATTTGGTTGAAACTTGGATTGGAAACCCTAAAAGTTAGGATACCATAGTAATAGAGTTGAGTTTATATTAATATTATATATTTAGGAAAAGAGTTATTTACTTAATTATCCAAGAGTTATAACTATTATGATTAGAAATTTATCCTACCTAAATAGCTATGTTTTAAAATGAACACTAAAGTGGACTCAAATCTTAGTGAAATATGGATCTTGGCTCACTAAATAGATATAATTTGTGGGGTCATCATTTTTATTAGGATTACTTTCATTAAAACACCTTTATGAAAAGATATAAAACATGATATGCTCCCATATATATTCCTTTTTTATAGATTAATTCATACATCATGTTAATCATTTTGAGATATCTTATAGGTATAACATATAAAATAGTTCAAAATTAGTATCTAAAATTGAGAAGTGTTCACAAAGAGAAGCATTCTGAGAATTATAATGAGAATTTTTAGTGATCAATTTCTCCCAATATGATACATGGGTATTAGATACTAGGTGTGAATAACACATTTGTCCTGCTAAACAAAAACTCAGATATATAAGGGAACTAAAAAAATGGAGAATTAGATCTTTATGTTGTTAATGGAGTAAGATTTATTCCATTATAAGTTGAAACTTATAATCTATGTTGACCCATAGGGTTAGTTCTAGAATTGAAGAATTGTTATTATGTTCTAGCCATAAACTGAAATTTTATTTTTGTATCATATTTGGAAAATAAGGGATTTTCATTAATTATTAATAATGAGAGTTATTCTATACCTACAAATAAAATATTTTTTGTCATTTTTATACATTATATATATGGATAATCATGTCTATAATTTCCAGAATAAGAAGGTTAGGGTTGATTATAATCTCACATACCTTATTTATTTTCACCTTAGATACATAAATGAGAAACACATCCAAATACTCCATAGAGATATATTATTGGACTCATTTGACTATAAATCATTTGATACTTGTGAATATTATTTTTTAGGAAAGATAACCAAAGCACTTTTTAGTGAAAATTTTGAAAGGGAAATTGGGATCTTGAATCTCATACATAGTGATGTATGTGAACCAATGAGTACATAATAAATTGATGGTTTAGGTACTTTATAACCTTTACTAATGACTTTAGTTGATATGTTAATATGTTTCTGATGAGACATAATCATGAAACTTTTGAAAAGTTCAAAGAGCTTCAGAACATAGTACAGGATCAGTGGGAAAAAATTATTAAGATTATCTAATCGGATTAGGGTGGTTAATACTTGAGCTTGAAATTCACTAATAAACTAATATATTGTGGAATTATTCCACAACACACCCCTACTAGAACACCATCGTGGAATAGTGTGTTTGAGAGGAGGAATCATACCCTATTGGACATAGTTCGATCAATGATGATTCAGTGTGACCATTATATTACATTCGATGGTTATACTATATAAACTATTTCATTCTTACTTAAATTCATTATATCAATAATTCATAAATACATCATATAAAATATAGTATGGGAAATATCCTAGTTTATCTTTTGTGAGTATTTGGGGTTGTAAAGTGTCGTACAATGATTCTCTGGACCCTATGTCAGATAAGTGCTTTTTTTCTATCTAAAGGAAACTAAGGGATATTAATTCTATAATATTACTGAAAACAAAGTGTTTGTGGCTAGATATGTTTCTTTCCTTGAAATTCACACATAATTTTAGGGGTCTATGGGAGGAAACTTAAACATAGAGAAGTTTAAGCCTAGTAAATGGTAAGTGTTACTGATATTGATGTTGATCCACTTCTACAAAGAGTTATAGATTAACAACTTACTCAAGTTATATAATAATCTTGAAGATCTGGTGGGATTTTTCAATAGCCTAAGAGATATGGATTTATTATGGAAAATTATAATGAATTAATTTTCATAGGAGGTCACCCTACGTCCTACCGAGAAGAAATTGAGAGTTATGATTCCATGAAATGGTTAAAAGCTATAGAACCTAACATGGACTTGATGTAAACTAACCAAGTTTGGAACTTGGTGGATGAAATATAAAGGTTGATAACCAATGGGTGAAAGTTTATTTTACTTAATAAAACTTACTTTAATGGTAGAGTGTCAATCTATAAATAATGCCTTGTGGAAAAGGGTTACTGAAGATCCTTTGGGGTTTTTTTTGACAAAGTTTTTTTATTGACAACTAAATTTTTTGTAAATAATTATTTGTAAATAGGAAATGAAAATTATATGATTAGACACACCATATGACACTCCATCATATGATTCTTTTGTTATAAAGTTAGAAGTTTCTGAGATAAATAAAGTTTAAAATTCAAAATGTTTGGAATGTTGGAAAGATAAGAACATTACAAATTAAGTTAGATGATTCTATGATGTTCTTTCAAGTTCATAATACATCATGAAAAAGTAATGATACAAGGTGAAGTTAATTGAATAAAATAGAAGTTCTATTTTTTGATGCCTCCAATATTGGAGTTTTCTAGATGTAGATCATTATATGGATAAATTTCTAGAATAATGGAAGTTTTTATTTTTTAAAATTTGAAGAATTGAAAAGTTTATGATCAACCTGTCCACTGGACGATCCATTAAATGAATCATCATATATAGATTCTTTTAGTAATTCAATGTTTGTAAAAGTCATGAGAAGACAAAGAAGGATTTTAAAGTTTCTGATCATACTTTCCATTGGTTAATCCATCTAAATTAGTTTATATTAGAAAAATAGAGTCCTCTAGATATTAAGAGCATGGTAAATCAAAGATGATGGTTTTCAGTCAGACCGATAATGCATCGGATTCAGAGTTCCATTGGATAAAAATCATTATATGTTTATTTTATTAGAGATTTTGTCTTTTTTCTGAGTTATGACTTTTTATGATGGTGAAAATGTAAAAGAAATATAAATAGGATAAAATGTAATATTTGAATATATGAGAAAATGAAAAGGAGTAGATCATATTTTTTATCTACCAAAATATGAGGAAGTTTAAAGTTTATAAAAGATATAAAGGATTGAGTTTTCTATTGGAAAAAACTAATCAAAAGATGAATATCAGTCTTAGTTTTTGTATAGACCTGATTAGATAGAAGGCAGTCCCTGAGTTTAGACAATGGGAAGTTTGGATCAAAGGCATCAGACAAAAATAATCAAACACAAAATTTCTTATAAATCTGGAAGTGTTTTGGTTTCTGAGATGGTGCAGTTTTGATAAATATGAAAGAAGTATAAATTCTATCAGATTCACTTTTCATCAGAATATTCATTGGACAATCTAATGACACCGACCAATCGAACAAATAGATGACATTAATCCATAAGATAGATATTTTTTAGAAATTTGAAGTTGACCAGTTGAATAAATGAACAAAGAAATATCATAAATGATAAAGATTCTACTAATGTCTTTATAGGAAACTGAAGTCTTTAGAATTTTCAATAATATAGTCAACAATTTTCAATTGGATTTTTGCATCAAATTGGGAAATTGTGTATTTTTTTTCAATGGATCAATGTAAAATGAAGTGAGTTATTTAAATTGGGTCAAGAGTATCAGAATATGGAAAGTAAAGAGCATTGTTTTTATTAAATGATGAGGTCCAAGTTTTGAATTATTTAGGTGTCATTCTATCATAAGAGCATTTTGTAAGAAAATCCATCAGACACACTTTTTGTAAGTAAATCCATCATATAGAATTTACGATAGAACTTTAAAATGTTCTAAGAATATGAGATGTTTAATATGTTCTGGAGAATTCAAGAATATTCAATAAGAGTCTAGAGAATTTGAGAAGAATTGAGAAGTGGTCAAATAAATCTCAAGTTAACATAAAATTCAAAGTTTTGGAATTTGAGTGAGCATAAAAATTAAATTGGTTTCCCTCGTTTTTCTCTATTGGAGAACCTATAAATAGAAGTGAACAATACATTTTTACTTGTTACTATTTACAATGAGAAAAAAAGATGAAGTGTTGAATCTTTTTTATTGGAAGAGGTTTTTAAATAGAGGATTTGGTCAGAAGATCAATCTATAGAATGTTTTTCTTACCGGACCAAGAGGATAAGACTGAGTTTTTGAGCAGAAGTATAAGAAGTGTAGTTTTGAAAAACAAGAAGATCTGAAAGTTTGGTAAAGGTAAAGATTGAGTAAAGGTGAATTAAAATGATTCTATCAAACCGGGTTCATCGTATTGAGGCTATCATACACAATTACATTAGTCCATGTTTCCAGATGGTCCTTTTATAGAACAAAAAGTTTAAAAGTTACATTTTCTTTCATGGCTCAAAGTTTATAAGAAAAAATTGTAAACTAACATGAGTCAATATAATCATTCGTATTAGGAGATAGAAGGTGTCCAATTGGAGTTGACACAAGTTATATTCACTTCTTCATAATACTGGATATTCACATACCCACGAGAGTGGTTGTGGAAAAGATGTAGGTTCTCAGACTAAGGATGAACCTTGTAAATCTTGTATGATTTTTTAACTTTTATACTTTTTCATACATGTGATTTTATTAAATTTTGATAAGGAAATGACTCTAATAAGTTATGAGGGTTAAATTTTTATAAATTTAAACTTTCTAAAAAGTAAAAAACTGATTCAACCCCCCATCCCCCCTTCTGATTTGTTCTATAATCCTTTGGAACTTTAATGGGTATCATAGGTAAGGTTCCCTTGTTAAATAATTATCATAGATAATCTCAATTCTATAAATAGTATATTAATTCCTACTTTATATGGAAAAACTTATTATGGATAGAAAAACAGAATGATTCCTTATCTTCTATCACTTTCCCTAGAAGTTATTAATTCTAATACAATTGGGTTTCCACTAATTAAAAAATATGCTCCTATGAATTTTGTTGACAAGAGAAACATTAAAGTTGATGGAAAATCTAGAAATTTTATTCTTATGTCTCTATCATAAAATTTTTATATGAAGGTGATGGGTCAAAAAATAGAAAATATTATTTGGTAAAAGATTGAAAGTATTTTCAAAGGAAATAATAAAGTAAAGGAAACAAAATTAAAAATCCAGAACATTAAGTTTGTAGACATAAGAATAGGATATCACGAAACTATAGATGAATACTTCACCAGGGTGATGAATTTGTTTGCAACATTAGTAATTTTATATATGTCTTGGAAGATTTTAAAATTTTTAATAACTCATGAGAAACTTTCTGGATAGGTTTGATTATAAAATATCTTCTTTATAAGAGATATATAATTTATCACTTGATGAATTTTATAAATTTCTTATCATTTATGAAATGATAAATTCACCCTCATTCAAAAAAATGATCAAAGATGAAATGGATTTTGAATCTATGAGAAAGATGAAAATTAAAGATAATGAATATTTTTATCCTGATGATTTTAAAGATAAGGAGGATGATGATTTGAATGAAAAATATATATCTTATCTCTAAGAATAATCAAATAGAAAGAGGAAATTATGAAAGGAAACTTTCTCTAAAAAATTTTGTGTGTGGTGGAATCGGGAATTTTTTTATGAATTACCCTAAAAAGAAAGTTTTTTAATTCGAAGATATTTCTGAAGAAAAACTTTAATGGAAGAATTTCGATAAAACTTCCAATAAATTAAGTACAATGGTAGAAATAATTTTATGGAAAAAAACATGTTTAGTAAGAAATTAGAATCCAAATTATATGAGACTGATTCATCAAAAGATTAGAGTTCATAAATAATTATAACCATATTTGAAAATGTTGACAAAAAGGAAGATTCATCAAATACTTAATAAGAAGGAGGTGAAGAATCCTACAGAGAGTATCATCTCAGATCAAAACTTATTACATGTCTTGAGAAAAATAAAACTCTCAATAAATAAATTTTAATTATGAATAAAGATGGTGGAAAAGTTGTTGAAGGAAGAAAATATGTTTCTAAGAATGAAGAATAATATATCTAGGAGATATTAAGTTATAAAATAATAATTACTAAATAGTGAAAGATGATTCAATACCTTAGTAAGAAGTTGGAAGCTAAAGAAGATGAAGTTGAAAAAATCAATAAAAAATCCTTGAAGCTCAAATTACCTTAAGAAAGTTGAATGAAAATTTCAGAAAGGCTTTCGAAGTAAAATTTGAATCATCTAAATCTATAGAAAAACCTCTCTCCAAGAATCAAGTGAAATATACACCCACTAAACAACAAACTTCATATGATTTTTATAATTTTTTAGGTGTCAAGAAAAGTGTTAGGAAATCCTAGGTTTATAAGAGATGTGAGGGACCTATAAAATCTAAGAAAGTTGAAAATTTCATTCATAGGAAAGATAGCACATGACTAGAGTATGTTAGAGAAGAAATAAATTTTCAACCTCAATAAATTTTCTAAAGATAAAGATCATACTTCAACAGAAGGTCAAGATTTGATGGTTTTTTATAGTGTTGTGGAATCTATGAGAATAGGGCATATAATTCTTGGTATAATTTGTCTCTACCCAAAAGAATTTATGAATAGTGGGGAAGAAATTGTGTAAGTAGAATGAGTAAATTTCCTAAAACATGAAAAGAGGGGAAAGTAAAATGTCAAGATGTTAAAAAACTTCCAAGAGAGATCAAATTTTAATGTCTTGAAGAATTATATAGAATATGTGACCAGGTAGATCATCATGACAAATAATGTATGATTAATCTTCCAGGATAAAGTTCTTATGCTAAAAAATAAAAAGAAGTTGGAAATAATAAAGTCAATAAAATTGATTTTTCTATTAAGACAACACTTAAAGAAAGTAAAAAATAACAAACCGTGGATACTTGAGAGTGTTCATTCATTACACATGATAGGTTATTTGAAAATATTGAAAAAAGTTGAAAATATTGATGGAGAATATATTACCTTCAGGAATGATAGTTCCTTAAAAAAAGTGGAATTGGAACAGCTGATATTGAATCAGAAAAGTTGAAATATAAGGAATTTCTATTTTTTGATGGATTAAAACACAACTTACTTAGTTGAAGTAAACTTTGTGATGATGGAAAATAAGTGATCTTAAATAAATACTATTATATCATCAAAAGTATGAAAGATAAAAAATTTGTAACTAAAGGAGGAAGAACCAATGTAAATAGTTTCTAGATAGGAGAATATTGTGACTCCTATTATCTAAGTATTTTAGATGAAAATAAATTGTTTCATCACAAACTTGAACATATGGGGTATAAAATCATGAAAAAACTTTCAAAAGTTGATTTTGTATGATACTTTCTAGCATTGAAAATATAAGGGCCTAGATCCCTGTGGATCGACCCTTTGTGAATTTTTAAAGACCGAGGTGATCAAAGGAGTTTAGGAGGATGTATAGAGGAGTTCAACTACTAAAATCTAGGAATAGGTAAATTTCACACCATATAAATATTTACACTACATGAAATTAGTCTTCACAAAGTGTAATAAATTAGGGTTTAAAAAATAAATAAAATAAAAAGGCGACATGTTTTTTAGAGGAAACAAAACCCTAAGGATTACATGATGTGAAAGGGGATTAAACATAGTGTAAATACTTGATGATATATGTTTTAAACATTTTCATCCACTCAAGTTGTAAAACCTTACAGCTTTAGTGCCTATCTCTCCCGATTCAAGGCAACCTACGACTCCCTTCTAGGCATTTTGGAGATTCCTTTATCAAGGATTGATCTCTAGCTTCCCTCCTTCGATCCTTCCTCAATAAAAGGTATGTTCTACCTCTGTTCTTGTTGTTTATTTGATCCATTCCATGTCATTACTCATTTCTATGTGATGGTGCTCAATCTCCATGTTTCTAATGGAGATTTGTTGGTTTTTTATTGTCACGATTATGGTGTGGTGTCCTTGGGTGGATGTAGTTCTTG
The DNA here is from genome assembly GCA_963277665.1 of Viscum album. Taxonomy (NCBI): domain Eukaryota; kingdom Viridiplantae; phylum Streptophyta; class Magnoliopsida; order Santalales; family Viscaceae; genus Viscum; species Viscum album. Next base: position 1,030,490,400 of record OY728126.1, read on the forward strand.
TGAGAGAGGTGATCAGGATCCATAGTGTTGGTCTGTTCTCATGAAAACAATGTTGAAATGATTTTTGAGGTATGGGATTCATTTCTTATCTATTTATTTATATCCAATCATAAAGATAACATTATTTATTCCCTTGGATGCCAATGAAATTAACCTAATAATTACTTGAACCAGATTAAAGAATTGATATCGATAACATGGAGATGTTTTTTTGTACCATGGTAATGTTTTTCCTTTTATTTTTCTAGAAAGTGTGATATTTATGCCTTTCTTGTATTATCATGTTGTTCTTGATGGAAATTGGTAAAGAACATAAATCCAGAATTAATTGTTAAATGATTGGATAAAAGATTAAAGAGGCGTGTTTAATGAATTTTTTGTGTTTTAATCTTAATGATGTAATAATGTTAGTTAATTTTATCTTACATGTGTTAATGGAATTCAATAAATGTGTAAAGCATGTTAATTCTTGTTAATAAAAGAATTAAAGGCATATTAAATTAATTGTTTAATTAGTTTGTGACAGCTTGTAATAGCTTGATTCTTAGGTTTCCCATAGTTTAAAATTGTGAATAATGAATTGATTAATTAAATATGGAATGATAATTAGTTTTGTGATAAAATACAATTACTTTATAGGTCATGAGTTTCATTCTTGCTTTTAAAGGTCAAATTCCTTTTGCTTTCGAGTTGTGGGAGCTTGTTGTGTGTGAAGGTTGGATGCCTTACTTTAGGGCCAAGATCCTAGTTGCTATGTTTATTTCCTGCTTCTTGTGATGTTATGTGAGCCTGGGATAGCTGATTCTAGATGTTTTTTGTTGTATATGGGGTGGTAGGTCCAAATGTGATGTGATCATGGGATGGATGATCCTGGAGGGTTGTTATGGTATATGGGGCAGGGAGGCCTGGTTGTTGTGGCAGTAGTTGATGCTTGTGATGGCGGGATGCATCAGGATATGTATTTGTGGGTTAAGGAGGATATTGGGGATGATGGAATGGGTTGAATCTAGTATTACCAGTTGATATAAAATTCAGATTCTTGTTTAATCTATAGTTTTACTAACGTCCATGTTTTTTTATCTTCTTTCCTTTCCCAACTACTTGAGGCTCATGGATGTGCTTGGTTGTATACCTTGTTTGGTAGCATATGATGTTTTCCTAGAGTAGTTGATAATATGGAAAGTAATCTTGTTAATAAATGAATAAATGATTAACCCATGGTGTTGGAGCTTGCTGGGATGCAATTATGAGGTTATAATTTTGAGAAGTCATGGAATCAGTTTGATTATGTCTAGAGGGCATGGAACTTTATTGTGATGCTAATTAAATGTAATGTGAAAATATCAATGGTTAATTAATGGTAAAATAATTGATTAACATAATGTGAAACTAATTAAAATGAATAAAGTAATTTCATGTAGCTATTTAAATGGTTGTGTGCTTATAGGATATCTGGTCTTTGTAGTGGTAGTTGGGAGTCTGAGAGACGTTAGCTACAGTTGAGTCTGAGACTAGGTTATTCCCATAGTATTGTTGTGATATATATTATATCATATGTGTTTTGTGTTTTCAAACACTACTCCACCCTGTCGGTTAGGGAAATTGACACCCCATGGATTCTGAGCCCTGTGGGTGTTTTCCCCAACATCCTGATGGGAGGATGGATTGCTTCCTACCCACTTTGACCCCACTCTCTTCTCTTGGTAGTTACTTGTGCTGGTATGCACATAGGTTATTTTTTCCCATATATGTGTGTAGATGGTTTTAATGGCTTGTGTTTATTTCACACACATGTATTTTGGATATAGTTTCTTAAGGACTACTATAGGTATAACGTGTATAGTTTGTGATGGTTTGAGGTTCATTACTCGATGTATGGGTTATGATGGCTTGAGGTATAATACCTAATGTATGATACATGTTATATGAGTTGTGGTGCCTCTCAAAAACTACCTATTTATTTTTCATTACATGGATGTGGTCGTGTGTTGCATGAGGTGCACGTTGTGGTGCTTCACCCAGGTGTTTGCGGGCTATCCTTTTTAGAGAGAGATGCTCAGGATGTGAAACATTAGAACATAGTGGAAAACTAATGGGGAAGAAGTAGTGGGGTACCTTTGATGTTCTTTATTATATTATATGCTCTTATATGTGATACTTGGTCAGATAATCCATGGTGAGACTTGGAACTTTTCATACCTATTTAGGTGACGAGTTAGTTTCACTTGTTTTTCACTGTTCTTTAGCATGATTTATTTACCTTTTTTATGAGAGGATGCGGGAAGGATCCAACTGAGTATACTGTTATACTCACCCTACGTACATATAAAATATTTTTTAGGTTATGTGGATTAGGTTGTAGATGAGGATACTTACTATAAGATTGGGGTTTAGCAGGAGTTGTTTGGGCTTCATGGTCATTGTCATCCTTACTTTTCTTTTGGTACTTACATTTTTTCCTTCAATTGTAGTGGTTCTTGCATGTCATTACATATGTGCACTTGGGTTTTATTTTATATTGTATTATGATCAAGATTAGGTTGGTATTTTTCTTATCTCTCTCTTTTGTATGTGTTCTTTTAGAGGGTAATGCCTTCTATTTATGTGTTTACTATACCCTTGATGATAGTATCAAACTCAGGGGGCCTATTGGAGGTGGGACTTGGGTATCACTATCTCTCTTCTCCCATTTCTATCCCAAGAGAGGTACACCTTGTGGGGAGAGGTCATGATAGATTAGTATCAAAGGTCTGATTAAGGGATAGGGTAGAGTTTTGAGTTAGGCATAGATGAGGTTTCATGGGCCGGTAGGGAAATGGAGTCATCTTAGTTTAGCAGGCATTGTAAACATGGGATACTAGCTTAAACATAGGTATTTAGGGCCCCTTGTTATCTAATTTATGGAAATTTAAGTTTACAGTGGCTACTAAATGAGGTGATACTTGTTACATGGTAGAGACCTAGGAAAAGATCATGCATCATTATTCTTTGCACCTATGTTTGAATGGGTAGACCTTGGGATAGGTTAACCTAAAATGAATGAAATAAAACAATTAATTAATGTTAAAGTCTTCCATATTCTAGGTTAGGATCTATAACTATTTTTTCTTTCATATTCAAGGCTCCAATTCAACATCCACATTAGGTTCACATAGAAGATGTTTAGTAGGTTGTGCCAGCAGATCACTATAAGGTAGAGGTTAAGGATGACGAAACTTGGAGGAGGACACTCTGAGAGTTTTAACACCAGATTTTCATATGCAGTCGTGGAGGACTGGTTAGAGGAGGTTTAGATTTCCTTTAGTTTTATCCATTCTTAGAAGGAGCACTGGGTATTATTGGTTGTGATAATGCTGCATGGGGTAGCGAGGAAGTGGTCATTCTTATTCCTCAGAGATTGCGAGGAGTTAGAAGTCTTGTGGGAGGAGTTACGAGACTAGTTCAATGTTGAGTTTCTTTATTCAACCGTGAATCTTTCCAGTCTCCAGGAGATATTTACCCTTTGGTAGTGGAGTTCCAGTATGTGAGATTTTGAGATCCATTTTAGGAACCTTCTGCGATATGCTTTGGACATATTTCCAGGTGAGGAGGCTAGAAAGAGGAATTTTGAGGAGGTTTTGTATCTAGAGATCCAGTTCCATGTCACCCCATTGATGCTGAAGATGTATCTCAAGGTGCTATTGAGAGTAGAGGTCATCGGGATTATGTTATCTAGAATTGGATCATCATGAGATGAATGTTATCAAGATTCCTCATGAAGCAGAGCTATGGTCCAAGGTTCTAAGTTTTCAGGATAGAACAACTTCTAATCATCTAGGAGTATGTCTAATCCATCAATGTCTCATTTATATAGGTTCAGTGGCTCTTAATCCTATTCTAAGTGATCATACTCATGTTTCTATTATGGAGGATGAGGTCATTAGTGGATAGAGTTCCCAACCTTTCTGAGCAGTCAACATGTGCTAGTTGTTCCACTTTTGTCTCCTCCACTAAGGTAGTTCTATCCGAGGTCGCAGCAGTAGGTTACTCTAGTTTGGGATTAGTAGAGAGTGTATGGGGTAGGAAATGGAAAGCCCTGGTATGATCCCCATCCTCTGAGAGAATAGCATTCCATGGAGGTTATCATCATCATGGTCATAGAGGTTGTGGATTCGGTCATGGTTAGCTTCATGCTTTAGTGTTGCTAGTGTTAGGCGATACAGACATCGTTCGAGGTACCCTTTACTTGTTTTCTACTTGGGTTCATGCCTTTTTTGATCTAGGGTCAACACACTCCTTCATATCACCTACCCTTGTATGTGCTCTGGGAATTGAGGTAGAGAGACTTCCAGTGCCCTTGGCGTTGACTACGCCAGTTGGAGGTTGAGCTGACTTTTTTTATGTATGTAGAGACTTTGAGCCAGTGTTAGGGAAAACCCACTCTTGGGAAGATTTCTTATATTTATAGAAATGGCCATATAACATCATCCTTGGAATTGATTGGTTTTATTCAGTGTATGCTATTGTATATTTCTTTAGGAGGCAAGTTGTGTTATTTGATGCTGATGGAGAACCAGTAGTGTTTGTTGGCAATTGAGACCCTTGGATGGGTTAGAGTCATGTTCCATACTTATCATACATGATGACTAAGATGGTGATGAGTGTATTAGTGGTTTAGCAGTTAGTGTTTCCCCAAGTCATAGAAGAGTACCCTGATGTCTTTCCATAGTAATTTGTAGCATTAACCCCTTGAAAAGAGATCAAGTTCGAGAAAAAAATATAGCCAGGTGTGTCTCCTATCTCAAAGTCTCTATATAGGATGGTGCTTTCTAAATTTTCAGTGTTGTGTTTATAGTTTTATGGTTTGTTACGGTGTGGTTTTGTTTAGACAAGTGTATCACCATGGGGGGCACTAGTTTTTTTCATGAATAAGGATGATGATAGTTTTCGGTTGTGTATCGATTATCATCGCATTAACCAAGTGACATTGAAGAACTGTTATCCTCTTCCACAGATTGATGATTTATTCAATAAACTGAATGGTGAAAATTGGTTCTCAAAGATTGATTTTTGGTCAGGATATCATCATATACATGTTAAAGATGAGGATATCCTAAATAATGCTTTCTTTCTTTTTTGTCATGGGAATTATGAGTTTGTTGTGATGTCAATTGGTGTAACAAATTATCTAGCTATGTTCATGGGGTTAATGAGAATTGTGTTCCTTGAGATCCTAGATAAGTTCATGGTGGTTTTCATTGATGAAATCCTTTTGTATTCCGCGTCTATGTAGGAGCATGTAGAGTATCTGCGTGCCATTTTGGGAGTTCTTCATCATGAGCATCTATTTGGGAAGTTGTCGAAGTGTTAGTTTTGGGATTGAGAAGTCCATTTCTTGGGGTATGTTATATCCTAGTAGGGATTAACTATGGATATGTTGAAGATAGATTCAGTTGTGTCTTGGGAAACCCCCAAGATAGTGGCATAGGTGTGAATTTTCCTTGGTCTTACAGGCTATTATGGAAGGTTTGTAGCTGATTTCTCTCTAGTTACGACTCCTCTAAAAATTTTGACCAAAATGAATCAGGTGTCCTTATGGAATAATTAGTGTTAGACATATTTCGAGTATCTAAAGGAGAATTTGTTCAGTGCTCAAGTTCTTTTTCTTCTAACAATTTGAGTTTAGTTTGACATTTCCTATGATGCTTCATGTCTTGGGTTTGGCTATGTTTCGATGCAGTAGAGATCAGTCATTTATTATGGCTCTCAACAGTTACATATCCATGAGCGTAACTATGAAACCCATGATCTTGAGTTAGTGGTAGTGTTGTTTTCCCTAAAGTTGTGGATACATTACTTCATCGATGAGCATTTTGTGGTCTTCACTGATCATAAGAGCCTGAGGTATGTTTTCTCCAAACATGACTTGAAATTGCATCAGCATTAGTGGATGGAGTTTTTACCAGATTATGACTTTGAAATTGTGCATACACCTATAAAGGGGAATGTTATGGCCGATGCACTGAGTAGGAAGTTGAATAGTGATGTAGTGTGTGAATATGGTGATTCCGGGAGGGTTATTGAAGAACATTCAGAATTTTATCTAGATATGGGAGAATTCGAAGGCAGAGGTTGTATTTTCAAATGACAGTGTAGTCATCTATGGTGTAGCTAGTGGAGGAATCCTAGTTGGGGGATATTTAGGTTGAGGTCTAGAGAGACTAAGTTATTTTTGGTGAGACCCTGATGGTTGTTCTAAGGATGAACAAAACTGAGTGTTGTTTTAGGGAATGATTTTCATTCCTTTGAAAATGAATGATATGGTTTTGAGAGAGTTAAATAGTTCGACTTTAGCATGATATCTTGGCATGAAAAATATGTATCACAATTTTAGAGTTCGGTTTTTGTGCCCTGCATTGAAGCATGCAGTTATAGGGTTTGTGTCTCGGTGTTTGGTCAGCCAGAAGTTGAAGGCCAAGCACTGTGTTGTCAGTGGTTTTATTCAGCTGTTAGATGTTTCTCGGTGGAAGTAGGAGGACATATCAATGGAAATTTTTATCAGTTTACCTCGAGCTCAGGGAGGATATGATGCTATATGGTTGGTAGTATATCATTTGATCAAATCAACCCACTTTATAGTGATCAAGGAGTAGAGATCAATGGAGGTTTTATTAAGGAAGTATCTAGAGGTGGTGGTGAGACTCCATAGGGTTCTGAAGATGATTATTTCTGATTGATATCCTCATTTTACCTCCAGGGTTTGGATAGATCTCCAGCATGATTTTGGTTCTCAGTTATTCTTTAGCACTACTTTTCATTCATAGACATATGGTCAAATAGAGCGGAACATCCATACTCTTGAAGACATTTTGTTCTCTTGTGTCCTGAATTTTGGAGGTTTGTGAATGAGGAACCTACCCTTGGTAGAGTCCACTCACAAAAATAGTTTTCACTCCACTATCAATATGGTTCTATTTCAAGAATTGTATGGATGAACTTTATGTTCTTCATTGACCTGGGTCATATAGTTAGTAATTCTCAGGCTAGAAGTGGTATAGAATACAGCATAGATGGTTAGGGTGATTCATGAGAGGATGAAAGTAGAACAATATTGTCAGAAATTCTATGTCGATAATGGGAGGATACTTATAGATTTTGACATTGTGTATCATGTGTTCCTAAAGGTGAATCCCCATCATGGGCAGTGAAGGTTTGGTCATGGGAGTAAGATTTATCCCTAGTTTTTTGTCCTTTTAAGTTGTTATCTCATGTTGGGGCTATGGAATATCGGATAGAAATTCCCCTACATATAATCTAGATACATGATTTTTTTCATGTGTCATGGACCATCGTTATCTTCATGGTGACTCTCACATCATCGATTAGGGCCAGATCGATGTTGATAATGATGCGACTTGTGAGTAGGGGACTTTAGAGATCTAGGACCTCTAGGAGAAGATGTTTCATGGGTATTATTTTCCCTTGGTTCATGACTTGTGGTGATATAGTGGTGTGGATAAGATTATCTAGGAACATGAGTCACAATTACACCCTCAGTACCCTAATCTATTTAATGTTTATCTCTTCCATTGTAAAATTATTCATTTTATGGTTATAAACATTTTCTAGTTTTGAGGTGGATTTATCTTGTTTCTTGTTTTGTATTACTCTCTTTGAGAGTTATCTCTATCAGGAGAGTGGTTTGAATATGGTTTTGATTGTGCGTGGTTTCATGTTGCTCCCTTAGTGAGGTGGTTGAGCTTTTGTGGTGGAGATATCCTTGAGAGGTATCTCGCAGGGTGGTTGTTTGAATTAACCTTTTCTATTTCCTCCCATGGTTGGTTTTGGATTATCAAGGATGAGAATGTTTTGATTGGTATCTAATGTAAGGGACCAGATCTGTTTGGATTGACCCTTTGCTCATTTTTGAAGAATGAGGTGCTCAGAGGAATTTTGGATGATTTCAGCTGCTAAAAGATGCGAACATGGAGATTTCACACCATGTAAACATTTAAATGATGTGAAATTAGGTTTCATAATGTGTAATAAATCCATGTTTAAAAATAAATAAAATAAAATGGTGATGTGTTTTTCGGTGGAAACCGAATCCTGAGGATTACACGACATGAAAGGGGATTACATGTCGTGTAAATCCTTGATGTTGTAGATTTTAAAAAATTTCAAGTGCTCAGGTTGTCAAACCCTAGAGTTTCAATTCCTCCCTCTCTCTATTCTAGGTGACTCGTGACTCCCTTCTAGGAATTTTGGAGATTCCTTTGTCAAGTATCGATCTCTAGCTTCCCTCCTTTGATCAATCTTAGATCCAAGTTATGTTCTACCTCCATTATTATAGTTTCTTTGATCTGTTTTCTCACGTTCCTCCTTTCCATGTGATGGAGATGAATCTCCATGTTTCTAATGGAGCTTTGTTGGTTATTCATTGGCATGGTTGGCACAACATCCTCAGGTGAATGCATTTATTACAAGAGAGGCGATCAAGATCCACAATGTTGGTCCATTCTCATGAAAAGAACATTGACACCCTTTTGGGGTAGGGGATTAATTGATTCTCTATTTATTTATGTAAAATCATAGAACTATAATGATTTATCCCCTTGGATGCCAATGAAATTGACCTAATAATTACTTGAATAAAATTAAAGAATTGATATCGATCGCATGGAGATGTTTTTTCTTTGTACTGTGATAAAATTTTGCCTCTTTTTTTCTATATAGTTTGATATCTATGACATGTTTGGATTAGAATTATTTTTTCTTGATGTAAATTGGTAAATAACGTAAATCTATAATTAATTGTTAATTAATTGGCTAAAAGATTAAAGAGGAATGTTTAATGATTACGGTGTGTTGTAATCTAAATGATGTAAGCATGTAAATTAATTTTATCTTCCATGTGTTAATGTAATTGAATAAATGTGTAAATTATGTTAATTTTTGTTGATAAAATAATTAAAGGTGTGTTAAATTAATTGTTTAATTAATTTTTGAGAGCTTGTGATAGCTTGTTGCTTAGGTTCCCATAGTTGAAACCTATGAATAATGAATAAGTTAATTCAAGATGGAATAAGAACTGATTGTGTGATAAATGATAATGGATTTGTAGGGCTTGATTTTCCCACTTTCATGTAAATTTCAAGTGCCTTATGATTTGGAGTCATAAGAGCTCATTGTGTATGAAGTTCGGATGCCTTTATTTAGGGCTAAGATCTCGGTTTCTATGTTTGTTTCATGGTACTTGTGATGTGATGTGAGCATGGGATGGATAAGCCTGGAGGTATATTATGTTATATTTGGAGGGGAGGCCCAAATATGATGTCATCCTGGGATGGATGATCCTAGAGGACTGTTATGGTATATAGGGTGGGAAGGCCCGATTGTTGTGGATGCAGTTGATGCTTGTGATGGTGAGATGCATCAGGATATGCATGTGGGTGTCGGAGAGGACATCATGGATGATGGAATGGGTTGAATATGGCCTTACCCATTGATTGAAAGTTGGATACTTATTGAATTTTTCATTTGAATAACATCCAGGTTGTTTTTTATCTAATTTCATTTCCCCGCTACTTAAGGCGGATGGATGTTCTTGGTTGTATACCTTGTTTTGTAACTTATGATGTTTTCCTAGAGTACCTGGTAATATGGAAAGTAATTTTTTTAATAAATGAATAAAATTTTAACCCATGGGGTTAGATCTTATTGCGATGCAATGCTGGGGTTATAATTTTGAGAAGTCATGGACTCGGTTTGCTTATACTTGGAGGGCATAGAACTTTGTTGTGATGCTAATGAAATGTAATGTTGAAATTTCAATGGTTAATTAATGATTAAATAATTAATTAATGTAAAGTGAAACTGATGAAAAGGAATAAAGTAATTTAATGTATCTCTTTAAATGGTTGTGTGATTATAGGATATTTGATCTTAGTAGTGGAATCCAGGAGTCTGAGAGACGTTATCTATAGTTGAGTTTGAGACTTGGTTATTCCCATAGTGTGGTAGTGAGCTATATTATATCATGTGAATTTTGTGTTTTCATATGCTACTCCACCATTTTGGTTAGGGAAACTAACACCTTTAGGATTCTGAGCCATGGGGTGTTTTCCCCAATATCTTAATGGGAGGATGGATGAATGACTACCCCTTTTGGCCTCTCTTTATTCTATTGGTAGTTACTTTTGATGGTATGCATGGTGGTTATTTTTCCCCATATATGTGTATAGAGGGTTGTAATGCCTTGTGGTTATTTCATACACATGTATTCTGGATATAGTTTCATAAGGACTACAATAAGTATAACTTATATAGTGTAAGGGACTAGATCCACATGGATCACCCCTTTGTATGTTTTTAAAGATTGAAGTGCTCATAGGTAGCTCGAAAGAAGTTTGGAGAAGTTTAGTTACATAAAATCTGTAAAGGGGGATTATATGTTGTGTAACTGTATTACACAATGTGAAATACTATTTCATAGGTTGTCCTATAAATCTTCACAACATGAATACTTTTACAATGTGTGAAATAGGTATACACAGCGTGAAATACTTTAGGGTCTAAAAAAATCATTGGGGTGATGCATTTTTCAGCAGAAACCGGACCTAAGGCATTGCATGGCGTGAAAAGGGATTACATGTCACGTAATGCCCTGCTGATGTATTTTTTTTTTTTGAATATTTCAGTCACTCAAGTTTTCATAAACCTATGGCTATAGAAGCTCTCCATCAAATCCAGATGACCTGGTGACCCCTTCTTCGACGTTTTGGGAATTCGTTCAACAAGGATCGATCCCTAGCTCCCTCCTTTGATCTATAGCGATCCATATTCAATATAAGTTATGATCTAATGTCGTTCTTATGGTTTCTTCAATTAATTTCCTCATATTTCTCCTTTCCATGTGATTTTGTGTGATTTCCATGTTTCTAATGGATTTTCTTTGGTTGTTGGTTGGTGCGGTTGTGTTGTGGTGTCCTCAGGTGGATCCAGTTGTTGCGGGAGAGGTGATCGTGATCCATTGATTTGATCCATTATCGTAAGAAGAACATCAAATAACTTTTGAGGTAGGGGATTCATGGATTCTCTATTTATTTACATGAAATCATAGAGCTATCATTATTTATCCCATTGGATCGCAATGAAATTAACATAATAAATAATTGAACCTAATTAAAGAATTGGTATCAATCGCATAGTGATGTTGTTTCTTTATACTATGATAATGGTTTGACTCTTGATTTTTCTAGATAGTGTGATATCTATTATTTCTTTGTTTATAATGTTTTTCTTGATGGAAATTTTTAAAGAATGTAAAATTGGAATTAATTGATAATTAATGGGCTAATTTGTTAAAGAGGCATGTTTAATAAATCTGGTTGTTGTTGTTGTAATTTGATGTTGATCAAACTAATGAAAATGTGCATGTTTAATGGAATTGGTTAATGAACCCAGATCATGTTGATTCTTATTGATAAATGAATTAAAAGTGTGTTAATTAATTATTTAATTAATTTGTGATAGCTTGTGATAGCTTATTATTTAGGTTGCTTGTAGTTGTAACCTATGAATAATGAATCAATCAATTCAAGATGGAATAAGAATTGATTGTGTGATAAAATATAATTCCTTTATTTTTCCTGAGTTTCCCTCTTTCTTGTAAAGTCCAAGTGCCTTATGATTTGGAGTTGTGAGATCTCATTGTGTGTGAAGGTCAGATGCCTTGTTTTATGGTTGAGATCCCATTGCTATGTTTTTTCTTACTGCTTATGATGTGCTCTGGATAGGAAACTTGTGGTATGTGGGGTAGGGAGGCCCAATTTTTGTGGCATAATTTGATTCCTAGAGTGGCGAGATGCATCGGTTTTTTCATGTGGTGTCGAGGATGACACTGTAGATTATGGAACAGGTTGAATCTGGTCTTACTCGTTGATGTGAAAGTTGTGTGCTTATTGAATCTATTGTTTGTTTATCTACTTTACTTTCCCAACTGATTGAGATAGATAGTTTTTCTTACTCTCCTTCCAAGGGAGGTAAATATGCAGGGGGTATTCCATGTTCTTTCTGTGTTTATCTTCTCATGGTTGGATGGGTCTACGCTCCTTCTATAGGTGGTAGACTCGATGGGTAGTTCATCTACTCACCGTGTTGAGCCCCATCTGTTTGGTAGCTTATAATTCTTTCCTAGAATACCTATAAATATGTAAATATGGAAAATGGTAATGTTGTTAAATAAATGAATAAATTTTTAACCCATGGGATTGGATCTTTCTAGGATTTAATGTTGAGGTTATGTTTCTAAGAATCTGTGGACTCTGTTTGGTTATGCCTGGAGGGCATGGATCCTTGTCATGATGCTAATAGAATGTAATGTGGAATTTTTTAATGGTTAATTAATGGTTAAAGAATTAATTAACGTAAATTGAAACTGATAAAAATGTATAAAGTAACTTAATGTATCTCTTTAAATGGTTGTGTGCTTATAGTATGTATAGTCTTAGCAATGGTAGTCGGGAGTCTGAGAGACATTAGTTGGGGTGATTATAAGACTAGGATATGCCCATAGTGTGGTTGTGAGCTATATTATATCTTGTATATTTTGTGTTTATATATGCTACTCCACCCTATCGGTTAGAAAAACTGACACACCAGGGATTCTGAGACTTGGGGAGTGTTTTCCCCAACATTCTGGTGGGAGGATGGATGGCTGACTACCCCTTTTGGCCCCGCTCTCTTCTCTTGGTAGTTACTTGTGATGGTATGCATGGTGGTTATTTTTCACCCTATATGTGTGTAAAAGGTTGTAATGGCTTGTGGTTATTTTACACACATATATTTTGGATATAGTTTCCTAAGGGATATTATAGGTACAACGTGTATGGGGTGTGATGGCTTGAGGATCCTTACTCAGTGTATGGGTTGTGATGACTTGAGGTATAATACTCAATGTTTGATATGAATTGTATGAGATATGGTGGCTTCCATAAACTACCTTTACTTTGTGGTATGTGGATGTGGTGGTGTGTTTCATGAGGTTCATGTTGTGGTGCTTCACATATATGTCTTCAGGATAGCCTTTTTGTAGAGAGATGCTCAGGGCGTGCGATGTTAGGGAAAAGCGGCAAACCAGTGGGGAAGTGGTAGAGGGATACCCTTGATATTCTTTATTATATAATATGCTCTTATATGTGATACTTTGTGAGAGTATCCATGGTGAGGCTGGGAACTTAATATACCTATTTAGGTGATGAGTTATTTTAACTTATTGTTCACTGTGCTTTATCATGATTTCTTTACTTTTACATGAATGGATCTGGGGAGGATCCTACTGAGTATACTATTATAATCACACTATGTTATATAAATTTTTTTAGGTTAGTTTTATCAGGTTTGATATTAGTCTGGTAACTACTAGCTTGTGGGTTGTATGAGATTATTGGGCTTCGTGGTTGTTGTCATCTTTACCTTTCTTTTGGTACCTGCAGTTTTTTCTATCAGTTGTAGTAGTTCTTGCATGACATTACATTTATGTACTTGGGTTTATTTTATATTTTAGTTGTGAAGGATTTGGTTGGTTTCTATCTTATCTCTCTCTTCTGTATGTGTTTCTCTTAGAGGGTAATTTCTCTCATCTACATGTTTATTATACCCTCGGTGCTAGTCTCCAACCTAGGGCCCACTGGAGGCGAGACTCGAGGTCCACTATCTCTCTTCTCCCATTTCTAGCCTAAGAGGGGTACACTTTGTGGGGAAGGGGTCATGACAGAGTGGAATCATAGGTCTATTTGAGGGATAATATGGAGTTTGGAGTTAGTCTTATGCGAGGTTTCATGGGTTGTTAGGGAAAAGATGTCAGCTAAGTTTAGAAATCACTGTAAACATGGGATACCAGCTGAGACATGGGTATTTAGGTCCCCCTATGATCTGATGCACTCACCTTTAATTTTATAGTGTCTTCTAAATGAGGTGATACTTGTTGTAGGGTAGAGACTTAGGAAATGATCATGCATCATTCTTCTTTGCGCCAGTGTTTGAATGGGTAAACCTTGGGATAGGTTAACCTAAAATGAATAAAATAAAACAATTAATTAATGCTAAAGTCTTACATATTCTAGGTTTAAGATCTCTAATTGTTTGTTCTTTTATAGGTATGGCTCCAGGTCGGCATCCTCATCAGTTTCGTGCAGAAGACATTCAATAGGTTGCACCAGAAGATCACCATAGAGTATAGGTTGATGATGAAGACACTTAGAGGAGTACACTCTAAGAGTTTCAGCACCATAGTCTACAGAAGTATGAGGGCTCTATTTTAGATGTAGTCACATAAGACTGGTTAGAGGAGGTTGAGATAGCCTTTAGTTCGATCTGTTCTTAGAAGGAGTATTGGGTGTCGTTGGTTGTGACAATGTTGTGTGGGGTAGTGAGGCAATGGTGGTTCTTATTCCTTAGGGATCTTGAGGTGTCAACAGTCTTGTGGGAGGAGTTCCAAAACCAGTTCAGAGCTAGGTTTCTTTCTTCAACCACTAAGGCGGCTAGTCTCCAGGAGATGCTTACCCTTCGGCAGGGAATCTATAGTGTGCAAGAGTTTGGGAACCATTTCAGTAACCTTCTGTGATATTCTTCGGACCTGTTTCCATATGAGGAGACCAGGGTGAGGCATTTCAAGGAGGCTCTGCATCAAGAGATCCAGTTTCATATCACCTTATTTATGCTGAAGACATATCTCAAGGTTCTAGAAAGATAAGAGTCCATTGATAGAATGTTATCTAGAACTGGATCATCATGATATGGGAGTTGTCAGGATTCCTCATGAAGCAGAGTGATGGTCTGTGGTTTCTGGTTCTTAGGGTAGAATATCTTTAGGTCAGTCGGTGGTAAGTCCCATCCATCATCATCTTATTTCTCCAGGGGCAGAGGATCTCAGACCTATGTCAAGCGATTAGAATAATGTCTTTCTTGTGGAGTTTGAGGTCATCAATGGTGAGAGTTTCTGACCTTTCTGAGCAGTCATCATGTTACAGTCATTTCTCTTTAGGTTTCTCCATTGAGGTAATTCCAATCGAGGTAGGAGGAGGAGGTTTCTCTAGTTTAGGATTAGAAAAGAGCATATGGGGAAGGTAGATGATAGACCCGATATTATCCACATCCTCATATAGTAGAGTGCAGCCATGGAGGTGGTCATCGATAAGATTAGAGAGTCTATGAAGTATGTCATGGTCAGTTTCATTCTTTAGTGTTACCAGTGTTGGGTGATCCCAACGTCATTCAAGGTAATCTTTTCTTGTTTTTCTACTTGGTTTAATGACTATTTGATTCAAGAGTGATGCACTCCTTTATATCACCTACCCTTGTCTATGATTTGGGCCTTTAGGTAGAGAGACTTCCAGTTCCCTTGGCATTGACCATGCTAATTGGAGGTCAAGATGACTTGTTTTAAGTATGTAGATACTACGATCTAGTGTTTGGGCAGCAATGATCTTGGGGAGATTTCCGAAGTTTAGGGATACAACCATATGATGTCATCCTCAGAATGGATTGTTTTTATTTTGTGCAGACTATCGTGGATTTCTTTTAGAGGCAAGTGGTTTTCTTTGATGCTAATGGAGAGCCAGTAGTGTTTGTCGGTGAGTGAGACCCTAGGATGGGTTAGAGGCATATTCCTTCCTTTTCATCCTTGATGGTTAATATGGCGCTAAGTTCATCGAAGTTTCGTCATTTGGTGTTTCCTAGGGTCATAGAAGAGTACCCTGATGTATTTCTAGAGGAGTTTTTGGCATTACCCCCTTGACGAGAGATTGAGTTCAAGATCAAGTTACATCCAAGCATGTCTCCTATATCAATGTCTCCGTATAGGATGGAAACTTCTAATTTGTGAGAGCTACGTATACATCTTGATGGTCTGTTGTGGTGTGGTTTTGTTTGGATGAGTGTGTCACTGTGGGGTGAACCAGTTTTTTTTATGAAGAAGGCTGATGGCAGTTTGCGGTTGTGTATCGATTATCATTTCTTGAACCAAGTGACAGTGAATAAATTCTACCCTCTTTAGTGGATTGATGATTTATTCGATCAACTGAAGGGTGTAAGTTAGTTCTTGAAGATCTATTTTTAGTTAGTATATCATCAGATGCATTTGAAATATGATTATATCCCAAATACTACTTTCTATTGTCGTCATGGGCATTACGAGTTTTTTGTGACGTTGTTTGGTGTGACGAATTCTCCAGCTATGTTCATGAGGTTGATGAACGCTGTGTTCTGTGAGTTCTTGGATAAGTTCATGGTGGTTTTCATTGACGAAATTCTTGTGTACTCTTTATCTGAGGAGGATCATGTAGAACATATGTGTGCTATTTGGGGAGTTATTCACCATGAGAATCTATTTGGGAAGTTTTCGAAGTGTGAGTTTTGGGATCAAGAAGTCCATTTCTTAGGGCATGTTGTATCCCATCAGGGAGAAGATATGGATCCGTTGAAGATAGAATCAATTGTGTATTAGGAATCCCCCAAGATAGTGGCAGAGGTATGAAGTTTCCTTGGTCTTACAAGCTATTATAGGAGGTTCGTAGTCGATTTCTCTTGGGTTGTGACTTCTATGAAAGCATTGACCAGAAAGGATCAGGCCTTTATGTGGACTAATCAGTTTAAGGTGGATTTTGATTATCTGAAGTAGAAGTTGGTCGGTGCTCCAGTTCTTTTTATTCCAGTAGAAGGATTTCAGTTTGAGGTTTTATGTGATGCTTTGCATACAGGGTTAGGTTTTGTTTTGATGCAACAAATATCGGTTGTTTCTTTTGGGTCTTGGAAGTTACATACCCATGAGCGTAACTATGCAACCCAAGATCTCGAGTTGGTAGTAGTAGTATTTTCTCTGAAGTTGAAGAGACATTACCTCATTGAAAAGAATTTTTTTTCTTCACTGATCATAAGATATTGAGTTATATTTTCTCCCAATGTGACTTAAACTTTCAACAGCTTTGGTGGATGGAGTTCTTATATTATTATGACTTTGAGATTTCATATACACCTGGGAAGGGAAATTTTGTCACTAATTCATTGAGAAGGAATTAACACGGTGATGTAGTGCACAAATTAGGTGATTCTTGGAGATTAATGGAAGAGATTTCAACATTACACCTAGATATGGGAGAAGTTAGTGGTATAGGTTGTATTTTTCAGATGACGGTGCAGTCATCTCTGGTGCAGTAGGTGGAGGAATCCCAATTGGGGTATCTTGAGGTAGAGCTCTGTAGGGACTGATTTTTTTGTGGTGAGGCCCCTGATGGTTGGTTTGAGAATGAAAAACATTGAGTGTTGTTTTAGGGAAGGATTTTCATTCCTTTGGAGATGCATGAGATGGTTCTTATAGAGTTCCATATTTCACCCTTATTGGAACATCCTCGCGTGAAAAAGATGTATTGAGCTTTGAAAGTTCATTTTTGGTGGCCTGGGTTGAAGCATGCAGTAGAAAAGTTTGTGTCTCAATATTTTCTCTACCATAAAGTGAAGTCCAAACACCACATTCCTGGTGGTTTTCTCCAGCCGTTAGATGTTCCACAGTAGAAGTGGGAGGACATCTCGATGGAATTTGTTACTGGTTTACCTCAAGATCGGGGAGGCTATGATGTTTTATGGGTATTATTGGATCATTTGATGAAATCATCCAACTTTATAGTGATCAAAGAGTCAATATCTGTAGAGGTTTTGTCGATATAGTATCAGGAGGAGGTGGTGAGACTCCACAGAGTTCTGAGGATGATCATTTCTGATCGAGATCCTCGTTTTACCTCCAGAGTATGTAGAGGTATCCAACATGATTTTTTTTATCATCTATGACTTATAACTACTTTTCATCCACAGAAAAAATTAACCATCCAGACTCTTGAAGACATGTTGCACTCATATGTCCTGGATTTTGTAGGTTCATGGATGAGGCACCTTCCCTTGTTAGAGTTCACTTGAAACAATAGTTTCTACACCACCATCTGTATGGTTCCATTTGATACCTTGTATGGTCGACCTTTCAGTTCTCCATTGTGTTGGACTTGGGTCATAGAGTTAGAAATTTTCAGGCCAGAAGTGGTACAGACTACAACAGAGATGGTTCAGGTGATTTTCAATTGGATTAAGGCAGGGAAAGATCATCATAAGTCCTATGTCAATCATAGGAGGAGACCTATGGAGTTTTTTTTGGGATCATGTGTTTCTGAAGGTGAATCCCCATCATGGGTAATAAAGTTTTGGTCATGGGAGTAATCTCTCTCCCCAGTTTTTAGGACTTTTGAGGTGTTGGCTCATGTCAGAGTCGTGGCATATCGGGTAGCACTTACCCCATAGATGAGCTAGATACAAGATGTTTTCTACATGTCTCAACTCCATCATTACCTTTATAATGACTCTAAAATCATCTATTGGGTAGATATCAATTTTGATGATGATGTGACCTTCAAGGAGCGGCCTATAGAGATCCAAGACCTCTAGGAGAATGTGTTGTGTGGGCATGTTATCCCCTTGGTTTGTGTCTTGGGGCATCAAGGCGGCATGGAGGAGAGTACCTAGGAATGTGATTCACATATAAGTACTCAGTACCCTGATCTATTTGATGTTTATCACTTCTCATGTAATGCTATTTGTTTGGTGGTTGTTGAACCTTTCTGTTTATAAGATGGATTCCTCTTATTTCTTGTTGTGGCTTTTTTCTCTTTTGAGTGGTATCTTCCCTGGGAGAGTGTTTAGGATCTGGTTGTGGTTTTTTTGTGGTTTTTTTCTTTTTCCTCTAGTGATTTGGTGAGATCCTATGGTGGCAAAATCTTTGAGAGGTATCTTGCGGGGTGGTTGTTCGGATGACCCCTTTCAGTTTCCTCTCTAGGTTGGTTTTGGATTCTTGAGAATGATAATGTTTTGAGAGGTATCTGATATAAGGGACCAGATCTATGTGGATTACCCCTTTTTGTGTTTTCAATGATTGAAGTGATCTAAGGTGTCTTGGAAGAAGTTTAGATAAGTTCGGTTAAGTAAACAATGGAAAGGGGGATTACACATCGTGTAACTATATTACATGATGTGAAATCATGTTTCATGGGTTGTCCTGGAAAGCTTCACAATGTGAATACTTTTACATGGTGTGAAATAGGGATTCATGGTGTGAAATACTTCAGGGTATGAAAAATAAAATAAAGCATTGAGGTGATGCATTTTTCTGTAAAAACTAACCCTGAGGTATTACATGATGTGAAAGGGGATTACACATCGTGTAATGCCCCACTACTATATGTTTTTAAAACATTTAATCCACTCAGTTTTTCATAAACCTATGGCGCAAAAGGATCTCCCTCGACTCTAGGATACCCCTTCTTCGACGTTTTGGTAATTCCTTCAATAAGGATTGATCCCTAGCTCCCTCCTTCAATCTGTAGTGATCCATCTTCAATCTAAGGTATGATCTACCTCTATTTTTGTGGTTTCTTCGATCTTCTTCCTCCCATTTCTCCTTTCCATGTGATGGTGTATTATCTCCATGTTTCTAATGGAGTTTATTTGGTTTTTTTTTTGTGTGGTTTTTCCACAGTTTCCTTGGGTGGATGCAGATGTTGCGGGAGAGGTGGTCGTGATCCATTGCTCTAATATGTTCTCATGCGAAGAATGACAACAACCTTTTCAGGTAGTGGATTCATGGATTCTCTATTTATTTACATGAATTCATAGAGCTAGAATTATTTTTCACATTGGATCATAATGAAATTTACATAATAAATAATTTAACCGGATTAAAGAATTTCTATCGATCGCATAGCGATGTTGTTGCTTTATACCATGATAATGGTTTGCCTCTTGATTTTTATAGATAGTGTGATATCTATAATTTTTTTTAACATATTGTTCTTAATGTAAATTGGTAAATAATTTAAAGTTGGAATTAATTGATAATTAATTTTCTAATTTGTTAAATAGGCATGTTTAATAAATCCAGTTGTTTTTTTGTTGTAATTTGATGTTAATAAAATTATTGTAGATATGCATGTTTAATAGAATTGGTTAATGAACCTAAATCTTGTTGATTCTTGTTGATAAATGAATTAAAGGAATGATAATTAATTTGTTAATTAATTTTTTATAGCTTATTATATCTTGTTGTTTAGGTTGCCCATAGTTAGAACCTATTAATAATGAATCAATTAATTCAATATGGAATAAGAACCAGTTGTGTGATAAAATATAATACCTTTATAGGGCATGAGTTTCCCTCTTTCTTATAAAGGCCAAGTGACTTATGCTTTGGAGTCATGATATCTCGTTGTTTGTGAAGGATATATACCTTTATTTAGGGTCTAGATCCCATTTCTATGTTTATTCCTACTACTTTTGATGTGCTCTGGATACGAGACTTGTGGTATATGGGGCAGGGAGGCCCGGATGTGACGTGAGCATGGGATGACTGAGACTGGAAGGCTGTTGTGGTATATAGGGTGGGGAGGCCCAGTTATTTTGGAATAATTTTATGCCTAGAGTGGAAATATGCATTGGTTTATACATGTGTTGTCAGGGAGGACACTGAAGATGATAGAACGAGTTGAAGCTGGGCTTACTTATTGATGTGAAAGTTGGATTCTTATTGAATATTTTGTTTGTTTATCTAATTTACTTTACCCACTACTTGAGGAATATGGTTTTACTTACTCTCCTTACAAGGGAGGAAATGACACATGGGTTATGCCACATGCTTTCCATGTTTAGCTTCTCATGGTTGGATGGTTCTACGCTCCTACTATAGGCGGTGAAAACTTGATGGGTAGTTCATCTAAGCACTGTATTGAACCCCTTCTGTTTGGTAGCTTAGAATTTTTTTAGAATACCTAAAAATATGGAAATATGTAAATTGGTAATGTTTTTAAATAAATGAATAAATTTTTAACCCATGGGGTTGGATCTTGTTGGGATGAAATATTGAGGTTATGTTTTTGAGAATTTTTGGACTCAATTTGGTTATTCCTGGAGGGCATGGATCTTTATTGTGATGCTAATGTAATGTAATTTGGATTTTTTAATGGTTAATTAATGGTTAAAGAATTAATTAACATGAAGTGAAATAGATAAAAAGGATAAATTAACTTGATGTATCTCTTTAAATGGTTGTGTACTTATAGGATGTCTAGTATTAGCAGTGGCTACTGGGAGTCTGAGAGACATTAGCTATAGTTGAGTCTAAGACTAGGATATACCCATAGTATGGTTTTGAATTATATTATATCCTAACATTTTTGTGATTCTATATGATACTCCACATCAGTTAGGGAAACTGACACCCTGGGGATTTTGATCCCTAAGGGGTGTTTTCCCCACATCTCGGTGGGAGGATGGATGACTGACAACCCCTTTGGCCCCGCTCACTTCTCTTGGTAGTTACTTATACTGGTATACAAGGTGGTTAGTTTTCCCCCTATATGTGTATAGAGGGCTGTAATTTCTTGTGGTTATTTTACAAACATATATTTTTTATATTGTTTCCTAAGGGATACTATAGGTACAACTTGTATGGTATGTGATGTCTTGAGGATCCTTACTCGATGTATGGTCTATGATGGATTGAGGTATAATACCCGAAATTTGATATATGTTGTACGATCTATGGTGGATCCCAGAAACTACCTTTACTTTTGGGTATGTAAAAGTGGTGGTGTGTTTAATGACTTGCATGTTTTGGTTCTTCGTCCAGGTGTCTTTAGGCTAGCCTTTTTGGAGAGAGATGCTCAGGACGTGCGATATTGGGGAAAAGCAGAAAACTAGTGGGGAAGTGTTAGAGGGATACCCTTGATATTCATTATTATATAATATTCTCTTGTATTTGATACTTTTTGAGCATATCCATGGTGAGGTTGGGAACTTAGTATACCTATTTAGGTGATGAGTTAGTTTGAATTTTTGTTCACTGTGTTTTTGTATTCTTTCTTTACTTTTTCATGAGAGGCTTTGGGGAGGATCCTACTGAGTATACTGTTATACTCACCCTACATTATATAAACTATTTTTTAGGCTAGTAGGATCAAGTTGGAGATTAGTCTAGTTACTACTAGCTTGTGGTTTTCAAGAGATGTTTGGGCTTCATGGTCACTATCATTTTTAATTTTATTTTGGTAACTGTAATTCTTCCTTTCAATTGTAGTAGTTTTTGTATGACATTACATTTCTTTACTTGGGTTTATTTTATGCTGTAGTTGATCAAGGGTTGGTAGGTGTCTATCTTATCTCTCTCTTCCGCATGCGTTTCTCTTAGAAGGTAATGCCTCTCATCTGCGTGTTTATTATACCCTCGGTGCTAGTCGTCAACCTAGGGCCTACTGGAGGCGGGACTTGGGGGGTCACTATCTCTCTTCTTCCATTGCCAGCCTAGGAGGGGTACACTTTTTGGGGAGGGGTAATGACATATAGGTTGTGATGTCTTGAGGGTCCTTAATTGGTTTATGGGTTGTGATGGATTGAGGTATAATACCCAATGTATGTTACACATTATATGGGCTTCGGTGGCTCCCCAAAACTACCTGATTACTTTTGGTTATGTGGACATGCTGGTGTGTTTCACAAGGTGTATATTGTGGTGATTCTCCTAGGTGTCTATGAGCTAGACCTTTTAGAGAGAGATGCTCAGGCATGCGATATTGAGGTGGAGTGGTAAACCAGTGGGGAAGCAGTTGCAGGGTATCCTTGATATTCTTTATTATATTATATTCTCTTATATGTGATACTTTGTGAGAGTATCCATAGTGGGGATGGTAACTTAGTATACTTTTTTAGGTGATAAGTTAGTTTCACTTATTGTTCACTTTTCTTTAGCATGATTTATTTACCTTTTTAATGAGAGGCTCTAGAGAGGATCCTACTGAGTCTACTTTTATACTCACCCTATGTATATATAAACTATTTTTCAGGTCAGTTGGAGTAGGTTGGAGATCAGGTTGGTTACTACTTGATTGG
This sequence comes from Viscum album, assembly GCA_963277665.1. Lineage (NCBI taxonomy): Eukaryota > Viridiplantae > Streptophyta > Magnoliopsida > Santalales > Viscaceae > Viscum > Viscum album. The sequence goes on from OY728126.1 coordinate 1,030,513,356, forward strand.
GATTTATCAGGAGTTTTTTGGACTTCATGGTCACTTTTGTCCTTAATTTTCTTTTGGTACTTGTATTTTTCCATTTAGTTATAGTAGTTCTTGCATTTCATTACATATGTGCACTTGGGTTTTTTTTTATATTCTAGTCTGTGTGGGATTTGGTTGGTTTCTGCCTTATCTATCTCTTCTATATGTGTTCTCTTAGAGGCTAATGTCTCTCATATATGTGTTTTCCATACCCTCAGTGCTAGTCGCCAACTCAAGGCCTACTAGATTCGGGACTTGGGTGTCACTATCTCACTTATCCCATTTCTAGCTCAAGTGGGGTACACCTTTTAGGGAGGGGTCATGATAGAAAAGAAAAGAATATTATGTTTTTATAACTTGTCAAAAAGAAAATATGGTTAATAAAATCTATAAGAAGTTTGATATTTAGTCTTTTAGACCTATTGATCTTATTCATTCTTATTTTTTTGGACCTATGAGAAATCAATAATAAAAAATAGATTTGTAATTTATCACTTTTATTAATGATTTCACTCAGATGAACAGCATAATGTTTATGAAACACAAGAAGGAGGCTATATAAATTTTTATATTTTTCATAAAATATGTTTAGAGAGATATTAGGGTGTATATATAAAATTTTAGAACATATAATGGTATATATTTCACATGAAATGATTTCATAATCTTATATGAAAATGTATGGAATCAAACATCAATATTGTTCTTCATACACCCCATAATAAAATGGATCAGTGGAAAGAAAAAACTGGAAGTTTAGTGGAAATGGTAAGGATCGTGTTAGAAAAGTAAAAACTCTCAAAGTTCTACTGGATAGAATCTATAAGTAGTACTATACATGTGAAAAACATATGTTAACTAAGGCCATAATCCAGCATGACTTCCTATAAAATTTAGTGCAATAAAAAACCTTCAGTAAAATATTTCAAGGTTTTTGGAAGTCCCTATTTACTAAAATTTAAAAATCTGAATCTTAAGAAATCTGATGAAAAATATTAGGATGAAACTTTCATGGGATATTCACCCAACAGAAAAGGTTAAAAATATTGGAAAAAATGTTCACAAAAGTTGGTATATTCCTATGATGTGAAAGTTATTGAAAATCCAAATTCTTTAACAAAGGATATTGAAAATGTTGTAGAAGAAAAACTGAATATTTCTAATGAAATTTAAATGATCCAAAACAAATATATCAAGACTCATAGGAATCATGTGATAAGTAAATAGAATCTGGAATAGAAACATTAAAATTCTATACTTTACAAAAACAAGTTGAAACTAAAAATATACTTAAAAATCATAAATCTTTGATTCATGCTAGAAGAAGGTTGATATTAGAAAATCAGATGTCACTTATTTCATATATTTAACCAAAATCAGTTTCAAAAGAAACTTAACTTAAAGAATGAGTTGATGCGATGAATGAAGAATTGGATCATATTGAGAAAAAAACACTTGGGAGCTTATTCCATGACCAATTGGTAAAAATGTTATCAGAAAAAATGGGTGTAAAAAAATTGAATGAACATGGAGAGGTTTCGAAAAATAAAGAAAGACTTATTTGTAAAGGATATTCATGGGTGGAAGGTGTGGATTTTGAATAACCCATTTCCCTCATTGTAATATAGAAACTATTATAATGTTTCTAGAAGTTATTTCACATAAAAGTTACAAAGTTTATCATATGGATGTAAAATCATATTTCCTCAATGGTGAGATTGAAGAAGAGCTTTACATTGAGAAACCTTGTGGGTTTTTACTTTATAAAGATGGAAGCTATGTTTTTAAATTGAATAAATCCTTGTATGTATTGAAATAAGCCTCACATATTGGTATTACAAACTTGATAATTATTTGAGAATGTTTAATTTTTTTAAAGGAAAGGTTTATAGAAACTAATATGTGAAAGAATTTAACTCAAACACCCAAATTAAAATTGTGTACATAGATGATATAATTTTTTTTATATGAAAAGAAAGTTTTCAAAGAATTTTTTGAGGAAATTAAGAAGAATTTTGATATATCAATATTGGAATAATTAACTTTCTTCCTTGGTTTATAAGTTCAAAAAAATGAAAAATACATTTTCCCATATCAAGAAAAGTATTATAGGGAATTGTTACAAAAGTTTGGTATGAAAGAATCCAAAGAAGTTTCTACTCCTATTTCAGTTGAAAAGAAGATGATTAAGGATGAAGCTAGAAAAGGTGTGAATCAGAATGAATTTCAAAAATTGGTAGGATTTTTGCTTTATCTAATAGCTTCAAGACATGATATTGTTTATATTGTGGCTTTGTGTGCTAGATATTAGAGTGATTCAAAATAATATCATAGTTGGTAGCAAAGATAATTTTGATATATGTTAAAGGAATAAATTTATATGGGATGATATACAAAAGAAGTTTTGATATAAGCTTTCATGGTTATTTAGATGTTTATTGGGATGGAGATTGTATTGAAAGAAAATCAACTTCAGGGTGTATTTTTATTAGGAGAATGTTGTGTGAGTTGGAAAAGTAAGAAATAGAGTTCAGTAACTTTGATCATAGTATAATCAAAATATGTTTTATCTACATAGCCATGTACTCAAATTTTGTGGATGAAAGTTCAGTTATAATATTTGAAAGTTTAATTTTTCAAACCATTGAAGATACTTTGTGATAATCAGGGTGCAATTGATCTTTCTAAAAATAATTTCCAACACTCAATATCAAATAAAATTGATATTAAGTTTCACTTCATAAAATATAAAATTTATGGTTTAGATGTTTTACTAGAATATATTTCAATTAAATATCAAATTAGTGGTGTTTTTACAAAATCCATGACAAGAGAGTGATTTAAATAATTGATGTTGCAACTTCATGTTCATCCTCAACCAATGACTTTCTAAACATATTAAGGAAACCCACTATGCATTGGATTATGTAGAAAAGTTTTAGAATAGGTAGGAATTTATCCTATAATGGGGGAGAAGTAATTTTTATACTTAAATGAATCTGAAGCTATGGTTATCATAAAATGGGGGAGAGAAATAAAAAGTGAGAGAAAAATAAAAGTGAGGGTGTTTATCTTAACATAGCCGTAAATTTTATTTTCAATGAGGGGTGGAATTCCTTCAAAAACATTACTTTATCTAGTATTGTGGTTTAAAGACACTCTATTTTGAGATAGGATATGTTTTGGTAAAATTTAGAAATTTAAGTTGTTGCAAAAATAAGTTGCAAAAAAATTATGAGTGTTGAAAAATGATGAGTTGAAAAGTTTTTGAAGATAATTTTCAAAAAATAAAAAGGTGGATATCTAAGATCCTTTATGATGTTTTTTTAACAAAGTTTTGTTTTTTTACAACTAACTTTTTATAAACAATGCTTTGTATCAGGAAATAAAATTTTGATGATCAAATTTACCATCAGGTTCTCCATTAAATAATGTTTTTGTTAGAAATTCAGAAGTTGATGAGATAAAGAAAGTTGTAAAGTCAGAAATTTTTTAAATTCAAAAAGATGAAAACTTTCCAAATTAAGTTAGATTATGATTTTATGTTCTTTGAAGTTCATAATACATCATGAATAATTCATGATATGAGTTGAAGTTTGTTGAAGAAAATAGAAGTGATATTTTTTTATGTTTCTAATATTGAGGTTTTTCAGATGCAAATCATTGGATGGAGAAGTTTCTAGAATAATTGAAGTTTTCATTTTTTGAAGTTAGAAAAAATAAAAATTTGTTGACTGCACTATCCACCATATGATCCATTGAATAAATCATCGGATGAAAATTTTATTATTAAGTCAAAGTTTGTACAATTAATGATAAGACAAAGAAGGATTGAAAAGTTTCTAATTTTTAGACTGCTCATCGGACGATCCATCGGAATCAATTTCTATTAGAAATATAGAATACTATGGATATTAAGAGCATGAGAAATCAAATATTTTGGTTTTCAGTTAGATAGATAACTCATTATATGTAGAGTTCCATCAAAAATAAATCATCATATGTTTATTTTGTTAGAAATTATGGACTTACAGTTTCTAAGTTTTGAGTTTTTGTAAAGATGAAAATGTAAAAGAAATATGAATAGGCTCAAGATGTCATATTTGAATATCTAAGAAAATAAAAATGAGGATATACTCTTTTATATCAACCAAAATATGAGGAAGTTTGAATTTATTGGAATATATAAAAGTATGAGTCTCATATTGGATAGAACTGACCGAATGTTGAATAACAGTCTTAGTTACTATACATATCTGATCGAATAGGAGGTAGTTGTTGATTTTAGGAAAAGGGAAGTTTTTATAAAATTTGTTAGATGTAGATCATAAAACATAGAATTTTTAAAAAAAGTATAAGTGTTGTGGTTTCTAAGATCACATGGTTTTGACCAATATAAAAGAATTAAAAACTCTATTGGACATACTTTTCATTAAAAGATTCATCATATAAGTTAATGACATCGATCAATTGGAAAAACTAATGACATTGATCCATCAGACATAGATTTTTTAAGAGAGATGAAGTTAACCAGTTAAAGAAATAAACAGAAAAATATCAAAAAAGTTGGATATGATACTAAAGCCATTGCGAGTAACTAAAAATTTAGAATTTTCAACAACATAGTCAACCATGTTTAGTTGGATTTGTGTATCGTATTGTGCAATTGATTATTTTTTTCAATGGATCAAGGGAAAAAGATGTGAGTTATTTTAATTGGGTTAATAACATCATACTATGGAAAGTGAATATAAAGGTTTTTATTAAAGTATGAGGTTTAATTTATGATGTATTTAATTGTTATTCCATTAGACAATAATTTTTTGAGAAAATCCATCAGATACACTTTTTTTAAGTAAATCCATCAGATGGAAATTCTTGTATAACATTAAAATGTTCTAATAATATGATAAGTTGAATATATTCTGAATGATTCAAGAATATTTTAGAAGACTCCATAGGAGTTTATAAGAATTTAAAAGTGGTCAAATGAAGCTCAAATGAACATAAAATTTAAAGTTTTGGAATTTTAGTGAGCAGGAAAAATACATTTGTTTCCCACCCTTTTCTCTATTATAGCACCTATAAATATATATTCATAGTAAATTTGTAATTATTAATATTTATATAGAGAAAAAAAGTTAAATTGTTCAATATTTTGTGTTGGAATAGGTTTTTGAATAGAGTCTTTGGTCATAATATCGGTTTGTAGAAAGTTTTTTTAACAAACTGAGGGGATCAGTTAGAGTATTTTATAAGAAGTTTGAGAAGTTAATTTTTTATAAATAGTAAGATCAGAAAGTTTGGTATAGGCACAAATTAAGTAAAGGTTTCAGACTAATTCTATCGAATTGGTTTCATTAAACTAAGGCTAATAGATATAGGTATATCAGATCAAGATTATGTATGGTCCTTTGTGGAGCAGAAAGTTTCAAGGTTACATTTTTTTTGTGGATCAAATTTTGTAAGAAAAATTTGTAAACTAATGGGAGATAGTATAATCATTCCTATTGGAAGATATATGGTGTCCAATAGGATTTTACACAAGTTTTATTCACTTATTTATAATACTATATTTTTATAGACCCAGAGGAGTAGCAATGGAAAGGATGTTATTTCTCACACTAAGGATGAACCTTATAAATCTTGTGTGCTTTGTTAACTATCCTACTTTTTCATACATGTGAGTTTTTAAAAGGTTATAAGGAAATAACTTTATCATTTTTTAGGGGATAAATTTTTCTAAAATTGAAATTTATAAAAAGGCAAAAATTAATTCAACCCCTCCCCCCTCCCCCCTTCTCAGCTTTTCTATGATCCTTTAAAACTTCAGTTACAAAAAAAACATGTTATTGACTATAAAGAGGCCTTTTCACCTATAGTGAAGATAAATTACATTAAAATATTTATTTCCAAAATAGATCATTTTTATTATTAGATATATCACATGGATGTCAAAACCACATCCCTTAATATTAATTTAGTTAAGGACATGTATATAATATGACCTAAAGGTTTTAAAATTTCAAAAGAATCTAATAAGGTATACGAGTAGAAATGTTCCATTTATGTATTGAAGAAATCATCTCGGGGTTATAATATCTAGTTTAATGATGTAATCAAAGAGTTTGGTTTCATTAATAATGTGAATAATTCTTGTGTGTATAAGTGGATTAGTGGGAGTGTTGTATTATTTTTGATATTTTATGTGGATGACACACTTCTTATCGGAAATGATATCCCAAATTTACACTCTGTAAAGATGTAATTGAGTAAATGTTTCTCTATAAAAGACATGGGTCAAGCAGCCTACATACTGGGTATCAAGATCTATAGGTAAATATCTAATAGGATTCTTAGACTAATTTGGGACACATTTATTAGTAAAGTGGTAAAGTGGTTTAGCATGGAAACTCCAAAAGAGGGACTTGACCGGTATTGTATGGAGTGAATCTTGGGAAAATTCATGTTTCTTATAAAGAGTTAAACAGATGGATAGAATTTCCTATGGGTCCTCCATAGGATCTATCATTTATGTCATGTTTTATACTTGACCTGATGTCTCCTATGTAATTAGCATAATTGGTAGATTGTAATTCAACTCTGGTGGGAGTCACTGGATTTATATTAATAACATCCTCAACTACTTAAGAATAACTATGTATATGTTCTTGGTCTTTAAAGGGGAGTATGAGATTTTTGTAAGGGTATATACATATTCTAGTTTCCAATATAATAAATATTATATGAGATCTCAAACGGTTTTTGTTTTTTCCCAAAATGGTGGATATATCAGTTGGAAGAGTTCTAAATAGGACACTTTAGTGGACTCGAAAAGAGAGGTGGATTACATCACTACATTTAATTTTTTGAAGGGAGTTGTTTGGATAAAGAAGTTAATTTTTGAACTTGGTAAGGTTCCTAGCATCTAGAGAGGAATAAATATTTACTATAAAAACAATAGAGTCATTGCTCAGTCTGAAGAACCATATTATCACCAAAGGATTAAATATATACTTTGAAAATACCATTTTCTATGAGATATTTTTGAGAGGGGTGATGTTAGGATCTATTGGGTGGCTATAGAGGACAGTGTAGTGGATCCATTAATGAAACCATTACCATAATTGAATCATTAGAGTAATTTTAAATATCTTGGTACAAGATATATAAGATATTTAATGTAGTCATTATAAATGTATCATGGTTTTATAAATAAAGGTAGTTTTCATTTATCATTTATTCATGTGTGTTGAAATATATTTTACATGAATAGTTGAATGATAATATCCCCTCAAATTATACCTTTGAGTTTTCACTAATCATTGATCATTACAAAGTATTTTAGGTTATAATGATATGTTAATTTTAGAATGAGTTGAATCTTGTACTCGATATAAAGAGTTGCATGTGGGATATGAAGAATAGACTTATGAGTTAATAATTTGAGACTTATTACTTGGATTAACCCACCAAAGTATATCTCATGGAATCTCATATAGTTAATGATATACTTAGGGGTGTATTCTTATTATCAATCCCCATTACCTAAGGTTGTAAAGATACCTAACATGAGAACCTTCATACTTTTACACCTATCTTACACAATCTTGAGGATTAGCTAATTAGGTGGTGGTTGGGTATATTTTTTATCATGTTGTCTATTGGATCTCAACCAATATGGTATTTGTTTTCTCATATGAAAAGAAAATAAATATGGTCCCTTGATTGAATTAGGTTGAGGAAACACATGGCCATAATTATTTGAGTCACATATGATGTGATTATCTACTTGGATGAGAGACATGTTATGTTCACATATGATAGATTAATGTCATGAGATGTATTCATTGACCTAGACATTCTATTTTAAATATTCATGAATGAATGAGATATATTATACTAGATTTACATGTTCTATTTCAAGTGGTCACTCAATGTCATGGAAGAAGGGATTATATAGGTATAAATATGATGTATATAATACATCCTATGGTGGAAATGTTCATATAGTGATATGAGTATGTTTAATTGAGATCACACCATACTTGTTTATAGCTTGAGTATCATGGATTATTTTCTAGAGGCCTATCTTTGATTACATCTATGAAATATGGATTTCATATTTGCTTTCAATGCTATAAAGCTCTACAGGTTCATATGGTTAGGCCTTAAGATAAGGATTAAATTTTTGATAAATTGATTTTTCCAAAATTATGAGAGTTTATAATCCATATTAAAAAGATATTTGGATGGATTCATAAAGAGTTATGAATTTTTTCATGAATTCCTTATGGATTTTAGTGAAAGTTGGAGATTATTGGAAGTTCACTAAAAGGGGATCTAATATTATATGATATACCATGGGTCATGGATAATTATTTTTATAAGATTCATCTTGGGATAAATGATATGTTGTCACTTAAAATAGTATTAGGAAGGATATTAATCTTTTATTTAAACTAACATAATATCAAATTCATGAGATGTATATCTTTCCATTACATTATCTCAAATTATGATGGGTTTATGGATTAGAGTACATGGAACTTGCACATCTTCCCCATATAGTTTTATCCTTTTAAATCAAAAATATTTATTCATTTATGTATTTAAATAAAAAAATATATTCATTAAAGTTTTCAATGAATGTAACACTCCAAAGGGAAGTAACATGAGGCTCCCAAGAGATGGAAGATGATGCTCCAAATGATAAGACACTATTCATTTAATTAAGAGATTCTATAAAAGGGATGTGATCCCTCCAATTAAGATGAACTCAATGCTTTTATTCCATAAGTTAAAACTCTATTTGTTCCTTGATCACCATTTTTCTTTATGAAGAAGGTGATAGAACCCCTTTAGTGGTTTTGAATCCTCTCGTTACAAATGAGGATTCTAATTTTAGTTAAATCCCCCCCAGAATTAGGAGTAATTTGAATATTTATTTGTTGATATACATCAAACATACACCATTGAAGAATATATATGGATCTTATGGTAGTTAAGGTATACATTTTTTATGTTATTCATATTTTTCATGTTGAATTTGTTGAAGATAGATTCAGCATATACGCATTTACTTTTACTTTCAAAGTTCATTTGATGAACACCCAAATCCCGTAATATGTATCATAGGGTCACTCCCGCACTTATCCAAATTCTGAATAGATCGGGGGCCTTACGCATCTAGGGTGCCTTTACATATCACCATAATATTACCTTTATGTATGAAGGAGTTACTTTTACATAATATTTTTCCAAAAAATTACCTTTATTTATCCCAGGTTACTCTTACATATCATAGGTCTCTCTATACTTTTTAATATTTCACTATCTGTGAGACCTTGTGTATTACCATTATGTATTAGGGAACCATTATGTATTAAAATGGATTACCAAAATAAAACATTTTTCAACCAACACCGGTGACCCTTGAACATCACAGGGTCAAACCTTATGTATAAAGAAGTTACTCTTATGTATTTCCTTCACAAGTTCCAAATATTAATGGTTTGGAATCATCTCATCAGAATAAGGTGAATCAAAAGATAACTCTGTATATATAACTCAAGAAACACTTAAAGTTCTTTCCACTTAATATATTAAGTAGGTAAAAATATATAAATTTCAAACTAATCAGAGTAACAACAAGGATAAAAATAGTGGAAATCAAATAACTTGGAAGGGACCCTATCACATAATGGAAATATTTATGTATACTCCAATCACCCTTTACGTATCAAATAATCACCCTTACATATCTAGTGAAGGATCCTTACATATTAAGGGTGACCCATATGTATTCAAGGTGATCCTTAAATATGTGAGTTTACCAATTTTCCAAAAATCAATTATGACTCCCCAAATAAATAATAACTTATGAATTATATCATTCATACCCTATGACTAAAAACCTAAATTTTATATAATTTTTAGAACTCATTCAATACTTCTTAAAATGCCTCCAAACTTAAAATTACCCAAAATTTATGACAAAAACACGACCACCCCTCTTCCAAAAATAGAATTTTTTTCCCCAAGCTTGGGAAAAGTCCTATGTTTAGTGAGAAATGTAAACGCGGGAGACAAGATGAGACACAGGTATTTAGGGCCCCCTATGATTAGATGCACAAACCATTAAGTTCATTGATCTCACTAAATGAAGTGATACTAGTTATAGGGTAGAGACTTAGGAAAGGATAATGCATCATTATTCTATGTTCCTATGTTTGAAATGGATAGACCTTGGGATAGGTTGAATTCTTAACGAGATAATAAAATAAATGTTAAATATTCCATATTCTAGGTTAGGATCTCTAATAGTTTTTTCTTTTATAGGCATGGCTCCAGGTTGACATCCTCATCAGGTTTTCGCTGAATATGTTCAGCGGGATGTTCCAGTAGATCATCTGAGAGTGTAGGTTGACAATGAAGAAACTTTAAGGAGGATAATCCAATAGTTTCAGTTCCATAATCTATATAAATATTAGGGATCCATTTCATATTCAGTTAAATAAGACTAGTTGTAGGAGGTTGAGATAGCTTTCAGATCGATCTATTCTCAGAGGGAGAACTAGGTTTCATTGGTTGTGATGATACTTTGTGGAGAAGAGAGGAAAAGAAGGTTCTTATTCCTCGAGGATCATGAGGAGTTAACAGTACCATGGGAGAAGTTCTAAGACTAGTTCTGAGAAGAGTTTATTACTTCTACCATGAAGGCGGCCAGTCTTCATGAGATACATACCCTTCAATAGGGGAGTTCCAGTGTGTAAGAGTTTGGGATCCGTTTCAGGACCCTTCTGTGATATGCTTCAAACCTATTTTTAGATTAAGAGGCTGGGTAATTACATTTTAAGGAGTATTTTCTTTCACATATCCAACATTAGGTCACCTCATTTATGTTGAAGATGTATCTTGAGGTGCTGGTGATATCAGGGGTTATTAAGAGGATGATGGCCAGAACCGGATCATCATGAGAAGGGAGTATTCAGGATTCCTCATGAAGCAGAGTTATGGTCCAAGGTTCTTAGTTTTTTAATGTCATGGAAATTCAATGTAATTTTTTTTAATTATATGGGATTATTTCAAGACTAGGTGCTCAAACAGCACTTGATTCCGAGACCCGGTGAGCATTGAATAAGTGTTTGAAATTTTTTTAAGTTTATTTTAAATAGCACACATGAGTAGTTTTGAAAAGTTCTAAATGGGTACCCGAGTTAAAAATATGAGGGCACTGTTTTATTCAGAATGATGATTTTACCTAAGGAAGGACCTAACCTCGACCAGTGTAGGTCAAGGGAAAAAGTTAATTTTCATACTTTTTAATAATTTTTAATAAAATAATGTTCTTAAGGAAAAATAAAAATAAACATTTAGTTTATTTTATTTTGAATTTTGAATTTCATTTTAGTGTAATGAAACTGAAACCCAAGCATAACAGAAATGCTAAAATATGGTTTCCCCATTTAATGGGTTAATAAAATATAGGATCATTGGAACAATCTATGATTGCAATGAACTTGGAGACTTTTTGTTGGAAATAAATGATTGATAGATCACTGTGATTACGAATGATTTTCTTCTTACCTTCCTCTGTTCTTAAATCCTTTAAAGGATCTCCAACAACAATGGTGGGATGTGGATCAAGGAACGACAAACGACAGTGGTGCGATCTTTGTTGATGAACAATCCCACCTCAAGGTAACAGGTTCTTTTATAAGTGATTTTCCTTTCCCTATTATTCTTTTATAAACGACAAATGTAGATCAACTCGCCAACAATTTGATCTACATATTGATCATTCTTTCAGGTTTGAGAATTCTTTTACGGGTATTAAAGAAAGGGGGATATGAATTAATATTTGTTTGAAGTCTTCCCTTTTTTTCTAACACAACTAATTAAGGCCAAACGAACAAGTTCAACATTCATTGCTTTGATTGTTCCTTGAGATCTCTCCTTCACCTCGCATTCTTCACTGACAGACCCATGTGGTTGCGTCGGAATTTACTGGGAGGTTATGAGCATGACCGAACCCCCAGATCGATGGCATGATGAGTTGGAGAAAATGGCAGGAAAGGTGAAGACCCAAGGACTCCGGAACACCCTCCAGATCGAACGGACTACCATAACAGGTTAGATGGCCCTTGTAAAGACCTTTCGGTGCACTGGAACCAGTGAAGGTTGGCGGTGGCTATGTGCGGAAGGTGGTGCATGTCGGAGGCATGCAGTGGCATCCATGTGCGGGAGGCGGCATGCCGTGGAGGACAGGGGTTGCAGGCATCGGCTGGTGGTGGTGCGGCAATGCAGATGTCAAGACGCATCGCATGGCGGTGACCCATGGAAACTACCATGGGTGGGATGAAGTGACCATCGCATATTGGGAAGACTGGACTAGCCCGCCCAGTGGAACGGACCATCCTGCGTCCCATCTAGTCTGGTACGGGCCAGGCCCAACAGACCAGGTTGGATCCAGGTCTAGTAGGACCCGGGTCGGGTTGGTGGACCCTGGTTCGGGTCGGGTCAGCCTAACCGAGTCAGCCCAAACCCAGATCCAACCAACCTCTTTTTACTAAAACGTCCATAACTTTCAAATTGTGCATCCGATTGATGAGTTTTTTGCAGATTTGGGACCCTTGTGACAAGAAAGTCCTTTTTTCATACTCCAAGTGAGTTTAGGTGGATATTTGGATAAAACTAATGGCTTGAAGAGTAGATTCTGCTGGAATCAAGTATATTGTGAGCGGGAATTCTGTAGATGGATTTGACGTGAAGGAAGTGACTATCAGACCTAAGTGGCCCAATATCCAAGAGAACCTCAGTGGCTCGGTAGAAGAACAGACCACAGTGGCTCGATAGTCAAGAGAACCTCAATGGTCTAATAGAAGAGTGGAACTCAGTGGCCCGGCAGCTAAGTGGACCTCAGTGGACCATTAGACGAGTGGACCTCATTTTCCTAGTAACCGAACAAACCTCATTGGCCCAAAAGATGAGTGAACCTCGGTGGCCTAGCAGACAAGCAGCCCTTAGTGGCCTGACATACCTCAGCGACTCATCAGGGATGAGTCCCTCAACAATACAAGATGTTTATATTTACAACTGATAATCTTTCTTTCTATACTTTAGGTTATACCTATGTGATCTGACTCTAGTAATGCTCTCTCAACTGTACTTCTTAGAATCTACACTTCATGTACCTCTTTGGTAGTCTACTTTTTCTATACTTTCCTTGTAGTACTTACCTTTATGTTTTGGGGTCCTTATTGAGTATTATGTTACTCACCCCTGCACAGGCTCTACCCACATTTGTTGTGTCTTTTTCAGATGAAAAATGCTTTGACAAAGACATTGGTGGTCTAGGACCAGGTGGTGCCCAGTGAGATCGGATAGGTGAGGCATACTCCTACGGCTTCCGGCAGCTACTCTTCACCTACCCTTCATGTAAGGTTTTCTGCGGATGGATTATCATACACCTTTTACTCCCTTTTTTACAGCTTTTATTTTTTTAGGTTTTTATTATATCCCATTTTATTTATATCTTATACCTCTACTCTCAGTGGTTGTCTTAGTGGTATGCATGTTTTCCTTTTCAGCATTATGGGATGGGGTTGTGTGTGTGTGTGTGTGTGTGTGTGTGTGTGTCTAGGTACTCAGAAAATGCCTCCCACTTATAGGAAAATTCATTTGGAACTAGTCTCCATCCCCTGGCCTTTGAGATACAGGCTTGGGGTAGTCGTAGCACGGGCCTTAGGGGATGGGTCTTGAAAAATTGGTATCAGAGCAGGTCGGTTCTACATTAAGGACTGAGATCCTGTGGCTTTGTTTTGGTACAACCGTGTTGAATGTTTTGAGTTCAACTTTTAGGCTCAGGGATTCCAGTGTTGGTGTGGCGATCGACGTATCCATACACCAATACCCTAAATTCTTCTTTTCAACTCGATACAAAAAAACATTGGTTGCATTCATCATATAGGAATTGAGTGTTTCCTCATGTTCTTCTTGATTCAGAGTCAGCTCACTAGGTATAACCTATTGACCGTAGTTCATCTTGATCTGTTTCAGGATTCTTCCACGCAAACAGCTAGTGAGGATTCTAGTGCATGACCATGAGGATGGTATGCCCAGCGATGAGGCATTAATACAGGGACCAGTATTGGAGATGGCCCCACTGGGAGGTGCACCAATGTTGAAACCACCCACTGATCAGCAATTTCTATCATCACTACCGATAGAGGATGCACGTAGGTTCAGTGCCTTTCATGAGTTCCAGAAATAGAGACCTCCTAGTTTTAGGGGTGATACTGACCCTCAAGTGGCCTAGGATTAGCTCGAGCCAATTATGTGAGTCTTACATCTGGTGAGGACACCTCTCGACTAGATGGAGATCTTAGCTACGAGCCTTCTTCAAGGCTCGGTGGGGAGATGGTGGAGCTTGATGATCTAGATATACAAATAGGTGACCCTCACATGGAAAGACTTTTAGTGCCTCTTCATAGAGGAGTTCTTTCCATCGATGTTGTTCTTAGTGCGCATACAAGAGCTAATACACCTACATAAGGGTGGCATGATAGTAGTGGATTACTCAGCGAGATTCACTAAGATTTCTCACTACTCCACAAACATGATGCGAGAACCATTCTTCAGGGATCAAGATTTTGAACATGGACTAAAATGGAAAATCATGGAGTTTATGGTATCATTTAGCATCCCTACTTAGGTTGGGGTGATGGAGTGAGCCCCACTCGTGGAGATCTTTCTGGTAGAGCAGGTGTGAGCATCAAGGGATACTAGTAGATCCTGGGTGGCAGAGTCTTCAACTATGGGTAGCAGGCAGTAGAAACGGGGGCCCAAGCAGGCCAGGCATTTCAGGGGATGACCCTGAGATGCAGGATCGGAAGAACAAGACCCCCAAGGTGGAGGGACTCATCATAGGGGCAGGTTGTTCTACTCATGAAACAGGCAGGGGCACATGGATCGTGATTTTCTGACTCACCGTGCATACGACCGGCAGACGGTTGGGGGACTGCTAAGTTAGAGGTAGAGGTTCGAGCAGGGTGGTCCCTAGGGTGGTAGATATGGTAGGGGATCCAGCATAGTAGTAGGTGGTGGGCGTAGATTCTATGTGCTACCACCACCACCCCCAGGTGGTCCACCATAGGCTCTGGGAGCTGGTGGATAAGGACGAGGCCAACTATAGGAGATGGAGGCCTACTACCACAGTGATCCAAAGATGATTAGAGGTATGATATATGTCTTCTCTACCTTATTTTAATTTCTTATAGACACAAGTGTTGGTCACTCTTTCCTTTCCACAGACCTTGTTTCGAGCTCAAAGATTTTGGTGGAGCCGTTGGCTTAATCCTTATGATTAGATACTTTTATGCTAGGGGATTTGACGATTACACACTGGTTCCAGTAGTGTGATCTTACTATTAGTGGCAAGAGATTCATCTGGGATCTCTTAGTAGTGACATCAAGGACTTACGACATCATCTTGGGTATGGACTAGTTATCCACAGTTCATGATCAAAAAGAATGTTTTAGACATAGAGTGTGGTGTGTCCATAGAGATGGGACTAGGTTTTCCTTCACTGGTGAGAATTGAGCGCTTGTAGTGTAGGACGAACTTTCTCATAGGAGGGTGTATCCAATCCCTCACCAGTTATCTATCCTCACCATTAGTTTGGTGGATGAGAGGAGTCCTTTTTTCCCGTAGTGGTGGATGATTATGAAGACGTCTTTCCTGAGGATGTTATGGGATTACCTCCTCACAGAGAGGTAGACTTCTGCATTGATCTGTACCCCAGGACGGCACCGATATCCACACTAGAATATCAGATGCCTCCTACAAAGCTTCATGAGTTGAGGATGTAGCTTGAGGATTTGTAGGAGAAGGGATTTGTGAGGCCCAGTGTTTCATCGTGGGTATCCCAGTATTGTTTTCAAAGATAAAAGATGGGATTTTGAGGTTGTGTGTGGACTTTCGGTTCCATAACCATGTGAATGTGAAGAAAAAGTATCCACGACTGAGGATTGATGACCTCTTTGATTAGATATAGGGAGAGAGATGGTTCTCAAAGATAGACCTCAGATTAGGCTATCATCGACTTCATGTACGGGATGAGGATGTACCGAAGACTGCCTTCAGATGTCGGTATGTCTACTATGAGTTCTTGGTGATTCCTTTTAGCATGATCAATTCACCAGCAGTGTTCATGCGACTTATAAATAGGATCTTCTAGAATTTCCTTGACTAGTTCTTCATGGTCTTAATTGATGACATCCTAGTGTACTCAGTGTTTGAGGAGTATCATGCTACACACATGTGTATAGTCCTAGATACACTTCGAGAGCACCAGATTTATGGGAATCTCTCGAAGCGTCAGTTCTGAATTCGGGAGGTCCACTTTCTGAGACATGTCATTTTAGAGGCTGGAGTTATAGTGGATCTAGAAAAGATATTGGTGGTTCTTGCTTGGGATCCACCCAGGAGTGTGACTGAGGTGCATAGTTTCTTGGGTTTGGATAGATACTACCAGAGGTTCATGCCTGACCTTTACAGGGTAGCATCACCCTTATTATATTTTACATGGAAGAGACAACACTTCACGTGGTCAGAGAGGTGCCAGTATAGTTTTCATGAGTTGAGGCAGAGATCGATGAGTGCCCCCATCTTGAGACTACCAGAGGAGGGCATTGGGTATGTAGTTTTCTATGACGTATCAGGGACCAGACTGGGTTGTATCATGATGTAGGGGCAAGAAATGATCTCCTAAATTTCACAGCAGTTGAGGCAGCATGAGTATAACTACACAACCCAAGAACTAGAGGTAGCAGTAGTGGTCTTTTTCATGAAGATGTGGTGACACTACTTGAAGGTCAAACGGTTTACTATCTATTCCAAACACAAAAGTCCCAGGTATATCTTCTCCCAGAATTACCTGAACTTGAGGTAGAAGTGGTGGCTAGAGTTCCTCCAAGACTATGACTTTGAGATATTCTATACACCTAGGAAGGGTAATGTGGTAGCGGACACGCTCATCAAGAGATCTGTTTTCTAGTTGTTGAGTGAGGTGTTGGAGAAGTTAGTCATGATGAAAATATCCTTCATGGATGGTGATGGAGTAGCTTATCTTCAGTCGATGGTTGTCACTCCTACAATCTTACAGTGAGTTAGGGAGGTATAGATTATGGATGTTGACTGTGAGGACCAACATGCTTAGTTATCCTCAGGATAGGTTCCTGACAGATATTCAATATGTGGGGAGCATGTCATCATTTTCAGAGGTCGCACCATTGTGCTAGTGGCATCGCATGAGGAGGTTCTAGGGGAGTTCCAAACCTCCCCTTTGGTGGAATATCTAGGAGTGTAAAAGATGTAATAGGATCTTTGAAGTCATTATTGGTGGATGGGGATGAATAAGGTAGTAGTTAAGTTTGTTTCATAGTGTATCACTTGTTAGTAAGTGAAGGCAGAGCATCAGGATCCAACACACTTGACTCAGCCTCTTGAAGTGCCAGAGTGGAAGTGGGATGGTATCTCGATGGACTTTGTGATGGTTTTACCTCGCACATCTAGAGGGTACAATACCATTTGGGTAGTTGTTGACCGACTTACCAAGTTGGACCACTTTCTACCCATCTACGTGCAGGAGATAGTTCGACTCCATGGAGTCCCATCGATGATAGTCTCATATTGAGACACATGATTTACATCCTGATTATGGAAGGTATTTCAGGAGGTGTTCAATACTCAGTTGCGCTTAAGAACGGCTTTCCACCCCCAGACATATGGTCAGACTGAGAGGATTATCCAGGTTTTAGAGGACATCCTCTGTGCTTGTATCTTGGACTTTGGGCATAGTTGGGAGGATCACCTACCACTGATGGAGTTTTCATACAATAATAGATACCACTCCACCATTGGTATGGCACCTTTAGAGTCATTGTATGGGAGACTATGCAGGTCACCGTTATGCTGGATAGGCCCATGGGAGTCAGCACTCGTGCATCCAGAGATGGTACGGGCTAACATTGAGAAGGTGCAAGTCATCTAGGAGTAGATGAGGATTTCATAGAGCAGGAAAAAATCTTATAAAAATAGGATACAGAGACCCTTAGAGTTCAAGGATGGAGACCATGTGTTCCTATGAGTCACACCTTGATGGGAATTGCGGAGGTTTGGTTGGGACGGAAAGTTATCTCTAAGGTTCATCAGACCTTTTCATATTCTGAGCAGAGTTGGCAAGGTGTCATACCACCTAGCTCTCCCCTCACAGATGCACCAGGTTCATAATGTTTTCCATGTATCACAGCTGATATGTGCATGATCCATCTTACATCATCGACTGAGGTGAGTTGGATATTGATGATGAGGCGACGTTTGCGGAGTTCCTGGTAGATATTGAGGATTGACAGGAGTGGGTAATTTGTGGATAGTTGATTCTTATAGTGCACATTTTTTGGCAGCACAGGAATCTCTAGGAGAGAACTTGGGAGTGGGAGGCTCATATCTGAGCTCAGTACCCTCATTTTTTTGTTTATCCCTTGTTTTGGATTCGAGGATGTGAATACCTAAAGGTGGAGGTAATATAATGTCCCAAAAATTCCATGTAATTTTTTTTAATTAAATGGGATTATTTTGAGACCAGGTGCTTAGAAGATAGTTGATTCCGAGGCCTAGTGATCCCAAAATATGTGTTTGAACTTTTTTTAAGTTTATTTAAAATAGCACATGTGAGCAGTTTTGAAAACTTCTAAATGGGTTCCCAGATTAAAAATTTGTGGGCATCGTTGTGTCCAGAACAACAACTTTACCTAAGGAATGACCTAACCTTGACCAGTGAAAGTCGAGGGAAAAAGTTAATTTTTATACTTTTTAATAAATTTTAATAAAAGAATGTTCTTAAGAAAAAATAAAAAAACTTTTAGTTTATTTTATTTTGAATTTTAAATTTCATTACAGCATAATGACACTACAACCCGAGCATAACAGAAACATTGTTTAATAAATGAAATAGAATAATAGAAATACTGAAATTTGTTTTCCCCGTTTAATGGGTTAATTGAATATGGGATCATTGGCACAATCGAGGATTTCTCTAAACTTAGATATTTGGAATCGTCAAGCAACGATCGAAGGATCGCTGCGATAATGAATGATTTTCTTCTTCCCTTCCTCTATTCTTCAATACTTCAAAGGATAGCCAACAAAAAAGGGGGGTTACAGATCAAGGAATAACGAATGACAGCGGTGTGATCTTCACTGATGAATGATCCAACCTCGAGGTAAGGGGTTCTTTTCTAATTGATTTTTCTTTTCCCATTCTTTCTTTATAAATGGCGAACGCAAATCAAATAACTAACAAGTTGATCTGAGGATTGATCGTTCTTAAAGGTTTGGGGATTATTTTGTGGGGATTAAATAAAGGAGGATATGAATTAATATTTTCTCGAATTATTCCCTTTTTCTAACATTAAAAACAAAGGATAAATGAATAAGGCCAATATTCATCTCTTTGGGTGTTCCTTGTGATCTCTCCTTCACCTCGTATTCATCACTGATGGACCCACGTGGTTGTGTTGGAATTTTTCTGGAGGTTCTAAGCATGATCGGGCCCCCAAACCAACATCAAGATGAGTTTGATCCCATGGCAGGTGAGGTGACGACCCGAGGACTCCAGAACATCCTCTGAATAGAAGAACGGACCAATGGAGTAGGTTTGGTGGCCTATAGAAGGACCCGCCAACACGTCGGTGCTGACATGCGGCAGCGACCGCATGCGCACGCTGGTGGTAAGCCACAGTGGATAGGGGTCGGAGGCATCAGCTGGTGATTGTACAACAATATAGCTTTCAAGCCGCATCGTGTAGCTGGAGGTCATGGTCCAGCTGGACTATGGGTGGGATGTGGTGCCTGTCGCATCCCAGGCAGACCGGACCATCTTTCCAAGCGATCCAGACCTGCGGCCCAACCAGTCTGGGTCAGGCCCATCGGATCGGGTCAAGTAGGACTGGAACTGGACTCAACTGACCCCTTTTTACTAAAACATCCATAACTTCCAAACCGTGTGTCTGATTGATGAGCCTTTTACAGTGTTGGGACCCTCGCAATGAGACGGTACTTTTTAAATACTCCAAGTGAGTTTACATGGAAGTTGGGAAACTAAAAATGGATTAAGGAGTATATTCTTTCTGAATCAAGCGTGCTACGAGTGGGAATCATGCGGCTAGCTATGACATGAAGGAAGTGACGAGCAGACCTCAGTGGCCCAATAGCCGAGCAGATCTCAGTGTCCCAACTGATAAACAGACCTTAGTAGACCGGTAGCCTATTAAACCTCAGTGACCTGGTAGACAAATGGACCTTAGTGGCTTGATAGCTGAGTGGACCTCAATGGCCCAGCAGATGAGCAGACCTCAGTGGCCTGGTAGCCGAGAAGACCTCAATGACCTGAAAAATGATCAGACCTTAGTTTCCTGACAGAACTCAGTGACTCATCTGGAATGAGTCCCTTAGCAGTATAAGATGTTCAACTTTACAACTGATAATCTTGATTTCTATACTTTATGTTATACCTATGTGAGATGACTCTAGTAACACTCTCTCAACTATACTTCTTAGAGGCTACACTTCGTGTACCTCTTTGGTAGTCTACTTTGTGTATACTTTCCTTATGGTATTTACCTTTGTGTTTTGGGGTCCTTACTGAGTATTTTGTTACTCACCCATACACGGGATCTTCCCGCACATGTTGTGTCTTATGCATATTATAGACGCTTTTACAGAGACCTTAATGGTCCAGGACCAGGTAGTGCCCAGTGAGATCAGATAGGCAAGGCGTACTCCTACGTCTTTCGGCAGCTACTCTTCACCTAAACTTCAGATAGGTTTTTTTTAGATAGATTATTAGAGACCTTATACTCCCTTGTTTACATATTGTCTTTTTTGGGTTTGTATTATATCCCATTTTACTTATAACTTGTACCTCTGCTCTCAGTGGTTGTCTTAGTGGTATGTATGTTTTTCTTTTTTAGCATCGTGGGCTAGGGTTGTGACTATTCGTGTGTACCGGTACTCGTCAAATGCCTCCCACTTGCAGGATAATGGCTTCGGTGCTAGTCACCATCCCCTGGCCTTTGGGAGGCGGGATTGGGGTACTTGCAGTACGGGCCCCGAGGGATGGGTCATGACAAGTTTCCTATACAAAAGAGCTTTCGAGTAGCCAAGGGTTGGTCTCATCCATCATCATCTCATTTATCAAGAGTTGGAGGATCTCATACCTATACCAAGGGATCGTATGTGTGTTTTTCTTATGGAGGTAAAGATCATCAGCATCGGTAGTGCCCAAAATTTATGATAATTCAGTGTGTGTTAAGTGTTCCACTTCAGGTTCCCCCATTGAGGTAGTTTCAGTCAAGGCAGCAGTAGCAGGCTGCTCCAGTTTGGGATCAGCATAGAGGAGATGGGGCTGGTAGAGTATATCCCTGAGATACACCTCATTCTTAGAGAGCATATAATGGTCATGGAGGTGGTTTTAAATAGGTATAGAGAGTTCATGGAGTATTTCATGGTCATCTTCATGTTTTAGCGTTACTAGTGTCAAGTGATCCATATATCGTCTGAGGTACCCTTTTCTTGTTTTCTACATGGGTGCATGCTTTGTTTGATTCAGGAAGGACACAATCCCTTATATAACCTACCCTCATACATGATTTGGGACTTGAGGTAGGGAGTATTCCATTTCCATTGGCATTTACTATTCCAGATAGAGGTTGAGTTGACTTGTATAAAGTATGTAGAGTCTATGAGTTAGTGTTGGGGAAACACTACTCTTAGGGAGATTTCCTATGTTTACGGATACAATCATATGAAATCATCCTCAGTGTGGATTTATTGTATCTATTCTAGGATATCATGGATTTCTTCAGGAGGTATGTTGTGTTCTATGATGCTAATGGAGATCCAGTGGTGTTTATTTGTTAGAGAGAACCACGAGTGAGTTAGAGGCATATTCCTTATCATTATTGATGGAAGGGTTGATGTTGATCTCATCAGTGGTTCAGAAGTTGGTGTTTCCTAGGGTTATGGAAGATTACCCTAATGTGTTTCCATAGGAGGTTGTAGTGTTACACCCTTTATGGGAGATTGATTTTGGGATCGATCTATAGTAAGGTGTGTCTCCTATATCAACATATATGTCTAGGATTGTGTGTTATGAGTTGTGAGAGCTATGAGTATATCTTGATGATATATTACAAGGTTTTATTTGGCTGAGTTTTTCACCTTGGGGTACAAAAAGTTTTTTTATAAAGAAGGTTGATGGAAATTTTTAAATTTGTATCAATTTTCTTAATTTAAACCAAGTGATAGTGAAGAACCGCTATCCTCTTCTATGGATTGATGATTTATTCGGTCATGTGAAGGGAGAAAGTTGGTTCTCAAAAATTTATTTGTGGTCAGGATATCATTATATGTGGATGAATGATAAGGATATTCAAAATTATACTTTCTATTTTAATCATGGGCATTACGAGTTTTTTGTGATGTCATTCAATGTGAAGAATGTTCCATACATGTTTATGGGGTTGATGAATGTAGCATTCAGAGAGTTCCTAGATAATTTCATGTTGGTTTTCATTGACTACATCCTTGGGTACTCTGCGTCTAAGGAGGAGCACACAGAGCATATACATGCCATTTTGGGAGTTCTTCATGAGAAACTCTTGAGGAAGTTGTCGAAGTGTGAGTTTCAGACACATGAAGTTTGTTTCTTGGGGTATGTAGTATCCCAAAAGGGAGTAAGTGGTTGTGTCTTGGGTATCCCCCAAGATAGTGGCAGGGGTGTGGAGTTTCCTTGGTCTTGTAGACTATTATAGGAGGTTTTTATCCAATTTATCTTAGGCTATGAATCCTCTGATTTCCTTTACCAGAAAGAATCAACTATTCTTGTGTTCTGACCCATGTCAAACATCTTTTGAGTACCTAAAATTGAATTTGTTTAGTGATCCAGTCCTTTGTTTTCTACTATAAGAAGTTTGGTGTGATATTTTATGTGATTCTTCACATCTTGGGTTGGGATATGTTTTGATGCATTTGATATCAGTTGTTTTTTAAGGATATCAGTAGTTACATCCCCATGAGTATAACTATTCCAACCATGATCTTGACTTAGTGGTAGTTATTTTTTCTTTGAAGTTGTGGTGAAAAAACCTCACCTCTGAGTTTTTGTGGTTTTTACCAACCATAAGAGCCTGAGGTATGTCCTCTCCCAGCATGACTTAAAATTACAGTGGTGTCTATGGATGTAATTCTTAAAGGATTACAAATCTAATATTTAGTATATGCCATGAAAGGTAAATGTTGTGGCTAATACGCTGAATAGAAAGTCACATAGTGATGAAATGCATGAATCTGGGGAATCTTGGAGAGTAATGTAATAACTCACAATGATGAATCTAGATATGGGATAGGTCGGAGGAAAATGTTTTCTTTTATAGATGAAAGTGCAATCATCTTTGGTGCAGCATGTGGAGGAGTCCTAATTGGGTGATTCTGAGGTGGCGGTCTAGAGAGACCGAGTTATTTTTTATGATTCTCCTAATGGTTGTTTTGAGGATGGACATCACTGGGTGTTGTTCCAGGGAAAGATTTTCATTCTTTCTATGATTCATGAGATTATTCTCTATGAGTTCCATAGTTTTTCTTTGGTGGTACATCCTGGAATGACAAAGATGTATTGATATTTGAGAGGTAATTTTTTATGGACTATGTTGAAGTGTGCAGTTGCAGTGTTTGTTTCTCGATGTTTGGTCTACCAAAAGGTGAAGGCTGAGCATCATGTTCCTAGTGGATTTCTCCAGTCATTAGATATTCCCTAGTGGGATTTAGAAGACATATCAATGTAATTTATTACCGGTTTACCTCAAGCTTATGGATTCTATAATACTATATGGGTGATAGTAGATCATTTGATGAAATCATTCCACTTTATAACCATTAAAGAGTCAGTGTGAGTAGAGTTTTTATCGAGGCAGTATCTGGAGAAGGTGGTGTGAATCCATGTATTCTTGAGGACGATCGTCTCAAATCAAGATCCTTATTTTACCTCCAGGGTGTGGAGAGGTATCCATCATGCTTTTGGATCTTAGTTATTCCTTAGCACTGATTTTCATCTGTAGATGGACAGTCAGATAGAGTGGACCATCCAGAATCTTGAAGACATGTTGCACTCTTGGGTTTGGGTTTTGGAGGTTTGTGGATGAGGCACATTCCCTTAGTCTAGTTTTCTTACAATAATATTTCCCACTCCACCATTGTTATGGATCCATTTTAAGCTTCATATGACCGGCCTTTCTGTTCTCCGTTGTGTTGGACTAGGGTCAGATATGCAACAATTCTCAGGTTATAACCAGTACATAATATGTTAGATATGGTTTAGGTAATTCTTGAGAGGATGAAGGTAGAACAGGATTTTAAAAAAATCCTATGCTGGTCATAGAAGGATACCTATGGATTTTGACATTGTAGATCATGTATTCCTGAAGGTGACTCCTCATCATGGGAAGTGAAGGTTTGGTCATGGGAGTAAGATTTTTTCCCAGTATGTTGGGCCTTTCAAGGTGTTATATCGTGTTATATTCATGGTGTATCAAATAGAACTTCCCTCACATATGATCTGGGTACATAATGTTTTTCAGATGTCACAGCTCTATTTTTATCTTCATGAAAACTCTTATGTCATCAATTGGGATGTGATTGATGTTGATGATGATTAAACCTTTGGGGAGTGGCCTATGGAGATCCAAGACCACCAGAAGAAGGTGTTTCATTGGTGTTTTTTTTCCTTAGTTCATGTATTGTGGTGGCACAGTGGCATGGATGAGAGTACCTAGGAATGTAAGTTATAGATGTGTACTCAGTACCCCAATCTTATTAATGTTTATATCTTCTCTTGTAAATTTTTTTGTTTTGTGGATATTGACCTTTCTAGTTTATGATATGTTTTCCTCTTGTTGCTTATTGTGGATTTACTCTCATTTTAGAGGTATCTCCCCTAGGAGAGTGTTAGGAGATGGTTGTTACTATTGTGTGGTTCCATTTTGTTCCTATGATGAGGTGGTTGAGCTCCTGATATAGAGATATCTTTTGATAGGTATCTCACGGGGTGGCTATTCGGACAACCCCCTTTTCATTTTCTCCCAAAGTTTGGTTTTGGATTCTCAAGGATGAGAATTTTTTGAGAGGTATCTAATGTAAGGGATCTTATCCATGTAGTCCAAACCTTTGTGTGTTTTTGAAGCTTATGGTGCTCGAAGGAGTCCTAGAGTGAGTTTAGAGGGGTTCAACTGAAAAAATATGGAAATAAATAAAATACAAGGCGTGTAAGTATTTCACGTCATCTATTTGTAGTTCAAGACTTGTGAGGCCAATTCACTGAGTGTTACACGGCATGTAAATTTTTAGGATTAAATTGTTCGAGGTGATTCTTTTTTCGAAAAGATATGAATCCAAATATTTACATGATGTGAAAAAGGGTTTCATGCTATGTAAATTCTCTATACAGTGCACCTATAAAGGCTAAACGGTATCAGGTTTTCCTCAAACCTTACAGCTCTCCCGACTTCTAGGAAATCTAGAAACCCTATTTCCAATCATTTTGGGATTACTTCAATGGGTATTGATACTTGTATTCCCATCTTCAATCAGTGGTGATATGAGGTAAATTACACCTCTTTTCTCATGGTCCTTCAATCTGGTTCCTCCCATTTCTTCTTTTCATGTGATTGAGGATCATCTTCAGGTTCTAATGGAGTTTTTATTGGTTATTTGTTGGTGCGGCTATTCCATAACATCCTTTGAGGGGTGCAGCTTCTTACGGGGGAGGTGATCGAGATATACGACGTTGGTCTATTATCATGCTAATAATTTTGATGCTTTTAGGGTAGGGGATTCATTTCTTCTCTATTTATTAATGTGGAATTTTAAATTTGTCATGGTTTTGTCCTTTGGATTGAAATTAAATTAACCTAATAGTGGTTTAATTGGATAAATAAATAATTTTTCAGTGATCACATGTTTATTTTCTTTATACCATGATAGAGGTTTGCCTCTTAATTTTCTAGATAGTGTGATATTTATGCTATACTTTTTTATTATGTTCTTATGCTTGGAGTAGCATTTTGAAATTGATAAAGAACCTAAATCCAATATTAAGTGATAATTAATTTGATTAATAATAATTAAGGAAGAGACATGTTTGAATCTGGTGTTTCTTATAATTTTATGATGATAAAATTGATGCAATAAAAATTCTTAATTAAATGTGATCTTCATTGGGTTAATTGAATTGATAAAGTATGTGAATCATGATAATTCTTGTTGGTGATAAAAATAAAAAGTCATGTTAATTGATAATGGTTCTTCTCACAGTTTTATGAAACTGGTTTAAATGCTAGAGAGAGTGTTTAACTTTTTGATAGTTTTTTTATAGCTTTTTACCTTAGGTTTCCTATAGTTGGAACCTGTGATTAATGAATCAATTAATTCAAGATTGAATAAAAACTAGTTTTTTAATAAAGATAATTATTAGGGATATAGTTTCTCATTTTCTTGAGAAGGATGAGTGTCTGGTGATTGGATCTATAAGAGATCGTTGATATGTGAAGGTTAGATGCCTTGTTTTAGGTCCTAGATTTCCCTATTAGGATATACTTTTTTGTTTCCTACTGCTTTTGAGATGTGCTTTGATTGTAATATTTTATATACAATGTGATATGGGGTGTGGAATACCAAATGATGTTATGAGCCTAGGATGGTTGATCCTGGAATGGCTGATGTGATATATGGGTGAGGAGGCACGGATGATGTGGTAGTAGTTGATGTCTATAATGGAGAGATGCATCAGTATATGCATGAGAGTGTCGAGAATGGAATCGGAGATGATGTAATTGGTTGAAGTTGAGCTTACCTATTGAGGTGATGTTGAGAGTTGGGATGCTCACTTATGAATCTGTTTAATGGACAATGGTCAGGTTTCTTATTTTATATGAATTCTGTTCCCCACTGCTTGTGGTAGTTGGGAGTGTTTGGTTATATGTTTTCACTTGATGGTATATTGGGATGTATTTTCTAGAGTGAATGGTTTATGGAATGATACTAATAATGAATAAATAAATGTTTAACCCACAGGTTGGTTGATGTCGGAATGCAATGCTAAAAAATGTTACTCTTGAGAAACCGTGGACTCAGTTTGGATTATACTTAGAGGGCATGGAATTTACTCTGATGATTAATGTAATGTGATGTGGAATTATGTTAATGGTTAATTAATGGATAATTAATTAATTAATTGAAGGAAATGATAAAAATTGTAATGACCTGGACCCGAGCAGCCACCCGAATAGTGCTAAACGGGTAGGGTGTTACTACCTTAGGTGCAACTCCCCGAACACCAAAGGCTTCTGACTAGCAGCGAGGATCTTTTAGGTATAGTGGGGAGGCTATACCCTATCAGAGGATAATAATGGTACTGGTCTGAGTATATCATCTAATGATGTAGAGGAACAAAAGACTTAGCAGACTCGAACCAGACCCGCAGAGCGGAATCACATTCAATATCAATAAACAGCGGAAGCAATAAATATAACAACAGCAACGAAAAGTAAACACAATAGCATTCTAATCACTGGTAACTACTAAACAAACCAAATATGCATCCATATCAAGTCACTAAACAAAAAGGGCGCCAATGGCTAACCAATAGTGGCTACAAACAAGTAATCATGCTGATACAAGTAAAGAAAGAAAAACAAAGTAAACCCCAGCTAGTTAACACCTCAAGGTCCATACCATCTCCATGCAACAACTAACGCAGCCCAACTTCTGAAGCTAGCCTCTTTCCTGCACATAAAACCATTAAATCTGCACGCATCACGAAGGGCCCGTGCAGGGTGTGAGACAAATCTTAGTAGGATACCACCCAATGGTGCGTACCTAATATAAGTGTTTAAGCAGACATTTAATTATAAATAAAGCAGTAAATAGAACAATGCACAAATAAACACTAACTCCACTAGTGCTTAGCATCCACCATGGAGTATCACCTACTTCGGCCAATGGTGGAATCTATGTCGTGTAGCCCGGCACCATGTGCCACCTAACACCTCGTGTCTCAAGTACTGACGTCCTGAAGGAACTCCCAAGAAGTAATAACCTGGCACGATGTGCCTCCTGACACCTCATTTATCAAGTACCAACGTCCCGAAGGCACGTCCAAGAAGTAACCCAGAGGAACAGCAATGTCTTCCCTTAAATAATGTATCCAGAGGGACAGTGATATTTTCCCTCAAATAACGGCGAGTCTCAGCACCCAACCCGATAGCCTCAATACTATCCTCTAAAGGCTCCTCACCTCCCATGTGGCCTTCTATGACAAGCACCCCCAACCAAAGTACCTAAACCACAACTAATGGGGGCCTCTACCCATATGAGTGGTCAAAACCACCTCATCACAGAGTATCTCTGTGTGCACACTACTCAAAGTTCCAAGTGAGTGGTAATCACCAAAATAGTACCTAAGCCACCAACACATCTGACACCTCGTGTCCCTGTGACCATGCCGCTCAATTCTGATGGCCTCGCCATCCAAGTAACCTGGGCCATGCCCAACCTGACAGTCGTACTGCCTCAAGTCAATGTCCATGACACCCAATCCCATGGTCAAAACCACCCAAAGTAACCCAGGCCAAGCCCAACCCGTGATCGGCATCACTCAGCAATATCCGGGCCATGCCCAACACCACCCAAAGGGTCCAGCAGATGAAATTTAGCAATTGCATAAATAACATATTTAAACAGAAAACGTAAATAGGAAAAATAAACTAAACAGTTGAATTGCACTATGCAAAGTGTTTTCCCATACCAGCACTAAGGTCTTAAATGCCTCTAACAATTTATATCAGGCTTTAATAAATTAAACTCAACAGTTTATAACAATATAATTCAAATTTAACCATTTTGACATCCCCCGGACAAAATTCCCCGATGAGCTATGGACCCTCACCCGGCCCCGCTCAAGCAAAGCTGGTAACAGGGCATACCCAAAGGCATCCCATAGGTCCAATAAAAAATTCAATATGAAACAATAGATAAAACGGGTCCCGCTCAAAATACCTGAAAATGCGCTGAATGCCGCATTACCCAAATGACCACGAAAACAAGAAATGAGGTATGCACCACCTACCTGAGACTAGTATGATGCTACTCCTTTGGTAACAGCCTCCAATTTGGTCTAAAACGTGGTAGATCTACAAAATAATCCAACCCGCTCAAACCCCTATAACTCGTTCTATAATAGAAATCAAACAAAACGGCTCAAGAGGAATTGAGGCCTCACCGGGGGGTTCTGATGGAACAATCGGTGTTCGAATCGGGTCTTGGACGGACGATCGGTAGAAGAAACAAGCTTCAGCCGGCTTGGTTCGCGAAACCGAGCGGAGCATATGAGTTCTGCCTCAAAACGAGGCTACTTCCCATTTTAACGCAAAAAAAAAACTACACGGCGTGTACTTTAGGATTACACACCGTGTATATCATTTAAATATTCATTTGGCAGCTGGAATTCCGCCGACTTACTTTCTGAACTTGTTGACATGTGTACATTGTGTGCACCTATGGGTACACGGCATGTACCTGGTTTCCCTTCTCTTCCTCACAGATTTACCCACACGCCATGTATATCTCTTATACACGTCTAGACTACACGGCGTGTCCAAGGGGAACACAGTGTGTACTTGGTTTCAATGATTCTCCCTGGCCAATAGGCCTACACACCATATATAGTCGCCACACGGTCGGGGGTACACGGTGTAACGACCCGAAATTTTGAATAAATCTTGTTTGCTAATTTTATGTGTTATTTTATTTTTTATACTCAACAAAAATGTTTCATTTGATAACATGAGTATAATTAAAATGAGACCATTGGGTTTTGACTGTTATATGACCATTGGTCAATATGACCCTTGGAAACTAAACGTTTTGATTATTGTCTCTAAATACAAGTAATCTTGGTTAATTATTATAGAAAGAAGATTTGATGGCATCACCCAGTAGTCTTGGACCGATCGAAGCTCATCTAACAGAACTTGGGAAGGAGGTAGCACCACTGGGCTTTTCTCTGGACCAAACCCAAGCCGAACTTCATCGTGTGAAGCTAGAATGGAATCTCCTTTGCGAGAAGTTCAAACTGATAGAAATTACTACTCGTGTGATGTTAGCCGAGCCTCCCTCAGATTCTATCACCTTAGAAAACCTTACACTTAGGTCCTATACTGGGGTGATAAGGGGCTATGTAAGGAGACCGTAACTAGCTTGTGTAATCCTTTGTTTTAAAAAAAAATTGGGATTTCTTCTTATGATGAAGTTTATGAATTTTCAAATGATCGGATAAATATAG
This sequence comes from Viscum album, assembly GCA_963277665.1. Lineage (NCBI taxonomy): Eukaryota > Viridiplantae > Streptophyta > Magnoliopsida > Santalales > Viscaceae > Viscum > Viscum album. Next base: position 1,030,543,832 of record OY728126.1, read on the forward strand.
TATGCATATTTTTGATGAATTTTAGAAAAAGTATATTTTAAAAATGTTTTTGTAAACCTTAAATAATTAAAAATTTGTAATGATTTGCAAAAAAGGGTCTTCTACAATTATGTTCAGTACGAAATTTAGAGTCTAATAAGATCAACTTGATTTTTGATGAATAGTAAATTATGAATAGTGATTTTACGCTTAAGATTAGTAATGTGACCAAATGGATTAGTAATTTAACTCAAAGAAAGTTTTAATATAATTTAGACGCCTTTATTAAGTAATGAGATTCAATAAAATGGTTAAATAACGGTTTCATAAATTATTATTCAAGTATTAGTTTTTTCGGGTGAATAGTGTTTTTTAATTAAAAATTTAATTAAAAATAATTAGTAAATTATTTTTATAAAATGGACTTTATTTTTGAACTCAGAGCATCGATATTATGTTATGGTAATTTTTGGGGATTTTTCTGAAAAAAATGAATTTTCGGTGAATAGTGTATTTATTTAAAAATAAAATTAAAAATATTTATAAAATTATTTTTATAAAATGGAGTTCATTTTTGAAATCAGAGCCTTGATATTTGGTTAATGTGAAATTTTGGGATTTTTCTGAGAAAGTTGAATTTTCAGTGAATAGTAAAAATACAGTTTTAGGGTTTCGGTATGTTTAATGACATCATAACTATGTCATGATGATGTCATGAGATATTTTAAGGGTTGGCCGGACAAGGGTGATGAATTATTGTTTTGGGGGCCCCATGTGGCCTAACTCCATGGTAAATTCCAAGGGAGAGCACATGGTTTTGAGAAAAGCACTTGTGAGGTGTCCCTTGGTCATTAATGCCTTGTCCCCTCACTTTCCCTATAAATACCAAGCCACCCTCTCATCCATTCGACTCCCCACTCTCCCCCAACGAAGTTCTGGTCTCATTACCTCCCAATGATTCCTCCCAAGGTGCCCCCAAGCCCTCAAGGTCCCAACCTTTGAGTTTTAAGAGTTACGTTTTAAGGTAAGGGATCTGACCTCTCTCTTTCTTTTCAAGTAATTTCTTTTATGTCATTCCTTTTATGATCCATGTTCTTATGTTGGAGTATGTTCTTTTATACTCCTCTTACTGCCCTTTTCATGTTCATATAATTATATATCCCCTCTTACTCTCATTATTTCGTTTTATGAAGTTTTAAGTGGCGCCGTTAGGCTGCCGAAATTTTTGTAACGGATTCTTTCTCCCTTCTCATTTTTCAAGATATATTTTCATGTAAAGTATTTCAATTTCCATTTATTATTTTGGGGTATGATCTCTAAATTTATAATACTGATATTTTATGATCATATGATGAGAGACCCCATTTTATCTCTTCAATTCAGTATTTTGAAGTTTTAAGTGGCGCCGTTAGGCTGCCGAATTTTTAAGTGATTCTTCACCCTTCTCGTTTTGAAGTTCTACTTTCATATCAATTCTTTCAAGTTCCTTTTTGTTATGTTGGGGTATGATCTATATATCTATCATACTGATCTTTTATGACCATATGATGAGAGACCCCATTTGATCTCTTCAATTCAGTATTTTGAAGTTTAAGTGGCGTCGTTAGGCTGCTAAATTTTTAAGTGGTCCTTTCACATTTCTCCCTTTTCAAAGTTCTAATTCCATGTCAAGTCTTGCAAGTTCCTTTTTATTATGTTGGGTTATGATCTCTATATCTATCATACTGATCTTTTATGTTCATATGATGAGAGACCCTATTTTATCTCATCAATTCATTTTTGGTTGAAGTTTATGTAACGCATTTAGGCTGCCGAATTTTCATAAGAGAAATATTATTTGTGTCTTCCTTTCATGTTCCTCATTTCATATGGTATATTTTAAAATTTCATTACCATGTTCTGAAATCCCTTATATTCTGTCCCTCTACTGTTTTATGGGTCATTTATGAATGTTTGACCCATGTCCCCTCTCTTTTCAATGTTTTCTAAAAAACCTTGTAACATAGCCGTTATGCTGCAGAATTTTCATCTCAAAATGTCTCTCTCTTTTTCTAAAGATATTTTATTAAGTGAATAATCAAAGATCTACCTTCTATATGGGTATTCACATATATACCAAAATGTTCTATTTTAAATTCTGGGATTTACATACATGAAACCTGCTCTCCCCTTCCGTGGGTTTAAAGTGACATAAAGATCATGTCTTTAAAGCAGTTTTTAAAACGTTATGATTATGAAATGAAACCCATTTATTTTATGCTATATGGGTTGTTTATGAAATTATTGATGGTGATATATGTGGCTCACATGATAATAAAGACATGTCAAGGGTGCGCCCAGATAGCGCTCCAATGCATTGGGTAAAGACTTAATCTCTAGAGATGACCATTTTTAACGACGCCTTGGTGAATAACTTTGGTAATTTTTAACGACACCTTGGGGATGGACCTTGGTGAAACGAAACGATTGTCAATATTAAATGTTGTATCCACATCTTCAAATTGTGAAAAATGATATTTTTATTATGATATGCTTCATGGTTTCATTTTCATGCCTTAAAGTTCTTTTCACGACCTTATTGAAGTATCTCTAGTTCACAAGTAAAATGTTTCTCTTGTTTCCCTTACTGGGCCTTCTGCTCACCCTTTTCTTTTGATGTATGTCCCCAGGTTATGAGATGCAGTAATGAACCTAGAATGAACTTAAGGAGAAGCCTTTCAAGTGTTTAAGAAGAATTTTTTTTGTTCTTTTCATGTATTATGTTTCTTGTTTCCAAGACACTAAACCTTAAAGATCCTCAGTTCCGTGTAATGAAATGAAAGTTATGTTATAAAAATATGGGATGCTATAGTTGGTATCAAAGGATGGTTTAGTTATTTTTGGAAATTAAGATATGAAAACTCTAGGAAGAACCCTATAGAAAAGTTTAAATATAGGAAATATTCCTGGTATTTTGGTGAGTATCGAGTAAAGGGTTTCCAAGAGAATACATCCCTGTCTAGATACGAGCAGGTAGAGGTGGCTCTGGCACAGATGTACATAGGGGTAAAACCCGAAAACACCGCTTTGAGCTAGACTCGAACGGGAACTAGTACACGACAATGGGCCTTGCTGCACTCTTGGTTACGACACTCCCGAGGGATATGCTTTGGTAAATTCATAAGCTTAGTATGAACCATTGTTAAAGGAATAAAGATAAAATAAAATAAAGATTCACATAAGAATATATGATCATGGATAACCTAGATGGGAACCTAGGGGATCACAAGTTAGGGTATACTTTTCTTATAAAAGTTATCCTTATATCCTTTCAATTCCTTTTCATGATTATTGGCTAAGTACTTAAGCCCCTAATTATTCTTTCTCTTCTTAGTTAATGGTGGGAAATGGAAGAACATGTCCCAACAACCAATGTGATAGGAAATGAGACGATTGTCGTATTAATATGATAGGGATGATTAGGGGATTAAAATATGATTATTATTTTGGAAGACGTTCACTATTTTGGGGACCCTATATGATCGAGGTAAATAGATTACTGCGGTATTTTCATTGAGGAGTAAGGTTGACTTATATTTTGAAGAATCGATGAATTTAAGGTGGACTTATAGTAATTTAGGTTACTTATGGAAATGATTAACCTATCTTGGGTAAAATATGTTTAGGTTAGCTACTTTTGTTATAATATGTTAGGTGTGGTTGATGTTGTTTAGAGATGAACAATGAAGTTTATTTTGGAAGACTATGTTATCAAATCCCTCTTTTATTTGGGTTTCAATCTTAGTTTGGTTTATTTTGAGGAATTTTAAGGACCGTTATTTATGGAATGGTCAATGATGAACTATGGTTAGTACCATGGAACTTTGAAGATTTAAAATTAGTTTCCATTCCTATGGGATTCTTTCTTTTTGAAGAGGTGTTTTACCTTACCCTTTCTGTTTTTGGGATAATGTTCAAAGATAGAAGAAATAGATAGTTAATCTTTTGTGGATCATGAAGATGATTCTTGTGTTTTTAGGAGACCAAGTAGTTTTTAATGCTCATAGTTTGGAGAAAAGATTATTTTTGGGTAGAAACTTATTAAAGGATGAAACTCTACATGAAGATAGGTATATTTTCTTATGTTTTTGTTTTATGTTGTAAATGAATTCATCAAAATTATGAAAAGGAACGTAAAACAAAAACGTTGTTGGTTTACATTTCCTACTAGGTAATCAATGACCGTTTACACACATCATAAGTTTGGGATTTTCTTATGGTTAACTTTCTCCTAATCATGTTCTCTATCACTCTCCCCCAAAACTTGACCCTTTGTTTTTCTTCCATGTCCATGTTTTCCTACAAGGAATCCTAGTGTGGGTTAACTCGGGTGACCTTTGTACTTCCATTTCTTTCTTTTAAAGTAATAATTTTACTGACTCCTTTTCTGATGTGGGACTTTCAATGAAATTTCAAAACCCAATTTTAAAAATTGCGAGGACGCAATTTCTTAAGGGGGGAAGATTGTAACGACCCGAAATTTTGAATAAATCTTGTTTCCTAATTTTATGTGTTATTTTATTTTTTATACTCAACAAAAATGTTTCATTTGATAACATGAGTATAATTAAAATGAGATCATTGGGTTTTGACTATTATATGATCGTTGGTAAATATGACCCTTAGAAACTAAACGTTTTGATTATTGTCTCTAAATACAAGTAATCTTGGTTAATTATTATAGAAAGAAGATTCGATGGCCTCACCCAGTAGTCTTGGACCGATCGAAGCCCATCTAACAGAACTTGGGAAGGAGGTAGCACCACTGGGCTTTGCTCTGGACCAAACCCAAGCCGAACTTCATCGTGTAAAGCTAGAACGGAATTGCCTTTGCGAGAAGTTCAAACTGATAGAAATTACTACTCATGCGATGTTAGCCGAGCCTCCTTCAGATTCTCTCACCTTAGCACACCTTACACTTAGGTCCTATGCTGGTGTGATAAGGGGCTATGTAAGGAGACCGTAACTGCCTTGTGTAATCCTTTGTTTTAAATAAAAATTGGGATTTCTTCTTATGATGAAGTTTATGAATTTTCAAATGACCGGATAAATATAGTATGCATATTTTTGATTAATTTTAGAAAAAGTATATTTTAAAAATGTTTTTGTAAACCTTAAATAATTAAAAATGTGTAATGATTTGCAAAAAATGGTCTTCTACAATTATGTTCAGTACGAAATTTAGAGTCTAATAAGATCAACTTGATTTTTGATTAATAGTAAATTATGAATAGTGATTTTACGCTTAAGATTAGTAATGTGACCAAATGTATTAGTAATTTAACTCAAAGAAAGTTTTAATATAATTTAGACACCTTGATTAAGTAATGAGATTCAATAAAATGGTTAAATAACGGTTTCATAAATTATTATTCAAGTATTAGTTTTTTCGGGTGAATAGTGTTTTTTAATTAAAATTTTAATTAAAAATAATTAGAAAATTATTTTTATAAAATGGACTTTATTTTTGAACTCAGAGCATCGATATTATGTTATGGTAATTTTTGGGGATTTTTCTGAAAAAAATGAATTTTCAGTGAATAGTGTATTTATTTAAAAATAAAATTAAAAATATTTAGAAAATTATTTTTATAAAATGGATTTCATTTTTGAAATCAGAGCCTTGATATTTGGTTAATGTGAAATTTTGGGATTTTTCTGAGAAAGTTGAATTTTCAGTGAATAGTAAAAATACAGTTTTAGGGTTTCGGTATGTTTAATGACATCATAACTGTGTCATGATGATGTCATGAGATATTTTAAGGTTTGTCCAGCCAAGGGTGATGAATTATTGTTTTGGGGGCCCCATGTGGCCTAACTCCATGGTAAATGCCAAGGGAGAGCACATGGTTTTGAGAAAAGCACTTGTGAGGTGTCCCTTGGCCATTAATGCCTTGTCCCCTCAATTTCCCTATAAATACCAAGCCACCCTCTCATACATTCGACTCCCCACTCTCCCCCAACGAAGTTATGGTCTCATTACCTCCCAAGGAGTCCTCCCAATGTGCCCCCAAGCCCTCAAGGTCCCAACCTTTGAGTTTTAAGAGTTATGTTTTAAGGTAAGGGATCCGACCTCTCTCTTTCTTTTCAAGTAATTTCTTTTATGTCCTTCCTTTTATGATCCATGTTATTATGTTGGAGTATGTTCTTTTATACTCCTCTTACTGCCCTTTTCATGTTCATATAATGAGATATCCCCTCTTACTCTCATTATTTCATTTTATGAAGTTTTAAGTGGCGCCATTAGGCTGCCGAAATTTTTATAACGGATTCTTTCTCCCATCTCATTTTTCAAGATATATTTTCATGTAAAGTATTTCAAGTTCCTTTTATTATGTTGGGGTATTATCTCTAAATTTATCATACTGATATTTTATGATCATATGATGAGAGACCCCATTTGATATCTTCAATACATTATTTTGAAGTTTTAAGTGAAGTCGTTAGGCTGCCGAATTTTTAAGTGATTCTTCACCCTTCTCGTTTTGAAGTTCTACTTTCATGTCAATTATTTCAAGTTCCTTTTTTTTATGTTGGGGTATGATATCTATCTCTATCATACTGATCTTTTATGACCATATGATTAGAGACCCCATTTGATCTCTTCAATTCAGTATTTTGAAGTTTAAGTGGCATCGTTAGGCTGCTAAATTTTTAAGTGGTCCTTGCACCTTTCTCCCTTTTCAAAGTTCTAATTCCATGTCAAGTCTTGAAAGTTCCTTTTTATTATGTTGGGGTATGATCTCTATATCTATCATACTTATCTTTTATGTTCATATGATGAGAGACCCTATTTGATCTCATCAATTCATTTTTGGTTGAAGTTTATGTAACGCAGTTAGGCTGCCGAATTTTCATAAGAGAAATCTTATTTTTGTCTTCCTTTCATGTTCCTCATTTCATATGGTATATTTTAAAATTTCATTACCATGTTCTGAAATCCCTTATATTCTGTCCCTCTACTGTTTTATGGGTCATTTATGAATGTTTGACCCATGTCCCCTCTCTTTTCAATGTTTTCTAAAAAACCTTGTAACATAGACATTATGCTGCAGAATTTTCATCTCAAAATGTCTCTCTCTTTTTAAAAAGATATTTTATTAAGTGAATAATCAAACCTATACCTTCTATATGGGTATTCACATATATACCAAAATCTTCTATTTTAAATTCTAGGATTTACATACATGAAACCCGCTCTCCCCTTTCGTGGGTTTAAAGTGACATAAAGATCATGTCTTTAAAGCAGTTTTTAAAACATTATGATTATGAAATGAAACCCATTTCTTTTATGCTATATGGGTTGTTTATGAAATGATTAATGATGATATATGTGGATCACATGATAATAAATACACGTCAAGGGTGTGCCCAGATAGCGCTCCAATGCATTGGGTAAAGACTTAATCTCTAGAGATGACCATTTTTAACGACGCCTTAAGGAATAACCTTGGTAATTTTTAACGACACCTTGGGGATGGACCTTGGTGAAACGAAATGATTGTCAATATTAAATGTTGTAGCCACATATTCAAGTTATGAAAAATTTTATTTTTATTATGATATGATTCATGGTTTCATTTTCATGCCTTAAAGTTCTTTTCACGACCTTATTGAAGTATCTCTAGTTCACATGTAAAATGTTTCTCTTGTTTCCCTTACTGGGCCTTCTTCTCACCCTTTTCTTTTGATGTATGTCCCCAGGTTATGAGATGCAGTAATGAACCTAGGATGAACTTAAGGAGAATCCTTTAAAGTGTTTAAGACGAATGTTTTTTGTTCTTTTCATGTATTATGTTCCTTGTTTCCAAGACACTAAACCTTAAAGATCCTAAGTTCCGTGTAATGAAATGAAAGTTATGTTATAAAAAGACGGGATTCTATAGTTCGTATCAAAGGATGGTTTAGTTATTTTTGAAAATTAGGATATGAAAACTCTAGGAAGAACCCTGTAGAAATGTTTAAATATAGGAAATATTACTGGTATTTTGGTGAGTATTGAGTAAAGGGTTTCCAAGCAAATACATCCTTGTCAGGATACGAGCAGGTAGAGGTGGCTCTGGCACAGATGTACATAGGGGTAAAACCCGAAAACACCGCTTTGAGCTAGACTCGAATGGGAACTAGTACACGACAACAGGCTTTGCTGCACTCTTGGTTACGACACTCCCGGGGGATATGCTTTGGTAAATTCATAAGCTTAGTATGAACCATTGTTAAAGGAATAAAGATAAAATAAAATAAAGATTCACATAAGAATATATGATCATGGATAACTTATATGGGAGCCTAGGGGATCACAAGTTAGGGTATACTTTTATTCTACAATTTATCCTTATATCCTTTCAATTCATTTTCATGATTATTGGCTAAGTACTTAAGCCCCTAATTATGCTTTCTCTTCTTAGTTAATGGTGGGAAATGGAAGAACATGTCCCAACAACCAATGTGATAGGAAATGAGACGATTGTCGTATTAATATGACAGGGATGATTAGGGGATTAAAATATGATTATTATTTTGGAAGACGTTCACTATTTTGGGGACCCTATATGATCGAGGTAAATAGATTACTGTGGTATTTTCATTGAGGAGTAAGGTTGACTTATATTTTGAAGAATCGATGAATTTAAGGTGGACTTATAGTAATTTAGGTTACTTAAGGAAATGATTAACCTATCTTGGGTAAAATATGTTTAGGTTAGCTACTTTTGTTATAAGATGTTAGGTGTGGTTGATGTTGTTTGGAGATGAACAATGAAGTTTATTTTGGAAGACTATGTTATCAAATCCCTCTTTTATTTGGGTTTCAATCTTAGTTTGGTTTATTTTGAGGAATTTTAAGGACCATTATTTATGGAATGGTCAATGATGAACTATGGTTAGTACCATGGAACTTTGAAGATTTAAAAGTATTTTCCATTCCTATGGGATTCTTTCTTTTTGAAGCGTTGTTTTACCTTACCCTTTCTGTTTTTGGGATAATGTTTAAAGATAGAAGAAATAGATAGTTAATCTTTTGTGGATCATGAAGATGATTCTTGTGTTTTGATGAGACCAAGTAGTTTTGAATGCTCATAGTTTGGAGAAAAGATTAGTTTTGGGTAGAAACTTATTAAAGGATGAAACTCTACATGAAGATAGGTATATTTTCTTATGTTTTTGTTTTATGTTGTAAATGAATTCATCAAAATTATGAAAAGGAACGTAAAACAAAAATGTTGTTGGTTTACGTTTCCGACTAGGTAATCAATGACCGTTTACACACATCATAAGTTTGGGATTTTCTTATGGTTAACTTTCTCCTAATCATGTTCTCTATCACTCTCCCCCAAAACTTGACCCTTTGTTTTTCTTCCATGTCCATGTTTTCCTACATGGAATCCTAGTGTGGGTTAACTCAGGTGACCTTTGTACTTCCATTTCTTTCTTTTAAAGTAATAATTTTACTGACTCCTTTTCCGATGTGGGAATTTCAATGAAATTTCAAAACCCAATTTTAAAAATTGCGAGGACGCAATTTCTTAAGGGGGGAAGATTGTAACGATCCGAAATTTTGAATAAATCTTGTTTCCTAATTTTATGTGTTATTTTATTTTTTATACTCAAAAAAAATGTTTCATTTGATAACATGAGTATAATTAAAATGAGACCATTGGGTTTTGACTATTATATGACCATTGGTAAATATGACCCTTAGAAACTAAACGTTTAGATTATTGTCTCTAAATACAAGTAATCTTGGTTAATTATTATAGAAAGAAGATTCGATGGCCTCACCCAGTAGTCTTGGACCGATCGAAGCTCATCTAACAAAACTTGGGAAGGAGGTAGCACCACTGGACTTTGCTCTAGACCAAACCCAATCCGAACTTCATCGTGTGAAGCTAGAACAGAATTGCCTTTGTGAGAAGTTCAAACTGATAGAAATTACTACTCGTGCGATGTTAGCCGAGCCTCCCTCAGATTCTCTCACCTTAGCACACCTTACACTTAGGTCTTATGCTGGTGTGATAAGGGGCTATGTAAGGATACCGTAACTGCCTTGTGTAATCCTTTGTTTTAAATAAAAATTGGGTTTTCTTCTTATGATGAAGTTTATGAATTTTCAAATGACCGGATAAATATAGTATGCATATTTTTTATGAATTTTAGAAAAAGTAAATTTTAAAAATGTTTTTGTAAACCTTAAATAATTAAAAATGTGTAATGATTTGAAAAAAATGGTCTTCTACAATTATGTTCAGTACGAAATTTATAGTCTAATAAGATCAACTTGATTTTTGATGAATAGTAAATTATGAATAGTGATTTTACGATTAAGATTAGTAATGTGACCAAATGGATTAGTAATTTAACTCAAAGAAAGTTTTAATATAATTTAGACACCTTGATTAAGTAATGAGATTCAATAAAATGGTTAAATAACGGTTTCATAAATTATTATTCAAGTATTATTTTTTTCGGGTGAATAGTGTTTTTTAATTAAAAATTTAATTAAAAATAATTAGAAAATTATTTTTATAAAATGGACTTTATTTTTGAACTCAGAGCATCGATATTATGTTATGGTAATTTTTGGAGATTTTTCTGAAAAAAATGAATTTTCGGTGAATAGTGTATTTATTTAAAAATAAAATTAAAAATATTTAGAAAATTATTTTTATAAAATGGAGTTCATTTTTGAAATCAAAGCCTTGATATTTGGTTAATGTGAAATTTTGGGATTTTTCTGAGAAAGTTGAATTTTCAGTGAATAGTAAAAATACAGTTTTAGGGTTTCGGTATGTTTAATGACATCATAACTGTGTCATGATGATGTCATGAGATATTTTAAGGGTTGGCCGGCCAAGGGTGATGAATTATTGTTTTGGGGGCCCCATGTGGCCTAACTCCATGGTAAATGCCAAGGGAGAGCACATGGTTTTGAGAAAAGCACTTGTGAGGTGTCCCTTGGCCATTAATGCCTTGTCCCCTCACTTTCCCTATAAATACCAAGCCACCCTCTCATCCATTCGACTCCCCACTCTCCCCCAACGAAGTTCTGGTCTCATTACCTCCCAAGGAGTCCTCCCAAGGTGCCCCCAAGCCCTCAAGGTCCCAACCTTTGAGTTTTAAGAGTTACGTTTTAAGGTAAGGGATCCGACCTCTCTCTTTCTTTTCAAGTAATTTCTTTTATGTCATTCCTTTTATGATCCATTTTCTTATGTTGGAGTATGTTCTTTTATACTCCTCTTACTTCCCTTTTCATGTTCATATAATGAGAGATCCCCTCTTACTCTAATTATTTCGTTTTATGAAGTTTTAAGTGGCGCTGTTAGGCTGCCGAAATTTTGTAACGGATTCTTTCTCCCTTCTCATTTTTCAAGATATATTTTCATGTAAAGTATTTCAAGTTCCTTTTATTATGTTGGGGTATGATCTCTAAATTTATCATACTGATATTTTATGATCATATGAAGAGAGACCCCATTTGATATCTTCAATTCAGTATTTTGAAGTTTTAAGTGGCGCCGTTAGGCTGCCGAATTTTTAAGTGATTCTTCACCCATCTCGTTTTGAAGTTCTACTTTCATGTCAATTCTTTCAAGTTCCTTTTTTTTATGTTGGGGTATGATCTCTATATCTATCATACAGATATTTTATGACCATATGATGAGATACCCCATTTTATCTCTTCAATTCAGTATTTTGAAGTTTAAGTGGCATCGTTAAGATGCTAAATTTTTAAGTGGTCCTTGCACCTTTCTCCCTTTTCAAAGTTCTAATTCCATGTCAATTCTTGAAAGTTCCTTTTTATTATGTTGGGGTATGATCTCTATATCTATCATACTTATCTTTTATGTTCATATGATGAGAGACCCTATTTGATCTCATCAATTCATTTTTGGTTGAAGTTTATGTAACACAGTTAGGCTGCCAAATTTTCATAAGAGAAATCTTATTTTTGTCTTCCTTTAATGTTCCTCATTTCATATGGTATATTTTAAAATTTCATTACCATGTTCTGAAATCCCTTATATTCTGTCCCTCTACTGTTTTATGGGTCATTTATGAATGTTTGACCCATGTCCCCTCTCTTTCAATGTTTTCTAAAAAACCTTGTAACATAGCAGTTATGCTGCAGAATTTTCATCTCAAAATGTCTCTATCTTTTTATAAAGATATTTTATTAAGTGAATAATCAAAGCTCTACCTTCTATATGGGTATTCACATATATACCAAAATCTTCTATTTTAAATTCTGGGATTTACATACATGAAACCCGCTCTCCCCTTCCGTGGGTTTAAAGTGACATAAAGATCATGTCTTTAAAGCAATTTTTAAAAAATTATGATTATGAAATGAAACCCATTTCTTTTATGCTATATAGGTTGTTTATGAAATGATTGATGATGATATATGTGGCTCACATGATAATAAATACATGTCAAGGGTGTGCCCAGATAGCGCTCCAATGCATTGGATAAAGACTTAATCTCTAGAGATGACCATTTTTAACGACGCCTTGGTGAATAACCTTGGTAATTTTTAACGACACCTTGGGGATGGACCTTGGTGAAACAAAACGATTGTCAATATTAAATGTTGTATCCACATCTTCAAGTTATGAAAAATTTTATTTTTATTATGATATGCTTCATGGTTTCATTTTCATGCCTTAAAGTTCTTTTCACGACCTTATTGAAGTATCTCTAGTTCACATGTAAAATGTTTCTCTTGTTTCCCTTACTGGGCCTTCTGCTCACCCTTTTCTTTTGATGTATGTCCCCAGGTTATGAGATGCACTAATGAACCTAGGATGAACTTAATAAGAATCCTTTCAAGTGTTTAAGAAGAATGTTTTTTGTTCTTTTCATGTATTATGTTCCTTGTTTCCAAGACACTAAACCTTAAAGATCCTCAGTTCCGTGTAATGAAATGAAAGTTATGTTATAAAAAGGCAGGATGCTATACACGGCGTGTAGTAAGAAATTTTCTACACGGTCTTCACACGGCATGTACTCGGCGAGCACACGGTCGGTCACTCGCCTACACATACACGGCGTGTACTTAAAGTACATGGTGTGTAGTCTGTAAATTTCCAGAAACTGCCCAAATTCTCCAGTTTTCTCAGGGACAAGTCAAAAATTCAAACAAGGTCGGGATTTTGACCCGTTCTAAAAACTCGGGTTCTTACAATCTCCCCACCTTAACATAGCTCGTCCCTGATCTATCAAACCAAACCCGAATATGGCACCAAACATACCACCCCGTTCAATTTAACCAGGACTTCCCTGGTCTCAGAGGTCCCGACTAAATTCCTCAAAGGGGCTCCCCACCTTAGGAATCGCCTAACGCGATCTCAACCCAACAAAACTCAAAACAAACAAGGGTTTACTAACCTGTTTTTCTGGAAGCATAGTCCTTCCGTGATGCATCGTCACCCCTTCACCTTATTGGTGCTCATGTGTCACTCCCGACAACCAATGTAGCCTGCACTGCATCGGTGTCTGCATCCACGAGGTCCTGGTGCTTAGAATCTCAAGTAACTCACATCCTCGATGCCCTGATTCCCATGGCACCTCGAGTAACCTGCATCCTAGATGCCCTGATGCCTAAGGCACCTCAAGTAACCCACATCCTCGATGCCCTGATTCTACGCATCTCATGCATATATATATATATATATATATATATCACACACCCGATATGGTTCCAATCCCACTGACCAGCATCTAGTCAGTCCACATAGATCCTTTGCACGATGTGCACTCAAAAGAGACATGCCCCTACAGGTCATGCCAAAAAGGAAACATGGAGATCATGGCCACACCGTGGTGTACCTCTAACCGTCGTCGGCTCACCAGCCTGCTCAGCCTCTGGCAGCTCCACGGCGTGCACCTGGCTTGAAGTATGGCTTCCTGATGCCTGACCTCCCTACAGTGCTACTCCAATCACCGGCCACTGACCCCTCAGCTAGATCCTGTTGTCTCTATCACGTCCTCCATGTGCAGCTGAACCTCGGCTACCCTCTCCTGGTACTGAACCTGAACCAACTCTGGATGCCATCGTCTATCCTGGTCCCTGCCTGCCAGCTGTCTGAGAAGGCTTCCTACAGAACCTCTCTAGATGCCCGACCTTCCCACATGCTCATCACTCCTTTGGAGTCCTATCGCACTGAGTCCGAAAAGGTCTTGGTTTTCCACACTGGAAGAAAATCACTAAATAACTACCACTAGGTGGTCTAGTTGAATCCCTGGCCTGACTGCCCTATTGTAACTCATCCCGTCCTCGCTTCCTGCTATCTGAACTGTCACCTGAAGCTGTCACCCGGCCAACCTGGGGCTTATCCCTCTGGTTTCCCTCTGCTATAAGCACCTGGTTCACTTCCTCGAAGAAGGAACCCAGCCTAAAGATGTTCACCTGGACCCGAATGGCGTGTCGTAATCCATCCTCAATTCACCTCACCCTAGTCGCGTCATCCCTTACCATACCAGGTGCAAAGCGAAAAAACTCTGTAAAGGTAGATACACAGTCCATGACAGACATGTCTCCCTGCTGAAGGCTAAAGAACTCCAGAGCTCTCTCTACTCTCAGTGTCTCTGGGTAAAAGTGCTTGAAGAACCTTTCCTCGAAGTCCTTCCATGCCAGTATCTCATGCCTACGAGCCTGAAACTACACATCCCACCAACGCTTTGCTAGTCCTCTCAGCATGTACGTCGCCAGCTTGACCCTCCACCCTGGAGGCATCTCGAGCTGCTCGAAGATCATATAAATACTCTCTATCTAGTTCTCAGCTACCTGCGGACCACCCTCACCCTGAAAAATAGGTGGGTGATGTGACTGAAACTCCCACTTCAGGTACGCCATAGATGGATCTGTACCCTTCACGCCTTTGTCGATCCCCTGCAAGATGCGTACCGGGCTCTCTCAGAGCTGCTTGTCGAGCCACGGCCTAAACGATGCCAAACTCGACTGCGGTCCTGCCTGCACTGGATCCTGTCCCTGAGCCTGTGTTTGTGGCTCGTGCTCTACCTGTACCAAATCCTGAACCCAATCCTGCACCAGCGGCACTGTATCCTCACTTTACTGACGCTCCATCGAGACGTGTAGGAGAAACCCGCTGAATACCATAAATGGTCAGATAGCCCATATATATATATAACAATATATATGAAACACAGATAAGAAAGTAGTAAAAGTCAGTGCATAACTGCTACCCTTACTCTCCCCCACTGAAACCCATGCCCCACGGCATCCCAACCTCATGGCCTCCTTACCCGCCCCTATCAGGGCTAAGTATCAAAATTACCTCGGGTCATGCCCATCCTGACAACTCACGTTGCCTCAAACCGACGACCAAGTCACCCAATCCGGGTGATCAAAATCACCTCAACCGATAGTACCTGCCTTCTCTCATAAGATCCGGACCCAAAATCCTTGCCACATGCAATTCTACAAATATACAGCATGGCATACACATTGCATAACTAGCAATTCTATCAGGAATTTCACCAATTCACATTTCAGAGCACACAAGCATGGAAATTGATTTTATTCACATGACATTATCACTTTAAAAAGTATACGTGCAATTATGAAATTGAAATACCCTAAAATGTGCCTATCAAAAGCCAAGAAAACAAGCCTCGCCATACCGGGCCAAGGTCCAAGCCTCCCTTACCGCACCGGGTCAAGGGTTACATATCAAAATCAACAACATCACACACCAAGTGAGCCACCGAGGTAGAAATCATATAAACTATAATCTGAGCAAAATCAAACAGTAATTTATACCCATGGCAACTTGGTCCATCCCTCGTACCTGGGGCTGCAGGCACCCAAGCACAAGCTGGAAACCCAGTTCCAGTAACAACCTATCTCCAATCTACCATAACCCAATTAGTAAAACCAGCAGAACTAAAAGATAAGTCTCAATCTCATTAGTAGCCAACAAAATGCTGCTACTAAATCCCTATTAAGAACCCCTCTGATACCACTTTGTAATGACCTGGACCCGAGCAGCCACCCAAACAGTGCTAAATGGGTAGGGTGTTACTACCTTAGGTGCACCTCCCCGAACGCCAAAGGCTGCCGACTAGCAGCGAGGGTATTTTAGGTATACTGGGGAGGCTATACCCTCTCGGAGGATAATAATGCTACTAGTCCGAGTATATAATCTAATGATGCAGCGGAATAAAAGACTCAGTAGAATCGAACCAGGCCTGTAGAGCGGAAGCACATTCAATATCGATAAACAGAGGAAGCAATAAATATAACAATAGTAGTGGAAAGTAAACACAATAACATGCTAATCACTGGTAACTACTAAAAAACCAAACACGCATCCATATCAAGTCACTAAACAAAAAGGGCATCAATGGATAACCAACACTGGCTAAAAACAATTAATCATGCTGATACAAGTAAAGAAATCAAAACAAAGTAAACCCCATCTAGGTAAGACCTCAAGGTCTATACCATCTCCATGCAACAACTAACGTAGCCCAGCTCCTGAAGCTGGCCTTTTTCCTCCACGTAAAACCATAAAATATGAACGTGTCCCGAAGGGCCCGTGTCGGGTTTGAGACAAATATCAGTAGGATACCACCCAATGGTTTGTACCTAATATAAGTGTTTAAGCATGCATTTATTTATAAGGAAAGTAGTAAATAGAACAATGCACAAATAAATACTAACTCCACTGGTGCTCAGCAGCCACCATGGAGTGTCACCTGCATCGGCCAACGCCGGAATCTCTGCTATGTTACCCGGCACTAGGTGCCACCTGACACCTCGTGTCTCAAGTACCGACGTCCTGAAGGCACACCCAATAAGTAACAACCCAGCACCATGTGCCTCCTGACACCTCGTGTCTCAAGTACCGACGTCCTGAAGGCACGTCCAAGAAGTAACCCGGAGGAATAGCGATGTATGCCCTCAAATAATGTATATGGAGGGAAAACGATATCATCCCTCAAATAACGGCGAGACTCATCCCCCAACCTGATAGCCTCAATGCTATCCTCTGAAGGCTCCTCACCTCCCACGTGGCCTTCTACGGCAAGCACCCCCAATCAAAGTTCCTAAACTGCAACTAACGGGGGCTTCTACCCACACGAGTAGTCAAAACCACCTCATCACGGAGTATCTCTCTGTGCACACAACTCAAAGTTCCGGGTGAGCGGTAATCACGAAAATAGTACCTAAGACACCAACACATCTGACACCTCTTGTCCCTGTGACCATGCTGCTCAAGTCTGATGGTCTTGTCATCCAAGTAACTCGGGCCATGCCCAACCTAACAGTCGTATTGCCTCAAGCCGACGTCTATGATGCCCAATCTCATGGTCAAACCCACCCAAAGTAACCCGGGCCAAGCCCAACCCGTGATCGGCATCACTCAGCAATATCTAGGCCATGCCCAATACCACCCAAAGGGTCCAGAAGATGCAATTCAGCAATTTCATAAATAACATATTTAAACAGAAGACATAAATAGGAAAAACAAACTAAATAGTTGAATTGCAATATGCAAGGTGTTCTCCCATACTAGCACTGGGGTCTTAAATGCCTTTAACAATTTATATCAGGCTTTAATAAATTAAACTCAACAGTTTATAACAATATTATTTAAATTTAACCATTTTGGCATTCCCCAGCCAAAAATTCCTTGATGAGCTACGGCCCCTCGCCCGGCCCCGCTCAAGAAAAACTAGTAACAGGGTATACCCAAAGGCATCCCATAGGTCCAATAAACAATTCAATATGAAACAGCAGATAAAACGGGTCCCGCTCAAAATACCCAAAAATGCGTTGAAGTCCGCATTACCCAAATGACCACAAAAACATGAAATGAGGTATGCACCACCTACCTGAGGCTCGTACGATGCTACTACTCCGATAACAGCCTCCAATTCGGTCTAAAACGCGGTAGATCTACAAAAGAATCCAACTAGCTCAAACCCCTATAACTCGTTCTAGAATAGAAATCAAACAAAACGGATCAAGAGTAATCGAGGCCTTACCGAGGGGGTTCCAATGTAACAATCAGTATTCGAATCGGGTCTCGGATAGACGGTCGGGAGAAGAAATAAGCTTCGACCGGCTTGGTTCGCGAAACCGGCCGAAGCATATGAGTTCTGCCTCAAAACAAGGCTACTGCCCATTTTAACGCAAAAAAAGAAACTACACGGTGTGTACCTTAGGATTACACACCGTGTATATCATTTAACTATTCATTTGGCAGCTGGAATTCCACCAACTTACTTTTAGAACCTAGCAACATGTGTACACGGCGTGCACCTATGGGAACACAGCGTGTACTTGGTTTCCCTTCTCTTCCTCGATGACTTACCCACACGCCATGTATATCTCTTATACATGGTTAGACTACATGAAGTGTCCAAGGGGAACACGGTGTGTACTTGATTTCAACGATTCTCCCCGACCAATAGGCCTACACACCATGTATAGCTGCCACACGGTCAGGGGTACACAGCGTGTTTAAAACTACACGGCGTGTAGTAAGAAATTTTCTACACGGTCATCACACGACATGTACTCGGTGAGCACACGGTCAGTCACTCGCCTACACATACACGGCGTGTACTTAAAGTACACAGCGTGTAGTCTGGAAATTTCCAGAAACTGCCCAAATTCTCCAGTTTTCTCAGGGACAAGTCAAAAATTCAAACAGGGTCGGGATTTTGACCCATTCTAAAAACCCGAGTTCTTACAAAAATTAAAGACATAATTAATGTATCTATTTAAATGTTTGATTTCTTATATGATATATAGTCTTAGTGGTGGAATCTATGATTTTGACCAACATTAGCTGTAGTTGGGTCTGAGATTAGTCTATTCACATGGTGTGGTTGTGCACTATATTATATCATGTATATTCTATGATTTCATATGCTACCCCACCCATGTCAATTAGGTCGAATGAGACATAGTGGACTCTAGGAGAGTTTTTTCCCCAACATCCAGGTGGGAGGATTTATGGATGGCTACCCCCTCTGGCCCCACTCTCTTATCTTAGTAATTACTTGTGCTGGTATTCATGGTGGTTAGTTTCCCCATATATATGTTTGTAGACAGCTATGAAGGCTTGTGCTTATTTCACACCCATGTATTACCAGATATAGTATCCAAAGGATTATTATTAGTATGATGTTTATAGGTTGTAATGGCTTGTGGTACCTTACTCGGTGTATGGGTTGTAATGTCTTGAGGTATGATACCCAATGTGTGATACATGTCATATGGGTTGTGGTGGCTTTAAAAAACTACTTGGTTATTATATATGGATATGTGGATGGGATGATGTTATGATGTTATGCATGAGGTGCATGTTGTGACACATTTCCAAGGTTTCTTCGGGCTGGATTATTTTTTAGAGAGATGGCTCAAGACGTGCGACATTGGGGAACTAGAGGGGAATCAGGAGAAAGGTACCCTTAATGTTTTATTACTATTATATTCTCTCTTGTATGTGATACATGGTGAGAGTTATCCATGGTGAGTCTAGGAACTTAGTATACCTATTTAGGTGATGATTTGGTTTCACTGTTGTTCATTGTGATTTAGCATGCTTACTTTATATTTTACATGAGAGGCTCAAGGGAGGATCCTACTTAGTATACTATTATTCTCACCCTATGTATATATAAACTATTTTTCAGGTCACCTAGAATAGGCTGGATATTGGGCTAATATTACTAGCTCATAGTTTTTTAGGAGATGTTTGGGATTCGTGGTTGCTTCCACATTTACCTTTTTGATACTTTTAGTTTTCCTTTCAGTTGTTATAGTACTGTATGGAATTCCATGTTTTCACTTGGGATATCTTCATATATATATATATATATATAATCATTTTTTATTATTTTATTTGTCTTATCTCCCTCTCTTTTGCATGTTCTTTTAGAGGGTAATGCCTCTCATATGCATGTTTATTATACACTCGGTGCTAGTCGCCAACCCGGGACCTACTAGAGGCAGGACTCGAGAAGTCACTATCTCTCTCCCACCCATTATTGTATCTTTATAGGGATGGGTTCATTACAAATTTAGTTTTAATAATAGTAATTACTAATGAATTTTCAAGATTAATGTATTATTTTTTTGTTTGAAAGTTTTTTCATTTTTGGGAATTATCTTAACTTGTACTAACCATTATGGTTTTGGTTGATGTCTAAAGATAAGGGAAATAGATTATTATAATTTTTTAAAAGTATATGATCTGATTGACGTTCTTCAACCATAAAAAAAATTGATCTAAGATACTCATCGTTTGGAGAAAAAGATGAGATTGTGGTAGAAATTGACTAAAGGGTGAAATTATACTTTTCAAGTAAGTATATTCTTTATGTTTTTAGTATAAATGATAAATGAATTAATCAAATCTAGGAAAAGGGTCTTGAAATAAAAATGTTACTATTTACTTTTCTTACCAAGAAATCAATGGCCTTTTAACCAATTATATATTTATAGTTTTGTGATGGTTAGATTTCTCATTAAAATATTCTATATTACTCTGTATTAATCCTCGAGTGTCATTTTTCTCCTCCATGTCCATTTTTTTACTTCACACTAATTTTCACGTATTTAAAAACCATGTTTTGGGTTATTTTAGATGACCTTCTTACTTCACTTTCTCTCTTTTCAAGTGGAATTTTTATTAACATTTTTATGATGTGGGATTTCAACAAATGTATTTTAAAATGTCAACCTTTGATTACTGATATCAAGTTCTAAATTTCAAGGATGAAATTTCTTAAAGGGAGGATAATGTAATATCTTGTGATTTTAAAAATAACAACTATGTCTAATAGTGTACAAAATTTGCAACACCAAGCATAAACAAACCATGAAATATTATTATTTAAATGTGATCATTATAACATAGTCGTTAAATTGGAGGGTATGAATAGTATTAAATACTTTTGAAATATATATAAAGTTTCTAATAAATAAAAAATTATTGATTAATTATTAGTAAATAAACACTCAATTTTTAGTACTGTCATTTTATTCTTCAAAAAAATGTTTTCTTCAAAAATGATTTTTTTTCTTTTTCTGAGGGAATATTATAATTATTTTTTGAAAATTTTAGATATTTTATTTTATGAAATAAATATAATTTTTGAATTAATCATATCAAAATTATCTTTTTATGAAATTTTGGTATTTTTCTGAAATGATTGATTTTTCACTGAATAGTGAGAAATGCTGATTTTGATTGAAAACTGTAAGTATTTACACTGTAAAATTTTATTTTAGATTATTTTTAAAATTTAATTAGTCTATTTTTATTTAAAATAATACAATTATGGTTCTTTAAATGTATTTTATACTTAAATTTAGTATAAATACATTTTATATTTAAAAATGACATTTTTCTAAAAAATTGTTTTTCATCATGTTTTGTTGGTTTGATTTTAAAATAAATCATAAAACTTATGTGTTTTGAATTTTTAAAATTTATTTCATATTTTTAATCAAGAGGTAAAAAAAATTATATAGGTCCCTTTTATTTTTTATCTATATGAATAGTGACTATGGTGATTTTTGTTACCATGGTAAATGGTAAATCTAGTAATTAAGGGTTAAAAATAATATGATAAGGACTATAAAATAACTCAAAAACTTTCCTTAATTTTATTCTATGATTACATATCATCCATAATCACCCAATACTCGGTTATATAGCCTTTTGTTTCTATTTGAGTGTGATTATGACTTATAATATTTTATGTAATGAAAAGTCAAAAATGTCAAACTCTTGTTTCTAACAACTATAATATTTTTAACAAGGGGATAAACAAAATATATGTTCGGTTATAAATATTAATTTGAAATATAAGTTATTTATATTCATTATGATAATTTATTTTTAATTTTTAGTGAATAAATAATTACCTTAAATTCTTACACAAATCTGATAGAGTAATTATTCAATTAATAAAAAAATAGAATAAATAATATTAAAAATATTAAAATAAATATAATTTGAGATAATTAATATGATCCATGAATTTTATAGATGAATATAAAATTTTAGGGATGTAATAAAATATGTTTTTTGAATTTCATCTCTTTTCTTGATCTTATTAAAATCAAAGTAATGAATAGTTCTAAAAATTGGCATTATTGATATTTTTTAATAAATAATATTTTATTAAATGATATAAAATTACTAAAAATAATATATTCATCCAATTTATTATTATATTGTTTATACTATCAACCATGGTCTATTTATAGTAATTTTTTCATTTATAGTAACTATCTTGACCCTTAAAAAGTAAAAAACCATATTGTCACGATAAGTGTGAAAAGGGTTCATGGGAGGTTAAAACCTAAGGATAAGGGTAAAAATGTTATCTAAACTTGTCAAAAAATTATTTTATGAGATTATTTAGGATAATAATTATCTTATATTCTAATATTATCAATTTAAAGACTTTTATATGTCAAAATTAATTTATATTAAATTGATATTTTAATAAATTCTAAAAGTGCCCCTCATATCTCTTATAAAAGGGAGTTTCTTTTTCTCTCTACTTAACACTTAATAAACCATTTTATTTGGAAAATATCTATCCAAATAACTTCCTAAAATCCCTATACATGTTCTAGATACCTTATTTATGACATAATACCAACCTCAGTGGTCTTAAGGTGTTAAGAAAAGGATGTTGTCTGAAGAAGAGGTATCATTCTTAAGCGAGCATTTCTATTTTATTTCTTCTTACACCTCCTTCAAATATTCATTAACCATGATTATATACACTATTGGAAAAACGGACTATACCTACAGTTCAAAATCGTGGGTATTGCCCCCAAAACCGTGGGTATAGCCTATACCCACGGTTTTGGGAACCGTGGGCTAAAACGGCATCGGTATAGGTCCCCAGCCTAAACCCACGGTTTTCCAAAACCGTGGGTATAGGTGTCCTTCCACCGTTTCACCAAAACATAGCTAATTTCCATGGTGTCAATAGCTTTTATCCACGGTTTCAAAACCATGGGTATAGGTCCTAAAATAATACAGGCGCCGAGTTTTGATCCCGCAACCTCTTCGCTGCAAACACCGCGTCTAACCACTACCCTAACATCACTTATATGTATATATATATATATATAGTTAAATATAGTTATAAAAACTATGGGTATAGAGGGAAGAACCATGGGTATAGGGTTCCCGCCAAAAAAATTCCTTCCCGCGGAAAAAAAAATCCCCGCGCACACAAAAGTGACTTATACCCACGGTTTATCATAACTGTGGGTATATGTATTTTATCCCAGACCTATCCCCATGGTTTTCCCCAAAACCGTGGGGATAGGTACCCTTATACCCACGGTTTTGGGAAACTGTGGGTATAGGTTACTTTTGAGGACCTATCCCCACGGTTTTGTAAAACCGTGGGGATAGACCCCCCTATACCCACGGTTTTGGAAAAATGTGGGTATAGGTCCTGAAAAGTCACCTATACCCACGGTTTTCCAAAACCGTGGGTATAAGGGTGTCTATCCCCATGGTTTTAGGGAAAACCATGGGGATAGGTCCATTTTCCAGTAGTGATAATAAAACCAGTATTTTAAATATACTTATATGTTATTATTTTAATTTCATAACCTATATTAATCTCCAACCTCAATCAAATGGGAAATGAATTTATCGTTCATGTGTACGACAAACTACCATCTCGCAGACCAATATAATTCATTTTTCATCACCACCTCTCATGGATGGTTATAATTATGGAATTAATTTTTATTATATTCATGAAATATTTATCATTTTTTAAATATAATATATCATTTAATTTCTTCCATTTCCATTCACTGAAAAATGATAATGTCATTCGTGCATAAGTGTGGACTAGAACCTCCACAGAGCGATGTGATTCATTTTTCATTACCGCATCACATGGATGATATATATATGTATATTTAAATAATTAATATTATATTTATGATATAATGATCATTTTATAAATATTAAATAATATTTACCTTTTTTTCATAATGATCGTTGAAAAATGTAAATGTTACTCATGCGTGTGTACGGCCTACCGTCTCTATAAATGTAATGTAGTTCATTTTTCATAACCATATTTCATGAATAGTTTTAAAAGTATGAATTATGTAAAAAAATGATAATTATTTCATGATTATTATTCTATAGATTATGTAATAGTGACCTATTTGACCTCATTCAACCTACAACAGTCATTTTGAACTTATAAACTAAACATCCTCAAAACACTTGATGTGGACTTAACTAATTAAGTAATTAACTATGTCATTAAGATAAATGAAATAAACTGTTTAAGGATAATAAATTAAACCTACAAAATGTTTTTAAGAAATTAAATAGATTATATGATTTTATTAGATGGGAATTAAAGGACATACATGGAATGTTTGGACTCGAGGTAAGGGATTTCATCTCAATTTACTTTAATTGAGGCATATTTTATTATTATGCCCCTAATTTATTTTATATGGTGTGTATACTGACCTTTTACATGTTACATCATAAAATTATTCATACTTAATAGTATTTTAAGTTTCAATTTTAAAGTTACCATGTGTTAAATGGTTTCTCAACTCAATTTCCTTTCGTTGGGTTATAAATCTTCTTCATTGACTTTATAATGTAATGATTATGATTGAATTGATCTCTAAATTTTTTTATTCTATATTTCCACTTTATTTTTTTGGATTTAAATTTGTTACACATAATTTATTAGTTTATTAATTCTCAATTAAATTATATGATATTTTTAAGGGTTATTCATTACAAATTCTCTTTCTTTGGGACATACGTTTATTATATGAACCTATATTATTTTATATGGTGTATATACTACCCTTTTGAAATAAAATATCATGAATATCTTTTTGTTTAATTATATTTAAAAGTTTAATTTGACATTATTCTCTCATGGGGAATACGATTTAATAGTTTACAAAGTGATAAATTATTTATGTTACAATCTCTTCTTTTTAGGATTATTTATGTTCAAGGTTCCTTAGGGGAAAATTATGAAAATCATTATCTTTATTACACATTAATTCATGATTTAGTACATAATATTTCACATAATACAACCCATAATATCTATAATTATAGTGTATTTGGGAATTAGGAACATTACATAACAACTTAAAATATGGAGTACATCACAGTTATTGAAAAGTTCCTTAACATGATCAGAATATTCCTTCATCCTTAAAACTATATGGGATAACCTAGGGACATACATAAGAAAGGGGTGAGCTATAAAGCCCAGTAAGGGATTAAACATGACATAAAATGAAGAAATTAATACATTTTATATAGTAGGCATATCATTGGTACATAAAATTGGTGAGAATCATAAATATGAATAATAAGTCATGATATAGAATGATAACATAAAGGCGGTATAGAAAATATGGAAACAACTTAAAACACTTCATCATAAATAAAATTCAAGGATAACTACCAAAAAATCATGATGTAAAAAGTATCACCATGGATAAGTTCCACTCTCTAATACCTTTCATGATGTCTCATGATACTAAAACATTACCCAATGCATTGGAGCACTATATAGTTTTGGGTTCACCCATCACTTTCATTTAATTCTTATGCTTAAGCGTGCCACATAGATCATAAAACATGGAATCATTTTTCTTCAATTTTTATTCCACTATCAAGGAGTGTGGAATACATAAATTTAAGTCTATAATAAATTAAGTATAATTTCGTAATATTGAACACCCTTGATAGGAATTGGGTATGAGTATTCACTACACATTTGTTTGGCATGGAAAATCACGCTGAAATTTCGGCAACATAACGGGGGAATATGAATGTTCATGGGAGGGATTGATGAGAGTGAAAGGTGGATATCATAATTTATACATAAAATTTATAGTAAGAGGGATGTTTTAGAACATATCCCAGTATTAGGAAATTAATATAAAAGACATAAGATAAAGAAGATACTTGAATAAATAGGAGAATGAGAGGATCCCTTACTTTGAGAGGGTGACGGCAAATGCTTGGGAGGAGCTTATTGAGAGCTTGGGGGAACCTTTTTAGGAATATATATAGGGGATTGAAGATTAAGTATGTGATATAAGGATTTTTAGTGAAGAGAAATGGGTTATTGGGTGGGTTTATATAGGAAATAAGTGGGGAATTATTTATTATTTCTCAAACTTAGGTTTTGGACTCTATATAATAAAGTAATCAAAACTAAAATCCATTTCCCATGGTTTATATAAAATGGTAATGATTTTAATTATTTTATTAGTCCAATATCTGAACTTATTAAAATAATACCCTTGGTGATGTGGAAGTGATTCATACTCAATGGTTTTAAAACCTTAAAATATATTATATGTTTTGGAGAATCCATAATGGATTTATAAAATTAATAAAATAAACTTAATATTTTTTTATTTTAAAGGTAAAAATATATTCAGTAATTTAAACCTTTTTTAGTATTTATTATATAATTTTTGGGTCATCATGATGTCATAATATACACTGTATATTTATACCATATTTAAATTTTACCCAAAAATTTGATTATCTCAAAAAATTATGATAAAATCACCATTTGATAATTTCAATTTTATGATTCCAAAAATAATATTAAATTTTTCTAAATATTTTTCTAAATATTTTTATTTTCAATTTTAAAATAATAATCAACATTTATTAAGAAATATTGGGTTTTTTGACAACAGCAGTTTTTGAACCCTTATAAAAATTAAATTTGACTTCATAAAAATTATATGATCATTTATATTTAATAAAAATTATTTAATAATAATATTTCAATAAAATATTATTTATTTAAAAAAATCCATTAATTCTTCAAAATAAATTCCTTGATTGAATTTGAATATTACCCAAAAATATAATTTGTGTTTTATTGTATCAAAATAAAAATAATTTATAAAGTAATAATAATAAGATGAAAATATATTCATATTTTCATAAAATATACATATTTATATTATTAGTATCTTGATTCATATCCCTTTAATACACCATCAAATTCACTAAGAGTAAGGTGCGAGATGGTGAGACTTTCATGGGGTGGTTTGGCGTACATGGTCTGGGTTATGATCTCGATGAGATTAAAATTATCTCATAAACAGTTTCACTCATGCTTAAGTTATTAGTTCTCATCTTGGGTTTGGTCAAGGGAAATCCCATTAATGTTATCTCCCTTGGAATCTCTGATAAATGGGATTCATAGGGTGCAATCCTACTAGTTGTGGTCATCATTTCCTTTGTCTGTTTCATTTGGATTTATCAAAACCCTATATTTATACTAATCATATAAACATTATTCGAAGACTATATTATCAATGGTAATGATACTTGATAGCCTTTTAAATCTGGTATGATATAATAAAACCAAATAAGTGGATGTATTTTCAATATCCATAATATATAACAATGCATTTAATTAAATTTCAAGGGGGGGTTTATTTATAAAAGTTAGGGTCATTACAATCTTTCCTCCTTCAGAAATTTTACCCTCAAAATTTTCATTTCACACACTAAAATAGATGAGGGTAATTCTATTTCATCACTTCCTTTGGTTCCCATGTCACTTCTTCAAACTTTTGGTTTCTCCATAGTACTTTTACCATGTTCGTTTTATTATTTCATATAATTTTGTCTCTATGATCTAATATCTTCATCGATTGCTCCTCATAGGAAAGATCATTCTCCAATGGTACCACTTCTAGCTTGAGTACGTGTGAGGGGTCTGATTTTTACTTCCTTAAGAGTGATACATGGAATACATTAAGTACTTGAGATATGTCAGGTGGGAGTTCTAGTCGATAGGCTACTGCTCTAATGTGATCAAGAATCTCAAAGGGACTGATGTATCTTAGACTAATATTTCCCTTCTTCCCAAATCTCATGACTTTATTCAATGGAGATATGCTGAGAAATGCCTTGTCTCTAACCTCAAACTCCAGGTCTCATCAACTATTGTCAGTATAGATATTTTTTTGACTCTGAGCAGCCTTGATATGTTGTTGAATAGTCTTGACCTTTTCCACCATTTCCTTGACCATTCTAGGACCTAGAAGTTTGTGTTCCCCAAATTTATCCCAACATGCAGGTGTCCTAAACATTTTCTCATAAAGGGATTCATGGGGAGTCATTTGGATGCTAGAGTGGAAACTGTTATTGTATGAGAACTCGACTAGAGGAAGATGTTGATCCCATCATCCTTTGAAGTCAATTGAGAATGCTCTCAACATTTCCTTGAGTGTCTGGATAGTCTGCTCATATTGGACATCAGTTTAGGGGTTATAATTCGTTCTGAAATTCTACTTAGTGTTTAGAGTGTGTTGGAGACTCTTCTAGAACTTGGAGGTAAATCTTGGGTCTCAATCATATACAATCGATAGTGGTGTTCCATAAAGCCTCTCCAATTCTCTAATCAATATCCTTGTAATTTGATTGAGTGAGAAATCATCTCGAATCACAATGAAGTGAGAATTATTTATAAGAAGATCCACCACAACATATATAAAATTATTTTCTTTTGATGTCTATGGATGACCAGTGAAAAATTCCAAGGTGATGTTTTCCCATTTCCATGTAGGTATGGGTAATGGTTGCATAATCCCCTTTGATTTTTTCATTTCTACCTTCCCTTGCTGACGTACAAGATATATTGATTTATATTCTATAATATTATTCTTCATATTATCCAACCAATAGTGTTCTCAGAGATCTCGATACATCTTTGTGCTTCCTAGATGGATAGAGAAAGTTGAACTATGTTCATCATACAACATGTCCTTATTTAACTCAGGATTTTATGGTACACATAGTAATGACCCAAATCTCACAACTCTTTCTTCATTAACATTGAAATACAAGGATTTCCCTTTTCTTATAGGTTCCACTTTCTTTTGAATTCCTGCATCATCTCTTTTCAAAACCTTTATCCTCTTTAGAAGGGATGGTTGAGAAATCATTTATGAAAGGATTGATGATGCTCCTTCCTTTATGATTCTCATGTATATACTTTTCAAATTTAAGAAGATCGTGTCCTTCTCAATTCTCATCAATGATAAAATTGTTGGATCCTTTCTACTTAGAGAATATTCCAATTTATTTACTTTCCTAGGATGGTAGTGGATTCAGAAGTTATAGTCCTTGATCATCTCTAACCATATTAATTGGTGTATATTCATCTCTTTCTATGTGAATATATAATTGATGCTTTTGTGGTCCATATATATTTTTAAATTCTATCCAAATAGATAATGTCATCATATTCACAATGTGAAGATCACGACATCCAACTATATATCATGTGTTTGGTGGTTCTATTCATGAACTTTCAATTGCCATGAGGCATGGGCTATCAATTTTTCATTCTGTATTAACACACATTCCACTCCCTTATTCAAAGAATCATTTAATACCATGAAAAGTTCTCCACTTATGGGTAGTGTGAGTACAGGTGCAGTGATAAGCCTCTTTTTCAACTCCTTGAAGATATCTTCACATTCATCATTCTAAGAAAACTTGGCTCACTTCTGAGTTAGCTTGGTTAGAGGGTTTGAAAATCACAAGAAATTTATCACAATTCAATGATAGTACCCAGCTAATTAAAGGAAACTAAGGATATCTTTCACAAATATATTGGCCTAAACCATCCTTTAATTGCTTCTGTCTTTGAAGGGTCCACATATATCTCATTTCTTGTGAAAATATTCCCCAATAATGAGACTTCTTCTAACTAGAACTCATATTTTTTATAATTTTCATTAAGTTTCTCCTTTCGTAAAGTCTTTTGGAAAGTGATTAAATACTCCTCATGCTCCTCCTTACTTCTAGATTATATTATAATATCATCTATAAATACTACCACAAATTTATCGAGGTAATCTCTAAAGACTCTTCAGAAAGTCCATGAAAATTATTAAATAATTAGTGAGTCTAATGGAATTACTATGAACTCATAGTGCCTATAAATTTTTTTGGAAACCAGTCTTGGGGATATCCTCCTTCTTCACACTTACTTTATAATATCCCAACTAAATATACACCTTGGAGAAGTATTGTGCTCCATGTAGTTGATCAAAAATAATAATAAATCCATGGTAGAGGATACTTGTTCTTTATCGTGATATTATTGAACTCACTATAATCAATGAAAGGGAACATTGACACATCCTTCTTATTGATGAAGAGGACTGGTGCACCCTAAAGTGAGGCACTTGGGTGTATGAACCCTTTATCCAGATTCTCCTGTAGTTGTCTCGTCAGCTCCTCAAGTTCCACAACAACCATTCTATATGAAGTATTAGATAATTATAACTCCCCAAGTATAATCTTGATTAAAAATTAGATTTCTCATCTAGGAGGAAGTCGAGACAATTCTTTGAGAAACACAACAGTGTATTCCCCCACAATGATAATGTCTTCGAGGATGATCTTTTTCTTAGAATCAATCATTTGAGCTAGATACGCTTGCTCATAGGGAAAAAATATACATTCTTAAGATGTTGGTTCTAAATAAGATTCATCCTCCTCCTACTTATACAGAATCGGGGGTCAATTCGTGATACAGAGAGTGATTTCCTTCTTGCGACAATTTACATTGTCTCTATACAGGGAAAGACAATCCATACCCAGAATTGCATCAAATTCAACTAAAGGGAGTATCAAAAGGTTTTCTGGGAAGTTCAGCCCATAAATTTTGATAGGGGAGGAGTAATATACTTATAATGAAATAATTTCCCCATTTTACATTTTCACCAATAGCTCTACTTCCATGCGTTGTGGTGGTGTTTGAATAGTTCTGCTAAACTTTCATGATATGAAGGAATGAATAGAACCATAATCAAAAAGTATGTTATCTGTTCTTGAATAGATAACTATATTACCTATCACCGCTTCTTTGTAGGGACCCACATCAGTGGTTGTGATGGAAAAATCTCACCCTTGCTTCTTTAGAGGCTGTTGGTTGTCTCTGAAAACCCTTGTCTTAGTGCATTAGTTTTTAAAGTTCCATGGTTCCTTATAGTTGAAGTAATGAACAATGCACTATGGGTTGACTAGAGAATTCCTTTCCTCTATTTCATTAGTTGGGTTTTCATGTTGGTAATCTCTAGCTAGATATCCTTCCTTCTCACACCTAAAGCATTTCCTCATCCCCCTTATGAAATTTCTAAGGTGATTTTTTTCGCACCTTTGACAAGTAGGATGTTGGAATATCTTAGAACCATTAGATTTATCTATTAGAACACCATAATTAAACTCCAATTTCCACTTATTATCCTTGTGATACCCTTGAGATTTTATGATCTCCCTTTCGACTTTGAGTGCACATCGAACAATTTCCTCATAGCTATCAAAGTCTCAGATCATCAGGGATTTTCATAGAGTATGTTTTATCCCACCAAAGAAGTGGTCAACCTTGCATTTGAGGGTAATGAAAAATCCATAGATATATCATGAAATCCTTTTGAAGTTTTCCTCATAAACCTCAATATATTTTTTAGATTTTTTCCTGAGGGTAAGTAAATCCCTTTCCATTTTTAGTCAGAGAGTGTGAGGAAAATATTTTTCAAAACACATTTTCCAGAATTCCTTCCATCCAATTACCTAGATCTCTTCCTTAGGCTTCATATTCTTGATAAATGTCCCCCATTGATTATCTTATCCCTCTATAAAATAAAAAACTTTTATAAACTTCTCGTGTTTAGAACATTAAAGTACGGAGAAGATCTTATCAATGGAGTTGTTCCATTATTTTGTGTTTAAGGATCGGATAATCCATTGAAATTTAGAGGCCTTTGTCGCATAAAGGTATAAATTGAAGCTTATTCTTTTTTAGTGGGGTTTGGGTACTCCCCTAATATAGGTTTCTATTCAGAAGCTAATTCAACTAAGAGATTATCTTCATAAATTTCATTATTCCTTCTCCCATTAGGTTGGGTATCTCATTTAAGAAGTTATCACATTTCCCTTCAGATTGGTTAATTACCCAATTCCTTCTATTTTAAACTATTGGATAGAATAAAGGGAAAATTAAGGATGAGTATTTTTAAACAATTAAACTCATAATGTGAATTAGATGGATTTAAATGGATAACTTATAAATGAAATTTATTTCTTAACTTATGAATTTTTAGGCTTCAATTTATGTTATCTGTGATCTATTTCCTAACATATACTCTTATGGTATTTTTATTCCCTTAATAATGGTTCATAATGAGCTTGTGAATTTACCAAAGCATGTACCTAGGGAATGTTAAACTAGGTGTGTAGCAAGTCTCATTTTCAATCATCATTTCCCAATTGAGTCTAGCTAAACGTGGTGATTTCAGGTTTTACCCCTATGTACATTTGTGCTAGATCCATATCCACTGTAGTATCTAGATAGGGATATATTTTCTTGATAAATCAATTACTCTATATGTTACCAAAATTTATGGATGTTTTCTTATACTTAGTTTTATCCCTAAGGATTTCTTTAGAGTTTTCTAATCCTAATCCCAAAAATATCTAAACTTTTACTTTGTTGCCAATTATGACAACCCTTCTCTTTATTACACATTAATTCATGATTTATTACATAATATTACACATAATACAACCCAGAATATCGATAAGTCTAGTGTCGTTGGGAATTAGGTACATTACATAGCAACTTAAAATAGGGAATACATCGCCATTATTAAAAACTTTTTTAACATGATCAAAATATTCCTTTATACTTAAAACTGCATGGGATAACCTAGGGACATATATTAGAAAGGGGTGAGATATAAAGCCTAGTAAGGGAGTAAACATGACATAACATGAAGAAATTAATACATGTTAGATAGTAGCCATATCATCGGGGCATAAAAGGGGTAAGAATCATAAACATGGATAATAAGGCATGATATAGCATGAAAACAAAAAGGAAATATGGGAAATGAGGTAACAACTTAAAACAATGCATCATAAACATAGGTCAAGGATAACTGCTAAGAAATATTTATGGAAAACATCCCATGGTGGATTAGGTTCACTCCCTAATCCCTTGCATGACGTATCATGAGACTAAAACATTACCCAATTCATTAGAGCGCTATATAATTTTGGGCGCACCCATCACTTTTGAAGAACCTTTTTGGTGTTTTTTTAACAAAGTTTTGTATTTATTGAAAAATAACTCTCTTTGTAAAAGAATATTTTTGTTTTCTAGGAATTGGACTTGGTTTATCGTAATGAGGTTACTTTCCAGATACAATTTTCTGGACCCAAGTTTTTGTATTGAGCTCACTGGACACAGAAGAAGTTAGGAAGATGAAGTTTTTGATCAAACACTTTATCATATTCGGGTCCATCGGCATGAATTTGAAAATAATCAGATTCAAAATAATTTAAGGAAGAATTTTTTATTTCCTAGATGTTTGTTTTTTTTCTATAATCAGATAAATATTGAAGTTGTTGAGTTTGAAAGAAAGAAGTTTCTGATAAAAAAGTTTCTAATCAAAGAATTTGTTTTTTTGTTGAAGAGTTTTTTTAAAATAAGAATGTGAAGTCAGGATTTAGAAATTTTTCATACTTTCTAAAACAAATCAAATGATTCTTTGTTGATCAAGAAGTTATCAAAAATCGTGAAATCTCTCATAATAAAAGATCTTGAAGAAATGGTGGAGAGGTTTTGAAGAATTTTTGAGTTACAAAAGGTTATTTTCATCATAATGGGATTTTCATCATAATGGGAATTATATCATAATGGGAGGAGAAAGAGAAAGATGTTTCTGAGCATGAGGAAGAAATAAATCGTATTGGGAGTTTTGTCCTGGGAAAATTGTACTGATATTTTTGTACTTAGATTTCTGTACTAATATTTTTGTACTAGGAAAATCAAACTGAGATTTTCGTACTCATATTCTCATACGGGGATTTTTTTACATGGAAAATTGTACTAATATTTTCGTACTCAGGTTTTCATACTGAGATTTTTGTAATGGGATTTTCATACTAGTAAAATTGTACTGAGATTTTTGTACTCATATTTTTGTACTGAGATTTTCATACTGGGAAAACCACACTGAGATTTTCATACTCAGATATTCATATTGTGGAAATAATACTGAAGCATTCATAATGAAGATTTTGTACTGAGAAATAAACAGAATTGTATTTATTGAGAAAGAAATAGAAATCGTTATGAGTTGATTGTGAATAATATTAAAAAAGAAAACTCCATAAGTTTTATAAATATTTGAAGTGGTCAAACTTGAATTTCAATTTTTGTATAAATCTACAGAAATCTAAGGAGGTTTTAAGAAGTCAAAGTTGAAGTTTTAAATGTGATATATTTTTAGAGATTTTGTGACTTGAGGAAGTAGGAAAAGTTTTCAATTTTCCCGCCTTTGTTTTTTGAGTTTCTTATAAATACTTTCTCGTATCATTTTTACATTCACAGCTTTACACAAGTGAAAAAGGAGGAGTGATAAGAATTAGAAGTAAAATTTCTTATTTGATTGAATAAGAATTGTATTGAAAATTATATTAGAAGTTTGAGTTTTTTATATTGAGAATTAATTCATTGTATTAAATCATCATATCGGGAAAATTGGATCTAGGATCCAGCATTATCATACTCAGAAAATTAGATCTAGGATCCAAAATTATTATATTTAGAGAATCGAATCCAGAATTATTGAACTCAGTAAATCGGATCCAGGATCCATTATTATCATATTCAGAGAATCGGATCTAGAATCATTGTACTCGGAAAATTGGATCCATGATCCAGCATCATTGTATTGAGAAAATTGGATCCAGCATCATCAGATTGAGAAAATCATATCCAGGCAAATCGGACTGAGGATTCGAATTGAGAAATTATGGAGTAGATTAAACAAAGTATTTATTCTTCTTTTTGGATCAATTTTTTTATAAGAAAACATTGTAAAATGATAGGATTCAGTATAATCATTCATATCAGGAGATATAAGGTGTCTAATGGGAGTTGGCACAAGTTGTATTCACTTCTTCTTCTTAATAGTGTATTTCTATAGACCCATGGGAGTGGCTATGGAAAGGATGTAGGTTCTTACATTGAGTCTGAACCTTATAAATCTTATGTTCTTTACTTACTTTCCTACTTTTTCATGCATGATTATTTACTAAAATTCAATAAGAAAATAAATCTTAACATGTTGCAGGGGTTAAGTTTCTAAATGTTTTGAAACTTATAAAAAGTGAACAACTGATTCAACCCCCCCCCCCTAATTTTTATTCGATCCGCTAGAACTTCAATTGGTATTAGAGGGAAGGTTACCTTATTTAATCCTTATCATGGATAATATCAATTCTATCAACAGTAGATGAATTCCTACATTTGATGGAAAAAATTATTATGGGTGGAAAAATAGGATGATTCCTTATATCCTATCTCATAGCCTTGAATTTTTTTATGATGATACTATTCATTTTCCACCTATTGAGAAATATTATTCTATAAAATTTGCTGATAATAGAAATTTAGAAGTTGATGGAAAGGCTAGAAATGAAATCCTTATGTCCCTATCATAGAATATTTATCATAATTTGATGGGTCTCAAAACATCAAAACGTATGTGGGACAAGATAGAAAGTGTTTTCGAAGGGAATACAAAATTTAAGGAAGAAAAGCTAAAAATATAGCATAGTAAGTATGAATACATCATAATAAGAGATGAATAAAAAAATGATGAATACTTCACTAGAGTAAATGAAATTTTTTGCAACATCAGAGGATTCAGAGATTTCTTGAAAGATTCTACAATTGTGAATAAACTTATGAGAAACTTTCTAAACATGTTTAATTCTAAAATTTCTTCTTTAGAAGATAAATATGATTTATCTTTTGATGAATTTTATAACTTTCTTATTTCTTATGAAATGAGGAAAACTCCTGATGTTTAAAAAGAATAGGAAATATGCAATGGGTTTTGAAGCTATGAGAAAGTTGAAAATTCAAGATGTTAAAGATGTTGATCCTTGTGACTCCGAAGATAAAGCGGATGATGAGTTGAATGAAAAAAATCATGTATATTATATATAAAAACTATTTAATAGGAATAGGAAAGTATGGAGGTAGAATTCCTCTAAAATGTTTTGAGTGTGGTGTAATCGGACACTTTTCTATGAATTTACCCTAGAAGAAAGATGGAGAATATCGAGATGATTCTGATAAAAATCCTTGATGGAAGAAGTGGAACAAAAATGATAAAGAAGAAAAGTATTCCAATAGATACAAGAAGAAGTTTACTGGAAAGAAAAGAAGTATGTTGAGTAAGAAAGTTGAATCAGACTCAACCGAAAACAATTCTTATGAAGATGAAAGTTTATAACAATTTAGAACCTTCATTGAAAAAGTTAAGAAAACAAAATATTCCTTATATGGTGAAAAATCTGGTGAAGAATCCTATATATAGTATCAACTCGGAAAAGAACATGTTTCATGTCTTGAGTAAAACAAAACTATCAACAAAGAAATTATAGTTATGAATAAATATTGTAAAGAAGTTTCTGATGGAAGAAAATATGTTATCAAGAAGGAGGAAGAATTCATCGAGGAGATTTTAAGTTACAAACTTAGAATTTGTGAATAGGTAAAGATGATTGAATATCTTAGTAAGTAGTTGAAAACTAAGTAATAAGAAGTTAAAAAGTTTCAAAAAAAACTTCTTGAGTCTAAAATCACATTGAGGAATATGAATGAAAACTTCAACAAAGATTTAAAATTAAAATCTCAGATTTCTAATGTTGCTAAGAAGGCTAAATATGAGAATCAGGTGAAATATTATCTTACCAAAAATAATGTTTCATCTAATTATTTTAAAATTATAGGTTTCAAAAAAATTATTGGGAAATATTAGGTTGAAAAAGGATGTGAGAAACCTATCAAATCAATAAAATTAGAAAACTCACTCAAAAGAAATAATGGTCCACATCCTGAGTATGTTAGAGCTGAAAAAAGTTACCAACCTGCACATGAGCCTCAGCCCAGTTGGTGAGGTATCCTTAAGTGCATCCACAAGACCCAGGTTCAAAACCAGGTAGAGGCATATTTTTCGGTACTGTAGCAGTACTATAGCAGGTACTGAAGTA
This sequence comes from Viscum album, assembly GCA_963277665.1. Taxonomy (NCBI): domain Eukaryota; kingdom Viridiplantae; phylum Streptophyta; class Magnoliopsida; order Santalales; family Viscaceae; genus Viscum; species Viscum album. The sequence goes on from OY728126.1 coordinate 1,030,581,001, forward strand.
GGCACTGTAGTAGTACTGTAGAAATATTGTACATTGTGTGGGTACCGTAGCAGAACTGTACATTATGCGGGAACTGTATCAGGGACTATAGCAGGTACTGTAGCATGTACTGTTCGGTACTGTGGCAGCTGGAACTATTCACCTTGGGCCACCGGTTTGGGCTTGGATTCCTTAAGGCTTTCGGGCCACCTAGGACTTCGGGTCAGTAGGGCTTTTGGGACACTTTTAAGGCCCTCAGGCCACCTCAAGGCCTTCGGTCCATATGCAGTTGCCCTAGACACAGTACATAAAAGGAGCATCCCCAGAAGAGGATTCAGAGCAGGTTCACCCACCAGAGCAGAGCCAAATAGATTTTTAGAATGAGAGGGTATGGCTATTCCCTCAGTACCAGACTGTGCTTGCACGGGAAGCCTAGCCAGACGACCATGCAAAGGTGGAGAGCTACTATCATGACGCAGATGCTGGGGAGGGGCAGTTCCTTGTAGATAGTCTGGTTGAATTCCCTAAGACCTTCGGGTCATGTAATCTCCTAAGCCTACGGACCTTGTAATCTCAGATCCTATGGTCCTTGTAAGGGTTCCCCCTCATCCCTTGAAAGGGGGGTTATCAAAAAACAATAAAAATTAAGGCCTTCGGGCCATTTAGGCAAGAAGTTAACAACCCCAAAAAAGTTGCAATAGATAAAAATCTTATTTCAATAGAAAATCAATATTTCAGGGTTATTGTAGGTGTTTTGGAATCTATGGGCACTGGGATTATAATTTTTGGCACAAATTATCCTTACCTAGAATAAGGTTTGAGAAAAGTGGAAGAAATAGTTAAAGTAGAATAAAAAACTTTCCTAACTTATAGAAAGTTGAAAAAGTGAATTCTCAAGATGTTAGAAGCTTGCCAACAAGAAATCAATTTGAATGTATGGAAGAAGTTTTTAAAAGATGTGATCAAGCTGGCCATCATGCCGAAATATGTATGACACTCCTTCTAGAACAAGTTTCTTATGATAGAAAATAAATGAATGTTGAAAAGAAGAAAGTTGAGGAAAGAGCATTTGTTGTTGAAATAGTTTAAAAGCAAGTAAAAGGAACAAACCATGGATACTTGATAGTTTTTTCTCTTCACATATGATAGGTGATATAAAAATATTGAAATATGTTTAGATTCATGATATAGGATCAGTTACCTTTGGTAATGATAATTCCTTAAAAATCATAGGAATCAGAACAACTAAGATTAAAGCCAAAAAGTTAAAATCCAAGGGAGTTTTTTTGATGGGTTAAAAACATAACTTACTTAGTGTAAGTCAACTTTATGATGATGGAAAATAAGTTGTTTTTAGATAAGATTTATGTATCATCAAAAGTGTGAAATATGGAAAAGTGATTAAAATGATAAAGAACCAATGGGCATCTCTTTCAAATAGAAGAATTCAATAACTCTTGTTACTTGAGTGATGAAGATGAAAAAAAAATTGTGGAAATGAAAACTTGTCCACCTTGGGTAGAAAAATATGAATAAACTTTCTAAAGTTGATTTGTTCAGAATTTTCTAGAATTGAAAAGAATATATGAAGATGTCTGTATTACTTTCCAGAAAGGAAAGATGACTAACAAAAGTCATAAGAGAATTGAGATTCAATCTACCAGACCATTTGAGATTATTCATTCTGATTTATGTGGGTTGATGAGTCATCAATCAAAAAAAGGAGATTTATAATTTATCACTTTTATTTATGATTTCACTCAGATGAAAAACATCATACTTATGAAGCATAATTCAGAGGTTATTGAAATGTTCTGATTCTTCTGAAAGGATGTTGAGGAAGAAATAGGGGTTTCCATAAAACAATTTCAGAATAGATAATGGTACCAAATTAAAAATCAATAATTTTGAAACTAATATGAGAAATAATGGTATTAAACATTAGTATAGTGCTCCTTATACTCCACAAAAAAATGGAGTAGCAGAAATAAAGAATATAATCTTGGTGGAAATGTGAAGAAGTGTGTTAGCTGAATACAAACTTTAAAAATTCTATTGGAGAGTGGATGTTAGTACTGTTATACATGTTCAAAATATATTCTTGTTGAGACCAGAAACTAATATGACTCCTTAGGAAATGTGGTATAACAAAAAGCCTTCTTTTAAATACTTCAAAGTTTTTGGAATTCCATGTTTTCTCAAAATAAAAAATCTGAATTTGGGAAAGTTTAATGAGAAAGTTGAGGAAGGAACTTTTATAGATTATTAACCAAATGGAAGAAGTTACAAATGTTGGAACAAACTTTTAAAAAAATTGGTGGACTCATATTATGTGAAGGTAATTGAAAATCAAATTTCCTTAAGAAAATTTGTTTAGAATGATAAAGAGGATAAACCAGATAATTCCAACAATGGTGAAAGTAATTCAAAACATCCTTATCAAGACTCAGAATAATCGTGTGATGAGGAAATTTTAGATGGGAAAGAAACTTTGAAATTTCCTACCTTACAAAAACATGTTGAATCCAAAAACATTATTTGGAATCAGAAGGCCCTGGTTCAGATGAGAATAAAGTTGAGATTAGATAATCACACTTCACTTATCTCAAAAGTTAAACAAGAATCAGTTTCATAAGCTATTTAACACAAAGAATGGGTGGATGATATTAAATAAGAATTGGATCATATTGAAAATAATGAAACATGAGAACTTGTTTCACATCCAGAAAGTGAAAATGTTATTGTAACCAAGTGGGTTTATAGAAACAAATTGAATGATCGTAGAGAAGTAGCAAGAAACAAAGAAAGACTTGTTTCTAAAGGATATGCATGGGTGGAAGGTGTAGATTTTTATGAAAAAATTTCCCCCATTTTAAGGATAGAAACTATCATAATGTTTTTTTCAGTGGCCTCACATCAAAATTAAAAATTTTATCAGATGGATATAAAGTTAGATTTCTTAAATGGTGAGATTGAGGAAGAATTTTACATTAAAAAACCTTATGGATTTATACTTGATGAGGACAAAAATAAATTTTTTAAATTGAATAAATCTTTTTATGGGGTAAAATAAGCTCCACATGTCTGGTATTCTAAACTTGACACTTGTTTGAGAATGTTGAACTTTTCTAAAGGAAAAGTTTATAGAAACTTATATGTAAAAGATATTGACTCTGGAACATGTGGATGATATAATTTTTACTGGGGATAGAGAAGATGTTTGTAAAACATTTTTTGAGGAAATGAAGAAGAATTTTGAAATGTATATGATGAGATAATTAACTTTATTCTTTGGTGTACAAGTTTAAGAAAAGAAAAAATACATTTTCATATCTCAAGAAAAGTATACCAGGAAATTGTTAAAAAAGTTTGGGATGGCAGAATCCAAAGAAGTTTCAACTCCTATTTCAGTGAGAACAAAGTGGAGTAAAGATGAATCCAGAATAAGTGTGAATTAGAAAGACTTTCAAAAGATAATAGGAAGTCTTATTTACCTTATAGACTCAAGACCTGATATTGTTCATGTTGTAACTTTGTGTGCTAGGTATCAAAGTAATCCAAAAGAATCACATATGTTGGCAGTAAAGAGGATTCTGAAAATATGTTAAAGGAACAACTTCACATAGTTTGTTATACAAAATAAATAGTGAAATGAAGTTTCATGGTTATACTAATGTTGATTGGGTTGGAGATTGTAATGATAGAAAATCAACCTTGGGAGGAACATTTTTCTTTTATGAATATTTTGTGAGTTGGCATAGTAAGAAACAAAGTTCATTAACTTTGAGCATATATAAATACAAATACATTACAGTTACTCAATCTTTTACTTAATTTTTTTGGATGAAAGTTCAGTTGGAAGATTTGAAAGTAAAAGTTTCTAAACCATTGAATATAATTTCTAATAATTAGAGTGTAATTGATCTTTCTAAGAATCTTGTCCCACATTCAAGATCAAAACAAAATGATATAAAGTTTCACTTTATAAAAGAGAAAGTTACTGCTGGAGATATTTTTCTGGAATAAATTTCAACAAAGTATCATATTGTTGATATCTTTACAAAATAAATTATGAAAGAAAGGTTTGTGGAATTGAGGTTGCAACATCATGTTCATCCTCTTACCATGTCATTCCAAACCTCATAAGGGAAAACCCCCACCATGCTTTGAATTATGTTGACAAAGGGGGAGAGAAAGTACCAACTTTTAACATTGAAATAAGTTTTTACTTATCTTTTTTTTTATGAATACGAAGTTTTGGTTATCATAGAATAGGGGAGAGAAAAAGAAAAGTGAGAGAAAAAGAAAATTGAGAGAAAAGAAAAGTGAGATAGGAAAATATAAAAGTGATGGAGATTTTATCTTTCCATTTCCAAAAAAAATGCTTTCCACTGAGGGATGGAATTCCATCAAAAACATTACTTTATCTGATAGTGTGGTGTTGGAGCACTCTCTTTTGAGAAAGGCTATGTTTTGATAAAAGTAAAAAAACTTGAGTTTTTTACAAAAGTTGAGTTGTGAAAAATTTTGGCAGTTTGAAAAGTTGTTAACAAGGGTTTTCAACAAATAAAAGGGGGAATATTGAATAACCTTTGTGGTGTTTTTTTAACAAATTTGTTTATTTGTTGAAAACTAACTCTCTTTGTAAAAGAATGTTTATGTTTTCTAGGAATTGGTCCAAATCTATCGTAATGAGGATATTTTCCAAACACAAGTTTCTAAACCCAGGTTTTCATATTGAGTTGCATCGGACATAGAAGAAGTCAGGAAGATGAAGTTGTTGATCAAACACTTTATCATATTCAAGTTCATCAGCATGAATTTCAAAATCATCAAATTCAAAAGAATCAGAGGCAGAATTTTTTGTTTACTGGATGTTTTTTTTTGTAATTAGAGAAAGATTGAATTTTTTGAGTTAGAAAGAAAGAAGTTTTTTAGACATAAGTTTCTCATTAAAGAATTCATGTTGTTGCAGAAGATTTTTTTTAAAAGAAGAATGTGAATTTAGGAGTTAGAAAGTTTTCATTCTTTCTAAAACAAATCAGATGATGCTTTTCTGATCAAAAAGTTCTCATAAATCATGAAAACTCTCATGATAAAAGCTTTTGAAGAAATGGTGGAGAGGTTTTTAAGAATTTCATAGTTGAAAAAATATATTTCCATCATAATGGGATTTCCATCATAACGTAAATTACATCATAATGAGCTGAGAAAGAAAAATATGTTGTTGAGCCTGAGGAAGAAATAAATCGTAATGGGAGTTTTGTACTAGGAAAATCTTACTGAGATTTTCGTACTCAATTTTTCATACTGAGATTTTCAAACTAGGAAAATCGTACTGAGATTTTCATACTCAGATTCTCATACTGATATTTTCATACTTCGAAAATCATACTGATATTTTTATACTCATATTTTCGTACAGGGATTTCCGTACTAGGAAAATCATACTAATATTTTTGTACTCATATTTTTGTACTGATATTTTCATACTGGGAAAACCATACTGATATTTTCATACTTGGATTTTCAGACTGAAGAAATTATACTGAAGCATTCATAATGAAGATTTCATACTAAGAAAGAAACAAAATTGGATTTACTGAGAAAGAAACAGAAATCATTATGAGCTGATTACGAAGAATACTCAAAAAGAAAACTCAAGAAATTTTATGAATATTTGAAGTGGTCAAACTTAAATTTCAATTTTGCATAAATCTCATAGAAATATAAGGAGGTTTGAAGAAGTCAAAGTTGAAGTTTCAAATGTGAGATATTTTTAAAGATTTTGAGATTTGAGGAAGCAAAGAAAGTTTCCAAGTTTACCACTTTTGTTTTCTGATTTGCCTATAAATACTTCCTCAGATCATTTGTTCATTCGCAACTTTACATGCGCACAAAAGGCAGAGCACTGGAGCCCATGGGGTGTTATCCAAGGGGTACCTGAGAGTTTTACACCTCGCTCTCCATGGGAACTGTCCTAGGCTCGAGTTCCGCCAAACTTGGACATTGTGCATATTATGTACAGGGAGATTCAAAGCTATTTACCTAGTCAGGTAATATGCAGTGTGCTCTGGGAATGGTGGGGCCCCCCTAGTGGGAGGAGAGAATTACCCTTACACATGTTTTTCCAACAAGATTGTACCCAGGTGGTAAAAGATCCTCCTTGGCATCCAAAAGATCCAAGATCGAATCCGGGTAGGGACAAATTTCTGGGCACTGTAGCAGACTATAGAAGGGTACTTTAGCAGTATTGTAGTAGTGGTGACTATAGAAATGGTGACACTATAGGGGTGGAGACACTATAGTAGGGACTGTAGTGGCGGTGGTATTATAGAAGCATGGGTAATGTAGTAATATGATTCACCGAAGGGCCCTTTGGTCCAGAAAAAAGGGATTTCAAGCCTTGTGTTCAGGACACTTGGCCTTGAGCCTTCAGGCTATGTAATGGGTCTCCATCTACCCAAATAAAAATAGGTCTTTACTTTAATAATAAAATGATTCTTTAGCCCCAAACTTTAAAAAAAAGACATAGCACTGGAGAATTTTAAGTAAAATTTCATATCTGATTGAAGAAGAATTGTATTAAACATTCTAGTAGAAGTTTGAGTTTTAAAGATTGATAATGAATTCATTGTATTGAATCATCATATTGGGAAATCAGATCTAGGATCTAGCATTATTGTACTTAGAAAATTGGATCTAGAATCTAGCATTATCGTATTCAGAGAATCGGATCCAGAATTATCGAACTCAGAAAATCGAATTTAGGATCCAACATTATCGTATTCTGAGAATCATATCCAGAATCATCATACTCAGAAAATCAGATCTAGGATTCAGCATCATTTTATTGATAAAATCGGATCCAACATCATCAGATTGAGAGAATTGGATCTAGCCAAACCATACTACGGATTTGGACTAAGCAATTGTGGAGAAGATTCAACAAATTATGTATTCTTTTATTTCGATCAATTTTTTTATAAGAAAACATTTTAAACTAATGGGAGTCAGTATAATAATTCCTATAGGGATATAGAAGGTGTCTAATAGGAGTTTCAAAAAGTTTTATTCACTTTTTCTTAATAATGGATTTCTATAAACCCACGGGAGTGGTTATGGAAAGGATGTAGGTTCTCACATTGAGGTCAAACCTTGTTAATCTTGTGTGCTTTACTTACTTTCTTACTTTTCCAAGCATGAGTATTTACTAAAATTGTATAAGGAAATAAATCTTAATGGGTTTTAGGGGTTAAGTTTCTAAATGTCTTGAAACTTATAAAAATTGAACAACTGATTCAACCCCCACCCCCATCAGTTGTTATTAGATCCTTTGGAACTTCAACTTTCATTTCATTCTCATGCTTAAGTGTGCCATATATATCATAAAACATGGAATAATTTTTTATCAATTTTTAATCCATGATAAAGGATTGGAATACATGCATGTAATTCCCAAATCAAATAAGTATAAGTGCATAAAATTGATCACCCTTGACAGGAATTGGGTATGGGTATTCACTGCGCATTTTTTTTCATGAAAAATCATGTTGAAATTTCGACAGCATAACAGGGGGTATGAATGTTCATGGGAGGGAATGATGAGAGTGAAAGGGGGTTATCATCATTTAGACATAAAATTAATAGTAAGGGGGATATTTAAGAACATATACCAACATAATAAAATGAATATATAAGATATAAGATAAATAAGATACTTTAATAAATAGGATAATTAAAGTTTCTCTTACCTTGGGAGGGTGATTCTAAATGTTTAGGATGAGCTTCTTGAGAACATGGGGGGAACCTTAGAAGGAATCTAGAGAGGGGAGTTCAGAGTAAGGATGTTCTCTAAGTATTTTTAGTGAATATAAATGGGATATTGGGTGGGTTTATATAGGAAATGAGTGTGTAATTCTTTATTATTTCTCAAACTTAAGTTTTTGACTCTATATAATAAAGTAATCATGACCAAAAGTCTTACCATGGTTTTTACCCATGTTTTCTTCCAAATGGGGAATTTTTTTAATTATTTTATTATGAAAATGGCTGGAATTATTAAAATAATACCCTTGGTGATGTGGATATGAGTCATACTCTTAAATAAATGATTTTAGAACCTTAAAATATATTATCGGTTCTGGAGGATTCATAATGGATTTATAAAATTAATCAAATAAAATTAATATTATATTATTTTAAAGGTAAAAATATATTTGGTCGGGGATACCTTTTATAGTATTTATTACATCATTTTTGGGTCATCATGATGTCAAAATACACATCGTATATTTATATCGTATTTAAATTTTACTCAAAAATTCAACTGTCACAGAAAATTATGAAAAAATCACCATTGGGTAATTTCTTTGTTTTTATTTCAAAAATAATATTAAATTTATCTAAATAATTTTCTAAATATATGAATTTTCACTTTTAAAATAAGAATTGACATTTATTGAGAAACGATGTGTATTTTGATAATAACAGTTTTTGAACCCTTATAAAAAGTACATTGACTTCATTAAAATTATATGATCATTTATTTTTAATTAAAATTATTTAATAATAATATTTCAATAAAATATTATATATTTCAAAAATCCATTAATTCATCAAAATAAATTTCTTAATTGAATTTGAATATTACCCAAAAATACAATTTGTGTTTTATTGTATCAATATCAAAATAATTTATAAAGTAACAATAATAAGATGAAAATATATTCATTACTATTTACAATATAGATATTCATATTATTATGGTCTTGATAAATATCCCTTTAATACACCAAAAAACGCCCTAAAAGTAAGGTGTGCAATGGTGAGACTTTCATGGGGTGGTTTGGCATACATGGTTTGGGTCATGATCTCAATGAGATTGAACTTCTTCCATAAATGGTTTCACTCATGCTTAATTTGTTGGATCTTATCATGGTCTTGGTCAAGGTCAAAGCTCAATGATGTTATTTTCCTCATAATCTTTGATAAATGGGCTTCATAGGGTACGATCCTATTATTTAAGGCCATCACTTCCTTTGTCTATGTCAATTGGATTTTTCAAAACCCTATATTTATACTAATCATATGATCACTGTTCAACAACTATATTATCAACAGTAATGATACTTAATGGTCTTTTAAATATAATAGGATATAATAAAACCAAATAAGTGTGTGTGTTTTCTATATCCATAATATAAAATAATTCATTTAATTAAATTGAAAGGGGGGTTTAATTTATAAAAGTTAGGGTCTTTATAAAATCATATGATCTTATTTTCTTGAACTGCATCTATTTTATTCTCCTTTGGTTATGAATGTGGTTTACATTTTTAATTTCTAATTCTTACTTTATTTATTAAATAAAAATCAATAAAGTTATATTTAATTGATATCGATCTTGTAATTTCTTTTAGATCGGAAATCTTTCTCTTCCATATCCATGTTTTCTAAAATATTTTCAAAAATATTACTTTCTAAAAATAAATGATTTCATAAATCTATTTTACATGATCCTTGACCTTTTTTTAAAAAAAAATTAAAAGTAAATTTCTTAATGTTTTCCAACTGGATCACTTTCGATTTTGTTTTACAAAATGTTTGAAAAAGAATGTTTATTTTTAACATTTACAACAAGAATGGATTTCCAGCCATTATGACAGTTATTTTCTTTGAAACTTTCTTTATAAGTTTTCAAGGTTATTTTCAAATAAAATAATTTTCACAATTTTTTGGATATTTTTTTAATTTTAAAATTTATTTATAAAGTGAAAAGGTTATTTTCTTCAATAATTATTTTAATTATTTTTTTAATGGTATTTCCATTCATCAATGTAACACCCCGACCCCTCTAGGTTGGAGCCAGTGCATTACTTATGATATTGGAATGGTTAGAAGGAATGAAAATCTCGAAGGAATGATCAGTTTAGTAGTCTTGAAGAAACTAGATACATAGATGTAACTCAAATTACATTGGAAATGGTTACAAAATACAATACATAACAAAAACTAAAAACTGCATCCACAGGAACTCAAAAGAAGACCTTCTCTTCATCACCTATCGAAGGTATACAATGAAAGGGGTGATCTCAAACACTCAGTAAGGGTTAAAAATAGTGGAAACATGATTACAATACTAAGTGAATCACAATCAATCTAACATAATCAATATGTCATAGTGAATAAATGAATAACTAATTCCATTAATAAACCAAAAATAAAATTGTATCCATAGATTTTGTCATAGTGAAAACCTCATGGATAATAATAATAACTAATAATGAATAAATATAATGGTTATTAATTGGAAGTCATATATTTGGCACATGAAACCATAATACCATAAAAACAGTTTAGTTCTGTGGGTAGAAACCCGTCTGATTTTTTGGAAACAAACTCAAAGGGTTTGTCGCCAAACTGTTTTGTCTCATGAGACCTACCAATGCATCGAGGGGATATAGCGGGCCCCACTCACCACTTCATGTCCAAAGAATTATTTATACATTGATTCAATACAAGAGAAATATGCCTTTTCAATATCTGTATAGAGTAGAGTATACGGATTCATCAATATTTCCAAAATTAAAATAACTTTCCAAATAAACAATGTATGTAAGATGGTATACAGTTTAAACAACAAACATATCCATGACATGAGATTATGGATATTTAATATAAATGTAATTTCAAATGAATAGTGATCTCAAATGGGTAGTAGGTACACCATATAAGGATTATTAGGTGAACAATACAAAGTTAGTCACAACGAAAAGGTTGTTGTGACAAAGTCCCTTACCACAATGTAATCAGTCGAATCATATGACCAGAACTTAATGAAAATCAAGTGAATCATTGAATAATGTGAATATAAAGATAATAATGTTATTATATAACAAATGGAATTACCCATATACCACATACAAGAAATATGTGGCGAACAATGAAAATCTCACATAAATGAAAGTGAGATGAGAAACCCCTTACCTTTTGCTCGAGTGTGTTCTTTTTTTGTTTTAATGACCTGAATAATCAAATTTAGATTCAATAATTAATAATTCCAGAATATCCTATACATGTAATTGATTTATTATAACCTTATTATTTTCATTCATGGCCCTTTTAATGGGTTTAAGAGGTTCAATTTTATTGTTTTGGAAGCATTTTCTTCCTTGGTTTTCATGTTTTGTTTACTTGCTCCCATGAATGGAAGTTCATTTTGAAATGTAGATAAATATCCAGATTTGTTAAAATATATTATTAGTGACATTAAATATATATAAATGATCTTATAATTATTATAGATTATATACTTGAGGATGAATCATTAGTTAAAATATTTTGATAAACGCTTGGATTTAGCTTGGCGGTTTTGTATACAATGAACTCGTTTTGTATTATTATTCCATATTATGAGTGTGTAAATATTCCATAACATTAATGAGATGAAATAAATATATTCTTATTTGTTTCAATCATTAAAATGGTTTCATTACCAATAATGAAGTAGAAAGTGTAGAACAAAATTCTGTCATCCACAAAGGTTATAAATTGGAACCTCATGGACGTTGATTTCGCATATAAAAATAAAAAGGGGGGAGTAAGAATATTGATGATGGTTATTCCATTCACATGATATAATTCAAGTATATAGCTGATACTAGAGTTTATCATGGTAATTTGGACAGATTAGGTGAGAATAGATAAAGAAAAGAGATTATCTTGAAAATAAAAGAAAAGTTGAGAGATCCCTTATGAAAATTCGGCAGCCTAACGATGTCGCTTAAAATTTCATAAAATAAAATGATGAGAAAAAATGGGTATCTCATAATATTGAAATAAAAATTAAATTAAGAAGAATAAATAAAATAAAACCCCAACATATGAGAAAGGAATTTCAAATAGCTAACATAAAAGAAGTGTCGACTTAAAGAAGAGAATGAAGGATTTCTTTACCTTGTAGAATAACTCCTAGATCTTGAAGGATGGGACCTTGGGGCTTAGGGACACCTTGGGAGACTCTTGGAAAGGTAAAACCATCAGATATTTTAGGATTAGGAATTTGGAATGAAAGAAAACGAATGGATGAGTGGGTATTTATAGAAAAAGAGAGGTAATTTTTTTAATAATTTCAAAGGGACGCCTCATTAGTGGTTTTTGCCAAACCATGGGCTTGACCATGGTATTTGCCTATGGTTTTAGCCAATTGGGACACCTCATGTCATAAGTTATTATACACAAGTCGACCATAATTTTATATTTAATTATTACATCATTATGATGTCATTAAACTACCGAAAACTCAAAACTGTATTTTTACTAGTCATGAAAAAATCATGTATTTTAGAAAAATCCCAAAAAATTACCCTAACAATTTTTTGACGTGTAGAATTCAAAAATGAACTCAATTTTTCGAAAGTAATTTTCTAATTATTTTTAATTTAATTTTTAAATAAAGTCATAGTTAATTTGAAAAATAACAATCTTAAAGGTGCAATTAGTTTTATTTCTCATTGAAAAACTAATTAAGATCTCATTATCTTATTACCTTAAGAAAATAAAATAATATTATTATTTACTATTCATAAGGGTCATATTACTATTCATAAGGGTATGTTACTATTCACAAAAAATCAAGTTTGTTCTATCAGACTCTAAATAACTTACTGATCACAACTCTAGATGGTCATTTTTCGAAATTCAAAACATAGAAGTGGAAAATTTATATTTAATGGCTAGGTTTTGATTATATCCTAAATAACCTAGTGTTGTTTCAAAGGAACACAGTGATGAATAGAATTTATTTAATAGAATAATACCATAAAACGTTTGGGGTGTTATAATCAATGCCAATAACCCTTGATATTGCTTATGCTCCACTAAGGATATTTTGTAATGATATCATCCTCATTCTTTCTCTAGATGAATTATTATTGTTTAAAAGATATTTTTATGTAACTCATTCATTTTACATGGTTTAATAAAGTTATGAAAGCAATAATGGAGGTTTCTATGAGTTTTATGATAAAATGAAAAGTCTATGTACTTTATTAATTTTATGGTTCTTGGACATTGTTTATGATGACGGGTGGTTCCATTATAAACCAAGGTTGGGTTAGCATGTTATATCTCTCTAATGCATTGGGTAAATAGATATAATTAATGTATTATGTTTCTCAAAAGAAATTATGGGAATATATTGTGATGGTTATTCAAAATATAATCATGATGGTAATTTCAATTGTAACTATGATAGTTACTTCATGTGTGGTCATGAAGGTTACTCTATATGTAAGAGTAGTATGAAAATGATTCCCCAAGTTACATATATGATTTATTTATTCTTGATATGGTATTTTATGGAAATTTCATGATTTTGAAAGTTAAGCTAATGATTTTATATTTAAGGAAAATTATTTGCTACATCTTATGGGTGAAAAGTTATGATTTTTTAATGATTAATTTGATCAAGATTGACATCATATAACTCATGATTATTGATTCTAATGACTCTTTCCCTTATTAAAGATTTATTCCATGTTTCATGATTTATGATATAGGTATTGATTTTTATGTGTTCTATTATGTTATGCACATATATTATGATTATTTAATCATACCATAATGTTTATCTTACTCTCACTGATGACATTTAATTATAAATGTTTATATTTAACCTTATCGGACATTTGAGCTCACACTTCTTATGTTTAATTTTCCCCTGTTTATGAAGAATGAAGAAAAATTATTTATGTCTAGAGAGGTTTCATATGTGGAGAATTTTTTGGGTGATAACGTAGATCTTTATGAACCAGTTTTTTATGAATCAAAGTTGTTAAGAGTTTTTCCTAATTCTCTAAAACTCTAAACCTAAAAGTTCATTGGGTATATAACTAATCCAATATTATCTTTTGATGTTGTAAGTTTTGGATGGAAAAAATTGGGTCATATTTATTGATATCGAAGCTAGAAATATAAAGTTATATTTTTAACATCGGATTCGGGAGTGCGGGTTCAGGGACTGTTACACATGATGTACAAGTTGTCAGGTTTTCAAAGGAATTCAACGCAGTAGGATTCCAACTAGTGTGTTTTACATGAAATTGAGTGAGGTGACTCAGATATGGTAGAATGTATTCCATTAGAGGAAGATATAAATCTCTTAGGGACCACTATTAGACCCTAACAAAAATAGATCTATTCTTGATTGGTCCATCAACCTAGGAAAAAGTTATAGCACTCGTCGGTTCCTTATATATATTGGTTCAAATGATCCATCCAATGAAATAAGGTCCTTATCGTGTGACCTTAAACTGTGTCACTCAAGGGTTCATCCTACAATGCCTTAAAATACTTAGAGTGGTGTGTTCTATATGACATGGTTCAATTACATATGAGCATTATCTATGTAAGAGTTCCTAGTGTATGGGTTTAACAGTTACGTCAGGTTTTTGACAACAACCCTACACTGGGATAAAGCCATTTTTCTATCTCATGTGAATGAGCATGATCATCACCGAGACTTTTCCAAGAACTATGTGTGGATTGATTCATGTTCTTACAGGATATGTAGTGACGTATAAGCCTCATATCTCAGATCCAGTTGTAAATTCCACTTTCATTATGTTTCGCCTACCATTCTAGTATTTAGGCCTACCAATTCAAGTGTATTTTCCTCTAATAACCCAATGGATGTTAAAATACATGAGTTGACTATTCCTCATGGAGAAACCGAAGCCTTGAGTCAATTATTCCTCTTAGAAAAATTTGAATCCTTGAGTTGAGGCCCTCTTCTCAGTGAACATCTTCGTACTAGTGAGTCTACTCCAGAAGCCTTCCAGATTTTCAAGTAATGCGGAAAATTTCCCTATGTTACCTTATAATCATATTCTTTTCATTTCAAATGAATCCAATTATATGGGGAACATTTTATTGGAACTGAAAAATGTGTGTTGCCCACTTTTATGTGGAATATCCTCACTTAGATAGGATAGGTCCAGTTTAAAGAGAAAGGTATCCCCATGTCCCAAGAAGAATAAAATGGTATCTCCTTATTCCATATGATTTTACACGCACAAAGGAATGGATATTACTCAAAAAAATTCCTGATATGGTGATGTGGTGGTTAGAACCTCCTACTGGGAGTAGACCATATATTTCATCTAACCATAAAAACCATTTTTAAGGTATTATGGGAAATTTGTGTCCTCGTAAAACACCTTCTAGATGGGAAACCTATATTAGTGGCATATTTTGTTTTATGGGCTTCAATTTGACTGGTCATTCAGCTCAAATAGATACTCATAACAAAAGTTATTATTGTTTCAAGTTTGAAGGAATTTTTCCAAATTCTAGTTTTGTGCCAAGGTGAACCCCACTTGCATGCCCTAGTCTTTCACGCCCTAGTTTTGTGCATCCAAGTCCACACACCTTAGTCTTTTTCACCTGCATTCATGCACCTAGGTGTCATTCTCCTAGGTTTTGGTTGGCACGTGCCTCTCCCTCTTAGAATAAAGCGCATTAACATGCCCATATTACGCCCCCAAGTGCCTTACATGAAGCGACATGCCTTGATTCACCTCGGTCTATAAATAGACCCCCTTTCCTATAATTTTTTCACATAGATGGAAGGGGAAGCAATGCATGAGCTCTGCGCACCCAAGCCTTCCCTCCTCCCTTTAGGTGACTCATAAGTCCAAACTGAAGGGAAATAAATCCTAGGGGGTCAAACACTAAGGCGCCACATTCCCTATACTCCCTATAGGTGCTCTATCAGGGTACCATGTACCCTAGCCACCTGAGGGTGCTACACTAGAGTGAAACACAACCTATAAATCCTAGGGATCAAACACTATGGTTCCATATGCCCTACCCATTCTAGAGGTACCCCATTGGGGTGACACTTCTCCTAGGTACGCCCATTTGGGCAGTCCTTCACCCAGGTACCCACATTAGGGAGATATTTCACCCAACCCTAAATAATTGGGAGACCCCTTCTTAAGCCTTAATACTTGGGATACACTTCACCCAGGTACCCCCATTCGAGCGACCCTTCACCTAGGTACCCCCATTAGGGAAAGCCTTCACCCAACCCTCAATACTTAGGCAACCCTTCTCCCAAGCCTCAAATACTTTGGTAACCCTTCTACTAGGTCTTCATACTATGGCTCCACTATTGGGGATGAACCCATAAAAAATTGATACATGCTTCTGATAAAACCACCGGAACTCCACACAACAATCTACCTAAAGATCGCATACAGGAGACTCTGCGTAGCGGAAAAACTGATCTCTGGAAGTTTTCTTCCTCATGGCTGAGTGTACTAAAAGTAGGTAGATTTTGCACCTTACTCACCGCGCAAATTCATCCTTTGCACACATTAGAAATATCAAAAACATTAAATGCACTAGAAATACATTCAATGGTAATACATGTAATGGAAAGACATGAAGTAATAAAGAATTCAAAGTTTAGCATGCTTTGGATGATGTGTCCCATGTGCATAGGGGAAACCTAATAATGCTTCTATTATAACTAGAAGATATAGGTGATTAAAAAAGATTACAAAATACAAGTAATCCTCACTAAATCCATAACTCTCTGATAAATCTTAGAATGAATCACACATTACATTGAGGCCCCACACACTTATATACTAAGTTCCATCTGATCAACCTACTCCCCTAAAAATAAGTATCACTAAGAATGACCACTTGAGTTTGATTACCAACTTGGTAACCCTTCATCCTTTTTGAACTTCTGGACATACAGTGGTTCATAGTAAAATCATCAGTAGATATGAACTTCCAATGGTCTTGTTATCCGTGGAGAAGACTTGTTGTTGTTGTATGCGTCTCATGTCCAAACCATTATCCAATACACAAAATTTCAATGAATGAAATTCCAATGAATGAACTTCTGGTGAACTGAAAAAACTTCACTATAGGTTCCATCTCCAACATTCACCTCCTAAAAATATCCCACTTAAAGTTTGTTCCATGGAACATCAATAACTCTGCAACACTTTTCATGCAGCATCATTCTCCATCCCTCTTCTTCCATTCACCCAAGTCCCACTGAGGCATAGTGATGCCTCGAGATTTCTTGAACAACCACATTGGTGAATATATCTTCCGGATTTTGGTACCCATTATCTTACATAGCTCTAGATCCTTTTACTCCAATAAATTTCTAATAAAATGATACTTCAGGTCAATGTGCTTTGTTCGAGCATGGAATATCAGATTTTTAGCCAAGTGAATTTCACTTTGGATGTCATAGAAAAACACTGCTCCTTTCTAAATCCTTCCTAGCTCCTTCATAAATTACTTCAACCATATCATTTTTTTTCTCAACTTCGATTGCATCCACATACTCAAATTTCATTAAAATTAGAGTAATAATCCATTCTAATTTTGACGACTAGTTGATAGTCATTCCTCTAAAAATAAACAAAAATCTAGTTGTGATTTTCCTTGTATCTGTGTCACAAACCACGAATAATTATAGTATATCATCATTTCCAAAACATAGATCTTGATTTTACAATACTTTCAAATATTGAAGGATCCACTTCACAGCCTCCCAATGTAATTCCCCAGATTTTCCATGAACAGACTAACAAATCCCATTTCATGGGAAATATATAGATTTGTGAAAACCATTGCATACATCAAACTTCCAACAAGTATCTACTTTCATATCTCTTACGATATTCATCCCCAAGATCTTTCTTGCTTGTTCAAGATTGTTTATCTCACATATTTTGGAAAAATAACACTTCAGCTTTCCGATTTTCCGACCATCTGGTCCAGCAATCAAGATGACATCCACATATAACAACAATATGATAAATGTTTCATATTACTATTGTTTCTGATAACAATGATGATCTGTATTTCACCTATTGAAATATTTATCTAGCATGAATGAAATGAATTTAGGATTCCATTGTTGAGGGGTTTTCTTCAACCTGTAGAGGCTTTTCTTTATCTTACAAACCAAATTCTTGTTCCCTTATACCAGTAAACATATCATTTGTTTCATGTATATTTCCTCCTCCAAATCACTGTGAAAAAAATTTGTTTTAACATCGATTTGTTCTGGATATAAATATTTTGATGCCACCATACTTAGCAATGTTCATATGTCAGAATGTTTTACTACAGGTGAGAAGATTTCTGATAAATCAAATATTTCCTTTTGTTGAAAACCTTTCACTACTAGTCATCCTTTGTATTTTTCTTACCATCATACTATTCTTTTATTCGGTAAACAAATTTATTTTCTATGGCTCTTTACCCTTCCAGAAGTTCAGGCATTTCTTATTTTTGTTAAACTTCAATGAATATATATCTTAATTCATAGCTGACCCCCACTGTTTCGTACCACTGAGTGAATCTGCTTCCTATGAATTTTTAGGTTCTCCTATATCTATTAGGAATAGAAATTTCATATTAGCCCCAAATCTCTAAACTGGATTTATAACTCTACTTGATCTCCTCAACTGAGTTATTTAAACTACATGGCTTGGCTCTACTCTTATTTTGGTACCTAAACAATCGGTACTCTGATTTATGGTGTCATACTTCTGGTGTTCTCACTCGAGCTTCAGATGCCCTTGAACTTTATGGTATTTATATTGATGTTTGTGCTCTTGGACTTTTGGTTCCTTCAACACTCACATTTGAGTTCTCTGGTTTTTGTGACATTTTGGTAATCCTACTCAAATAATCATATACTACCACAATTGATATTTATTGAACTTATTTCACTGCCAAGTTCTAGTCCTTCTACAAAACCTTTTCATTGAATACAATGTCTCTACTCTTGATGATTTATTTTCTTTCATCATCCCACAACCGATGTCCAAAATTTTCATCTCTATAACCAAGGAGAAAACACATTTTAGATTTTGATTCAAGTTTATCTTGATCCTTAGCATTTACATGTACATATGTTAAACTACCAAATACTTTAAGATAATGAACTTTAGATCGTTTACTAGACCACAGATCCTCCAGAAGTTCTTATCCAATTGTTGATGCTAGACCTCTGTTGGTGAGATAACCCTTCGTATTGAGTGTCTATGCCCAAATAGCCTTAGTAATTCCTAAGTGCAACCTCATACATATGGATTTCTTCATCAGGGTCATGTTCATTATTTCAGCCAGTCCATTCTGTTGTGGAGTTTTAGGCACCATCTTCTCATGCCTTATTCCCCTTCTTTTGACAAAAATTCTAGAAGTTGTGTATTGTGAACTCACCATTGTTGTCTGTTTGGATGCACTTCAACTCCCAGCCGCATTCCCTTTCTATTGAGGATTTCCACTAAGTAAACACCAAAACTACATCAAACTTATTCTGAAAAAATTAAATCCATTATTTTCTAGTAGCATCATCAATGAAAGTAAAAAAAAAAGTAAATAGAACTGTCATAGGATTGAACAGGGGAAGGTCCCCAAACATTTGAGTGGACGAGTTCCAACTTTTGGTTCCTCTAATTTCGTCCATCTAAGTTGAAAGACACCCTTCATTGATTTCCCATCACATAACTTTCACACTTTCCAATTTCCATGTGATTAAGATTTAGTATTCCCTTAGATTTTAAAACTTATATATTCTTTTCACATAGGTGACTGAACTGACAGTGACAAACTTCCGGATTATTAGAAGTTACACTTCTGATAATTGCACCTTCTTAACTCCTCGTGCAGCCACCATGGATCCCCGGGTAACTTTCCATACCTTATTTTAAAAGGTAGAATCATAACCTTCTTCATCAAGATGTTCAATGGAAATAAGATTTTTCCATGGACCAAGGATGTGACGAACTTATGATGGTTTCAAGAATCTCTCATTCTTTATCTAGATGCTCACCTCTCCTGTTTGAAAAAACATCCAAGGCTTCAACATCTTCCAAATGAACTTTCCCAAACTTCCCTAATACATAATTAACTATGCATATTTAGTGTCCAGTTGAATGATAGGATGCTCCAGAGTCAATCACATAATCTTTTATCAAAGTATTAACACTTGAAAAAAAATTGTCATAATAGATTGTGTTAATGAAATATGAACTACCACGCATTGATTCCTTTATGGTGTTCTCATTTCAAATTTTTCAATCTTTATTAATGTGTCCTTTATTCCCACACTTCTAGTAGGTTGGACCAGGACCAGCCGAATTTCCTCAGCTCTTCTCTCGTTGTTTTTCTTTTGATGGCTTCTTTTGATGGACTTTCTTTCAATAAGGTGATTTTCCTTATCCATTGGCATTTTCGATAGACTTACTTATAATGAGGTGATCACCCTCATCCGTCAGCATTGAGACTGTTATAAAATGGTGCTTAGACTTTCCTCCACTGAAGTTCTTCATGAATTATCAAATTCTTGATATCATCAAACACCAAGTCTATTTTTATGGAAGAGATACTCACTGTTGTAACCATTTCATCCCAACTCTCAGATAGTGAGGATAGTAGTAAGAGTTCCCATACATCATCTACAAACTTGACCTTCATCAATTTGAGTTTCCCTCAGATGATGTTGAAATTGTTCACATGATCTGTCATTGGTCTTTCTTCTGATAACCTTAGACTGAAGAGCCTCCACATCATGAACACTTTGTTCAAGTCTATAGGTTTCTTGTACATGTCTAGAAGCACCTTAGATTCTTCCATTGTAGTTTTCTTTTCTCGAATATTGTAGGAAACATTTCATGTCAAAGACATTTCTAATAGCTCTATCACATTCCTATCCAAGAGCTCCCATTCTTCTTTCTCCATCAACAGTGACTTCACTTTAGACAATGGAAGTCCTTTTGAATCAGATGGTCTTAAATATTAATCCTCCAGAAGCCAAAATTCATTTCATCAAACTTATCAATTCTGACCTTTCTTTCTTCTGATTTCATGACACCAATTCAGTAACTCTCACTAAATTTAATAACATCAAGCAAGAAAGAACCTGAGTTTCTTGAACCTATACACTTTGATACTACTTCTTGGGGATGAACCCATGAAAAATTGATCTGTGCTTCCAATAAAACCACCAAAACTCCACACATTAATCCATTGGAAAATTAAATGCAGGAGACTCTACATAGCGAAAAAAATGATCTTTGAAAGTTTGTTTCCCCATGAATGAGTGTACTGGTAGTAGGAAGACTTCACACCCTACTCACCGCACAAAGTCATAATTTTTACATACCAACAATTTCACAAACATTCAAGGAGTCATAAATACATTCAATGGCAATACATGCAATGGAAAATAGAAAGGAAGAAAGAATGAAAACTTGTTTTCGATGATGTATCCTACATGCATGGGGGGAACACACTACTGGTTTCTTTTATTATAACTGGAAGATATAGGTGATTACAACAAATTACAAAATTCAAGTGATCCTCACCAACTTCACAGCTCTCTAATAAAGCTGAGAATGAATCACACATAGAGCTAAGGTCTCACACACTTATATATTAAGTTTCATCTAATCAACCTATAATAATTGCTCCCCTAAAAATACGGATCACTAAGCATGACCATTTGAGGTTGATTACCAACCTGGTGACCCTTCAGCCTTGCAAAACCTCATAATAGTGTTTCACATTAGAACTATTGATAGATACAAACTTACGATGGTCCTATTATCATTGGAGGAGACCTATTATCATTGTCGGTATCTCACGTCCAACCCATCATCCAACACATAAAATTCCAGCAAATGAAATTCCGACAAATGAACTTTCAGTGAATTGAATAGACTCCACCTCCCATCATCCACTTCTCCCTAGTCCAGAAACTAAGGCACCACACATCCAAGACACTTACCTGAGTGCCAATTTATCCAGGCCCCCTGCCTAAGTGCCCAGCCTTGTCATATATGCCTTGATTTGAGAAACTCCTCATGATTTCCTCATACACCTTGAGCCTGGATACTCCTATTGGATCCTAAAATCCGTTCACTTGGATCACTTTCCAGAGTGAACCTGTCTGGGCCACCTGCCAAGTGCGATCCCCAAAACCTACTTTCACCTAAGTCATCTGCCTGGTTGAACCACCACAGGCCTCATATTAGGTGTAATACTCAATCATATCCTCTCTTTTCTAATTAACAATGGAAATGGTGAACTATAAAAAGGTCACACATGCATAAGACACTCTCAATCTCCTATAATCACCCCTTTTACAACATAAGTGTCCTATAGAGGCCTCCTACTAGGTGTAAGCCCCAACCATTTCACCCTTCCTCTCCAGTTACCAAAAGAAAAGATGTTGGAATACATATATGGGTCTCATGTTTGGTGGAATCCCTAAAACCTACCTTCACATAAGTCATTTTCCAAGTTGAACCACCATGGGTCTCCTATCAAGTGTAAGCCTCAATCATATCCTTTTTTCTCTAGTTATCAACATAAAGGATGAACCAAAAAAAGGTTATCCATGTGAGTTAAATCCATCTATAATGAATTATAAATGTTTCATTGTCATTTTAACAATTACATTTTTATTTTAACCATCAGTAAATCTATTTCTGCTTCACAGTGATAGGAAGATCTAACATCGAAGGATCAAAAAGTAACGTCGCTATGAACACTTAGATATTACAAGAAAGTTATCCCTATGGTAACTTTACATTATTGACACAAAGTAAGCTGAATCTTCTTTCCTCCATGGTCTCCATTACCTGAACTCTCAGTGAAATCCTTATTTCTATTCCTTGGTGCTTTATTTTTAGCACTGATAAATGGTACCCTTTATCAACACTTTATTTTTAGAGCTGATAAAGATAGATTTTCTCCAACTTTCTCCAAAGATCTCATGAAGTATCTCAAAAGGACCGTCTCGCTCCAAGGATCCTAGCGTCGTAGACGGTTCTTCAAACGAATTTTGTAACAACCCGAAATTTTGAATAAATCTTGTTTTCTAATTTTGTGTGTTATTTTATTTTTTTTATACTCAACAAAAATGTTTCATTTGATAACATGAGTATAATTAAAATGAGACTGTTGGGTTTTTGACTGTTATATGACTATTGGTCAATATGACTGCTGGAAACTAAACATTTTGATTATTGTCTCTAAATACAAGTAATCTTGGTTAATTAATATAGAAAGAAGATTTGATGGCCTCACCCAGTAGTCTTGGACCAATCGAAGCCCATCTAACAGAACTTGGAAAGGAGGTAGCACCACTGGGATTTGCTCTGGACCAAACCCAAGCTGAACTTCATTGTGTGAAGTTAGAACGGAATCACCTTCGCGAGAAGTTCAAGATGATAGAAATTACTACTCGTGCGATGTTGGCCGAGCCTCCCTCAGATTCTCTCACCTTAGCACACCTTACACTTAGGTCCTATGCTGGTGTGATAAGGGGCTATGTAAGGAGACCGTAACTGCCTTGTGTAATCCTTTGTTTTAAATAAAAATTTTAATTTCTTCTTATGATGAATTTTATGAATTTTCAAATGACCGGATAAATATAGTATGCATATTTTTGATGAATTTTAGAAAAAGGATATTTTAAAAATGTTTATGTAAACCTTAAATAATTAAAAATGTGTAATTATTTTCAAAAAATGGTCTTCTATAATTATGTTCAGTATGAAATTTAGAGTCTAATAAGATCAACTTAATTTTTCATTAATAGTAAATTATGAATAGTGATTTTAGGTTTAGGATTAGTAATGTGACCAAATGGATTAGTAATCTCACTTAAAGAAAGTATTAATATAATCTAGGCACCTTGATTAAGTAATGTGATTCAATAAAATGGTTAAATAACGGTTTCATAAATTATTATTCAAGTATTAGTTTTTTCAGGTGAATAGTGTTTTTTAATTAAAAATTAAATTAAAAATATTTAGAAAATTATTTTTATAAAATGGATTTCATTTTTGAAATCAGAGCATCGATATTATGTTAAGGTAATTTTTGGGGTTTTTTCTAAAAAAATGAATTTTCGGTGAATAGTGTTTTTATTTAAAAATTAAATTAAAAATATTTAGAAAATTATTTTTATAAAATGGATTCCATATTTGTAATGAGAGCGTCGATATTTGGTTAAGGTGAAATTTTGGGATTTTTCTGAGAAAGATGAATTTTCAGTGAATAGTAAAAAAGTAGTTTTAGGGTTTCGGTATGTTTAATGACAACATAACTGTGTCATGATGATGTCATGAGATATTTTATGGGTTGGCCGACCAAAGGTGATGAATTATTTTATTGGGGGACCCATTTGGCCTAACTTCATGGGAAATATCATGGGAGAGCACATGGTTTTGAGAAAAGCACTTGTGAGGTGTCCCTTGGCCATTAATGCCTTGTCCCCTCACTTCCCCAATAAATACCCACCCTTTCCTCCTTTAGTTTTCACTCCCAACTCTCCCACAACGAAGTTCTGGTCTCCTTACCTCCCAAGGAGTCCTCCCAAGGTGCCCTCAATCCCCTCAAGGTCCCAACCTTTGAGTTTTAAGAGTTACGTTTTAAGGTAAGGGATCTGACCCCTCTCTTTTCAAGTGATCTCTTTTATGTCATTTCTTTTATGCTCCATGTTCTTATGTTGGAGGATGTTATTTTATATTAATTATACTGTCATTTTTATGTTCATATTATGAGATACCCCCTCTTACTCTCATCATTTCATTTTATGAAAGTTTAAGTGGCGCTGTTAGGCTACCGAAATTTTTGTAACGGATTCTTTCACCCTTCTCATTTTCAAGTTCTATTTTCTTGTCAAGTCTTTCAAGTTCCTTTTTATTATATTGGGGTATGATCTATATATCTATCATACTGATCTTTTATGATCATATTCTGAGAGAACCCATTTGATCTCTTCAATTCAGTATTTTGAAGTTTTAAGTGGCGTCGTTAGGCTACCGAATTGTTAAGGGATTCTTTCACCCTTCTCGTTTTCAAGATCTATTTTCATGTCAAGTCTTTCAAGTTACTTTTTATTATTTTGGGGTATTATATCTATATCTATCATACTGAACCTTTATGTTCATATGATGAGAGACCCTATTTTGATCTTGTCAATTCATTTTTGGTTGAAGTTTAAGTGACATCGTTAGGCTGCCGGATTTTTAAGGGATTCTTTCACCCTTCTCGTTTTCAAGATCTATTTTCATGTCAAGTCTTTCAAGTTCTTTTTTATTATGTTGGGGTATGATATATATATCTATAATACTGAACCTTTATGTTCATATGATGAGAGACCCTATTTTTATCTTGTCAATTCATTTTTGGTTGAAGTTTAAGTGACGCTGTTAGGCTGTCGGATTTTTAAGGGATTCTTTCACCATTCTCGTTTTCAAGATCTATTTTCATGTCAAGTCTTTCAAGTTCCATTTTATTATATTGGGGTATGATATCTATATCTATCATACTGAACCTTTATGTTCATATGATGAGATACCCTATTTTGATCTTGTCAATTCATTTTTGGTTGAAGTTTAAGTGACGTCGTTAGGCTGCTGAATTTTTAAGGGATTCATTCGCCTTTCTCATTTTTCAAAGATCTACTTTCATGTCAAGTATTTCAAGTTCCTTTTGTATTATGTTGTGGTATTATATCTATATATATCATAATGATATTTTATTTTCATATGATGAGAGACCCTATTTGATCTCTTCAATTCATTTTTGTTGAAGTTTAAGTGACGCCGTTGGGCTGCCGAATTTTCATAAGAGAAATCTTATTTTTATCTTCCTTTCATGTTCTTAATTTCATATGGTATATCTTTAAAATTTCATTACCATGTTCATATATCCTTCTTATTCTGTCCCTCTACTGTTTTATGGTTCATTTATGAATGTTTTACCCATGTCCCCTCTCCTTTCAATGTTTTCTAAAACCCCGAAACATAGCCGTTATGCTGCAGAATTTTCGTCTCAAAATGCCTCTCTCTTTTCTCAAAATTATTTTAAGTTATAAAGTGAATACTCAAAGCTCTTATTTATACAAGGGTATTTACATATATATCAAAATTTTCTATTTTAAATTCTGGGATTTACATACATGAGACCCGCTTTCCCTTTCCGTGGTTTTAAAGTGACATTAAGATCATGTCTTTAAAGTAGTTTTTAAAACGTTATGATTATGAAATGAAACCCATTTATTTTATGCTATATGGGTTATTTATGAAATTTTTGATGATGATATATGTGGCTCACATGATAACAAAGGAAAATTTAAGGGTGTTCCCTGATAGCGCTCCAATGCATTGGGTAATGATGCAACCACTAGATATTACAATTTTCACGATATCTTGGTGAATAACCTTGGTAATTTTCAAATGACATCCTGGGGATGGACCTTGGTGATATGTTCATGATTTTCTATGTTAAATGATGTATCCACATCTTAAAGTTATGAAAAAATTTATTTTTATTATGATATTCCACATGATTTATTTCTCATGCCTTAAAGTTCTTTTTCATGACATAGTTGATGTATCTCAAGTTCACATGTTAAATGTTTCTCTTGTTCCCTTAATGGGCCTTATGCTCACCCTTTCTTTTGATGTATGTCCCCAGGTTATGAGATGCAGTAATGAACCTAGGATGAACTTAAGGAGAAGACTTTCAAGTGTTTAAGAAGAATGTTTTATATTGTTTTCATGTATTATGTTCCTGGTTTCCAAGACACTAAACCTTAAAGATCCTCAGTTTTGTGTAATTTAATGAAAGTTTATGTTATAAAAAGGTGGGATGTTATAGTTGGTATCAAAGGATGGTTTAGTTATTTGTGGAAATTAGGATATGAAAACTTTAGGAAGAAGCCTATAGAAATGTTTATATATAGGAAATCTTCCTGGTATTTTGGTGAGTATTGAGTAAGGGGTTGCCAAGAAAATACATCCATGTCTGGATACGAGCAGGTAGAGGTGGCTCTGGCACAGAAGTACATAGGGGTAAAACCCAAAAACACCGCTTTGAGCTAGACTCGAACGGGAACTGGTACACGACAAAGGGCCTTGCTGCACTCTTGGTTACGACACTCCCGGGGGATATGATTTGGTAAATTCATAAGCTTAGTATGAACCATTATTAAATGAACAAAGATAAAATAAAATAAAGATTCACATAAGGATATATGATCATGGATAACCTAGTTTGAAACCTAGGGGATCACAAGTTAGGGTATACTTTTCTTCTAAAAGTTATCCTTATATGCTTTAAGTTCCTTTTCATGATTATTGGTTAAGTATTTAAGCCCCTAATTATACTTTCTCTTCTTAGTTAATGGTGGGAAATGGAAGAACATGTCCCAAAAACTAATGTGATAGAAAATGTGACAATTTCCGTATTAATATGACAGAGATGATTAGGGGATTAAAAGATGATTATTATTTTGGAAGACGTTCACTATTTTGGTAACCCTATTTGATTGAGGTAAATAGATTACAATGGTATTTTCTTTGAGGAGTAAAGGTTGAATTATATTTTGAAGAATCAACGAATTTAAGGTGAACTTATGGTATTATAGGTTACTTATGGAAATGATTGACCTATCTTAGGAAAATATGTTAAGGTTAGTTACTTTGGTTATAAGATGTTAAGAGTGGTTGATGTTGTTTGGAGATGAACGATAAAGATTATCTTGGAAGACTATGTTATCAAGTCCTTCTTGTATTTGGGTTTCAATCTTAGTTTGGGTTATTTTGAGGAATTTTAAGGACAGTTACTTACGGAATGGTCTATGATGAACTCTGGGTAGTACCGTGGAACTTTGAAGATTTAAAAGTAGTTTCCCTTCCTATGGGAATATTTCTTTTTGAAGAGTTGTTTTATCTTACCCTTTCTTTTTTGGGATAAATATTTAAAGATAGATAGTTTTTCTTTTGTGGAATACGTGATTCTCTAGAAGATTATTTTTTTGTTTTGATGAGACCAAGTAGTTTTGAATGCTCATCGTTTGGAGAAAAGATTAGTTTTGGTAGAAACTTATTAAAGGATGAAACTCTACATGAAGGTAGGTATATTTCCTTATATTTTTGTTCTATGTAGTAAATGAATTCCTCAAAATTATGAAAAGAAACGTAAAACAAAAACGTTGTTGGTTTACGTTTCCTACTAGGTAATCAAAGACCGTTTACACACATCATAAGTTTGGGATTTTCTTATGGTTAAATTTCTCCTAATCATGTTCTCTATCACTCTCCCTCAGAACTCGACCCTTTTTTTTCTCCTCCATGTCCATGTTTTTCTACATGGAATCCTAGTGTGGGTTAACTCGGGTGACCTTTGTACTTCCCTTTCTTTCTTTTAAAGTAATATTTTTACTGACTCCTTTTCTGATGTGGGACTTTCAATGAAATTTCAAAACCCAATTTTAAAAATTACGAGGACGCAATTTCTTAAGGGGGAAGATTGTAACGACCCGAAATTTTGAATAAATCTTTTTTCCTAATTTTGTGTGTTATTTTATTTTTTTTATACTCAACAAAAATGTTTCATTTGATAACATGAGTATAATTAAAATGAGACCGTTGGGTTTTTTACTGTTATATGACTATTGGTCAATATGACCGCTGGAAACTAAACGTTTTGATTATTGTCTCTAAATACAAGTAATCTTGGTTAATTAATATAGAAAGAAGATTTGATGGCCTCACCCAGTAGTCTTGGACTAATCGAAGCCCATCTAACAGAACTTGGGAAGGAGGTAGCACCACTGGGCTTTGCTCTGGACCAAACCCAAGCCGAACTTCATCGTGTGAAGTTAGAATGGAATCACCTTCGCGAGAAGTTCAAGCTGATAGAAATTACTACTCGTGCGATGTTGGCCGAGCCTCCCTCGGATTCTCTCACCTTAGCACACCTTACACTTAGGTCTTATGCTGGTGTGATAAGGGGCTATGTAAGGAGAACGCAACTGCCTTGTGTAATCCTTTGTTTTAAATAAAAAATTTGATTTCTTTTTATGATGAAGTTTATGAATTTTCAAATGACCGGATAAATATAGTATGCATATTTTTGATGAATTTTAGAAAAAGGATATTTTAAAAATGTTTATGTAAACCTTAAATAATTAAAAATGTGTAATGATTTTCCAAAAATGGTCTTCTACAATTATGTTCAGTATGAAATTTAGAGTCTAATAAGATCAACTTAATTTTTGATGAATAGTAAATTATGAATAGTTATTTTATGCTTAGGATTAGTAATGTGACTAAATGGATTAGTAATATAACATAAAGAAAGTATTAATATAATCTAGGCACCTTGATTAAGTAATGTGATTCAATAAAATGGTTAAATAACGGTTTCATAAATTATTATTCAAGTATTAGTTTTTTCGGGTGAATAGTGTTTTTTAATTAAAAATTAAATTAAAAATATTTAGAAAATTATTTTTATAAAATGGATTTCATTTTTGAACTCAAAGCATCGATATTATATTAAGGTATTTTTTGGGGTTTTTTCTAAAAAAATGAATTTTCGGTGAATAGTGTTTTTATTTAAAAATTAAATTAAAAATATTTAGAAAATTATTTTTATAAAATGGAGTTCATATTTGTAATCAGAGCATCGATATTTGGTTAAGGTGAAATTTTGGGATTTTTCTGAGAAAGATGAATTTTCAGTGAATAGTAAAAAAAGCAGTTTTAGGGTTTCGGTATGTTTAATGATAACATAACTGTGTCATGATGATGTCATGAGATGTTTTATGGGTTGTCCGACCAAAGGTGATGAATTATTTTATTGGGGGCCCCATGTGGCCTAAATTTATGGGAAATATCATGGGAGAGCACATGGTTTTGAGAAAAGCACTTGTGAGGTGTCCCTTGGCCATTAATGCCTTGTCCCCTCACTTCCCCTATAAATACCCACCCTTTTCTCCTTTAGTTTTCACTCCCAACTACCTCAAAGAATTTCTGGTCTCCTTACCTCCCAAGGAGTCCTCCCAAGGTTCCCTCAATCCCCTAAAGGTCCCAACCTTTGAGTTTTAAGAGTTACGTTTTACGGTAAGGGATCGACCCCTCTCTTTCTTTTCAAGTGATCTCTTTTATGTCATTTCTTTTATGCACCATGTTCTTATGTTGAAGTATGTTCTTTTATATTCATTATACTGTACTTTTTATGTTTATATGATGAGATACCCCCTCTTACTCTCATCATTTCATTTTATGAAAGTTTAAGTGGCGCCGTTAGGCTGCCGAAATTTTTGTAACGGATTCTTTCACCCTTCTCATTTTCAAGTTCTATTTTCTTGTCAAGTCTTTCAAGTTCCTTTTTATTATGTTGGGGTATGATCTCTATATCTATCATACTTATCTTTTATGATCATATTCTGAGATAACCCATTTGATCTCTTCAATTCAGTATTTTGAAGTTTTAAGTGGCGCCGTTAGGCTGCCGAATTTTTAAGGGATTCTTTCACCCTTCTCGTTTTCAAGATCTATTTTCATGTCAAGTCTTTCAAGTTCCTTTTTATTATGTTGGAGTATGATATATATATCTATCATACTGAACCTTTATGTTCATATGATGATAGACCCTATTTTGATCTTGTCAATTAATTTTTGGTTGAAGTTTAAGTGATGCCGTTAGGCTGCCAGATTTTTTAAGGATTCTTTCACCCTTCTCGTTTTCAAGATCTATTTTCATGTCAAGTCTTTCAAGTTCCTTTTTATTATGTTGGGGTATGATATCTATATCTATCATACTGAACCTTTATGTTCATATGATGAGAGACCCTATTTTGATCTTGTCAATTCATTTTTGGTTGAAGTTTAAGTGACGTCGTTAGGCTGCCGGATTTTTAAGGGATTCTTTCACCCTTCTCATTTTCAAGATCTATTTTCATGTCAAGTATTTCAAGTTACTTTTTATTATTTTGTGGTATGATATATATATCTATCATACTGAAACTTTATGTTCATATGATGATAGACCCTATTTTGATCTTGTTAATTCATTTTTTTTGAAGTTTAAGTGACGCCATTAGGCTGCTGAATTTTTAAGGGATTTGTTCTCCTTTCTCATTTTTCAAAGATCTACTTTCATGTCAAGTATTTCAAGTTACTTTTGTAATATGTTGGGGTATGATCTCTATATCTATCATACTGATCTTTTATGTTCATATGATGAGAGACCATATTTGATCTCGTCAATTCATTTTTGTTGAAGTTTAAGTGACGGCGTTGGGCTGCCAAATTTTCATAAGAGAAATCTTATTTTTATCTTCCTTTCATGTTCTTAATTTCATATGGTATATCTTTCAAATTTCATTAAAATTTTCATATATCCTTCTTATTCTGTCCCTCTACTGTTTTATGGGTCATTTATTAATGTTTGACCCATGTCCCCTCTCCTTTCAATGTTTTCTAAAACCCCGAAACATAGCCGTTATGCTACAGAATTTTCGTCTCAAAATGCCTCTCTCTTTTCTCAAAATTATTTTAAGTTATAAAGTGAATACTCAAAGATCTTATTTCTAAAAGGGTATTAACATATATATCAAAATTTTATATTTTAAATTATGGGATTTACATACATGAGACCCGCTTTCCCTTTCCATGGGTTTAAAGTGACATTAAGATCATGTCTTTAAAGAAGTTTTTAAAACATTATGATTATGAAATGAAACCCATTTATTTTATGATATATGGGTTATTTTTGAAATTTTTTATGATAATATATGTGGCTCACATGATAACAAAGGAAAATTTAAGGGTGCACCCTGATAGCGCTCCAATGCATTGGGTAATGATGTAACCACTAGAGATTACAATTTTCACGATATCTTGGTGAATAACCTTGGTAATTTTCAAATGACACCTTGGGGATGGACCTTGGTGATATGCTCATGATTGTCTATGTTAAATTAAGTATCCACATCTTAAAGTTATGAAAAATGTTATTTTTATTATGATATGCCACATGATTTCTTTCTCATGCCTTAAAGTTCTTTTTCATGACACAGTTGATGTATCTCAAGTTCACATGTTAAATGTTTCTCTTGTTCCCTTACTGGGCCTTCTGCTCACCCTTTCTTTTGATTTATGTCCCCAGGTTATGAGATGCAGTAATGAACCTAGTATGAACTTAAGGAGAAGCCTTTCAAGTGTTTAAGAAGAATGTTTTATATTGTTTTCATGTATTATTTTCCTGGTTTCCAAGACACTAAACCTTAAAGATCCTCAGTTTTGTGTAATGTAATGAAAGTTTATGTTATAAAAAGGCGGGATGTTATAGATGTCTGGTTCAATGACCTCTTACTTAGGATATTAAAAAAATCTCTATTAATAATTTTTGGTGTAACCAAAATCAAGGAGATATGATATTTTTAAGGGTTATTCATCACAAATTCTCTTTCTTTGGGACATACATTTATTATAAGAATATATATTATAATATAAGGTGTATATACTACCCTTTTGAAATAATATATCATGAATATATTTATGTTTCATGATATTTAAAGTTTCATTTGACATTATTCTCTCATGGGGCATATGATTTAAGAGTTTACAAAGTGATCATAATTTATGTTACAATCTCTTATTTTTAGGATTATTTATGTTCAAGGTTCCTTGGGGGAAAATTATGAAAATACTTATCTTTATTACACATTAATTCATGATTTATTACATAATATTGCACATAATACAAACCATAAGATCGATAATTATAGTGTCTTTGGGAATTAGGAACATTAAAAAAACAACTTAAAATATGGAGTACATCACCATTATTGAAAAATTCCTTAACATGATCATAATATTCCTTCATGCTTGAAACTATTTGGGATAACCTAGGGACATACATAAGAAAGGGGTGAGCTATAAATCCCAGTAAGGGAGTAAACATGACATAACATGAAGAAAGTAATAAATTTTAGAAAGTAGGCATATCATTAGGAAATAAAAGGGGTCAGAATCATAAACATGAATAATAAGTCATGAAATACGATGATAACATAAAGGCGGCATAGAAAATATGGAAACAAATTAAACCACTACATCATAAATAAAATTCAAGTATAACTACCAACACCTCATGATGAAAAAAGTCTCATCATGGATAAGTTCCACTCTCTAATACCTTTCATGATGTTTCATGATACTAAAACATTACCCAATGCATTGGAGCACTATATAGTTTTGGGTGCATCCATCACTTTCATTTCATTCTTATGCATAAACGTGCCACATAGATCATAAAACATGGAATCATTTTTCATCACTTTTTGTTCCACTATCAAGAAGTGTGGAATAAATAAATTTAAGTCCATAATAAATTAAGTATAAGTTCATAAAGTTGAACACCCTTGATAGGAATTGGGTATGAGTATTCACTACACATTTGTTTGGCATGGAAAATCATGGTGAAATGTCGGCAACATAACGGGGGCATATGAATATTCATGGGAGGGATTGATGAGAGTGAAAGGGGATATCATAATTTAGAAATAAAATTTATAGTAAGGGTGATATTTAATAACATATACCAACATTAGGAAATGAATATAAAAGATATAAGATAAATAAGATACTTGAATAAATAGGAGAATGAGATGATCCCTTACTTCGAGAGGGTGATTGAAAATGCTTGGTAGAAGCTTCTTGAGAGCTTTGGGTCACCTTGGGAGGAATATATAGAGGGGAGTGAAGAGTAAGGATGTGATTTAAGGATTTTTAGTGAATAGAAATGGGAGCTTGGGTGGGTTTATATAGGAAATAAGTGGGGAATTCGTTATTATTTCTCAAACTTATGTTTTGGACTCTATATAATAAAGTAATCAATATCATAGCTTTTTCCCATGGTTTATATCAAATAGGAATGATTTTAATTATTTTATTAGGCCAAAATCTGAAATTATTAAAATAATACCCTTGGTGATGTGGAAGTGATTCATACTCAATGTTTTCAAAACCTTAAAATATATTATCAGTTTTGGAGAATTCATAATGGATTTATAAAATTAATAAAATAAACTTAATATTATGTTATTTTTAAGGGAAAAATATATTCAGTCATTTATACCTTTTATAGTATTTATTATATAATTTTTGGGCCATCATGATGTCATAATACAAACTGTATATTTATACCGTATTTAAATTTTACCAAAAAATTTGACTATATCAAAAAAATTTGATAAAATCACCATTAGATAATTTCAATGTTCTGATTCCAAAAATAATATTAAATTTTTATAAATATTTTTATTTTCACTTTTAAAATAATAATCGACATTTATTAAGAAATACTGGGTTTTTTTACAATAGTAGTTTTTGAACCCTTATAAAAATTAAATTTGACTTCATAAAAATTATATGATCATTTATATTTAATAAAAATTATTTAATAATAATATTTCAATAAAATATTATTTATTTCAAAAATCCATTAATTCATCAAAATAAATTCTTTAATTGAATTTGAATATTACCCAAAAATATAATTTTTGTTTTATTGTATCAAAATAAAAATAATTTATAAATTAACAATAATAAGATGGAAATATATTAATTTTTTTTATAAAATATACATATTTATATTATTAGGGTCTTGATTCATATCCCTTTAATACACTGGAAAATTCACTAAGAGTAAGGTGCGCGATGGTGAGACTTTCATGGGGTGGTTTGGCATACATGGTTTGGGTTATGATCTCGATGAGATTAAAATTATCTCATAAACAGTTTCACTCATGATTAAGTTATTAGTTCTCATCTTGGGTTTGGTCAAGGGCAATCCCATTAATTTTATCTCCCTCGGAAGCTCTGATAAATGGGCTTCATAGGGTACAATCCTACTAGTTGAGGTCATCACTTCCTTTGTCTGTGTCATTTGGATTTATCAAAACCCTATATTTATACTAATCATATGACCATTATTCGATGACTATATTATCAATGGTAATGACACTTAACGGGCTTTTAAATATGGTAGGATATAATAAAACCAAATAAATGCATGTATTTTCTATATCCATAATATATAATAATGAATTTAATTAAATTTCAAGGGGAGTTTTATTTATAAAAGTTAGGGTCATTACAATATTCCCCCCTTCAGAAATTTTTCCCTCGAAATTTTCATTTCACACACTAAAATAGATGAGGGTAATTCTATTTCATCACTTCCTTTGGTTCCCATGTCGTTTCTTCAAACTTTTGGTTTCTCTATAGTACTTTGACCATGTGCATTTTCTTATTTCATAGAAATTTGTCTCTATGATCTAAGATCTTCACTGATTGCTCCTCATAGGAAAGATCATTCTCCAATGGTACCACTTCTAGCTTGAGTACGTGTGAGGGGTCTAATTTTTTACTTCCTTGAGAGTGATACATGGAATACATTAAGTACTTGAGATATGTCATGTGGGAGTTCTAGTTGATAGGCTACCGCTCCAATGTGATCAAGGATCTCAAAGGGACTGATGTATCTTGGACTAATATTTCCCTTCTTCCCAAATCTCATGACTTTATTCCATGGAGATATGCTGAGAAATGCCTTGTCTCTAACCTCAAACTCTAAGTCTCATCAATGATTATCAGTATAGATATTTTTTCGACTCTAAGAATCCTTGACATGTTGTTGAATGGTCTTGACCTTTTCCACCATTTCTTTGACCATTTCAGGACCTAGTAGTTTGGGTTCCCCAACTTCATCACAACATGCAGGTGTCATACACCTTTTCCCATAAAGGGATTCATGGGGAGTCATTTGGATGCTAGAGTGGAAATTGTTATTGTATGAGAACTTGACCAGAGGAAGATGTTGATCCCATCATCCATTGAAGTCAATTGATAATGCTCTCAAAATGTCCTTGAGTGTCTAGATAGTCTGCTCATATTGGACATCATTTTAGGGGTGATAAGTCATTCTGAAATTCAACTTAGTGTTTAGAGTGTGTTAGAGACTCTTCTAGAACTTGGAGGTAAATCTTAGGTCTCAATCATATACAATCGATAGTGGTTCTCCATGAATCCTCACCAATTATCTAATGAATATCATTTCAAGTTGATTGAGTGAGAAATCATCTCGAATCACAATGAAGTGAGAAGTATTTTTAAAAAGATCCACCACAACACACATAGAATTATTTTCTTTTGATGTCTATGGAAGAAAAGTGACAATGTTCATGGTGATGTTTTCCCATTTACATGTAGGTATGGGTAATGGTTGCATCATCCCCTTTGATTTTTTATTTTCTACCTTCACTTGCTGGCATAAAAGACATCTTGATTTATATTCTATAATCTCCTTCTTCATATTATCCCACCAATAGTGTTCTCAGAGATCCTGATATATCTTTGTGCTTCCTAGATGGATAGAGAAAGTCAAAATATGTTCATCATACAACATATCCTTATTTAACTCAGGATTTTATGGTACACAAAGTCATGACCCAAATCTCACAACTCTTTCTTCATTAACATTGAAATCCAAGGATTCCCCTTTTCTTATAGCTTACATTTTCTTTTGAATTCCTGTATCATATCTTTGCAAATCCTTTATCCTCTTCAGAAGGGTTGGTTGAGAAATCATTTATGAAGGGATTTATGATGTTCCTTCCTTTATGATTCTCATGTACATACTTTTAAAATCTAATAAGATCGTATCCTTCTCAATTCTCATCAATGATAAAATTGTTGGATCCTTTCTACTTAGAGCATATTCCCATTTATTTACTTTACTAGTATGGTAGTGGATTGAGCAGTTATAGTCCTTGATCAGATCTAACCATATTAATTGGTGTATATTCATCTCTTTCTATGTGAATATATAATTGATACTTTTGTGATCCATATATATTTTTCACTTATCCCCAAAGAGATAATGCCATTATATTTACAATGTGAAGATCACGACATCCAACTATATATCATGTGTTTGGTGGTTCTATTCATGAACTTTCAATTTCCCTAAGGCATGGGATATCACTTTTTCATTCTGTATTAACACACATTCCACTCCCTTCTTCAAAGCATCGTTGAATACCACGAAAAGTTCTCCACTTATGGGTAGTGTGAGTACAGGTGCATTGATAAGCCTCTTTTTCAACTCCTTGAAGATATCTTCACATTCATCATTATAAGAAAACTTGACTCACTTCTAAGTTAGCTTTGTTAGAGGGTTTGACAATCACAAAAAAAATTATCACAAATTGATGATAGTACCCAGCTAATAAAAGGAAACTAAGGATATCTTTCACAGATATATTGTCCTCAACCATCCTTTAAATTCTTATGTCTTTGAAGGGTCCAAAGATATCTCATTTCTTGTGACAATATTCCCCAAGAATGAGACTTCTTTTAACCAGAACTCATATTTTTTATACTTTTCATAAAGTTTCTCCTTTCATAAGGTCTTTTAAAAAGTGCTTAAATACTCCTCATGATCCTCCTTACTTTTGGATTATATTATAATATCATCTATAAATACAACCAAAAATTTATCAAGGTGATCTCTAAAGACTCTTCATAAAGTCCATGAAGATTATTATAGAATTAGTGAGTCTAATGGCATTACTATGAACTCATAGTGCCTATAAATTTTTTGGAAAGAATTCTTGGGGATATCCTCCATCTTCACCCTTACTTTATAATATCCCAACTAAATATACACCTTAGAGAAGTATTGTGCTCCATGTAGTTGATCGAAAAAATAATCAATCCATCACAGAGGATACTTTTTCTTTATCGTGATCTTATTGATATCACGATAATCAATGAAAAAAAACATTGACACATCCTTCTAATTGATGAAGAGGACTGGTGCACCCTAAAGTGAGGCACTTGGGTATATGAACCCTTTATCCAGATTCTCCTGTAGTTGTCTCATCAGCTCCTCAAGTTCCACAACATCCATTCTATATGAAGTATTAGATAATTATAACAGGTATAAGCTCGATTAAAAATTAAACTTCTCATCTAGGAGGAAGATGAGACAATTCTTTGGGAAACACAACAGTGTATTCCCTCACAATGATCACGTCTTCTAGGATGATCTTTTCCTTAGAATCAATAATTTGAGATAGATACACTTGCTCGTAGGGAAATAATATACATTATTAAGATGTTGGTTCTAAATAAGATTCATCCTCCTCCTTCTATTAATATATAATCGGGTCAATTCGCGATACAGAGAGTGATTTCCTTCTTGTGACAATTTACATTGGATCTATACAGGGAATGCCAATCCATACCCAGAATTGCATCAAATTCAACTAAAGGGAGTATCAAAAGGTTTTCTAGGAATTTCAGCCCATAAATTTTGTTAGGGGAGGATTAATATACTTAGAATTAAATAATTACCCTATTTTCCATTTTCACCAATAGTTCTACTTCCATGCTTTGTGGGGGTGTTTGAATAGTTCTGCTAAACTTACATGATATGAAGGAATGCATAGAACCATAATCAAAAAGTATATTCTCTATTCTTGAATAGATAACTATATTACCTATCACCATTTCGCTGTAGGGACCCACATCAGCGGTTGTGATGGAAAAATCTCACCCTTGCTTCCTTGGAGGCTGTTGGTTGTCTCTGAAAACCCTTGGCTTAGTGATTTAGTTTTCAAAGTTCCACGGTTCCTTATAGTTGAAGTAATGAACAATGCACTAAGGGTTTACTGGAGAATTCCTTTCCTACATTGCATTAGTGGGGTTCTCCTGTTGGCAATCTCTAGCTAGATATCCTTCCTTCTCACACCTAAAGCATTTCATCATCCCCCTTAGGCAATTTCTGAGGTGCTTTTGTCCACACCTTTGACAAGTGAGATGTTGGAATTTCTTAGCACCGTTATATTTCTCTATCACACCACCATAATTAAACTCCACTTTCCACTTATTATCCCTATGATACCCTTAATATTTTACAACCTCCATTTCAAATTTCAGTGCACATCATACAATTTCCTCATAGCTATCAAAGTCTCTGATCACCAGGGATATTCATATACTAGGTTTTATCCCACCAAAGAAGTGGTCAACCTTGAATTTGAGGGTAATGACAAATCCATAGATATATCTTTAAATTCTGGTGAAGTTTTCCTCATAAACCTATATATATTTGTTGAATTGTTTCTTGAGGGTAAGGAAATCTCTTTCCATTTTTAGTCAGAGTGTGAGGAAAATATTTTTCAAAACACATTTTCCAGAATTCCTTCCACCCAATCACCATGATATCTTCTTAGGCTTCATATTCTTGATAAATTTCCACCATTGATTAGCTTATCCCTCTATACAATAAAAAACTCGTATAAACGTCTCTTTTTCAGAACATTGAAGGATGGAAAAGATCTTATCAATGGATTTGTTCTATTATTCTGTGATTAAGGATCGGATGATCCATTGAAATTTAGAGGCCTTTGTCACATAAAGGTATCAATTGGAGATTGTTCTTTCTTAGTGGGGTTTGGGTGTTATCCCCGATCCAAGTTTTTATACAAAACCTAATTCAACTAATAGAGTATCTTTATAAATTTCATAATTCCTTCTCCCATCAGGTTGGGTATATCATTTGGGAAGTTATCACATTTCCCTTCAGACTGGTTATTGACCCAATTCCTCCTATTTTCAACTATTGGATAGAATAAAAGGAAAATTAAGGATTAGTATTTTTAAACAATTAAACTCATAATGTGAATTAAATGGATTTAAATGGATAACTTATAAATGACATTTATTTCTTAACTTATGAATTTTTAGGCTTCAATTTATGTTATTCGTGATCTATTTACTAACATATACTCTTATGGTATTTTTATTCCCTTAATAATGGTTCAAAATGAGCTTTTGAATTTACCAAAGCATGTCCCTAGGTGATGTTAAACTAGGTGTGTATCAAGGCCTATTGTTATTCATCATTTTACAATAGAGTCTAGCTAAACGTGGTGATTTTAGGTTTTACCCCTATGTACATCTGGGCCAGATCCACATCCACTTGTAGTATCTAGATAGGGATATATTTTCTTGATAAACCACTTACTCTATACTTTACCATAATTTATGGATGTTTTCTTATACTTAGTTTTATCCCTAAGGATTTCTTTAGAGTTTTCTAATCCTAATCCCAAAAATATCTAAACTTTTACTCTGTTACCAATTATGAAAACCCTTCTCTTTATTACACATTAATTCATGATTTATTACATAATATTACACATAATACAACCTAGAAAATTGATAAGTCTAGTGTATTTGGGAATTAGGTACATTACATAGCAACTTAAAATAGGGAATACATCTCCATTATTAAAAACTTTTTTAACATGACCAAAATATTCATTTATACTTAAAAATACATGGGATAACCTCGGGACATACATAAGAAAG
The DNA here is from genome assembly GCA_963277665.1 of Viscum album. Classification (NCBI taxonomy): domain Eukaryota; kingdom Viridiplantae; phylum Streptophyta; class Magnoliopsida; order Santalales; family Viscaceae; genus Viscum; species Viscum album. The sequence goes on from OY728126.1 coordinate 1,030,621,287, forward strand.
GGGTGAGATATAAATCCCAGTAAGGAAGTAAACATGACATAACATGAAGAAATTAATACATGTTAGATAGTAGGCATATCATTGGGGCATAAAAGGGGTAAGAATCATAAACATGGATAATAAGGCATGATATAGCATGATAACAAAAAGGAAACATGGTAAATGAGGTAACAACTTAAAACAATGCATCATAAACATAGGTCAAGGCTAACTGCTAAGAACTCGTGATGGAAAACATCCCATGGTGGATTAGGTTCACTCCCTAAGCCCATGTATGACATATCATGAGACTAAAACATTACCCAATTCATTGGAGTGCTATATAATTTTGGGTGCACCAATCACTTTTGAAGAACCTTTGGGTTTTTTTCAACAAAGTTTTGTATTTATTGAAAAATAACTCTCTTTGTAAAAGAATGTTTTTGTTTTCTAGGAATTGGACTCAGTTTATCGTAATGAGGTTACTTTCCAGATACAATTTTCTGGACCCAGGTTTTTGTATTGAGCTGCACCGGACACAGAAGAAGTTAGAAAGATGAAATTTTTTATCATACACTTTATCATATTTTGGTGTATTAGCATGACTTTGAAAATCATCATATTCAAAAGAATCGAAGTCAGAATTTTTTATTTCCTAGATGTTTGTTTTTTCTATAATCAGAGAAAGATTGGAGTTGTTGAGTTAGAAAGAAAGAAGTTGCTGATAAAAAAGTTTCTCATCAAAGAATTTGATTTTTTGTTGAGGAGTTTTTTTAAGAATAATGTGAAGTCATGAGTTAAAAAGTTTTCATACTTTCTAAAACAAATCATATGATGCTTTGCTGACCAAGAAGTTCTAAAAAATCATGAAATCTCTCATGATAAAAGATTTTGAAGAAATGGTGGAGAGGTTTTCAAGAATTTATGAGTTACAAAAAAGATATTTCCATCTTAATGGGATTTCCATCATAATGGGAATTATATCATAATGGGCCGAGAAAGAAAAAGATGTTGTTGGTCCTGAGGAAGAAATAAATAATACTGGGAGTTTCGTACTGGGAAAATTGTACTGAGATTTTTGTACTCAGATTTCCATACTAAGATTTTCGTACTCATATTATCATACTGGGATTTTCATACATGGAAAGTCATACTAATATTTTATTACTCAGGTTTTCATACTGAAATTTTTTTATTGGGATTTTCGTACTAGTAAAATCATAGTGAGATTTTCAAACTCAGATTTTCGTACTGAGATTTTCATACTGGGAAAACCATACTGAGATTTTCATACTCAGATTTTCATATTGTGGAAATCATATTGAAGAATACATAATGATGATTTTGTATTGATAAATAAACAGAATTGGATTTATTGAGAAAGAAATAGAAATCATTATGATTTGATTGTGAAGAATATTCAAAAATAAAACTCCAGAAGTCTTATAAAGATTTGAAGTGGTCAAACTTGAATTTCAATTTTTGTATAAATCTCATAGAAATATAAGTAGGTTTGAAGAATTCAATTTTTAAGTTTTAAATACGATATATTTTTAGAGATTTTATGACTTGAGGAAGGGGGAAAGGTTTCCAAGTTTCCCGCCTTTGTTTTTTGAGTTGCTTATAAATACTTCCTCATATAATTTTTCTATTCGTAACTTTACACATGTGAAAAAGGCGGAGCGCTAAGAATTAGAAGTAAAAGTTCCTATCTGATTGAATAAGAATTTTATTGATAATTATATCAGAAGTTTGATTTTTTTAGATTGAAAATTAATTCATTGTATTAAATCATCATATTTTGAAAATTGGATCCAGAATCCATCATTATCTTACTCAGAAAATTAGATCTAGGATCCAGAATTATTGTATTTATAGAATTGGATCCAAGATATAGTATTATCATATTCAGATAATCGGATCCAAAATAATTGTACTCAGAAAATTGGATCCTGGATCCAGCATCATTGTATTGAGAAAATTGGATCCAGCATCATTGTATTGAGAAAATTGGATCCAGCATCATTAGATTGAGGAAATCGGATCCAGGAAAATCAGACTGAGGATTCAAACTAAGAAATTATGGAGTAGATTCAACAAAGTATTTATTCTTTTGTTTGGATCAATTTTTTTATAAGAAAACATTGTAAAATGACAGGAGTCAGTATAATCATTCATATCAGGAGATTTAAGGTGTCTAATGGGAGTTAGCACAAGTTGTATTCACTTCTTCTTCTTAATAGTGTATTTTCATAGACCCAGGGGAGTGGCTATGGAAAGGATGTAGGTTCTCACATTATGTAAGGAACCAACCCCAGTTGCCTAGATTTGGTGCCTTATTTGATTACGTTGGTATACATACAAGGAATACGAATCCCGAAGGACCAAGTAGTTTAGTATTATTGAAAACAAGATACATACATAAGTTCAAATTTACATAAGGAAAGGAAAAACAACACTAATTTATTCTACTAGAGTCATCACATCTCCTAGATTATGCTTGAAAATCATTCATAAAATACTTCTTCATGTCCTGAGAAAATGAAACATAAGAAAGGGGTGAGCTCAAACGCTCAATAAGAGTAATCAATACAGCAGAAGATAATATAAACATTAGACATGGCGAATAATTGAAAACATATTCCTTTAATAATAAACATGAACACATTATGGCAGGAATATGAGTTGAGTAAATAATGCCATAATAAAACATAATCATGGGTATTCTACTAGTCGAATAACCACATTAAATATCAATAGCTGAACTCATAATGATGGAATGCATAATTCTAGACATTCAGAAACATTTTTTCAAGGCCTCGGCCAAGACGTCTAATGATTAAGGCCTCGGCCAAAATCTATATCACATTGGGAAAGGCCTCGGCCAATTCCATGTCTATTTGTCTCATGAGACCTACCGATGCATCGAGGGGCTATAGAGGGCCCCACCCATCACATAATAAGTCTAATTCATTCCAAATATGAGCGGGGATAAACATAAACAGCAAATACATTCATATTGAAATTATCATATGAAATGTAACTATCTTTCCCCAATCATTAAACATAAAACACTAACCATTCAGAATAATATGGTGAATGGTTTTAGGATAGATCATCCAAAATAGAGTTAGTCATAAACCATTAAATCAAATATGTTAGATTAATTAATAAATGATTAAACCCAATAATACCATGGAATCAAAATGAGTGTTGAATTAGATGAAAACACTCTTATAAAATCATTAAGCAATTCTTGAGATAAATACTCTTTTATTTTGAAAAGAAGAGTTATTTTGGAAAAATATTTGTATAAAACTAGAAGTGAGGTAAGATAGTATTTTCATAATAAACTAAGTGATTTTATAAAGATAAATTTTTCCAAAAATAGATCATATAGTACCCTTGAAAATAGGAAAGAATTTGAGAAATTCCCTTGGATCAGGCTTGTATTTTGGAAACAACTTTGAATGTTATTTTAAAAATGTGTAACTATCCATAAAATAAGGAAGGGTTATGGTTTGTACACATATATATGATACTCACACAGAATATATGATGAGTACATAACAATACATAATAATTTCATTGAGGTAATTAGACAATGAAAGTATCCCGAATGAAAATGGAAGTTCGGGTGGAAAAACCCTTACCTTAACTCCAAACGTGTTCCGCTCTTGTACTTAAGCTCCTGGAATATGAAATTATACTTGTTAATAACTTATTTCATAACCTATTAGACATGTATTTAGTTTACCATAATTATGGTTAGTTCATTTATGTCTTTATTGACAAGTTATTGTATTGAATTTTGTCGTTCTGGAGTGTTCGTTTCTCTTATTTTCATATTCGGTTCACTTGTTTTTAAGTAATGAAGTGGAATGGATGTAAATATCCAGAATTGAAATTATATATTATTTATGAAAATAAATAGGTGTTATTTTTCATTTATATAACTTGGTTACATGTAATGAGGATGAATTATCATATAGAACTTTAATGATAATTGTTTCGGTTAATTTGTGGGTTTTGATTACAACGAACTCATTTTTCTTTATAACCTAACACCATTTGAACAAAAGAATTGAAGATTCTTAAATAGGTTATATTATATATAATAATTTGGTTCAACCATAACAAGAATGGTTTCATGACCATAATTTAGAATGATAAAAGAAATCAAAAGTCCATCGTCCTTGAATGTGTAAAATTGACACATCTCGGATGGTGTTCTTACTACTAGTATAAAAGAAGGTAAAAAGGGGGAGATGATGATAACTTATTCCACTATAATGAAAACATTCCAGTATATATAAGGTACTGGATTCATCATAAAATTTGGATAAAGAGAGGTAATAGAAAAAGAAAACAAATGAACTTGAAAGGAAAGACAAAGAATTGAAAAGATGAATTTACCTCTTGAACCAAACTTCCTTGAGAACCTCCTTAAGGGAGAGGTTTTGGTCTTTTAATAAGACAAAAGCTTGCTGGACGTGGGAGAGGAGGTTGGGAGGGTATTTGGCTAGAATTTTTAGAAGGCACAAGGCTTGAGAGGAGTGATTGGAAGAGGGGTGAGAGGGGGGTTTTATAGTGGAGGAGAGAGGGGATTTCTTAATATAAAACTCATTAATTTATTATTTCTTCACAAGACATGTAACAGCCCGAGATTTTATGAAAAATATTCTTTTTAATTTTATTAATGTCTTGTGTTGTACGCTACACCAAAAGTAGCTTGCACAACATACATCCTTGACTTGCCTTTCACGCAATCGCGACCTTCCTCGATAGCGTGTGTAGTACGCAATACCGAGTTTCACTAAACAACGATATGCTATTAAAATATTATTATAACTAGCCGTTATGAATAGTAATAACCACCTTTTAAAATTTTAGAAATTTTAGCTCTAAAAATGGACTTCATTTTTTGATTCGGAGTATCCAATTTAGCCTAAGGTGAAATTTTGGTGCTTTTCGGATAACTTTTATTTTCTGATGAATAGTGAAAATTTTAAAATTTTAATTAAAAACAACTTTTTTAATCGAAATAATTAATAGTGATAAATTATTAATTTGAGTGGTTTTAAAGTATATTTAGAATATATTTTTACAATTCAATACAATTTTGTTCATTGGATGTAATTTCACATTTACACCAGACATAAACAAGTGTTAATCTTTTGATAGTTATTATCTCTTAAAAACACGCTGTTTGTTGTGACTACGGAAATTAATTATAAAATTAATTAATTCAACTTATATGTTGGGAATTTTTTAAAATAGAAATAATTTTTGAATTCGGAATATCAATTATAGCTTAGGGTGAAATTTTGGCATTTTTCTGAAAAACTTCAATTTTTGATGAATAGTGAAACTACTAAGTGGTAGTTAAAAAAATTAATTTTTTCATAAATCTTAATTTACCGCTTCTGTGAATGGAATTTCGAAAATCCGACAGACACGGTTGATATCAGTAAGTAAAATGTGGTTCAATGAGATAAAAATAATTTTTTGGTGAATAGTAACTTTTTACTTTTTTTACCGCGGTTAATAGTAAATAGGGTAACTAAGGGTAAATATGATATTAATATTACCCTAACACATGTTCAAATTCTATTGGATAAATGTAATTCGACCAAAAACAACCTTATGAGTATAATATGACCATTTAGGTCCACTTGGATTAGATTATGACATTTAATATTATTTTATTTAATGAATAGTTAAAATAGTTAAAATCAAAGTTTAATAAGTAAATAATTTTTAATATGGGGTTATACATAAGATAATTTGACTATAAATATTAATTAGAAAGCTAAAAATATTTCCTATATAATGGTATTTTATTTGTAATTTTTAGACATTAAATAATTTAAGTTATTTATGACACAATGATGATGCAGTAATTATCTTATTAATGAAATATTGACATAATTGATGTTATAAACACCAAAATAAATGTAATTTGAGACTTTTTATGAATTCCACTAATTTTATAGGTTACTATGATATATTAGTGTTGATTTAATCAACTTGGTTGGAACATATAATTCTATTATGACTTTCACAAAAATCATATATCAAATAGTGTCAAAATTGACACAAAATAGTTTTTAAATAAAATATTATATTATTAATTGTTATTTTATTCCTAAAAATCTAAGGTTCGGCCAAATGACTTAGATAAGGATATATATATTAATAATAAACAATTTGGGGTTCGTTTGGCATGTTATAGTAAGTTTATTAACCCTATAGTGTAAGAAAACAAAAAGACACGGTAAAAGTTAAATTATTTAATTTAGAGTTAAATCTAATTGATAAGGTTAAAATAATACCCTAAACTTGTCTAAATCCTATTGGTTGATAGGATTTAGACCCATCCCCACTTTATCTTCTAAATAAGACCCTTTGGATCCATTATAAACCGATTTTGACTTTAATATAAAATAATATTTTGAGATATTCCTAAGATGCCCCTCTCCTCCCTTATAAAAGGGCACCTCCTCCCTCTCTTCCTCACACAACTTTGAGCCTTAAAGCTCGGCCAACCCCTGCCAAAATCCCTTCTCCACTTCCCTATAATAATCCTAGAGGTCATGGTATTCTTCAAAGACCAATCTTAGTTCCCTAAGTGGAGGATTCAAAGAGGCGTTTCAAAGAAGAGGAGGTTCGGACACTTACGAAGCAAAACGGACGTAAGGATATAAAGAAAGGTTTTAGGTAAAAAAAAAGGAAGATCTTTATGGGAGATGTTGAAGATCTTTCACCACGATTAGAAGATTATATTCCGAGTTTCCAAAGACACTAAACTATTACGGTCCTTGTGTGTGTGTTTTTGTTATGTACTAAGTATTCCGCAAATGTAATGTAATGTACATGTACGTCAGGCTTTGGGTCTCTACAGTTGGTATCAGAGGGAGGTTTAGTCAACCTTTGGAAACTAGGATGCGAAAGCGTTAGTGAGATCCCTAGAGATATTTCTAAGGTATGTCTAGGGATTTCCCTAAGGTTAAGTATACGTATAGGTTATAGTACTATATTTACGCTAACGATCATAGAATTAAACCTAAGATGTTAGATATTGAAGGTACTCCCCCTTTATTATGTTGTTTTCCCTAGCATGATTTTTGCCTCTCACACTATTCTTTTTGGGTTTTAGACGACGGCTGGAACCCGAAGGAACCGTGTTGATCAATGCAATGGACAATGCAATGATTGCCCTCCTGAACAAACAAATGTTATGGGAGATGGAGTGCAAAATCTTATTGCTATCCTTACACAAGCTATGAATCATTCTGGACTTCCAAATGAGTAGAGAAAGGAACAGTATTCTATTGAGTCCTTCATGAGGCAATGTCCACCTTCTTTCAGTGGGACTTCCGATCCACTTGTTGCTGAACAATGGATCAGTACCACTGAAAAGATATTTTCAGTTCTTCAATGTTCTGAACATGATAAAGTCATCTTAGCAGTATATCGTTTGGAAGGTGAAGCTGATCAATGGTGGAATCTTATCAAGAATACAAGGCCAAGAGATGAAATTGAGTCCATGGAATGGGACGAGTTCAAGAACTTGTTTTTCAGTAAGTACTTCCCTCGTATTCTTAGAACAAAGATAGAGAAGGAGTTTCTTGAATTAAAGCAAAAGGATGATGAATCTGTTGGTATATACGAAGCGAATTTTACAAGACTTGCAAGGTATGCATCTGGCATTATCATCCAACCTGAAAGTAAAGTTGATCGATTTTTCAGTGGCTTAAAACCAAGTCTTCGAAGGGCATTTGCTATAAGAGACTTCAGTAGCTATGAAGAAATTGTGCATTGTGCTATCAAGGTAGAAATGGAAGTTGGTGTTACATATCCATCTCATGGTTTTGACAAGAAATGAAAGATGGAGTTCAAGGAGAAATCTCAGAATAATGGTGAAAAGAAGATGAATGTTTTCTTATGCGCAAAGTGTGGAAAGAAGCATGGTGGAGATTGTCTTAAAGGGACTAGAAAATGTTTTAAGTGTGGAAAAGAAGGTCATCGAGCAGCTGAGTGTCGAAGTAATGGAAAAAAGGGATTCTAATGAAGTGAATAAAGAAAACACTGCAGAGAATGCAAAACCAACACTTCAATGCTTCAAGTGAAAGGAAATGGGGCATTATGCTAATAAATGTCCTAATCCAAGTGTTAGTGATGATCAACATGAGAAACCACTGAAGGCAAAGGACAAAGGGAAGTCACATGCGATCACTATTGGCGATGTTGAATATGACAACGATGTGGTGGAATGATTAAGTGTTTATGTAATGGGATTCCAAAATAATATTGTATCATGAAGTATTGGAATATTTATGTATTGGTCTAATGTGGTATTCAAAGTGATTGAGATATTTTTGGAAATAAGATGATATGCGCATAATGAAGGGAAAATGAGAAAATGAAATGTTTAACAGTATTCATGAGCTCATGATTGATATAAGGACTAAGTGATATTATGGTTTGAGTATATAGAATTTTGAGGATTTTGGTATGTGGAAAGTGTTAAATTTTAACTGCATTCATGTTTTCACTAAGGTATTCAAGAGAATACATGATTAAGGACTTTGAATGTTTGGAATGTGACCAACAAAACATATCTTATGATATATGGGAGTGGACTGCAGTATTATGGATAAGCCTAAAGATTGGAATGGATTATGTTGGACATAAGTTAGTATTGTTTAAGGATATAAGTTTTCTCAATATTATTGATGGGATGATATAGTTTTAGAAAAAGGACAACCTGCAGGATGGGCGACAGCCCATCGCGTCGGACAAGGCTGTGGGAATCGAACCCACAACCGAAGTGCGACTGGCCTTTATCGCCTACCAATGGCCTACAGGAAGTCCCTGTTTAGTAGAAACTAGTTTTATTATATTAAGCAGTATGATATATGAAGTATAAGTCCATTTTAGGAACCATATATGATTAATCTCACTATAGATCGACTTATGTATATAATTTTTGCTAACCTTTTGTTTGAGACAGATGGAATGACCCGTCATTCTATCACATGATCTGCTAACACTTCACGAATAACAAATTAAACTTCATTTATTTAAGAGATGAAGTGGAAATTGTTCAAGGCACGAACAACAGTGAGATTGTACCAAAATAAAGTAAGTATTTATTCTAAGAAAATTTTCAACTTTAGGGAAATGATCTTGAAAACCAAAAATGTTTTCATAGTGATCTTATACCTGATGAATCAGATGGTACCTTATATCATCACAAATCTATGGATTTGTGATTACTGGATTTTCCATAGCCATGTTCTCTACCACTCTCCATCAGAACATGATGGTTAGATTTCTCTTCCATATCCATATTTTCACCTATGTGGAAACCCAGTGATTAGTTTATTTGGGTAATCGTTACATTTCATACTTTAGTTTTTAAAGCCAAGTTTTGGTATTCTTTTTTTACGATGTGGGTTTCTATTAAAGAAACTTTCGAATAGTAAACCATTTATAACCCCGACGAATTTCGAGGGCGAAATTCATTTTAAGGGGGGTAGAATGTAACAGCCCGAGATTTTATGAAAAATATTCTTTTTAATTTTATTAATGTCTTGTGTTGTATGCTACACCAAAAATATATTGCACAACACACATCCTTGACTTTCCTTGCACGCAATCGCGACCTTCCTCGATAGCATGTGTAGTACGCAATACTGAGTTTCACTAAACAACGATATGCTATTAAAATATTATTATAACTAGCCGTTATGAATAGTAATAACCACCTTTTAAAATTTTAGAAATTTTATCTCTCAAAATGGACTTCATTTTTTGATTCAGAGTATCCAATTTAGCCTAAGGTGAAATTTTGGTGCTTTTCAGATAACTTTTATTTTCTGATGAATAGTGAAAATTACTAAATTTTAATTAAAAACAACTTTTTTAATCGAAATAATTAATAGTGATAAATTATTAATTTGAGTGGTTTTAAAGTATATTTAGAATATATTTTTACAATTCAATACAATTTTGGTCATTGGATGTAATTTCACATTTACACCAGACATAAACAAGTGTTAATCTTTTGATAGTTATTATCTCTTAAAAACACGCCGTTTGTTGTGACAGCGGAAATTAATTATAAAATTAATTAATTCAACTTATATGTTGGGAATTTTTTAAAATAGAAATAATTTTTGAATTTGGAATATCAATTATAGCTTAGGGTGAAATTTTGACATTTTTCTGAAAAACTTCAATTTTTGATGAATAGTGAAACTACTAAGTGGTAGTTAAAAAAATTAATTTTTTCATAAATCTTAATTTACCGCTTCTGTGAATGGAATTTCAAAAATCCGACAGACACGGTTGATATCAGTAAGTAAAATGTGGTTCAATGAGATAAAAATAATTTTTTGGTGAATAGTAACTTTTTACTTTTTTTACCGCGGTTAATAGTAAATAGGGGAACTAAGGGTAAATATGATATTACTATTACCCTAACACATGTCCTAATTCTATTGGATAAGTGTAATTCGACCAAAAACAACCTTATGAGTATAATATGACCATTTAGGTCCACTTGGATTAGATTATGACATTTAATATTATTTTATTTAATGAATAGTTAAAATAGTTAAAATCAATGTTTAATAAGTAAATAATTTTTAATATGGGGTTATACATAAGATAATTCGACTATAAATATTCATTAGAAAGCTAAAAAGATTTCCTATATAATGGTATTTTATTTGTAATTTTTAGACATTAAATAATTTAAGTTATTTATGACACAATGATGATGCAGTAATTATCTTATTAATGAAATATTGACATAATTGATGTTATAAACACCAAAATAAATGTAATTTGATACTTTTTATGAATTCCACTAATTTTCTAGGTTACTATGATATATTAGTGTTGATTTAATCAACTTTTTTGGAACATATAATTCTATTATGACTTTCAAAAAAATCATATATCAAATAGTGTCAAAATTGACACAAAATAGTTTTTAAATCAAATATTATATTATTAATTGTTATTTTATTCCTAAAAATATAAGGTTAGGCCAAATTACTTAGATAATGATATATATATTAATAATAAACAATTTGGGGTTCGTTTGGCATGTTATAGTAAGTTTATTAACCATATAGTGTAAGAAAACAAAAAGACACGGTAAAAGTTAAATTATTTAACTTAGAGTTAAATCTAATTGATAAGGTTAAAATAATACCCTAAACTTGTCTAAATCCTATTGGTTGATAGGATTTCTACCCATCCCCACTTTATCTTCGAAATAAGACCCTTTGGATCCATTATAAACCGATTTTGACTTTAATATAAAATAATATTTTGAGATATTCCTAAGGTGCCCCTCTCCTCCCTTATAAAAGGGCACCTCCTCCCTCTCTTCCTCACACAACTTTGAGCCTTAAAGCTCAGACAACCCCTGCCAAAATCCCTTCTCCACTTCCCTAGAATAATACTAGAGGTCCTGGTCTTCTTCAAAGACCAATCTTAGTTCCCTAAGTGGAGGATTCAAAGAGGCGTTTCAAAGAAGAGGAGGTTCGGACACTTACGAAGCAAAACGGACCTAAGGATATAAAGAAAGGTTTTAGGTAAAAAAAAAGGAAGATCTTTATGGGAGATGTTGAAGATATTTCACCACGATTAGAAGATTATATTCCGAGTTTCCAAAGACACTAAACTATTACGGTCCTTGTGTGTGTGTTTTTGTTATGTACTAAGTATTCCGCAAATGTAATGTAATGTACATGTATGTCAGGCTTCGGGTCTCTAAAAGACAAGTAATAGTAAGTATTCCATGACCAATAATAGTAATTTTATCATTTAAATTCGTATTAAGGGTGATGACATCAGCCATGATTCTAGGAATAGTCTATTTAGCTTATAATGTATATATACTGTAAATTGTCGTATTTGACTATTCATCAAAAAATCAAGTATTTCAAAAAAATACCAAAAATTCACCCTAACCATTTTTCGATGTGTAGAATCCAAAAATGAAGTCCATTTTTCAAAAATAATTTTCTAAATATTATTAATTTAATATTTAATTAAAATCATAATTTATTATCAAAAACCAGTTTTAAAACATTCATTAACTTATTCTAAAATATAGGTATATCGTACTTTCAACTTGAATATTATTTATATATTATAATAGGTAAGGTTACTATTCATTAGGGTATATCACTATTCATAAGGGTATGTTACTATTCATAAGGGTAGGTTACTATTCACCAAAAATTAAGTTTTTCTTATTGGACTCTAAATAACTTACTGATTGCGACTGTGTATGTCGGATTTTTGAAATTCACATCATAGAGGTGAAAAACTTATGTTTTAAGGGTCCCATAGCACTTAGTAGTTAATGTGATTATGAAATATTTATAAGAAATTAATTTCCTTTAATAAAAATATTGGTTCGTTACATTCACCCCTCCTTACAAAAATTTTGTCCTCAAAATTCACAAAATATTACCTAAAAAGATTTGGATATGTCTTTAACATAAGATCCTCAGGCTCCCATGTTGCTTCCTCTATCTTATGGTTCCTCCATAGAACCTTTACTAGATGAGTCATCTGATTTCTCAATACTTGTTCTCTAGTATCAAGAATCTTGATAGACTCTTCATATTAAGATAGATCGGGCTCAAGTTCCACTTCTTCATAAGTGAGTACATGTGTTGGGTCTGGAATGTACTTTCTTAACATTGACACGTGGAACACATTGTGAACCTTGGAGAGACTTGGCGGCATTGACAAATGGTAATCTACGGCTCCAATTTGATCCAGAATTTCAAAATTTCCGATGTACTTGGGACTTAACTTTCCCTTCTTACTGAATCGTATAATACCCTTCCATGGAGATACCTTTAAGAAAACGTGATCACCTTCTTGAAACTCCAAATCCTTCCTTCGGTTATCTGCATAGCTCTTTTTCCTACTTTGAGCTATTTTGATATGGTTCTGGACAATCTTCACATTTTCCATTGTTTCTTCAACAAGTTCTAGGCCGATGAGCTTTCTTTCACCAACAGCATCCCAGCAAGTTGGTGTACGACATCGTCTCCCATATAATGCTTCATAGGGTGCCATCTGTATACTTGAATGGAAGCTATTGTTGTAGTAAAATTATATGAGAGGTAAGTAATGATCCCACATGCCTTGAAAATCAAGTGAACAAGACCTCAACATGTCTTCCAATGTTTGAATAGTCCGTTCTGATTGTCCATCAGTTTTTGGGTGGTAGGCAGTGCTCAAATGAAGATCAGTATCTAGGTCCTTCTGAATACTTTTCCATAATCTTGATGTAAAACATGGATCATGATCAGAAACAATCGATAGGGGTACTCCATGAAGTCTCACAACTTCATTAATATACAGTCTTTCTAGACGTTCAAGTGGTATATCTTCTCTTATAGCAAGAAAATGCGCTGACTTGGTAAGACGGTCAATAATGACCCATATTGCATCATTCCTTCTAGGAGTATTTGGTAGTCCCATGACAAAGTCCATCATGATATTATCCCATTTCCACTCAGGTATGGAAAGAGGTTGCAATACTCCTCCAGTCTATTGCCTTCCAGCTTTCACTTGTTGACAAACCATACATCTTGACACAAAATCAGCAATCTCCCTCTTCATGTTGTCCCACCAAAAACGTTCCTTCAAATCTCTATACATCTTAGTGATACCATGGTGTATAGAGAAATTAGAACTATGATCATCATCCAACAATTCCCTCTTTAGATCAGGTATATCGGGAACATAGAGTATCTTCCCAAATTTCAAAATTCTGTCTTCATATACGAAGTCACTCAATCTCCCATCATTCATAAATTTAATCTTCTTTTGAAACCCCTCATCATCAGCCTGAGAACTTTTTATCCTTTCTAGTAAATATGGTTTGGCAACCATTTGAAAAATCCTTGATGTTTCACCTTCCATGGTTATTACCATATCCATCTTTACTAGATCCATGAAAATAGGATCCCTTTCAACTCTCATCTTGTTCAAAACTCCATGATCCTTTCTGCTCAAAGCATCTGCCACCTTATTTTCCTTCCTCGGGTGGTAGTGTATCGTGCAATCATAATCCTTGAGTAGTTCAAGTCATCTTCTTTGCCTCATGTTGAGTTCTTTCTGTGAGAAAATATAATTCAAACTATTGTGATCAGTATAAATCTCATATTTTTCACCATAGAGATAATGTCTCCATATATTAAAATCAAATATTATAGCAGCTAACTCAAGATCATGAGTAGGATAGTTTTGGTCATGAATTTTTAGTTGTCGTGATGCATAAGCAATAACCCTATCATTTTGCATAAGGACGCAACCAAGTCCTTTCTTTGAAGCATCACTATAAATAAAAAACTCATCATTACCCAATGGTAGAGTCAATATATAAGCATTGAATAATCTTATCTTAAATTTTTAGAAACATTCTTCACAATCTTTTGTCCAAAAAAATTTAACCCCTTTACGTGTGAGCTTCATTAGCGGGTTATCCAGTCAGGAAAAATTCTATACGAAACGTCAATAATAACCTGTTAAGCCAATAAAACTGCGTACCTCAGTTATGTTTGTTGGAGTGGTCCAATCTTGGATTGCCTTTGTCTTTGCAGGATCAACTAGGATTCCATCCTTAAAGACAATATGGCCAAGAAATGAAATCTCTTGAACCCAGAATTCACACTTGCTAAACTTCCCATATAATTCATGTCTTCTAAGAGTCTTCAGGATAATACTCAAGTGATTTTCATGATCTTAGTAGATTTTGGAGTATACCAAGATATCATTAATAAATACCACTAAAAAATCATCGAGATATTCCTTGAAAACTCTGTTCATTAGATCCATGAAGATAGAGGGTGCATTAGTCAATCCAAAAGGCATTACTGTAAACTCGCAATGCCCGTACCTGGTTCGAAATGCTATTTTCAGAATTTCTTCCTTCTTCACACTCAACTGATGATATCCATATCAAAGGTCAATCTTTGAAAAGTGTTGAGCTTCATGCAGTTGGTCAAATAAATCATCAATGCAAGGTAGGGGAGACTTGTTCTTTATTGTTATAGCATTGATCTCCCTGTAGTCGATACATAACCTCATAGATCCATCTTTCTTCTTAACAAAAATGACAAGGGCTCCCCATGGAGAAACACTAGGGCGGATAAATCTCTTATTACTTAATTCCTCTAGTTGTTTCTTTAGTTCCACTAATTCCATAGTGGTCATTCTATAAGGGGTCTTTCATATGGGCCTTGAACCAGGAATTAAATCAATAGAAAACTCAATTTCTCGTTCTGGAGGATGTCCAGGTAAATCTTCTGGAAACACATCAACATATTCTCTCATAATAGGTACATCCTCTATTTTAACTATCCTTTCCTCACCCATAGTTATTTCATTCTCTTCTTCCCCAATAATTGAATTTAGTTGAGCTACTGGGGGTGGATCTGGATAAGAATCAGGTGGTGACGATTCTGCTCTAAAAATAAGGTGATCTTTATCATCGTCATCAAAAATCTTAACCTCATTCTTCTTAAAATAAATTTTTGCATAATGGTCCGAAAGCCAATCCATACCGAGGATTATATAAAATTCAATCATGGGTATGATGATGAGATCAGTAGATAAAGAACATTTTTATTCCCTAATGGGAACTGATTCACATAACTTTGTAGCAATGATACTTCCCTTATGAGTTTTGACTGAAAACTCCCTTGTTAAATCAAATTGGAAATATCTAATTTTCTTAGAAAACTGGGAATATATGAAACAATGCGATGATCCATAATTAAATAAATCATTGGATAAGCTTGAGGAAACGATCAAAGTACCTGCCACCATGTCACACGAAACTTCAACCTCTGCATTTGTGATCACATATGCTTTTCCTTGCTCCCTTGGCCTCTTCTGTTGCATATTTCCTTGACGTTTTGGAAAATTATTAGCATATTGCCCCATATCCTAACAATGATATCATCGAACATCATTGGATTCCTTATTTCCTTTGCAATCACCAGCAAGATGGCCTTTCTAACCACATTTTTAGCATACTCCTTTTCTTTTTAAGCACGCACCAGGGTTTTTCCTTCCACAGTTGTCACATGGTGGAAATTCAACTCTTCCCTTATTACCTGTTTCCTTATTTCCTTTCCCATGGTTTTCAGCAGCCCTCTTCTTTTCTTGCTTTCCCTTAAAGTCATAAGACTTAGATAATTCTTTTTCTGTCTTGATGGAACATGAAACTATATCCTCATATGATGAAAAACTTTGGGAGACCAGTGCCCACCGGAGGAATGGCTTTAGGCCATCAAATAATTGATCAATTTTTATCTTTGGATTTTGTATATAGTCCACAACATGTCTTGCTAACCTTGTGAAGTTGGCTTCATACTTGGAAACATTTTCATCCTCCTTTTGCCTCAGATTCAAGAATTGTCTCTCCATATCTTCTCTTTGTTCTCGAGGGAAATATTTTTCTAAGAACATTTTCTTAAAATCCATCCATTCCATATCTTATATTTATTCCTCCTTCTTTGTGTTTTGGATTAATGACCACCACTAATCCGCATCTCCCAATAGACGATATACTGCCATGACAACCTTCTCTCTTTTATTACATCCCAAAGTGAGAAATATCTTCTCAAGGGAACATATCCACTGCTCTGCTACAAACGGGTTTGTAGTCCCATTGAATGATAGAGGTTGTTGTCGCATAAAGTGATCTAGCATGGCTCCTCCACGTGGTCGATCCGGGTTCTCCATACGAGTAAGGTTATTATTCATAACCTGAGTAAGTTGTCCCAGTATAGTTATGAGTTGCTCAGCACTAGTCACAGCACCAGATCCAACATCATTGTCTTGCGTCGGAGGAAAATCCCTATAGGGGACACGTGCATTCATGCGATTTCCATTCCATCCACTAGGTTCCATTTCTAGATAATGGCATACACTATATTAGGTTATGAATCTCAATGTATAATCTTAACTTAAAAATACTCATAAAAATTGAGATCCTACGCATGGCTAATCCCATATTCAAACAAATGGATTCTTTGAGGAATATTTACATTAAACTCCTTCATAATGGCTTGTAAATAAAATGTGAATTATCCTAAGGATATCTCTCAGGATTTTTGTAACCAAGAGTGCAGCAAGGCCCATTGTCATACACCAGTACCCATTCGAGTCTAGCTCAAAGCGTTGTTTTTGGGTTTTACCCCTAGATACATTTATGCCAGAGCGGCCTCTACCTGCTCGTATCTAGAAAGGGGTGTATTGCTTGAATGATTCACATAATCTATTCCTTACCAAAATACCAGGACTTTATTGTATGTATATCCTCAAAGACTAACTTAGGGACTCTTTCCTAATTCTACACTTTCTAAATCTAGTTTCTAAGTATTTTACTAAACTTCCTCTAATACCAACTGTAAGGACCTGATCCTAGTTGCTCGGAGTTGGTGCCTTATTTGATTACGTTGGCATACATACAAGGAATACGAATCCCGAAGGACCAATTAGTTTATTATTATTGGAAACAATATACATACATAAGTTCAAATTTATATAAGGAAAGGAAAAACAACACTAATTTATTCCACTAGAGTCATCACATCTCCTAGATTATGCTTGCAAGTCATTCATAAAATACTTCTTCATGTCCTGAGAAAATGAAACATAAGAAAGGGGTGAGCTCAAATGCTAATTAAGAGTAAGCAATACAGAGGAAGATAATATAAACATTAGACATGGTGAATAATTGAAAACATATGCCTTTAATAATAAACATGAACACATTATGGCAGGAATATGAGCTGAGTAAATAATGCCATAATAAAACATAATCATGGGTATTCTACTAGTCGAATAACCACATGAAATGTCAATAGCTGAACTCATAATGATGGAATTCATAATTTTGGACACTCTGAAACATTTTTTCATGACCTCAGCCAAGACGTCTAATGATTAAGGCATCGGCCAAAATCTATATCACATTGGGAAAGGCCTCGGCCAATTCCATGTCTATTTGTCTCATGAGACCTAATGATGTATCGAGGGGATATAGTGGGACCCACCCATCACATAATAAGTCCAATTAATTCCTAATATGATCGGTGATAAACATAAACAACAAATACATTCATATTGAAACTATCATATGAAATGTAACTATCTTTCCCCAATCATTAAACATAAAACACTAACCATTCGGAATAATATGGTGAATGGTTTTAGGATAGATCATCCATAATAGAGTTAGTCATAAACCATTAAATAAAATATGGTAGATGACTTCATAAATGATTAAACCCAATAATACTGTGGAATCAAAATGAGTGTTGAATAAGATGAAAACACTCTTATAAAATCATTAAGCAATTCTTGAGATAAATACTCCTTTATATTGAAAAGAAGAGTTATTTTGGAAAAATATTTGTATAAAACCATAAGTGAGGTAATATATTATTTTCATAATAAGTTGAGTTATTTTATAAATATAAAGGTTTCCAAAAATAGATCATAGAGTGCCCTTGAAAATAGGAAAGAATTTGAGAAATTTCCTTGGATCGGGCTTGTATTTTGGAAACAACTTTGAATGTTCTTTTCAAAATGTGTAACTATCCATAAAATAAGGAAGGGTTATGGTTTGTACACATATATATGATACTCACACAGAATATATGATGAGTATATAACAATACATAATAATTTCATTGAGGTAATTAGACAATTAAAGTATCCCGAATGAAAATGGAAGTTCGGGTGGAAAAATCCTTACCTTAACTCCAAACGTGTTTCTCTCTTGTAATTAAGATCCTGGAATATGAAATTATAATTGTTAATAACTTATTTCAGAACATATTAGACATGTATTTATTTTAACATAATTCTGGTTAGTTCATTTATGTCTTTATTGACAAGTTATTGTATTGAATTTCGTCGTTCTGGAGTGTTCGTTTCTCTTATTTTCATATTCGGATCACTTGTTTTTAAGTAATGAAGTGGAATGGATGTAAATCTCTAGAATTAAAATTATATATTATTTATGAACATAAATATGTGTTATTTTTCATTTATATAACTTGGTTAAATGAAACTAGGATTAATTATCATATAGAACTTTAATGATAATTGTTTCTGTTAATTTGTGGGTTTTGATTACAACGAACTCATTTTTCTTTATAACCTAACACCATTTGAAAAAAGGGATTACAGAATATTAAATAGGTTATATTATATATAATAATCTGGTTCAACAATAACAATAATGTTTTCATGACCAGAATTTATAATGATAAAATAAATTGAAATTCCATCGTCCTTGAATGTGTAAAATTGACACATCTCGGATGGTGTTCTTGCTACAAGTATAAAAGAAGGTAAAAAGGGGGAGATGATGATAACTTATTAAACTATCATGAAAAAATTCCAGTACATATAAGTTACTAGAGTCATCACAAAATTTGGATAAAGAGAGGTAATAGAAAAAGAAAACAAATGAACTTTAAAGGAAAGACAAAGAATTGAAAAGAGGAATTTACCTCTTGAACCAAACTTCCTTGAGAACCTCCTTAAGGGAGAGGTTTTGGTCTTTTAATGAGACCAAAGCTTGATGGAAGTGGGAGAGGAGGTTTGGAGGGTATTTGGATAGAATTTGTAGAAGGCTCAAGGCTTGAGAGGAGTGATTGGAAGAGGGGGTGAGAGGGGGGTTTTATAGTGGAGGAGAGAGGGGATTTCTTAATATAAAACTCATTAATTTATTATTTCTTCACAAGACAAGTAATAGTAAGTATTCCGTGACCAATAATAGTAATTTTATCATGTGAATTTGGATTAAGGGTGGTGACATCAGCCATGATTCTAGGAATAGTTTGTTTATCTTATAATGTATATATACGGTAAATTGTTGTATTTTACTATTCATCAAAAAATCAAGTATTTCAAAAAAATCCCAAAAATTTACCCTAACCATTTTTCAACGTGTAGAATCCAAAAATGAATTCCATTTTTAAAAAATAATTTTATAAATATTATTAATTTAATATTTAATTAAAATCATAATTTATTATCAAAAACCAGTTTTAAAACATTCATTAACTTATTCTAAAATATAGGTATATCATACTTTCAACTTGAATATTATTTATATATTATCATAGGTAAGGTTACTATTCATTAGGGTATATCACTATTCATAAGGGTATGTTACTATTCATAAGGGTAGGTTACTATTCATCAAAAATTAAGTTTTCCTTATTGGACTCTAAATAACTTACTGATCGCGACTGTGTATGTCAGATTTTTGAAATTCACATCACAGAAGTGACAAACTTATGTTTTAAGGGTCCCATAGCACTTAGTAGTTAATGTGATTATGACATATTTATAAGAAAGTAATTTCCTTTAAAGAAATATTGGGTCGTTACACATTGAGTCTGAACCTTATAAATCTTATGTTCTTTACTTACTTTCATACTTTTTCATGCATGAGTATTTACTAAAAGTCAATAAGAAAATAAATCTTAACAGGTTTCAGGGGTTAAGTTTCTAATTGTTTTGAAACTTATAAAAAGTGAACAACTGATTCAACCCCCCCCCCCCTCTCAATTTTTATTCGATCCTCTGGAACTTCAATTGGTATTAGAGGGAAGGTTCCCTTATTTAATCCTTATCATGGATAATATCAATTCTATTAACAGTAGAGGAATTCCTATATTTGATGGCAAAAATTATTATGGATGGAAAAATATGATGATTCCTTATCTCCTATCTCACAGCCTTGAAGTTTTTTCTGATGCTACTATTGGTTTTCCACCTATTGAGAAATATTCTTCTATAAAATTTACTGATAATTGAAATATAAAAGTTGATGGAAAGGCTAGAAATGTAATCCTTATGTCCTTATCATAGAATGTTTATCAGAATTTTATAGGTCTCAAAAACTTCAAAAAGTATGTGGGAAAAGCTAGAAAGTGTTTTCGAAGGGAATACAAAAGTTAAGTAAGAAAATCTAAAAATATAGCATAGTAAGTATGAAGACATCATAATGAGAGATGAAGAAACAATTGATGAATACTTCACAAGAGTAAATTAAATTGTTTGCAATATTAGAGGATTCATATATGTCTTGAAAGATTCTAAAATTGTGAAGAAACTTATAAGAAACTTTCTAAACATGTTTAATTCTAAAATTTCTTATTTATAAGATAAAGATAATTTATCTCTTGATGAATTTCATAACTTTCTTCTTTCTTATGAAATGAGGAAATATCTGATGTTTAAAAAAAATATGAAATATGAAATGGATTTTGAAGCTATGAGAAAGATTAAAATTCAAGATGTTGAAGATGTTGATCCTTGTGACTCTGAAGATAAAGAGGATGATGAGTTGAATGAAAAAATCATGTATATTATATCTAAAAACTATTTAATAGGAATAGGAAATTATGGAGGTAAAATTCCTATCAAATGTTTTGAGTGTGGTGTAATAGGACACTTTTTTATGAATTTCCCTAAGAAGAAAGTTGGAGAATATCGATATGATTTTGTTGGAAAACCTTGATAGAAGAAGTGGAACAAAAATTATAAAGAAGAAAAGTCTTCCAATAGATACAAGAAGAAGTTTACTAGAAAGAAAATAAGTATATTGATTAATAAAGTTGAATCAGGCTCAACTAAAAACAATTATTCTGAAGATGAAAGTTTATAACAATTTAGAACCTTCATTGCAAAAGTTAAGAAAACAAAATATTCCTCATATGGTGAAAAATGTGGTGAAGAATCTTATAGAGAGTATCAGCTCAAAAAAGAACTTGTTTCATGTCTTGAGTAAAACAAAACTATAAAGAAAAAATTAGAGTAATTAAGAAATATTGTAAATAATTTTTTGATGGAAGAAAATATGTTATCAAGAAGGAGGAATAATTCATCGAGGATATTTTAAGTTACAAACTTAGAATTTCTGAATAGGGAAATATGATTAAATATCTTAGTAAGAAGTTGAAGAATAAGGAATAAGAAGTTAACAAGTTTCAATAAAAACTTCTTGAGTCCTAAAGCACATTGAGGAAGATAAATGAAAACTTCAAAAAAGATTCAAAAGTAAAAACTTAGACTTATAAAGATTCTGAGAATGCTCAATATGAGAATCAGGTGAAATATTCTCTTACCAAAAATAATGTTTCATCTAATTATTTTAACATTACAGGTTTCGAAAAAATTATTGGGAAATATTGGGTTGAAAAAGGATGTGAGAAACCTATCAAATCAATAAAAGTAGAAAACTCACTCAAAAGAAATAATGGTCCACATCCTGTGTATGTCAGAGCTAAAAGAAGTTACCAACCTCAACAAAGTTTCAATATAGAAGGATCTTATTTCAATAGAAAATCAATATTTTATGGTTATTACTGGTGTTTTGGAATCTATGGGCACTGGGATTATAATTTTTGGCACAACTTATCCTTAACTAGAAGAAGGTTTGAGAAAAGTGGAAGAAATTGTGAAAGTAGAATGAGAAACTTTCCTAGCTTACAGAAAGTTAAAAAAGTGAATTCTCAATATGTTAGAAGCTTGACAACAAGAAATCAATTTGAATGTCTGGAAGAAGTTTTTTAAATATGTGATCAAGCTAGTCATCAGGCCGAAAGATGTATGACACTCCTTCCAGAACAAGTTTCTTATCATAGAAAAGAAATGAAAGCTGAAAAGAAGAAAGTCGGGGAAAGGGTATTTGTTGTTGAAATAGCTTTCAAAGCAAGTAAAAGGAACAAACCATGGATACTTGATAGTGTTTTCTCTTCACATATTATAGGTGGTATAAAAATATTGAAATATATTTAAATTCATGATGGAGGATCAGTTACCTTTGGTAATGATATTTCCTTAAAAATTAGAGGAATTGGAACAGCTGAGATTAAATCCAAAAAGTTAAAATCCAAGGAAGTTTTATTTTTTGATGGGGTAAAACATAACTTACTTAGTGTAAGTCAAATTTGTGATGACGGAAAATAAGTTGTTTTTAGAAAATATTTATGTATCATCAAAAGTCTAAAAGATGTAAAAGTCATTAAAAGGATAAAGAACCAATGGGCATCTCTTTCAAATAGGAGAATTCAATAACTCATGTTACTTGAGTGGTGAAGATGAAAACTAATTGTGGAAATGAAGACTTGTCCACCTTGGGCATAAAAATATGAATAAACTTTCTATAGTTGATTTTTTCATAATTTTCTAGAATTTAAAAGAAGAGATGAATATGTTTGTATTACTTTACAGAAATTAAATATGACTAACAAAAGTCATAAGAGAATTGAGATTCAATCTACCAGACCATTTAATCTTATTCATTCTAATTTATGTGGGCTGATGAGTTATCAATCAAAAAAAGGAGATTTATACTTTATCACTTTTATTGATGATTTCACTTAGATGAAAAACATCATGTTTATGAAGCACAATTCAGAGGCTATTGAAATGTTCAGGTTCTTCTGAAAGGATGTTGAGAAAGAAATAGGGGTTTCCATAAAGAAGTTGAGAATAGATAATGGAACCAAATTTGCAAGAAATAATTTTGAAACTTATATGAGAAAGCATGGTATTAAACATTAATATAGTGCTCCTTATACTCCACAAAAAAATGGAGTAGTAGAAATAAAGAATAGAGTCTTGGTGGAAATGGGAAGAAGTATGTTAGCTGAATACAAACTTTCAAAATTCTATTGGAGAGAAGTTGTTAGTACTGTTGTACATGTTCAAAATATATGCTTGTTGAGACCAAAAACTAACATGAATCCTTATGAAATGTGTTATAACAAAAAATCTTCATTGAAATACTTCAAAGTTTTTGGAAGTCCATGTTTTCTCAAAATCAAAAATCCAAATTTGGGAAAGTTTGATGAGAAAGCTGAGGAAGGAACTTTTATGGATTATTCACTAAATGGAAGAAGTTACAAATGTTGGAAAAAACTTTTAAAAAATTTGACAGACTCATATGATGTGAAGGTAATTGAAAATCAAATTTCCTTAACAAAATTTGTTGAGAATTTTGAGGAGGATAAACCAGATAATTCCAACAATAGTGAAAGTAATTCAAAACAACATTATCAAGACTCAGAAGAATCATGTGATGAGGAAATTTTATATGGGAAAGAAACTTTGAAATTTCCTACCTTACAAAAACATGCTGAATCCAAAAACATTATTTTTAATTAGAAGTATCCAATTAATATGATAAGAAAGTTGAGATTAGATAATCATACTTCACTTATCTCAAAATTTTAACAAGAACCAGTTTTAGAAGCTATTCAACACTAAGAATGGGTGGATTCTATTAATTAATAATTGGATCATATTGAAAAGAATGAAACATGGGAACTTTTTTCATGGATAGAAAATAAAAATTTTATTGGAAATAAGTGGGTTTATAGAAACAAATTAAATGATCATAGAGAAGTTGCAAGAAACAAAGAAAGACTTGTTTCTAAAGGATATGCATGGGTGGAAGGTGTGGATTTTTATGAAAAATTTGACCCCATTTTAAGGATGGAAACTATCATAATGTTTCTTTCAGTGTCCTGACATCAGAATTGAAAATTTTATCAAATGGATGTAAATTTAGATTTCTTAAATGGTGAGATTGAGGAAGAAGTTTACACTGAAAAACCTTGTGGATTTATACTTGATGAGGATGAAAATAAATTTTGTAAATTGAATAAATCTTTTTATGGGGTAAAACAAGCTCCACGTGTCTGGTATTCTAAATTTCACAATTATTTGAGAATATTGAACTTTTCTAAAGGAAAAGTTGATAGAAACTTATATGTGAAAGATATTGACTCTAGACCATGTGGATGATATAATTTTTAATTGGGATAGAGAATATGTTTTTAAAACATTTTTTGAGAAAATGAAGAAGAATTTTGAAATGTCTATATTGAGAGAATTAACTTTATTCATTGGTTTAAAAGTTTAAGAAAAGAAAAAATACATTTTCCTATCTCAAGAAAAGTATACCAGGAAATTGTTAAAAAAGTTTGGGATGGCGGAATCCAAAGAAGTTTCAACTCCAATTTCAGTGAGAACAAATTTGGGTAAAGATGAATCTGGAATAAGTGTGAATCAGAAAGACTTTCAAAAGCTAATAGGAAGTCTTCTTTACCTTACAGCCTCAAGACCTGATATTGTTCATGTTGTAACTTTGTGTGCTGGGTATCAAAGTAATCCAAAAGAATCACATATGTTGGAAGTAAAGAGGATTTTGAGATATGTTAAAGGAAAAATATCACATGGTTTGTCATACAAAAGAAATAGTGAAATGAAGTTTCATGGTTATACTAATTCCGATTGGGTTGTAGATTGTAATGATAGAAAATCAACCTCAGGAGGAACATTTTTCTTGTATGAATATTGTGTGAGTTGGCATAGTAAGAAACAAATTTTAGTAACTTTGAGCATATCTGAATAAAAATACGTTGCAGCTACTCAAGATTTTACTTAAATTTTGTGGATGAAAGTTCAGTTAGAAAATTTTAAAGTAAAAGTTTCTAAACCATTGAAGATACTTTTTTATAATCAGAGTGCAATTGATCTTTCTAAGAATCATGTCCAATATTCAAGATCAAAACACATTGATATAAAGTTTCACTTTATAAAAGAGAAAGTTACTACTAGAGATATTTTGTTGGAATACATTTCAACAAAGTATCATATTGTTGATATATTTACAAAAGAAATTCCAAAATAAAGGTTTGTGGAATTGAGGTTGCAACTTCACGTTCAGCCTCCTCCCATGTCTTTCTAAACCACGTAAGGGAAAACCCCCACCGTGCTTTGAATTATGTTGACAAAAGGGGAGAGAAAGTACCAACTTTTAACTTTGTAATAAGTTTTTACTTATCTTTCTTTATGAATCTGAAGTTGTGGTTATCATAGAATGGGGGAGAGACAAAGAAAAGTGAGAGAAAAAGAAAATTGAGAGAAAAAGAAAAGAGAGGTAGGAAAATATAAAAGTGAGGGAGATTTTATCTTTCTATGTCCAAAAAAAATTCTTTCCACTAAGGGATAGAATTTATTCAAAAACATTAATTTATCCAATAGTGTGGTGTCATAGCACTCTCTTTTGAGAAAGGATATGTTTTGATAAAAGTAAAAAAACATGAGTTGTTTACAAAAGTTGAGTTGTGAAAAATCTAGAGTTTTAAAAATTATTAACAAGGGTTTTTAACAAATAAAAAGGGGAAGATTGAAGAACCTTTGTGGTTTTTTTTTAACAAATTTTTTTATTTGTTGACAACTAACTCTCTTTATAAAAGAATGTTTCTGTTTTCTAGGAATTGGTCCAAATCTATCATAATGAGGATATTTTCCACACACAAGTTTCCAGACCCAGGTTTTCATATTGAGCTGCATCGGACATAGAAGAAGTCAGGAATATGAAGTTGTTGATCAGACACTTTATCATATTCAAGTTCATCAGCATGACTTTGGAAATCATCGAATTCAAAAGAATCGGAGGCATAATTTTTTTTTCCTGGATATTTTTTTTTAATCAGAGAAAGATTTAATTTTTTGAGTTAGAAGTAAAGAATTTACCGAGACATAAGTTTCTCATAGACAAATTCATGTTGTTGCTAAAGATTTTTTTTGAAAGAAGAATGTGAATTTAGGAGTCAGAAATTTTTCATGCTTTCTAAAACAAATCAGATGATGCATTACTAATTAAGAAGTTCTCACAAATCATGAAAACTCTCATGATAAAAGCTTTTGAAGAAATGGTGGAGATTTTTTAAAAAAAATTACAGTTTCAAAAATATATTTCCATCATAATGGGATTTCCATCATAACAACAATTACATCATAATGAGAAGAGAAATAAAAACATGTTGCTGAGCCTGAGGAAGAAATAAATCGTACTAGGAGTTTTGTACTAGGAAAATCGTACTGATATTTTAATACTCAAATTTTTGTACTGAGATTTTCGTATTGGAAAAATCGTACTGATATTTTCGTACTCAGATTCTCATACTGAGATTTTCATACTTGGAAAATCATACTGATATTTTCATACTCATATTTTCATACAGGGATTTTCGTACTAGGAAAATCGTACTAATATTTTTGTACTCATATTTTCGTACTGATATTTTCATACTGGGAAAACCATATTGATATTTTTATACTTAGATTTTCATACTGAGGAAATTGTACTAAAGCATTCATAATGAAGATTTTATACTAAGAAAGAAACAAAATCGGATTTACTAAGAAAGAAACAGAAATCATTATGAGCTGATTATGAAGAATACTCAAAAAGAAATATCCAGAAATTTTATAAAGATTTGAAGTGGTCAAAATTAAATTTAAATTTTACATAAATCTCATAGAAATATAAGGATGTTTGAAGAAGTCAAGGTTTAAGTTTTAAATGCAAGAGATTTTCAGAGATTTTGAGATTTGAGGAAGCAAAGAAAGTTTCCAAGTTTCTCTCTTTTGTTTTTTGAGTTTCCTATAAATACTTCCTTAGATCATTTGTTCATTCTCAACTTTACACATGCAAAAAAGGCGGAGCACTGGAGCCCATGGGGTGTTAGCCGAGTGATACCCGATAGTTTTACCCCTTTCTCTCCATGGGAACTGGCCCAGGCTCAAGTCTTGCCAGACTCGGACACTATGCATATTATGCACAGGGCGATTCAAAGCCATTTACCTAGCCAGGGAACATGCAGTGCACTCTGGGCATGGTGGGGGCCACAAGTGGGAGGTGAGCATTACCCTTACACTTGTTTTTCCAACAAGATTGTACCCAAGTGGTAAAATCTCCTACTTGGCATCCAAAAGACCCAGAATTGAATCCGGGCAGGGACAAATTTTCAGGCACTGTAGCACTGTAGCAGGGCACTTTAATAGTACTGTATCAGTAGTGACTGTAGAAGGGGTGACACTGTAGCGGTGGAGGCACTATAGCAGGGACTGTTGTGGTGGTGGTACTGTAGCATCATGGGTACTGTAACAGTACTATTCACCGAAGGGCCCTTTGGTCCCAAAAAAAGGGATTTCAAGCCTTGTATTCAGGACAATTGGCCTTGGGACTTCATGCTATGTAATGGGTATCCATTTACCCAAACAAAAAGAGTTCTTTACTTTAATAATAAAATAAGGCTTCAGCCCCAACCTTTAAAAAAAAGACAGAGCACTGGATAATTCGAAGTAAAATTCCCTATCTGATTGAAGAATAATTGTATTAAGAATTCTAGCATAAGTTTTAGTTTTTCAGATTGAGAATGAATTCATTGTATTGAATCATCGTATTGGGAAAATCGGATCCAGGATCCATCATTATCGTACTCAGAAAATCAGATCTAGGATCTAGCATTATCGTATTCAGAGAATCGGATCCATAATTATTGAGCTCAGAAAAATGAATTTAGGATCCAGCATTATCTTATTCTGAGAATCAGATCCAGAATCATCATACTTAGAAAATCGGATATAGGATCCAACATCATTGTATTGAGAAAATCGGATCAAACATCATTGGATTTAGAAAATCATATCTAGCCAAACCATACTACAGATTCGGACTAAGAAATTGTGGAGTAGATTCAACAAAGTCTTTATTCTTTTATTTGGATCAATTTTTTTATAAGAAAACATTGTAAACTAATGGGATTCAGTATAATAATTCCTATCAGGATATAGAAGGTTTCTAACAGGAGTTGAAAAAATTTGTATTCATTTTTTATTAATAGTGTATTTCCATAAACCCATGGGAGTGGTTATAGAAAGGATGTAGGTTCTCACACTAAGGTCAAACCTTATTAATCTTGTGTGATTTACTTTCTTTCTTAGTTTTTCATGCATGATTATTTACTAAAAGTTGATAAGGAAATAAATCTTAACAGGTTGTTGGGGTTAAGTTTCTAAATGTCTTGAAACTTATAAAAATTGAACAACTGATTCAACCCCCCCCCCATCAGTTGTTATTCAATCCTTTGGAACTTCAACTTTCATTTCATTATCATGCTTAAGTGTGCCATATATATCATAAAATATGGAATCATTTTTTACCAATTTTTATTCATTGATAAATTAGTGTAATACATGCATGTAAGTCCCAAATCAAATAAGTATAAGTGTAGAAAAGTGATCACCCTTGATAGGAATTGGGTATGGGTATTCACTGCACATTTGTTTTTCATGAAAAATCAGGATGAAATTTCAACAACATAACAGGGGGTAAGAATGTTCATGTGAGGGAATGATGAGAGTGAAATGGGGTTATCATCATTTAGACATAAAATGAACAGTAAGGGGGATATGGAAGAATATATCCCAATATAATAAAATGAATATAAAAGAAATAAGATAAAGAAGATACTTGAATAAATAGAAGAATTAAAGGATATCTTACCTTGAGAGGGTGATTCTAAATGTTTGGTATGAGCTTCTTGATAACTTGGGGGGAACCTTGAAAGGAATATAGAGAGGGGAGGGCAGAGTAAGGATGTTCTCTAAGTATTTTTAGTGAAGATAAATGAGATATTGGGTGGGTTTATATAAGAAATGAGTGTGGAATTATTTATTATTTCTCAAACTTAAGTTTTTGACTCTATATAAAGTAATCATAACCAAAAGTATTCCCATGGTTTTTGCCCACGTTTTCTTCCAAATGGGGAGTGTTTTTCATTATTTTATTAGGAAAATGGCTGGAATTATTAAAATAATATCCTTGGTGATGTGGATATGAGTCATACTCTTAAAGAAATGATTTTAGAACCTTAAAATATATTATCGGTTCTGGAGGATTCATAATGAATTTATAAAATTAATCAAATAAAATTAATATTATATTATTTTAAAGGGAAAAATATATTTGGTCATGGATACCTTTTATAGTATTTATTACATCATTTTTGGGTCATCGTGATGTTAAAATACACACTATATATTTATATCGTATTTAAATTTTACTCAAAAATTGAACTATCTAATAAAATTATGAAAGTCGCCATTGGGTAATTCCTATGTTCTGATTTCAAAAATAATATTCAATTTATCTAAATAATTTTCTAATTATTTTAATTTTCACTTTTAAAATAATAATTGACATTTATTGAGAAATGATGTGTTTTTTGATAATAATAGTTTTCGAACCCTTATAAAAATTACATTGACTTCATTAAAATTATATGATCATTTATATTTAATAAAAATTATTTAATAATAATATTTCAATAAAATATTATTTATTTCAAAAATCCATTAATTCATCAAAATAAATTCCTTAATTGAATTTGAATATTATCCAAAAATACAATTTTTGTTTTATTGTATCAAAATAAAAATAATTTATAAAGTAACAATAATAAGATGAGAATATATTCATTAATATTTACAATATACATATTCATATTATTATGCTCTAGATACATATCCCTTTAATACACCAAAAAATGCCATAAAAGTAAGGTGTGCAGTGGTGAGACTTTCATGGGGTGGTTCGGCATACATGGTTTGGGTCATGATCTCAATGAGGTTGAACTTGTTCTGTAAATGGTTTCACTCATGCTTAAGTTGTTGGATCTTAGCATAGTATTGGTCAAGGTCAAAGTTCAATAATGTTATTTTCCTCAGAATCTTTGATAAATGGGATTCATAGGGTACGATCCTATTAGTTGAGGTCATCACTTCCTTTGTTTGTGTCAATTAGATTTTTAAAAACCCTATATTTATACTAATCATATGATCACTGTTCAACAAAGATATTATCAACAGTAATGATACTTAGTGGTTTTTTAAAACTGATAGGATATAATAAAACCAAATAAGTGCCTATTTTTTCTATATCCATATTATAAAACAATGCATTTAATTAAATTGAAAGGGGGTTTTATTTATAAAAGTTAGGCTCATTACATAAATCATATGATCTTATTTTCTTGAACCACATCTCTTTTATTCTCCTTTGGTTATGAATGTGGTTTACATTTTTAATTTCTAATTCCTTCTCTATTGATTAAATAATCATCAAGAAAGTTATATTTAAGTGATATTGATCTTGTAATTTCGTTTAGATTAGGAATCTTTCTCTTCCATATCCATGTTTTCTAAAATATTTTCAAAAATATTATTTTCTAGACATAAATGATTTTATAAATCTATTTTACACGATCCATGACCTTTTTAAAAAAATGTTTTAAAAGGAAATTTCTTATTGTTTTCAAACTGGATCACTTTCAATTTCCTTTTACAAAATGTTTGAAAAATAATATTTTTTTAACATTTACAACATGAACGGATTTCCCGCCATCATGACTGTTATTTTCTTTGAAACTTTCTTTATAATTTTTCATGGTTATTTTCAAATAAAATAATTTTCACAATTTTTTGGAAATTTTTTGAATTTTAAAATTGATTTACAAAGTGAAAAGGTTATTTTCTTCAAGAATTTTTTTAATTATTTTTTAATGGTACTTCCATTTATCAATGCCAACAACCCTTTATATTGTTTATACTCCACTAAGGATATTTTGTAATGATATCATCCTCATTCTTTCTCTAGATGAATTATTATTATTTATAAGATATGTTCATGGAACTCATTCATTTTCCATGGGTTAATAAAGTTATGAAAGCAATAATGGAGGTTTATTTGAGGTTTATGATGAAATGAAAAGTCTATGTACTTTATTTATTGTATGGTTCTTGGACATTGTTTATGATGATGGGTGGTTCTATTATAGACCAAGGTTGGGTGAGCATGTTATATCTCTCCAATTTATTGGGTAAATGGATAGAGTTAATGGACTATGTTTCTCCTAAGAAATTATGAGAATATACTGTGATGGTTATTCAAAATATAATCAGGATGGTTATTTCAAGTGTAACTATGATAGTTACTCCATGTGTGATCGTAAAGGTTACTCCAAATGTAAGAGTAATATGAAAATGATGCCCCAAGTTTCATATATGATTTATTTATTCTTGATATGGGATTTTAAGGAAATTTTAAGATTTCACAAGGTAAGTTAATGATTTTATATTTAAGGAAAATTATTTTCTAAAGCTTATGGGTGAAAAGTTATGGTTTTTTAATGATTCATTTGATCAATATTGACATCATATGACTCGTGATTATTGATTCCAATGACTCTTTCCCTTATTAAATCTTTATTCCATGTTTCATGATTTATGAACTAGGTGTTGATTGGTATGTGTTCTCTTATGTTATGCACATATAGTATGATTATTTCATCATACCATTATGTTTATCTTACTCTCACTGATTAAATTAAATTATAAATGTTTATATTTAACCATACTGGACATTTGAGCTCACCCTTCTTATGTTTCATTTTCCCCTGGTTGTGAAGAATAAAGAAAAATGATTTATGTCTAGAAAGATTTCATATATGAAGAATTTTTTTGGGAGATAACGTAGATCTTTATGAACCAGTTTTTTATGAATCAAAGTTGTTAAGAGTTTTTCCTAATTCTCTAAAACTCTAAAAATAAAAGGTCATTGGGTATATAAGTAATCTAATATTATCTTTTGATGTTTTAAGTTTTGGATGGAAAAAATTGGTTCATATTTATTGATATCTAAGCTAGAAATATAAAGTTATATTTTTAACATCGGATCTAGGAGTGCGGGTTCAGGGACTGTTACACATGATGTACAAGTTGTCAAGTTTTCAAAGGAATTCAATGCAGTAGGATACCAAAAAGTGTGTTTTACATGAAATTAAGTGAGGTGACTCAGATATGGTACAATGTATGTCATTAGAGGAAGATATAAATCTATTAGGAACCACTATTAAATCCTAAAAAAATCAATCTATTCTTGATTGGTTCATCGACCTTGGAAAAAGTTATAGCACCCCTTAGTCCCTCATGTATATTGGTTCAAATGATCCATATAAGGGAACAAGGTCCTTATCACATGACCTTAAATTGTGTGACTCAATGGTTCATCCTAAAATAACTTAAAATACTTAGAGTGGTATGTTCTATATGACATGGTTCAATTACATATGAGCTTGATCTATGTAAGAGTTCCTAGTGTATGGGTTTAACAGTTACGTCAGGTTTTTGACAATAACCCTACACTGGGATAAATCCATTTTGCTATCTCTTTTGAATGAGAATGATCATCACTGAGACTTTTCTAAGGACTATGTGTGGATTGATTCATGTTCTTCTTGGATATGTAGTGATGTATAAGCCTCCTATCTCAGATCTGGTTGTAAATTCCACTTTTATTATGTTTCTCTTACCATTCTAGTATTTAGGCCTACCAATTCAAGTGGATTTTCCTCCAATAACCCAATGGATGTTAAAATCCATGAGTTAATTATTCCTCTTGGTGAAACCAAAGCCTTGAGTCGATTATTCCTCTTAGAAAAACCTGAATCCTTAATTTGAGGCCCTCTTCTCATTGAACATTTTCCTACTAGTGAGTCAACTCCAGAAGCCTTCTAGATTTTCAAGTAATGCGTAAAAGTTCCCTATGTTACCTTA
The DNA here is from genome assembly GCA_963277665.1 of Viscum album. NCBI lineage: Eukaryota > Viridiplantae > Streptophyta > Magnoliopsida > Santalales > Viscaceae > Viscum > Viscum album. The sequence continues at coordinate 1,030,654,827 of OY728126.1, forward strand.
GAATCATATTCTTTTCATTTCAAATGAATCCAGTTCTAAGGGGAACATTTTATTGGTATTGAAAAATGTGTGTTGTGCGCTTTTATGTGGAATATACTCACTTGGATGAGATGGGTCCAGTTTAAAGATAAAGGTATCCCTGTATCCCAAGAAGAAGAAAATGGTATCTTCATATTCCTCATGATTTCACATGCACAAAGGAATGGAGATTCCTCAAAAACGTTTCTTGATATGGTGATGTGGTGGTGAGAACCTCCTACGGGGAGTAGACCATATATCTCATCTAACCATAAAAATCATTTTTAAGGTCTTATGGGAATTTTTTGTCCATGTAAAACACCTTCTAGATGGGAAAACTATATTACTAGAATAGTTTGTTTCATAGGCTTCAATTTTACTGGTCATGCAGCTCAAATAGACACCCAGAACAAAAGTTATTATTGTTTCAAGTTTGAAGGAATTTTTCCAAATTCTAGTTTTGCGCCAAGGTGAACCCCACTTGCGTGCCCTAGTCTTTAATGCCCTAGTTTTGTGCATCCAATTCCACACAACATAGTCTTTTTCACCTGTATTCATGCACCCATGTGTCATTCTCCTAGGTTTTGGTTGGCACATGCCTCTCCCTCTTAGCATAAAGCGCATTAACACGCCCATATTATGCCCCTAGGTGCCTTGAATGAACCGACATGCCTTGATCCGCCTTGGTCTATAAATAGACCCCCTTTCCTATAATTTTTTCGCATAAATGGAAGAGTAATAAATGCACGAGCTCTGCACACCCAGGACTTCCCTCCTTTCTTTTGGGGACTCATAAGTCCAAACTGAATGGAAATAAATCCAAGGGGGGTCAAACACTAAGGCACCACATGCCCTAGACTCCCTATAGGTGCTATATCAGGGAACCATGTACCCTAGCCACCTGAGGGTGCTACACTAGAGTGAAACAAAACCTAGAAATCCTAGGGATCAAACACTACAGTTCCATATTCCCTAGCCATTCTGGAGATACCCCATTGGGGTGACACTTCACCTAGGTATGCCCATTCGGGCAATCCTTCACCCAGGTACCCACATTAGGGAGAGTATAGAAACCCATCTTTTTATAACATAAACTTTCATTACATTACACAAAACTGAGGATCTTTAAGGTTTAGTGTCTTGGAAACAAGGAACATAATACATGGAAACAACATAAAGCATTCTTCTTAAACACTTGAAAGGATTCTCCTTAAGTTCATCCTAGGTTCATTACTGCATCTCATAACCTGGGGACATACATCAAAAGAAAGGGTGAGCAGAAGGCCCAGTAAGGGAAACAAGAGAAACATTTTACATGTGAACTTCAGATACTTCAATAAGGACATGAAAAGAACTTTAAGGCATGAGAAAGAAATCATGAGATACATCAAAATAAAAATAACATTTTTCATAACTTGAATATGTGGCTACAACATTTAATATTGACAATCGTTTCGTTTCACCAAGGTCCATCCCCAAGGTGTCATTAAAAATTACCAAGGTTATTCACCAATGCGTCGTTAAAAATGGTCATCTCTAGAGATTAAGTCTTTACCCAATGCATTGGAGCACTATCTGGGCGCACCCTTGACATGTCTTTATTATCATGTGAGCCACATATATCATCATAAATCATTTCATAAACAACCCATATAGCATAAAAGAAATGGGTTTCATTTCATAATCATAACGTTCTAAAAACTGCTTTAAAGACATGATCTTTATGTCACTTTAAACCCACGGAAAGGGGAAGCGGGTTTCATGTATGTAAATCCCGGAATTTAAAATAGGACATTTTGATATATATGTTAATACCCTTGTAGAAATAAGAGCTTTGAGTATTCACTTTATAACATAAAATAATTTTGAGAAAAGAGAGGCATTTTGAGACGAAAATTTTACAGCATAACGGCTATGTTACAAGGTTTTAGAAGACATTTAAAAGAGAGGGAACATGGGTCACTCACTCATAAATGATCCATAAAACAGTAGGGGAACATAATATAAGGGATTTAAGAACATGGTAATGAAATTTGAAAGATATACCATATGAAATGAAAAACATGTAAGTGAGACAAAAATAATATTTCTCTTATGAAAATTCGGCAGCCTAACGGCGTCACTTAAACTTCAATAAAAAATGATTTGACAAGATCAAATAGGGTCTCTCATCATATGATCATAAGAGATCAGTATGATAGATATAGAGATAATACCCCAACATAATAAAAAGTAACTTGAAAGACTTGACATGAAAATAGAACTTGAAAAATGAGAAGGGTGAAAGAATCCCTTAAAAATTCGGCAGCCTAACGGCATCACTTAAACTTCAACAAAAAATGATTTGACAAGATCAAATAGGGTCTCTCAACATATGAACATTAAAGTTCAGTATGATAGATATAGAGATCATACCCCAACATAGTAAAAAGGAACTTTCAATACTTGACATGGAATTATAACTTTGAAAAAAGGAGAAAGGTGAAAGAACCACTTAAAAAATTCGGCAGCCTAACAGCGCCACTTAAAACATCAAAATATTGAATTGAAGAGATCAAATGGGGTATCTCATCATATGATCATAAAAGATCAGTATGATAGATATAGAGATCATACCCCAACATAATAAAAAGGAACTTGAAAGACTTGACAAAAAAATAGAACTTGAAAATGAGAATGGTGAAAGAATCTCTTAAAAATTCGGCAGCCTAACGGTGCCACTTAAACATTATTAAAATGAATCAATGAGAGAAAGAAGGGGTCTCTCATCATATGAACATGAAAAGGGAAGTAATATGAATATATAAGAACATCCTCCAACATAAGACCATGGAGCATAAAAGAAATGACATAAAAGAGATTACTTGAAAAGAAAGAGAGGTCGGACCCCTTACCTTAAAACGTAACTCTTAAAACTCAAAGGTTTAGACCTTGAGGGCTTGGGGGAACCTTGGGAGGACTCCTTGGGAGGTAAGGAGACCAGAACTTCGTTGAGGATGGTTTTGGAGTCGAAAAGATGAGAGGAGGGCTTGGTATTTATAGGGAAAGTGAGGGGACAAGGCATTAATGGCCAAGGGACACCTCAAAAGTGGTTTTCTCAAAAGCATGGGCCCTCCCATGGTACTTCCCATAGAGTTAGGCCACATGGGGACCCCCACAAAATTTTTCATCCTCTTTAGTCTACCATCCCTTAAAATATCTCATGGCATCATCATGACACGGTTATGATGTCATTAAACATACCGAAACCCTAAAACTGTATTTTTACTATTCACTGAAAATTCAACTTTCTCATAAAAATACCAAAATTTTACATTAACCAAATATCAATTCTATGATTTCAAAAATGAACTCTATTTTATAAAAATATTTTTCTAAATATTTTTAATTCATTTTTTAAGTAAACACACTATTCACCGAAAATTCATTTTTTTCAGAAAAATCCCCAAAAATTACCTTAACATAATATCGATGCTCTGAGTTCAAAAATGAAATCCGTTTTATAAAAATAATTTTCTAAATATTTTTAATTTAATTTTTAATTAAAAAATACTATTCACCCGAAAAAACTAATATTTGAATAATAATTTATGAAACTGTTATTTACCCATTTTATTGAATCTCATTACTTAATCTAGGTGTCTAAATTATATTAAAACTTTCTTTGAGTGAATTTACTAATCCATTTGGTCACATTACTAATCCTAAGCGTAAAATCACTATTTATAATTTACTATTCATCAAAAATCAAGTTGATCTTATTAGACTCGAAATTTCGTACTGAACATAATTGTAGAAGACCATTTTTTGAAAATCATTACACATTTTTATTTATTTAAGGTTTACATAAACATTTTTAAAATATCCTTTCTCTAAAATTCATCAAAAATATGCATACTATATTTATCTGGACATTTGAAAATTCATAAACTTCATCATAAGAAGAAATCCCAATTTTATTTAAAACAAAGGATTACACAAGGCAGTTACGGTCTCCTTACATAGCCCCTTATCACACCAGCATAGGACCTAAGTGTAAGGTGTTCTAAGGTGAGAGAATCCGAGGGAGGCTCGGCCAACATCGCACAAGTAGTAATTTCTATCAGTTTGAACTTCTCGCGAAGGCGATCCCGTTCTAGCTTCACACGATGAAGTTCAGCTTGGGTTTGGTCCAGAGCAAAGCCCAGTGGTGCTACCTCCTTCCCAAGTTCTGTTAGATGGGATTCGATCGGTCCAAGACTACTGGGTGAGGCCATCGAATCTTCTTTCTATATTAATTAACCAAGATTGCTTGTATTTAGAGACAATAGTCAAAACGTTTAGTTTCCAGCGGTCATATTGACCAATGGTCAAATAACAGTCAAAAACCAATAGTCTCATTTTAATTATACTCATGTTATCAAATGAAACATTTTTGTTGAGTATAAAAATAAAATAAAATAACACATAAAATTAGGAAACAAGATTTATTTAAAATTTCGGGTCGTTACAATATTCCCCCCTTAAGAAATTGCGTCCTCACAATTTTTAAAATTGGGTTTTGAAATTTCATTGAAAGTACCACATCGAAAAAGGAGTCAGTAAAACTATTACTTTAAAAGAAAGAAAGGGAAGTACAAAGGTCACCCGAGTTAACCCACACTAGGATTCCATGTAGGAAAACATGGACATGGAGGAGAAAACAAAGGGTCAAGTTCTGAGGGAGAGTGATAGAGAACATGATTAGGAGAAAGTTAACCATAAGAAAATCTCAAACTTATGATGTGTGTAAACGGTATTTGATTACCTAGTAGGAAACGTAAACCAACAACATTTTTGTTTTACGTTTCTTTTCATAATTTTGAGGAATTCATTTACTACATAGAACAAAAACATAAGAAAATATACCTACCTTCAAGTAGAGTTTCATCCTTTAATAAGTCCCTACCAACACTAATCTTTTCTCCAAATGATGAGAATTCAAAAACACTTGGTCTCATAAAAATCACAAGAATCATCTTCTAGAGAATCACATAATCTACAAAAGATTAACTATCTATTTCTTCTATCTTTAAACATTATCCCAAAAATATAAAGGTTAAGGTAAAACAACTCTTCAAAAAGAATGAATCCCATAGGAATGGAAACTACTTTTAAATCTTCAAAGTTCCATGGTACTACCCAAAGTTCATCATAGACCATTCCATAAATAACGGTCCTTAAAATTCCTCAAAATAAACCAAACTAAGATTGAAACCCAAATACAAGAAGGATTTGATAACATAGTCTTCCAAAATAAACTTCATTTTTCATCTCCAAACAACATCAACCACTCCTAACATCTTATAACAAAAGTAGATAACCTAAACATATTTTACTCAAGATAGGTTAATCATTCCCATAAGTAACCTAAATTAATATAAGTCCACCTTAAATTCATCGATTTTTCAAAATATAAGTTAACCTTACTCCTCAATGAAAATACCATAGTAATCTATTTACCTCGATCATATAGGGTCTCTAAAATAGTGAACGTCTTCCAAAATAATAATCATCTTTTAATACCCTAATCATCCCTGTCATATTAATACGACAATCGTCGCATTTCCTATCACATTGGTTGTTGGGACATGTTCTTCCATTTCCCACCATTAACTAAGAAGAGAAAGCATATTTAGGGGCTTAAGTACTTAGCCAATAATCATGAAAAGGAACTGAAATCATATAAGCATAACTTGTAGAAGAAAAGTATACCCTAACTTGTGATCCCCTAGGTTCCCATCTAGGTTATCCATGATCATATATTCTTATGTGAATTTTTATTTTATTTTATCTTTGTTCCTTTAACAATGGTTCATACTAAGCTTATGAATTTACCAAAGCATATCCTCCGGGAGTGTCGTAACCAAGAGTGCAGTAAGGCCCGTTTTCGTGTACCAGTTCCCGTTCGAGTCTAGCTCAAAGCGGTGTTTTTGGGTTTTACCCCTATGTACATCTGTGCCAGAGCCATCTCTACCTGCTCGTATCCAGACAGGGATGTATTTTCTTGGCAACCCCTTACTCAATACTCACCAAAATATCAGGAATATTTCCTATATTTAAACTTTTCTATAGGGTTATTCCTAGAGTTTTCATATCCTAATTTCCACAAATAACTAAACCATCCTTTGATACCAACTATATCATCCCATCTTTTTATAACATAAACTTTCGTTACATTACAAAAAACTAAGGATCTTTAAGGTTTAGTGTCTTGGAAACAAGGAACATAATACATGGAAACAACATAAAGAATTATTCTTAAGCACTTGAAAGTATTCTCCTTAAGTTCATCCTAGGTTCATTACTGCATCTCATAACCTGGGGACATACATCAAAAGAAAGGGTGAGCAGAAGGCCCAGTAAGGGAAACAAGAGAAACATTTTACATGTGAACTTGAGATACTTCAATAAGGACATGAAAAGAACTTTAAGGCATGAGAAAGAAATAATGAGATACATCAAAATAAAAATAACATTTTTCATAACTTGAAGATGTGGCTACAACATTTAATATTGAAAATCGTTTTGTTTCACCAAGGTTCATCCCCAAGGTGTCATTAAAAATTACCAAGGTTATTCACCAAGGCGTCGTTAAAAATGGTCATCTCTAGAGATTAAGTCTTTACCCAATGCATTGGAGCGCTATCTAGGCGCACCCTTGACATGTCTTTATTATCATGTGATCCACATATATCATCATCAATTATTTCATAAACAACCCATATATAATAAAAGAAATGGGTTTCATTTCATAATCATAACATTTTAAAAACTGCTTTAAAGACATGATCTTTATGTCACTTTAAACCCACAGAAAGGGGAAGCGGGTTTCATGTATGTAAATACCAGAATTTAAAATAGGAAATTTTGATATATATGTGAATACCCTTGTAGAAATAAGATCTTTAAGTATTCACTTTATAACATAAAATAATTTTGAGAAAAGAGAGAGGCATTTTGAGATGAAAATTCTGCAGCATAACGGCTATGTTACAAGGTATTAGAAGACATTTAAAAGAGAGGGAACATGGGTCACTCACTCATAAATGATCCATAAAACAGTAGGGGAACAGAATATAAGGTATTTAAGAACATGGTAATGAAATTTTAAAGATATACCATATGAAATGAAAAACATGGAAGTGAGACAAAAATAAGATTTCTCTTATGAAAATTCGGCAGCCTAACGGCGTCACTTAAACTTCAATAAAAAATGATTTGAAAAGATCAAATAGGGTCTCTCATAATATGATCATAATAGATTAGTATGATAGATATAGATATCATACCCCAACATAATAAAAAGGAACTTGAAAGACTTGACATGAAAATAGAACTTGAAAAATCAGAAGGGTGAAAGAATCCCTTAAAAATTCGGCAGCCTAACGGCGTCACTTAAACTTCAACAAAAAATGATTTGACAAGATCAAATAGGGTCTCTCAACATATGAACATGAAAGTTCAGTATGATAGATATATATATCATACCCCAACATAGTAAAAAGGAACTTTCAAGACTTGACATGGAATTATAACTTTGAAAAAAGGAGAAAGGTGAAAGAACCACTTAAAAAAATTGGCAGCCTAACGGCGCCACTTAAAACATAAAAATATTGAATTGAAGAGATAAAATGGGGTCTCTAATAATATGATCATAAAATATCAGTATGATAGATATATAGATCATACCCCAACATAATAAAAAGGAACTTGAAAGACTTGACAAAAAAATAGAACTTGAAAACGAGAATGGTGAAAGAATCTCTTAAAAATTCGGCAGCCTAACGGCGCCACTTAAACATTCTTAAAATGAATCGATGAGAGAAAGAAGGGGTATCTCATCATATTAACATGAAAAGGGAAGTAATGTGAATATATAATAACATCCTCCAACATAAGACCATGGAGCATAAAAGAAATGACATAAAATAGATTACTTGAAAAGAAAGAGAGGTCGGATCCCTTACCTTAAAACGTAACTCTTAAAACTCAAAGGTTTGGACCTTGAGGGCTTGGGGGCACCTTGGGAGGACTACTTGGGAGGTAAGGAGACCAGAACTTCGTTGAGGATGGTTTTGGAGTCGAAAAGATGAGAGGAGGGCTTGGTATTTATAGGGAAAGTGAGGGGACAAGGCATTAATGGCCAAGGGACACCTCAAAAGTGATTTTCTCAAAAGCATGGGCCCTCCCATGGTACTTCCCATAGAGTTAGGCCACATGGGGACCCCCACACAATTTTTCATCCTCTTTAGTCAACCATCTCTTAAAATATCTCATGAAATCATCATGACACGGTTATGATATCATTAAACATACTGAAACCCTAAAACTGTATTTTTACTATTCACTGAAAATTCAACTTTCTCAGAAAAATCCCAAAATTTTACATTAACCAAATATCAATGATATGATTTCTAAAATGAACTCTATTTTATAAAAATAATTTTCTAAATATTTTTAATTCATTTTTTAAATAAACACACTATTCACCGAAAATTCATTTTTTTCAGAAAAATCCCCAAAAATTACCTTAACATAATATCGATGCTCTGAGTTCAAAAATGAAATCCATTTTATAAAAAAAAATTTCTAAATATTTTTAATTTAATTTTTAATGAAAAAATACTATTCACCCGAAAAAACTAATATTTGAATAATAATTTATGAAACTGTTATTTACCTATTTTATTGAATCTCATTACTTAATCTAGGTGTCTAAATTATATTAAAACTTTCTTTAAGTGAATTTACTAATCCATTTGGTCACATTACTAATCCTAAGCGTAAAATCACTATTCATAATTTACTATTCATCAAAAATCAAGTTGATCTTATTAGACTCGAAATTTTGTACTGAACATAATTGTAGAAGACCATTTTTTGAAAATCATTACACATTTTTATTTATTTAAGGTTTACATAAACATTTTTAAAATATCCTTTCTCTAAAATTCATCAAAAATATGCATACTATATTTATCTGGACATTTGAAAATTCATAAACTTCATCATAAGAAGAAATCCCAATTTTATTTAAAAAAAAGGATTACACAAGGCAGTTATGGTCTCCTTACGTAGCCCATTATCACACCAGCATAGGACCTAAGTGTAAGGTGTGCTAAGGTGAGAGAATCTGAGGGAGGCTCGGCCAACATCGCACGAGTAGTAATTTCTATCAGTTTGAACTTCTCACGGAGGCGATCCCGTTCTAGCTTCACACGATGAAGTTCAGCTTGGGTTTGGTCCAGAGCAAAGCCCAATGGTGCTACCTCCTTCTCAAGTTCTGTTAGATGGGCTTCGATCGGTCCAAGACTACTGGGTGAGGCCATCGAATCTTCTTTCTATATTAATTAACCAAGATTGCTTTTATTTAGAGACAATAGTCAAAACGTTTAGTTTCTAGCGGTCATATTGACCAATGGTCAAATAACAGTCAAAACCCAATAGTCTCATTTTAATTATACTCATGTTATCAAATGAAACATTTTTGTTGAGTATAAAAATAAAATAAAATAACACATAAAATTAGGAAACAAGATTTATTGAAAATTTTGGGTCGTTACAGAGAGCCTTCACCCAACCCTCAATACTTGGGAGACCCTTTTACCAAGTCTTAATAATTGGGATACACTTCACCTAGGTACCCTCATTTGAGCGACCCTTCACCTAGGTACCCCCATTAGGGAAAGCCTTCACCCAACCATCAATACTTAGGCAACCCTTCACCCAAGACTCAAATACTTCGGCAACCCTTCTACTAGGTCTTCATACTATGGATTCACTATTGGGGATGAACCCATAAAAAATTGATACATGATTCTGATAAAACCACCAGAACTCTGCACATCAATCCACCTAAAGATCACATGCAGGAGACTCTACATAGTGGAAAAACTGATCTCTGGAATTATTCTTCCTCATGGATGAGTGTACCAAAAGTAGGCAGATTTTACACCCTAATCACCACTCAAATTCATCCTTTGCACACATTAAAAATCTCACAAACATTCAAGGCACTATAAATACATTTAATGGTAATACATGCAATGAAAAGACATGAAGAAAAAAATAATTCAAAGTTTATCATGTTTTGGATGATTTGTCCCATGTGCATAGGGGAAACACAATAATGCTTTTATTATAACTGGAAGATATAGGTGACTATAAAAGATTACAAAATATAAGTAATCCTCACTAAATCCACAACTCTCTGATAAATCTTAGAATGAATCACACATTGCATTGAGTTCCCACACACTTATATACTAAGTTCCATCTGATCAACCTACAATACCTACTCCCCTAAAAATAAGGATCACTAAGAATGACCACTTGAGTTTGATTACCAACCTGATAACCCTTCATCCTTGTTGAACTTCTTGACATACAGTGGTTCACAGTAAAATCATCCATAGATATGAACTTCCAATGTTCTTGTTATCATTGGAGAAGACTTGTTGTTGTTGTATGCATCTCATGTCCAACCCATTATCCAACACACAAAATTTCAATGAATAAAATTCCATTGAATGAACTTTTAGTGAACTGAAAAAACTTCACTGTAGGTTCCAGCTCCAACATTAACCTCCCAGAAATCTCCCACTTGAAGTTTGTTCCAGGGAACCTCGATAAATCTCCGACACTTTGCATGCAGCAACATTCTCCATCCCTCTTCTTTCATTCACCCAAGTCCCACTGAGGCATGGTGATGCCTCGGGATTTCTTGAACAACCTCTTTGGTGAATATATCTTTCAGATTTTGGAACCCCATTATCTTACATATCTCTAGATCCTTTTCCTCCAATAAATTTCTGATAAAATGATACTTCAGGTCAATGTGCTTCATTCGAGCATGGAATATCATATTTTTAGCCAAGTGAATTTCACTTTGGATGTCATAGAAAAATATTGATCCTTTATAAATCCTTCCTATCTCCTTCATAAATTACTTCAACCATATCATTTTTTTTTCTCAACTTCAATTGCATCAACATACTCAACTTTCATTGAACTTAGAGTAACAATCCATTGTAATTTTGAAGACTAGTTGATACTCATTCCTCTAAAAATAAACAAAAATCTAGTTGTGTTTTTTCTTGTATCGGTGTCATGAACCACAAACAATTATAGTGGATCATCAATTCCAAAGCATAGATCTTGATTTTACAATCCTTTCAAATGCCGAAGGATCCACTTCGCAGCCTCCCAATGTACTTCCCCAGATTTTCCATGAACAGAATAACAAATCCCATTGCACGGGAAATGTATGGACGAGTGCAAACCATTGCATACATCAAACTTCCAACAAGTATCGAATTTCATATCTCTTTCTATATTCATCCCCAAGATCTTCCTTTCTTATTCAAGATCTTTCATCTCACATATTTTGGACAAATCACACTTCAGCTTTCAGATTTTCTGACCATCTGGTCCAGCTATCCAGATGACATCCACATATAACAACAATATGATAAATCTTTCATATTATTATTATTTCTGTTAACAATGATGATTTGTATTTCACCAATTTAAACCTTTATCTATCATGAAGGAAATGAATTTATGATTCCATTATCGAGGAGTTTTCTTCAACCCGTAGAGGCTTTTCTTTGCATACAAACCAAAATCTTGTTCCCTTATACCATTAAACATATCATCTGTTTCATGTATATTTCCTCCTACAAATAACCATGAAAGAAAGTGGTTTTAACATCCATTTGTTCTAGATATAAATATTTTGATGCCACCATACTTAGCAATGTTCAGATGGAAGAATTTTTTACTACAGGTGAGAATATTTCTGATAAATCAAATCTTTCCTTTTGTTGAAAACCTTTCACTAATAGTCGTCCTTTGTATTTTTCTTACCATCATACTATTCTTTTATTCGGTAAACAAATTTATTTTCTAGGTCTCTTTACCCTTCCATAAGTTTAGGCATCTCCTATTTTTGTTAAACTTCAATGAATCTATCTCTTAATTCATAGATGACTCCCATTGTTTCGCACCACTGAGTGAAGCTGCTTCCTCTGAATTTTCAGGTTCTTCTATATCTATTAGGAATATAAATTTTATATCCGCCCCAAATCTCTAAACTGGATTTATAACTCTAGTTGATCTCCTCAACTAAGTAAATTAATCTACACGGCTTGGCTCTACTCTTTTTTTGGTACCTGAACAATCTGTACTCTGATTTCTGCAGTCATACTTCTAGTGTTCCCACTTGAGCTTTAGATTCCCTTGAACTTTATGGTATTTATATTGATGGTCATCCTCTTGGACTTTTGGGGCCTTCAACACTCACATTTGAGTTCTCTGTTTTTTGTGACATTTTGGTACTCCTACTCAGACCATCATGTACTACCACAGTTGATATTTATTGAACTTATTTCACCACCAAGTTCTAGTCCTTCTACAAAACCTTTTCCTTGAATACAATGTCTCTACTCTTGATGATTTATTTTCTTTCATCATCCCACAAACGATGTCCAAAATTTTCAACTCTATAACCAAGAAGAAAACACATTTTAGATTTTGATTCAAGTTTATCTTGATCCTTAGAATTTACATGTACATATGTTAAACTACCAAATACTTTAATATAATGAACTTTAGATTGTTTACTAGAATGCGGATCCTCCAGAAGTTATTATCCAACTATCGATTCTAGACTTCTGTTGGTGAGATAACCCTTTGTATTGAGTGTATATGCCCAAATAGCCTTAGGAATTCCTAAGTGAAACCTCATACTCCTGGATTTCTTCATCAAAGTCATGTTCATTCTTTCAGCCAGTCTATTTTGTTGTGGAGTTTCAGGCACCATCTTCTCATGCCTTATTCCCCTTCTTTTGACAGAAAATCTGGAAGTTGTGTCTTGTGAACTCACCATTGTTTTCTGTTTGGATTCAATTCAACTGATAGCTGCATTTCCTTTCTATTGAGGATTTCCACTAAGTAAACACCTAAAATACATAAAAAATAAGCTTCAAAAGGTAATTCCATTCTTTTCTAGTATCATCATCAATGAAAGTAAAAAAAAGTAAATAGAACTGTCATAGGATTAAACAGTGGATGAGTTCCAGCTTTTGGTTCCTGGAATTTTGTCCATCTAAGTTGAAAGACACCCTCTATTTCTTTCCCATAAAATAACTTTCACACTTTCCAATTTCTGTGTGATTAATATTTATTATTCCCTTAGATTTTAAAACTTATAAATTCTTTTCACAGAGGTGACTGAACTGACAGTGAAAAACTTCTGGATTATCAGAAGTTATAATTCTGATAATTTCACCTTCGTAACTCCTCGTGCAGCCACCATGGATCCCTGGGTAACTTCCCATACCTTATTTTCAAAGGTAGTGTCATAAACTTCTTCATCAAGATGTTCAATGGAAATAAAAATTTTCCATGGACCAGGGATGTGACGAACTTATGATGGTTTCAATAATCTCTCATTCTTTGTCTGGATACTCACCTCTCCTTTTTGAAAAAACATCCAAGGCTTCACCAACTTTCATATGAAATTTCCCAAACTTCCCTAATACATAATTAACTATGCATATTTGGTCTCCAGTTGAATGAGAGGATGCTCCAGAGTCAATCACACAATCTTCTATAGAATTATTAACACTCAATGAAATTTTTGTGTTATCTTCCATTGTGTTAACGAAATCTAAAATACCATGTGTTGATGGATTTCTAGTGTTCTCATTGAAATTTTTTCAATCCTTATTGATGTGTCCTTTCTTCCCACACTTCTAGTAGCTTGGACCAGGACCAACCAACTTGCCTCAGCTCTTCTCTAGTTGTTTTTCTTCTAATGGATTCTTCCGATGGACTTTCTTCCAATAAGGAGATTGTCCTTATCCATTGGAATTTTTGATAGACTTGCTTCTAATGAGGTGATCACCCTCATCCGTTGGAATTGAGACCGTTATCATATGGTGATTGGACTTGCCTCCACTGAAGTTCTTCATGAAGTATCAAATTCTTGATATCATCATACACCAAGTCTGTTTTTCTGGAAGATATACTCATTGTTGTGACCATTTCATCCCAAATCTTTGGTAGTGAGGATAGTAGTAAGAGTTCCCATACATCATATAAAAACTTGACCTTCATCGATTCGAGCTACCCTCAGATGATGTTGAAATCGTTTGTGTGATCTGTCATTGGTCTTTCTTCCGATAACCTTAGACTGAACAGCCTCCACATCATGAACACTTTGTTCAAGTCTGTGGGTTTCTCGTACATGTATAGAAGAACCTTCGATTATTCCATTGTAGTTTTCTTTTCTCGAATATTTTAGGAAACATTTCATTTCAGATACATTTGTAATAGCTCTATCACATTTTTATCCAAGCATTCCCATTCTTATTTCTCCATCAACACTTACTTCACTTCAAACAATGGAAGTCGTTTTGAATCAAATGTTCTTAAATATGAATCCTCCATAATCCAAAATTCATTTCATCAAACTTATCAATTTTGACCTTTCTTTCTTATGATGTCATGACAACAATTCAGTAACTCCCACTAAATTTAATAACATTGAGAAATAAAGAACCATAGTTTCTTGAACCTCTACACTTTGATAATACTCTTTGGGGATGAACCCTTGAAAATTTGATTTGTGCTTTCAATTAAACCACCAAAACTCCACACATTAATCCATCAGAAAATTAAATGCAGGAGACTCTACATAGAGGAAAAAATGATCTTCAAAAGTTTGTTTCCCCATGAATGAGTGTACTAGAAGTAGTAAGACATCACATCCTACTCACCGCACAAAGTCATCATTTTCACATACCAACAAGTTCACAAACATTTAAGGCGTCAGAAATATATTCAATGGAAATACATGCAACAAAAAATAGAAAGGAAGAAAGAATGCAAACTTGTTTCGGATGATGTATCCAACATGCATGGGGGGAACACACTATTGGTTGATTTTATTATAACTAGAAGATATAGGTGATTACAAAAAATTACAAAAGGCAAGTGATCCTCACTAACTTCATATGTCTCTAATAAATCTCAGAATGAATCACACATAGCATTAAGGTCTCACACACTTTTATATTAAGTGTCGTCTGATCAACCTGTAATACTTGCTCCCCTAAAAACACAGATCACTAAGCATGGCCATTTGAGCTTAATTACCAACCCGGTGACCCTTCAGCCTTGAAAAACCTCATAACAGTGTTTCACAGTAAAACCATTGATAGATACAAAATTAAGATGGTCCTATTATTGTTGGAGGAGACTTATTATTGTTGTCTTCATCTCACATCCAACCCATCATCCAACACATAAAATTACGGCGAATGAAATTCTGAAAAATGAACTTTCAATAAACTGAACAGACTTCACCTCCCACCATCCACTTCGCCGTAGTCCAGAAACTAGGGAACCACACATCCAAGAAACTTACCTGAGTGCCAATTTATCCAGGCCCCCTACCTAAGTGCCCAGCCTTGTCATATATGCCTTTAGTCGATACACTCCTCATGATTTCCACATACACCTTGATCCTAGATACTCCTCTTGGATCCTGAAATTCATTCACTTGGATTACTTTCCAGAGTGAACCTGTCTGGGCCACCTACCAAGTGCAATCCCCAAAACCTACTTTCACCTAAGTCATCTGCTAGGTTGAACCACCATAGGCCTCCTATCAGGTTTAAGAATCAATCATGTCCTCTCTTTTCTAATTAACAATGTACATGGTGAACTAGAAAAAGTTCACCCATGCATAAGCCACACTCAATCTCCTATAATCACCCCTTTTATGAAATAAGTTTCCTATAGAGGCCTCCTACTCGGTGTAATCCCCAACCATTTCACCCTTCCTCTTCCAGTTACCAAAATAAATGAGGTTGGCATACATATATGGGTCTCATGTTGGGTGTAATCCCCAAAACCTACCTTCACATAAGTCATTTTCCAAGTTGAACCACCATGGGTCTCCTATCAAGTGTAAGCCTAAATAATATCCTCTTTTCTCTAGTTATAAATATAAAGTATGAACCAAAAAAAGTTTGTCCATGTGAGGTAAGTCCATTTATAATTAATTATACATGTTTCATTATCATTTTAACAATTACATTTTTATTTTAACCATCGGTAAATCTGTTTCTGCTTCAAAATGATAGGAAGAGCCGACATCAAAGGATCAAAAAGAAACTTTTCTATGAACACTTGGTTTCCACAATCCAGTTATCCCTATGGTAACTTCAAATTCTTGACACAAAGGAAACCAAATATTCTTTCCTCCATGGTCTCCATTACCTGAACTCTCAGTTAACTCCTTTCTCTTCCTTGGTGCTTTATTTTTAGCACTGATAAATGGTACCCTTTATCAACACTTTATTTTTAGATCTGATAAAGATAGATTTTCTCCAACTTTTTTCAAAGATCTCATGGAGTATCTCAAAAGGACCATCTCACTCCAAGGATCCTAGCACCGCAGACAGTTTTTCAAACAGACGTCTGGTTCGATAACCTCTTACTTAAGACATTAAAAAAATATTTTCTCTATTAATAATGTTTTGTGTAACCAAAATCAAGTATATTTTATAAAAAATAGGTTTTTTAGGTTCTTAGATATTTTTATGGATTTTAGGATTTATATCGTTTTTTGGGTTTTTTGGGTTTTGATGTTTTTTAGGGATTTTAGGGTTCTAAATCATTGGATGTAGTGGATAAGAAATTTTCAAATTCTATCATGTGTGGTTGGTTTGTTGGGTATCTATATAGTGAATCTATAAATTTTTTTATTTTTATTTAATTAATTATTCTTAACAATTATATTATTTGTAAATATAAAGTGTTTATATTAATAATTAATGTCCAGGGGGTGGGAGAGCTGTCCAGGGGGTGGGGTATCTAGGGGAGGTGGGGGACTGTCCAAGGGGGTGGGGGTGTCCAGGGGGTGTCCAAGTGGGTGGGGATGGTGTCTAGGGGGTGTTGAAATGGAGGTCAAATAGAAATGAATTCACTTGGAACTCGGTGACTTATATTTAGGAAAATTGGGCCTAATCTGAGTTAATGACCTAAACTAAGGGTTATCCCCTAGTCCAAAGAATTAAACATCCATGAGATTCAATACCAACCAATGGTAAACCTTGGTGTTCCCCATTTTGGGGTGCACTCACCCTGATCCTCCCTCAGTGGTGTTTAGATCATCCTTCACGGTGTGAATTGTTTGAATGTAAATGAGGAGAGAGAAATTCCTTTTAGAATTTTGGCATGGTAACGGGTGTATATAAGAGGAATTAAGGCTTTTATATTTCATGTCATGATTTTTTGGCATATATGAACACAAAATCTTCTATCAGTATCAAACCAGTGGAATTTAAGCAATATTACATAATTTTTTCGAGCTCGAGATAGGATGCTCATGAGCCCTAATTCGAGTCCTGAAAAAGGAGATACATAATGTAGAATTTCTTGAGGGGTGTACCTAAAACAAAATTTAAGGCACTCCTCTTCCAAATATACTTCATAAAACAAAATTATATTTTATTTTATTATTTTTATGAGACTTACTGAGATTTTTGTACTCATTGCATATTGTTAAAATTTTATTCATAGGTTTTAAAGATGATAATGAATAAAGAAGATATATTTGAGTCATTTTATGTTCTGATCTATATATGTGTTTATTGATCCTTATAATTCATGATTATTATTAATTCATGTCATTATTCACATAATTTTGTTACACATTATTAATGGTTTATGGATCCATGTTGGTAAGGGAATATTATGGTGATGATACCCTTTGAGAGATCTTGATTTGGGATGCATTTTCAGTAAGCTTTATTTTGAATAATTTATGATGAATTTATATGTTCACATGTCATTAATATCCCGTTATTATTGCTATAATTATGAAAAAATACCGCTGGAAAGCAAAACATGCCACTTGAGCTCAAACATTATACTTATCCATGGAATATGCAACAAAATCAATTATAGAAGTTGTGAGATAAATTTTACTACTAATAATCCTTTTAAATTATTTTCCTTCTCCTCATGTTAAAAATGGATCCAAAGTGAGTTATTTTTAAGAAAATAATCAAAGTCATAGTTTTAGAGGTTAATTATCATTTCAATTCATGTAATATATATATATATATATATCTTGTATAAATTAATTAAAAAGTTGATACATTCCTCAGTCTTCCTCTATAAAGCCTCTTTTGGTCCCTTGGAAACCAAAATAGAATCTCTCACATCCTTCCTCCATGAAGTATCTCAGAAAGGTTTTTTTTTAAATGATCATCATTTTTTAAATCATCATATTGGTATTAACATAGGGTTAAATTTTAGGTTTTTTCCAAAAATATTAACCTCAGGAATAGTTTTCATCCATGGAAAAATCTCTCCAATCTTCATCACAGGGAGTCTCTTAAGAAAACATGCCCCCCTACTCAAACTCCAAATTCCTACGTTAAGTTTACGACAAAATTATAATATTTTTTGAGTTTAATGATACAAGAAAATAGAAATTGGTGAAAAGAAAAAGAAAATGAAAACGAAGAAAAATAGACTTGGGCCGGCCTCGGTGCCCGATTGGATTTCATGCCTCACCTAGGCTAAACTCCCTATTCTAGACTCAACGACGGAGATGGAATCTCAATCCAATCCCTCTAGCGGCGATACACACATGCTCCAATTGTCTCTTATTAAGACCACTCATTCTCCGAGTCCTATCACGGTAGAACGAATGTCTTGCAAATATTTATAATATCAATTATTTTAATATTTCATTAATAAGGTAATTACTGCATCATCATTGTGTCATATATTTCAGTTTTTTATGGTATCTAGTAGTTTTCAGGGTTTTAGGGACTTTTAGGCTTGTTAGAGTAATAACAATTTATACTATCTTACAATGTTATCTTATTTTTATACATTGATGTATTTAATTTTCATGATACCCTATTATATTTGATATGTAATGGATAAATGATATATGAGATGTGGCAGTGGATATATAATGATGTGGATGATATAGTTTTGGTTTCATTTGCTGTGACGATTCTAATTCGAGCAGTGAGGCAGTGGTGGTTCTTATTCCTTAGGGATCATGAGGAGTCAGTAGTATCATGGGAGAAGGCCCACCACCTTCAGAGTACGGTCATCACCACCCTCTTGGAATATTACTAGAGGGTGTTGCTTTGATGTGGGTGACTCCTCTGTGAAAGTCCAAGGATTAAGTGGTAGTGGGAGGGCTGGCCTGCGGGATTTTCCCTAGGTTCATAGTGAGGAAGTATGTGAATATTTTGTTGAGGATGTGGATGGTCACTTGCTGTCTGGGATTTCTAGCACTATAGGTGAAAGAGGTAAATCTCAGGACATGCATATTTTTAAATGATTTATTAGTTATGTAGGGGGGGGGTTTGGTATGACATGGGTGCTGATATTCTAGAGAAATCGTTTATAAATATCTAGTAATATCCTTCCAACCCAAGGAAGTTGTGCACTCCTGTTTCCACTATGAAACATCCAAGGGATACAACATACCACCAAGAACACCAAACAATTGGTCAAAGTATTCATCGATTATCGGGGGTGGATAAACCACCCTATCCATTAGCTGGATTGAGTGAAATCAATCCACACCTAATCTTATTGGCCACAAGGACTGTAAACTGGTTAATTGAAATTAGAAAACATGGATAATTTCAATTAAAATCTCTCAAACCGTGTGTCTGTTTGACAATCCATTTACAGCATTGGGACCCTCACAACAAGGAGGTCCTTTTGAGATACTCTAAGTGAGTTTATATGGAAGGTGGAGTGGGGAAGTACATTTCATGTTTACTCAGTACATGAAAAGTACCCCTAAATCCCCACATGGTAGTGTATTTCATCCTTACTTGGAATATAAAATCCCATGTAAATGGAGTGTTGTTCATGTACATGGAATGTACCCTACATGGGGTAACATCCCATGTACCTCCCATTTCATGTCCATGTAAAGGCTAGGTCATAGTTACATGATGTGATAATTTCAATTTATAAGAGTATGGCTTCTATAAATTGGGAATGGTGAAACATTTAGCAATTGTTTCTTGGGCATCACCCTAGAACATGGAAGATGTTCGTAATTTCATTGGTCTCACATTGTCACACCCATCATATTTAAATAAATTATTTTATTAATTGTCTGGGTATTGGGTAGTCTAGGTTGAAGCCCAATTTAAATTTTTTTGGGTTCTTATCTAAAAATGTGTGGTTTGACATTGATAGCATTAATGCGTCGTTGTCGAAGTCGCGCGGCCTCACCTGGGTCACCACGCGGCCTTGCTCGGTTCACCGCACGCCCTTCTCGATGGTCAACTAATTAAATAAAATGACTTGATGATAAATAAATAAAATAAAATGTGATAAAAATATTAATAAACTATTTTAATGATCATAATAATATTATTATTTGAGGATGTAATTATTATAATTATTTTTATCACTATCGTTATAATTGTTATAACTTTTATTTTATTACTATAAATTTATTACTATTATTTTTGTTATTAGTTTTAGTTTATTATTATTATTATTATATTAATTATTATTATTATTATATTAATTATTATAATTATTATATTAATTATTATTATTATTATATTAATTATTATATTAATTATATTAATTATTATTATTATTAGTTTTATTATTAGTTTTATTTTTAGTTTTATTTCTAGTTCTAATTATAGTTTTATTTTTTTTCCTCTTGGTGTGTTAGGGTTCAGTGGACTCCCCTTCCCCCCTTCTCTTCCCCATCGCGCCCCAACCCCCTAGTGCACCGCCTCCTTTACCCAGCCCTCTACCCACATGCTCACCCTACGGCGCCCTCTGACCTCGCGCTCACCCTCCGACACCCCCCCCCCCCCCCCGACCTCGCGCTCACCCTCTGCCACCCCCCCAACCTCACACTCACCCTCCGGAACCCCTCCGCCCTCACGCTCACCCTCCGGCGCCCTCCCGACCAGCCCCATCTACCCCGCTTCTTCCCCCTTACCCTACATCTCCCCTCCCCTTCAGCTCATATCCGGCGTCACCCTCACTGGACTCCACATCAGTCGGTGCCATCCTCACGTCATCCCCTACCTCCCTCACAAAACCTTCACCCCCTTGGCCACACATCCATTCTCGGCCGAATTTTCCAGTGAGGCACACCTCTGGCACTTCTCTATTGTTCTCGGTCAGCATTCTGCACCCCTGCCATAGGTGCGTACTTCTTCATTTGGTTGGTTTCTTCCTTTGATAGATTATCAGGTTAGGGTTTAGTTGGTTTTTGGTCCGGTTTTGATGTTCTCTTTGGTCTGATTCATGTTTTAGGGTCCAATTTGGATTCCTTGTGGTGCGTTTGTGGTACGAGTGGATTTTCTCACCAATTTGTGGGAATTTCGGCGTCAAAGGTAGGTGTTTCCATGCATTAGCATCATTATATTAATTTAATATGTTTGTTTAAATTTATTAATGTATTCCTTGGTTTTATTATGTGATGCGTTTGGTGTTTCTGAATTAGTTTATGTTTAAATGTTGAAGTCGGATTTCTAATATAGAGATTGGCTAGGTTTTGGTGTGTGCTTTGATGTAATGTTTTTAAAAAAAATGGGTTTTAGGAGTTGTTTGGGTTGCGCGAAATGTCCTCAGAAATATTTTTTACATGCACATGTGATATTGGGTATGCCTGTCATATGAGTCTTGTTGTGAGAGTTATTGGAAGCATGAAATTAATTATTTTAGGTGTGGAAAATATAATTTGGTAATTGTTTAATATGTATCTGAGTTAGAAATGTATTTTTATTGAAAAAAAATTGGTTGTGTGTCGTGCGTATCATATTGTAGTGTTTCTTGAAAAGGGTTTTCAGGTCTGATCTTAAAAGTTCGAAATATTTTCTAAAGAACTTATGGTGAGAGTGTATAAAAAAAGGGTTTAAAGGAAAAATTATTTATTATGGAATGTTGAACTTATTGCACACCTTTTTATTTAAATTTTAAATAGTTGTATTAGAGGAAAACATGTTTTGGAACGGTTGTGCTACACATTCAGTTTTTAAGTGGTGTTTTGGCATGAGATCAAGTATGTTTTTGGTGTAAATTGTTGTGTGTTAATATTAAATGTTTTATAAATTGTTTACTTGAATTTATTTAATTGAATGTGATGTGTGAACGTGTTGTTTGATAGAGTTAATAATGTGTTAAATTTTAGGTGTCATTATTGTGTGAAAATTAGGCATTTTTCATGTGAAACCCTTGATGTTCCAACTAGAAACTTTATATTAGTTGTTTAAATAATTTATGAAGTCATGCATGGGATGTGATTTATGATGTGAAACAGTTTTGGTGTGTGTTTTTTCTAAAAAGGGGGATTTTGGAACATGTATTTGGGTGTAAAGTTTTTTGGTTCCTTTGCAAATTGTTTTGGAATTTTTTTTTATGAACAACCAAATTTCATAAGTGGTGTGAGGCATGTTTATCAAATTGTTTAGTATGTGTGTTTTTAGAGTGGGGTTTGGGTGTGTAAGTGGTGGCACACAGTGTACCTTTTTTGGCTTGACTTTTGGGTGTAAATGTGTTGTGTTAGTGATTTGTAAATGTGAAACTTGATTGAGCACAAGGGGAAACCTCAGGTAGCTATAAGGGGGGACTAGACTAGTGGGCTAGTGTTCTGGAGGTGACTTGACCCGGTTTCACTGGAAGGACTGACGATTGCAACACTAATTAAACATATGTTTTTCTGAGGGTTGTGGCCTTCTAAGCCACATAATCTGAGGGTCGTGGCCTTCTAAGCCACGTTTTCTGAGGGTCATGGTTTCTAAGCCACGTTTCACCGAGACACAAGGTTCTAGGGTCCCACTCGAGCAAGATAAACCTTAGGGGATTTACCTGTAGTGCTCTACTATTCATGACATGGTGCCTTCCGTCGGCATACGGAGGACCACTTGAGTTCATTCATGTTCTTTATAAATGTTTCCCTTCCATTTTAAAGTAGTATTGTGAAATGGTTTTTCTTTCAGTACTCTTACCTTTTCACTTTCAGTTTTTAAATGTTTTCCTTAAAAGTGTTTTAAAAGTATGGTTTTAAATAAGCATGTTAAATTATCTTTTTTGATGTTGTGGAATGGAACCATTTTATTGGGTGAAGTCATACTTGGCCCTTGGATCACACCCTAAATACACCTATGGGTGTATGTAGACCTTGTTTCTTTTTTATTCCAGGTTGTGACATTGTGCTTAGTGATGGTGGTCCGGGTTATCGATGGTCTTCCTGTGTAGGTCTGACGATGGTTGCTTGAGGAGGTGGCTCCTCATGTTGCATGAAGGTGTGAATAGATGTGTTAGCTTTATTTTATTTGCAGCCTTCTTGGAGTTTTGGGTTGAATTTTAAATTTTAAGTTTTTTCCAATGTTAAGGGTTTGTTTGGTTTTGTTTTCCAGCGTTTGTTTATTTATCTTGTTAGTTGTTTTTTCTGCCTCTCATTTTGGGTAAACCGTTCCCACAGGTTACTCTTGATACTCGGGCACTTGTGCTAGCCCATGGGGATCGGGAATGCCCTTTGGGCCATGTCACGGACCGGGTCGGGCGCCGGGTCGGATGGCAACCTAACCTGGTTCGTGACAAAATGGTATCAGAGTAGGTTTACTCTTTTGGGTCGTGTTCTTTTGGGATATAGTCAGTGTATACCAAAGTTAAGGGTGTCGGAACTCGATGTTCTAGTTACGAACAAGGTGTCTGGCCAGCACATCTCGTGACGGGACTCGAGTTACCAGGGTAAGTTGAGGTCTGTTGAGTCTTTGGTCCTCGTGATTAGTCTTGTTTAGGGGAAATGAAAAGGGAGTAGGGTCAGTGGTCCTAGTGAGCTCGTAGGGTCTGGCAAGCCATGTGGAGCTGGGGATACTGTCCTAGAATACCCTCTATGGCGGTAGCGTGACTGGCGTATGGCCTCCAACCATAAGTTCTAGTCACCCGCTGACACTAGTTTTCTCCTACACCATTCCTCGTTTCTTTGTTTTGGAATTGTGGAAATTTGGTTTTCAAGTAAAAATGATTTGGTTTTGAGAAAAAAAATGTTTTGAAATGAAGTGCTTTAAAAATAAAATGATGTATGAGGTTTTAAAGGTGTGGGCTGAATGTTTTGGTTTTTAAAAATGGAAAATTTTGGTTTTGATCCTTGGTTATCTCGTGGGAAACCACATGCATGAGCATATATGGAAAGGGAAATAGTTAATGGCACGAGCGGATGAGTTCCTGGATGGATATGAGGTGGGTGCCGGTGTGGCACAGGAACATGCATGTGTGAGGCCCATGGGACACCATTGGTGTTTGTGCAACCCACCATCTTTGCTTATTTTCAAGAAATTATTGTTAAATAAGAATTCTGTGTGTTAATAAACGGTGATTTCATGGTGTGTCCTTGTGTTTTGGAAATGTCGGATGTGAGGCATTTTGAGCCGAGGATCCTTTATGAATGATTTGTGTCCTGAGTTTGAATTCTTATTTGTAAGTTGGTATGCAAGCATGTAGTTAGTGAATTCTTTTGAAAAGTGCTACAGGAAGCCCTTGCAATGGTTCCCCCTGCATGTTTAGTGTTCACTTGTGGTATGTCTTGACCATTGGACCAGTTTGGTTAGCTCCATAGTTTTCTTTCTTAACTAGTGTATGCCCCCATAACGCGTTAACATGCGATTGAAGTGCGGACATAGGAAATTCGCCGTTGGCCGGCCCTCCAGTTGATCAAAGGAACCTCTTCATGAATTATAGAATTTAACTCACCTCTTCTTTTTACAACTAAGAGGAACCTCTCACAGCGGGATGAAAAATGCGAAGGGAGTTGAAGAGAGCTTTGGTCTCTTTGAGTTGTCTTATTTGTCGGGTATGAAGTTTGACATCGTTGCATCTGAAGGTTCCCCTTGTAAGTAGTGAAAGGAATTCCAACAGGGAAGGGTGAAGGCGGTTCGGAGTTATCGGTGTTGTCCGATGTTTTGAAAGGGTGGTAATGATTTCATCAGCCTCAAGGGTCATGTTTGGTGATGTCTTGCAGCGTGAGTTCTCTTGGAAGGGAAAGGGTGGATTTCATAGGATCCTTCGGGAATCTCTGTTTTCATAGGAGTGTGTCCTCTCAGGGAGTTTTAATTTTTCTGATCAAAGGTGAGTGTTTGTCATGCATCTTCATTTCTTAAGTCTCTTGGTTAAGGTGAAGAAGTGATTCATGTGCATCATCTAAACCCATGTTTTGGTGGGTGTGTCGTGATGAAGTAGTTGAATGTCATGGTGTGTTGTGTTTAATGGTGTGTGTCGGCTGCAGTGTGGTTGAGTGTGACACCAAAAAGGAGAAGCTTCGTTCGGGAGTTTTCAATGCCTGACTGTGAGGCAGAAAATGCTTCAAGCATTAAGGCTCCAGCCATAGGCCTCAGAGTGAAGTTGGTGCATGGTCAGGAACCCCGAGAGTGTATGGGACTCGACTTTATTTCTGTCACCAGTAAGTCAAAGCAGTTTAAATTGTTTCCTTTATTTTTTCTATTCCGAACAAACCGGTTGGGCACGTAAGGATTCTGTGACTATGTGAAGGTGGGGTCGTCTCATTGCCTTAAATTCATGGCGGTCGCATCCCACTAGATGAAATCGCTTTAGTGGTCCTTATGGGATATGTTGGGTAAGTCGGTCTCAAATTTGAATAGTGCTCATATAGGGATGTGGGGGTGTTGGTTTGTCTTCGGTTGTGGTTTTGAGGCCCCAGTAGTTGCGGTCAGCCCTCCCCGCCCCTTATGGTGGGGTGTATAGTCACTGTCGGGAAATTTTTAAGGTTTTGTATCTTTTATCAGCTCTAATGGTGCGGAGACCTATGATAGGTCTCGCTTAAATTTCTCTGGAGTGAATCAGTTTTGGTCATCTTCCTAATGACGGGGTGTCCACTCGGACCTCTCCATGTCAGTTTTCCAACCTTGTCTTGGGCATTGGAAGGTTCTTAATGGCGGGAAGCCCCTCAAAATTCCCCATGTTGACCTTTTGGTTTTTTTTCTAAGGATGATTTGGTGATAAGTGATGAGAGTGTTCCTTGGATGTGGTTTGACCTTATTTGTTCATTCTAACCAAATAGTGTGGTTTTCGTTTAATAGTGCTTGAAATGTTTCGTCTTGTGAAGTTGGATCCCATGGGTGCGAGAGTTCCTTTCCTTGATCAGTCCACTGGAGGTGTTTTAGCTCCTTGGGGCGGGGGAAACATATCAGAAATTATTTTTACAAGTTTCTTTAAGTTTTCTTTTAAGTCACTTTCTCTGAGCATAATGTGTTTGCCCCTTCTCGCTTGTTGTTTTTGGGGACCCTCTTTGAACCTTAAGGGGGTGTTGTTTTCTACTTTGGGGTTCGGTCATAGTTGTGGCTTTCCGGGGACAGATCGCTTTATGTTGGGGAGAATTGTCACACTCGTCGTCTTTAAATAAATTATTTTATTAATTTTCTGGGTATCGGGTAGTCCGGGTTGAACCCCGACTTAAATTTTTTTGGGTTCTTATCTAAAAACATGTGGTTTGACATTGACAGCATTAAAGCGCCACTGTCAAAGCCGTGTGGCCTCGCTCGGTTCACTGCACGCCCTTCTCGATGGTTAACTAATTAAATAAAATGACTTGATGATAAATAAATAAAATTAAATGTGATAAAAATCATAATAAATTATTTTAATGATCATAATAATATTATTATTTTAGGATGTAATTGTTATAATTATTTTTATCACTATCGTTATAATTTTTATAACTTTTATTTTATTACTATAAATTTATTTCTATTATTTTTTTATTAGTTTTAGTTTATTATTATTATATTAATTATTATTATTATTATTAAATTAATTATTTTTATTTTTATTTTTATTATTAGTTTTATTTTTAGTTTTGTTTTTAGTTCTAATTATAGTTTTTTTCCTCTTGGTGTGTTAGGGTTCGGCGGACACCCCTTCCCCCCTTCTCTTCCTCGTCATGCCCCAACCCCCCTGGCGCACCGCCTCCCTACCCCAGCCCTCTTCCCTAATGCTCACCCTACAGCACCCTCCGACCTCGCGATCACCCTCCGGCACCCCTCTGACATCGTGCTCACCCTCTGCCACCCCTCCGACCTCGCGCTCACCCTCCGACACCCCTCCACCCTCACGCTCACCCTCTGGCGCCCTTATGACCAGCCCCGTCTGCCCCTCTTCTTCCCCCTTACCCTGCGTTGCCCCTCCCCTTCAGCTCATGTCCGACTTTTCCCTCACCGGCCTCCACATCGGCCGGTTCCATCCTCGCGTCGGCCCTTACCTCCCTCGCAAAACCTGCACCCCCCTTGGCCACACATCAGTTCTCGACCGGATTTTCCAGCGCGGCACACCTCCAGCACTTCTCTGTTGTGCTCGGTCAGCATTCCACACCCCCACTGTAGGTGTGTACTTCTTCGTTTGGTTGGTTTCTTCCTTTGAGAGATTATCAGGTTAGGGTTTAGGTGGTTTTTGGTCCGGTTTTGATGTTCTCTTTGGTCTGATTCATGTTTTAGGGTCCAATTTTGATTCATTATGGTGCGTTCATGGTGCGAGTGGAGTTTCTCACCAATTTGTGGGAATTTTAGCATCAAAGGTAGGTGTTTCTGTGCCTTAGCATCATTATATTAATTTAATATGTTTGTTTAAATTTATTAATGTATTCCTTGGTTTTATTAGGTGATGTGTTTGGTGTTTTTTAATTGATTTGTGTTTAAATGTTGAAGTCAGATTTCTAATATAGAGATTGGCTAGGTTTTGGTGTGTGCTTTGATGTAATGTTTTTAAAAAAATGGGTTTTAGGAGTTGTTTGGGTTGCGCGAAATGTCCTTGGAAATATTTTTGACATGCACATGTGATATTGGGTCTACCTGTCATATGAGTCTTATTGTTAGAGTTATTGGAAACATGCAATTAATTATTTTAGGTGTGGTAAATATAATTTGGTAATCATTTAATATGTATCTAAGTTAGAAATGTATTTTTCTTGAAAAAAATGGTTGTATGTTGTGCGTATCATACTGTGGTGTTTCTTGAAAAAGGTTTTCAGGTCCGATCTTAAAAGTGCGAAATATTTTCTAAATCACTTAAGGTGAGAGTGTATAAAAAAAGGTTTAAAGGAAAAATTATTTATTATGGCACGTTGAACTTATTGTGCACCTTTTTATTTAAATTTTAAATAGTTGTATTAGAGGAAAACATGTTTTGGAATGGTTGTGCTGCACATTCGGTTTTTAAGTGGTGTTTTGGCATGAGATCAAGTATATTTTTGGTGTAAATTGTCATGTGTTAATATTAAATGTTTTATAAATTGTTTAATTGAATTTATTTAATTGAATGTGATGTGCAGACGTGGTGTTTGATAGAGTTAGGCATGTGTTAAATTTTAGGTGTCGTTATTGTTTGAAAATTATGAATTTTTCATGTGAAACCCTTGATGTGCCAATTAGAAACTTTCTATTAGTTGTTTAAATAATTTATGAAGTCATTCATGGGATGTGATTTATGATGTGAAATAGTTTTGGTGTGCGTTTGGTCTAAAAAGGGGGATTTTGGAACATGTATTCAGGTGTAAAGTTTTGTGGTGACTTTGCAAATTGTTTTGGAATTTTTTTTATGAACAACCAAATTACATAAGTGGTGCGAGGCATGTTTATAAAATTGTTTAGTATGTGTGTTTTTAGAGTGGGGTTTGGGTGTGTAAGTGGTGGCACACTATGTACCTTGTTTGGCTTGACTTTTGGGTGTAAATGTGTTGTGTTAGTGATTTGTAAATGTGAAACTTGATTGAGCACAAGGGGAAACCCCGGGTAGCTAGGAGGGGGGGCTAGAATAGTGGGCTAGTGTTCCGGAGGTGACTCGACCCGGTTTCACTGGCAGGACTGACGATTGCAACACTAACTAAACATATGTTTTTCTAAAGGTCGTGGCCTTCTAAGACACGTTTTCTGAGGGTCGTAGCCTTCTAAGCCACGTTTTTTTGAGGGTTGTGGTTTCTAAGCCACGTTTCACTAAGACACGAGGTTCTAGGGTCCCACTCAAGCTAGATAAACCTTAGGGGATTTACCCACAGTGCCCTACTATTCATGATGTGGTTCCTTCCATCGGCATACGGAGGACCACTTGAGTTCCTACATGTTCTTTATAAATTTTTCCCTTCCATTTTAAAGTAGTATTGTGAAATGGTTTTTGTTTCAGTACTCTTCCCTTTTCACTTTTAGTTTTTAAATGTTTTCCTTGAAAGCATTTTAAAATTATGGTTTTAAGTAAGCATGTTAAATTATCTTTTTTGATGTTTTGGCGTGGAACCTTTTTATTGGGAGGATTTTTCTTCTAGAAATGAGGATGACCTTGTTTGTTTGAGGTTCAAACTTTCCAATCGGTTTCTATCGGGTTTATTCATAGAACCAGAAACATCCAATGATTCTATATCCATTTGGACCTACTTTCCAAAGGTAGGTGCCCATTAGTTGTGGACTGATGAGACTTAAGAATTTGCATTGGTCGAGAGGATGGGAGGTCAGACTCATCACACATTTTTGGGGGGAATTATTGTCTACTCCGGGACTCTCTTTTAGATTTGAGTTATGTTCGTGAATCCTTATTAATTTACCAAGCATGAAAATGAGTTTTTCCTTTAGACCTTGCAATCAATGATTGATATGTAGGGGATTTAAAGAATCTTTTATATGTATTTGAAGTTCTTCATCAATAGAGAATCATCCATATGAATTAGTGATTCTTAGTCAATGGTATCCTTTAATACATTATATAGGACTCTCTTGGTCATTATGATGTCCATACTGGTTTTAAATCCACTCAGTGAGTCACTTGAAGTTTATTGTCATTCGGAAAGACAGGATTATTTTAGAGTTAGGATCGTACCCACAGATGGGCTACCTACGTATCCTTGTTAGAAAAGGAATCAGAACCCACGTAGTTTGAGTGAATAAGTATGAGGTTTATGCATGATTAATGGCTCAAAGAGAGATGTAATAATTACTTTTACACTCTAAGCTCATGTGAGTCTTGCTCGGTGTGAGAAACAAGAGGTATTAGTAAAACCTGATGATTGTTCCATGAAAGATGCAATAATAATAAATGATGTGGGGATTACGTATGTATGACCGCCCAAGTAAATGAAGACAAAGATTTTTAGGAAAGAAGCCCAAGAGCAGGGTCCATAAAGGTGTTTGTACTTTATGGAGATTTGGGATTTTAACTCGGGACTTACTCCTGAGAAGGAGGCCCAAATTAAGAGAAACTTATGATCGGGTTTCATTCCTGAAAAGGAAGCCCAAATCAAAATAATTTAAGACTGGGGATTACTCCTAAGGAGGATGCTCATATTAAGGGGACTTGTAATTTGGGGATTACTCTTAAGAAGGAGGCCCAGGTTATGGGAAATTATGACTAGGGCTTACTCCTGAAAAGGAGGCCCGGGTTAAGGGTACTTGAGACTTAGGGATTACTCCTGAGAAGGAGTTCCATGTTAAAAGAACTTCTTAAAATTCCTTTCAGATAAGGAATCCAACAAAGGAACCATGCCAAAAATGGATTTGAAGAGGGTTTTGAAGGCTATATTTGAAGAGGAAATGTGGATATGAGGAAAGGAAGTTACTACGAAGGAGGTGCACAAGTTTTGTTCTGGCACGCAAGTCCTAGTCGCGAAAGTATACTTGCGCGACATGAGTCAACTTGGGCGATGAAGAATCCATGAAGTGATACTTGGGCGACTTTGAATTAGAGCCCTTAGTATCATCCCTAGAGGCTTTTAGATGTGTG
This sequence comes from Viscum album, assembly GCA_963277665.1. Lineage (NCBI taxonomy): Eukaryota > Viridiplantae > Streptophyta > Magnoliopsida > Santalales > Viscaceae > Viscum > Viscum album. The sequence continues at coordinate 1,030,685,679 of OY728126.1, forward strand.
GCGCGCAAGTTTCCTTGAGAGGGAAAGGCGGCACGCAAGTGTCTTCACTTCCCTTAAGGGATGGACACTTAGGCGCGCAAGTATTGATGAGTTCTAATACTTAGGCCTTATTCTTCCTCTTTATATCTTCCATTCTAGGTAAAGAATTACCTTATAAGTGTTTACAAGACTTCATACAGAGACTTGGGCGACCAGAGCTTGAATCTGAGTTTTGGATTTTTTTCATCCCTCAAATGGGGGGCCCACAAGGGGTATTTATAGGCCGCTTGAGGTTTGGGAAAAATTTCACTTAGGGTGTGAAAGTGACTTTTGCACCTCATATCTGGTGCAAAAGTGACTTTCATGCCCAAGTCTGGCACACAGGTATACTTGCGCGCCTTAATGCCTTTGCAATATTTGATGAATCTTCCCTCTTCTTTGCTCGAGGTATTCCCCTTAGTCAATCTTTGGACTCTGTGATGGAATGGAGCATCAAAAAAAGTCCCCCCTCAGAGTTGTATCCGAAAAAGGAAAGAGGATTTGACTTTGAGGAAAAAGAGAAACCAAGATCCAGCGGCGCGTAGGTATGAGGCGAGCAGGATTTGGCGTGCAAGTTTGAGGCACGTAGGTTACGGCGTGCAGGGGTACAGCCTCACCTATAAATATGGGCGCCACTCTCGTGCAAAGCATCCATCTTTCAAATGCTTCTCGCTCTCGTTGCGCAAGTGAGCTCTCGTCGCACATGTGTCTTGTCTTTTCACTCGTCCGCGCTTCTATTCGTTGCGTCTCGCTTCCTCAGTCTGTTTATGACTTGCGCGCCAGTACTAGCGCAGTACAACTTGCGCGACCGTATTAGACTTGCGTGCCAAGATTAGACTTGCGCGCCTTAATGCCTTGTCTATTTTTTTTAATTTCTTCACAAATTTTATGAAAAACCAACTTAATTAAAAGTTAATTATTCAACCTTTGTGCAGATTCAATGGCTCCCAAAAGAATTGGATCGGATGATGAGTTGGCTAGCAAGAGAATTGATGATATGATAAACATCGTTGGCCATGACTATTATGATATCTGCGGTAGCACTCTCCCAGATTTGTACAAGTACTTAAAGAAGTATCATGTTAATTTCCCACATAGCATTTACTTGCCTTTATATGGTCATGGTCATCTGCAAGGAGTCAATGTTCCAGAGACAAAGAACTATCTCCCACATTCTTGGTTTCAAACTTACACCAACTTTTATTCAGTAAATGTTTCAGTTGCAGGATCATTTGTTAATGTTGGAATAGTGGAGAAGGCCTACATAATTCATCATAGCCCTTGTACCCCAGATCTAAAACCTCACAAGCATGAGCTGCAGTCGCATTGCGATCCCTCCATTTTCTGAAATTCTCAGATGGATCAATCCAAGGGATGGAAAAAGATCTGGTATTTCCGTATCGAAGGAGGTGTGAAGCCGACTTGGATGTGGGTATATTGGGTGCGACAAACCTATGCAGAGTTTATCGATGATTTGAAAGGAGCTGCAATATATGAAGTCGTCTGGGCTGGGCAGACATATGTATATAGTAATGATAACTTTGTGTCGGAGCTAATCAGCCACTGGAGCCCAGAAACCAATTCTTTCCATCTGACTCATGGAAAAGTAGGCATCAGTTTGTGGGATGTCTACAAGATCTCAGGGGCTCCAATTTTGGGCGATATGTATGATGAATTCATCGCCCCCACCAAGGCGACTTGGAATGATTTGGAGAAGACTTCGGCTTTGGATCGAGAATTATTGAAAATTTTCCACAATCTTAAGAATTAAAAGACCACCAAAACTCATTCTAGAAAGTATATTCATCCAGAGGAGTGGATGGATATGTTTCTTATCAAGAAGAAGGAGAAGGGGATCACCTGTACTCGTCCTACCAGCTGCCTCAGAATAGAGAAGAGAGGTGCTCTTGGCACATTCTGGCCAACCCTAGAAGCGGGAAAATTTGAAAAGTGGGGGTGTGAAGTGGATCAAAGAATCCCAGAAAAGACTCGTCTGGTGGGATTATTAGCCTTGTGTCTCAGCATTTATCTTCTACCAGTTAGGGACTCAAAGGGAGGCGTCAGGACAGGGACCTTCGTTGTTACAGCCAAGTTGGCTGAGAGGAAAATGGTTGGGTTGGCCACCCTAATTTTGGCGAAGATTCACAGGAGCTTACTCCATGTCTATATGGGTAAGTCTCCTTTGAGAATAGTGGGACCATTCCAAGTTTTTTGGGGATGGATCACCACTCACTTCAGGACATACGTTGTACAGAGTGGATTACAGGTTCCTAGAAGTTCTTTCAGGCCATCAGTGCAGGCATATTCTGGAATTTTTTCATTGTCCCTCAACTCATATGATCTGAAGGTGAGGCTGAGCATGTTCAAGGAATTCAATTTCTTTACTTATGGAAACCCGCCAACCGGGCGGTTTGTTGATGATGGAACAGCTAGCCTGGAATTGAGGTCTTACATGCTGGCTTTCAGAGATGTTGTATTGGCCACCAGAATTGATGGAGAGATTATATGCGAGGCCTATGATCCATATCAATTTGCATGCCAATTCAAGTGTTTGCAGCAGATTGTTGTATCCCCTCCTGTGCATGTCAGGTCAGAGCAGCATCCAATGGTTTCCCGACAACTTTGGTTGCTGATAGCTATGGAGAATACCGGGGTAGTGTTTGATCTACCAGTTGCTGGAGTGGTGAGTCACTTGACTACATGGTATACTGAGAACTGGGTAGCATCATACCCTGAAGGGGTAATGAATCATCTGGTTCCTCGGGTGGGGACAAAAAAGAGAACTGTCAGGAAAGAAACCCTTCGTTTGGAAGGTGACTCTTCCTCACCCGGGGCTGATTCGTCGGATTCCCAGGATGGGGATGATGAGGCACGACATGCTTCAAAGCGGCCTCGTGCCATATATAATCCTCCTTCCAGATTCAAGATACATACTCCATCGACTCCTGGTGAGTTATATCATTGAGGCAATTTAATCTCCACTATTTTATAGAGCAACAAGTTTCATTTTCTTATCTTTTATCTATTATTGCAGGAGTTGGGAAGAAGTTGAAGTCCCATATTATAGGACCCTCCTCGCAACCTTCTAGTGAAAATGCTGAATATTTACGACCAGAGACTATCCAGACATGGCGGAGTCTATATTGTGATGCTGAAACAGCCTGTATGGACTTATGCGAAGGGCTACATATCCTTGGAGTAGAGAATATTTGGGCTTCTACTGATATTTGTTTCGAGGATAACCCCAATGAAGTGTGGGATTGAATCAGAGAGCTGGAGATTCTCATATATGCCACTGATGATTCCATTCCTATCACCAAGCAGGTGAAGGAAATGATGGATCATGGCACCACTGAGGGGATTGGTGCTTTAGTAGATGAGGAGTGGCATAATTACGTGGCTCCTGAAGATGTAAGTATCTTTCCTTATTTTATTTGCAACTTGATTTCAGTTAAAGCTTTGTTACTCAAGGAAATTACTTTCTTCATCCTATAGCTTATAAATAAAGTAAATGATGAGGTTCCTTCACCACAGTATATCCCTGGTGGCACTGCCATCAGAGCTATTGAATCTCCTCGCGAGCCGGGTGAGGTATCTCTAGGATGGTAAGCCATGGACGAGGAGTTAGAGAGGGATTTTCACTCTCCAATACCTATATTTGAAGGTGACGATGTCAACACATCCAAAAAAGTCAAAGAAAGAAAGGCATCGAAGGAAGAAGTCCACAGCTAAACGCTTCATCAGTAGTGGTAAGTCCTTCGGATAGTCATGAATCCTAACTCATGAAAAGATTGCTCATATTTCTTGGGATTGCAGGGGATTACTTGGTTTCCCCTTTGAGGGAGAGGACTGGACCTCCTCTGAGGACGATGGAGGGTGCTGGTGAACAGTCGCAAATTCATGCTGACCTGGCTGCTCCTGAAGAAGAGCCAGCATATGTTCCCAGTACTACTCTTATTTCTGCTGCAAGGAGAGAAGAGGATGCTTCTGGTAAATTAACAATACTTCATAGAAATTTGAATGAAAACATCAACTGAATTCCATTCTGTGATACTTTTGGTTCAACACCTGCACCAGAACATTTGGCGGCCACTACAACTGACTCCGCAATTTTCTCTGAAGAATCTGTATGGGGTCAGAAGCCGCAGGATGAGGGTCTCCAAGAAGACATATCAAATGCTCCCACTGGTGAGAATAACCAGGAATCTGAGATATCACTGGATGAAATGATGAAACTTGGCACATCTTTTGAAGAAATTTTAGATCTTGTTAAATTACCATGTGATTTAGAAGATTTTGGACGTGAGTGTTATCCTTCGTCCTGTTAAAAATTTCTTATTACATCTCTGACCATGATTGGTTGAAAATGTGCAGTTCTGTCTGAGCAAGCTGCTGACCTGCCGATGCCTGAAGGGGGTAGAGACAACCCTATCATTGCAGAGACGCTAGCTCAAGTGGAGCTTAACCCAGTAGAGCTTCCTGAAACCCGTCCTGAAAATCCTTTTGAAGCTAGGAAAGATGGGGAAGAGCCTTCTCATACTGCTGATCTACCTTTGGGTAAGAGATGATGATATTTGTGGTTGTACTTAATTTGTAAGACATCTAATCAACTTTTGTTATCCTTTTGAAACTAACCAAATCTTTCAATTGACTATGCAGGGCCATCAATTTCAGTATCTAGATCTGGAGGTGAAGCCTCAGCCTCCGCCCCAACGGGAGTAGAAAGTGAAGTACCAAGGGTCAGGGGGGAAGGAGAAGAACATGGCACTTCTTTAAGTGCATTAATCCCATACTATATTCCCCCCTGTGATAGTGATTCTGAATCAGACCCGGAGGTAAAAAGGCGCTCCAATTCCCACGTCGCAAGGCATGGCAGAATATATGGAAGATCATATCTGAAGTGCCTCTTGAAGAGTTGTCTTCAAAAATCCAGCGACTGTCATCCTTGTTTGTCATGTTAGGACTTGGAGGTTTTAGATATCAAGAGATCCATGTCGCGGTGAAACAAGTCATCTTAAGGAGGGAGAAGGAGCAAAAGTACCGTCAAAATCTGACCAGAGCAAGGTTGTTGACCAATATCAGCGAATTCGAGGTTGTGGTGTCCCGAGATGAGGCTGATCATGCTACAAAGTTAAAAGAGCTGAAGCATAAGATCAAGGATAAAGTTGTCCAGCAGATGGACCTTCAGTAATAGTTATATGCTATTACTGGGGAACTTGACCAGCTTAACAATTCACTGGAAGGAGTTCAAACGAATGGTATGAAATCCATCGCAGATGCCAAGAACGCACTCCATCGAGCTGAAAAGAGTGAAGCTGGTCAAGTGAATGAACTTCAAGTGGCTACTGATGAAGCTCAGGATGTCGTAAATCAAATGAAGATTTATTTTGAAAGCCTCTTGTAATTCTTGAAAAAGAGAAGATACTCTAATCTATGGATGTCCTTCTAACTCTTGTGCACCAATGAAAAACACTTCCATCTTCAATCATTTGTGCCTGCATTCTCTTGCTACTTGCTTTAATTAATTTTACCTAAGCCAATGGGCCTAGTAAGCATAGCTTGATTTTTTCTAGGGTGATACAAACAATCCCACAAACTTTGCATCTTTTGTTGCTCAATATTGCCTAAATCATACAATATGTACGTTTAGCGAGCTGGGACTCGACTTTTGTTCAGAGTTCCTTTTACAAGTTCCCAATTTAATGAGTACCCTGTCTTTTTTTGGAAGTTTAAAGTCATGCATGTCGGACATAAAAAAGTATAATGTTTAAAGGTCGAATAGCTTTGACCGATTGGATTAAAATTGAATCAATTCATTGATAATTTGTTTGAAAACATATTACCACATTCAAGTATGGGGGAAAACATGTAAACTATGACCTAAGAAATTTTGAATCTGAGGGATGATATGAAAAAATGGCTAAAAGGAATTAGAGAAAGTATTTCCTAAGAGTGAAGTTACCACTATTTGAAAAACCCATTAGGGGGTTGAATTATGTAGGGCCACTTAAGTGCATTGGTTGCATAGTCAAATAATAGCATCTTTTGGATGAGAGGTCCGTTATGTATACTACTTATGCAAGGCCACCTATGGGCATGTGCTGCATAGTCAAGAAAAAGAACTCTCAGAAATTTTACTTTTCTATTGTTAAAAAGCCAGTGGAAGTTTATGGAGATTAAAATTTTCCAAATCATAGAGTTTGTTGTATGGAGAGGGATACTTGAATATGGAGAGGATATTCCCAATCAAGATTGTCAAAGAATTGGATGAATGTCACTCTTGTGAAGGTCTGACCCAAACGTAGGGAAGTGAAATATAAACCATAAACTTGAATACTTTTAGATCATGAAAAAGAGTATGGGACAAATATGTTAAGGATGGCTATTTTTTTGCAGATCCCTACATATTATCATTAAGATCAATAAGGACAAAAGAGGTTTTCCTCCCAAGAATGGAATTACCACTATTTAACAAACCTGTTAGGGGGGTGAATTATGCAGGGCCACTTAAGGGCATTGGCTACATAGTCAAATAATAGCATCTTTTGGCTGGCGGGTCTGTTATGTAGACTACTTATGCAAGGCCTCCTAAGGGCACGTGCTTCATAGTCAGACAAAATAATTCCCGAGTATCAGACATTTTGTGACCAGAAGTCAAGAAAAGGGTTATGGAGATCTAGAAGTATTTAAGGTTAGGATTATGATACATGAAAATGGGTATTGTCCAATGCATGAAGGAGATACATAGACCAATGACCATAATCATGTTGTGGCTGGGTCCTGAATTGAGATGCTAGACTTCACTACATATCTCATTAGAATGAGAATCAAGCCAAATGTAGTTCTTGAAATACAGTTTAACGTCATGTGGGATGAGAATGTAAGAGATCTTAGTTTAGGGTCGTAGAGTTCGGACCATAATGAGGGAGACACCTTGTGTGTTTGTTATAAACCTGATGTGAATAAAGACCAGGGTTTTCATACCACATTAATGTGCTCACAAGGGGACTTCTCAACCAAGGGACTGACAGTGGAGTTTGGGGTTAGGCCCAAAGACTTGGGGCTGGGTCCAAGGGATGCTCGAATGTTCCTACGTATCCTATAAGGATGGGAATCAAGCCATACGTAGTTCTTGAAATACCCTCTGTACAAATTTAGTTCGTACATGTGAAGGGTGAAAGGGGACTTTAGTGCAATGATGGTTGGATCCAAGATTAAAGGTTCGGGCATTGCCATGTATGCACGTAGTCCTTGGAATATGACATGGTTGGAGATCAATATCAATAATTATTCCCTCTCAGGTGAGGGTGTCAAAGAATGTGGTAGTTTATTGTCATACAGGACAAAAGTACAAATAGTTTAGGGTCATATGCATGGATCGGTGCTGCATAGTTTAACGTCACGTAGCTAGGATGTATTGCTATGCAGTTTAACGTCTTGCAGCGAGGACAATGGGGGACTGTATAGTTTAACGTCATATAGAAAGTATGATGATGAACCAATGTGAATATATTGGTTTCGGTGGGGCTTCAAAGATCAACATCATATGAGATGGAGGTGAACCGATGTGAAGATGTTGGTTTTGGGATTAAACCTCGGGAGGTTGCATACGTACCCAGCCTAGAAGGCAAGGATCAAAGTCCGCATAGTTTGATTAAGAATGAATTGGTGATCAAGTTGTACTTGAGGACAACCCGAAGATGATGTTGGGACTTACACGTGGTTAGCGGCCTTGAGACGGTGTTATGGTTGAAGCTTACTCTAAGTTCACGTGAGTCATGCTTAGTGTGAGAAACAAGAGGTAACAACAACCCTAACGATTCACAGTTTAACGTCATGTAGGAAAAAAGGGTGATGTACAGTTTAGTGTCATGTAGCTAGGACATATTTTAGTTTAACGTCTTGCAGGACATGTGCATAGTTTAACGTCATCTAGGACAAAAGGGGCACAGTTTAACATCATGTTGGACGATAGAGGGACCATGCAATTTAAAGTCTTACAGCAAGGACTAGAGGGACCATATAGTTTAAAGTCTTGCAGCAAGGACTAGAGGGACCATGCAGTTTAAAGTCTTACAGTAAGGACTAGAGGGACCATGCAGTTTAAAGTCTTGTAGAAAGGACTATAGGGACCATGCAGTTTAAAGTCTTGCAGCAAGGACTAGAGGGACCATGCGGTTTAAAGTCTTGCAACAAGGACTAGAGGGACCATGCAGTTTAAAGTATTGCAGCAAGGACTAGAGATTTATTTGTGTTACACAAAATACTTCTTCAGAAATCTGGCATTGGTTGGAGTCGTGATGAGTTCTCCATGAATTAATATTAAAGAATAAGCTTCATTGGAGTAGACCTTATGTATTGAGTAAGGTCCTTCCAACTTTGACTCAAGCTTTGGAGGTTTCTTTCCTGGTATCATTGGAGTTCTGAGGACCAATACCAATTCTCCTTGAATGAATGAACGAAGATGAAATTTTTTGTTGAAAGCCCGTGCTATTCGATTCTGATAGACTTCCAAGTGGTGCAGGGTGCACAATAAGTTTTCATATAATCGTTCCAATTAATCCAATCGCTTTTGAGATTGTTTATCTATAGATGAATGATCACAAATGGCTACTCTGAGTGAAGGTAATTAAACCTCAATGGGAAAGAATGCTTCTGTTCTATATACCAATGAATATATAGTTTACCACGTAGAAGTGAGGGTGGTGATCCGATAAGCCCATAAAGCATGAAAAAGTTTATCAGACCATGATTTCTTATCTTTATCCACCATCTTTTGCAGTATGTTGGAAAGAGTCTTATTGAAGGCTTCTATTTGGCCATTGGCTACTTCATGATACCAAGATGAATGGTTGGATTTGATGTTGTATTCTTGATACAACTTCCTTACCTCGGATGAACATAAGTTGGTGCCATTTTCCATCAATATGGTATGAGGGACACCAAATATGGTAATGATGTTAGACTTGATGAAGCTAACAATGATTTTAGAACTAACTTCTTTGAGAGGTATTTCCTATGTCCATTTGGAAAAGAAGTCAATAGTAGTAAGAATATACTTAAAATACTTGGATGTAGTCGAAGGGTAAGTTCCTACTAAATCCATTCCCCATGTGGAAAATGTCCATGATTATTTATTTGTATGAAGCAACTCTGGGGGTTGATGAATGAAATTGGAATATACTTGGCAAGCATGACACTTCTTAGTGAAATCAACACAATCTTGTATCATTGAAGGCTGTAAGTATCCAAGTCTTCGAATTTGATCAGATAGTCTATGTCGAGACTGGTGGGAACCACAGACTCCTACATGTACTTCTTTCATGACATCCATTGTCTCTTCACCATCAATACATCTGAAGATAATTCCATCAAAACCTCGCTTGTAGAGAATTTTTTCTAGGTGATCTGGGCTATAATAAAGAGTAAAATTGACCACATGTCGCCGAACTTGTTCTTTCCCGGCTCTATCAGGTGGGAGTGTTCCATTTTGAAGGTATTCCCTGATAGGTGTTATCCATCCTGTAGTATGACCATATGGTTCAGAAATAGGACTGATTTCATTGATTTCCTCTATTCTGATTTGAACAAAAGGTGAAACTACATGATGGTGGGAAATACTGATGATTGTTTTGTCCCGATTTGGATCTGTCAAGGTTGTGGCTACATTAGCCAGTGCATCAGCTTGGGCATTTTGTGATCGCGATACATAAGAAAATGTCAGTTCTGAGGAAAATTCTGCCATTAACTCTCTGACATAATCACACAAAGGGATTAACTCTTCTTTTCTGATGGTATAATCCCCATTGATTTGTTTGATTACCAAGTCTGAATCACCTTTAACCTTTAAGTGATTCACTTGTGCCTGAAGCACCAACTCCAATCCTGCGATGAGAGCTTGATATTCTGCTTCATTGTTTGTACCGCCTTCCAACAATAAAAAGGAATAGGGTAGCACTGCCTTTTCTGGGGAAATAAGTACAATTCCTAACCCAACTTTGTTGAATTTAGGATCTTCCATTTTCTTCCCTGTTGGACTTCTGGAAGCACCATCAAATTACATTTCCCATATTTGAAGATTATCTTGAATAGAGAATATTTCCTCATCAGGAAGTTCAATATCTAAAGATGTATCTTCTACTGAAGGGTGTTCAGCAAGGAAATCAGCTAGAGCTTGGCCCTTTATTGCCTTTTGAGACACATAATGGATATCAAACTTCTGAAAAATAAATGCCCACCTTGCCAGACGTCCTGTAAGCATTGGATGACTAAGGATAAATTTGAGCGGGTTATTGTGAGATACCAATTGGACCTCATGATGTTGCAGGTAGTGTCTCAATTTCTGAATTGCAAATATTAACACTAGGCAGCACTTTTAAATACTTGAATATCGAGTTTCTACCTCAATCATAGTTCGACTGAGATAGTAAAGGATGTTTTCATTCCCGACGTCATTCTTTTGGGCAAGGAATGCACCCAATGATCACTCTAAAGCTGTCACATAGAGGATAAGTGGTCTTACTTCAACAGGTGGCATTAATACCGGTGGACTCAAGAGATATTTCTTGAGGATATCAAATTTTTATTGGAAATCTTCAGTCCATTGGTAGGTGACTCCATTCTTCATTAATTTGGTGAAGGTTAAACATTTTCCTACCAGATTGGCGATGAAACGCCGAATATAGGCCAAGTTTCCTTGAAATCCTATCAATTCCTTCAAATTTCGAGGAGGTGACATACCAAGGATTGATTTTGTCTTCTCAAGATCAACTTTGATACCACGATGGAATACAACAAAGCCGAGAAATTTTCCTGAGGTTAACCCAAAAGTACATTTCAAGGGGTTCATCTTCAAATTATGTTGTCGAAGTTTGTGGAATATGATTTCCAAATCAGCCAAGTGATAGAACGTTGTCTGGATTTAACCACCAAATCTTCCACATAACATTCAACAAATTTCCCTAAAAAGGGTTTAAAGATACGGTGCATGGCACGTTGATATGTTTCACCTACATTCTTCAGGACAAAGGGCATTACCCAATAGAAAAACAAACCTTAAGGGGCTCTGAAAGCTGTAGATTATTCATATTTTGGAGCCATTCAGATTTTATTATAACTAGAATATCCATCCATGAAGGAAATTGCTTCATAGCCAGCTGTTGCATCAATTAAGAGTTCTGTGATTGTAACTGGAAAATCATCCTTGGGACAATGTCGATTAAGATCTTTGAAGTCAATGCAAACTCTAATTTGTTCATTCTTCTTTTTCATGGGGACAATGTTAGCCAGTCATTTGGGATACTAAACTTCTCTGATGAAGTTAGCTTTGATAATATTATCAACTTCAGCTTCAATTTTGGAGGCATAAGTTGGGTGTGTTCTTCTTACGGCTCGCTTGAATCCTCAATGTTCTTCTGGAAAACCCAAATGATGAGTAGCAACATCAGGATCAAGCCCTGGAATTTCTCTATAGTTCCAAGAAAATATATCTTGATTTTTCTTTAAAAATTAAATATACATTTCTTGCTCTTCAAGAGTCATGGCCACACTAATTAAAGTGGGGCATGGATCTTCTTTTATACCCAGATTTATTTCTCTGAGTTCATCCATAGTGGTAGAGATACCTTCTTCAAATTCTGTAGGAGCATCCCTGAGATCTTCCTCTTCTTCTTCAATATGTGTTACTTCTTTTGTTTCTACTTGCATAGTAGATGATGAAGCAGAATTTCCATAATCAAGGGAGAAGTTAGAATTTGAACATCTTGAAGAAAAGGCTACAATTTCTGACCCTATTGATGATGAAGGGTCTTCCTTGTGTAATAAAGAGGAGATGATGGATTGAGAATCAACATCATCATTCATCTCTAGCATTGCTATAACTTCTTCTATCCTGGTTGATGAAGTATATAATTTTTGGATTTCAGCAGATGAAATTAATACATCTCCATTTGAGCTTTCATCATTGCCTGGTGAATCAACAATTTCTACCATGCTTTTTGGCTTGGTTGTCGTAATTGACATTATGGAAGTTTTTATAAGAGTATTTGGATTTGGGTATATCCTGTCAATTTGACTGATAGGAAACACATAATTTGTACTCACATGTATGAATGGGTTTACTAGAATCTTTTCCAAACCATATGGAGCATTATTTTTGGTAACCTCCTTTGTTGTGGATATCTTCTTTCCCTCCATGTGATAGAATTTTGCCTCAATGTATTGAGATTCACATGTTTTTAATGGGGCTTTATCACCATACAATGTCTCAATTTGACCATTGAAATAATATTTGAGACATTGATGGTATGATGAAGGTACGGCCGCATGTTGGTGTAGCCAAGGTCTTCCAAGCAAAATGTTGAAGGTTGTGTCATGACGAACAACCATGAAATATGAATTGGATATAAGGTCTCCAAACTGAGTTCTGAGTGTAATCTCACCCAGAGGTTCTTGTTCATTTTTATCATATCCTTGAAACATCAAAGTAGAAGGAGATAAATCAGATTCGGTGAGGCCTAATCAATGAAGCGTACAAATAGGGATGAGGTTAACTCCTAAACCATTATCAATGAAAGCTCGTCAGATGTCTACATCATTGACCTTGCCAGATAAATACAAAGGTCTAATATGTTCATGCACAACATAATCTTAATCTTAATCTATAAAAGATATCACTGCATGGAATTCTGTAGGATCATTCTCTATATGGTAGACTTCGGCCGCAGCAATTTTAGTTTCGAATTCCTGAGGACTTGACAAAGCCTCAATGAGTGCCTCCCGAAGATCCTTTGATAGATTCAAGGCATCCAGAATTGATAACTTGGACAGTACTTGGGCCAAATGTTTCAAGACATCATAATTTTGGTCCAAATGTCTGTGTTTCCCAACAGGAACATGTGGCTTCGCAGGTGCCTTAGAAGTTAATGTTTTGGAAGTAAATGCATCTTGTATCGGGGTAGGAGTTGGAAATACTCTTGGCTTTAGCAGATTAGACTGACTAGGTCTATTTATTTGCTGAGAGGAAGAAGGTGTAACCTCTAAATGATCCTCCAAAATAAATGTGTCAGGACTGAATTTTTCATGTGTGGAATAACTTTCTTGTTCTTGTTGATCCCACTGAAGGGCTTTTCCATGAGTTTCTGCTGCATATACAGTTCTAGAAGGGGTAGGATTGGAATAGTGGCTTTTAAAATATCCACGTCTTCCCCTGTATCCTAGACCTCTGGAACTCCCTCTAATTCCTCTATTTGATACAGGGAACTCTGGATCATCAAGATCGAAACTGTGACTGGCATATGGATCTGTTAAGTGAATCATGTTAACAGAACCAAAGATCAACTCTTCATCTGATGAAGGCTCTGCCTGATGAACCATTTTAGGTTGTACCGTTTGGTGGGGCGGTGCTCGTGCTTTTGAAGTAGATGGCATAAAATCTTCCAGAGTCAAAGACAACTTAGGCTTTGACACGTGATCATCTTCTTCTGACTTCTCTTCTTTCTTTGAATTATGCCACCTCTTTGAGGATTTTCCTTCTGATGAAGGGAGTTTTTCTGTGGCAGAAATAAAAGAAGGCACCATTGGTTTCTTCAATTGCGTTCATAAAATGGAATGAGTTCGGTTGATCGTTTTCCTGACCATCCAATCATCATATTTCTGTGCATTTTTTCTTTTGACTTCATGCCAATCGCCTTCTTCCTCTGGATCTATAGAAGTAACACATGCTACCTGGGATAAAGAACCTTTCAGTTTTACTTGTCCCGAGTCCACCATCTTTTGCAGAAGGTCTTTGAAGACAAAAAAATCCTGAATGGGATGCCCCAACATCTGATGAAATGGGAAATAGTTGGGAAGGTCTTCATCTCCTTCCTTGTTCGGCCTTTTAGGCTTTGGCAACTGAACCAAATTATTTTCCAGAGCCGAAATGAAGTAACCAGGAACTTGTTCATTTTGGAAAGAATAAACTTTGTTCTTTAACTCCTAAAATTGTTTCCATATTTGATCTCTTTGATCATCTTGACGAGACGGCCTCTGTTTTTGACGCTCAGGAGGTGGAGCCCTTCGATAAGATTAAGGTTTTGAATTGGAATTAGGTACAGGTGCTTGTTTAAGTGTAACTGTAGCAGTCTCTGATTTCCCTATTCTCCTTCCTGGAACTGATGGAATTACACGAGTTTTAGCCATAGTATTCATAAGAGAGTCTTCGATCTGCTAAGCGATTGAAGTAAGGTATATAAACCCTCCTGTGTATTTCACAGGGATCAATGGTGTGTGTAATTCATCACGCAAATTTTCCACACAGATTGGAAACAATTCTTCTTGAGTGAGTGCTAAGCTTAAGGAATATGTTAATCCATTCCAGCAAGCAATGAAATCCTAAACTCTTTCATTTTCCCTTTGATTACAATTTGTAAGATCAAAAACTGTTGTCTTTGGTAATGTTGAGCTAAATTGAAGAAGGAATCATTGACGGAGATCTTCCCACCTGGTAATTGACCAGGATTGCAAGCTTGTATACCAGACAAAAGCAGGCCCTTGTAATGACTGTACAAAACACCTAAGCTCAACTACTTCTTATTGTTGAGGAGTTCCCATCATAGTATCACAACGAGAAACAAAATGTGTTAAGTGTTGTTCTGGATCTACCGAACCATTAAAAATTGGGAATGTGGTACTTGCAAAATTTGATGGGGGAGGAATTGCATCCACCCATTAAGGGTAAGCTTTCTTTTCCAGTTGAACTTGTGCACATTTTCCTTCCATAGCTTCCAACCAAGCTATTAATGACTCAATGGTAGTCATTAACTTTTGAGAAACATCTGGTTGAGCTTGGACCTGAGCAGGTGCAATAAATGGAGTTTGGACAGGTGTGGTGACTGGTACTGCCACTGATGGTAGCACTATCAGTTGTTGTTACGCATGACCCATAGGATTGGACCTGTGAGGGTATACCTATAAAGAAGGATATTATTGATCCATCCCAGTAACTGCAATGAATTCCCTTGACTGACTGACTCCAGAATGCTTAGGAGGAAGACTACCTTGAAGTAGTTCTGCATTCAACCTCCTTAACTCCTTCATTTTTTCCTCCTACTGTGCGAACCTTTCCTCTAATGAGAGTGATTGGCCTTATCCAGAGGAAGGGTGGAATGTAACCTTACTTTTACCCTTTTCTTTGGCATGTGACTTTCTGGAGTATGGAAGGGAATTACCCAAGGAAATGTCTTTCCCCTGGGCATCCCTCTGGCTTCTGGTACGCACACCTTCTTCATTCATTTCTGTATGCACAGCCTACTGAATAGGAACTTCTTCATCTGATCCCTCTGAGTGAGCCTCATGTTCTGGGATCAGTGAAAACGACATTGATGACATTTATCAATGCATAACGCATTGCAGTCCTTTTATCGGAATTTCTGCGATATTGTCTTCTTCCATGTCCTTTATAAGACATTGCCCTTGGTTTAGTTGATCCCTTGGGAACTTCTTGATGAACTGTAATTTGGAGGGAATCTCCTGCTAATTCGGCTCTGCATTCCTCTTGTGGCTTCTTCCCTAATCAAGAGAAGACTGACTTTCACTGAGGAAGAGATTAAAAACTTGAAAAAGTCCCCAGTCTGGTGGACTGGGGTTCCTATTTTTCCTACTCGACTCCTCGAATCCTATCTGTTGATCCCGAGGGTTGGGCTAAAAGAGTCCCCAGCCTGGCAAGCTGAGGTGGTTCTTGAGCTGCTACATCTGAGACTTTCTTAAAATCTCTCCTGATTTTGCGGACTTTAGTCCAGAAATTGGTCGGATGCATCAATCTACATCCACTCAAATCACCTGGCTCAAATGATCGTTGAATGGTTTCTGACACCTCTTTCACCTGATGATGCGCATGCTCTAAAATAGAAGCATGCTCGATATTCTCATTTGTTTGATGCAAGAGTAATTCAACAACTTGATCTTTGTATGCCTGACTTTGGGAAGAACTAGTTGAGGCCTGTTCCTGAGCAAGCCTTTGATTACACACAAAACCAATTGGTTGTGGCCGACCATGGGCAATAACATTTCATGAGACCACTTTTGGCGGGCTTTGTTGACTGGAGAGTACAGTGAAATGTAGTGCTCCATGAACACCCCATCCCCTGATATGAATACCAGATGAGGCATTGGTAATTAACTGGCGCAACCTTTTTAGTGCGCCAAAGCATGCACGCTGAAGGGCTCTCTGCTGCTTTTCAACCTTTGGATGTTGAGATACTGAGAGAGATGCCAAGTCAATTTGGCGTTGAAACCCTTCTATTATCTTGACATGATTTTGATATTCATCATAAGATAATATTTTCTTTTTTAAGTGACAAAGAGTTTTCTACATGTTGAGACGAATATCGTGAATACAATCTTCTGTTAATGTTTCTAGAATATCATACTGAGAGTCAGCCAAAGGCCAAAACATGACTGGTATTTCACCTTTCGCCAGTTGTTTTCTCATATTCAGTAATTCCTCTTTGTCATTCGATGAAGATTCTTCTACCTGATTGGACCAAAGCTGGCGCTTCTTTGTTGCTTCATCAGATTCTACAAGATTGGTAGAGAATTCATTTGTCAAAATAGAAGATGAAATACCCAGGGGTGGTTCGGAGAATGACCTACACCCCGGGCTATCTTCTGATTGAGAAAGTATTTCACCTGCTAGCGGTAAAGCATCAGACATGATTGGTTTCACATTTGCAAGTGCCTCAAGATAAGAGGGCTTTCTCGTTACTGCATTGTCCTTTGAAGAATTTTTCGGGCAATGCGAATTACTACTACGGAGAGGACTTTTGCAGCTAAATTCATCATCATGGGGAGGACCACCATGGTGGGTTACAGAAAAATATGAAACCTTTTTCTCCTTGATCTTCTGGCCACGCAGAGGGTTATTGTGGCTCTCATTTGAAGATGATACTTCGAGATCGACTGAACTGTCATGAAGCAAGCCTTCATGAGGAAGTGTATGATGAAGACCTTCAGAATTATTGTTGTTATTTCCAGAATTTGAAAATGAAAGAGTAGAATCTTGAGTTGCAATAGATAATTGTCTGAGGGCTTTAAGAAATCCAGTATCGAGCAAGGCCTTATTACAGATTGGATCTTGATTTCTCGACTGTGCCGGATGGGTCTTTTTCTTAGATGCCTTCTTACCCACTTTGGAAACCACTTGTTGATGAAAGTGGTTATTATGGGCAGGTGTATGTGCCTGCTCAGGAGAAATTGTCAGGTTAGGCAGATTATCTCCATTCAAATCGGGTGTATGTGTCTGACTTGATTGTCCGTATGACATGGGGTAGTATGCCCCACAACCCTCCTAGACTGGGACAGAGGTGTGTATCTGTTCCAGAGTGATATGTTGATGAGTCAGTCCACTGATAGGGACAGATTTATGATTCATTCCCTGTGATGCTGCTGAAGTTGTTAAAATATTCTGATAGGCGTCCAAAATATGGGCAGGGATTTTTTCTGCTCTTTCACCATTTTCAGAATGTACTTGGTGACTTCAGCTTCCAGAACAGGAATATACATCCATTTCGTGCTTGGAGTAGGTGTGTATTCCTGCTCCTGTCCTCCTTTTCCTATCAGTGAATTCTGACAGTACTCATGTGTGGGGGTAGAAAATTGTGTATGTCTCCTGCTTGTCATTGGAGCTTTCCAATTGACATCTTCGAGTGCTACCAAACAAGAATTTTGGTTATCCTGATGAATTGCAGGTGTATGTTCCTGCTGATTGTTCTCCACCACATTTGATTGGCGAGTTTCTTTGGTTGCAGTCAGAAGAGCCTGCTGACTATCTGATGAATTATAAACAGGTGTATATGCCTGCCTATAATACTCTGCCAGAATTGCCTGGCGGGATTGGCGTGTTACTGCCAGACGAGTCTGCTGGGTAGTAACATCAGGACGGACGGTTGTATATGGCCGCTTGTTTTTTGCCATCAAGTTGGCTTGATGGACTTCTCTGGAGGGGGTAGAAGTAAGAACCTGCTCCCTGTTGACCGGATTTCGCCTCTGACGGTTCATCTTGCGTGCTCGGGTCTGAGGAACCTGAGCCGAACCCCTAAAGGTGATACCCTCATCATGTTGAGGGTGTACTACTGCACGAGTCTGGAGGTGATTGTTGATGGGATCCCTCAGGAAGGACTCTTTTCTTTTTGAATTAAGGCCTTGAGTAACCTTCTCATTCACCTCCCCATAATATGGGAGGGACTGGTGATTGCGTTCTGGGGATAACGACCCGAAACGGTTGGAGACGGTGGTTGGCACCACCTACTTTTTGACCACTGGTCGTCACTGTCTGGACAACCAGGGTGAGTTGTTAACTTGGAGGTCTTGTCGAGCGGCCTCCAGAGTCGGAATGGTACCATGTTGACGGTATTCCTTAACCAGTGCATTTGAGACCCAGCATTGAAGACGCTGAGTAGGTGATGTCGTCCTCAGAGCGGATGAGGATCCAGCAGGAGTAGTGACCGAGGCATTCACAGGTGTGAACTTTAAAGAATCCATTTCTGTAATGCAAAGATATCTTGGAAAAGAGTGCCTGTTTGATATAACAGACATAATCAAGATAATTTTGGCCAGACTACATCTTTTGGATGAGTACATATGTTATTGATTGATTTGCTGGCCCTCACATTAAGTTAAATCGGGGCCTAAAAAATAAGTAAAACATAATTTAATTTGGTTAAGGATTCACGTTGGGTTCACCATTTTTGTTTCTTTTGGAAATGAGGATGACCTTGTTTGTTTAAGGTTCAAACTTTCCAATCGGTTTCTAATGGGTTTATTCATCGAACCGGAAACATCCAATGATTCTATATCCATTTGGACCTACTTTCCAAAGGTAGGTGCCCATTAGTTATGGACTGATGAGACTTAAGAATTTGCATTGGTCGAGATGATGGGAGGTCAGACTCATCACACCTTTTGGGGGGCAATTATTGTCTACTCCGGGACTCTCTTATAGATTTGAGTTATGTTTGTGAATCCTTATTAATTTACCAAGCATGAAAATGAGTTTTTCCTTTAGACCTTGTAATCAATGATTAATATGTAGGGGATTTAGAGAATCTTTTATATGTATTTGAAGTTCTTCATCAATAGAGAATCATCCATATGAATTTGTGATTCTTAGTCAATGGTATCCTTCAATACATTATATAGGACTCTCTTGGTCATTATGATGACCATACTGGTTTTAAAGCCACTCAGTGGGGCACTTGAAGTTTATTGTCATTCAGAAAGATAGGATTATTTTAGAGTTGAGATCGTACCCACAGATGGGTTGCCTACATATCCTTGTTAGAAAAGGAATCAAAACCCACGTAGTTCGAGTGAAGAAGTATGAGGTTTATGCATGATTAATGGCTCAAAGAGAGATTTCATAATTACTTTTACACTCTAAGCTCACATGAGTCATGCTCAGTGTGAGAAACAAGAGGTATTAGTAAAACCTAACGATTGTGCCACGAAAGATACAATCATAAGAAATGATGTGTGGCTTACGTATATATGACCGCCCAAGTAAATGAAGACAAATATTTTTAGGAAAGAATCCCAAGAGCAGGGTCCATAAAGGTGTTTTTACTTTATGGAGATTTGGGATTTTAACTCAGGACTTACTCCTGAGAAGGAGGCCCAAATTAAGAGGAACTTATGATTGGGTTTCATTCCTGAAAAGGAAGCCCAAATCAAAAGAAATTAAGACTGGGGATTACTCCTAAGGAGGATGCCCATATTAAGGGGACTTGTAATTTGGGGCTTACTCCTAAGAAAGAGGCTCAAGTTAAGGGAAATTATGACTGAGGCTTACTCCTTAAAAGGAGGCCCAGGTTAAGGGGACTTGAGACTTGGGGCTTACTCCTAAGAAGGAGGGCCGGGTTAAAAGAACTTCTCAGAATTCCTTTTAGATAAGGAATCCAACAAAGGAACCAGCCATAAGTGGCTTTGAAGAGGGTTTTGAAGGCTATCTTTGAAGAGGAAAGGTGGATCTGAGGAAAGTAAGTGACTAGAAAGGAGGCGCACAAGTTTGTTTTGGCGTGCAAGTCTTGGTCACGTAAGTATACTTGCGCGACATGAGTCAACTTGGGAGACGAAGAATCCATGAAGTGATACTTGGGAGACTTTGAATTGGAGCCCTTAGTATCATCCCTAGAGTCTTTTAGATGTGTGGCGTGCAAGTTTCCTTGAGAGGTAAAGGCGGCGCGCAAGTGTCTTCACTTCCCTTAAGGGATGGACACTTAGGCGTGCAAGTATTGATGAGTTCTAATACTTAGGTCTTATTCTTTCTCTTTAGAGCTTCCATTCTAGGTAAATAATTACCTTAGAAGTGTTCGGAAGACTTCAGACAGAGACTTGGGCGACCAGAGCTTGAATCTGAGTTTTGGATTTTTTTTGTCCCTCAAATGGGGGGCCCACAGGGGGTATTTATAGGCCACCTGAGGTTTGGGAGAAAATTCACTTAGGGCGCGCAAGTGACTTGCATGCCTCATATCTAGCGTGCAAGTGACTTGCACGCCCAAGGCTGGCATGCAAGTATACTTGCGCGCCTTAATGCCTTTGCAATATTTGATGAATCTTCCCTCTTCTTTGCTCGAGGTATTCCCCTTAGTCAATTTTTGGACTCTATGACAGAACGGAGCATCAACAATGACGTCCTACTTGGCCCTTGTCTCACACCCTACATACACATATGGGTGTATGTAGACCTTGTTTCTTGTGTATTCCAGGTTGTGACATCGTGCTTAGTGACGGTGATCCGGGTTATCGATGGCCTTCCCGTGCAGGTCTGATTATGGTTGTTTAAGGAGGTGGCTCCTCATGTAGAATGAAGGTGCAAATAGATGTGTTAGCTTTCTTTTCTTTGCAGTCTTCTTGGATTTTGGGGTTGAATTGTAAATTTTAAGTTTTGTCCGATGTTAAGGGTTTGTTTGGTTTTGTTTTCCAACGTTTGTTTATTTATCTTGTTAATTGTTTTTCTACCTCTTATTTTGGGTAAACCATTCCCATAGGTTACTCTTAATACCTAGGTACTTGTGCCAGCCTGTGGGGATCGGGAACACTCTTCGGGCCATGTCGCGGACCGGGTCGGGCGCCGGGTCGGATGGCGGCCCGGCCTGGTTTGTGACACGCATGCTATTATCAAAGGTTTGTACCTGATTTCTCTCAAGTCGTAGCTCCATTGAAAGCTTTGAATAGGAAAGACCAAGCCTTTGTGTGGAGTGATCAATGTCTGGCAGTGTTCAGTTATTGAAGGATAATCTCACCCTTTAATATGTTTTCTTCCCCAGGTTATGAAGACTGATTTTATGTATGAAAAGTCTAAAAATGTGCTAGATATGACGAACATAGTGGGAGAAGATGTAGTTCACCTATCAACCGGTCAAACTTTTGAATCCATTGCATTGGTGCCTAATTAATCCCATATAGACTTAACAAGGCGTTGGTGTCGGCATGGCAGGGTATCGACATAACAATGCATCGGTGTCGGCATGACAACTATGTTAGTAAGACATAGCGTCGATGTCCACCCTGTTTGAAAATAGAAACATGTTGCATGGCTATGCAGCTAGGTCTACATGGTTGTATACAAACTATGTGGACTTGAGTGGATTTAATCCATTACCATCCAAGTCTCTAATATATGGCCACTTGGTTCCATTTTTAATTAATCATAGATTCATATAACATCATTTAGAAATATTATGATTATGATTTTGGAATATATTTTTTTGTTATTTACTATAACAATTTCATTTCATGGGTTATGATATGAGGATAATTTATAATCTTGTGGAACATGTATTATGTGATGTGTGGGGCCTATATCTCTCTGGCCCAGCCCACCGGCTCGACCCATCCCACCGATCTGGCCCGAACCACTGACCTGGCCCGAACCACTCACACGAGCCTCGCTTGGCCTGTCTTACTCCGCATTTTTCTCCACTCCGTGTCCACCACCGCACCCCGCATCTGCCACCACTGATCCCGACCGCCCACAGCTTCTGCCACCACGTCCTCCCCTACATCTCACGCGATAAAATGTATTTAATATAATATATGTTTAATATAATTCATAATTTAATTTCCCAATCATCAAACAACCATAATAACTAAACGAATCAGAAGAAACCTGATTTCCCCTGGTGACTTGATTTTTGTCACGAGGTGTCCTTTCCAGGCACCACACTTGTAAATAGAACGTCCTCGACCATCATTAAATAAGACAAACAAACTGGACCTTGTTGATTTTCAAATTGAAATGGGATTTAGAGGAGAATTTATTGCATTTTACTACTTTAGAACTATGTTTCTTCCACTGGTGAGTGTTTGGATAATGAGAATGTCATTTTGGTTATTTATCGGTTAGAAGACAAAGCAGACTAGTGGTGGACTCTAATAAAGAATACTAGGAAGCAAGATGAAATTGATTCCATGTATATGGAATCAAGGGATATTTTTGTTAGGTTAGAGTATTAATAAAAAATTCCACCATTATGATGTTTTTATACAATAAGAATAGTTATTTCATTATCTTGAAAACCAGATGTACTGCTAACAATGTGCTTATAAAAACATTTGGAAGAAAGAATCTCATTAGAATCCGGCTCCCAAGCCCAAAAATCCCCGCTATTCTTTTTAGGAATTCCTATGTTTATTCTTTGTTTATCGTCCTTGTTTGGGTGCGTTTCAATATAAAGATTAAATTAATTATCAATTGTATAAAAAATTATCATTACTATTAATATTTAATTTTTTATTTATAATTTTTTTAAATAATTTTTCTTAGGATCACAAAGAATGAACTCCAAGATGATGGATCCTACATTGATCTTGCGTATACATAAGAGATGAATTATTATTTTTAATCTATTAACAACATTTTTTATAATTAATTAAACAAGATAGTTATAACATAGCCATTAAAATATTGTTTATAATTTTATATAAATAGAACATATTGATAATGAAAAATATATTTTCTGGTAAGGTCTTGATATATTTAAAAATACCATTTTCTCAAATAAACTTCTTTTCATGTCCATTTTTAAAAAAATAATAAAATTAACTCTAGGAAGTGGTTTTAATTCCAACACCGGTGGTTTTTTGACTAAAGATGTCTAAGCAGACCATCCAAACAAGTATAAGAGAATCATGATAAATTATTTCAATATTTTATAAATTAGGTGTAACTGAGGACATCTATAAAAAGGTTATGCTAATATTTATTGACGTTGTCTAGAATTTGAAGTTGGTGAGAAGGTACTTCTATGAATTTCAATATGGAAGAAATGAGGGAAATCTAATCCCTAATTATATTGGTCCCTTTTGAATATCATGGAGTTATTACTCAAATGAGGATTGTGAGGGATCATACAATCTTGGATCTAGAAAAGATGGTTATGTATTTGGGAATTGGAACACTAAAAATCATAAACAACTCAAGAAGTCCCTAAAAAGAGTCTAAAACACCCAAAAATACCCCAAACCCTTCAGATATCATAAAAAACCTAGAAAATAATATATAGTATGGTATATATATTTAATTTTCTTTAATATGCATGCAATATATTGAATGAAAAGTCTCCCAAGATCATTCTACTGGAAAGGTCTCCTTGATATACGAAATTTCGTTTGCTCTAGCGCGTGATGTTCCCCAGTGTCGCTACTGCTGCTTGAGGGCTTCCATCGTCAAGTGGATCTTACCTACAGAAGCTGTCAATGCTTGTTGATGCAGCAGAGGGAAGTTTTATTTTATGGGTCTAGGAAGATATGTCCCCATGACCATAAATATCCATCCTATAATTATATAAATACTTTTTTTATAATTACATATATTTATATTTATAATTATATATATTTATATTTATTTATATTTAAATTTATAGACATATTTTAAAAAATATCACAATTTTCAAACCCTCCTACCAATCTAACCTGGAAGGGAGTCAAGTTTCACAACTAAAAAACTCACCTACAGCCACGGTTTGGAACCATGGCCCTAGAATCCCTCCATATGAGGATTTATGAATAATGATAACCTACACTAACCATTTGAATTATTTATATAACCAAAAAAAGGTAATGCTTAATTATCAGAAGTAATGTCTTATGCACATGAAAACATTTACTATCAAGAGCTATCCTCTAGATAGTTTAAAACTATAGGTATAAACAAAAAAGGGTGAGTTTCTTATAGATCCATCTAAAGTAGTGACTGAGAATATTGTAATAAGATAATTATTGTTTTTTTTAATATTATTGTTTTTTAAATTCTTTGAACTAATATAATTTTTTAAGTTATTTAAAATACTAATTATACCATAAATTCTCAAGAGTTCATATTCCTTTCTGTGTTTGGTGTTTCGTTTCATACACGCTATCAGGGGTTAAAACAAAATCTCAACCTAGATCCATGTTTTGTGGATCGTGTTTCTAAATTGTGAACGATTAGTCACACAGTTATGAAAATGATGTGGGGTTTATGGTATCTCATCGATGATAGCATGTGTAGCGCTATCCATGCGGCATGGGAGGTGTCTATGCGTGATATTTTCGATCGATAGACCATTTTTTACCAGATCAAGGGTTGACATGGGAATAAGAGGTGGATACTCAGTTATATCACTACATGAGGGATTTTCTCAGATTATCTATATTATTATGCCGCATGTTATATGTTATTTATTTGTGAAAACATTCCTTATAAAATTTTTTTATTTCCTAGAACTAGTATTCAAACATTAAAGGAGTGATGAACATCATTGTAAAAACATTCTCAGCTAATGATTGTAAAAAATCAAATTTGATAGAAACTATCCATATTAATGAAATATATTACTTACATATACCATATATACTCATCATGTATAAACTGAAAACAACCAAATTTGGACGACATTCATGTGTACGGTTGACTACGACCTCGTGAAGCGATGTGATTCATTCACAAATTACAGCGAATGTATTAAGGATGATATTAATAAACCGATGTGATATATATAACATTATGATGTGTTAAAACCTTTCCTCTGATGGGCTTTGGTCTCACAATCTTTCTCATCATCCAAAGATATAATCTCGTATGTTATCAAGACAGAAAATGAATTCTCTAAGTCTTGTGAGATTAAAGTAAAGCAGGGCTTACAAAATGATGATGAACAAGGTTATCATGTCCTTGGATTCACTAAATATGTAATTCCATTATTATATAAAATTACTACGTTTGGATTATGTTATTCAAAATCCAAGGTATGTGACCATTTGTGATCCATCTCTCCCCCTCGGTTTTTTTAGTGCTTAATTTTTCAAAAGTTATGGATTTTTTATGTTTGGAAGAAATTTAAGTTCACTTTCCCCTTGATTTTCATGGATTTCCATTGAGCGGTCGTTCATCAACAAAATAAGGTACGTTTTCTTCCCATGTAGATCCATCTCATCTCTTCAATTTATCACCTCATAAACATGTTTTACCCTTAACTGTGCCCAATCTCCTATTATCGCCCCTTTTACGATGCAGGTTTCCTATCAGAGCCTCCTACTCGATGTAAGCCCCAACCTTTCTGGTCTCCCTTCCTCATCTAGTAACCAACAGACGAGGCGTAGAAATCCATATATGGGCCTCCTATGTGTAAGCAACAACTTTTTCTAATCTTTCCTCCTCGTCTAGTTACCCTAGTTACCAGTAAAGGGGTGGATATTTCAAATATGAGTCTCCTACTAGGTGAAAGCCTCAACCTTCTCATGTCTAGTTACCAATAGACAGGATGGACCAGAAAGGGTCGCTCATGTGTCAATCACACCAACCACTTCTAGGTATCTTTCACCTAGAAGTCCTATATACATGACTTTAACCTATATAGCATACATCCTTTTTACACAATGTCAAAGCTACAAGGATCGATCCTGTCAAATGACCTTAACTGTGCAAACCCGAACTACATGACTTTAAATTCCTGTAAACCAAGATACATAGAAGCCATCCCTGAGGTCCAAACATCCCATAGGTGTTGGATGCACGACCTTAAAAAACACTTCACTTGGTCAACATTGCAAAGGCATCACATTGGTTTTTGTCATACAACCTCAAAAAGCACACCATGTCTTGTTAGAACATTAATGAACTACATAAGTTCTGATTCTCTTCATTGTGATATGTAGAAACCCTTTCCACGAGCCTAATCTCAACTCCACATCACCTACCCCTCCTTGACCATAGATTCTCAAGGTCCCAATTGTGATGCTTTAAACTACAACATCACTAACAAGAGGGAGGGAACTCTGATATATACAGCTGTTCACCTCAACGCATGGTTTCAGCCAACAACTGGCACTGTCATAGCCAGTCCTGCAGTGGATTTTGGAAAGGATTCACGAATGGCTTAAATTTATAAAAGTCCAGGAGTGACTGCATGGATAAAAAATAAATGTTTGGATGCACGACCTTAAAAAACACTTCACTTGGTCAACATTGCAAAGGCATCACATTGGTTTTTGTCATACAACCTCAAAAAGCAATCTTGTTAAAACATTAATGAACTACATAAGTTCTGATTCCCTTCATTATGATATGTAGAAACCCCTTCCACGAGCCTAATCTCAACTCCACATCACCTACCCCTCCTTGACCATAGATTCTCAAGGTCCCAATTGTGATGCTTTAAACTACAACATCACTAACAAGAGGGGGGAAAACTCTGATATATACAACTGTTCACCTCAACGCATGGCTTCAGCCAACAACTGGCACTGTCATAGCCAGTCCTACAGTGGATTTTGGAAAGGATTCACGAATGCCTTAAATTTATAAAAGTCCTGGAGTGACTGCGTGGATAAAAAATAAACGTCTGGATGCACGACCTTAAAAAACACTTCACTTGGTCAACATTGCAAAGGCATCGCATTGGTTTTTGTCATACAACCTCAAAAAGCACAACATGTCTTGTTAAAACATTAATGAACTACATAAGTTCTGATTCCCTTCATTATGATATGTAGAAACCCCTTCCACGAGCCTAATCTCAACTCCACATCACCTACCCCTCCTTGACCATAGATTCTCAAGGTCCCAATTGTGATGCTTTAAACTACAACATCACTAACAAGAGGGGGGGAAACTCTGATATATACAGTTGTTCACCTCAACGCATGGTTTCAGCCAACAACTGGCACTGTCATAGCCAATCCTACAGTGGATTTTGAAAAGGATTCACGAATGGCTTAAATTTATAAAAGTCCCAGAGTGACTGCGTGGATAAAAAATAAACGTCTAGATGCACGACCTTAAAAAACACTTCACTTGATCAACATTGCAAAGGCATCACATTGGTTTTTGTCATACAACCTCAAAAAGCACAACATGTCTTGTTAAAACATTAATGAACTACATAAGTTCTGATTCCCTTCATTATGATATGTAGAAACCCCTTCCACGAGCCTAATCTCAACTCCACATCACCTACCCCTCCTTGACCATAGATTCTCAAGGTCCCAATTGTGATGCTTTAAACTACAACATCACTAACAAGAGGGGGGGTAAACTCTGATATATACAGCAGTTCACCTCAACGCATGGTTTCAGCCAACAACTGACACTGTCATAGCCAGTCCTGCAGTGGATTTTGGAAAGGATTCACGAATGGCTTAAATTTATAAGTCCCAGAGTGACTGGATAAAAAATAAACGTCTAGAATACGTCATATATAATTAGAATATATAAAAGATTATATATGTTATACTAATCATCCAAACGTGATAAATAGGGAACTTTACCAATATATTGATTTATACTGAAACTGTGTATTCTGCTACGCAGCTAAATTATGAATTTAAAATATAACACCGAACTGATATTAATGTAATCCACTTAATATGGAAGTGCAGATAAATAGCTAAAAACTAGTTAAAAAATACAAAATACAAGAACCAACTACAGAATTCTCCACCTGATGACATGGGACATTAAAAAACCCCAGCTGCCTCTCCCTGCAGCTTAAGCCCCTGCCAGATACTCTTACACAGCTTCGCATGGCCATTCATACTAAATCCACAAAAACATTGAACAAAAGCAGACCCGGGCAAAACTCGTACACGTAGTATCGCGTACCAAATCCCAATCTGCCAGATAAAACAAATGTAATTAAAGTGGATCTTCCTTCCAACACCACTAAACTAAATCATTATAAGCGCAAGAAAACAAACCTCAATCATCCCGGATCGCCTTGTTGTCCGCGTGGATCCGCTTCCTTCGACGAGCATGGCCACTGCTTTTTGTAGGCTTTTTTGGCTTTTTTCTTAATTGATAAAGGAAACAATATGTCAGATCAGAACCCACAAACTCGAACAATCTGTACATCTTCATAACATTACCCAAACATGGCTGACCCGATCCTGAGCAAAAGGATGACAGGTAAAGCCAGCAAAGCAGAGGCCTGAAAACATGAACAAAAATTACCAGCATCAGCCAATGCAACAACCAACCATGAAGATACAAAGGAAAAGTAAATACTTACTGCAAACCAAACAAACTCTTTAGTTGCAAGAGCTCTTGTCACCACATGCTTTTTGAGCATTCCTCTAACTGCATCTTGAACCTTCAAAACCCAACCAAACAATGCAAAATGTTATACTTAGCAGGGAAGAAAAAGCACCAAGGGCTCGCGATTTCATGCCTGATAATGATACATAGTTGCGGATTTTAGAAATTTTCCATACGTACGAACCACCCTTTTTGTGTGGGGCTTCAACAAAACCCTCACTCTATCAACATGAGGTTTGGTCACAATGGCAACCTGATCAATATATGGTTTGCTAAACTTCTTTGCTTCCTGCAAAAAGAAAAAGTTAATTTTGGAAATGGAAATAAACTAACGAAGGTGAGTAGTGGAGTAGATACCTGAAGATACGGATCAGCTACTTCCCGTGCTTTTTTGATGCGAGGGGTTATCGTGCTTCTACATGTTTCAAAAAGCTCTATTGTTTTTGCGCTTGAGGATTGCAAATATGGCTTAACATCTGCTGTTGCAGCCACCCAACGTTGTTTTGCAGCTGGAATCCATTTCTTATTCAATGTTTCCATATGAGGTTCAGCCCACTTTTCAGCCTGGGCCTTCTTCTCCAGAGCCTAAACCAAATTTGAAACACGGAATGAGTGGACGGGCAACATTAAAATTTAATATATAAAAAATGCTAAGATAACTGGACAACAAAAAAGAACACCTTTTGAGCAGCTGCATCCAAGACGGGCTTCCCGTGCTCATTCCATTCTGCCTCCAAGTAAGACTGCAGACTACAACAGTAAGAACTCACAGAAGGCTTTGTAAAGCATCATATGCCCCTTATTAAAGTCTCCTAACCTGGCACCGGAGAAAATGAACTGGAAGCCAAGGTGGAAGCCATGCACCATGAACCTGTCCAAGCATTTCAATTTTAAGTGAAATGGAATGTCAAATAAATTATTAAAAAATCAATAATTTTCCAGTTTGCAAGATGGAAATGATAATGAATTTACAAAAAATTAAAAACAAAAGGCAGCATCTTATGATGAGCTGCAACAAGCAAAATATATTAACCACGATAGAGATAAAAACAGATATCAACACCATTTTAAAAATTAAAAACTAGGCCCTCAAAAAAGCTTGCCACGACCACTGCAAATTTTGATTGATCAAGCAAACTGTCAATATTTATGCCTAGAATCTGACCTCTTAGAACATTGGCTATTCAAGCTAGAACACCACCCCACCCCCCCCCCTTTTTTTTTGAAAAGCCAAAGAGAACGCTTCATAACATCGGATGATAACTATTAAAGTTTCATCCCCAAAACAAAAACAAAAATGAAAGAACAATGAATAAGTAAACCAAAAAGATGCTCCAGACATTACAATGTTGGTATTGTAATCTACTGACCTCATTTGGGTCACTCTGTTCTGTTTTGTCTTGCTTTGCTACAATGTGGTACAAGAATGACTTTTAGGCCAAGGTTTCTCTGATCATCTCATCAAGAAGGCATTTAACATAACCAACGGGATAAAATATGAGTGGCAGTGATCAGTTGTTCGCGGTTTAACAACTCTAAAATGACTGATTAAGATTTTTACTTGCAATTTGATTTAAGCCCAAACCACCAAAAATGAACTCAAATTGATATTGGCTGATGATGATCTTCAAAAGATGCTGAGCAAACTAGATGAAAACAGCTCCATGGACACATTATGAACACTGCTCGTATTCTATCACTAAATGCAAATGCACCCATAAAATTTCACTAAATGCAAATGCACCCATAAAATTTTGGACTAACGCCATTCTTATCGTTGCATATTTTAAACAAACCCCCAAATCTGTATTACACCCAATGTAGCCACTTTATCTTGTCTCTTCTCACATCTTTGGGTGTTCTTGTTTTGTCTATAATCTTTCATAATAAGTTAAAGTGCTAGTGCTGCTAAATTTGTTTTCCCAAGCCACTCGCGTGTCCAGAAGGGTATGAACATTATTCTCCGACCATGCAATGCTTTAATATCTCTTCAAATGTCACATGCTTTTTAAAAACACCTCACACTTTGCTTCTTTTGATGGTCCTCCAGGCCATTCCAACTCCTTTCCTACGTTTGGTAAAAGGGAAGCCTTTCTAATGAAAACATCAAAGCATGGGAGGGATTGGTGAGTCGAAAGTTTTTTTTTTTTTTTTTTGATATGCAAGGAAAAGATGCAATACAATGGAATATGTTAAATAGTATAATATATAAAATAATTTTTCTCCATTATTTATGCGATGTTCTTGTCAATCAATAATTCATAAAATCAAGGACAATTATCCATAAAATGTATTTTTCAATTAATGGACATTCCACCCAGGTCAGAAGGAATACACTTGACATTCCCTTTGATTCTCCCTCGGCATCAAACAAAACAAGATTTTTGGCTATTCTCTCACTCATTCATTTTCCCTGGCCACAGTTCCTTCATACTTTCTACCTCAGCATCAAACAAAACAAGATTTTTGGCTATTCTCTCACTCATTCATTTTCCCAGGCCACAGTTCCTTCATACCAAACGTAACCTTCATTCCTAAACTTCACTAGGTTACATCCGTTCCTACTTCACTAAATGATCCCCCACACCGAACATGATCCTCCTCAGCAGCAATTTAGCATTACTTGTTTGATTCTCCCTCAGCATCAAACAAAACAAGATTTTTGGCTATTCTCTCGCTCATTCATTTTCCCAGGCCACAGTTCCTTCATACCAAACGTAACCTTAATTCCTAAACTTCACTAGGTTACATCCGTTCCTACTCCACTAAAGGATCCCCCACACCCAACATGATCCTCCTCAGCAGCAATTTAGCATTGCTTGTGAGCACCATTCATATCCCACATACCACTCCAACCATCACAACAAGTAATTTAACTTCTGCTGCAAGCTCTCGAGCCGCTGACTTGTCTACTTCCCTCTGTCCCCCATCATATGTCTTCCACCTATTATGTTTTTATCTTTATCATTTCCTCTACTGCCATTCCGAAGACATTCAAAAGCACTCTAATCAATGGTCGTGACAAGTAATGGTCAATGAAATCCAGTCATTATTTCACTAAGTCAATTAATGAGTTTCTGTTTGGGATCCATGTCTTGTGGCTAACAATGATTCATAGCCACATTTTCTTTTTATTAGTAAAATTATGGTGGAGGGAAACTGCCCATTTACTAGTAAAAAATCACAGAATATAGCAACTAAGAAAATAGAAGCTGCAAAAAGGGAAAAAAAACATAGCCCAAAATACTCCAGTTCCTATAAATGTTAAAAATATGAAAATGCTACTATAGCTAACAATAATAAACCCAGAGAGGTGAAAATGTAATGAGAACAAACCAAGAAACTCGCTAGTAAAATCAAAAATTCTAGGAAGGATAAACTCCAAAAGATGCAAGGGGTTCTGAGCTAAAAATATGGACAGTAAATTAATAATATTTCTCATCAACCAAGCACTTCCATGTAAACACTGCCCAATGCATAGAAAGGATACCAATAAACAAACGAGGGGTGAGTTCACGTTCACCATAAAATAGCAACTTTCAGCACTTCACAAGGATGAAATGCCAACTTGGATTTTTTTTTGGGGGGGGGGGGTCCAAATTTGTTGTTCCATCCAGCTCTTTTATTTATTTATTTGGGTAGCTTGATAGTGTTAGCAAACCACCTAATCTTCACACCAATTTTGGAAGGAGATGGCCAGCTTTCGAGAGTTAGTGGGGCTGTCCAGAGTAGTTGGCGACTAACGGTTTGTAGCAAGCTGTGCAACAGTTTGTTGCACGTAAACCACCTATTCTAGAAGTGGTTAGTGGGGAGCCCTCTATAAATGCTGGCTAGCAAAGTGAGGTGGCGGCAGCAGCCTTGACTCCAGAGATAGCTCTGAAAGAGCTCTCTTCTACTTCCACATTCCATACTGTAATTTTCCATTCATTGTTTCTTAATCAAGAAACCTAACAATTTGGTACTTTATTGGGAGTTGATTTCTTCCAGATAGTTGCAGATTTCATATGCTAACTAGAATGGAAGTATAAATGAGTACGGTTGATAGATACGTAGGCCTTGGCTCTGTTGTGAAGGGGAGACCGGGGGCTGCCTGCTGTTGTGAAGGGGTCTAGGGGCTGGGTGTTGCTGGGAAAAAAGGCAGAAGCAATAATAATCTGTCGGGCAGATGTGCAAATAC
The DNA here is from genome assembly GCA_963277665.1 of Viscum album. Taxonomy (NCBI): domain Eukaryota; kingdom Viridiplantae; phylum Streptophyta; class Magnoliopsida; order Santalales; family Viscaceae; genus Viscum; species Viscum album. Next base: position 1,030,718,423 of record OY728126.1, read on the forward strand.
CATAAGTGGTGGTTAGTGGGGCTGTTAGTTGTCAGCGAATAGGTTGTCAGCTGTTGGGAGGGGGTTTGCCTAGAAGGTTCCAGTAGAGTCTTTAAATAAGGGGAGTTGTGGGCTGTGTCGGGGATGACGGATGAATTGCTCAGCTGCGGCTGGAAATTCAGGGGGATTAGGCCCTAGGCCTTTGGGAGCAGCGCCATACATATGAGTCACCTTCTTCTTCCTTCTCCTCCATATTCCTCTTTTTTCCCTGTAATTCTGCCCCTATCAACAGAATTCCTCTGTTTTCTCTCTCTCCAAATTGATTCCTATCAATTGGTGTTTTCACTGAGAGTGTATTGAGAGAGAGGGAGTTCCGGAACAGCACGCCATCCTTCGTCCTACGGAGGAGGCGTGTCTTGCCAACATTCCGCTCACGCGGGTCGGTGCAGACGCAGCGGCCGCACATGTAGCAGGCGATTCTAGTTCGTGCAGATGTGGTCGAGGCAAACGATGCCAACGCAGCAGGAACTTCCGCTGCAGACGCAGTAGCCGCACTTGAAGCAGGCAAACCTGGTACGCGTGGAGGACATGAAGAAAATCGCAGCAGCAAATAACGTCACGGTTTCATAATCGTTTTTGTTCTGCTGGAGGAGCTGTCGGAGGAATTTTTTTGAAAGAGAATTTGAAGCTGACGCGTGAAGGAGCTTGACCGTCCTTCCTCACAACAGTGAAACACAACGGTGGAACTCGGCAACTAAGGAAGACGTGCCAGACAAAGTAGAACCTGGTTTGTCCAGTGTAGGTTGAGAGAGCAAACGTTGCGGTAGGAGACGACACACTGCAGTGAAAAAAAAATGAAACGCAAACCAAACTGACGCGACAACTTAAGAAGATTGAACGAGGATTGCCATAGAATGAGAGGTACTCTAGACGACGGTAACGCAAGGCTGCTACGCGGAAAAGGAAAACGTGTCGCCACAGAGGACTCCAGAACCACTAAGATACACGCATTGATAGGGCGGTGGGTGGTTCGGTTCAGGCCTCGGTAAAGGAAAGGCCTCCTGTACTGCTTACTTATCAGCGTAGGAGGTAGTTTGGATTAGTTCCTTGGGTGCGACTGCTAGGGGTAATTTTGTATTAAGTCCTGTGACTAATTCTGTTAGGTTGTTGGGTTATAAATAGGAGATTGGTTTCAGGGAGGAGGGGTCCGATAGAGCTGGAAGTTGAGTCTGGCTGATAGCTTGGGCCTGAAGAGATTATTCTCTCAGGAGGAGCAATTAAAGTTCCATTCAATCTTGTAAAAGTTTTCCATCAAAGTAAAGGTAAGACTTCTCTGTTGTATTTCTTCTCTAACAATCAAAAACACCTATCAACTAGGAGCTTTGATTGAGAGGAACCGGCAATTTTGCCTCCTGCAGATAGAATGTTTTTAGAGAGAGAAGTTTGGAAGACCATTTTGAACCTGAATGCTCACTCGCATGGAAGGAAGAGTAATGCAATTGGAAGCAACAGCTCCGATCTGACTACTAGTTTGCATCGACATGAGATTAGTCTTCAGCAATTGGAGGACGCGATACGGCGACAGGATCACCAGCTACAAGAGATACTTACCGCAGTAGCATTTCTCAGACAGAGTCAAGTTGAGAGTTTTGAACGAGCAGATGACAAAGGCAAGGCAGTTGAGAGGCAATAGCAGACAGAAATCCGACTTTGAGGAAGGAAGTCGAAGCAGGAAGGCAATGGAACAATCAGAGTTTCACGGGACTGAGCTCGGGGAGATGCGTTTAATATTGAAGCAGACAGAGATGCCGCTATTTTCCGGAAAAGATCCAATTGTGTGGATCACGCGAGCAGAATTATCCTTTCAAAAACGGGAAGAGTTCAAGGTACCTTTGGCTCAACTCAGGGGATGGTACAATATTGGATCAGTGCGTTGAGATCAGTACGGCCCAATTTGTCTTGGAAACAGTTAAAAGGGGAGTTAAATGGGAGGGTATGGTAACACCAAAGAGGAAGATCCTGTGGTTTTTCTGAAAGGACTACGACAAACAGGTATTGTAGACGCTTACGTGGATGAATTCAAACGGGTAGCGAAGCGGATACCAGATTTAACCGAGAGCTGGTATATGAGCATGTTTATTGGGGGCCTTAAACCAGAAATTGGTAGTACCATAGTGACACACGAGCCTAAGACAAAGATACGATTGCTAACGTTGGCAAGACATGTGGAGCGGGAACTGTTAATCAAGGGAATAATCAAGTATGCAGAACCTCATAACAGGTATTTGACTTCTGGAGGATAGAACAAAGGTTGGATTCCCAGCCCTGCTAAGGTAATGCCGACTGTTGAAACAAATGGACAGGATAGGAAAGGGGGGACTGCAACCAAGTTGCAGGGGGGTCAAAAATTTATCCGGGGAAGAGTACGAAAATCGTAAGTCCAAGGGCTTGTGTTTCTCTTGTGGCAATAAATATAACTCGGGTCATCGCTGTCCAGAAAAAGGATATAAGCTAATGGTGTGGGAATGCATTGAGCCCGAGGAAAATAAAGGTGAGGAAACTGAAAATGTGGCGGCAAAGGAGGCAGAAACTGGAAGTTTTTGTGAATTGGAGATGTTGGGGACTACAATGAGTGATCTGGGAAAATCTTTAAGAACCAGGTCAATATTGATAGAAGGGAGAGTGGAAGGAATTCCTTTGTTAGTCTTGATTGACAATGGGGCGAGCCATGACTTCATTTCAAGACAACTTACGCAACAGTTTGCTGCTCAAGTGAATGAAACCAGTCCGTTCAAAAAGGTGGAAATTAAATAGAGTGATGATGCATGTTGGAGTCTGCGTCCCACATCGGACTTATGGTCCAATGTGGTCTTTATTATTCATTATAAAAGAAACTCAAGGCCTCCTTTAGAGAGTACCTTGGGAATACGGGTCTACCTCTTTTACAAGTCTACATGGTATCAAATGAGGTTGTTTAAACCCTACCCCCTCCCTCCCCATCTCTTCTTTTTTTTTCTCGTCGGCCTCTAGGTTTTCCCTCGTTAGGGGGTGGTGACCCCAAGCCCTTTGGCCACCATCAGCGCCGCCCCCTGGCTGGCCTCTGCGGATTCCCAGCTCAGCCCGGCCCCACCTCCCTCCATCTCTGGTGCGGTTCCCCGGCGTTCTTCCCTCCCGACGACACGTCTCCCACCCGACGGACCTCCACCATCTCTCTGCCTCCCTACCCTGTGCACCACATCCAGACGCACCCCTTTTCCTGTGCGACAGCCCTCCAGTGGCCCTCCTCCCTACTGCTTCCTGCGCGGCTCCTCCGTGACTCTCGGCAGCCCTTCGTCCGACGATCGGTTCCCCTCCTGCGGCTCCTCTGTCCACTGTTGCTCCCTCCATGTCGGCCTCCTCGTGCAGACAAATAAATTGCGGCCAAATAAACCAGGGGCAATTCATAAGTTATGCAGAAATTAGCTGCACGATATTATGGACCATTTGTTGTCCTGAGAAAATTGGTCCAGTGGCTTATCGAGACTTCAACTACCTACAAACAGTAAAATTCATCCTGTTTTCCATGTTTCTCGGCTCGAAGCGGCTGTTGGACAACATGATGTTGAAGACTCCCTACCAAAAAAGTTCCTCGCTGAAGATGTTGTTCCTATAGCAGTGTTAGCTCAGAAAGTACAAAACCGAGTTTTAATGTGGCTAGCCCAGTGGAATGGCCGAACTCCTGAAGAAGCAACTTGGGAGGTTGCAAATGTTCTCAAAGCTCAATTTTCTAATACTCACCTTGAGGACAAAGTGAAATCTCAAGGAGGCGGCAATGATAGAAGTGCTGAAGGAAGTACACAAAGTTCTCCAACAGAAGCAAAACGTTCTCGGCCTCCTCTGTTATATACTTACCAAAGAAGGTGTATGGGTAATATGTGTAGAGAAAAGGAGGCTTAATAACTCAATGGGTAAACTTGTAATTAGCTTTGTTTAGTTGAGGAGGGGAAAGTATGAGTAGGAGTTAGACTGGCCATAAGGTCAGTCTGTGAGGGATTGTGGTCTGGCTTGCACACCATAGGCCTGGAAAAGTCCAGAGACTTCCAGGAGAGTCTAAAACGGTTAGCAGATTCTGATTCTTATTGTCAGAATTGTAGAAATCCCTCTTTATTCTCTCTATTCAATAGAAAATCCACCTATACTTTTTGATATTCCTGCCACCTAGCACCATAGTTAGTGATCGAGACCCCTTATTCACCAGTTTATTTTGGAAGGGGTTATTCAAATTACAAGGAACCACCTTGAAGATGAGTTCATCTCATCATCCCTAAAGTGATGGGCAGACTAAAGTTGTTAATAGATGCTTGGAGATTTATCTATAAGGCGTTTTACTTCTAATCAACCACGGCAGTGGGTAAGGTGGTTATCTTGGCCACAGTATAGTCTTAATACATCATTTCATACTTCTATTGGGCAGACCCCGTTTGAAGCTATCTATGGACGAAAACCGCCTCAAATCGTTCAATTTTCTCAGGGAGAGGCAGCTATTGAAGCAATGGCAAATGCGTTGGTGGATAGGGATGAAGCATTACGGTAATTAAGAATAAATTTACAGCGTGCCCAACAATTAATGGTGATGTTTGCAAACCGGCACCGTCAGGAAGTAGAGTTTGAGGTGGGTGACTTAGTTTGGTTGGATCAAACACAGACCAAGTTTACCGGGGGGGGGGGGGGGGGGGGGGGGGGGGGGCTTCCAAAATTAGTGGTAAATTGGCTGCTCGGTATTTCGGACCTTTTTCTATTGCCAAAAAAATGGAACCGCAGTCTATCAATTGACTTTGCCTGCAACTAGTAGGGTGCATCCGGTCTTTCAAGTATCTCAGTTGAAAGGAGCTGTATGGTATCATTCAATGGAGGCAGAATTAACAGACGAGTTTTTAACTGACTCACTTTCCTGAAGCAATTCTAGCAGTGGACAAACAAGGACTTTCCAATTGTGGTTGGTTAAATGGCCCGGTAAACTGGAGGAGGAAGCAACCTGGGAAGATGACGCTATACTCAAGAATCAGTTCCCTGAATGCCACCTTGAGGGAGGGGGTATTGATAGGGCGGTGGGTGGTTCGATTCAGGCCTCGGTACAGGAAAGGCCTCCTGTTCTGTTTACTTATCAGCGTAGGAGGTAGTTTGGGTTAGTTCCATGGGTGTAACTGCCAGGGGGTAATTTTGTAATAAGTCATGTAACTAATTATGTTTTGTTGGGTTATAAATAAGAGATTGGTTCCTGGGAGAAGGGGTACGATGGAGCTGGAAGTTGAGTCTAGCTGGTAGCCTGGGCCAGAGGAGAGGAGATTATTCTCTCACGAGGAGCAAATAAAGTTCCAATCAATCTTGTAAAAGTTTTTCATCTAAGGAAAGGTAATACTTCTCTGTTGTATTTCTTCTCTAACAATCAAAGACACCTATCGCGCATGGAGACACACGAAGCTTTGCTGGACAAATCGCATGTTAATCTCGAACGAATGGCGCAGGGACCTGCGAAGTTCCAGCAGGGACTTGCAGAGTGTCAGCAACAGGATCATCAGTCACTGGTTGTGTTGCATGCCGAACTGGAGTCGAAGCAGGGACGGACTACAATGAGCGGAATAGGTGCAGTTAATTCTACCTCCTCTTTGTTGGAGTTGATGCCCTAAACCAACTTCTGTGTACATTATTATAACTTATATTCATAGTTTTGAATATTAATAAACTACTTATCACATCATGATTGTTCTTCTACGTAACATAATATGTGATAATGTCTCTAGAGTAGTTGTCGCACTAAATGATCATAGCAGTTCTCTGATATGATGAGAACCCAGAAGTGCAACGACACTATTTTTAAATATATGTTCTATAGTCGGATATCATTCGAGCGACGCAAATGACACGGGCTATTAGGGGTGGAGACTCATAGGACTTTGAGACATCTTCTAATGGTATACACCCTTGGTAATATCTAGTAGGATATTATGATAACGAGACCCGCCAATAGAAAATCCGCATTTATATGTGTCATCGATGTTCCTATCTGCGGACGTGTGTATTGGTCCTTATTCCTGGATTGCTAAGGCAGAAGCTTATTTTTAAGTTCAATAAACTTAGGACAGTTTGAAAATCACTGTCGTGCAGGGTTTGTACGGGAGGTATGACTCAGTATTGGTACCTTTCCCTCCATGAGTCTAAGTCGAACCTCACCTGGAATGAGTTTAAGCGGGCTTTGTTTGACCGCTGTGGTACAGAGGAAGGAAATCCTCAAATACAGCTGAAGAACCTACAGCAAACCGGAAGAGTATAATAATATATTGAAAAGTTAGAAAATTTAGCTCTCCACATTCCAGACCTCACTGAATCTGGGTATATGAACCAGTTTTTGAGAGTTCTAAGGCTAGAAGTTTAAGGGTAAAATTTAGCCCATAAACCTTCCGATAAATTCAAAATGTTGAGTTTGGCCAAGAAAGTAGAAAAGTTTTTGATTCAAGAAGACATAGTGGGACCATCCAAACCTGGAATTATTAGTCAAGTTTCCAATTATAGTCATCCTCAGCAGGCACCAAAATTTTTATCCCTCTAGAGTTATGATTAACAAAGAGAAGGCAGTGGAAACTGGAAAGTGGAATAAGAGGATAAAGGGAAGGCAGTGGAAACTGGAAAGCGGAGGGGTACCAAAGGAATTTTTAGAGAGGAGGTCAAAGGGATTGTGCTACTCGTGTGGACAACCGTTTACTCCCGGGCATCATAAGATATGCCCCATAAAAGGTCTTTGACTTGCTGTTTGGAACTTCATCAGGCTAGGATAATTTTGTCCCAGGGAGTTTGTAAAACACAAGCCTTAAATTTTGGGGCGTGGGACATGGAAATTGAAGCTTACATAATAGAAACTACAGGGCCAGATCTTATTTTGGCTGTAGGAAATGAATCATATGTTAGTAGACCGGAGGAAAATGATAATGACTTTCCAGTGAAAGGGAAAGGAGGTTATACTGAGGCCCTGGTTGGTAGGCTGGAAACAGAGGCAGGGAAAGAGAGAAAAATGGAAAGCCGAAAAATTTACTGTTTGGTACACTGGAATGGAACAGCCCGTTCCTTTGAACTCAGTAACCACAGTTCCCCCCAAATGCCAACAGAAGAGGTACTGTACAGAGGGAAAGGAAAAATTTGGACAAGAGTGCCAGTAAAATATCTGGAAATCCAAACATGCCCTCCCATTGTCTTCCACACCCACCACCATTGCATCTCCCGCCGCTGCCATGCTCACCGGTGCCTCGCCCACCGCTGCGAGTCCCTCTGTTGCCACACCCGCCGCTGCCACACCTGCCGCTACTGTCACTCCTGCCTTGCCCCGGGCTCCAGTGCCCAACACTGTGCACTGTCACACCCCTGCTGCCGCGCCTTCCAGCCCCGTCACTACACCCCATGACTACTGCGACTTCCACCACTGGCCTGCCATGCCCAGCCGCTGCACCCACCACCGTCACACCTTCCATCCCCAGCCAGCCACCATCATAGACTTGCTGAAAGGAAATGAGGAGAGTTGTGTTATTTTGTTATTTTTTGTATATTTTAGCTTTTTTAATTTGAATGGATTTCCAGTGCCTTTCTGGTTATACCAAACAACGGAAGGGAACCCAATTTCCCTTTCCCTTTCCATTCCACTCTCTTTTCCCTTTCCCTTTCCCTTTTCATTCCACGTATCAAACAAGGCCTGAAGGGAAATGCAGTTCATCAAGCTGGTTTGCCCACATTACAACAAGTGGTGGGCAATCGGGTGTTGAGGGTCCAAGGTTTGGTGTTTGAAAATAAAATGGAGGTGAATGTGCAGCAACAATTAACTCATATGTGGCAAGGTGAATTGAGAGAGGTTTTCAATAAGTTAGTGGAAGTCATCCAAGAGCCCAAAAGATAACCACCTGGAAAGGGTACTGATCATTGCATTAACAAGAAGGAATGGGGCAGAACAAGTGGGAATTAGGTCATACAGGCTCTCGCGAAGGTTGAAGTTGAATAACAGATCGAGGAGATGCTTAGTTTGGGAATCATCAGAAATAGAAAGTCCTCCAGTCCAGTTATTCTTGTCAAAAAAAGGATGGTAGTTGGAGAATATGTCTGGACAACAGACGGCTGAATAAACTTACTGTTCCTGATAAGTACCCTATCCCTATAATCGAAGAATTGTTGGATGAACCAAAGGGTTCCAATTTTTTTACCAAGTTAGATTTGAAGTTTGGTTTCCATCAAATAATGATACAGGAAAGTGGTATTTGCAAGACAGCTTTCAGGACTCATGAAGGACATTATTGCTGAGAAGGATCATGCCACTTAATGTTTGTTTTGATAATTAAGTCAACCCTTAATTTAATTTACGTGCTGTGATATTTATCAGTTACTGATTTATTATTTATTTATTTGTTATTCATGAATTATTATTCTAACTTTTATGCTGGGGAGTTTCCAGCTTTATTAACTCACTGTTTTTTTATTATATCTTGAGCTACAACACTTGGAATTTCACGCCTCCTATTTTGGTAGAAAGATAAGAAGATTGTCTATATTTTATTTATTTATGACAAAGGCTAAATCAGTCATTTGATATTCGCATTTTTTAGCTACAAATATCCGAATTGCACGCAACTTGGTCTGAAGCTGCAACAGCATTCTGCAGTTTCCAGATTTTGTTGGCTACAGTTTTTCAATGATATCTCAAACTGCAGAAGTCAGATTGAGGTCATTTTGATCAGTTGGAAAGCTCTTGAAATTATCTAAATATAAATCAACTGGACTGAATGCTGAATCGGATGTTTAGAGGTTCTAAAAATTGATCGAATATTGTGATGTCAGTGCGCTACGAATTTTCAGGAAAATGAGATAATTATGGAAAGTTAAATCATGGGCTTTTATCTAGGCTATATTTTTGGAAGGACTTATTCAAAATCAAATTCCAATATTTAAATTTTTAAAGACTGCATTCATTGAAGAATTTTAAGCAAGTTTTTTTCTGAAGCACAGAGAATAATGTAAAGTGTTTAAAAACTCAAATTCAAATTTATGAATTTTTCAAAGCCCGGCGGAGATTATTGTGAATATTTTTCTTAAAACGCCAACAAATTTAAATATTATTATTATCGGTTTAAATTATTATTTTCAGAATAATTTTTTTCAGGAAAGCTACAACGGCTACACGCTATAATCATGGAGAAAATTATGGAAAGCTTACAAATTCAGATTTCAAATTATTGAAGAAAAAGGAAGTCTGCAACAACGAGAATTGTTCTATTGTAAATATATGCAGTATGAAGATGATGACACGACGCTGGAAAGTTAAATACGCCATTAAGAGTGGACCTCGCTGGCCCGTCTCAACCTTTGTTGGGCCTTTAAGGGACTTTAGGGAGAGATGCCCTGGGAGGAAGGTGAATCAGGGTATGAAACTCGTTCGTGTTTCCCCAGAGAAACTCTCATTTTCCTAACTGATCTTGACCTCACTTGTTAGTAGGGTCACTCTTGGGTTCACCTGTGAAGTGGTGATTCAATTAATTAATGCGCTTATCTTAGCCTTATTTAGATAAGATCGATGATCGCTCAATCCACATGCACTAATTATTGTCCTACAGAATATAAGAAAAGCAAGAACACAGACACAAAAAATTTATTTGATTCACCCGCATGGAGCTATATCCAAGGAGCACACACCGATGTTTTGTCGATGTGCTAAAATCCGCTAATAATATTTCAGTGGTGAATTTAGGCTAGGTCACTCATTTCTCCGGGGTCACTTGTTGGAAAAATGTAGTCCAATCCATTTGGATAAAGTTGGGCCGAATGCAAGCGACCCAATCTGCACACCAGTCCACAACTCTCGCGGCTTGACCTCCGTGGTGAGGCCGCTTGAGGTTGCAAGGGGTAGCGCGCCCCTACTTTAGGGGTCCGAGGGGCGGAGGTCCCTGGCTCAAATTTTGGGCATTATAGACCGGACTTTAGCAGCGCAGGCTTTGACAAGGTTACTGTAGCATCTCGGACTTTGGAGACAACGATATTGTAACTCTGTGAACTTTTCAACCAACGATCAATGTAGCACAGTAGACTTATTGTGTGGTTAGTGGCACAGTTGCATCATCTTCTTTTGGCCATATTTTGATGAGGTAGTCTTGAAGCTTCATTTTCGTGAAACTTCACAAAACTTTGCAAAACTGTTGATGTATTCTGCATAACTTGTTCACTTGCGCGAAAACCTTTCCTTCAGCATATTTCTATTTGCGTGCGCTTCCAAAAAAACATGGTGTTTTCACGTAACTCAACGTCTTTGAGAAACTTTCGCGAATCAGCCAATCTTTCCCGAAACAATCAATCTTTTAAGAACAAAGCATTTGAAATAAACCCCATCGTACCTCTAACACCCTCTCAAGAAACATCCATTTTTCATCACTCACTCACCACATAAAGGCCATTCATCCACATCACATAAAAAGGCACAAAAGTATGCAGGGCTCTCAATTACGGTGTCACACTATGTTGAAGGACTATTTTATAGAGTGACAAACGGGCCTTCAAAAACGAGCTAAGAATGCCAAGCCATTTCACAACATTTGAAATTTCACTTTAAAACACCCTTCAAAACCAAACCATTAAAACATGCCCTGAAATCCATCTGAAAACCAACCCCTTCCTTAAAACCACTTTTGAAATAATCACAAGGCCAACAAGTTTCAAAACTCTTTAGTATGGGCCAAAGACGCCCCATTCATCAAACAACCCCTTTTTAAAACATCAAGCATTTCTTTAAAATACAAACCGGTGTCAAGCACCCCTTTAAAATCACTATTTCCTCTTTGAAAATCCACTTAAACATTTTATCAAACACTTGGCAAGTATAAACTTTCAATTTAAAGAACAAAACAAAAAAATCCACAAAACTCCCTTTATGCCAAGTGCAGAGACCACTGAAAACCTTCAAACCAAACAAAAATATCACATATAGGTAGACTTTGTAAAGTAAACATTTTAAAACATTCAAACATCTCATGTCATATAATATAAAGGAACGGCATAGAAACACCTACCTCGATCCGAGGTAAAACAAATCGCAACAAGTCACCTTCAACGACGGAAGCCAAACCAAGCAAGAAGACATCCTCTACAAACCCTACGCAACCAAAGCCCCATGATTGAACTCGTCAGAAATCCTAAATTCGTCCCCCATGGGCGTAAGGGTTTGTGAGAGAGAAAATTGTGGGTAAGTACATAGGGAGAAGAGGGAAAGGAAAAAAAAGAGGAGAAAAGAAGGGGATTACCTCGAAGAATCACTTGGAATCGAATAAGAAGAAGCAAGAAACCAAGGGAGAAGGGTGGAGACCCCCCTTGGGCTCTCCACGACTAAGCAACACAAGTGAGGGAGGACAGGGCCAAAATGCCCTAAAAAGTTGACTGGGGCAAAACGGTAAAACCACAAAAAATAAACGGTTGGACACGGCACCACCACGGTGTGTCGTGGTGGTCCTATGCACCACGGCGTGATGCCCCTTCTCAGACCCCCAACACGGCGCAGCCTCCTTGGCTTGTGGTGTGGTGCTCCGCGCCGGACGACCTCCATAGTGCAGCCCCCCGGCCTACGGTGTAGAGCACCTTGTTCGGGCAGACAACCTCCCAAACGCCGAGCCATCACAGCGTGGCCTTCTACACTGCGACGCGAAGCCCCTCAATCGAGCAAAACCCGAAGTCCAAAGCTCCAGGTCTCTGCAGCCCATCAGCATCCTACCACGGCGCAAAGCGCCCATCCAACAAAGCTCCACGACGCGGCCTCACCCAATACAGTGTGGTTGACCTATCCCAAAATCAACTCACTAGAGAAATACGACCCTCCACGACGCAACCCCTACTCCATATGGTCACCCAACAAGTGAAAATTTCACAAAGGCGCCAAGACCAACCACGGCCACACGGTGTGCCCCCCCCCCCATAGGCCACGGTGTGGTCTGTTAACACCTAGGCCAAAAACCATCTGAGAGTTCTCGAAACACTCGGAAAACAACAGGAACACCCGGAAACTTCAAAATAACCCAAAATTAAATAATATTTAAATACCATAGTGACATGGGGGTGTCAAAGTGATGCTAAGAGTCAACCATTTCACTGAGTGTTGAGTTACAGTACCCAGCCATGGCACATGAGACAAATTTATAGGTGCAGCATTTTCAACATGAAATCAGTCATTTTGTTCAGAAATCTGCATGTATAGTGCAACAATCAAACAACAATCAAGATTGATACAAATCCTTTTTCCATGTTTACTTCCCATGACACGGGTGAAATTTTTATGTAGTTAGTTGAGCATGATAAATATATATGCTCCATCTTCACGCGACAATCAAAATTGCTACGAATCCTTCTTTTTCATTTTTACTTCCCATGACATGGGTGACATTTTTATGTAGTTAGTTAAGCATGATAAATATATATGCTCCGGCTTCGGACAAAGAATTAGAATAGCTATGTATCTGATTGGCAGGGGTGTCTAGGTGCATCCTACTTGACCAGGTCAACCTTATCTCATTATACTGTCAGTTTTAAATTTTTATCTCCCACCTATCTGGGATCTTATATATCTTTATTTCTTCTAAAAATAAAGAGATATGGGCCCCCCTTAAGGCATGGTTTCCTGAACTACTATTTCAACAAAGACCAAGATGGTAGCAACTAAAAACAGGTGCAGATGATGCTCCAAGCACATTCAGACACGAAAAAAAATTAAAGATACAAAGATGGCTAGCAGTAGAGAAGATAATGGGCGCAATCAAAATAAATTAAGAGAGAAAAAGCAACCAACTATAGTTAGTCAAGACAATTGTACGACCACGTTAGGTTTAGTTGGTTGAACAAGCTCTCTTCAATTTAGTTTTATTTCCCAGGTGGAATTCACATCAATTCATAAAATCTTTAAAAAAAATCCAAACAAACATGTTAGTACCAACAAATCACATATAAGCATTTGATTTTGCTTCATCAATGGCTGGTTTGAGCACCAGATATTTTTTTAAAGCAGTCGTGCTTGAAGGTCATCCCATGTTGTTATTCTAGCAGCAGCATCAGGAGACAGTAGAATCCTATGTATCTGATTTGCAGGCGTGTCTAGGTGCATCCTACTTGACCGGGTCAACCTTATCTCATTATACAGTCAGTTTGAAATTTTTATCTCCCTATATGGGATCTTGTATATCTTTATTTCTTCTACAAATAAAGAGATATGGGCCTCCCTTAAGGCATGGTTTCCTGAACTACTATTTCAACAAAGACCAAGATGGTAGCAACTAAAACCAGGTGCAGATGATCCTCCTAGCACATTCAGACAGGAAAAAAGATTAACGATACAAAGATGGCTAGCAGTAGAGAAGACAATGGGGCCAATTAAAATAAATTGAGAGAAAAAATAACCAAGTATAGTTAGCCATTAGTCAAAGCAATTGTACAACCGCATTTGGTTTAGTTGGTTGAACAAACTCTCGTAAATTTAGTTTTATTTTCCCAGGTGGAATTCACATCAATTCAAAAAATCTTTAAAAAAAATCCAAACATGTTAGAACCAACAAATCACATAAGCATTTGATTTTGCTTCATCAATGGCTGGTTTGAGGACCAAATATTCTTTTAAAGGAGTCGTGCTTGAAGGTTATCCCATGTTGTTATCCTAGCAGCAGCATCAGGAGACAGTAGAATCCTATAGGGCAGAGTCCGCTTGACCATGCTAATACTGGCTCCCAACTCAACTATATGGTATTTTGCTCCAGCAAATCCAGTGCCTAGCAATTTTTGGTTTTGAGATCTACTCAAGCATCTTCATTTTATATGTGAAGATATATTAAGCAAACCATCCACCAATAACACGCAACTCTACATCAAGTTCAACAAATTCATCCCAACGATTTAAGCCGATCTATCATCCATGTGAAACTGGCAACGTCAAAGGATAGTCATTTCACCATGCAGTCCAACAGCTTACAGAACATCGCCAAGAAAGGAGAGCCTATTCAGCTATCCTTTTCATGATGAACAAGGAAACATTCGAGGAGAGTGGACAGGAAGGAATAAACTGCCACTGGTGTTACGAAATATAGACCACATCAAGTTTAAAATCTAATGTTAATATGACTACTATTCCTCCAGCACCACCTTCCCCCGCCTTCAAAACAGAAAAATACAACCAAAGCACAGAAAAAAGATTTCATCAACAAACCTCTAGTAGTTCTTTAGTTTTAGAAATTGCCTCAAACTTCGCTTTCATCAATTCTTCCTGGAAGATAAAAGAAAAAAAGAAAACATAAACACTGTGAACCTGCATACATCATTTTATGAAAGTAGCATGATGGGATCACTAACCTCGGCTATTCGAAGAGCACGTTCTGTTTTGTGAATTTTAACCTTCTGTTCATCATTAATATTTTGTAGCTGCAGATAAAAAAAACAATAAAAGTCAACAAAAAGCCAAAATCTCACTACTGAGCTCATTAGAGATGGAAAGCAACAAAATATGTTGGACACAAAACTGAAAAGCAGTGCGAGACGCGCCACATCTAATCATTTCTCTGAACACGTATGATGTGTCTTTTTATAAAGCCCAAATAGAGCATCAGGCTTCAATTGAATCACATTTGTATTAAGTGTGCTTTTGTCGTTTTACACAATTTCTGATAAGATTTAGATGAGAGAGAAGAATCCAGTAGCCTCTATTATTTCCAGCAGCGCAGAAGACCAAAAGAAGAAATATAAGAACAGGAAGAATCTTCAGGCAATCGCAACTCCCCGAAGCCCTAGGACGTAGCCCCTTTCAGCCAAGGCCGAATCCCTGCAAATAACATCCGTAATCCCCTAGGCCTACTACAGCATCCCCTCATTAATACCCCTCCAACCCCTCCCAGCAGCCCACATTTAATACTTCCCACCTGCTACTACCAGCCCCTAACAAACTAATAAAAGGGAAAAGACTTCTCTGCCCCTGGCAGTTATTAGCTGCCCACACAGACAGCCCAACTCCAGGACCCCTACGCAGCCCTCTCACAAGCCAAGGACACCTACGCAGCCAGCTCTTCAGCCCCAGGATCCCTTCACAGCAGCTCCCTAGCAAACCCAGGATCCCTGCACAGGTTCCCACGCACAGCAGCAAGAGTTTTCCAGCTTGATAAAACACAATTTTATTGAATATTTTATTGATAATAAATGAAATAATTTCCTCACATTGTGCTAAACATTGTGCTAAATATGTTAATTTATAGAATATTTGGAATTAGATCATTCATTTGAAAATTTGATGGAAATTCTAGTTTTACCCTTTTAAAATTTACTGTAGTATTTCGGGCATAAATATTTTTCTGTAAATTATTTTGACTTAAAATTTTGTAATTGTGTTCCTGACTTAATGAGCTACAAATTCTATTTAGGACATGGGAGTTGGATCGTGCATTTGAGTGGAGTAAATGGGTCATGAAGACAAAATTGGACTGAACTATCCAGATTGGACATCACATCACCATTTGGGTCGTATCTTCTTCATCCGGACTTAGATTGGGCCCAAATTTGGAGGGAATCTCGGGGACATGATTATGCACAAATCATCCTTCTAAAAGGCCAGCCAATTCGCGCGTTTTGGAGGTCAACTATGCGGTGCAAGTGGAATTAAAAAATTTGGCCGAATTTCCATTTCACATTTAAAAAAGTTTTGTAACGCTAGCCCTCCCCAACTCTATTTAAAGGATGTTTTCACTCTTTTGGAGGGTTGGTCGAGGCTTTGGGAAGGTGTGGCCGAAAGGGTGGCTCTTGGGAACACCTCACAACCCTTGGAAGAAGTAAGGCCTTGTGCAAAGTTCTCTTCCAAGAAGATTCTCCTCTCCCACCTCCACTTTGTTTTTCCTTGTTTTTATGCTTGTAACGTGAATTTTCTTCAATAAATCTTCTGTATTATTCTCTTTAAATCTTTATATTTTTCTTCTTGGGCTGGAATCGAAGAGTGGAGACGAGATTGGGTGTTCCCCAATCAATCCATTGCTTATGCAAAACGTCTTCACGATGACAACTCTGCCCGTGGAAGAGTGATTTCTTTCGTAGTTGATCTAATCCATACTCCCTTTATTTATTTTGAATCTATAAACATACTGTAATTCATAAATTGTGATCAATTAATTGAGTTTTAATTTCTAAGTTACTCGATCGACTTGCACTTGACCGCGTGGTCGGGTTTGTGTAAATCGTGTGAGTGAAACCTCAATCGCAAAATCTAATCAACTTGGGATAGAATTGTAGGGTTCAAGTCTCATCCCAAACTCAATCAATTCTCCACTCCGGGGAGGAGATGATGCCCTAATTGTCCACTGACCATAAGTTCTCTTTTGGATCACAATCAAGGCAAGGTGTTGCGATTGAATGTCCCGAAGTTAACCTAGGGATCATTTTTTTTTAAATATTTGTGGTCTTGTTAATTTTCGTAGGGTTCGAGGGTTGACAAGATTAGGGGATCATAATTGAATGAATTATAATCATATGGGATAATGATAAATGAATGGTAAAGGGGGTAGATTAGATCAACTGTGTCTTCTCATATAAGTGTTTTTATAGAAACTCTGTCTTTGATTGTTCTTGTTTGTTGTTTAGTTTATTGTCTGAAAGTCACAAAACCAACCCCCTCATCTTGTGTTTCATTTGTTTTCACTTATTTCCCTTTTTTTGTTTTCTTCAAGCCTATTAGGGGTTGTTTAATTCACTTCCTCCTTTAGGGGAGGACCTAGGTCAACCATTGTGCTGCACTTTGTTAAATCACAAACATTTTTTTGAGAGCGTGTGCGACAACGCTCATCAAATTGGCGCTGTTGTCGGGGAGGCAAGTAATTATTTCAACCAATTAGAGGTATTTATTTCATTTTACATTTTATTCTCTTCTCTTCTTTCTTCATTCTTTACCCAGAATTTTTTCTTTTATTTTTTCTTGTTCTTTTTGGACCATCAACTCAAACTTCTCATTTTTAGTATGATCCACTTTCCTTCTTTTTATTTTTATATGATTTATGACACGAACTAATCCTGATGATCTTTTAGATCTTGACCCTGAGATTGAACGAAGACTTCGGGCTCGAATCCAACATTCTCAATCTACGGAAAGTTTCAACATTCAACCAGTTGGAGAATTCCTCCACTCCAAGAACATTGAAAACAATAACAATGAACTTAATATAATCATTCGAAAATTGGTTGCACCTGATATTAACTATCAACCAAATTGTATTGCATACCCAAATCTCGAATCGGAACAAACATTTAAAAGAATTGAATGCGGTTTGCTCAACTATTAAACCAAGAAATGTCTATGAAGATCAAATAAAACTAAGAGCATTCTCATTTTCACTTGATGGAGCTGCAAAGGATTGTATGTATTATTTACAATCTGAAGATGTAACTTGTTGGAACGATTTGAAACGTCTTTTCTTGCAAAGATTTTTTCCAGCATCAAGGACCACTTCCATTCGAAAGGAAGTTGCCCGCATCAACAAATCAGTAAGCAACTCCTCATAAAGTACTTCTATGAATGACTCACACCTATGGAGAGAAGCATGGTGAATGTCACAGCTGGAGAAGCATTGGTGGACAAAACACCAATAGTCGCACGTGCATTGATTGACAAGATGGCACAAAACTCACAACAATTTGGTAATCGAGGTACACCACATGTCAGGGGAGTACATCAGGTAAGTCCTCTTGAAAATCATTTGATTGATACTAAGTTGAAAGAATTGACAACTATGCTGAGACGGATTGTTTTGGCACAAAAGACATCCCAACCCCCTCCTCAAAACCTTGTGGCATTTGCACTGAGACAAGTAACACAACTGACTGTTGCCCCCAACTACAAGAAACAGAAGATTGTGCGGCAGTGTTTCCTGGGAGACCATATCTACAACAACAACAACCATATCTCCAAAAGAAGTATGATTCTTTTGCACCAACATACAACCAAAAGTGGAAGGATCAATCAGACGTGAGTTATGCCTCTGGACAACAAGGCCTCCCTTTCAACAAAACTTCCAGCAACCTCTGCCCTACCAGCAAGGTTTCCAACAACCCCAAAGGAGATTTGAAGCCCAGGCATCAACAATCCAACAACAAGGGTCTTCTCAACCAAAGGTAGATTCTAATACTGGTGATCTTTTGAAACAAATTGTTATTAATCAACAGAATGAGCTGAAGAGTCAAGGTTCGGAGTTGAGGGAGTTGAAGACACAAATGAGTCAAATTGTCACCGCCCTCCATGAACTGGTAAGTAAGAATTTTGGAAATCTACCTTCACAACCTACTCCAAATCCAAAGGGGGATGTCAGTGCCATCACATTGAGAAGCGGGAAGCAAACAACTGATGCTTCGCCACCTACCATTCCACCGGGATTCACCTCAACTCCGGAGAAGCCCCATTCAAGAACCGATGAGCAACCCAAGGAGAAAGATAAAGATAAGAAAAAGATTGATGATATTCCTCCTAAACTCATTCCCTTTCCAAACAGGGTTGTACAAACCAAGAAGATGGCTGAAGAGGCGATGCAAAAAGAAGTTTTGGATACATTCAAGCGTGTGGAGATCAGCATCCCTCTACTTGAAGCCATCAAGCAAATCCTAAAGTATGAGAAATTCTTAAAAGAACTTTGTACCAATCGAGGAGGACTCAAGGGAAATGAGAGGATCAATCTTGGCACTCATTACACCAGCTCTAGCAATGCCAACAAAGTGCAAGGATCCAGGGACATTCACCATCCCCATAGGGGAGTTACACTTTTCTGATGCTTTATGTGATTCAAGAGCTTCCATAAATGTGATGTCTTACTCTGTATTCTCTTCTTTATAGGTTGGTAAGTTGAAGCCGACAAAAATAGTGGTGCAGTTGGCGAATAGAGCTACATCATATCCTGTGGGAGTCCTTGAGGATGTAATTGTTCGGGTAAGAGACGCGATCTTTTCCGCAGATTTATACGTTCTTAACATGGAGGATGATCAAGTATGATCAAGTAGGGGAGTTACACTTTTCTAATGCTTTATGTGATTCAGGAGCTTCCATAAATGTGATGTCTCACTCTGTATTCTCTTCTTTATAGGTTGGTAAGTTGAAACCGACAAGAGTAGTGGTGCAGTTGGCGAATAGAGCTACAGCATATCCTGTGGGAGTCCTTGAGGATGTAATTGTTCGGGTAAGAGACGTGATCTTTTCCGCAGATTTATACGTTCTTAACATGGAGGATGATCAAGTATGTTCTTGTGCTCCAATTATATTAGGTAGGCCCTTCCTCAAAACTGCAAAAACAATCATAAATGTCCATGAGGGTACACTTTCCATGGAGTTTGGGGATGAAGTTGTGATATTTAATATTATGGATTCCATGAAGTACCCCTCAATGCTTTTGTTATCTTCCATTTTGAACCACCAAGTAAAAACCCCATGGATTTTTTATTGTCCCATCTTGTAATGGTTTTCCTCTTTCCCATTTTTAAAAGAGGATCTTCCTTTCTTTGTTCAATAAAAGGGGGCTTAACCCTCAACCTTTAAAAAAAATGAGCATTGGTTCTAATTTGATGTCTAAGAGTACTTCCACACCTGTTTCTAATGCACAAGACTCTTTTAGATTTGATTTTGAAATGGATTCATATTCTGATTTTGATCATGTTCAATCTGATTATGACATGGATGTTGAGTATGCTGATGGATTTGATGAATTATTCTCTGATTTTGATGATGTTTATTCTGATACTGATGTTATTTGTGCACATATTTCAGTTCCTTCAATGTTTTCATCCATACACAAGACTCTTAGATTTGATTTTGAAATGGATTCATATTCTGATTTTGATCATGTTCAATCTAATTATGACATGGATGTTGAGTATGTTGATGAATTTGATGAATTATTCTCTAATTTTGATGGTGTTTATTCTGATACTGATGTTATTTGTGCACATATTTCAGCTCCTTCAATGTTTCCATCCATACATCACCCCCCTTTGTTGGAGCTCAAGCCATTGCCACCAAATCTCAAATACTCAAACTTGTTAAGTGGCGAAAGATTACCTGTTATAATTGCTAATAATCTTCCTTTTGAACATGAAGAAAAACTTTTGAATCTTTTGAGGGAGCACATTAAGGCAATCGGGTGGACCTTGGCTGACATTTCAGGTATTGGCCCCTCCATTTGCATGCATAGGATTCTTTTGGAGGATGGGGCTAAACCGGTTAGGCACCCACAAATGAGACTGAATCCAACTCTTCTGGAATTTGTCAAAAAAGAAGTTGAAAAATTGCTCGAGGTAGGTATAATTTATCCAATTTCATATTCACATTGGGCAAGTCCTATTCAGGTTGTGCCTAAAAAAAGTGGTGTTACAGTTGTAAAAAAATGACAAGGAGTTAGTTTCAATGAGGGTGCAAAACAGTTGGCGAGTGTGTATTGATTATAGGAAACTAAATCAATCCACTCGCAAGGACCATTTCCCCTCCACGTTTATTGATCAAATGCTTGAGAGACTAGCTGGGAAGATACATTATTGTTTCTTGGATGGATTTTCTGGATATTTTCAGGTTCCTATAGCTTCAGAGGATCAGGAGAAGACAACATTCACTTGTCCATTCAGCACATTTGCCTACCGGAGGATGTCATTTGGACTTTGCAACGCCTCAGACACCTTCCAAAGATGCATGGTGAGTATTTTTTCTGATTTTACAGTGTATGGATCCTCATTTGATGAATGTCTAAGTAGTTTGAGAAAGGTGTTGAATCGTTGTATTGAGAAGAATTTGGTTTTGAACTTTAAGAAGTGTCATTTAATGGTAGAACATGGCACTGTCTTAGGGCATGTAGTGTCAAAACATGGGATAGAGGTTGATAGATCTAAGATAGACATTATTTCATCCTTACCCTATCCTTCATGTGTGTGTGATATTAGATCTTTCCTAGGACATGCAGGCTTTTATCGGCGTTTCATCAAAGATTTTAGTAAGATTGTTCTTTGTCGCGATTACTTCAAAAGGATTCTGATTTTGTGTTTGATGATTCATGCAGGGTAGCATTTGATGAGTTGAAGAAGTGTCTAACCACTCCACCGATTATACAGCCCCCACAATGGGACATTCCTTTTGAGTTTATGTGTGACGTATTCAACTTTGCGGTTGGAGTTGTCTTATCTCAGAGGGTGGAGGGACGATCACATGTGATTGCCTATGCATCAAGAACACTGGATTCAGCTCAATCAAACTACACAACCACATAAAAGGAGTTTATTGCCGTCATATTTGCTTTAGATAAATTCCATTCATATTTTTTAGACTCAAGTTATTGTTTTTTCTGACCATGCAGCTTCTGAGGTACCTCTTGAAGAAACCAGATGCAAAGCCCAGACTTATCCAATAGATGCTCCTTCAAGAATTCGATATTGAAATAAAGGACAACGAGTCAAAAAACCTAGTGGCATACCACATGAGTAGGCTTACTCACACACTAGAGGCTGACACCTTAGACCAGGTACCCCTTCGGGACACTTTCCCCAATGAGCATCTTTATTCTATCTCAGGTACGCATCATTGGTATGCTGATTTAGTGAACTACCTTGTTGCATCGGAAATCCCTGCAAATTTAAAGAAACATCATGTCCAAAAATTAAAAAGTGAGTCTCAGTATTATGTGTGGAATGATTCATACCTTTGGCGCATGTGTAGTAGGTGTGTTCCTAATCATGAGTTTGAGTCTGTTCTGCATTTCTGTCATACACTTTCATGTGGAGGACACTTTGGACCTCAATGAACAGCTAGAAAAATCATAGACTCTGGATTATATTGGTCTAGCTTATTCCATGATGCCCATATATTTTGTAAGTCATGCTCTCGTTGCCAACACACTGGGAACATTTCTAGGAAACACGAGATGCCTCAACAACCCATATTATTCTGTGAGATTTTTGATGTATGGGGCATTGATTTTATGGGACCTTTTCCTAATTCATTTGGTTTCTTGTATATTTTGGTTGTCGTTGATTATGTGAGCAAATGAGTGGGAGGCTAAGGCCACCAGAACTAATGATTCTCATGTTGTAGTGAACTTTGTCAAAGCACAGATTTTTTACAGGTTTGAAGTACCGAAGATCATCATTAGTGACCAAAGGACACACTTTTGCGATCGGAATTTGGCTTCCCTCCTTCGGAAGTATGGGGTGACACACAAAACATCAACATCATACCACCCCCAAACAAATGGTCAGGATGAGGTTTCAAATAGAAAGTTGAAACAAATTTTGGAGAAAACCGTGCAGCTAAATAGGAAAGATTGAAGCAAGCGCTTGGATGATGCGCTTTGGGCTTATAGGACAGCATACAAAACTCACATCGATATGTCCCCATTTCGGATTGTTTTTGGGAAAGTCTGTCATCTCCCTGTGGAAGTTGAGCATCGGGCTTATTGAGCTATAAAGAAATGCAACATAGATTTGGCCCAAGCTGGAATCCAAAGGAAGCTACAAATTCAAAAGCTTGAGGAGATTATATTATCTTCATATGAGAACTCAAGGCTCTACAAGGAAAGATCAAAAACAGCTCATGATAGAATGATCCAACAAAAGGAGTTTCATGTTGGAGAGAAAGTCCTTCTCTACAGTTCACGACTAAAGCTGATGTCTGGTAAGTTGCGTTCCAGATGGTTAGATCCTTATATTATATCTAATGTTTTTCTTTATGGTGCAGTGGAGATCGCACAAGAGGACACTGGAAAGAGCTTTACAGTCAACGAGCAACATTTGAAGAAATGCATTGAGTGACTTCCTACTGATGCAGTGGATTTCATCACACTGCATGAACCCATCATCGCTTAAGCATGTCAGGTTGTTCCTAACCCTTTCACTTTTATATTCTTTGTCCTATTTAAAATTATACATTTCATGTTCATATATCATCTCATAGGTTCACATTGAGGACAACGCGATATTTTAAGTGTGGGGGAGGGGACAACATTTTGGGGTAGAAATTTAGGATTTTCATTTGTGTGTTCTGTGTGTGTTTTCTATTAAGTTTTTTTTGTTATAAATTTCAAAAAAAAACAAAAAAAAACATATCATGTAACATGCTCATTTAGATATGTAATATATGAAAAATGCATGTTTTCAAAATTCATTAGTAGAATGATAAACATGAGTAAGATTTCATCATCAAAGGTTGATTTTTATAAAAATTGAAGTCGTTGAGGAGATGAATGGTTGTGACATTATAAAACCTTTTAGATTTTGACATCATTATTTGTGATATTTGTTAATGATAAATTGTGTTAATGATTTCTCCACACAAATTTTCACTCAACCATGACTTGTGAAATTTTTCCTACTCAATTGAAGGTATAGTCAAGTTAGGTAAAAAAAATCATTGGTTGATCCATACGTTCGTTTCTCTTCCGATCGATTTCATTACTGTACTGAATTAACCTATGTGTGTGTGCCTGTTATCCGACTGTTGTACGCCCTCAAAAAATATGGGTTGCGTCTTAGACAGGTCAAAAACCACTCTTCATCGACCTTTGATCTTGTTATAACTATTACAATTAGTGTCGTGAGAAAATCAAACATGAGTTAAGAGATGAATGTGAGATTTGTTTCAAGTGCAACTTAAAAAAACAAAAAAATAATAATAAATGAGGGGAGTGATTAAATGTACAACATATGGGGATATCTAGGTCGAGAGTTCAAGGTTTGACTTTCAGAAATGCTTAAGTGAGTGGGTCTTGAAATTCGATTGCAAAGGAATATATAACAGATTCGGTGAATTAAACCAAGTAAGAAGAATTGTTTTACATGACCTGAATATACTAAGGGCGGATTTATGAGTTTGAAATGGTTGGCACACACACGTGGAGAATTAGTGTCGTGAGGAGATCAAACATGGGTTGAGAGATGAGTGTGAGATTTGTTCCAAATGCAACTTAAAAAAAACAAAAAAATAATAAATGAGGGGAGTGATGAAATGTACAACATCTGGAAATATCTAGGTCGAAATCTCAAGGTTTGACTTTCGGAAATGCTTAAGTGAGTGGGTCTTGAAATTTGATTGCAAAGGAATATAGAACAGGTTCGGTGAATTAAACCAAGAAGAATTGTTTTACATGACCTAAATATACTAAGGGCGGATTTATGAGCTTGGAATGGTTGGCACACACACGTGGAGAATTAGTGGCATGGTAGACCCATGACTTGTTTTGTTATGATGAATCTCACTGGATTTTGTTCTGACACAATTTATGAGACAATGACTTTAAAATTTATTGATATTGTGGGATTCTTACTTTGCCTACATTTCCACTGTGGAATGGAAAATATGAACATGCGTATCTTGGGACGATTTTCTCAAATACATGATATGAGATTTTGACCAGGAGTGCAAAAGGATAAGTGTGGGGGAGTCGATAAAACTCAATTTTATTGAATATTTTATTGATAGTAAATGAAATAATTTCCTCACATCGTGCTAAATATGTTAATTTATAGAATATTTGGGATTAGATCATTCATTTGAAAATTTGATGAAAATTTCAATTTTACCCTTTTAAAATTTATTGTATTATTTCGGGCATAAATATTTTTTTGTTGAACATTACTTCACCATTTGGGTCGTATCTTCTTCATCCGAACTTGGATTGGGCTCAAATTTGGAGGGAAGCTTGGGGACATGATTATGCACAAATCATCCTTTTAGAAGGCCAACCGATTCGCACGTTTGGAGGTCAACTATGCGGTGCAAGTGGGATTACAAAATTTGGCCGAATTTCCATTTCACATTTAAAAAAGTTTTGTAACTCTAGCTCTCCCCAACTCTATTTAAAGGATGTTTTCACTCTTTGGGAGGGTTGATCGAGGCTTTGGGAAGGTGTGGCCGAAAGGGTGGCTCTTAGGAACACCACACAACCCTTGGAAGAAGTAAGGCATTGTGCAAAGTTCTCTTCCAAGAAGGTTCTTCTCTCCCACCTCCACTTTGTTTTCCCTTGTTTTTATGCTTGTAACGTGAATTTTCTTCAATAAATCTTCTGTATTATTTTTTCTTTTAATCCTTATATTTTTCTTCTTGGGCTGGAATCTAAGAGTGGAGACGAGATTGGGTGTTCCCCAATCAATCCATTACTTATGCAAAACGTCTTCAATGACAACGCCGCTCATGGAAAAGTGGTTTCTTTCGTAATTGATCGAATCCCTACTCCATTTATTTATTTTGAATCCATAAACATATTGTAATTCATAAATTGTGATCAATTAATTGAGTTTTAATTTCTAAGTTACTCGATCGACTTGCATTTGACCGTGTGGTCGGGCTTGTGTAAATTGTTTGTGTAAATCGTGTGAGTGAAACCTCAATTGCAAAATCTAATCAACTTGGGATAGAATTGTAGGGTTCAAGTCTCATCCCAAACTCAATTAATTCTCTACTCCAGGAAGGGGATGCTGCCCTAATTGTCCACCGACCATAAGTTGGCTTTTGGATCACAATCAAGGTAGGGTGGTGCGATTGGATGCCCCGAAGTTAACCTAGGGATCATTTTTTTTTAAATATTTGTGATCTTGTTAATTTCCGTAGGGTTCGGGGGTTAACAATATTAGGGGATCATAATTGAATGAATTATAATCATATGGGATAATGATAAATGAATGGTGAATGGGGTAGATTAGATCAACTACGTCTTCTCATATAAGTGTTTTTAAAGAAACGGTGTCTTTGATTGTTCTTGTTTGTTGTTTAGTTTATTGTCCGAAAGTCACAAAACCAACCCCCATCTTGTGTTTCATTTGTTTTCACTTATTTCCCTTTTTTTGTTTTCTTCAAACCTATTAAGGATTGTTTAATTCACTTCCTCCTTGAGAGTAGGACCTAAGTCACCCACTGTGTTGCACTTAGTTAAATCACAAACATTTTTTTTAGAGCGTGTGCGACAACGCTCATCACAGCTCGCCTCTTCAGCCCACACCTCAGCAGCTAGCTTCCCCGAAGCCAACCTCCATTCCATGTTCCTATCAATTTCAGATATACATCTTCCACCACAACAATGCCAACCTCCACAATTGTACACATACAAATAAGAACCTCGTTGTTTGGAATAAAAAGTGTGCCTAAAAACTTAACATAATTTGTATCCTTCAAAATATAAATTTAAGAAAGAAAAATTTGAGACTACGAGAGGGGAAGAAAATCAAATAATTTTAGGCAGATCAAAGCATGGGCAGGCATCTCCTGCATTAACATCTTTAAGGAACTACCACGGCAAGAGATGGAACGCTTGAACCAACTGGACAGGATAAGATTGGCCACAATGCAAATATCAACAACTGCAAGGACAGGTATCATAGAATGGATAAATTGTCCTCATGCTGGAAGAAAGGAGAATTGTCAATCATCCATTTACCACCATCAGGGGATAACCAATTCCAACATCATCAACACCAATTGTTTGTTGCTAGTTTTTTGTATGAGTTTTTTTTTTTCAAACATTGACATCTAAAACGACTTTCTTCGCCACAGATATAGCATGTAGCGTCTTTCATCAAAGTGACCCAACAACAATCTTTTGCTGATCCATTATTTGGAATCGGCATCTTGAAGATAACTTGTAAAATATCACAGCACAACCCACTCATCATAATCCCAGAAAATGTTTCAGAAAAGTCCCCCTCGCAAAAAAGGATATAAATTCAATTAAACATTTTCTTTGTAACCACTTAATAGCTAATTAATCTTAGTGATCATGATCCACTGTTTGGCAGCAGGTTTGTTTTGGCAAGGTATGACCCATGTTGTCCTCAAATTTGTCCGGGAATGCACTGTTTGTCAATGACAAAAGTATCAAACTTTAAGCCCAACAGGTTTACTCCAGCCTCTTTCGATTCCGGAGATGATTTGGGAGGAAGTTTCCATGGACTTTATTTCCGGACTTCCCAAATCTCAAGGGTACGAAGTGATTTTTGTTGTCGTGGACCGTCTTTATGAAGGAAATTGTTCGTTTGCATGGCATGCCTAGTGCTATTCTTAGTGATGGTGATCCACTGTTTACTAGTTTGTTCTGGAAGGAATTATTTCGTTTGCATGGTACTAAACTCAAAATGAGCTCTTCTTACCATCCTCAAACGGATGGTCAAACTGAAGTTGTCAACCATAGCCTCGAAATATACTTACGTTGTTTTTCCTCTGTTAAACCAAAGCAGTGGGTTCGCTGGTTACCATGGGCCGAATTCTGTTTTAATACGTCTTTTCATGTTTCCACTGGCCTTACTCCTTTCAAAGTAGTTTATGGGCGCAAACCTCCCACTTTGCCACATTATATTCCCGGCGATACAGCTATTGATGTTGTTGATGCAGCTTTGATTGATAGAGATGAAGCTCTCTATACTTTACAACAACATTTGTTGTCCGCCCAGAACTCTATGAGGCAACAGGCAAATAAAAAGCGTCGGGATGTCTCTTTTAAACTTGGTGATTTTGTTTTTGTCAAGCTCCGTTCTCTGAATCCTACGGTGTCATCCTCTAAAGTTTGTCCTAAGCTTGCTCCACGTTTTTATGGCCCGTTTTCCATTATTTCTCGCGTGGGATCTGTGGCTTATCGTCTTGGCTTACCCGAGCACAGTAAGATTCATCCTGTTTTTCATGTTTCTCAACTTAAATTGGCTGTTGGGGACCATGTTTTAGAGCAGCTTCCTCAACACTTTTGTGAAGACATTCCAGAACAAGTTTTACCGGATTCTGTTCAGGCTTTTCGTGGCACTCGTTCTGATCTTCAGTGTCTCATTCATTGGCGTGGCTGTCCAGATTCTGATGATACTTGGGAAAATGCTCAGTTGTTTCAGAACCACTTCCCTTTTTTCCACCTTGGGGACAAGGTGGAATTTCCGGCGGACAGAATTGATAGGAGGGGTGTTAAAGAGGGCAAGTTGGGGACTCGGGTGCCACTTAAAACTTATTCTAGGAGGAGGCATCAATCTGTTAAATGAAGGGCATTCTGGTCTTTTTCAATAAATAAAGGTTATATTGCTGGTTTTTGGTGAAGGGAGGGGATACGATGGTTTCTTCCTCCCGGGCTACAGTACGCTGCAGAGAAGGCTTCGGCTCGGCTCCTGGCATCCCAACCAGGAGAGTTTTCTTCTTCTTTTCCTCTTCAAGTTTTGTTTTCCATTGTGTTCGTTCTTAAGTTCTTCCAGCATAGTCGAATTGTTTTGTAATTGATTCTTCTTCAAAAAAGGAATACAAATACCTTCTTCTGCTTTAGTAATTCATTCTTGTCTGAAGGTCCTATTAGATACCCTGAGACATTATTACATTAAAGTCACACAAAACTATGAATGATATGTAGTAAGATATTTTAATTAATATTCACTTCTTTGAATATACATGTAATCCAAAGTACAAACAGTTGGTTCTAGAACCCCAACTCCAACAAATTCACATGACATCTTGGGAATTTGTTACTGTTATGTGGCGTTTTTAATCTTCTCATGGAGGCTAAAAATTTGGAGAAAAATATTGATCATCTTTCATGAATTTTCCAAACATTGCATTAGGCATCTGCTTTCAACAACCTCACTGATAAAACATAGGAAATTGATATTGGGAATGTGCAATTTATGATGATTTTTAACAAAAAGATGAATAAATTACTTGGTGCTAATTCTGATTGGAGGCAGAATGATGTAGTTTAAAACTTTCAAGGTAGGTTTTGATTATAACAATGAAGAGGAGCTGGATTGAATCTCATCTCAATAGCCAATATGAAACAATGAATTGAAGTGATGGAGTGTGAATGAAGAAATATAAAGGGGAAATGGGGGATGGGGAGAAAAAATAGATGGAACACTAAAAGAGTGGGAGAAAGGGGAAGAAAAAGAAAAAACACATGTTCCATAATCACTAAAAACAACAAATATCGGTGGCATGATTCAAGTTTTAAATGGGAAAATAAATATATTTAGAAGAAAAACTCATTAACAAAGCATATGAATTTTAAAACACGTCTAAATATTCCAATAGATTCTAGTAACAATCTACATTAACATCGTGGTACGACAATCAGACAGCTATCAAGATGGCTACAAATCCGTTTTTTCCATGAGCGGATTAATCATATCAAGATTGATTTCACTTTGTTAGGAAGAATTATGAGAAGAAAAACTTCACCTTTAGGGTTGCTTATGAATTGCAAAGCAGTTGATGTGTTCACCAAAGAGGTACTAGAGAGACGAGTAAAAATTTTGTGTAACAAGTTGGACATGATTAATATATATGCTCCAGCATGAGGAATAGTGTTATGTCCCCTTATCTTGCTAGTTTCAATTTTGTATCACTTGTCTATCTCAAATCCTTTCGTATTTTTATGTCTCACTAAATAAAGAGTTTCATTCTAATTCAAGAGGCACGGATTTCTAGTACCATAATTTCAATAAGCCTCACCAATTCAAGAGCCTCGCCAATTCAAGAGGCGCAGCTTTCTAGTGTCTTGATTTCAATAAGCCTCACCAATAAACAAACTCCTTTGTCACTCCATACAACTAGGCTCGGTCTTAAGGTGAAGCCATTGAGTTAGACTAGGGCCAACGATTGGCCTATGGTGTAAACTGACTTTGAATCATTTTAATTTTCTTTAAAAGATTATTTTAGAGGAAAACATTTGGAGGCTTAAGAACCCTTGCAGCGGAAGATAATATGTTCGCTTATTTTTCTATACCAATTTTTAACAAATAAATAAATAGAGTTAAAAGTGGGAGGCACGGAGAGGAATGGTAGAAAGCCCTATAAATTGATTTTTTAAAAACAAATAAAATTATCAAAAAATTAGCTTTATTAGTTTTCTGACGATGCCACAAAAAAAGCCTCTGAAGTATTTTTCATACTACACAGCAATACTTATTGCTCTATTAACCTGAGGTCAGTCTTATAATGTTTCCTTCCCTCCAACGCTGAGTTTTGCTTGATGAGTTTTGCAAAGGAAACAACGTACATGATACAGTATTTTCCAGACAAAAGAGGGCTTTTAGTAAACCTGCCCATAAAATCATCACCAAAAAAAAAAAATGTTGTGCAGCAAGAATAAAAACATACCTTTTTGAGATCTGAATGCAGTCCATGCCTCTTCTCTTCAGCCTTACTTACTCGCACTTCTAACTCCACTTTCTCCCCGTGCTTCGTTTCCACTTCCTTTTTAAGTTTTTCAACCTCCGTAAAAGAAACATAAAAATGATGCTCTGTCAAAAACAAAATCATCTAATAACTACAAAAATGAATTGCTTTCTACATAATCAATTCATCAGAAAATGGTTTTCACCTTTTAAACTGAGCAGTTAGTTTGCACATTACTTACCTGGATCTCTAGTTCACTGACCCGTGCATGAGCCTTCCCCACCAGCTCCTGAGCAGTTTTTGCCCCTTTATTCTATAAATAGCAGTATATTATATTTTTTCAAGAAAATAAAATTAGAAATCAAGTAATTAATTCAAAACTAAGTTCGGCACAACTCGAGAACAAGATGGTATGCTTGGGCAGTAAAGACCCAAAGCATGAACAAGATGATATGCTTGGGCAGTAAAGACCCAAAGCATGTGCCATCAGGTGGATAGATGAATGATCAGAGATATATTAGGATTTGTAGGAGTGGATCACTAAAGATGGGAAGTTATGAGAAATGATACAGTATTTAGAAGCATAGACGAATAAACATAAGAGAAAGTAAAGTTCAATAGAAATAAGGGCTGCAAAAAGATTCACATCAAGGGTCTGATACAAGTTTATGTTTTGGTTCTGATGACCACAAGAAGTATTCATGAGTGGAAAATACAATTAAACAACTTAAAGCATTTCAGTCCACTTAGGCAGCTAAAAAATCTTGCAAGTTCTACCTGAAGGGATGCAACCTCACTTTGCAATGAAGCAATTATGCCAAGCTTCTCTTGAATGGTTTTCTCCTTTTTTGATATTACATCATCCCTGCTTATCAACTCCTTTGTCCTCTCGTCCAAAAGAGATTCTTCATGCAGTAAATCGATAACCATGTTAGCAAGGGGAAAAGATTAATGTTATCACAAGAACAGGAGGCCGATCAAAATGCCAGAAAAACATAACAAGCATGGAGCAAAGACATTTAAAACCAAAAAAAAATAGAAAACAGTAAGAGTAAATGACAAGTCGCTTCTTCAGTGGTGGCAAATAATATTCAGATAATCTGCTTCAATCATGATACTTTAAAAGACAAATATAAAAATCATGGGAGCCACAGTACAGAAGGGTAAAAGAATGGTTTGCCCGATGCACTCATGAGCTCTGTTATTTCCATGTTAGTTTTTTAGTAAAAATAAATCATTTGAAACGAATTTTTTCTATTATAAGACATGCAGAAGAAGAACAGTGCCCGCGCAACAATTCAAATAGTCCCATTTAACCATTGTTTCGAGTAAACTGCTTTCCACGATTATCTGTTGGTAAGACTGAAAAGGACAGAAACAAAAAAGCGAATTTAGCCATATTATAGACAAAAAATAATAATCTTCCATTGTGATTGCCTGAAAAAGGACACAAAATAAAAATAAAAATAAAAACTCAATAGTCACGAATAACTCTGCTGAGGAGGAAGCTACGAAGATTGACGACTCCCCCGGAGATAAAGAAGTGTAATGTCCGAAGAGAAAACACTTGTATTATTTCATATGAGATTCATTTGGGGGGTGGCAAACTGCTGTGAGATGACTGAAAATCGGGAAAAAACGGAAAATCAATGGTAATAATTATCAACATCGTAATACAGGAAGATTGGAAAGTCAATACTTCAGGTATTTACCATGAAACGATCACCTTACGGAACATTATCAAATTCCAAAATCCAGTGACATGGAAACAGTAAAAATCAACATTCTACCAGGGATAGCAGTACGAACATTTCAAATCCGCCACCAACAGGCCTAGCACCCCACCCCACCGCACCCCCCCCATCCGAAACTAAAAAACAGAAACCACAACAAGCGGAAGATTCGCCAGGAACTAACCGAGAGCATGGATCTTTGAGTTGAGCTTTTCCAAATGAATTTTCAGAGACGACAGCGAATCTGAATCATCTGATGGAGCAACTACAGCTTCTTCCCCTCCGACAGAAGCATCGGCTCTGGCCTGAGTGAAGACGAGGACGATTGAGACAAATAACAGAAATAGCCGGGGGGCCGCCATGGACGAACCCAGTAAGGTCGTGGATAGGAAACCCGATGCCTATTCGGTCGCCGACCGCACCTCGATGTCAGAATCGTCGTCGGGACGACGAGAGATCGAAAAGAAGAAAACGTCAGAGGTAACCCCGATTATAAAGGCACGGACTGGAGAAGATTCGCTACCGGCGCGTGTCGGTGGTGCGTGGATTGGTGGACACGTGCCGGTGGGTTTGCGAGGCAGGTTTGGTGCGACCGTGACAGTTCGGGGGGCGTCAATTAGTGGCCGGTCATTTAAAGCCTTTATTCAATGTCAACTTTCACTGAAATTTGATCTAAAAAACCAGAGGATAATTTGGTCTTATATGCCGGCGCTGCATCTCTTATTTAATATCTATAAATGTGTAATATATGAAGCATCGAAATATAATTCTATGATTATGAGGAAGTCGAAGCATCAATGCATTCGTGTATTTTTTAAACAAAGATATATTTAATTGATACATTGCATCAAATGAATGCAAGTTATTAATTAATGTCAATCTATAATCTAACATCTCCCCGTTTGGATTGCATTAGTTAATTAAAAAAACAACTGGGTATATCAATTAAAACGAAACACATTACAATGCAAAAAATGACATAGTGAAACTATAAAAATAATATATGATAGGAACATTATTTATAAAAAACATTAATACTCATACAACAAAAAAAAAGATAGTGAATTACATAATTAAATTAAACCATATATGCAACTCCAATAAATGTCTAAGCATCACAAAATGCATTTATATATATATACACATAGTTCAAAAACACGTAATTGCGTAAATATCTCTTTAATAACAAATGCATTTATAAAGAGTTTTCAAACTCCCGTTAACCCAAAACATCAAAAGACTTTACTAAACCCGTATTGAAAACATGACCTTGGGATACTTCAATGGTTAAGCCTTTGGTTAGTGAATCTACCGACATAGTCTTCGTAGAAAGATGCTCAATTCGAGTATGAAACTCTTAAAATTTATCTTTAACAAACGAGTGATTTATACCAAAACATGTTGAACAAGAAGGACTTCTGTTGTTTTGAGATAAATGTATCGTAGCACCATTGTCGCAATATATCACAAGCGGGCTTGATAAGTTCTCAATAATATGAAATTTAGAAATCAAGTTTTTAAGCCACATAGTCTGACAAGTTGCTTTATAACAAGCAACATACTCTGTTTTCGTGGTAGAAGTAGCTATAAGTGTTTGTTTAACACTTTCACATGATGTAGCCCCTCCACTCATCATACAAATAAATCCAGAAGTAGATTTTTAGTCGTTAGAGTTCCCTATAAAATCAAAGTTGGAGTAACCAATAACTTGAAGTTTATCAGACTTCATACGGGTGAACATATAGTCTTTAGCGCCCTATAATTATCTGAAGACCTTCTGGCCAATTTTCCAATGACTCTATCATAGACCGCTCAAATATCACCCCAAAGCACTAATAATAAAAACAATATCTGGGCGAGTTCAAACTTGAACATACATTAAGCTCATAGCAACGAAAGCATATGAGACTTTTTTTCATTTCACTTCTTTCTTGATTATTTTGAGGACATTGATCTTTTGAAAGTTTATCACCTTTCAAACCAGGTGCACCACAAGTGGAGCAATAACTCATACTAAACCTTTAAGGATCTTTTTAATGTATCCTATTTGAGACAACCCAAGAATACCACATGGCTTGTCATGATGAATTTGGATGCCTAAAACAACAGAAGCATCCCCAAGGTCTTTCGTATCAAAGTCATTGCTTAACATCGATTTTCTCTCAACCAAAAAGATAGCACAGTTATCACCCAAAGGTATGTTGTCAGAACACAAAATAAGAATTATAAAATTGCTCACACTATTTTCAAGATAAATGAACTAATTTGAAGATTTGTCTATAAACTCAAAGAAAGTTATTACTTTGTCAAACTTTAAATGCCATTGTCTTAAAGCCCGATTTAACCCGCAAATGGATTCCTTCAATCTGTAAACAAGATGACCCCGACCCTTTTTAAAAAAACTATAAGGTTGGATCATATAAAAAATTTCAATCAGATCACCATTTAAAAAATATGTTTTGACATCCATTTGATGAAGCTCCAAATTAAAATGAGCTACTAATGTCATGATGACTTGAAATACATATTTAGTGGAAACTGGTGAAAAAGTCTCTTTATAATCAATACCCCCTCGTTGATTACACCCCTTTGCTACCAATCTAGCACTGTGTCTTTCAACATTCCCATATGTATCTCATATTGTTTTAAACACCCATTTGCATCCAACAAGTTTTCAATTATCTAGTAATTCAACAAGACCCCATACACCATCACAAGTCATGGAATCCATCCCATCATGCATTGCATTTAACCATTATGAAGCATGAGGACTAGAAAATGATTCTTCAAAAGTGATGGGATCATCCACTTCATTTAAATCAAACTTATGCTCATGAAGATACACAATATAATCAACAAGTACAAAAGGCTTACAAACCATTTTTGATCTCCTTAATGAAACTTATTCACCAACATTATCAATATCATGCCCACCTAATGATGGTGAAATACCTATATATTCGTCAAGATTTTTAGTTTTATAAGGAATCAAAACATTATTGTGAAATTAAGTAGGTGGTATAAGAACTATAATATGATCCCGTTTAAAATTAACCGGACATAGAGAATGATCATTATCATTTATATCATCCTAAAAAAATATAGTACAACCAAATTCGATGACTCTCATGGAGTGAGAATGACCGTAAAATCTGCTACCTTTAGAACCCACATAGAAGTCAATGAGGAAAACACTTATAATTTTAGGATCAAGGAGTGTACAATCTCATCTTCCAGTAACTCCATTTTGCTCAAGAGTACCTAACATAGCATATCGAGCTTCAGTTCCACATTCACCAAGAAAGATGAGATCGTACACTCCTAGAAAAAGGTCTTGTGTTTCGACAAGATTCATCACATCTTGAATAATATTCTCCCCCTTTGTCTGATCTTATACATTTTCTTATTTTTCTTATCTTCAATTTTATGGAAACTTTGAATGATTTACAAATATGCAATGAACTAGATTTCTCATGAAGAAGATTCACCCAACCAAATCTAGAAAAATCTCTATAAAAGTGATGAAATATTTATACCCATAAATGCAACAAGGTGTAACGGGTTCACACATATTAGTACGAATTAAATCTAAAACATCACCACATCATCACATCTTCCCATTCTTATGTTTCTTACTTTGGCAATAAGCTTTCCTTCAATGCTATAAGAACCCGATTCTTCCTTTGAGGTATGGATCTTTCCCTTCCAGGTTATACTTATGAAAATGGGAGAAAAGAGCTTAAGGGCTGGATGCGGGCCTGTTACACGTCGTGACTGAAAGTTACACGCCCTATATTTCCAAGTACACGACCATGTAATGACCTGGATAGGATTTGTACGGACACAATATGTAGTATCAAGTACATGTCATGTACTTTTTCTTTCTTTTTCATTAAATCAGGCAGTAGCGTCGTTTTTGTAAAAACATACAAAACTCACCCCTTCATTCGACGAACAATGTGTCCAAGCGATCCAAGGATAGGGTGGACTCCCATTTCATCACCAGATCTCCGATTCGAACACCATCAGATGCATTGGATTTCCCTTGGTGAGCTCTCAATTCCTCTTGAGCCCTTGTTTCTGATTTCTTCTCTCGACCTAGTTATCGAGATTGAATGTTTTTACTCATTTTGTAGATCTACTCTGATTTAGGTTGAATTGAAGATCCACACTAGACGAGGAGAGTTATACTAACACGAGCTAGGTGGTCTTGTGCCTTTCATTTCTTTACGAGTCGATTATATATGTTAGAGTGTCTCACGCCTACTTTTAGGGTGTCACTTGATTAGATAATAAACAATTTTATTGCCTATTAATGATTAGATAATTGATTAGATGATTTGAAAGCGTGTTTAGGGTTGTGAACCATGATTTAGGGCCACCCCATGGGTGTGTTTTCTCTTGGATGGTCATTTGGCTGAGAATGACTATGAAGCTTGACTTGAATTCCCATTCTTGGGCTGTTAAAAATGTATTGCTTATTATATGGATTTCCCACATGAGATACTTGTTATGTTAAGACTTGTAAATGTTTTAATTGCATAATAGTATTGTTATATGTTTTTCCCATATGAGTTATCCTTGTTTGGATATGTAATAGTTTAATTTACATGTGTTGGTTATCATGTAAATTGTGCCCATGTGAGTTGATTATGTTAAAGTCATGTGATAGTTTAATTCACATGTGTTGCTTTTGAGATGGAATGTGTAATTGAATTAAATGATAAAAAGAGGTAATTAGCAATGAGTGAGCCACAATCTCAGTTAAAAGACAAGGTCAGGCTCATGTGACTAATTGCACCTTACATACCTTGGGTGAACCATTGTCTTGGTTAAAAGACAATGGACATGCTCAAGAGGTTAATTATATAAAGTTTATGAGCGATCCACAAATAGGGTGGTTGGGTTCATTAAGGCTTATTTAAAAATAGCAAACAAACCTAGGATCCATTGAGGGATACCCAGGCCAGGCTCCATTGGAAAATAATTAAATGACTATTATGTCACGAGTTGATGATTACCTTTATATAGGGGTCGTTAGGCCTAGGTCAGATCTTGAGACTTTTATATAATTCAAGGAACTTGAATAATGAAATGGATGACTTATGATGTGTCTGTCAAACCAAAGCACAAGCTTGGATTCACTCTTCACTTATACTTGTTTACATTGTCTTCTGAGACATCTGTTGTGCTTGATTTTGAGTACCCATAGTTTACTGCTTTCACTATTGTACACTACCTGTTATATATATATATATATATATATATCCACTAATAGATTGGAACAAACCATCGATGGTTGCCTACTGGGATTTAGTCTCACAACCTTGTTTGGGTCATTCTTTGGGCCCAAACATATTATATGATTGTAGGTGTTGATCGAGGCAAGCACCCTACTACAGGTACTTGATGTGCTACTTCAGAGTAGAAGATCATGGGACCAAGTCGAGGCTTGCGATGCTTCCTAGTCTCTTTTTGTTTCTTTTGTGCTTTTGAGACATATATTGTGTATTACTATAGTGTACTCGTTTTAGCTGCTTTCTTATAACATATAACATGCTGCATCGTTATTTGTATGGAATGATGCTTGGTTATTTATCTTATCAGTCTTCCACTGTTTATTTCAGTTGTATACTATTTACTACTTCCGCTATTATATTATTAATTATTCCATTGTGTTACACTCTTCCAATGATGGCATAGTTTTCCCACTACCACACTTAAGACCCTCACTGTCAGTCGACAACCTTTGACGTTTGGGGAAATGCACTTGAGGCCATGTGGCCAATCAGGTACAGGGCACCAGTTGAGTGAAATCCGGATCCGAGATGTTACAAATGCAGCCAACACATGTATTAATGCAACACCTTGATGTCGTGGTTGAGATTTATTTTATATATTTTAAGGGTTATTTTTAATTTTACAGGGTTATTGGTTTTTTTTTAGTTTTTTAAGTTACCTGGATGTTGCATAATTACCACAAGTTTATGAAAACTATGCAAAATTAAAGAAAACCATGAAATGGGATGTATGTCAACTCCAGTGGAGTTTTGCATGGTTGGATCATGGTTCTCCTAACCATCTGAAGCCTACAGGTAACTGTGTGACTTAACTTGGTGTCCAGAGGTAACTTTCATGGTTAGTGAAAATTGTGTAGAAGACCTTGCATGATTTAGTAACATCTGCATGGTTGTTTCATAGTTTGTCTAACCATGTATCCTAACCATGTGACCTACCTAGTTTTTAAAATTTGTGAAATTCTTGATTTTCCCCTCCCTAATTTTAAGCCTTGAGGTCTTCTCTACACTCTCATTCGACCCCAACAACCCTAGGCATGCGTCCCCCATACTCTTCCTCTCTTCCATGGATTTTATGTAATGACCCAAACTTTTATAAATGAAATCCCCCTTTGAATGAGTAATTTCCTTATTAAGTAATGTAGTTATAGAAAACACATGCACTATATTTCATTTATCATTTTGGACTATTATAAACTATATTTATAATTTATTTGTTGGGATTAAAAGACCGTTAGACATCATAACCGTTGATAATATAGTCGTTCTACAATGACCATTAAGATTAGTATATATCGAGGGTTATGATAAAATCTAATTGACATAAAAGAAACAAATGATGACCTCAACCAGTAGGATCATACCCTATGAATCCCATTTACCAAAGATTTCAAGGTAGATGACATCATTGGAATTTTCCCTTGACCAAACCCAAGCTAAGATTGTAAGAACCTGGTTCTTATTTTAGAGGTACGAGCTTATTCTTTTTCCTTTTCCTTAAGTGTTTTTGAGAAAATATGGATAATGGGGAAAAATGCTAAATTTCAAAACTACACGCCATGTACCTTGTCCACACGCCGTGTACTTTTGGCCGTGTTGGGATGAGTACACGGGGCGTGTAGCCATGCCGGCGACGAAGGGTGTAGGAACCGACTACACGCCGTGTAGTGGTACCTTACACGCCATGTATTCAGTCAGCATGCTTGAATAGTAAGGCGGTGGTGTCGCCGCCAGCTGGGCGACATTACACGCCGTGTACTTGGGAGTACATGTCGTGTACTCATGTCGATGGATGAACAGTGTGGCGGTGCCGCCGAATTAACAGTTAAATGAAGGAAGTACACGCCGTGTACTCACAAGTACACACCGTGTACTTTGTTTTTTCGGCTTAAAACAGGCAGTAGCCTCCTCATTTGGCAGAGGAGACTCTTGAACCATTTTGGGAGCCAAAGGAGGAGGCCAGATCTTTGAAGATCCACCGGGCGTTCATCTGGAATCCGTTTCGGCTTCGGACGATTTGGTTGGAACCGCACGGGTGAGCCCTCTCTTCTCCTGGTACCATTCTTAGCAATTCTTCTCCTAACGTAAGTTATTTACGTTTGAATGAGTTTTGTTCTTTTTTAGATCTACACTGTTCTTGGGCGTTTCTGGAGTCGGCGTTCTGGTATAACGTTCGTTGGCGTATAAGGTAGGTGACTTTGTGTTTATTTTCCAATTGTCGTGCGTTTTTGTGTGTTTTTGTGCCACGAACCCATGTTGGGGGTGTCGTGTGGCTGAGGTCGTTGCTATATTTAATGCCTATAATTGCATAGGTGATTAAATTATGATAATAAAATGCTGGTTGGGATCGTTGCTTGGATCTGGAACCACCCCAGGGGTGTGTTCCACTGTTTAGCTATTTGGCCAGGATACCTGAGGGTATGCCTTTAAAGTAGTAATTGTAGAATTGACTTGAGAGGAATTGCTTGTTACTGCTTGTTACTGATGGGCATGGCCCGATTACCTATTTAGCCTGAGGGCATTTTTGTATTTAGCCTGAGGGCGTTGTTGTGATTAGCTTGAGGGCACTGCACTATTTGGCCCGAGGGCTGTAGTTATTTCGCCTGAGGGCAACCTTTCGTGCCTGAGGGCTTGACTTCTGTGCCTGAGGGCGACACTTCCTACGCCTGAGGGCAATTTTTGTTATGCCTGAGGGCTATACCTGCGGGTTGGATTCTGCTTACCTGAGGGTAAGGTTTTGCTTGTCTGAGGACGTGGATTGTTTACTTAGAAATGCACTGTGGTGATTTCTTATATTAAATGGATTAAATGAATATTAAAAATGGAAATATGACTGGTAGTTGTTACTTTTGAGTACTGCTTACTTTATTTCAATTTATTACTGCACACTAATGTTGCATGCTTACACGCAGTTGGGCACGGGCCTTTGGTGGGTGCCTACTGAGATATATTTCTCACACCCTGTTTGGTTCATGCTTTTCGGCCCAAAAAGATTACGTTTCTGCAGGTGTATATAGGGGCAAGAGTCCCTATACAGGTACTTGACTGTTGTTGAGGAGTAGGAGGGCATGGGACCGAGCCTAGGCTCGTGATGCCGCTGCCAGCTGTTTTGATTGTTTTGCTGTACTCTGTGTCTTGTTGTACTATATTGATGTATAACATGTTCTGGCTGTTTTCTTAGAACTTGAAACATGTAGCATCATCACTTACAAACTGTTGGTTATATCCACTGCTGTAGTTATTTCAGTTGTGTATGTTTACTACTTCCGCTGTCGTTGTATGTTTTATTTTGTATTCCGCTGCGCTACACTTTGAAAAATGAGGGCATAGTTTCCCCACTATCAAACCTGGGTCCTCGCTGCTAGTCGGCAGCCTCTGGCGTATGGGGAAATGTGCTTGAGGTTATGTGGCGAACTAGGTTCGGGGCACCCGTTGCGTGACACCCGGATTCGGGACGTTATAAAGTGGTATCAGAGGCAGGTTCT
Source organism: Viscum album (assembly GCA_963277665.1). Taxonomy (NCBI): domain Eukaryota; kingdom Viridiplantae; phylum Streptophyta; class Magnoliopsida; order Santalales; family Viscaceae; genus Viscum; species Viscum album. The sequence continues at coordinate 1,030,759,059 of OY728126.1, forward strand.
TTTCTTTGACTTACTATTTGGAGCCGTAGTCAGGGATAGGACAGAACGGTAGTTGGTAATAAGCTGTGCCTAGACGTAGCTAACCCGTGTACAAGGAAAAAGCCAGTCTACCTCGTATTTTGCATTCTTTTGATTTTGCAATTTTACGGTTGATATGTTTTCACCGTTGGGTGACGCACTTTGAGATTGTGCAGTTTATATTTTATCTATGGGTTCTATTTAGTTGCAACCCGATGAGATGAGGGTATGCCGTCTCATGCATCATATAGGCACATGTTAGATATCACATGCCATGCATAGTTTCCATGCCATGTAGGTGCATTAGAATTTGCATGTTGTTGTGATAGTTATTGTGCTCATAAAGCATGCTGTTGTGATAGCTGCTTGATAAATACCTGCCTTGTGATATGGTATGTTTGTTTGAGCTTGTTTATAGAATGGACACCAAACTTTGGTTTTTGGGTAGTATGGACCCTCATTGACCGGAATTTGGTGGATCATTGACTGTTTATTGGTTATAACACAGATAAGATGTCAAACTTTGATTCGTGGGGAGTATGGGCCCTCATGGATCGGAATTTGACACTTAGGTGTTGGTTTCAGTATTTTCTGGGTTCCGGGGAAGTTTCTGAGGCATACTGTCCGGAAACCCAGTATACACGCCGTGTAGTACTTTATAAACGCCGTGTATGTTCTTCTGTTCGGGAAGAAAAAGGAACTTTTTGAGTACACGCCGTGTACCCCGAGTACACGCCGTGTAGTCTCTTCCCGTGTCACAAACCGTGTGGGTGGCGACAAGGGGTAGGGAAGGGCTTGGGTAAAACACGCTATGTAGTTTTTGTGCATGCCGTATAGTGTGACCCGGAGTCCGGCCGTGTAACTAACAACACGGGTCGGTGAACTCCTTGACAGAACACGCCGTGTCAGTTATAGACACGCCGTGTAGTGTGACCTGGGGACTCGGTCGTGTAGCTAACAACACGGGCCGATGTCACCTCTCCCTGAACACGCCGTGTACCTGTGGGACACGCTGTGTAGTCTTGTCCGAGGACAGACCGTGTGGAGTTAGCCGTGTGGCTGGGAAACGGGATGGTGTACACGCCGTGTGCGGGTGTAACACGCCATGTAGTGTTAAGCCGAGTAGTAGGCCGTGTCACAGACAACACGGGAAGTTGGGAAATAACACCGTACATGCTGTGTAGATATTATACACGCCGTTTAGTTTTGTTGAACGAAAGTCATGTGGCTTAGCCGTGTAGAAGGACCCGGGCAGGGGAAAGGAAGTCAAGTACACGTCGTGTAGTCATTGTACACGCCATGTAGTCTTGTCTTGAAAATTTTGAAATGATTTCTTCCTCTTGTTCCTTTGTGGTTCCTTCGCTTTCAGTCTTAATAATCTGGAATCTGAGGCGTGCTTTTGACCTTGTAGTGTCATGCCGCCTAGACGACCGCGAGTTGTTCACCAGGAGAGCGGCGACGATTATACTCCGAAGATGGTGGGCCATGGGATACCAGTTGATCCACCAGCAGAACCAGATGCGGTTCCAACTGTTATACCAGACACAGGCGCGAAGACGCAGTTCCGTGAAGGCTTATTGCTGTTTATAAAGACCTTTCAGGGAGCACCGCAGGCTGCCACATCTATGGCCGAGCTGACGCGTATCTTTCAGCAGCAGCAACTGCCTACGTTTTCAGGGGATGGCGGACCTCAGGCTGCGGAGTCTTGGCTAGGATCGATGCAGACTATTTTCGAGCATCTTGAGATGCCTCCAGGGCAGAGGGTCAAGCTCGCGACTTACATGCTGCGTGATTCCGCCAAGAGGTGGTGGGATGTTACCACCCAGACAGAGCATCACAGGGATATGGCGTGGGAAGATTTTCAGGCAGTCTTCTATGACCTCTTCTTTCCCGAGACGCTGAGGGCAGATAGAGCTCAAGAGTTCATGAATCTGCAGCAGGGCGCTATGTCGGTGATGGACTATTCTGCTCGTTTTACATAGCTTCAGCATTTTGCACCCATGCTAGTGGGTGATGAGACGTTGAGAGCCAGACGTTTTGAGGATGGTTTTCGATATGAAATCCAAGCGCTGGTGAATGTTTTCAGGTTTCCTATTGTACACGCGATTGTGAACTAGGTGCTGATTACAGAGAGGAACCTGCGAGAATCAAGTGGTGTGGGCTAGGGCGGTTCAGCACCAGTTACTGGCACTATTTCTGCTGGCAAGAGGAAGAGACAGATGAACTTCTCTTAGGGCGGCAGTACCAGCCAGCAACTTCTTCAGGTGGACCGGTCAGGTGCTACCAGTGTGGCAGAGAGGGGCACAAGAGACCTCAGTGTCCACGAGACCCAGTGGAGTGCCGAGCTTGCGGCAAGATGGATCATCTGCAGCGCTTTTGCAGGGCGTTTCTACCAGTGGCTAGTGAGAGGGGTTCTGTGCAGACTCCGCGTGCGAGAGCAGGACCAGTGGATTCTTTCTAGTCAGGGAACTGGAATACGTCAGGGCGTGCAGGCAGAGATGGTGGTCATGGCCGTGGTAGCCAGACACCAGGATCGTAGAGGCAGCAGGGCGGGATAGCTCAGGGTAGCCAGGCTGTGTCACAGGGCCGCGACACTGGGCAAGCATATGGAGTGCAACAGACCCAGCAGGAGCAGGATCCCGGACCTTTGACAGTCATAGGTACTATTCTAGTAGCTTCTGTCTTGTCTTCAGTACTTTTTGATACGGGTGCTACGCATAGTTTCATATTTGTACCCGTTGTGGAGAGCCTTGGGCTCGATGTTTCTTCTTCTTCTGATATAATGATGCTAGACACTTCGTTGGGGACTAGGACGACTGGTGTGCGTCAGTGCAAGGAGTGCCCCCTTGAGGTTGGAGGGTGTCACTTCCTTTGGGACCTCTATGTCTTGGAGATGACGAGTTATGGCGTCATTCTCGGGATGGACTGGTTGGTTCCTTTTCGAGCCTTTGTAGACTGCTATCATCGCAAGGTGCGTTTCACGTCACTAGAGGGTGGAGAGTTTCTATACAAGGGCGAATGAGATGTTCAGGCGAGTGGATCTGGACCAGAGAATCATGGGCGAGGTGGAGTCACAACCCAGATTGCGAGTTTATATCTGGATGATCAGGGGACTTGTTAGATGGATTTCCCTCCAGTTGTTGATCATTTCATGGATGTCTTCCCGGACGACTTTTCAGGTCTACCTCCGGAGCGTGAGGTGGATTTCTCTATTGAGCTAGTGCCAGGAGCAACATCGGTGTCCATTCCTCCTTATAGGATGTCCACGCCTGAGTTGCAGGAGCTCAAGAAGTAGTTAGAGGAGCTGTAGGTGAAGGGTTTTATCCGACCCAATACTTCTCCTTGGGGTTCTTCGGTCCTTTTTGCGAAAAAGGAGGACAGTACCCTTAGACTCTGTGTAGATTATTGGAAGTTGAACCAGTTGACGGTTAAGAACCGATATCCCTTGCCGAGGATAGATGATCTGTTTGATCAGCTTTGTGGAGAACAAGTGTTCTCAAAGATTGACTTGCGATCTGGATATCATCAGCTGCCAGTTAGACCATCTAATATACCTCTCACAGCTTTCAGGAGTAGGTATGGTCTATATGAGTACACGGTTATGCCGTTCGGACTGACGAACGCGCCAGCAGTTTTCATGGCTCTGATGAATTGTGTGTTTCATCCGTATCTTGATTCATTTGTGGTAGTATTCGTGGACGACATATTGGTGTACTCTCACACTCGACACGACCATGCCACCCATCTTGAGATCGTATTGAGTACACTGAGAGAGCATCGACTATATGCTAAGCTCTCGAAGTGCCACTTTTGGATGGACTGGATTCACTTCCTGGGTCATATCATCTCAGAGGAAGGAGTTGCAGTAGACCCTGAGAAGGCGAGAGCAGTAGTTTCCTGGGAGCAGCCTAAGAACGTGTTTGAGATACAGAGTTTCTTAGGGCTGGATGGTTACTACAGACACTTCATACAGGACTTCTCCCGCTTAGCAGCACCGTTGACAGGTCTGACTAAGAAGGGTGTGAAGTTCGTTTGGTCAGAAGCTTGTGAGACAACTTTTTAGGACCTGAAGGGAAGGTTGACATTAACACCAATCATGATACTCCCAGAGTAGGGAAAGAGCTATACAGTTTACTGTGATGCATCAGGGATTAGGCTAGGATCCGTTTTGATGCAGGGTAACCGAGTTGTTGCGTACGGGTCTCAGCAGTTGAGGCCACATGAGAGAAATTACCTGACGCATGATCTCGAGTTGGCTGCAGTTGTTCATGTGTTGCGCTGTTGGAGACATTATCTGTTGGGAGAACATTTTATGGTTTTCACTGACCACAAAAGTCTCAAGTATATCTTTACTCAGCGTGACCTGAATCTGAGGCAGAGAAGGTGGGTTGAGTACCTACAATCCTTTGATTTTGAGCTTGCCTATACACCTGGTAAAGGTAATGCAGTAGCTGATGCACTGAGAAGGAAGACTCAGATACAGGTAGTGCAGGAGGCCAGTGGTGAGTGACAGCTTATGGTTTTGTTCTCTGAGATTCATCTGGAGGTGCATGACAGTCAGGGGAAGACTTATCTTTTCTCGTTGGCTGTGACTTCTACCCTCCTGGACAGAATGAGGGTGAGGCAACTATCGGATTCAGAAGGCCTAGTTCTACGAGAGTCGGTGGCAAGTGAGGACCCTCCTCCCAGTTGGACGATAGACGATGATGAGGTTTTGCGTTTCCATGGACGTGTATGGGTTCCAGGGGATATACACGAGGAGTTGATGCGGGAGTTTCATGCTTCGGCTTGGGCAGTTCATCCCGGGGTTACCAAGATGTACCGTGACTTGAGGCGTCAGTACTGGTGGTCGGGTATGAAGAGAGAGATATCTGGTTTTGTTACGAGGTGTTCCACCTGTCAGCAGGTGAAGGCGGAGCACCAGAGGCCAACTGGGCTGTTGCAGCAGTTGCCCATTCCAGAGTGGAAATGGGATGATGTCGCGATGGATTTCGTGACGGGATTGCCGAGGTCACCTCGAGGCAATGACTCCGTGTGGGTTGTTGTGGACATACTCACGAAGGTAGCTCACTTCTTGCCAATCAAGGAGACCTTCGGTGTGGACAAGCTCGGAAGGCTGTATATCCAAGAGATCGTACGTCTTCATGGGGTCCCTCGTTCTATCGTTTCAGATAGGGACGCCCGCTTTACGTCTCATTTCTGGCAGAGTTTTCAGAGGGTGCTGGGTACACAGGTGCTTCTGAGCACAGCATACCACCCTCAGATAGATGACCAGTCAGAGCGGACGATACAGGTGCTAGAGGACATGCTGCGCGCATGCGTCCTAGACTTTAGGGGCTCGTGGGAGAAGTATATATCATTAGTCAAGTTTGCCTATAATAATAGTTTTCAGGAGACTATTTAGATGACACCATATAAGGCTTTATATGGTAGGCCATGCCGATCACCTTTGTGCTGGTTAGAGGCAGGTGAGGCTGCTTTACTGGGGCCACAGCTCGTACATGAGACATCTGAGCAGGTCCAGTTGATTCGGAAGCGGATGACTACCACGAAGTCTCGTCAGAAGTCTTATGATGATCGCCGTAGATGACATTTGGAGTTCGTGGTCAGAGATCGGGTTTTCTTACGTGTTTTGCCGAGGCTGGGACACAAGCGGATCAGGAGACATGGTAAGCTTTCACCGAGATATGTGGGGCCATTTGAGATTCTGGAGAGAGTTGGGCTGGTTGCCTATCGGTTGCAGTCAACACAACGGTACTGAGCCTTGCACGACGTCTTCCACATGTCTCAGTTGCGTCGCTACCATTCAGACCCATCTCACACCTTTCAACCAGAGGAGGCTGAGCTTCAGCATGATGCGTCCTTTGAGGAGCATCTGATTCATATCATTGATAGGAGCACGAAGGTTCTCCGAGGCCGGTCAGTTCCTCTCGTACGGGTGCTATGGAAGCATGGACGAGTGCAGGACGAGACCTGGGAGCGGGAGGCCGACGTACGTGCTCAGTGGCCAGAGTTGTTCTGAGCTTTATCTTTTCCACCCTTGGAAGGGCAATTCGGGGACGAATTGCTATAAGGGGGGGGGGGTTTGTAATAACCCCATTCTTATTTTAGAGGTACGGGCTTCTTCGTTTTCCTTTTCCTTAAGTGTTTTTGAGAAAATATGGAAAATGGGGAAAAATGCTAAATTTCGAAACTACACGCCGTGTACCTTGTCCACACGCCGTGTACTTTTGGCCGTGTTGGGATGAGTACACGGGGTGTGTAGCCATGCCGACGACGAAGGGTGTAGGAACCGACTACACGCCGTGTAGTGGTACCTTACACGCTGTGTATTCAGTCGGTAGGCTTGAATAGTAAGACGGTGGTGTCGCCGCCAGCTGGGTGACAGTACAGGCCGTGTACTTGGGAGTACATGCCGTGTACTCATGTCGACGGATGAACAGTGTGGCGGTGCCGCCGAATAAAAAGTTAAATGGAGAAAGTACACGCCGTGTACTCAGAAGTACACGTCATGTACTTTGTTTTTTTGGCTTAAAAAAGGCAGTAGCCTCCTCATTTGGCAGAGGAGACTCTTGAACCGTTTTGGGAGCCAAAGGAGGAGGCCTGATCTTTGAAGATCCACCGGGCGTTCGTCTGGAATCTGTTTCGGCTTCGGACGATTTCATTGGAACCGCACGGGTGAGCCCTCTCCTCTCCTGGTATCGTTCTTACCAATTATTCTCCTAACGTAAGTTATTTATGTTTGAATGGGTTTTTTTCTTTATCAGATCTACGCCATTCTTGGGCGTTTCTGGAGTTAGCGTTCTGGTATAACGTTCGTTGGCGTATAAGGTAGGTGGATTTGTGTTTAATTTCCAACTGTCATGTGTTTTTGTGTGTTTTTGTGCCACAAACCCATGTTGGGGGTGTCGTGTGGCTGAGGCCGTTGCTATATTTAATGCCTAGAATTGCATAAGTGATTAAATTGTGATAATAAAATGCTGGTTGGGATCGTTGCTTGGATCCGGAACCACCCTAGGGGTGTATTCCACTGTTTAGACGTTTGGCCAGGATACCCGAGGGTATGCCTTTAAAGTAGTAATTATAGAATTTCCTTGAGAGTAATTGCTTGTTACTTCTTGTTACTGATGGGCATGGCCCAGTTACCTGTTTAGCCTGAGGGCGTTTTTGTATTTAACCTGAGGGCGTTGTTGTGATTAGCCTGAGGGCACTGCACTATTTGGCCCGAGGGCTGTAGTTATTTCGCCTGAGGGCAACCTTTTGTGCCTGAGGGATTGACTTCTGTGCTTGAGGGCGACACTTCCTACGCCTGAGGGCAATTTATGTTACGCCTGAGGGCTATACCTGTGGGTTGGATTCTGCTTACCTAAGGGTAAGGTTTTAATTGTCTGAGGACGTGGACTGTTTACTTAAAAATGCACTGTGGTGATTTCTTATATTAAATGGATTAAATGAATATTAAAAATGGAAATATGACTGGTAGTTGTTACTTTTGAGTACTGCTTATTTTATTGCAATTTATTACTGCACGCTAATGTTGCATGCTTACACACAGTTGGGAACGGGCCTTTGGTGGGTGCCTACTGAGATATATTTCTCACACCCTGTTTAGGTCATGCTTTTCGGCCCAAACAGATTACATTTCTGCAGGTGTAGATAGGGGCAAGAGTCCCTATACAGGTACTTGACTGTTGCTGAGGAGTAGGAGGGCATGGGACCGAGCCTAGTCTCGCGATGCCGCTGCCAGCTGTTTTGCTTGTTTTGTTGTACTCTGTGTCTTGTTGTACTGTATTGATGTATAACATGTTCTGGCTATTTTCTTATAACTTGAAACATGTAGCATCATCACTTACAAACTGTTGGTTATATCCACTGCTGTAGTTATTTCAGTTGTGTATGTTTACTACTTCCGCTATCGTTGTATGTTTTATTTTGTATTCCGCTGCGCTACACTTTGACAAATGAGGGCATAGTTTCCCCACTATCAGACCTGGGCCCTCACTGCTAGTCGGCAGCCTCTGGCGTTTGGGGAAATGCGTTTGAGGTCACGTGGCGAACCGGGTTTGGGGCACCCGTTGCGTGACACCCGAATCTGGGACATTACAAAGTGGTATCAGAGGCAGGTTCTTTTCTTTGACTTACTATTTGGAGCCGTAGTCAGGGATAGGATAGAACGGTAGTTGGTAATAAGTTGTGTCCGGGCGTATCTAACCCGTGTATAGGGAAAAAGCTAGTCTACCTCATATTTTGCATTCTTTTGATTTTGCAATTTTATGGTTGATATGTTTTCACCGTTGGGTGACGCACTTTGAGATTGTGCAGTTTATATTTTATCTATGGGTTCTATTTAGTTGAAACCTGATGAGATGAGGGTATGTCGTCTCATGCATCATATAGGCACATGCTAGATATCACATGCCATGCATAGTTTCCATGCCATGTAGGTGCATTAGAATTTGCATGTTGTTGTGCTAATAAAGCATGCTGTTGTGATAGCTGCTTGATAAATACCTGCCTTGTGATATGGTATGTTTGTTTGATCTTGTTTATAGAATGGACGCCAAACTTTGGTTTTTGGGGAGTATGGGCCCCCATTGACCGGAATTTGGTGGATCATTGACTGTTTATTGGTTATAACACAGATAAGATGTCAAACTTTGATTCGTGGGGAGTATGGGCCCTCACAGATCAGAATTTGACACTTAGGTGTTGTTTTCAGTATTTTCTGGGTTCCGGGGAAGTTTCTGAGGCATACTGTCTGAAAACCCAGTATACACGCCGTGTAGTACTTTATACACGCCGTGTATGTTCTTCTGTTCGGAAAGAAAAATGAAATTTTTGAGTACACGCCGTGTACCCCGAGTACACGCCGTGTAGTCTCTTCCCGTGTCACAAACCGCGTGGGTGGCGACACGGGGTAGGGAAGGGCTTGGGTAAAACACACCGTGTAGTTTTTGTGCATGCCTTGTAGTGTGACCCAGAGTCCGGTTGTGTAACTAACAACACGTGTCGGTGAACTCCTTGACAGAACACACCATGTCAGTTATAGACACGTCGTGTAGTGTGACCTGGGGACTCGGTCGTGTAGTTAACAACACGGGCCGATGTCACCTCTCCCTGAACACGCCGTGTACCTGTGGGACACGCCGTGTAGTCTTGTCCAAGGACAGACCGTGTAGATTTAGCCGTGTGGTTGGGAAACGGGATGATGTACACGCCGTGTGCAGGTGTAACACGCCGTGTAGTGTTAAGCTGAGTAGTCAGCCGTGTCACAGACGACACAGGCAGTTGGGAAATAACACCGTACACGTCGTGTAGATATTATACACACCGTGTAGTTTTGTTGAACGAAAGCCATGTGGCTTAGCCGTGTAGAAGGACCCGGGAAGGGGAAGGGAAGTCAAGTACACGCCGTGTAGTCATTGTACAGGCCGTGTAGTCTTGTCTTGCAAATTTTGAAATGATTTATTCCTCTTGTTCCTTTGTGGTTCCTTCGCTTTCAGTTTTAATAATCTGGAATCTAAGGTGTGCTTTTGACCTTGTAGTGTCATGCCGCCTAGACGACCGCGAGTTGTTCGCCAGGAGAGCGATGACGATTATAATCCGGAGATGGTGGGCCATGGGCTACCAGTTGATCCACCAGCAGAGCCAGATGCGGCGCCAGCTATTATATCGGACAAAGGCGCGGAGGCGTAGTTCCGTGAAGGCTTATTGCGGTTCATGAAGTCCTTTTAGGGAGCATCGCAGGCTGCCATATCTATGGCCGAGCTGACGCGTATCTTTTAGCAGTAGCATCCGCCTACGTTTTCAGGGGATGGAGGACCTCAGGCTGCGGAGTCTTGGCTAGGATCGATGCAGACTATTTTCGAGCATCTTGAGACGCCTCCAGGGCGGAGGGTCAAGCTCGTGACTTACATGCTGCGTGATTCCGCCAAGAGGCGGTGGGATGTTACCACCCAGACAGAGCATCACAGGGACATGGCGTGAGAATATTTTCAGGCAATCTTCTATGAATTCTTCTTTCCCGAGACGCTGAGGGAAGATAGAGCTTGAGAGTTCATGAATCTACAGCAGGGCGCTATGTCGGTGATGAACCATTCTGCTCGTTTTATAGAGCTTCAGCGTTTTGCACCAGTGCTAGTGGGTGATGATACGTTGAGAGCCAGACGTTTTGAGGATGGTCTTCGGTATGAAATCCGAGCACTGGTGAATGTTTTCAGGTTTCCTACTATACACGCGATCGTGAACCAGGCACTGATTACAGAGAGGAACCTGTGGGAATCAAGTGGTGTGGGCCAGGGCGGTTCAACACCAGTTACTGGTATTATTTCTGCTGGCAAGAGGAAGAGACAGATGGACTTCTCTCAGGGAGGTAGTACCAGCCAGGAAGCTTCTTCAGGTGGACCAGTCAGGTGCTACCCGTGTGGCAGAGAGGGGCACAAGAGACCTCAGTGTCCACGAGACCCAGTGGAGTGCCGAGCTTGCGGCAGGATGGGTCATCTGCAGCGCTTTTGCAGGGCGTTTCTACCAGTGGCTAGTGAGAGGGGTTCTGTGCAGACTCCGCGTGCAGGAGCAGGACCAATGACTTCTTACCAGTCAAAGAACCGGAATACGTCAGGGCGTGCAGGCAGAGATGGTGGTCGTGGCCGTGGTAGCCAGACACCAGGATCGCAGAGGCAGCAGGGCGGGACAACTCAGGGTAGCTAGGCTGTGTCGTAGGGCCGCGGCACTGGGCAAGCATATGCAGTGCAACATACCCAGCAGGAGCAGGATCCCGGACCTTCGACAGTCAGAGGTACTATTCTAGTATCGTCTGTCTTGTCTTCAGTACTTTTTGATATGGGTGCTATGCATAGTTTCATATCTGTACCCATTGTGGAGAGCCTTGGTCTCAGTGTTTCTTCTTCTTATGATATCATGACGCTAGACACTCCGTTGGGGACTAGGACGGCTGGTGTGCGTCAGTGCAAGGAGTGCCCCCTTGAGGTTGGAGGGTGTCACTTCCTTTGGGAACTCTATGTCTTGGAGATGATGAGCTATGACGTCATTCTCGGGATGGACTGGTTTGTTCCTTTTCGAGCCTTTGTAGACTGCTATCGTCGCAGTGTGCATTTCACGTCACTAGAGGGCGGAGAGTTTCTATACAAGGGTGAATGGGATGTTCAGGCGAGTTAAGCTGGACCAGAGCATCATGGGTGAGGTGGAGTCACAGCCTAGATTGCGAGTTTATATTTGGATGATCAGGGGACTTGTCAGACGGATTTACCTCCAGTTTTTGATCGTTTCAGGGATGTCTTCCTGGACGACTTTTCAGGTCTACCTCCGGAGCGTGAGGTGGATTTCTCTATTGAGCTAGTGCCAGGAGCAGCACCGGTGTCCATTCCTCCTTATAGGATGACCACGCCTGAGTTGCAGGAGCTCAAGAGGCAGTTAGAGGAGCTGCAGGTGAAGGGTTTTATCTGACCCAGTACTTCTCCTTGGGGTTCTCCGGTCCTTTTTGCGAAAAAGGCGTATGGTACTCTTAGACTCTGTGTGGATTATCGGAAGCTGAACCAGTTGACGGTTAAGAACCGATATCCCTTGCTGAGGATAGATGATCTGTTTTATCAGCTTCGTGGAGCACAAGTGTTCTCGAAGATTGACTTGCGATCTGGATATCATCAACTGCGCGTTAGACCATCTGATATACCTCTCACATCTTTCAGGAGTAGGTATGGTCTATATGAGTACACGGTTATGTCGTTCAGACTGACGAACGCGCCAGCAGTTTTCATGGATCTGATGAATTGTGTGTTTCATCTGTATCTTGATTCATTTGTGGTAGTATTCGTGGACAACATCTTGGTGTACTCTCACACTCTACACGACCATGCCACCCATCTTGAGATCGTATTGAGTACACTGAGAGAGCATAGGCTATATGCTAAGCTCTTGAAGTGCCACTTTTGGATGGACCAGATTCACTTTCTAGGTCATATCATCTCAGAGGCAGGAGTTGCATTAGACCCAGAGAAGGTGAGAGCAGTAGTTTCCTGGGAGCAACCTAAGAACGTGTTTGAGATACTGAGTTTCTTAGGGATGGATGGTTACTACAGACGCTTCATACAGGACTTCTCCTGCTTAGCAGCTCCGTTGACAGGTCTGACTAAGAAGGGTGTGAAGTTCGTTTGGTCAGAAGCTTGCAAGACAGCTTTTCAGGACCTGAAGTGAAAGTTGACATTAGCACCGATCCTGATACTCCCGGAGTAGGGAAAGAGCTATACAGTTTACTGTGATGCATCAGGGATTGGGCTGGGAGCCGTTTTGATGCAGGGCGACCGAGTTGTTGCGTACGGGTCCCGGCAGTTGAGGCCACATGAGAGAAATTACCCGACGCATGATCTCGAGTTGGCTACAGTTGTTCATGCGTTGCGCTATTGGAGACATTATTTTTTGGGAGAACATTTTGTGGTTTTCACCGACCACAAAAGTCTCAAGTATATCTTTACTCAGCATGATCTGAATCTGAGGCAGAGAAGGTGGGTTGAGTACCTACAATCCTTCGATTTTGAGCTTGCCTATACACCTGGTAAAGGTAATGCAGTAGCTGATGCACTGAGCAGGAAGACTCAGATACATGTAGTGCAGGAGGCCAGTGGTGAGTGGCAGCTTATGGCTTTGTTCTCTGAGATTCATCTTGAGGTGCATGATAGTCAGGGGCAGACTTATCTTTCCTCATTAGATATGAATTCTACCCTCCTGGACAGAGTGAGGGTGAGACAACTATCAGATTCAGAAGGCCTAGTTCTACGGGAGTTGGTGGCAAGTGAGGACCCTCCTCCCAGTTGGACGATAGACGATGATGAGGTTTTGCGTTTCCATGGACGTGTATGGGTTCCAGGGGATATACGCGAGGAGCTGATGCGGGAGTTTCATGCTTTGACTTGGGCAGTTCATCCCGGGGTTACCAAGATGTACCGTGACTTGAGGCGTCAGTACTGGTGGCCGGGTATGAAGAGAGAGATAGCTGGTTTTGTTACGAGGTGTTCCACCTGTCAGTAGGTGAAGGCGGAGCACCATAGGCCAACTGGGCTGTTACAACAGTTGCCCATTCCAGAGTGGAAATGGGATGATGTCATGATGGATTTCGTGACGGGATTTCCGAGGTCACCTAGAGGCAATGACGTCGTGTGGGTTGTTGTGGACAGACTCACGAAGGTAGCTCACTTCTTGCCGATCAAGGAGACCTTCGATGTGGACAAGTTCAGAAGGCTGTATATCCGAGAGATCGTACGTCTTCATGGGGTACCTCGTTCTATAATTTCAGATAGGGATGCCTGCTTTACGTCTCATTTCTTGCAGAGTTTTCAGAGGGCGCTGGGTACACAGGTGCTTCTGAGCACAACATACCACCCTCAGACAGATGGCCAGTCAGAGCGGACGATACAGGTGCTAGAGGACATGCTGTGTGCATGCGTCCTAGACTTTGGGGGCTCGTGGGAGAAGCATATACCCTTAGTCGAGTTTGCCTATAACAATAGTTTTCAGGAGACTATTGAGATGGCACCATACGAGGCTTTATATGGTAGGCTATTCCGATCACCTTTGTGCTGGTTAGAGGTAGGTGAGGCTGCTTTACTGGGGCCACAGCTCGTACAGGAGACATCTGAGCAGGTCCAGTTGATTCAGAAGCGGATGGCTACCGCACAGTCTCGTCAGAAGTCTTATGCTGATCGCCGTAAAAAACCTTTAGAGTTCGTGGTCGGGGATCAGGTTTTCTTACGTGTTTCACCGAGGCTGGGACACAAGCGGATCAGGAGACAGGGTAAGCTTTCACCGAGGTATGTGGGGCCATTTGAGATTCTGGAGAGAGTCAGGCTGGTTGCCTATCGGTTGCAATTACCGCAACGGTACCGAGCCTTTCACGACATCTTCCACGTGTCTCAGTTGCGTCGCTACCATTCAGACCCATCTCACACCTTTCAGCCAGAGGAGGTTGAGCTTCAACATGACGCGTCCTTTGAGGAGCATCCGATTCATATCGTTGACAGGAGCACGAAGGTTATCCGAGGCCGGTCAGTTCCTCTTGTATGGGTGCTATGGTAGCATGGCCGAGTGCAGGACGAGACCTAGGAGAGGGAGGCCGACGTACGTGCTCAGTGGCCAGAGCTGTTCTGAGCTTTATCTTCACCACCCTTGGAAGGGAAATTCGGGGACAAATTACTATAAAGGGGGGGGGGGGGAGTTTGTAAGAACCTGGTTCTTATTTCAGAGGTACGGGCTTCTTCTTTTTCCTTTTCCATAAGTGTTTTTGAGAAAATATGGAAAATGGGGAAAAATGCTAAATTTCGAAACTACACGCCGTGTACCTTGTCCACACGTCGTGTACTTTTGGCCGTGTTGGGATGAGTACAAAGGGCGTGTAGCCATGCCGACGACGAAGGGTGTAGGAACCGACTACATGCCGTGTAGTGGTACCTTACACACTGTGTAGTCAGTCGGCAGGCTTGAATAGTAAGGCGGTGGTGTCACCGCCAGTTGGGCGACAGTACACACCGTGTACTTAGGAGTACATGCCGTGTACTCACGTCGACGGATGAACAGTGTGGCAGTGCCACTGAATAAACAGTTAAATGAAGGAAGTACACGCCGTGTACTCAGAAGTACATGCCGTGTACTTTGTTTTTTCGGCTTAAAACAGGCAGTAGCCTCCTCATTTGGCAGAGGAGACTCTTGAACCGTTTTGGAAGCCAAATGAGGAGGCCAGATCTTTGAAGATCCACTGGGCGTTTGTCTAGAATCCGTTTCGGCTTCAGACGACTTCGTTGGAACCGCACGGGTGAGCCCTCTCCTCTCCTGGTACCGTTCTTACCAATTCTTCTCCTAACGTAAGTTATTTACATTTGAATGGGTTTTGTTCTTTTTCAGATCTATGCCGTTCTTAGGCTTTTCTGGAGTTGGCGTTCTGGTATAACGTTCGTTGGCGTATAAGGTAGGTGGCTTTGCATTTATTTTCCAAATGTCGTGCGTTTTTGTGTGTTTTTGTGGCACGAACCCATGTTGGGGGTGTCGCGTGGCTGAGGCCATTGCTATATTTAATGCCTAGAATTGCATAGGTGATTAAATTGTGATAATAAAATTCTGGTTGGGATCGTTGCTTGGATCCAGAACCACCCCAGGAGTGTGTTCCACTGTTTAGCCGTTTGGCCAGGATACCCGAGGGTATACCTTTAAAGTAGTAATTGTAGAATTGCCTTGAGAGGAATTTCTTATTACTACTTGTTACTGATGGGCATGACCCGGTTACCTGTTTATCCTAAGGGCGTTTTTGTATTTAGCCTAAGGGCGTTGTTGCGATTAGCCTGAGGGCACTGCACTATTTGGCCTGAGGGCTATAGTTATTTCGCCTAAGGGAAACCTTTCGTGCCTGAGGGCTTGACTTCTGTGCCTGAGGGCGACACTTCTTACGCCTAAGGGAAATTTTTGTTATGCCTGAGGGCTATACCTGTGGGTTGGATTCTGCTTACCTGAGGGCAAGGTTTTGCTTGTCTGAGGACGTGGACTGTTTACTTAGGAATGCACTATGGTGATTTCTTATATTAAATAGATTAAATGAATATTAAAAATGGAAATATGACTGGTAGTTGTTACTTTTGAGTACTTCTTACTTTATTGCAATTTATTACTACACACTAATGTTGCATGCTTAAACGCAGTTGGGCACAGGCCTTTGGTGGGTGCCTACTGAGATATATTTCTCACACCCTGTTTGGGTCATGCTTTTCGGCCCAAACAGATTACGTTTCTGCAGGTGTAGATAGGGGCAAGAGTCCCTATACAGGTACTTGACTATTGTTGAGGAGTAGGAGGGCATGGGACCGAGCCTAGGCTCATGATGCCGCTGCCAGCTGTTTTGCTTGTTTTGTTGTACTCTGTGTCTTGTTGTACTGTATTGATGTGTAACATGTTCTAGCTGTTTTCTTAGAACTTGAAACATGTAGCATCATCACTTACAAACTGTTTGTTATATCCACTGCTGTAGTTATTTCAGTTGTGTATGTTTACTGCTTTCGCTGTCGTTGTATGTTTTATTTTGTATTCTACTGCGCTACACTTTGACAAATGAGGGCATAGTTTCCCCACTATCAGACCTGGGCCCTCGCTACTAGTCGGCATCCTCTGGCGTTTGGGGAAATGCGCTTGAGGTCACGTGGCGAACCGGGTTCGGGGCACCCGTTGCGTGGCACCCGGATCCGGGATGTTACAGAGATCTAACAATAGAAACACGAGTGAAACCATTTACGGGAGAAGTTCAAGCTTATCAAGATCATGAACCAAACCATGTTCATTGAACCACCCCAAGAAAGTACCACCATCACACACCTTACCCTTAGGGCATACGTTGGTGTAATAAGAGATTATGTATTTAGACCCCAGTAGTATGAATTCGAATATTTTATTTTTAATAAAATAATGAATATATTTATCCCTCTCATTATTAATTTATATATATGATTATATAATGAGTTTGATAAAAAATAAATTTTGATACAAAAAAACCAAATTCGTATTTTTGAGAAATATTTAGTTTCAATTAAAACACTCCTTTTGATAAATTCAAGAATTTTGAAATAAATATTATTTTCATTAAATATATTATTAAACTATGTTTATTTAAATATAAATGATATAATTTAACAAAGTCCAATGTAATTTTTATAAGGTCCAGAAAGTTGTTAGCATCGTAAAAACTAGTATTTTCTAGTAAATACAGAGTTTTATTTAAAAGTGTGAATTATCATATTTAGAAAATTATTTTGGTAGAATAAATATTATTTTTGAAAATAACACTCAAAATTATTCAGTGGTGAATTTTTCATAATTTTTCTGAGACAATCGAATTTTAGGGTAAAAATTAAATACGGTATAAATATACGGTATGCATTATGACATAATAATAGCCCAAAAAAAATGTAATAAATACTATAAATGTAATTCATGACCAAAAATATATTTACACTTTAAATTAATGTGTTTGTGAAGTTATTTGATCAATTTTACAAACCTATAATGAATCCTTCAAAACCTATATTATATTTTAAGGTTTTAAAAACAATTCTTTATGAACACGACTCACTTCTACGTCATCAATGGTGTTAATTTAAAGATTTAGGTTCTTAGAATAATAAAATATTAAATAACACCCCACTTTGGTAGAAACCATGGGCAAAAACCATGAAACGGTTTGTGGTTTTGATTATTTTATCACATCGAGTCCAAAACTTTAGTTTAGAAATTAATGAAGAATCCCCCTCTCTTTTTCTATAAATACCCATTCAAATTATCATTACTCTTTACTAAAAACCCATTGAGTATGAATTTAATCTCTCCATATCTCTCTAAATCCCTTCCAAGGTGTTCCCAAGTTCTTAAGAATCTCCTCTCAATCTTTTAGAAGTACCCTCTCAGGGTAAGAGATTATCTTCCTTTTCTTTTTATTTAAGTACTTTCTTCATATTAAGCCTTTCAATTTTTGATTTTTCATGTTGTAATGTGTTTTACACACCCCTTTACTGTCCTTAAAATTCATATGTAATGAGATACCACCTTTCACTCTCATTAAACCCTTCTAGGGACCTTTATATACACCTGTTATGCTACCGAAATTATCTAGTGATTTTCCACGCTCAACTTTTGTATCGTGAATACCCACACCAACTTCCACTCAAGGGTAATCACCTAGATGTACCTAGCCTTCATTTATTTGAGACTTCCATGTATATAACTCACACTCCTTAATCATGAGATTAAATTTGATTAAAGATGTTCTTATGTTGTATGATTTATGTGACACAAAAATGCATGTACATAATATGAATGTGACGAGTGGCTTAAAATTATACATGTCACACCCAAAATTTTGAAATGTTTTTTGTTTTTATTATTATATTTGGTTGTAAAACATTTTGCAGAGGTGCGGGCTGAGACCGATTGAAATTTTGCATTTTTGCTTATAAATGCTTATTTTGGGCGTGGTAGCATCGGGCGCACGGGCAGAGCACGGTTTGGAAACCGCACGGCTTCACCTATGCCACTATGCAACCTGCCCAATGTTCAAAATAATTAAATAAAATGAAATGAACAATAAATAAATAAAAAAAGTTAAAAAGAGTGATAAAATGAAAATAAAATAAAATAAGAGAAGTGTAATAAAATTTAAATAATTGTTTTAAGGATAATAATAATAATATTATTATTTGAGAATATTATTATTATTATTATTAGTGTTAAGGGTATAAATTTTATTAAGTTATTATTATTATTATTACTATCATTATTATAAACATTTTATTAAGTTGTTAATAATAATAATAATAATAATAATATTATTATTATTATTAAGAAGATAATTATTATTATACTTATTATTATTAGTTTGTTTGTTTTTTTATGTTATTTATTTTGATTTTTAGGGTTTCTCCCCCCTCCCAAGTGGTGCGTTTCACCCTTCCTCACCCCCACTCCCGTCGTGACCAACACCCCCCCCCCATTTCCCCTGCTGTGCATGCCGCCTCCCCCATGGATGGTTGGAACTTCCTCCCTACTCTGACACCCTTGAACCACCCAACTCTCCCCCTATGCACCACCCTACCGACGCACGAACCCCCTATTCTCCTCTCCAACATGCGGACAAACCGGCCGACTCCTCCTGCAACCTCGTTGTCGGTGCCCCACTCTCCTCTAACGCACGCACCTCCCCCGGTAAGCCCCTCTTCCTCCTTCCCTATGGTTTTGGTTCATTTTTATTTGGGATTTTAGGTTTCGATCTGATAGGATGTTATATTTAGGATTAATTCTTGATAATTTTGGTTTGATTGTTTGATTTAGGGTTCAATTGGTTTTGTTTGTGGTGCAGATTAGGCGTGGTTGAAGATTCACACAAATTCTTGGGGTTTTTGACACCAAAGGTAGTTGGTTCCATGCCCTAACATTGTTTTTTTAATTTAATATGTTAATTAGATTATATGAATATGTTCTATAATCTATTTGTGTGGTGCGAATGTGATTTTTGGAAAAAATTGATATGTTTTTTGTGCTAAAATGGGGTTTTTTCATGAGAAATTGGGTGAGGTTTATGTGTAAACCTATGTTAGATCAATCATTGACATTTTTATAAATTGTGTAAATAATTTATTAGATTGTGTATATGATTCAGATCATATTTTGAAAAGGTTATGATGTGTGTTTGGTTTTAAAAAGGGGATTTTGGGTATATGTTGGTGTGAAGTCCTCTTGGTTTCCTTGAAATGTTTTATTAAGTGTTTAATTGATTTATTAAATTATATAAGTGTTTTGAAAGTAGTTTTTGAAAATATTTGATATGAAATTGATTTTAAAATGGAATTTATATGTGAAATTGGTGTGTTCTTGATGTAAGCCCTCATTGTGTAGTGCGTGATCCCTACTTGGTGGTTTCGAGTCGCCAGGTCTAAGGAGACTCGCCTGCATGTGAATAGGTAAGTATATATATATGTGGGTTCCCCCATTACATGTATAGTCATCCATGGTAGTGAATATACATTTATGGGGCTAGGTGTGCCCATGTATATATATGAAAATGCATACATAGGTGAGTGACGACTAGTATATGTATATAAACATATATGTAAGGACCCCCTTGCACACATTCATGGTAATGAGGTTGTGTTCATAGGGGATAAGTTTCCTTATATGTATGTAAAAGTTCATATGCTTAGTGGGAGATAAGTAGCTCTTAGTTAGAAAGCGCCAAGGGCCGGATGTTCGGTTTGGTTCCACCTTAAGGCAGGTCCCCTATGCCTATACCTTTAAATTGAATTCCTTAATTGATTGAGTGTTTTAAAAAAATATTTCTTTTATATTAAATAGTATATACATGCTATGAAAAGTGATGGTGATGCATGATGTTGGTCTTTCCTTCATTTTTAGGTTCACTTTAAGTGTTGACATGTGTATTTTTCATTAAAATATAATCTCAAGCTTATTTTAGAATGCTTAACATTTTAAATGCTTAAAAGTAGTTTCTAAAATGGTTTTGGGTGTGTGGAGGGTATTTCTCAAAAAATTTGGTGTGTATATTAGTTGTGAAAGTTGATTTAAATGAATATGAATTATTGTG
Organism: Viscum album; assembly: GCA_963277665.1. Lineage (NCBI taxonomy): Eukaryota > Viridiplantae > Streptophyta > Magnoliopsida > Santalales > Viscaceae > Viscum > Viscum album. The sequence continues at coordinate 1,030,779,214 of OY728126.1, forward strand.
TGATTTTAAAAAGGGGAAATTCCATGATTTGGTAAGTTAGCAAAAGTGTACGGGCTTTGATGTGAATTCAAGGTTAAATAGTGATTTACCTTTCTTAAATGGGTTGCTTGGATTTAAGCATAGTTTCAAGTTGTTTTAAAACATGTGAAGCCTTTGTTGTTAATTGGAATTTCAAATGGCTTTAGAACTTGAAAGTGTTGGGTGAGCATGTTTTCTAAAGAGAAATTATTATTTTTGAAGTAATGAGGCCCGTTTGACACCTTGAAAATGATTTGTAAATGTGAAAACCCCTATTGAGGCATGCCCCATTGTTTTAGAAACATGATGTGTATGTTAAATATGTGATTTGTGATATGTTCCTAGTGAAGAGGCTCGTGCTTTATTGTGTGACTTATAAAGGGGGATGCACTCAATAAGGGAGATCAGTGGTGAGAGGTTGGATGTGTTTTTGAGTAAAGAAAATGAGAAGTTTATATATGTTTGCTTGATAAAAACTCACCACCACTTGAAATGGAGCACATGGGAAACCTGGGTATCTAGGTGGACAAACTAGGACTAGTACGCTAGATGATACATAAGCGGTTCTTCCCAATTTCATATATAAGTATTGACACTTACAACACTAACTAAACATAGTGATGAATGATTAGAGACCACTAGGTTATGGGTGTGTTCCCTACTAGTGGCTCGTGCATGAGAATGTAGTTTGTTGTTGTTTTTATACCAGGTTTTATTGAGGTGTGAGGATCCTAGGTCCCCAACTAACACTAGGTGCTTAGGGATTTCCCATGGTGCTTGTGATATGATTTTCAATTTATTTGTTTCATGCTTGTTCCCTCTTTTGTGAAAACCATATTTTTAATCTAAATTGGTCTCCTTTCATTTTGAAATGTTAATGCATGCTTGGAACCTATTTTGAGAATGAAGTGGAAGAGAAATGTTTTTCTTGAAAATATAAGTTTGTTACTTGAATTTTAAAAGAATGAAAAACATTATTTTAATATGTCTTATTTTCAAACTATAACATTTTGGGTTTCTTTTTAAAGGTAACAACATAGGGCGTTGTTGTACTCTCACATTCCTACTAAGCATCTCGGTGCTCACGCCTACTTTATCTTTTCAGTTTAGGGTCTAGTTTTGGATCTCTCTTTCTGCAAGTGTGGTTTATGTTATGTGGTGACCCATGAGGTCACTTGAGGTATGTCTCATTACTTAGTTTATTCCTTTTTCCACTGCCATTTTGTTCAGTTCATCTTCTTTTATTTATCTATTTTGTCCAATTTAAGTTTATTTATCTATATTTTTTTATGGTCCAAATCATTCCCAATTGTTTTATATTGATTCCTGACACTAGTTTCCAGCCTGTGGGGGTCATAAATTCCCTTCAGGCCTTACCACAGACCGGGTCGGATGGCAACCCGACTTGGTTTGTGACAAAATGGTATCAGGGCAGGTTCACTCTTTTAGATCTTGTTTCTTGGGAAAGAGTTAGGGTAGACTGGATCTGGGATTATCAAAAATTGATGTTCTAGTTATGAGTAAGGTGCTTGACCAACACACCTCATGACAAGACTTAAGTTACCAGGGGAAGTCAGGTTTTATTCGAGTCTTTTGGTCCTTGTGGTTGTTCATTGTTTGGGAAATGAAAAGAGGGTTGGATCATTAGTCTCAATGAGCTTGTAGGGCCTGTAAAGCCATGTGGAGTTGGGGATGGTCCTAGAACACTCTCTATGATGGTGGTGTGACTGGTGTATGGCCTCCAACCATATGTCTGAGTCACCCATCGACATTAGTTTTCACTTGAATTTTCTTATGACTCCTTGGGTTCCGAAAATTATTTTTGAAAACCCTTGTTTGAAAAGTGCGGGAATTGAATTTTAATATAAAATTGTTTGATTGGGTTCTTGGGTCTTCTCATCAGCTAGTGTATTCCCCCATAAAGAGTTAGTGCATGATTAAAGTGTGGCCACATGTGATTCTCCATGGGCAGATCCTCCAATTGATCAGTGTAAGAACCTTCTTCTTCTTTAACATTAGGATATGAATCCACCTATATTTTTACAGTCTAGTAGATCCTCTCTCAGCGGGAGAGAAGATGCGAGAGAAGTTGGAAGAAACTCTGGTCTCTTGGGTCTCATGGGTCGTTGATTGTAGAGTTTGACATCGTTAAGTTTGTAGGTCCTATCTGGAAGTGGTGAAAGAAATTCCAATAGTGAAAAGTGGAAGTAGTCTGGAGTTTTCAGTGCGGGCTGTTATTTTAAAAAGGGAATTTGGGTATTTCGTTGGATTTTTCTAAGTAAGAGATTGTGTTAAGCCTCAGTAAGGTGAATCTAGTTATAAGAGGTGGTTATGACCACTTGTAGTAATCGTATTTTGTTACAGACTCAGGTTAAGGTCCCTCTCTTTGAAAGGTCTCTATAGATTTTAAGGGTTGGGTTTGGTGACACTTTGTGGTGTTGTGTTCTCGCTCGATGATAGAGGTGAAGGTTGTACACCCTTATGAGAACCTCAGTTATGATAAAAGCGTGTTTCCTTCGAAAAATCCGGAACTTCTCTATTTTAGAGGAAGGTGTCTTCTGTGTGTCCTTTATTTCAGTGAAGTGTTGTGTGGTAAAAATGGACATTAAAGTGTGCTGTGTCTGATGGTATTGTTTGGGTCGTGGTATGGTCGTTTATGACACCAGAAGAAGAAGTTTCATTCGGGGGGGGGGGGTCTTAATCCTGACTATGAGGTAGGATAAGCTTCAATCATCAGAGCTCTAGCCATAGGTCTCAGAGTGAATATGATGCATAATTAGGAGAACCCCAATGGTGTGAAAGGTTTGGATCTGAGTTATGTTCTCGGTGTGAGAGATGGAGATAGTTTAAGCCTCTGGTGTAGTTATTTTTTGTTAATTGTTCTTGTTCAGTGGAAGGAGGTGGGAGGACCTCATTTCCACATTATGACCCATTTGGGTGTAAGCATTTATCATTAGTTATAAGAAGGTATAGTCATTTTGTTTCCATAGAATCCTGGTGGTTGTGTTCCACCAAATGTGGGTCTTATTTTAATGGCCCCTGCATGGCCCATGTTTACAAACCAATAGTAGTTGTATTTATGTTCTTTTGAGGGAAATAAACCATTTTGGGATCACTACTAAAAATCTGACCTTTCCCAACACTTCTATACCAACAGTTTGTAAAAACCATTGGTATAGGTCCCCTTTCCCAATAGTTTGGCCAAACCGTTGGGAAAGCCCACTTTGAGGTCACTTTTCCCAACGGTTTGCCAAAACCGTTGGGAAAGGGTATGGCTTTCCCAACGGTTTGGCCAAACCATTGGGAAAAGTCCACTTTGTGGCCACTTTTCCCAATGGTTTTCAAAAACCGTTGGGAAAGGGTAGGGATTTCCCAACGGTTTGGCCAAACCATTGGGAAAAGTCCACTTTGTGGCCACTTTTCCCAACGGTTTGGCCAAACCGTTGGGAAACGTATACTTTGAGGCCACTTTCCCAACGGTTTGGCCAAACCGTTGGTATAGGTCCTCCCAGAATCAAAGGACCTATACCAACAGTTTTCACAACCGTTGGTATAGGTCCTTTGATTTTTTATAGGATCTTCTTACCGAGAACATTATATAAATAAAAATTTAAAATAATTATGAGAATATATATATATATATTTATGAAATTATGTCCACAAAAGTCATGTTAGGTTAGTGGTTAAGTCGTTCAATGATAAACTAGGGGTCTTGGGATCAAATCCCAACGATTTTTTTTTTTGAAATACATATACCAACGGTTTTATGGAACCATTGGTATATATTTTCATATTACTTATACCAACGGTTTTGGGAAAACCGTTGGTATAGACCTATCCCAACGACTTACTTGGAAACGGTTCTCCAAACCGTTGGTATAGGCTATACCAACGGTTTGGAGGCCTATACCAATGGTTCCAAACCGTTGGTATAGGTTAGTTTTCTAGTGTCAGTGGTGGTCTTGTTGGTCCATTGGATGGGCCCCTTCCCTCCCCTCCCCTCATGGTGGGGGTTCTTAGTCCGTACAGAGAAGAATTCGGGTCGAATAATCTGGCCAGTTTTTATGGTGGGGAGACCCACTGTGGGTGTCAATGAAAGTTCCACTAAAATGAAATGGTGTTAGCCTATTCCTTGTGTCGGGGAGTCCATTCGGGCCTCCCCATGTTAGTGTCCTTGTTCTGCCTTTGGTGTAGGTTGTTTCTTATAGCAGGGAGTCTGTTCGGGCCTCCTTGTGTTAGTGATTAGGATTCATTGTTCATTTTAAGTGTACTGTTTAAGTTTCTTAGGAATGTTTGAGATGTTTTGTCTTGGGATTTTGAATGACGCATTGTGAGAGTTTCTATCTTTCGATTATCAACTGGAGGAGTCTTGACCTTTGGAGTAATTCCTTTCTCCTTGTTGATAGTGTCCTTGCTTCTCTCTCATTCGTTGTCTGTCAGAAACCTCTTTGAGCTAAGTTGGTGCACTGGTTCTTCCCTCTAAACAATTTTGGGATGACTTTCCAGGGGAGGGAATCTTTATGGTGGGGAGAATTGTCACACCCGAACTTTTGAAATGTTTTTTATTTTTATTAGTCTATCTGTCATTGGAACATTTTGTTAAGGTGTGGGCCGATCCTGATTGAAATTTTTCATTTTTGCAGATGAATGCTTGTTTTGGGCGTGACGACATCATGTGCACGGGTGAAGCACAGTTTGGAAACCGCACGACTTCACCCAGGTCACTATGCAACCTTCTTGATGTTCAAAATAATTAAATAAAATGAAATGAACAATAAAGAGATAAAAAAATTAAAAAGTGTGATAAAATGAAAATAAAATAAAATAATAAAAGTGTAATAAAATTTAAGTAATGGTTTTAAGGATAATAATATTATTATTATTTAAGATTATTATTATTATTATTAGTGTTAAGGGTATAAATTTTAATAAGTTATTATTATTATTACTATAATTATTATAAAATTATTGTTGTTATTATTATTTCCATTAATTATTATTATTATTATTATTAAAATTTTATTAAGTTTTTAATAATAATAATATTATTTTTATTGTTATTATTATTATTATGATTAAGAATATTATTATTATTATACTTATTATTATTAGTTTGTTTTTTTTGTTTTGTTTTATGTTATTTCTTTTGATTGCTAGGGTTTCTCCCCCCCCCCAAGTGGTGTGTCACACCCTTCCTCACCCCCACTCCCGTCGTGACCAGCACCCCCCCCCATTGTCCCCTACTGTGCACGCCACCTCCCCCATGGCTGGTCGATGCTTCCTCCTTACTCTGACTCCCTCGCACTGCCCGAATCTCCCCCTGCACACCACCCTACTGGCGTGTGAACCCCCACTTCTCCTCTCCAGTGCGTGCACGAACCGACTGGCTCCTTTGGCGACCTTGTTGTCGGCACCTCGCTCTCCTCTGGTGCACCCCCCCTGATAAGCCCCTCTTTATCCTTCCCTAGGGTTTTGGTTCATTTTTATTTGGGGTTTTAGGTTTCGAGTAGGTAGGGTGTTAGATTTAGGGTTAATTCTTGATAATTTTTGTTCAGTTCTTTGATTTAGGGTTCAATTGGGTTTGTTTGTGGTGCAGATTTGGCGTGGTTGAAGATTCACAAAAATTCTTAGGGTTTTTAACACCAAAGGTATGTGGTTTCATGCCCTAGAATTGTTTTTTTAAGATAATATGTTTATTTTATTATATGAATATGTTCTATAATCTATTTTCATGGTGTGAATGTGATTTGTGGAAAAAAGTGATATGTTTTTGTGCTAAAATGGGCTTTTCATGAGAAATTAGGTGAGGTTTATGTGTAAACCCGTGTTGGATCACTCATTGGAATTTTTATAAATTTTTTAAATAATTTATTAGATTGTGTATGTGATGTATATCATATTTTGAAAAGGTTATGATGTGTGTTTGGTTTTAAAAAAGAGAATTTGGGTATATTTTGGTATAAAGTCCTCTTGGTTTCCTTGAAATGTTTTATTAAGTGTTTAATCGATTTATTAAATTATATAAGTGTTTTGAAAGTAGTTTTTTAAAGGATTTGATATGAAATTGATTTTAAAATTGACTTTATATGTGAAATTGGTGTGTTCTTGATGTAAGCCCTAGTTTTGTAGTGTGTGGTCTCTGCTTGGTGGTTTCGAGTCGCTAGGTCTATAGCGACTCGTTTGTGTGTGCATAGGTCAGTATATATATATATATATGAGGGTTCTCCCATTACATGTATAGTCATAAATAGTAGTGAATATACATTTATGTGGCTAGGTGTGCCCATTTAAATATATGAAAATTCATACATAGGTGAGTGGCGACTAGTATATGCATATAAGCATATATGTAAGGACCTCCTTGCACACATTCATGGCCATGAAGATGTGTGAATAGGGTCTATGTGTCCTTATATGTATGTGAAAGTGCATATTCTTAGTGGGGGAGAAACAACTCTTAGTTAGAAAACGCCAAGGGCCAGATGTTTGGTTTGGTTCCACCCTGAGGTAGGGCCCCTATGCCTATACCTTTAAATTGAATTCCTTAATTGCTCGAGTGTTTTAAAAAACATGTCTTTTATATTAAATATTATATACATGCTATGCAAAGTGATGATGATTCTTGATGTTGGTCTTTCCTTCATTTTTCAAGTTCGCTTTAAGTGTTTACATGTTTATTTTTCATTAAAATATGTCCCCAAGATTGTTTTAGAATGCTTAACATTTTAAATGATTAAAAGTAGTTTCTAAAATAGTTTTGGGTGTGTGGATGGTATTTCTCAAAAAATTTGGTGTGTATATTAGTTGTTAAAGTTGATTTAAATGAATATGGATTCTTGTGTAATTTTAAGAAGGATAAATTCCATGATTTGGTAATTTAGGAAAAGTGTATGGGCTTTGATGTGAATTCAAGGTTAAATAGCGATTTACCTTTCTTAAATGGGTTGCTTAGATTTAAGCATGGTTTAAATTTGTTTTAAAACATGTGAATCCTTTATTGTTAATTGGAATTTCAAATGGCTTTAGAACTTGAAAGTGTTAGGTGAGCATGTTTTCTAAAGAAAAGTTATTTTTTGTGAAGTAATGAGGCCCGTTTGGCACCTTGAAAATGATTTGTAAATGTGAAAACCCCCTCTTGAGGCATTCCACATTGTTTTAGAAACATGATTTGTATGTTAAATATGTGATTTGTGATATGTGCCTATTAAAGAGGCTCGTGCTCTGTTGTGTGACTTATAAAGGGGGATGCACTCAAGGAGGGAGATCAGTGGTGAGAGGCTGGATGTGTTTTTGAGTAAAGAAAATGAGAAGTTCATATATGTTTGTTTGATAAAAACGCACCACCACTTGAAATGGAGCACATGGGAAACCTGGGTATCTATGTGGACATACTAGGACTAGTATGATAGATGATACAAAAGTGGTTCATCCCAATTTCGTCTAGCAGTATTGACACTTACAACACTAACTAAACATAATGACAAATGATTAGAGACCACTAGGTTATGGGTGTGTTCCCTACTAGTGGCTCATGCATGAGAACGTAGTTCATTGTGGTTTTTACACCACGTTTCACTGAGGTACAAGGATCTTAGGTCCCAACTTACACTATCCGCTTAGGGATTTCCCATGGTGCTTGTGATATGATTTTCAATTCAGTTGTTTCATGCTTGTTACCTATTTTGTGAAAACCATATTTTTAATCTAAATTGGTATCCTTTCATTTTGAAATGTTAATGCATGCTTGGAACCTATTTTGAGAATAAAGTAGAAGAGAAATTATTTTCTTGAAAATGAAATCTTTTTACTTGAATTTGAAAAGAATGAAAAACATTATTTTATTATGTCTTATTTTCAAACTAGCACATTTTGGATTTCTTTTTTAAAGGTAAGGGTATAAGGTGTTGTTATACTCTCAGATTCTTACTGAGCATCTCAGTGCTCATGCCTACTTTATCTTTACAGTTTTAGGGTCTAGTTTTGGATTGCTCTTGCTACGAGTATGGTTTATATTATGTGGTGACCCATGAGGTCACTTGAGGTATGTCTCGTTACTTAGTTTATTCCTTTTTTCCACTGCCAGTTTGTTCAGTTCATATTCTTTTATTTATCTATTTTGTTTAGTTTATGTTTATTTATCTATCTTTTTTTATGGTCCAAATCATTCCCAACTGGTTTATATTGATGCCCGACACTAGTTTCGAGCCCGTGGGGATCAAAAATGCCCTTCAGGCCTTGTCGTGGACCGGGTCAGGCACCGGGTTAGATGGAAACCTGGATTGGTTTGTGACAATATAGACCTTTAATGTATTGGATAATGTTTTTATCACATGAGTTACCATGTATGGTGAAAAAACGGTTATCCTAATCACACTATGTTATGATGTCTCAATGATTAGCCTTGACTTATACTTATGATGTCATGTTTTATGTTGTTGTCGCATTCTTATGTTTCCTTGATGTTACCACCTTATATTATGATTCGATGTTCATGTTTATGATCCTCACCCTTTTATGTCATCTTGATATGCCTCTTGACTCACATGTATTACTTTGTTTATTCCATTGTTAATCTTTATAACTCACATATTCCTTTTGTACATCCTCAGGTTATCTCGTGTAGTATTAGATATCAATGAAATATAAGAACACATTTCAAAGTTTTTAAATAATGTTATTGTACCCATGTTTCAAGTTATTGTGTTATGTATGTAATTACCCAAATACACTAGGTCTCATGATCTTTTGGGATTGTATTAAGTGTATCTTTATGTAATAAATCATGAAATAAAGTGTATTAATGATATGGGTTATCATAATTGGTATCAGAACATGGTCTAGTTATTTTTAGGGATTAGAATTAAAAAACCTCAGTGAAAACCATAAGGATAAGACTAAACATAGGAAAACATACCTAAATTTGGTAAAGTATGGAGATCTTGGTTTTATGAGAAAATACATCCATGTCTGGATACTGACAAGTGAATGCAGTTCTGGAATAACTGTAATGAGGGGTAATAACCCCCAAAAGAGCACACTGAGTATTAGCTCAATCGTTACTTGGTGGATGAAAAAGAGTCCTACGACTACACACCTGAACAAACACTCTTGGGGGATATGATTTGGTTAATCATGTTCTTTTTACAAACCATTATGAAGGGAATAAAAATGTCCATGAAATTTAACATTAGAAAATAGATCACAGATAACTTAGATTGAAACCTAGAAATTCATAGGCTAAGAAATACATGTGATTTATGGGTTATCCCTTCTATTTTCACAATTTTCCTTTATATGTTTAATAGTTTGAAAATTATCATTCATAATTCTCCTTTATTTTAGTCAATGGCTAGAAATAGGAGGAAATGGGTCAACAACCAATATGATGGGAAATGTGATGACTGCCCAAATGAGATTCCCAACCCAATGAGAGTAGAATTTAGAAAATTCATGATAATAATTTATCAATTAACTTAGGTTTTGAATAGAAACTTGAATCAGGAAGAACACCCACACCCCCTAATAAAGAGTAATTTGAAATTGATCCCTTTATGAGATAAAGACTTCAAACTTTCAATGGATCTTTTGATCCCTTAATCATGGAACAATGAATCAACTTCATTGAAAAATATCTTCTTGTTTTTTCAATTATTTTAGAAAGAGAAGGTCATGTTGGTTATTTAACACATGGAGGGAGAATTTTATTTAAGGAAATTTATAAAAAAATATGATGCCTAAGGAAGAAATCAAAGTAATGGAGTGGAAATAATTCAATAATTTTTTTGATAAATATTTTCCTCTCATTCTCCGACATAAAATGGAGAGGGGTTTCCTTGGCCTTAAGTAAAAGGATGACTAATCCATTAGGGTGTACAAGATGAACTCCACAAAACCTATATGATACACCTTCAAATTTTTCATTAACCCTAAAAGTAAAGTTGACTACTTCTTTAGCGGGCTAAAGATGAATCTATGAAAATCATTGGTGATTTGAGACTTTGAAAACTATGAAGAGATTGTCCGATGTACCCTCAAAGTTGAAATGAATATTGGTGAATCTCAAGGGTCTCATGGGTCTAGAGATAGGAAGAAGGTAATGGAGTTTAGTTCTAGCATAACTATGGAGAAATATCATAGGGGTAAGAAATTTTAATATCTCACTTGTCAAAAGTGTGGGAAGAAACACCCTGGAAGTTTCATAAAGGGGATAAGGAAATGTTTTAGGTGTGATAAGGAAGGGAACCTAGCTGGGGAATACCGATGGGAGAAACCCACCAATGTTATGTAATAAAGGAATGATCAATTCAACCCTCATCCTATTATCCAATGTTTCAACTGTAAGGAACAAAGACAACACGTGAACCAATGCACTAAGCTATGGGTTGTTGATGATAACCGATGATAACAACCACCAATGCCTATAAATCAAGGGCAAGTATAAACCATCACAACTACTAAGGTGGATCCTAACAATTAAGTAGTGATATGTATACTAGTTATTAATTCAAGGATAGATAATATACTATTTGATTTTGGTTCTACATTTTCTTTTATATCATGCAAGTTTAGTAGAACTATTCAAACACTGCCTCAAAACATAGAAGTCGAGTTATCAGTGAAGATGGAAAATGGGTCAATTATTGTATCCTAAGCATATAAATTCTCCCCATCATTATTTTCAAGTTTGATTTCCCATAAATCCTTGTGATGCACCCTTTAACAGAATTTGATGTTATTCTGGGTATGAATTGACTTTTCTTATATAGATACAACATAAATTGTCAAGAGAAGGAAATCAACCTCTGTATCATGAATATCCCTTCAATTCTATTCAAGATCAAGGAGGATGAGGGATATTTATTGGAATCCTCATTTCAAACATGGATATTATTTCTTTATGAGTAAGCGTATCTATCTAAAATGATTGAGACTAAGGAAAAGATCATCCTTGATGACATTCCAATTGTAAGTGAATATACTAATGTATTTCTTGAAGAATTTCCTAGTCTTAATCCAAGTAAATAGGTTGAGTCCTCAATAAAACTTATACAGTAAGCTTTTCCAATATCCAAGACTCCATATAGAATAGACATTGTTGATCTTGAAGAACCACTAGTGAAAAATAGGCTTTTTTACACCATTTTTTTCATGTCGTTTAGTATGCGATGTTATTGCAGGTGATGTTGTAAATAATTTTTTAACATTGTTTAATAAAAATTAACATTATAAATTCATTTTGGTAGAATTTTTTCACGTTAGTTATTTAATAAATGACGTGAAAAATCATTTACCACATTGGTTTTTTAGAATAACTGACGTGAAAAGTTGTTTTCCATGTTGCTTATTCTAAAAAACTGACATGATAAATGTTGTTTTTAATTTTTCAAATTGGTTATAAAATAATCAACATGAAAAATAATTTTTTAAAAATAAAATTATAACATTTCTTCCCCTACCAATATTATAGCAACAAATAAAAACAACATAATAATAAAAAATTAGCAGCAGAAACACAGAAGCAACATAAACATTTACAATTTGAATTTTCAAGTTTACAATATATATTACAAATAAACTAAAATCCATTAAAAACTTTGAAATTATTTTCCTATTAAATTTTTAAGTTTCTCATCTCTTTTCTAGTATAAGTTCAAGGGTTATAAAAAAGTTAAAAATTAAAAATAAAGCATTTGACCTGTATTCTGAATAAAATGAATGAAAAATTAAAGGAAAAATTTATAAAAAAATCTAACCTTTTGGAACTTCATAATTGTACCGGTTGAAATTATTTCATACATAAATCTTAAAACACAGTATCCAAATATCTTTACTCCTTGTTTATGAAATTTATGTTTAAAATAAATTTTCAATTCAAAATAACATTTTTAAGCACTATATCAAAAATTTAGTAATTGTAAATGAAAAGTTACCTTTTCTTTTACATATTTGATCTTGACACTCTTTTTCCTTATTATGTCTCTAAATAAATCTCATGCACTGTTTGCAAATAATATGAATAAAATAAATTTAAATGTCATTATAATATAAACAAGTATTAAAATATTCAAACCTACATGTCCAATATAGTCTTAAATTTTTTTTCTCACTTCACCATAGATAGAGCATAGATGGTAAAGTGTCTTGTTCCTTGAAAAAAAACATCCAACATCCAATAGAAACTGATATATAAGAAAATTTAATGCAATTTGTTATTCTCTTAAGAGATATGAAATTATTTATGAGATATATATTTTATACTCTTGAAGATAATGAAGCATCCAATACTGAATAATTGCATTCTTTTGAAGTATTTCAGTAATATAAAGCGTTCTTTCAACATTAGTCATTGTCTTCTCTATAGGCGAAATAAATTATTGGTTCATAAATCTATATACTGATGTTGTGTCATGCTATGTACAAATTGTTTAAGGATACCTAATATAAAAAAATAAGTATAAATTTTTAATAAATTAAAATAACAAAAAGATTTATATTAATATACTTACATGAAAAAAACTTGCATCATGTTGATTCTTAACTCATCTCTAGTTATAATCTCCATGATATTTTTTTTAAAAATCATCAAAGTCATTTCATGCCCATAAATTCCAGCTTCCATTAGAATATCATAAACATCCAACAACAAATTTGAATATGTTGACAATCTATCAAGACTAGTAGAAGTTGTATCTAAAGTCATAACACTTTGTATTTATTATTATCTATACAATATTTCTTTACCTTTAAAGTGTTCCTGTAAAAAAATAGATAAATATTTAAACTTTAAAATGTTAAAGAAAATTTAATAAAAAAATGAAATAAAGGATATAGTATACACATACCTCTATGTATTTTTTTTGAACAAGTATATATGGACAAACTAAAAAATGTCTGATACTTTGACCAACTATACTGACCTCATATGTAGAAAATGATATTCTTGGTTATATATCTATAATATCATATACAATAACCCTATGATTCTATATCTCTATTTGTTGATAATTAATGGTATCACCAATATAATATATCATCACATATGCAACAATATGATGTTGGATATCATCAACATATAACTCATGCTAAATGGGATGTTGTGGAGGAGGGGGTGAAGGAGTAGGATAAGTAGGAGGAGTGTCATCTACAATCATAGGTGGAGTAGGATAAGTAAGACGAATAAAATCTAAAGGTGGAGGTGGAGGAGTGGGATCAACAACATGAAAATATCTTTTCATTCCTGCAAACATCGACATTACCGAAGCTATGATCCTATCCTTCACCATCTCATGAATATCCTGAACTATAGCTTCCAAATATTCTACTTTTTTTATAAAAATCCTCCATTTAAGAAGCTTCAAAATGTGGAAACACTTTTTTTATCGATACACCTGTGGGGTATCCTCATACACGACTCGGGTGTTCGAGCTTTCCCAATATTGTAGCTAAAATATCCTTCCTAGCCTCAGTTATGAAGACCCCCTCTGTGGTCTTCTCCTCAAGAGATTCCTATATAGAATATTTGAAAAAATCCTTAGTGAATCACAATATATAAATAATTGATTTAACTTAAATAAATAAATAAAGTAGACATCTTATAATTCTCTCAGATACAACCTTGACTCTTCCATAAGATATTTTCCCATTTTTCTCATTTGAGTCCTCTTCCATTTTTCATGTCTAGCGGGGGGGGGGGGGGGGGTTAACCTCTACGAAGCCTGAAGACTAAACTCTTAGTTTTTGAAAACTTTTAGCTATCATTTATTCTTCCAATAATGTATACCCTCCCCGAGATAAAGTATGAGGGTATACGTTTCTAGATTGGATATTCAGATGAGATCTCCTCATTTGTTGTAAATTAAGAATAAATAAACCATTAATATGAAAAAACTTCTAAAAGGTAACATTACACTTACTAAAAACACTTCTCATTGTCCACTTTTAACAAATTAATTCCATGTATCTTCATCTATAAATGGATATATATCACATGAATTATGATTTTGTCTATGCACAAAAATGAAATCTGATGTGAGGGTGGATTTAAAATCCCTCCATCTCTTAGAATCCAATGATAAAAATTTCCTCCCGACTCCTCCAATATCAAGTATATCATATGTCATCTGATAAGAAGGGGGAAAACATATATTACTATTAACATTTAATGATAAGTAAAATAATAACAAACGATCTTACCAAAATGGTGTCCTATAATTGAGATATTGAAATTTTTTCAATATTTCTCCAATCATCAGTCAAAATAATAACTTTTCTTTTAGCCCACATTGTAACAAAAGTCTCAAATTATTTTAAATTTGTACCTCTTGGAATATCATTATCATCAAAGTCTACTGGTATCCTCTAGTCCTGGATATGGCTAATTAATAATGTTGGTAAACATGTGCTACCACATTTAACAACCCTAAAACTCTTTTTTGCCCTCATGGAAGTAGATTCCTCTTGTACAGAAGGATGAGGAGGCTCATCAATAGGTGCATGTGTACATTCCTCCCCAGAGGTATGTGTATGATTCTCTCTAGAAGTATGTGTCAGATCAAATGTTTAAAATGCCATTATCCTATAAATCAAAGCAACAAAAAATTAATACACAAATATAAAAATCCAACTATTGCATACAAATGTAAATAAAAAATGAAAAATTATCAAACAAAAAGTAAACTAAACTAAAAACATTTTTATTCATATTTATTATAGTTTACTAAAATTCTAACAACATTAATGAAAGATGAAATGACATAAAATAATGAAAAAAAAAATCAAAAAATGGTGTGTGAATAGTAAAAATCCCCTAACATATAACACCATTTTTTACACCGAAAATAATATTATTTGAATATATGAAAAATGATCCAACAAAAAGTAAACTAAACTGACCACATTTTTATTTATATTTTTTAGAGTATTTAACTAAAATACTAACAACATTAATGGGAGATGAAAAGACATAAAAAAATTGTGCATGAATAGTAAAAATGCTTCAACCTAATAAATCATTTTTACACCAAAAATAATATTTTTTGAATATACTCTTTTATAAAATATTTTTATTTTTATTTAACATATTATATTTAAAATAATTTGTTTTCAATAAAATCAACAAATAGATAAGTTATGTAAGTGTAAAATTGGTAAACTAAACAAAACTAAACTAATATAAACAAAAAATCTAACTTATTAGTTATAATATGTGTTTTAATAATGAAAATAAAACTAATATATCTAATATTTTATGAAATTTTAAAAAGTAAACAAGAAATAAACATATAATACTTGTAATATTAGGAATGTACTAAATGACTATTTTCCCAAATTCCTTCATCATGATCATTCCATGTATCACAAACCATTTCTATGATGTGTTCATCAATACTATATATTAATCTTTCCATGTAAGTAGGTATCTCACATAAATAAACATCTTCGTCAAGTTCATCATTATCAACATACTGTTTTTTCCTTGTAAAAAAATATTCTAATGCATATCGGATTGATCAAGAACATATAAATTTTTTTTCATGTGTTTTCATGATAAAATGATCATCTGTGTATTCCAATCTATTCAGATTAACCAGTGTCATTCCAAATTCATTATGCCTAACACTATTGTTACCAATAAACCATTTTCAATTAAACATCAGAACTTGAAATTTAATGTAATTAACCTACCATATTTTTTCAGTGACTCCATAATATTCACTTGATATAGAGATTGGGTTTTTATCTTTGGAACTCAAAAAAATGCATTGCTTAAATGAACACCAATACACTATTATTATGAACTGGACTTTTGTTGTCCTGATATTTTTTATGAAATTTATAGCCATTAATTTCATACTCAGACCATGTTATCAAATTTAAAATTAGGCCACCCACTAACCATCTCAAAGTTTCTTATGCATTTGATCTACCAAGCACGATCTTTTTAAATCATGGAAAAAAGTTTTTTCATGCTCATTCAAAATCCACATATTTTTATTCTTTGAACAACATTGTTTTAACACATTAATATGAAATGTTATATATGGTTGAACATCATCTATGTTATTCAATATGTATAAACATACCTTATTTATATTTTCACTTGTGAATGATTTTACTTTCAAGATACAAATCCCCTTTCCCCCATAATTGTCTCATTCATGGTGAGATGTTGGTAAACTGATGTGCTCTACTGTAGACAAGTAGCTTGTACAAAACTCTACAATATCCTCATAAATATAATTCTCAACAATGAAGGATTCAGGTTGATATGGATTCTTAACACACCCCTTCAATATTTTCACATACATTTCAAAAGGATACATCCAACATAGATATATAGGTTTGCAAATCTTTATTTCTCACACCAAATGAACTATTAAATACACTATGATATCAAAAAAATATGAAGGAAAGTACATTTCCAATTGAAAAAGTATAGAAACTGCTTCATTCTTCAAATTGTTCAAAGCATTCAGATCAACCACCTTATTACAAATTAAATTGAAACAATAACACTCCTTCATGATAGACATTCTGACATGGATGGAAAATATTACACACAATGAAACTAGTAGGATATGTTGCATCATGATGTGAAAATCATGAGATTTCATACCTGTCAACTTCAAATCCTTTAAAGAAACAATTTTTTTACACTTGAAGAATAACCATGTAACACTTTGATATCATGAAGAAACTAACAAAATATAATTTTCTCCCTCTTGGATAATGTATGAAAAGCTGGGGTCATGAATTTTCACCTTCCATCAAGAGTGGGAGTTAAATCCAAACATATTCCCATTGAGAGTAAGTCCAATCCTGCATTCAACCCATATTTATTCTTTAATTTAATATTTAACAATGTTATAATAAATATTTCATAAATATTCTTCTCCACATGCATGAAATCAATGTTATGTTTGACCTAATGATATCTATAATACGCTAGCTCAAAAAATATTGACTGTTTCTTCCAAATATTTCTATCATTTCCAGATTTTTGTGTCTTTCCAAATGTCACATCAATGTTTTTCACCCTCTCAAAATACCGATCGATGTATAAAGGTTTGATAGCAATATAGAATTCTTGTGAGCCATTGAATGCCTTTTTAATCTTCAATAAGAGTGATCCAAAGACAAAAATCTTTGATGACCCATGCATATTATTTTTATCCCATGTTGTAGTTGATGATATGAAGTCTATTGCTCATAACTTGGACAAGCTTTATTCCCATTAAAACTGTATCCAAACAAATTTCTATATGATTGGAAGTCATTTATAGTGAACATGATCATTAAATACAGTTTAAAATATTCCATTTTATAAGAATCACACACCCAAATACCTTCCTCCCATAAAAGTTTCATATAATCAATTAATGGTGATAAGAAAACATTAATATCATTTCCAGGATGTTTTAGTCCAGAGTTCATTAAAATAAACATGACATATTTTTTTCTTCATACAACATTTAGGAGATAAATTGAAAATTACTAATAAAACAGTCCATGAACTATGTATGAAACTAAGGATTTTATATGGATTTATTTTATCCACGCACAGTCTAAGTATGAGATTTATAACTTCATTTATAAATGTCAAAAACTATTGATCAATTTTTTTCCACTGTGGATAATTAGTTGGATGGTGTAATTTTCCATTACATATCCACTCATCTGTATTCCATCTTAATATTTTTTCATCATTTGAATTTATAAATAAATGTTTCAAATGAGTAATTACAGGAAGATACCAAAATTACTTAGTAGGGGTCTCTGTAACTGCTAAATCAACTTATGATTTTTATTTCAACTTGTACCGTGTTTCCCCACATTCAGGACACCCTGACAGAAATCCATATTCCTTCCTATATTGCACACTCTTATTCAGGTAGACATGTATTTTTATTATACCCCAATCCCATCAAACATAATATTTTATTCTCTTTATAATGCAAATCTGGAAGATAATTTTCTTTAGGAAGAATTTCTTTCAACAATTACAGCAACTCTATAAAAATCTTATCACTACATCCATTTTTCGCATTCAAGTTAATCAATATTAACACCGTCGATAAAACTATAAATTATGTACTACCCAGATACAATGGTTTTTCAGCATTACTATATAGATACTCAATTCTCATCTCTTTCTCAATTTCCTCTGCTTAAATATCACAAATCATTTCTTCAATTTGATTAGACTTATCATCATGGAAAGAATCATCATCAATACATCTGAAATTCTACCCAGTTTCACCATGCAAAATCTAAGGTCTATAAATCTGATTAAAATAATGACAAATTAAATGATATTTGATATCTCTTATTTTCAACTTATACATATTTAAACATTTCAATCATGGAAAGAAAAACATGTCATTGTTTGGAACATTTCATTTAGAAAATTCCAAAAAAATATCTATAACTTCCTCATATTCATCCCTTATTTTAAGTACAATAATCCAACTTCGACTCATTATTATCTATAAAAAACATAAAAAGCAAATATCCTATTAAAAGAATATAGTGGTGATAAAAGTGAGTTAGAGGGGGGAATAATATATTATTTCAATGATAATCAAGAAGACACACTTGTGGTTTTATTCATTAGTAAAATGTTGTTATAATTTTCGATGATAGTGAATATAATTTTAAAGAAGTTAATATAATTGGATATGAAATTGAATGTTAATTGGAATTATTATACAAACAAATAGAAAATAAAGGAGATAAATTTATATCACTAGAGTGTAAAATAGTGTCTTACTGGAAAATAAAGAATAAATAAAATCCTTAAAAGAGGGACTAAATATCTATAAATATCATGTGAAGATTTCATTTAATTGGAAGTAAAAAAATGAAAAATAATATAAGACCATTGGTAACTCTAATGAAATGTCAAACATAAATCTCAGTGAATAATCAAAAATTTTAGATGAAAATATTAACTTTGAATGATCTAATTTCCTAGAAATATCACTCTTAGATTTGATTATTATACTCTTCAGCCAATAAAAAGAAAATTTTCATTGAACAAAGGGATTGATTTTGTAAAGAAATAGAAGGTAAAATTTTCTATCTAACCACATTAAATAAAATAAGGTGTTAAATACCCTAGTATATGTATTATTGTGAATTTATTGGTTACCCTAAGTGAATTTATATGGAAGAAAGGAAATTTTATATTCATGTTTCACCAAGGAGTGTTTCATATGGAAATTATCACACTTTCCCTTAATATTTATTTATGTATGTTGAATATGATTACAAAGAAGCTCAATGATGAAGAATATAATAAGGGTAGATTATTTTATAATGAAGAATTATTCTACTAAGAGTATAGTTAAAGAGTGGATATATCAACCTAGTGAAAATTCATAATTATGTGATTTATTAAAGTAGTAAAGTGATTATTAAAATTAGGCTAGCCCAATACTGTTAAGTTGGGAGTCATATAGAACCAAAATTAAAGTAACACTTAAATCCACAATACTAGATTCATACCTCACTTCTTATAAGATTTTGTGAATTGATATAACCTATTATTAGATCTTTCATGATAGGTTTTTATATATTTATGTATAAGAACTTGTGGTTTTGAAATATGCACCTGAAATAAGGGAAATGCCTTATTTCTTCCCCAAAGTGTGTGCTACCTACACCTGAAATAAATCACATTTCCCTAGTAGTTTTAAATCAAATATCTAATTACAAAAAAACCAATTTATAGATAAAATAATGATACAATATATATATATATATATATATAAAACAAAATAAATATACATTAAATAAATAAATAATAGTTTCAAATCATTAAAAAGGAAACTAAAACTAAATAGCATGTCAGGAAAAAATTCTAAACATATTATATTTTAAAAGGGAATGTATAATAAATTTTTGTACAAAATAGATTCGGTTAAATATCATGAAAAAAGGAATACAATCAAACCGAAACCCAAAAAATGTAAAAATTACTACAGAGAATCAATTTTTCAACGAATAATCCATGGGACAATGACTAAGATAGGATTGATAATGTGCGAGGTTTACTTGAGAGACAAGTAGATAAATATTTGAATGTGCAAGGAGAAAAGCACTAGGGGGGGGGGTGGTAGGCAACATATCAATAATCACACAATGTGGACAATGAAACCAAAGGGTGGATAAAGATGGTAATGTAAGATTAGAGTCCACCAGATCAAATAAATGAAGGGTTATGGATTATGTATGAGATAAAGGAGACCGTTTTCATGAGAAAGAAAGAAACTGAAATGAGACTGCCAGAATTTTGATAAAATTTTAAAAGGTATATCATGTCGATTATTTAATAACCGACATGAAAAAATATTTTTTTACATCAGTTAAGCATAATTGATGTTATAAACTAAATTGTAACATTAGTTATTTAGAAACTGACATGATAAACCTAATTTTCAACATCAGTTATCTAGAAACCGATGTAGATAATAAAATCAGTGTGAATTTCATGTCAGTTATTTTATAGCTGACGTGAAAAATATTTTTTCACATCGGTTATAAATAACTAATGTGAAAAATGATTTGTGATAAATATAATTTGTACTAGTGAACTGAAGAAGAAACTATAGGAGAATTTGGATAAAGGCTTTATATGCTCAAGTGCTTCATCATGGGGTGTGTTGATCCTTTTTTTTTCAAGAATAAAGATGAGTTAATATGCCTCTATATTGATTATTATGTGCCGAACAAGATCATGATAAATAATAAGTATCCCCTACCTTAGATTGATGAATTATTTGATCATGTACGTGGTGCCCAATACTTCTCTAAAGTGGATCTTCGATCGGGATATTATCAAGTAATGGTGAGGAATGAGGATATCCCCAAGGTTGATTTTCACACAAGGTATGAGCACTATGAGTTCATAGTGATGTTATTTAGACCCACTAATGTTCCAGATAACTTCATGGATTTAATGGATTGAGTCATTAGGGATTGCCTTGATAAATTTGTGGTAGTATTTATAGATGATATTCTTATCTACTCTAAAAGAAAGGAGGAACATGAGGAGTATTTGAATGATGCATTAAAGACCTTATAAATGGAAAAGTTGTATGAAAAGTACAGTAAATGTGAGTTTTTGATGGAACAAGTAACATTTTGGGGGAATTTTACCACTAACAAAGGAATATCTATAGATCCTTTGAAAACAGAGGCAATTGAAGGATGAACCAGACCAACATTTGTGACGGAGATCCATAGTTTCCTTGGATTACCTATGTACTATTATTGATTTATGAGAATATTCTCATGATTTTTAAGCTCACTAACCAGGATAACTCAGAATAAAGTTTTTCTGGATTGATGAATGTGAGGAGAACTTTAAAGAGTTAAAGAAGAGGCTAATCACTGTACTTGTGCTCATATTACACACCAGCGGGGAAGGATTTTTGATCTACAACGATGAATCTAAAAGGATATTGGGTTGTGTATCATGTAAAATAACAAAGTGGTAGCCTATGCCTCTTTCTAATTAAATATCAATGAGAATAACTACCTAAAACATGATCTGGAATTGGCTGTAGTGATCTTTACATTGAAGATTTGATGAAATTATCTCTACAGGGAAAAACATGACATATATACCGATCATAAAAGTTTCAGGTATATATTCACACAAAAGGATATCAATATTAACCAACAAAGCTGGTTATAAATGATCAAGGATTATGATTGTTCAATCCATTACCATCCCTAGAGGGTGAATAAAGTGGAAGATGCTATGAGTAAAAAATATCACGCAACCCTATCCATGATGAGGATTCAAAGGGATCCAATATTCTTGTACATGAAAAGGATGGACATGAGAATCATAAAAGAAACATCATACTACCTTTCTCAAATAATTGTGTAACCATTGATTCTTGAGAGGATCAAGGAGTCTTAAAACATGATGATAAGCTATAGAGGAAGGTATAAAATATTTCAGAGTTCAACTATGATAAAGATAGAGTTATAAGGTTTGGAACCTAGATACATGTCTCGTTAAAATCAAAACTGAAAAGAAAACTTTTGGATGATGTGAATAACTTATCCTTCTTTATTTATCTAGGAAGCACTTAGATGTATTTATATTTTAAGAAAAAATTCTAGTGGGATAACATAAAAAGGGATATTTCATAATTAGTATCTCGATGCTTGGTATGCCAATATGTGAAGGTTGAATGACAAAATTCTAAGGGTATGATGAAAATATTACTCATAGCAGTATGGAAATGGAAAAACATAACCATGGATTTCATCATAGGACTCCCCAAGGAATCTAAAGGAAATAACTCCATTTGGGTGGTAGTTGATCACCTTATAAATTTAACACATTTCATTGCTATTAAGGAATAACTCTCTCTTGAACAACTCACCATGGTATATATAAGTGAAGTGGTAAGACTGTATGGAGTACCATTCTCCATTATATCTAATTGAGATATGAGGTTTACCTCAAGGTTATGGAGAAGCTTTCAACAAGCATTGAATATAGATTTGAGTTTCATCACTTATTATCACCCTCAGAATGATGGTTAATCTAAATGAACCATTCAAACTTTAGATGATATATTGAGATCTTATTCAATGGATTTCCAAGGATGTTGGGATCAACACTTTCCCCTAGTGGAGTTCTCATATAACAACAGTTTCCATTCTAGAATTCAAATGACAATTTATAAGGCTCTGTAGGGGAAGAGGTTTCAGACTCCAACATGTTGAGATAAAGTTGGAGAGGAGAAGTTGATGATACACAATCTTATCCAAGAGATGTTAGAGAATGTTCAAACCATTAAACTTCATATTAAAACTAAACAAAGTCAAGAGAAAATATACATAGAAAATCATCAATGATACTTAGAGTTTGAAATCAGAGATAAAGTGTTCCTTAATATATCACCATAAAAGAAATTCATGAGGTCTGGGAATAAGGGAAAACTCAGTCTTAGATACATTGACCCCTTTGATATCCTTGATCACATCTAAGGATTGGCCTATCGACTAGCACTCCCACCTAACCTATCTCAAGTACACGATGTATTCCATGTATCCCTCTTGAGTAAGTACATACCAAAACCCTCACATGTAATGAATCCCAAGGTGATACCTTTGGAGAATAATCTTTTATACAATGATTAACTTGTGAATATCTTAGATCACAGAGACAAAGTTATATGAAATAAACAACTCACTTAGTCAAAGTACTGTGGTAGAACCACAAGTTTGAGGAGGCAACATGATAACCAAAAGAGGTGATAAAATAGAAGTACCCTAATATATTCTAGTGCATGAAATGAAATTTCAAGGGAAAAAATTCTAAAGGTGGAAAATAATTCAATGAACCAAACTTTTATAAATTAAATCCCCCTTTTTATTTAATAATTTTCTTATTAAGTAATGTAGTTATAGAAAACACATGCACTATATTTCATTTGTTATTTTGGACCATTATAAACTATCACCATACTTTTTCTGTCGGGATTAAAATAATTTTAATCATCATAAACATTGATAACATAACCATTCTATAGTGACCATTAATATTAATATATATCAAGGGTTGTGATAAAATCTAATTGACATAGAATAAATAATCAATGACCTCGACCAATAGAATCATAACCTATGAAACCCATTTATCGGAGCTTTAAAGGGAGATGAAAATAATAGTATTTTCCCTTGACTAATCCTAGGTTGAGATCCAAAAACTAAATCATGATCGAAAACATTTATAGGAAAAGTTAAATCTCATCGAGATCATGACCCAAACCATGTTCGATGAACCACCCTAAGAAAGTACCATCATCGCACACCTTACCCTTAGGGCATGCGTTGGTGTAATAAGAGTTATGTATCTAGACCCAAGTAGTATGGATTTATATATTTTCATTTTAATAAAATAATGATTATATTTATCCCTTTCATTATTAATTTATATATGATTATACAATGAGTCTAATAAAAATTAAAATTTGAAACAAATAAAAACAAAATTTCATTTTTTGGGAAATACTTAGTTTCAATTAAAACACACTTTTTGATAAATTCAAGAATTTCGAAATAAATATTATTTTCATTAAATATTCATATTAAAAAATATTTATTTAAATATAAATGATATAATTTAATGAAATCTAATGTAATTTTTATAAGGTTTGGAAAGTTATTAACATCGTAAAAACTAGTATTTTCAGGTAAATAAGGAATTTTATTTTAAAAAATAAATGATCATATTTAGAAAATTATTTTGGTAAAATAAATATTATTTTTTAAATCATCACATCAAAATTATCCAATGATAATTATTTTCATAATTTTCTGTGATAGTCAATTTTTTTGGGTAAAAATTAAATACGATATAAATATATTGTAGGTATTATGATATTATAATAGACCAAAAGTTATGTAATAAATACTATAAAGGAAATTCACAACAAAAAATAGATTTTACCTTTAAAATAATTTGTTTTTTAAGTTATTTGATTAATTTTATAAACCTATAATGAATCCTCCAAAATCTATATATTATTTTAAGGTTTTAAAAATAATTATTTATGAGCACGACTCACTGCCATGTCATCAATGGTATTAATTTAAGGAGTTACATTCTTATCCTAATAAAATGTTTAATAACACTCATCCTTGGTATAAACCATGGTCAAAAAACAATGCAAAGGTTTGTAGTTTTTATTATTTTATCACAGAGTCCAAAACCTAAGTTTATAAATTAATAAAGAATTACCCTCTATTTTTATATAAATACCCACCCAACCTCCCATTATTCTTTACTAAAAACCCATTGATCACAAATTTAATCTCCCTACACCTTTATAAATCCCTTATAAGGTGTTACTAAGCTGTTAATAAGTTCTTCCTGGGCTTTTAGAAGCACCCTCTCATGACATGAGATTCTCTTACTCTTCTTTTTATTCAAGTACTTTCTTCATTTAAAGCCTTTTAATTTCCAAATGTTCATGTTTTCATGTGTTTTTAAACACACCTTTACTAAAATTATTATTCCAATGTAATGAGAGACTAACTTTCACTCTCATTAAACCCTTCCATGAACCTTTATGCACACCTGTTATGCTGCCAAAATTATCTCATGATTTTCCACACCCAACTTCTATATCGTGAATACCCATCCCCGTTTCTACTTAAGGGTATTAACCTAGATGTTATTACCCTTAATTTATTGGGTAATTCCATGTATTTAACCCAAAATTCTTAACTATGGGATTAAATGTGATGAAATAAATTCTTATGTTTTATGATCTATGTGACACAAAAATGTATATACATAATATAAATGTGATGGATGGGACCAAAATTATATAGCCCTAAAATGTATTGAGTAATGTTTTTATCCCATTATATACAATGTATGGTGTATGGGAGGTTAGTATAAGCACACTATTTTATGATTTCTTGGTGGTTATCCTTGAATTATGCTTGTGATGTCATATTTTATGTTGTTGTCACGTTCTTTTGTTTCCTTGATGTTATCACCTTATATCATGCTTTGATTTTTATGTTTATGACCCTCACTCTTTTATGTCGCCTTTATATTCCTCTTGACTCACATGTATTAGTTTTATCATATTATTCTTTTATTATTCCCTTACAAGGATTTTTATCTCACCCCTTTCTTATGTACGTCCTCAAGTTGCCCCGTATAGTATTAGAAGATCAATGGAATATAAGGGAACATTTTGAAGTTTTTAAATAATTTCATTATACAAAAGTTTCATTTTATTGTGATATGTATCTAATTAACCAAGTAAACTAGAAATAACACTCTTTTTGGGTTGTATTAAGTGTATCTTTATGTAATAAATCATGAAATAAAGTGCATTAAAGATACGGGTTGTCATACTTTTCCCTTTGATTTCTTCTATGTTTGAGATTTAATATTAATGGTAAAATCCTCTATACCTATTATTATCACTTAACTTAATCCTTTATCTTGGTTTTATCTTCTATTTCAAAGATTAGGGGTCATGTTGGATGAATTTAGGGTTTAAGGTGAACTTAATCATGGGATTTTTGATGTCTAGGGCTTGTAGACATCGTCTTCACCTTCATTTGGGTATCCACCATCGAAGGTGACTTGTTATACTTGGAATAAGGTAGATGATTCTATGAAATTACTTCACTTTACATGTATTTTAATGATTTATTTTCTCAAAAATATTTTCTTATCAGGTTATAACCATATATAGTGCCTTTGATGGACACTGAAAGGTTTTTTAAGTATTTCTTCACCTGACATAAATAGATTTTCGTGTTTTTATATTTTTGTCTTGAAACTTTTGGTTTAGGAGTGCCAAGTGTATTAATAAATTCATAATGGGATGTTTTTAAAATTAATTTGGAAATTTAATGGGTGTATGACACCATTGTGCTTCTCACAAGTGGTTGTTTTCAATTAAAGAGAAGTATGGTTTTCGAAAGACCTTTTTAAAGAGAAATATCTTAATTTAAAAAGTGGGTCTTGGTGTTTAATTTTTTTTTCAAATGATGTTTTGGTTTTAAAATGGATATTTAAATCATGTTTTTGAAATTGAGATTTTCAAAGCTTGGTATCATGGCTCATAATCCCAAGCTAGTTTTTAAAGGCATGATTGAAATTTTAAAATGAGGTTTAAATTGATGTTTGATACACCTTCAATCATGAGCCCCGAGTTTTGTATAATGTTTGTATACCCTATATGGAAGGATTATATTGTTATGTATTACTTAATGAATTTTAAGGTAGGGTATTTCTTATGTGGGTGTTAGAGGTGAGGTGTGCTTCATTATTACATTTTTTTATTGATTCCCTGACACATTGTTTTATCACCTCCACTAAGTTTACTACGTGGTAACCCTAGGCACTAATAGAGTGGTCTAGATATATGTTATACTATTTATATTAAGTGGAACGATAATAAAATACATAAATATTACATCATTTTAGATGAATATTCAATACATGTCACAATTATACGTGCCCAATTACCGTAAAGTTTTAGTATCTTTGGATGCTAGATACATAATCAAATTATTTCTTAAAATATATTTAAATAATCCCACAAAGTTCTTCATAATAATACACATTTAAATATATCATACTTAGAACCTTCCATCAAAACCTGGGGAAGGAAAACATAATAAAAGGTTAACTTAGATGCTCAGTAAGGATAAACATGGGAGATATCAGTCATAAGAGAGTATAAAATTATCATAAGGGTATGATAACATAATCAAGTGAATGTTATCAATGTAAGGGATTAATACCTATAAAATATTAGATTATAAATTCCAAAATCAATTCATATCCAAAATAATGATTGATAAAAGTTTCAAAGTAGTAATCGTCATTCAAGAGTCATAACATAGACATGTGGCATCATAAGAAAAGGAAATCACAATCTTGTGAACATAGATATTTACAATAATTTCCAAACATAATCTAGTGATCATATCTAGAATCAATCTTAATCACACATAAAAATATGATCATATATATTTGAAATAATTTTTACACATAATCTTATGATCATAGATATAAGCAATCATACTCATTCATCAAAATGTGAACATAACTATTCACAATCATGTCCACACATTATCTTATGAGCATATATAGAAACAATCATATTCACACATCAAAATATGAATATATGTATTCGTAATCATGTCTACGCTTATCATCATCATCTCATGAGATATCTATATCACATCACCCAATGCATTAGAGGGATATAATAGACCCACCCATCATATAATCATAATTCATACTTATGTATTCCATAAGATCATGGAAACATTTATCATTTTATCATAGATTAACCCTTGGAAAATAAAATGGGTTTCATTAAGATTTTATCATCATAATAAAAAACCATCCATATAAATAATAAGGATGGTATCATTGGATAATATCTCCAGTTAGTAACATTAATGGTTGTTGTCATAAATTAAAATACCATTAAAATACTACTAAAACATTTCTCGAGGAAAATACCATTTTCATTTTGAAATAAATTTTTTAAAATATAAAAATTTCTAGAATATTATAAAAAAAATTCTTTGAAAAGAACCATGTAAAATTTTAAATGAAGATTCAAATCAAATAGTAGTCGCAATGGTGGGAAAATTTGTTCGGGCGGTATACGTTAAAACAAAGATCATATTCACACATTTGGTAAAAAGTAACTCATTTGAAAAATGAAAAGAAGATTAATTTTCAATTTTTTATAGAAATTAAAATATGGATACAAATGAATTTAATAAATCACTGAATAATAGTAAAAATATTCTAAAGAAAATATGGATATGAAAGAAAAATATTCCAGACCAAAGAGGAAATAAAGTCGGTTTTTCTTAAAAAAAATTCTTAATTATTTTAAGTAAAAAAGAGAGGAAAATGATACTAATACTTGAAACTTATAATAATAACCAGATTAGAATAAAATATATGGGTTTTAAATAATAAGTATCATATAATTTCTCTCAATTTAAATTTAACATAAACAATCCCAAAAAGAAATGAGATTGTGACATAAATCCCTTACCTCAAGTCTTTTATTGCTTCGTAAACATTAAAACCTCATGTATAATAAATATATATTTATTATAAATATATTATATAACCATATCAATATATAAAATATAATGTATCATTTCTTTATAATTTCTAATTATACTTTTTTTAACAGTTTTTCCTTAAAATGGGCATTTGGGTGAAAACTAGTTCGTTTTCCATGCATGTTCTGGTTCAATGGTTTCAATACTTAATTTTTTTCATGGTTTCATCATATATATAATATTAATCATGAAATAATTATAATATTTATTCATTGCATACAATTTTATAACTATTCATACAAATCAGTGATGAAAAATGAATTACATCACTTCGTAGAGATGGTAGTCCGTACATATGCATGAGTGATGTTTACAATTTTTAATGGATGGAATGAAAGAAAGTTAAATAATAATTAAAATTTAAGGAATAATTATTATATCATAAATATCATATATATTCATTAAATATATCCTTATTATAAT
The DNA here is from genome assembly GCA_963277665.1 of Viscum album. NCBI lineage: Eukaryota > Viridiplantae > Streptophyta > Magnoliopsida > Santalales > Viscaceae > Viscum > Viscum album. Next base: position 1,030,808,314 of record OY728126.1, read on the forward strand.
CCATGTAAAAAATGAAAAATGAATCACATTGCTTTGTGGAGGTGGTAGTCCACACGTACACATGAGCAACACTATCATTTTCCAATGGATGGAAAGGTAAGAATGTAGATAAGATATTATAATTATTTAAGAATAATTCTATCATAAATATCATATATAAAAATTAAATCCATCATAATAATTATCCATTAAATATGGTGATGGAAAATGAATCATATTGATACGTGGAGGCGATAGTCCACACTCACACATGAGCGAAACTTTCTTTTCCCATTTTTTTTTGGAAAATGGGTGGAAAATAGTTTTATCATAATCATAATAAAATTTATTATATTTTTGATACTGTATTAATTATGTTAGGATGTATACAATGGATTTAGAGGAAGTATAAAAATAATGAAACTTGAAAATGATCTGTAAGAACATATACCTATTATTTGAGAAACTCCTTTTAATATTTTCTTAAGAACACTTGGATTAGAATTTTAAGTATAAAATAAACTCTATGAAATATATAGAAAATTTTTTAAGATATTTTTTCAGGTTTTGGTTAATATAAAGGTCTCAAGTGGTGTGAATAATATACAAGAGAGGATTCCCTTTTATAAGTGAGGGGAGTGACACACTTGTAATTATTATGAATAATAATATATAATAAAGTCACTCTCATGGGGAAGTGGCTTAAAATTGTATAAAGTGAAAATATAGGATGATATAGAATCTAAATATATTCATAAAATAATATTTAGATAGTTCTTTATGTCATTTAAACCTTTATCTTCTTAGTTTAACCCCTTTTAACATTTACTGTAGTAATGAATTTTTACCTCGGTTACTATTCATAATGACTAAAAATTAAGTTGAAATTATTACATAATATTAATAATTATTATTAAAAATATTTAATCCATTTTAAAAGATTCAATTTCTATAAGTGGTTGAAATTCATTTTAATATAATTGTGAAAAATGCAACAAACCATTTTTAGTAAAATGTATTTTTAAGCATAAAACCAAGTTTACCTTCATTCCTTACCATGTAAAAAATGTTGAATGAATATTAAAATATTTTATTAAACATATTATCTACACATTTAATTAAAATCATTCATCAATAAATATTAATTTAATTTATTATGATAAAAACATATTGTGCGTATAAAAACATTTTTTTAGAAAAACATCTCCTTTTACCTTCAAATGTTTTTATTTTTATTTTTATAACCAATTGAAAACCAATGGATTAATTTTATACATATGTAAAAAATAAATTTTTTATAATTTTTTTATTCCTATTAATACTCACAAATCCAACTACGAGGCGATAACTATCACATTAAATAATAACAATTCAATAGTATATTGTGGTTCATTTAAACTTGGTGTTTCTTATAAAGAAAGCTATCAAAGAAATAAAATTTATATAAAGAGAAATATATCATTAAATATTGAGGTGTTACATTATATCCCCTTAAAATAATTTCATCCTCAATATTCCATCACTCCAATAAAAACAATCGAGGATGCTTCTACCCCATCACATCCTTGGGTTCCCATGTAACTTCCTTAAATTTATGGTTCCACCACACAACTTTGACCAGACGAGTGGTCTTGTTCCACTAAAATTTCTCTATTTGATACAAAATCTCTACTGGTTGTTCCTCACAAGTGATATAATGCTCTATTAGTATGACCTATGAGTTTAGTACATGTAAAGGATCATTTATGTACTTCCTCATGAGAGATACATGGAACACATCATGAACTTGAAAGAGATTCAATATATGCACCAAGAAATAAGTAACCATCTCGTTATGATAAAGAATTTAAAAGGGAGAAATATATATAGGGATCAACTTACAATTATTTCCAAATCTCATAACCTTCTTCCCATGAGATATTTGTAGGAGTACCATGTCACCAACTTCGAACTCTAGATCTCGTCGATGATTGTCAGCATAACTTTTCTATCGACTATGAACTACCATGATGTGCTGCTGAATGACTCTAACCTTATATTCCATTACCTTATCTATCACACATCTCAATAGATTTCATTCTCCAACTCTATCCAAACACATTGGAGTTATGCACTTTCTTCCATAAAGGGCCCCATAAGGACCCATGTGAATGCTTGAGTGAAAGCTATTGTTGCATAAAAACTAGACCAGAGAAAGGTATTGATCCCAACCAACTTTGAAATCCATAGAACATGATCTCAACATATCCTATAGTTTTGAATAATCCTATCAGACTAACTATCTATTTGAGGATGATATGTATTACTAAAGTTCAAATCTATATTTAAATCTTTTTGAAGTATTATCTAGAGTTTCGAGGTATACCTCAAATCTCAATTATATACAATAGAATGTGGTACTCCATAAAAACATACCACTTACTTAATTTGTATCATGAAAATATAATCAATAGAAACATATTCTCTTATTATAATGAAATGTGTTGACTTCATATGATGATTGACTATAATCCAAATAACAATAGTCCCTTTAGATGTTTTGGGGAGTCCATTGATGAAATCCATGGAAATGTTTTCCCATTTCCATTATGGTATGGGTAATGATTGTAGTATACCCTTATACTTCTATATTTTATCCTTAACTTAGTAACATACCAAGTATCAAGATACAAACTCTAAAATACCCCTTTTTATTTTATCCCATAAAAAATACTCTTTTATATCTTTATACATATTTGTACTTAATAGGATTAATAGAGAAGAACTAACTATGAACTTCATCCAAAAAATCCTTCAAGTATGATATTCATAAGACACATACTTGATTCCTGAACCTTATCATCCCATCACAATCAAGGTTGAACTTAGGAATATTTTTCACCTTTTTCAATAGCACAACATCTTCCTTCTATGCCTTATTAATCCTCACATGGATGGATAGTTGAAAATTAATCTTAGAAAGATATGATATATCCAATTTTCTCATGATTTCAAGGTTCATATTATAAAAATTCATAAAAATTGGATCTATTTCAATCCTCATTGTGGACAAACTAGCATAGTCCTTCTAACTCAGAGCATCAGCCACCTTATTTGCCTTCCTAAGGTGGTAGTGTATTGAGCAGTCATAATTTTTAATCAATTCCAACAATCAACTTTGAGAAATATTCAACTCTTTTTGTGTGAATATACACTTAAATATTTTATTATCCATATATATATATATTATACCTTTCATGATAAAGATATGTCTAAATATTTTCAATACAAAAATTACCACTTCCATTTCTAAATCATGATTCAAGTAATTTTTCTCATGAATTTTCAATTATGTGAGACATAGGATATCACCATATCATTATATACGAGGAATCATCCCAGTACCTTCTTAAATGTATCATTATATATCACAAACCCTTCTCCACTATAGGGTAGTGTGAACACATGTGCGCTGACCCACATTCTTTTCAATTCCTTTAAATTTTTCTCACATCCATCCATCCACAGGAACTTAGATCCCTTATGTGTCAAATTGGTAAGTGGATTAGATAATAATGAGAAATTATTCAAAAATCATCAATAATATCCATCCAATCCAAGAAAAATATGGATCTTAGTCACAGTGGTTGGTCTAGGCCACTGTTCAATAACATCCATCTTTGAAGGGTCCACCAATGCACCCTTGCCTAAGATTATATGACCCAATAATGAAACCTTATGTAGCCAAAATTCACAATTGTTGAATTTGGAATATAAATTATCCTTCCTCAGGGTCTTCAACACAATATCCAAATGATCTTCACGATCTTACTTTCTCTTTGAATATATAAAAATATCATCTATAAAGACCACCATAAATGGATCAAGGTAATATCTAAATCCATGAAGATAATGGGGGAATTAATAAGTACAAATGGAATTACTATAAATTCATAATGACCACACCTCATATGGAAGGATGTCTTTGGTATATTTTTCTTCTTGACCCTTGATGATATTCAGAACAAAGGTCAATCTTTGAAAAGTATTAAGCTTCACACAGTTGATCAAACAAGTCATCAATATGGGGTAAATGAAACTTTTTATTGATAGTGATCTTGTTAATCTCTCAATAATCAATGAAAATATACTTGACCCATCTTTCTTCTTAAAAAAATGAACAGGTACACCCCATGGTGATGCACTTGGGAATTTGAATCCCTTTTTGAGATTCTCTTAAAGTTTCTTCTTTATTTTATACAACTCAATTGAGGCCATTATATAAGGATTATTTAAAATAGTCATAGAATAGGTATGGATTCTATTAAAAAATCAACTTCATTATTTGAGGGAAGACTAATAAAGTCTTTAGGAAATACATCATCATATTCTCAATCAATAGACATATATTCAATGTTGAGTTTCTCCCCATCCATTTGAGATAAATATCCCTCACGAGTAGGTATCAAGACCCATACAATAGATGTAATTCCCATTGTAAGTTCATGTTTATCCCCACACCTATAGACAATCATGGGTTGATTCGAAATATCAAATGCAATTTCCTTATTCTAACAATTTATTATTGGACATAAGGATGTTAATCTATCAATTTATCATTAATTTCTCATTGATTTTGATGGTCACAAATAACCTAATTTGTTTTAATAATAAAGTTACTTTAAGTGTATTTTAGGTTTATATTTAATTGAATAATTATTTTATTTTTCCTAGAATTCTAGAAGTATTTTATTCAATATTTATATTCAGGTGAAATATTTTCTACAAAGTATTCTAGATGTTTTAAACAAGTTTGGAATCACTGTTAAAAAAATGATATTGAAGCCTAACATTGGTATCTAAATACAAATTTGTAACCCCACATTTTAGCTAAACATTATTACCGAGAACCAAAATTTTTATGAGAAACCTCACATTTGAGTACGTCATATTTGGTATGTACCTAACGTAAGTAACCTCACATTGGTGTTATACTCCATGTTCTAGAAATCTACATTTGGTATAAATTGAATTCTGGAAAATGTACTTTTAGGGTTATCCTCATATAAATTAACCCCATGTTGATCTAGTTTTCTATGGGTTTTGAATTTTGAATTATTATGTGATTTTTTCTATGATTTCACTGGAGTAAATCTATCATTAAATTGATTTAAAGGTTATTTTAGAGGACCTTCATAAATGGATTAATTTATTCCATTTTCTAAGGGTAGTTATTTTTTTCGTTGGCTAATTAAATTCAAATTTAAAATATGATGAACATTCAAAATCATGATTTACCTGGAAACTAACCTGGATCTATTTGAACTGAATTAAATTGGGATACTTATTTAATTCTCAAACAGATATATCTGCAGTGCAATTGATATTTTTTTTTTCAAATGATCTATTTTCTCTAAATCTTGAGAAAAATTTGATTTTTCTCTCTCAAAAACTACATTGGACTTTCTGCTACAACTATTTCTTCTTATCTATGATACATCTACTACAGTTTGTTAAAGCTTTTTAGGACTAAACTTTAGAGACATATATAGTTTCTTTTGTATGTTCATTATATTATTTCAAAAATTTTTCTTGTTTCTTCTATATTATCTGAATATATTATTTACAGTATGATCATACATTATTCATAAGGAAAATGCTTTGAAGTTAGTCATCTTTTCCTATAAATATGTCTTCCTCTGTTAGTTGCATTGTTTGCATCTGAATGCTTTCAAATAAAATTTCTCTAACTAAATAAAATCTCATTTGGTTATGAACACTTAAGTGTTGAGTGTTTCAAGGTATGATATTAATCTTATTGTAATGACCTGTAAACAACATTGTAACAAGTTTTAGTTTCTTTCACTCAACTCTTGAGATCCCTTGAAAAAATATCTCCTAGTGAAAATCATTATACTCATGAAGAGAGTGTGGTGGAGTGGACTAGAGGATATTTATAATCTGAACCACTATAACAATCCATTGTGTTATCTCATTTTATTTTATGCTATATATTCTATTAAATAAAATGAAAAGATAATGATTTCTAGGTTATAAAGGGGGTTTATTTCTAAAGTTTTCAATTTTTTTAAAAGGACACAATTCACCCCCTATTGTGTCTTCAACATCATTCCAACTTAAAATTTATAAGGGATATATGTAGAGATAGATAATCAATGCTCAAAATATTATCAAATTCCACTAAATAAAGAATAATAATATTTTCATAGGAAACATTATTAAAATCTTTAACATGAAATCCCAAACTTCGAAGTGGAGGATAAGTGTTCCTTAACCATCATGATCCATTTCAATGGTTGACATAACATATGCCCTTCCTTAGTCTAGGAGTTAGCCCTTGGATATGGCATTGACTCATATAATTCCCAAATTCCCCACACATAAGACAATGAACTATTAATGGTGATCCTTAGGATGAAATTCATTTCCTTCTATTGAACACTTCATTATTCCTTGTAAATTACATGTTTTATGCCCTTCTTTTCTACACATAAAACATATTTCCATTCCTTTTAGAAATTTCCCTTGGTGTTTATTCCTATATTCATGAAGCATATGAATCCAAATCTCCTTTTCTCCATAGTCTTTATCAACTAAACTCCCATAAAACTCAATTTTTCTCTTATTAGGTGCATTATAAAACACACCCAAGTTGATGTTTTTAATCATATATAGAGAAATATAGTTATAGATAATCATAAGATTTCACATTACTTCTTCTTTTTCATTTGGTTTCTCATGAGTATAATCATTTCATTTTCCATCACTTTTAGTGTTAACATAATTCATTATGGTTCCATCCATTTACTAAAACCAAAAAACATAGTGTGAGAAACACTAATCATAAGGAGAAATCATATAATCAGGAAAAATGATTTCATAGAATGTATAAATCATGACAACTTCTTTTAAATTTATGACACCTTAGATTTAACCTAGGCCATCCATGGTTATAATATACTAAAATACTTAATAATGATTTATAAATAAAATGTGAATTAACCCAAGAATATCCCTAGGGAGTGTCTATCCAGGTGTTCAATCATAGGCTCACTCATCATGAACTGATGAATATTGAGTTAATACACAATATCCCCTTTTAGAGATATTACCCCTAGGTTCATATATTTCACAACCACAACCACTTTCTAGTATCTAGGAAGAATTTTATTATCCAGGAAAACCACAATCCTTTATCTACCATAACTTAGAATGTACTCTTATATTTAAACTTATCCTAAGGGTCCTTATTAAATTTATCTAATCACAATATCCACAAATAAATAAACTCTACCTCTAATACCAACTGAAATGAACCAATCATAACATACATAAATATTACATCATTTTAGATTAATATTCAATGCATATCAAAATTATACATTTTTAAGGACTACAAAGGTTTAGTTTCTTTGGAGACTAGATATATAATCAACTCATTTATTAAAAGGTCTTCAACTTCTCCCACAATATTATTCATAACAATACCCTTCTAAAAATATCATACTTAGAACCTTCCATCAAAACCTAGGGAAGGAAAACATAATAAAGAGTGATCTCAGATGACCAGTAAGGGTAAACATGTGAGATATTAATCATAAGAGAGTATAAGATGACTATAAGGGTATGATAACACAATCAAATATATATTCTCAATGTGAAAGATTTATACCCAAAAAATCTTAGATCATAAACTGAAAAATCAAGTAATATCCAGAAGCATGACTAATAAATGCGTCAAATTAGTAATCATTATTTAAGAGTAATAACATAGGCACATGCCGTCATAAGTATAGAAAATCACAATCTTGTGAATATAACAATTCACAATCATGTCCATGCATAATCCTATGAGCATAGATAGAAGAAATCAAACTCAAGAATCAAAAATTGAACATAACTATTCATAATCTTGTGAGTATAATTAGAAGAAATCATACCCACACATCAAAATGTGAACATAGCTATTCGTAATCATGTCCATGCATAATATTGCGAGCAAAGCTATAACCAATAATATTAACACATCAAACTATAAACATAGATATTTTAAATCATGTACATGATTATCATTATCATTTCATGAGATACCTATATTGCATTACATAATACATTTGAGGGATATAATAAACCCACCCATCATATAATCACAATCCATTTACATGTATACCACAAGATCATGAAAACATTTATCATTTCATAATAGCTTAATCCATGGAAAATAAAATGGGTTTTATAAATATTCCATCATAATAATTAATAAAAATACATAGGAATAACAAACATGGTATCATTGGATCATATACTTATTGAATCACAAGTAACATTAGTTGTTGTTGTTATAGATGAAAATATCATCAAAAGACCACTGGAACATTTCTTTAGAAAAATACCCTTTTCATTTTGAATCACTTATTTAAAATATAAAAATTACCTAAATATTAGGCAAAACATTTTCTATGAAATAATCATGGAAACTTATAAAGTAATATTCAAAGTATAGAGTAGTCATGATATCAAGAAAATTCATTCATACAATGTATGGTAAAACAAATATTTTGTTCACACATTTGGTAAAAAGTACCTCATTTGAAAAATGAAAAGAATATTATTTTTTAAACCTTTTTATAGAAATTAAAATATGAGTAAAAATGAATTTAATAAATTATTGTATAATATTAAAAATATTCTTGAAAACATTTTAAATAAAATATGTACATGGAAGAAAAATATTCCCTACCAAATAGAAAATAAAGTCGATTTTTCTTAAAAATATTTTATCAATCATTTTAAGTACCAAAGAGAGGAAAATGGTCCTAATATTTGAAAATTATAGGAAACCATAGGAGAATAAAATATATAGGTTTTAAGGTATAAGTATTATGTAATTTTTCTTAATGGAAATTTAACATAAACAATCTTGAAAAGAAATGTGATTGTAACATAAATCCCTTACCTCAAGTCTTGTCTTGCTTCATGCATGTTCAAAGACCTTATATAATAAATATATATTTATTATAAATATATTATAAAAACATATTCATAAATAACTTACTATTTATCATTTATTTATAATTTTCAATTAACCTTTTATTAACAACCATTCCTTAAAATTGACATTTGGGTGAAAACTAGTTTGTTTTCCATGCATGTTTCAGTTCGATGGTTCGGGTTTTTTCACCTTGTACATGGTTTTATAATATATGGAATAATAATCATGAAATAAGTATAATATTTATTCATTATATATACTTTTATAACCATTCATATAAATCAGTGATGAAAAATTCATTACATCACTTCGTGGAGACAGTAGTTCGTACGTACACATAAGTGATGTTTACACCTTTTGATGAATATAATGAAAAAAAGGTAAATAATAATTCAAATTCAAAGAATCATTATTATATAATATATATTCATTAAATATATCATAATTACCATCTATTTAAAACATAAATGAAAAATGAATCACCTCACTTTGTGGAGGTGGCAGTCCATAAGTATGCACGAACAACATTATCATTTTCCAAAAAATGAGAAGGTATAAAGGTAGATAAGATATTATAATTTAAAAATCATAATTATATCATAAATATAATATATAAACAAAAAATATATCAAAATAACCAACCATGAAATATGGTTATGGAAAATGAATCATATCACTACGTGGAGGTGGTGGTCCACACGCACGCATGAGCGATACTTTCTTTTCCCATTTGATGTAGGGGTGGAAAATGGTTGTACCATAATAATAATAACATATTATTATATTTATTATACTATATTCATTATTTTATGATTTATACAATTAATTTAGAGTAATTATAAAAATAACAAAACTTAAAAAAGATCGGTAAGACACACACCTCTTCTTTGAGAAATCTCCTTTAAATATCTTCATAAGGACCCTTGGATTGGTCTTTTAAGAATATAAACAACTATAAGACATGTATAGGTAAGTTTATATTTTTTTTATATTTTTTGATATAAATTGATTAAGTGGTGTGCATAAGAGAGGAGAGTGGGTGCCTTTTTTTAAGTGAGGGGAGCTGCACAATTGTAAATATTAAGAATATTAAAATATAATAAAGTCACTCTAGTGAGAAAGTGACTCCCAATTGAATCACTTTAATATATAATATAATATAAGATATAATCACATTCACAAAATATTATTTATACAAATTTTTAGGTCATTTTAATCCTTATCTCCTTAGTTTAACCCCCTGTTAACCCCTTTTAACCTTTACCGTAGTAATGATTTTTACCTCAATTACTATTCATGATGACAAAAAATTTAGTTAAAATTATTAAATAATATTAATTATGATAATTAAAAATATATTATCCATTTTATAAGATTAAATTTTTATATGTTTCAAAAATTTATTTTAAAATAAGTGTTCAAAATGCAACAAAATCATTTTTAGTAAAATATATTTTAAGTATACAACTAACCTTAACTTCATTTATTACCATGAAAAAACTATTAGATGAATTTTAAAATGTTTTATAAAATATATTATCTAAACATTTATTTAAAATCATTCACTAATAGAGATTAATTTAATTTATTAAGATAAAAACATATCATGCACATAATTTTTTTTTTTGAAAAAACATCTCTTTTTACCTTAAAATGTTTTATTTTAATTTATAACCAATTTAAAACCAATGAATTAAATTTATACATATGTAACTGATGATTTTTTACAATTTAGTTAGTCCTATTAATACCTGTTAATCCAATGTCTAGATGATATCTGTCACATTAAATAATAATAATTCAATAGTATATCGCGATTCATTTAAACTTGGTGTTGCGTTTAAAATAAGATATCAAAGAAATTAAATTTATATAAAGATAAATATATCCTAAAATCTTGGGGTGTCAATTAGATCATACAAAATCTAGTTTCCTCTAATTGTATTCTATGCCCTAGCTATGGGAGTGGCTCCAGGGAGGCCTGTGTGGGAAAGTTGAGTGGCTTGTGATATTTTGGATGCAACATATGACAATAGTTGGTCCCATGTCATGTGATATCTAGGATAATCTCCCTTTAGGATCTAGTCAGTTTCCTATGTTTCTCGATCATTGTTGATGATTCTATCTGGGGGAATTAACACCTTATGTTTGTTGTATCCCCTTTTTTACTTTGATTATTTGGTACCATTGTTGCGGTTTTTCATTTTGATCATATATAGTATGAATTTGATTGGTATATTATTCCACTCATAGTGAGGTTTATGTTTTAAATGTTTTTCATAAAATTGAGGTTCCCTTTTGAAAAGACTTTGTTAAAGGAAAAGGCTATTTGGTTGGAATGTATAGTTTTATAAAGAAAAGTTGCGGTTTCCTTTTTTATGGATTAAAAGTGTTTTGATTTAAAGTGAATATTATGAATTGATTTTAAATATAAGTATATTTAAAAAGAGGTATTTTAATAGGGAAGAGATGTTACATGTTTTCTCTTATGTTCCTACATGAAAATATCCATTTTCTTAATATAGTTCAAATTGACATTATTAGAAATATCATTTGTAAGGAATTACATACTCTCCTTGGAAAGATTTTGTTGGGCATGTTTAGATCACACCCTACATACACAACCGCATGTGTATATAGTTCTAATGTATTTTATTAGGTACCCATATTATGTCTCATGTTGATTCTTGTTGGTTTGTTCTATGGGAGGACGTTTCGGGAGGTGGTGAGTGTCCATGGTCCACATAAAGTTGGTTTTGTTGTTGTTCGTGTTTGTTTTTGGTTTATTATGGGATTTTGTGTATCGAACTTACTGACCTATTATATTTATATTTCTTTTAGTTCTTTACTATCTATTTTTTTGTGTAATCTATATCATTATATTTTAGTGATGTGTTTGGATGGTTATTTTGATTACTCCATGTTTGGTTTAGCTCTTTATTTTAAAGTTGTTTATTTTATATGCAAGATGGTCTAATGTATAGATGTACCATTATATATTCTTGATAAGTTTCCATTGTTTGTTTATATATTATTAGAGGGTGAAATATTTCCCATGAGTATATTCCTTAATGCCTAGGCACCAGTTTCTAGCCCCTAGGGATCTGGAGCACCCTTCGAGCCTAGTAGTGGGATGGGTCGAGTTATGTGACGGTTCAACCTGAGTCGATTATTTATAAATGATATCAGAGCCTAGGTATTTGAAATGGGTCTAAGATCTTGAAGACCCCTCCTGTGATTTGGGGAGTCTAGTGGCACGAAGATAATATTGTCATAACTCAAGAGATAAATCATGAGTAGGTACCTAATCACCACCTTTCATGGAGATACTTGAGTTATCATGGGAAATCAGGATTTGGAATTTGATTATAGATCTTAATTTTGATTTTTCTTTAATATATATTTATTTTAATTGGTGGTATTTTGACCCTAGGGGTTTTTTATGTATTATTTTGGAGACTTCTTGAGTTTTGGGGTGAAAATTGATGAAGAACCAGGGCTACACGATCAGATTTCATGGTTCGGTATACCGTGAAAAGCCTATATATATGATTCTGAAGACTTGAAAAGGCCCATCATATGATTGGTGCACAGTCTTCCAAACCAAGTGGCTAAACCATTCACAACTCTACATCCCTCTTGGATTTATTGATTTGACCCCTCTTGATTTAGAATTACTTCTAAAGTTAATTCCACTTGTTTGAAATTAATTAAAGATGGTTTTTATAATGATTTGATGTTATTGGATGGTATTTTATGTGGTGTGTTGTAATATGTTTCATTTATTCTTGATGGTTTATAGAATTTTTATCAGTGTAAAAGAGGATTTTATAAATTTTTTATTTCAAAACCCATTTTGGTGGGTTTAAAAAAGGATATTTTGTTTTATATGTGGTTTTCTATGAAGCGATCGATTCCATTTTGGAATTTTTAAAATGTATTAAAATCAAAGTGGTACTTGATGTAAAAGTTTTAAACTCTTGGTGGGAGAAATATAGATTTTAAATTTAAAAATAAAGTTTTAAAGTGATTTTATTTGACTTTCAAAATTAAGTAGGGTGTTTTAGATTTAAAAACTATGTTGTGGTAGTTTAAAAAGAGTAATTTTATATTCAATTTTTTTTTAAATGTATTCATTTTAAAAAGGAAGTTTGGGAACTTTTTTTAAAAAGAAATTTAGTTTTATGGAAATGGTTTTTAACCCCTGATAGAGGATTAGTGGTTTTATCCTAAAAATGAAATGTGAAATGATTTTGAACATTATTATAAATAAAATAAATGTCCCTTAAGGATTATTATGTTTAAATGTAACACCCTAATCTTCCATGGTACACTTCTCTTTAAATAATGCAATAGCCTGCGTTGTATGCAACTTCGAGTTCTAGCACACCACGACCAATCAAACTAGCCGTTATGAATAGTAATACCCACTTTTTGAAAATTTATAAATTTTATTTTTTAAAATTGAATTTATTTTTGGATTCTTAATATCAAAATTATCTTAGGGTGATTTTTTTGTATTTTTCTGAAAGCTTTCAATTTTTGATAAATAGTGAAAAACATTACGTTATTGTTTAAAACTGACTTTTTATTTAAATAATTATTTATTTTATTTAAATTTATTTTAAGTCAAAATATATAAATAATACCTATATAAGTTCAATGTAATTCATTGGAGTCATTTTATAATAAAATTAGATGTATAAAATTTTATTGAACTTTTTAACGTCTTTTACCCACCTTCTAGGCACATTTGCAAATTTTCATAAAACGTAATTTTACCGATTCTATGATTTGAATTTCAAAAATCTGAGAGACACGGTTGACATCATTAAGTAAAATGTGGTTCAATAGGATGAAAATAATTTTTTTGAATAGTAACTTTTGAATTTTATTTACCATGGTTAAAAGTAAATAGGGTAATTAAAGGTAAAAAATGATATTATAATTACCCCAACAACCCGAATGGTCCGAAGGCATTATTTTTATTTTATTATGGATAATCCCCCTTTTAATGGTTGAAGGGGAACCTGCACATGACCCATAGGCCTAAGGCACAAGGCCCGACATGACTTGCAATACATGACCCGAAGGCCTAGAGGCATACCATGCCCAATACATGACCCGTAGGCCCAACCCATGAGAACTGACCCTCCCCAGATTATGCATCATTGATTTCCTAGCTCCCCACCTTGCATTTCTGATTGAATAGCATTGCCCCGTACAAAGCTGCACGGTGCCTGGTCCCGATGGCGGTTGTCATACCCTCTCATTCTTCCAATCCGGTTAGCTCTGCTTCTGGTGACTACTATTTTTGTTGCTATGATCCTCTTTTGGGGCCTGCTCTATGTGAATTGGGCTATTCCATGGTCTTAATGGCCCAAATGCCCTGTTTCCCGAAGACCTTTAATGGACTGAATAACCTTAAGACCCGTAGGCCCAAACCGGTGGCTCGAAGGCCCAAATCAGGTGAATAATTCCAGCTGCTACAATACCGAATAGTAACTGCTATAGTGCCTACTACCGTACTGCTACAGTACTGCTACAGTACCCCCCAGAAATTCGCCTCCACCCGGTTTTGAACCTGGGTCTCTTGGATTCCAAGCAGGAGCCCTTACAACTCAGGTACGAGCTCGTTGGCATAATTACCCCAACACATGTCCTAATTCTATTGGATAAGTGTATTTCGACCTAAATCAACCTTATGAATAAAATATGATCCTTTTTGATCTACTTGTATTGGATTAGGACATTTATTATTATTTTATTTAAAGAAGAGTTAAAAGTATTAAATTCAAATTTTAATAACTAAACCATTTTTAATATAGGGTTATACATAAGATAAAATCGACTATAAATATTCATTGGAAATATAAAAATATTTCTTACATGGTATTTTATTTATAATTTTTAGACATTAAATAATTAAATTTATTTATGACACAATGATGATGAAGTACACTACTACAAAAACGGACAAGAGAAGCGCCCCCTTATATCAGCGCTAAGCAAAACCGCTGATAAAGAAACACTTTATCAGCGCTAGAATTTTAGCACTGGTACAGGATAACCTTTATCAGTGCTAAACAAGAGCTGATAAAACGACCCTCTATCAGCGCTAGAAAAGCACTAATAAAGAATCCCTGTATCAATGCTAAAATTTTAGTGCTGATACAAGAAGGATTTATCAGTGCTTTTTTAGCACTGATAAAGAGTACCATTATCAGCACTAAAAAAGCGCTGATAAAGGATACCTTTATCAGTGCTAAAATGTCAATGCTGATAAAGGTAGTCTTTATCAGCGCTTTGCTAGAACTGATAAAAACTTAGTCTATTTTTTTATAAAGTCGGTCGCACAGTGCCCTCGTTTTATCACGACCTAAAGCTCTCGCGGTACTGGAACCCTGCGACTCCCCTCTACCGCCCGCTGAGTTCACATTGCCGGACCTCCACTGCCCTCGCTTCTCCTGCGACTCCCCTCCGCCGCCCGCTGAGTTCTCTTTGCCGGACCTCCGCCGCCCTCGAGCTTCAGTTTTTCGGACCTCCACCGCCCGCTGAGTTCGCATTGCCGGACCTTCGCTTCCCTCGAGCTTCGGTTTTCCAAACCTCCGCCGCCCGTAACTCCCTCGAGCTTCAGTTTTCCAGACCTCCCTTTAAGGCATGTTTTCCAAATCATTTTTTAATATTTTTTTTCTAATGGTTATATAACTATTATTCTATAAATCATATCACACTATTAAAACATTGTTAATTGGAGTTTTGGGATGTGAGGCTTTCCCATCAATGGTGTTCTAGTGGATTTTGTGTTGAATTATTTCATCCCTAGGTTTCATTTCCTCTGGTGTTGATGATTCTGCTTCATCGTAGATTCATGAGTGTTCTTCCTACATATTGTGATGGGGTTCTTGGGGGTGATCATCCAATATATTTCTATTACTCCTAAGTCATCACCTTTTTTCTAATGACTATGGTGAGTTTTTAGGTGATTTGGTATTTGTTTATTCTAGATCCTAGAAACCATTCAATTTGATGGTGGTATAGCAGGATATGTTATATAAATTCTTCTAACAATAACCTTTATGAGAAGGTTTGGTTTGAATTATAGAATATATATGCTTTGATTTAATTATATTATTAGGTTATGTTGGGTTGGAAATGGGTGATGAGGTTCCTTAGGTGACGAATTCTAGTTTGTTATCTTGTTAGTGAAGTTGTTGATGATGATGTTGATCAGGCTCATCACGGTGCAGGTATCAAGGCATGAATATCAACATGATTTGAGGCATGATTCAATAGCATATTTTTGTTTGAAATTTGAATTTAGTGGTGTTTTATGGGGTATTTTTTATAATTTCACATACTATTTGAACATATGTGGCTATGACATATTTATTTTTTCTTTTATCATTACTCCATTATTCTAGGATTTTCTATTAGTATAGTTTTTTTACTGTAAATCAAAATGTGGAATCTTTGGGGAATGTTTGACATGTGTTGATTTTCTTTAAAAGGGATGGTTTATTCATGTAAAATATCTCTTGAGAAACCTAATATTGGTGGAAATATTGATATGCTCATCATCAATGGCGATCAATGAGTTTACACTATTAGAGTGAAGTTTATAAAAAATTTAAGGTCCTTCACACTTGAATTCCAGTTTCACTAGATTCCTCCTAGGTATCATCGATTCCCTTATATCCAACACCATGTCACCGTAAAGTAAGGAATGAAGGATAACCTTTTTCTTTAAGGACAACACCACCCGGTTCCGATGCATTTCTAGGTCATCCAATGCTTGAACCCTATTTTCTTCGAGGGGTTCCCCCATTCTTTACTTCATGCTATCAAAGTGACTTTGTCTGGCAGTGCACTTGTATGGCATGATTCCCAGACCACCAAGCTTTCTAGACTTGCCACCCCTACCTCCATCTTTGTCCTTCTCCCTCGCTGAGGTTACTGACTGCTTCTCTGTAGTGGATAGGCCCCTTCCTAGCAGTGTTTGTTCTGTCTCCCTTGGCTCTGAGCCTGTCATCCAACTCCAAATACTTATTGATCCAGAGAGAACTCCCTCACCAGCCCCCAAGTTTCATCACCCATCCTTCCCCTGCCCTTTTGGATCCTCATCTCCCACTCATATGAAGCTTACCAACTAGAAGGGATTATGAACATGTTCAAAATCAAGGGACCTCAATGAGAGATCATCCTCCCACTTCAATAAGGCTACTAGGTCTAGATCCAATGCTAGAGCCCTGTCCCACACATCATTATTATCTTCATATGTAATGCTCATGGTCTTAGTGCCCATGTTAAATTGGTCTTCCTCACTATAGAAATCAAAAAGCATAATGTCATTGTTGTTGTTGTCAAATAACACAAAAAACCCTATAATAATCATAGAATTCTCCTGGAAGATTAAGTTGCATGGATTTCTACACTCTGACCCCTCCAACAGACACAAATGGGTATTTTGGAATAATAAATATGTTGTTGAGACTGTTTAAGATTGAAATCAATTCTTCACTACCAAGTTGTCCAACATTGACACCTCCTTCCTTATGACTTTTGTTTTTGGAAGCTATGACCCTCTTCAAAGGGAATCTCTACGGAGTGAACAAAATACCTTCGATCCCGGACACCATCCATTATTTTTTGGGGGTGACTTTAATGTCATTTCCAACCCAAAGGAAAGAAAAGGTAGAAGCCCATTCCAAAGGAATCCCATCATGGAGTTTGTTCAGTTCATGGCTGGGAAGGGCCTCATTGATCTCAGCTTCTCAGGTGATAGTTTCACCTGGTGTAACAACTGCAGGGGCCATCACCACTTGTGGAGTCTATTGGATATGTGTCTAGCCAACATGAAATCCACTAACCTATTCTCAAATACCATGTTTTTTTCATCTTGCTTGAGGTATTTTGATTCACTACCCCCTCTTGGTTTCCATTTCTTCTTGGCATGATCATCAGGAACAGTTTCAATTCCACCAGTAGTGGGTAAACATCCTTGGGTACCAAGACATGGTTTGTGAAATATGGAATGAACCCTTGTAGGATTATCGGGCCACCTACAACCTCAGTGACCTGACCTCGAACCCCGATAGGTGTGTGTTCGCCCCTTCCTCCTCAGGAACTTGTTTGAGATTTATGTGTGACTATATACTTATTATATTTTATTATTATTTCTTACACACCACCACTTGAGTCGAGTAACCTAATTGAAATCCATATTGGTACTTTGGTTCTGATGTGGATATGGTTTTTTACATGTTTGTGACGTGTGTATGTGTGGATATATGGGTATTTAGGCATGATGATATTGAATGTAGGGAAGAGACCTAGGAGTGGTAGATGTATCATTCTTGATTATTCTTGTGTTTGGTCTGGGGTGATTTGAGGAAACTATAATGAATATAAAGTAATTATATTTAATTAAGATGAATAAATACTAATGGTTAGGCTCTATTAATCTCTATTTTTATAAGGAAGTGGTTCTATTATACTGTATTTGGAAGTCTTGTTTTGTGTACTTGAACCATAAATACTAATATTTGAGATTCAAATAGGATGAAGATGAATAAAGATTGGATGGATGCTAATCGTTTGACAATAGAGTACGAGAATGGAGTGAAAGAGTTCATCAAGTTTGCAAAGGATCACGCAAAGGATCCTTCTCAAATCCTTTGTCCGTGTTTACATTGTTGTTATTCTAGATTACTTACTCCAGAGGAGTTGGAAGAACATTTGATATGTCACAGAATATATCGGAGTTATAAATATTGGAATAAACATGGAGAAAAAGTGAATGTAGCTACTGGCTGGGATAAAACTGCGTTTTATGGATCATCAGATATGAATACAAATATGGATAATGAAGAAGACCGTATGGAGTATGTGATTACAGATGTTAATGATGACGAAGATCGTATTGAGGAAATGACAAAGACAATTGAGGATAAACTCTGCGATTGCACAAAATTGTTTGAGAAGTTAAAGAGTTGTTCAAAGACTCCACTGTATGCTGGTTGCACCAAGTATACAACATTGTCAGCTGTATTGAAGTTGTATAAATTGAAAGTAGGCAACGGATGGAGTGATGTCAGTTTTACGGAACTACTTGCTCTCTTGAATGACATGCTCCCAGAAGATAATGAGCTCCCAAGCAGGATATATGAAGCTAGACGAATGCTACGCTCGATGGGTATGATTTCTAAAAGAATACATTCCTGCCCGAAAGACTGTATATTGTTTCTCAAGGAGAAAAAATAACTTACAGAATGCCCAAAGTGTGGTGCTTCTCGATACAAGAAAGATAAATCCAATCCTACTAAAGTTGTATGGTACTTTCCAATCATTCCAAGGTTTAGGCGTCTATATGGAAGTGAAGAAACTGCAATACAATTGTCGTGGCATGCAGATAAAAGAAATAAAGATGGGAAATTATGTCATCCAACCGACTCTCCTCAATGGAAGAAAATTGATCATGAGTATCCTGAGTTTGGAAAAGATCCGATAAACCTTCTTCTTGCGTTATCTATAGATGGAGTGAATCCTTTTGGTTTTCAAACCATCACTCATAGTACATGGCTTGTTATGTTGGTAAATTATAACTTGCCACCCTGGTTATGCATGAAGCGGAAATTCATCATGTTATCTATGCTTATATCAGGACCAAAACAACCAGGTAACGATATTGATGTTTATCTAGCTACTTTGATCGAGGATTTGAATTTATTGTGGGATTCAGGTGTTATGTTGTATGATGCTTATAAAAGTGAATACTTCACGTTGAGAGCAATGTTTTATGGGACAATAAATGATTTCCCTACTTATGGAAAATTTTCAGGCTACAACATTAAAGGAACTCAAGGGTGTCCCGTGTGCGAAGAAGATACATAGTCAATTAGGTTGAAACATTCATTGAAATCTGTGTTTCTAGGATATCATAGATTTCTACCTCATCGGAATAAGTATCGATCTTGGACGACATCATTCAATGGAAGTTCATAACAACGCGCAACACCGTCTCCACTAACAGGTGATCAGCTATTTGAGAAATTAAAATACCTGAACACTATTTTTGGTAAACCATTTTCTAAAAACCTTACGAAAATCGGTTGGAAAAAGAGATCATTTTTTCTGAATTACCATACTGGAATTTTTTGTACGCCAGACATTTTCTTGATGTGATGTATGTGGAAAAAAATTTACGTGACAGTGTTATCAGAACGTTGCTAAATGCCCATGAAAAAAAAAATGGAATTAAGGCAAGGTTGGACATGGTTGACATGGGAATACGAGAAGAGTTGGCTCCCGTGAAGGGTGAAAATCAAATGTTTCTTCCTCCAGCTGTTTATACTCTTTCTAGGGAGGAGAGATATCAGTTTTGCAACTTCTTCAATGATATAAAGGTTCCAGAGGGGTATTAATCAAATATCAAGAACATTGTGTCAATGAATGATTTGAAGTTAAAAGGTTTGAAATCAAATGATTGCCATGTTTTGATGAAAGATCTAATTCCTATAGCTTTACGTTGCATTTTGCCCAAGAATGTTCATTATACGTTAACCAAACTTTGTTTCTTTTTCAAAGCTATATGTAGCAAAGTTTTAGACCCAGCGAAATTTCCAACTATGGAAAAATAAATTTTCATCATATTATGTGAATTAGAAATGTTCTTCCCGCTAAAATTCTTTGATATGATGGTTCATTTGATGATTCAATTAGTGAGAGAGATTCAACTTTGTGGTCCTGTGCACTATAGATGGATGTATCCTGTTGAACGGTATATGAATATTTTGATAGGGTTTGTCAAAAATCAAAGTCGGGCAGAGGGTTGTATAGTGGAGTGATATATTGTTGAGGAAGCCATTGAATTTTGTACCGAATACCTATCTGATGTGCAAAGAATTGGTCTCTCGAAATCTCATCACACTGGATGCATTGAGGGTGAGGGGATTTCTGGAAGAGAAGTTGTGATAATTAGTATTACAGATCGGGAGCTGGCCCATCTTTATGTTTTGCATAACAATTGGGAGGTTTCTCCATATATTGAAACTCACAAAGAAATTCTTAGGCAGTTGAATCCATCAAGGGATGAAAAATGGTTATCAAATACACATAATCACCAGTTTATAGGATGATTTCAGGACCATATTTTTAATCAGTTGGATGAAAACCCGAATTCAATTTCAGAACGACTTCGATGGCTAGCCGCTGGACTAAGTGTGTATGTATTATCTTACAGTGGTTATATAATTAATGGTTATACATTCTATATAGATGAACACGATGAAGATAGTACCATGAAAAATAGTGGAGTTACACTAGTGGCTGAAGCGATGCATGTTTCTGGTATTAAGGACAGAAATCCAATTTATGAAAATATGTCATACTTTGGCATTATTAAAATAATATGGGAGTTGGATTATACAACATTCCAATTGCCGATTTTTCAATGCAAATTGGTTGATAATAATAGTGGTGTTAAAATAGATGAATGGGGATTTGTGAAAGTTGATTTTAGTAAATAAGAGTACAAAGATGAACAATTTATAATGACATCACAAGCGGTACAAGTTTTTTATGTTCCAGATCCCAAAAACCGAAAGTGGTCGATTGTTCTGTTATCGTCCAAAACTACTAAAGGGTCTAATGAAAATTCAGTTGAGGACGATCCTTTCAGTGGTACGTCGCAATCATTTCGGAGCAGTCCCAATGTAGATGATGTTTTGTATGTTAGAGGAGACCACAATGAAGGGATTTGAATAATCGATAGAGGTGTCAAATCCCTTCAACCTTTTAAAAAAAGAAAGAGAGTTCAATAAACAGGTTATATTTTGTTTGTAATATAGATCTTTTTATCTCATGTTATTATCTTATCATTACTGAATTTATGTAATCTAAATTAACTGTTCAACCACTTTTGTAGATAATGACTTCTACACATTCTGGTGCTCCTAAACTTGAGGCTAAACAAGTCTCTCAATCTACTGCTACTGTGGCTGTTGCTGCTCCTACTGCTCCTGCAGCAGCTGCTGCTCCTGCTGCTACTCCTGCTGCAGATCCTGGTGCTCCTGCTGCTCCTCCTGCTGTGGCTCCTGCTGCTCCTACTGTGGCTACTTCTACTCCTAATCCTGTGGCTCCTGCTGCTTCTAGTGTTGAGGTCCAACAACTATCAGCACATTCCATTGATCCCATTTCAGATGAACATATAGATGATGTTGACATGGATGAAATAGTCGGGAATGAAGGACCGATGTCGCAGAAAACACAGGTATATTGTAGTTTTACGGTGTTAGCCAAAGTTCTTAAGACGAAAAGCAATGGCATAAAATTTGAAGTCAGATGGAATGCACAAGGACAACATGTGAATCCCAACAAGGCTATGTTTAGAAGCTACATTGGAGTTGTCACTCGGCAACGCGTGCCGATTGACATAGATTCATGACACCATGTTGTGTCCGAGCTGAAGGTTGTGATCTGGGAAGAAATTACGGTAACATTATGAATTTATTTCTTTAATTTACTAGAAAATAAAATAATGAAACAATGTCTTACTCTTCTCAATCTCCTGTAGAGTACATTTATAGTAGACAATTCACACAAGGATTATGTACCAAGGCTTACAGGAAGGATTCATCGAGGTTTTTGCACTTTTTTAACAAGATGTCACCTCAAATATTCCAAAGGTAAAATAAACCTGCACCCACCCATTGTCTACGCTCACCTGATATCCCAAGAAGCACGAGATGCATTTATTGTCCACCGCGGGGATGAGAAGTTTCAGGTACATTGTGGGTGATAATACATTGTTTGAGGATACCTGTATTCATCACTTTTATTGTCAATATTTCATTTATGAAATAGAAACTCTATACTGAAAATAAGGAACGTACATCAAAACCATCATACCCCTATCGTAAAGCAAGGATGGGGTACGCTTCATTAGAAAAGAAAATGATACATATTTTAAATTTACAAGAATATTGTTAGGTGCCAATAAACAACATCATAATTATCTTTCTATGTTTATATGTAGATTGATGAGTCTAAAACCAAATACACTTCCATCCCACGTCATGTGCTATGGAAGGAGGCACGTGTGAATAAGGAAGGGAAGTTAGTAGACGAGAACACACAAAAAGTGTGGGAAATATGTGTATGTATGACACAATGATAAAAAATTTGTTTTAAATTGCTATTACATAAAAATAATTAGTTATTTTCCTATATCCGATAGTCACATGAATCAAATACTCCTATAGCGGATACATACCTATTATCGATGACTTTGAAGCAGCTAGAAAAATATAGTCGTGTTAGAGGTGTGGGGTTTGGGGTGACACCCCGAGTATATTTTGAGAAGAAGAAAAAAATGGATGATACAGATGAAAAATTGGAACAAATGATCGAAAAAATAGCAACCCTTGAAGAATGATTGCAATGGTAGGGAGAATTGATAGCAACTTTTATGGATGGGAAGCAAAGGGAAGACACAAGTCAGGAACAACCAGCATATGAACATCCCGCCCCACCCCCACCAGCATTGAGGTGAGCCATTCCCCTCAAAGAACTATCTTAGCCATGGTAATCAATATTCTAATAATTGTTCCCATGAAATGTGAATCAGACAAACACTGATAATTTTTCTGTACCGATCTTCTATAGGGTGATAATGTTTGTGATTTATATCTGTCAACACCCACATATCACCTTTTAGTGAGGGCTACAATGTTCAATATCCCAGATGCCACACTGCATAATAGACCACTTCTAAAAGATCATCTGAAAGTGATGATTACTGTAGCTCATGAGACAAATGCAGATCTACCTATTCCACTTGTTGATGATGATATACATATGGCCGAAAAGGATATTGGGACATTCATTGCATAGCCGTCACAACTTGTAAGAGTACATGCAGACAAAGAGGTATTTATTTCCTTTTTTTTTCAAACTAAACCTTTAAAAATTAATGAAAAAAGGGTATGAACCAATGATTGTTGTTATAGACGGAGAAAGGGAAGGGGGTGACAAACGTCGGCTCAAAACCATCTAAAGGATCGACCAACCGATCCCAAGGAGATACTGAAAGCACAATAACACCACCTGTTCTCTATCCACATTTACTAGCATTAAAGACTCATGTGGATATGAAGCTAAAAGATGGTAATAGTCATATAGTGGTTTTTGAAGAGAATATATATGGAGAGGAAAGTCAAGATTTCGTTGCTTCTGAAAATCTAAATGAGATCCTTGAAAATGGTTGGCTAGGAATCATAGTTGTAAATGTATATATGAGGTATGTTTCCATGAATTGATTTTCTAAAAGCTGATCTAATGTGAAAATTATGACTAAATGCATTTTATATTGTTGACAGACGCATTTATGAAAAATAGTTGAAGGAATTTTCCCATGAGCCAAGATTTGGACTCGTTAGTCCTCATACCACATCAACACACCTAACAAAATTAGAGCCATCAAAAAGGGATGAAATAGTGAACGGCTTGCTAAAAATATTTGAAAGGAAGATTACAGATGACAGACTCTTCCTAATACCAACCATGCAGGGGTAAAACTCTACGATTAAAGAATATCAATTATATTTTCACTTCTTTTATTACTTATTCCTTTTTTTTTGTTTTTAGGAAACATTGGTTGCTAATTACGGTGAACTTGGATACTCCAAAGATTTATTTTTTGAATTCAAATCAAGGATATCCATCAAACCGACCACACATGATGGAGTTTGTGAATCTGTAAGACACTACATCTTACGTTTTAGGTCTAAACATCAAGTAATATAACTTATATTATCTTTTACTGAGGATTCTGTTATGATAGAGAAGTGTATCATTATCGTCTAAAAAAAGGAATGAGGACAGGGGCTAAGCATAAGGAGGCGAGCAAGTACTTCGTTTGGACAAATATCAGGGTATATATAATAAATTTTCACTATCCAAACACATCTCAACACAAGTTGCTTATTCTCCTAATGATAATTTTTTTTGAAGTGTCCAAAACAAACAAACGATAATGATTGAGGTTATTATGTTTGTAAATTTATGAAAGATATAATTTTTCATCAACAAACTAGCATCCCTAAAGAGGTATTTTAAAAAACAACTACTAGTTTGTTTAATTTATTTATTAATTCTTTATTTTTATATTTTGCAGTACTACTCTTACTGCCGAAAAGCCTCATACTCACAAGATGATATAGATGTGTTCAGAAACGAGTGGGATGCATACCTGATGGCAGATTGTACACAAATACAATGAAGATCTGATTTGGGGACATGTACAATTGGTGGTCATTTTTGAGAGGGGTTAAGGGGATCAAAAGATGAAACATTGTTGCATGTAAATATTCATAGGAAAAATGTAATTGTTATTAAATAAAACATACTATATACAATGATTCATTTTCTCATTTTAACAGATGATATGCACCAGTAACATGAAAGAATGCTGAACCACTCAAAGGGTCTCAATTTTGTTTAAAATGGACATACTTTTAAGTGAAAACAACAACTGACCTATGGAAATCCAACCAAACGCATTAGGATTGTATTGATATTTTATAAGAATGATCCAAGGGTCCTTGGTGAAGTGTAAGAGTCAAAACCGCCTCAATCTGAGGCATGGTGTTGCCGGTAGCACTCAAAGGGTCTCTATTTTGTTTAAAATGTACACAATTTTAAGTGAAAACAACAACTGACCTATAGAAATTCGACCAAATGCATTCAGATTACCTATATCCTTTAGGAGAACGATCCAAGGGTCCTTTGTGACGTGTAAGAGTCATCCCCGCTTCAATCTGAGGCATGGTGTGGCCGGTAGCACTTAAAGAGTCTCTCTTTGGTTTAAAATGGACACAATTTTAAGTGAAAACAACAACTGACCTACAGAAATCCGACCAAACGCATTTGGATTGGCTTGATCCTTTAGGAGAACGATCCAAGGGTCCTTTGTGACGTGTATGAGTCATTCTCGCTTCAATATGAGGCACAGTGTGGTCGGTATCACTCAAAGGGTCTCTCTTTGGCTTAAAATGGACACAATTTTAAGTGAAAACAACAACTGACCTACGAAAATCTGACCAAATGCATTAGGATTATGTTGATCCTTTAGGAGAAAAATCCAAGGGTCCTTTGTGACATGTAAAAGTCATTCCCACTTCAATCTGAGGCACGGTGTGGCCGGTAGCACTCAAAGGGTCTCTCTTTGGTTTAAAATGGACACAAATTTAAGTGAAAACAACAACTGACTTACGGAAATATGACCAAACCCATTCAGACTATGTTGATCCTTTAGGAGAACAATAAAAGGATAATTTGTGATATTTAAGAGTCATAAAATCCTCAATATGAGGCACGATGTGGCCGGTACCACTCAAAGGGTCTCTATTTTGCTTAAAATGTACACAATTTTAAGTGAAAACAACAACCGACCTACGGAAATCAGACCAAACGCATTAAGATTAGTTTTATCCTTTTGTAGAACAATCCAAGGGTACTTTGTGATGTGTAAGAGTCATAACCAATTCAATATGAGGCATGGTGTGTCTGGTATCACTCAAAGGGTCTCTCTTTGGCATAAAATGGACACAATTTTAAGTGAAAACAACAACTGACCTACGAAAATCTGACCAAACGAATTCAGATTGTGTTTATCATTTAGTATAACAATACAAGGGTCATTTTTGACGTGTAAGAGTCATACCCGCTTCAATATGAGGCACGGTGTAGCCGGTAGCACTCAAAGGGTCTCTCTTTGGTTTAAAATGAACACAATTTTAAGTGAAAACAACAACTGACCTACGGAAATCTAACCAAACCCATTAGGATTGTATTAATCCTTTATTATAACGATACAAGGGTCCTTTGTGACATTTACAAGTAATCACCGCCTCAATCCGAGGCACAGTGTGGCTGGTACCACTCAAAGGGTCTCTATTTTTTTTTAAAATGTACACAATTTTAAGTGAAAACAAAAACTAACCTACCAAAATCTGACCAAAACCATTAGGATTGTGTGTATACTTTAGGAGAATTATCCAAGTGTCCTTTGTGACATGTAAGAGTCATACCCGCCTCAATCCGAGGCACGGTGTGGCCGGTACCACTCAAAGGGTCTCTATTTTGTTTAAAATGTACACAATTTTAAGTGAAAACAACAACTGACCTACGAAAATCCGACCGAACCCATTCTAATTGTGTTGATCCTTTAGGATAATGATCCATGGGTCATTTGTGATGTGTAAGAGTCATCCCCGCCTCAATCTGAGTCACAGTGTGGCCAATAACACTCAAAGAGTCCCACTTTGGTTTAAAATGGACAAAATTTTAAGTGAAAACAACAACTAACCTACGGAAATCTGACCAAACGAATTCGGATTGTCTTGATATTTTATAATAACGATCCAAGGGTCATTTGTGACGTTTAATAGTCAACCACGCCTCAATCCGAGGCACAGTGTGGCTGGTACCACTCAAAGGGTATCTATTTTGTTTAAAATGTACACAATTTTAAGTGAAAACAACAAATGACCTACGGAAATCTGACCAAACCCATTTGGATTGTGTTTATAGTTTAGGAGAACAATAAAAGGGTCCTTTTTGTCATGTAAGAGTCATCCCCTCCTCAATACGAGGCACGATGTGACCGATATCACTCAAAGGGTCTCTCTTTTGTTTAAAATGGACACAATTTTAAGTGAAAACAACAAATGACCTACGAAAATCCAACCAAAAGAATTTGGATTGTCTAGATCTTTTATAAGAATGATACAAGGGTCCGTTGTGACATTTATGAGTCATCCTCGCTTCAATATGAGGCACGGTGTGGCCGGTAGCACTCAAAGGGTCTCTCTTTGGTTTAAATTGGACACAATTTTAAGTGAAAATAACAACTGACCTATGAATTTCCGACCAAACCCATTAGGATTGTGTTGATCCTTTAGGAGAACTATAAAAGAGTCCTTTATGATGTGTATGAGTCATCCCCACCTCAATCCAAGGCATGGTGTGGCCGGTACCACTCAAAGGGTCTCTATTTTGTTTAAAATGTAAACAATTTTAAATGAAAACAACAAATGACCTACGAAAATCCAACCAAACCCATTAAAATTGTGTTGATCCTTTAGGATAAAAATAAAAGGGTCCTTTTTGATGTGTAAGAGTCATCCCCGCCTCAATCTGAGGCACGGTGTGACTGGTACCACTCAAAGGGTCTCTATTTTGTTTAAAATGTACACAATTTTAAGTGAAAACAACAACTAACCTATGTAAATCTGACCAAACCCATTAGGATTATGTTTATCCTTTAGGAGAAAGATACACAAGTCCTTTTTTACATGTAAGAGTAATCCCTGCCTCAATCCGAGACACGGTGTGGCCGATAGCACTCAAAGAGTCTCACTTTGGTTTAAAATGGACAGAATTTTAAGTGAAAACAACAACTGACCTACGGAAATCTGACCAAATGCATTCGGATTTCCTTGATATTTTATAATAACGATACAAGGGTCCTTGGTGATGTGTAAAAGTTAACCCCACCTCAATCCGAGGCACGGTGTGGCCGATACCACTCAAAGGGTCTCTGTTTTGTTTAAAATGTACACAATTTTAAGTGAAAACAACAACAGACCTACGGAAATCCAACCAAACCCATTCGGATTGTGTTGATACTTTAGGAGAATGATCCATAGGTCCTTTTTGACATGTAAGAGTCATCCCCTCCTCAATTCAAGGCACGGTGTGACCGCTATCACTCAAAGGGTCTCTCTTTTGTTTAAAATGGACACAATTTTAAGTGAAAACAACAACTGAGCTATGGAAATCCAACCAAACGCATTCATATTGTCTTTATATTTAATAATAACGATCCAAAGGTCCTTTTTGATGTGTATGAGTCAAACCCACCTCAATCCGAGGCACGGTGTGGCCGGTATCACTCAAAGGGTCTCTATTTTGTTTAAAATGGACACAATTTTAAGTGAAAACAACAATTGACCTACAAAAAGGAAACCAAACCCATTCAGATTATGTTGATCCTTTAGGAGAATGATAAAAGGGTCCTTTTTGACATGTAAAAGTCATCCCCGCCTCAATATGAGGCACGTTATGACCGCTATCACTCAAAGGGTCTCTCTTTTGTTTAAAATGGACACAATTTTAAATGAAAACAACAACTGACCTATGGAAATCTGACCAAATGCATTCGTATTTCCTTGATATTTTATAAAAACTATACAAGGGTCCTTGGTTATGTGTAAAATTCAACCCTGCCTCAATCCGAGGCACGGTGTGGCTGGTACCACTCAAAGGGTCTCTATTTTGTTTAAAATGTACACAATTTTAAGTGAAAACAACAACTGACCTACGGAAATCTGACCAAACCCATTAGGATTGTGTTGATCCTTTAGGATAACGATTAATGGATCCTTTGTGACATGTATGAGTCATACCCTCCTCAATATGAGGTACGGTGTGGTCGTTATCACTCAAAGAGTCTCACTTTGGTTTAAAATGCACATAATTTTAAGTGAAAACAACAACTAACCTAAAGAAATCCAACCAAAAATATTAGGATTGTCTTGATCTTTTATAAGAACTATCCACGGGTCCTTTTTGACGTTTATTAGTCAAACCTGCCTCAATCTGAGGCACAGTGTGGCTGGTATCACTCAAAGGGTCTCTATTTTGTTTAAAATGGACACAATTTTAAGTGAAAACAAAAAATGACCTACATAAATCCGACCAAAACCATTTGGATTGTGTTGATCATTTAGGAGAACAATCCAAGGGTCCTTTGTGACGCGTACAATTAATCCCCGACTCAATATAAGGCACGGTGTGACCGCTATCACTCAAAGGGTCTCTCTTTTGTTTAAAATGGACACAATTTTAAATGAAAACAACAATTGACCTATGAAAATCTGACCAAAAGCATTCAGATTACCTTTATATTTTATAAGAACGATCCAAGGGTCCTTGGTGATGTGTATGAGTCAACCCTGCCTCAATCCAAGGCACGGTGTGGCTGGTACCACTCAAAGGGTCTCTATTTTGTTTAAAATGTACACAGTTTTAAGTGAAAACAACAACTGACCTACGGAAATCCAACCAAAACCATTCGAATTGTGTTGATACTTTAGGATAATGATCCACGAGTCCTTTTTGACATATATGAGTCATTCTTAACTCAATAAGAGGCACGATGTGGCTGGTATCACTCAAAGAGTCTCACTTTGGTTTAAAATGGACACAATTTTAAGTGAAAACAACAACTGACCTACGGAAATCCGACCAAACGCATTCAGATTGTCTTGATATTTTATCAAAATGATACAAAGGTCCTTTGTGACGTGTAAGAGTCAACCTTGCCTCAATCAGAGGCATGTTGTGGCCGGTATCACTCCAAGGGTATCTATTTTGTTTAAAATGGACACAATTTTAAGTGAAAACAACAACTGACCTAAGGAAATCTGATCAAACCCATTCGGATTGTGTTAATACTTTAGGATAATGATCCAAGGGTCCTTTTTGACATGTAAGAGTCATCCTCGCCTCAATTCGAGGCATGGTGTGACCGCTATCACTCAATGGGTCTCTCTTTTGTTTAAAATGGACACAATTTTAAATGAAAACGACAACTGACCTATGAAAATCCGACCAAACGAATTCAGATTGCCTTGATATTTTATAAGAACAATCCAAGGGTCCTTGGTGACATGTATGAGTCAAAACTGCCTCAATATGAAGCACAGTGTGGCTATTACTACTCAAAGGGTCTCTATTTTGTTTAAAATGTTCACAATTTTAAGTGAAAACAACAACTGACCTACAGAAATCCAACCAAACCCATTCGGATTGTGTTGATACTTTAGGAGAACGATCCATGGGTCCTTTGTGATGTGTAAGAGTCATCCCAGTTTCATGATACCTTGAAAAAAAGAGTCTTGTTCTAGAGGGGCTACTAAGATTTTTCCTTTATATGACCTGGTTTGGCTTCTACAACCTGAGAAAGACCATAACTCACTACTTGAAATAATGATTTGATAGCTTGAACCATTTTTTCCACTATTCTATGATCAATTAGTGATGGAGAAATCTCTCTATTCTCTTCCAGATGTCGCACAAGAATTCTTCAGTGAGGTGTCTTTCTACAATAA
Source organism: Viscum album (assembly GCA_963277665.1). NCBI lineage: Eukaryota > Viridiplantae > Streptophyta > Magnoliopsida > Santalales > Viscaceae > Viscum > Viscum album. The sequence goes on from OY728126.1 coordinate 1,030,839,460, forward strand.
TCGAAAACGATAAATAGAACCATCAATACAACCATTCTAAAAATTTATAGCAACAAAAAATAATACCAAATATTTTATAAATAAAAAAATAACCAAATTCATCTCAATGAATATACCAACCAAATCACTCCACCCTCAAACAGTGTCCTTATATAGTCTGCATTCTTTACATATCACATGGAGGAGAATTCAAACCTAATCCCAACATCCCTAGGTTACTCAAGTCTTTTCATGAGGTGTGTTGTCTAGACACCCCAATCATAACCAGAACCTCAAGCACTGACAATCCCATCTCTAGTCTATCCAAACTCTTCCTGAATAACTTGAACCCAAAAGAGTGTAACCTTCCTTCGAGGCCTTTTTATCACGAACCAAGCCAGGGTGTCATCCAACCCAACACCTTTCCCGATTCATGGCATGGTACAAAGGGAATTCCCAATCCCCCTAGACAGGAAACTAGTCTTTGGGTATCAATAATACACATTGGGATTGATTCCACCCATTTATATAATCACAAACAATATACAATGATAAGAATCACAAAAAATGATAACCACATCCATATGCAGTACAAAAATTTTTAGATTCAAAGTTTAATAACAATAACTAAAACCAAAAGCACTAAAATGGAATGGGAATAACAAGACTATCCCAAAAACCTCCATGAAACAAGAGGGAAATTACGTGTACGAGTATACTTATTGTATGGGTATACTTGGTCTAATTATCTTATGATTTATGTGTTAATGGTGTGTTAATATACTTAATTAACTTATGAATTATGTGTTAATGGTGTACGGGTATACTTCTTGTATGGGTATACTTGGTCTAACTAGCTTATAATTTATGTGTTAATTTTGCATGGGTATACTTGCTCTAATTAGCTTATTGAGATGCTGATTTTTTTTGCAGGTGTTCGGGTGTGCTGATGCAGATTTTTTCGTAGTAGCAGACAGGGCATTTATCATCACTTTTTTAGCACTGATAAATGGAGCTTTTATCAGTGCTAAAAAAGTGCTAATAAACTACACCTTTATCAGCGCTAAATAAGTACTGATAAAGGATCAGTTTATCAGCGCTAAAGGAGCACTGATAAAACATGCATTTATCAGTGCTCTTTTAGTGCTGATAAAGGGTTGTTTTATCAGCTCCGTTTTAGTGCTGATAAAGGGTACCCCCCTTTATTAGTGCCGATCTTTACAGATCTTTTTTAGCGTTGATAAATCCCATTTTGAGCGCTGATAAAGACCGTTTTTGTAGTAGTGAGTAATTACCTTATTAATGAAAGATTAAAATAATTGATATTATAAATATTAAAATAAATGTAAAATGAGACTTTTGATGTATTCTACGAATTTTATAGGTTAATATGACATTTTAGGGTTGATTAAATAATTTTTTTTTTCGAAGTGATAAAGTTGTTACGACTTTCACAAAAACCAAATACTAAATAGTGCCAAAATTGACATAAATGAGTTTTAAAAAAAATACTATTTTATTAAATGATATAATATTCTTAAAAATCTAAGGTTTGGAAAAAGGACTTAGATAAGGTTATATATGTCAATAATTAACCACTTGGGGTTCACTTTTATTTTTATAGTAATTTTATTAACCATTTATTATAATAATACGAGAAGACATGGTAAAATTTAAACCATTTAACTAAGAGTTAAATCTAAAAGATAAGGTTAATATGGTTACCTAAACTTGTCTAAAACCTATTGGTTGAGAGTTTTTAAAACAATACCCATATTATACTCAAAATAAATACTTTTAACCCATTATAAACTGAATATGATTGTATAATAAATTAATATTTCAAGCTCTTTCTAAAGTGCCCCTCACCTCTCTTATAAAAGGGTACTTTCCCTTCTCTCAAATTCACACATCCAAAGCCATTTGAATCAGCCAAAACCTGCTCAAATATCCTCCCAAATACACTCACTTCAACCTAGAGGCCTTACTTTTATAAAAAATCCAACCTAAGGAGCCCTTTTTGTCAAATCAAAAGGAAGCACTCGAAGAAGAGGTAATAATTTCATCACCTCTTTAAAAGTTATTTTCTTCTTCCACTTCCTCTTTATTTGTTGTTTCCATAAAAAAATAATATATCTAGTACATTTTAAATATTTTTATGTTATTATAAAAATGGTACAACCATATTCATTAGTCTATCCATCCTATGAATGACAAAGTCACCATACGTGCGTATGTACAACTTACTGTTTCCACGTCTTGGTGTAGTTTGTTATTCAACACTTAATTATTTGGATAGGTATAATAATGAGTATAATTGATGTAAATAATAAATATAACATGTTAATGATTCTTTATATATGATATACCATCCATTTATATATTATTTCACCATCAATAGAATGATATTGTCGCTCATGCATACGTACAGATTACCGTCTCCATGACGCGATGAGATTCATTCCCCATCGTAACCATTCAAGAATAATTTTCATTTTATGATTAAAAATAATTTTTAAGAACTTAATATCATTATGGATACGAATCAAATACATACTATCCATAAAAAACATGACTTACATAACAAAACATATAAAGGAAAATGAATCAGTTAACACCTGAAACAATGATACTACTGAAATATTATTAACAAAGCAATATTAGAAGATCATATATGATATCATATTTATGTATTTCATTCTTTTATAATTTAATAACAATTATTTAACTATTATACATTATGTTAACATACCCTTGACCAAGGAAAAGCACAAGGTAAGGGTTAATTTTACAATCTCTTTATTTATCTGAGGTTGTTTATATGTAAGTATCTAATGAGACTTCTTTATTACGATACAATATTCCATATTGTATTGAAGGTTTTTTTTATATGTTTGATTGTGTATTTATTATTTTTATACCATTCATGGTTTATGGTTAAATTATTAACATTTCCTATGCTAGTTTTAATACAAATTTTTATGTTATGTTTTGACTTTTTCATATGAGGAATGAATTGGACTTAATATTTATGGGTGGAGCCCACTCTAGCTCCTCAATGCATCAGTAGGTCTCATGAGACAAATTAGTGTCTTGGAACATGGCCTTGACAAAATCTAATTTTTAGTCTTGGCACGAGGCCTTGACTATGTGGTTATGATGTCCGACATTATGCATTCCATCATTATGAAATTAGCTATTGATATTACATGTGATTATTCGAACAATAGAATATCTATGTGAATAAGTAAATGACATTATTTGATTTATCTTTTCCATATTGTGATGAAGTTTAAGTTTAAAAGGCTTGTGTTTTAGTCTTATACATTTCCTTAAATGTTTATGCTTATTTATGATAGTTTCCTCTATATTGTTATCCTTACTGAGCATATGAGCTCACCCCTTTCTTATGTTTTCCTTTTCACAAGATGTGAAGAAGTATATTATTATTGAACTATAGGGATAGGCTAAGGGATATGAGTGTGTTCAAAGTTGACACAATGTTGTTTTTTTATCTCATGTTGTAATGTAAAACTTATGTATATATCTAGTACTTCCAAGGATACTAAACTAATTGGTCTTTCGAGACTTTATCTATTATGATCATGCCAATGTTATGTAATAATGTACCGACTCTGGGTAACTAGGGTCAGGGTGTTACATTCAAAATGAGTTTTATTTGGTTTTCTTATTTTGGGTGAATCATGACTTTTATTTAACCCCTTGGTTTATATGGGGTCATGAAGTTTGATATGTGAGACATGAACTGATTGAATTCATGTTTTTTGTTATTTAGATTATGCATCCCAAAAAATCATTGAATAAGAGTGGAAGATTTTTCTCTAGTGATGAACATTAGGGTGATTCTATTTATCGCTCAGATGTAGTTATTACAGTTGATGACTCCATTCAGACTCAAAATAGAGTGCTGTAGCCAGAGACTTCCTTTATCATTAACCCTATACAATATTTCTTGAATCAATGTTCTTATTATTTTCATGGTTATTAAGGTTTACTTGTATAAATGGAGTGGTTATATAGGATTAAGGGTATCTTAGATTATTTGGAAACATCTAATTCTTAAAGGGTGAGAGTTATAATGGGATTTTTGAAAGGACCTAATCAAGAGTGGAAATATGCCATTTTTCCATCACAACTTTTTAGTGACATGTCTTGGGGAACTCTTCAATGTGATGTTCATTCAGTGGTTACATTCCAAGAAGGTAGTCTAGAAGGCCTTGATGGTGGAACTAGGACTAAGAGAATCTGAACATGAGACTAGAGGTCAGGTTGGTGAGTATCAGACTTCTCAGAGCCTCGATGTTTCTTAAAATAAGTAGGAGTCTTGGGTGTAATTTAGATCTTATTGATTATTTATTTTTTGGGATTTTTCTTGATGGTTTTAGATAATATAGGATATTTTGAAGTAATTATTATCTGAATTATAATTTGGGTATTTATATTTTGGGTGCTTATGAAATTTTGATGCTATTGTTGTGCTTATTCCTTAGTGATGATCATGTTTCTTATGTTTTTTATTATGTGGATTGTGTATTTGGGATTTTGGTTTTTATGGATTGAGCATGGGAACCATGAGTAGGTTATAGGGGGATCATAAAAAGTGTGGTTTAGTTGTCACTCTAGTTGGGGAATATTTAAATTTTACTAGATTCGCTAGGAGTGGTATTCCATGGATGAGGTTCCGAGTTACCCTCCTATCTAGTTCCTTAACCCAAGGTTGGAGCCATACTGATCCATGATGATGGATGTTTCTAATTTGGGGTGTTTCTTCCTTATTTATTGGGTGATGTTTTGGTTGGACCTATTCATAGAGTTCTTATGAGTATCTTTTTTTTGTTAGTGCTTTTGTTATGGAATTTTGAACTAACTTCTTGGATGGTTAGCATGATTGATTGAGGAATTATGACCCCTTTGGTTTTTGTAAATGTATTTTCTTGATGATGCGTCTTGTTGAGAGTTTTTACCCCTTTAATCCACCATTTTAGATGAAATATAAATGGCAGGGAGACCTTAGTGGGCCTCCACATTATTTTAGCCTTGCATCTATTTTTTATGAGTCAAATTTCAGTCATAGATGCTTGATAATATATAAGTATTTCCTCTGTTAGTTTTGGGGAATATTTTTGGTTGAATTTTCCCTTTGTTTAGGGTCCTTTATAGTTTCCCCATCCCTCCCACCAACTATTTAGGGTGTTGAGGTTTTATTATTCTATTTTCACTATAGGAAAATGGCCCTATGACCATGGAAATATTTCCATAGTTAGCTTAACCATGGTCGTAGGGCAGCCTATGGCCATAGATCAATGTGGACCATGTCTATAGGCCCGCTCGCATTAGCCTACAGACATAGTCAACATGGACTGTGTTGATAGGTGGGTGTAGGAAATACCAGTGATATAGGAAGTATGTGAGAAAGTCCTACAATCATAGTCCATATGGTCCATGGATGTAGGCCTTTCCCTTGAAACCTACAACCACAGTTGATGTGGATTGTGTCTATAGGTTATCAAAGCCACCATCCTTTTTATTTTTTAAAAGTATAATAATTATAATTATATAAAATTATACACACACACATATAGTTCATCAAAACTTAGTGGTAAAGTCTTAAATGAAGTATAGAATAGGTACTAAGATCAAATCACACCATTGTGTTTATTTTTTCAAATGATACAACCATGATCATGAATCATGGATGTAGATACCCAATGTATATGGTCCACCCATGGCTGTTGAGGCCCCATGACCACAATTTCAAACTATCTTTGTAGCCTAGACTCTATGGCAATGGTAATAGGGCCCATGATATTGGGGCCTACTACCATGATTTCAGATCATGGAAATTATCCCATTTTTCAGTAATGTGTCTTCCACATTTTACTAATGAATTTCTAGGGGCAGAAAGTGGGATTACAGGGAGAATTGTAACACCTCAATGTCACGATTGATATTTTTTTAATATATTTTTGGAGTTATTTTGAGTTTTTTATAGTTCTTGGGTTTTTTTTTTGTTTTTTTTGAAATTACCTTAGTGTTCCACAGTTATCGCACTATCAGGAGAACCATGCAGTTTTCATAGGAAACCATACAAAGGTCTACAGGTTAACTCCAATGGAGTTTTTCATGGTTATAATATAGTTCTCCTAACCATGTAGAGTATCTAGGTAACTATGTATCTTATATTGGTGTTTAGGGGAAACTTGCATAGTTATTGCATGGTTAGTAAAAATTATGTAGCCAAACCGTGCAAATATCCTTGCATGATTCAGTGGAAACTATATAGTTTTTACACATTTTGTCTAACCATGCAGTCTAACCATGTGACCAATCTAGTTTTTAAAATTTATTAAATTCTTGATTTTACCCTCCTTGATTTTAATACTTGGGTTTACCTCTCCCCTCTCATTTGACCCCAATAACCCTAGCTGTGTGTCCTCATACTCCTCTTCTCCATGGCTTTTCCCTTGGATTTCTTCCATGATTAATATTGAATCATTAAAGTAAGATATTATAGATATATTACTCTACACTCATTCCATTTTTCATATTAGTTTAATCTTCTCCCACAAACCCTAGGGTTCATGTTGGACTAATTTAGGGTTTGGGGTGAACCTAATCGCAAGGTTTTTGATGTTTAGGGCATGTTGTCATCATCTTCACATTTGGTTGGGAATCCAACATATGTCACACTACGACTTTCAATTTACTCATTATTTTGATTATTTATTGATTTTTATCCCTTTTCTCAATTTCCATGATAAAATTCCTTGATTTTTTTTCAAAAATTTCAAGTTGTGGTGTAAGACACAGAGCTGTAATACAATTAATACTAATTGTGTGACCCAACTATATAAAACCTGTAACTTGTTGCATAGGAAAACCCATGGTTAGTGCACAATTAGTAATAACCATGTATTCAAAATAGTGTGATTTCATAGGTGTGTCCAATAGAGGGTGAATGGTTGGTATAAAGGTTTGAAAAAATGTGTGGCCAAGCCATACTGCCTACCCATAATTTTAAAATTTGTAAAAATACTATCTTTCCCTCCTCAATTTTAACCTACCTTTCCCATATTCTCTCCCATTTCATTCGTAATTAAGCCCAAGGAGCTCCATATATGACCTCCCCTTTCCCCTATATGGTTTTTTAGCCTCTCCTCCCTCATTGTTAGTTATTTTTATAAGGCGAGACCTCAATTCCTTCTCTCTTTCTTCCTCATTTCTTACTCTTTTCTTCCTATTACTTTGGGACTTTTTTGGATGAAACCTAAGTGAGTTATGGTTAAAATACCTTGTGTTTTTGGTTCCTAGGCTATGCAAAATTCTCCTAGTACCCTTCTCTCTTTATTTTTAAAGGATTCGCTTCAACCGCGCTTGACCTAGGTAGGTGTTTCCATGATTTTCACATTTTCTATAAAATACATGTGTTTTTTGTATTTTATAATGTATTTTATATAAAAATTATATGTGATATAGATTATTCTAAATTATAAAAATAATTTTCTTAAAGTAATTGGTATTTTAGAAAAGGGATGTCTTCATCTAAAAAGTGGTTTTATATGGGTTATAAAGGGCATTTTCTTAAGAATTTATTTTAAATGGACCTTTATGTGTGTTTAAACTTGTTATTATGTTTTTTATTGATTATTTATGGTTATAATGTTTGTGTAGTTTTTTATTAATATGATATTTTTTTTGTTTAAATTTTTAATATAATTTTTTGGTTTTATAGTGGGACCTTTCCATGGGTTTTAACAATATTTCCAATGTTACTTAATTTTAAAAAGGTTTAAAGGGGGATTTAAAAGTATTATTTATAGAGTATGAGATAAAGGACAATTTGGTACTTGGAAAGGGGATTTTAAAAATTATTTTGATTTGGAAATTAATTTTCGAAGGTGATATTGAAAACATAATATTATTTTTAAAATTCAAGGCCTCATTGACACTTTATATAAATGTTTTTCCTAGAATGAACTACACCCTTAACTAAATCCCCATGGACCTATGATTTAAATGAGTTTGATGATGAATGTAACTATCATTGTTATTTATATGAATTATATTTTGGATTTAGTGAGAAGGGTGCATGAGGTTGGGTTGAGGTATGTTATGGGCTTGGTTTTCTCTATGTATTATTACTGGTCTATTTTTGATATAGCACACATCCTTTATCACCATATATTTCTAATATCATGGATATATTAGGTGTTTTAGTGAGAGATAAATATATAGTTTTTATACTTGTTCTGATGATATGGACTTGTGTTCTCTACAGTTAGACTAGTGCCAACTAGAGTGGTGCTGCCAGTGAGGCTTGTTGAGAGTAACCTAGTTGGTTATAGACTAGGAATGAATCGATAGTATGAAAAATGATTCCACAAAAGTATATCTAGGATCAAATAATTGTATGTTTAATAACTATCCATGATTATATATACTTTACTTTGTCTTCTTATTTACTACACTGGGTTATGATTTTGTTTTATTAGTTCTATTATCATTCTTATTGATGTGTATTATTTATTTCTATCACTTTATGGTTGATTTAAATGTATTTTTGTTTAATAATTGTTTATTGGTACCTTCTAATAATTTATGATTAGTTGGATATTTTTTATCAAGTTACCTGCTTCTTTTATTATTATTATTTAGTTATAATCACGAGATTTTCATTTATTTTAGGAGGAGGTTCCTTCGTAGTATTTTCAAAAAAAAAATGGAAACGTTTTTTTAAAAAGGGTTTTAGGAGGTTCATTTTAAAAAGGGGTTTTAAAGGAAAATATAAATGTTTCATTTTAAACATTATTTTGTTTTTAAAAGGGGGAAATATATAGATCTTGTTTATTTGTTTTCACAAAGTGTTAAAAAACCTATCATAAATTACTATATTTTAAAACTAGTGTTTATAAAATGTTTTGAAAATAAATTTCATGGAATATTTGGTGAAATAATACCGGGATGTTATTCCACACTCTACTTACACCACTCAATGTCTATAAACTGAGTGGATTTGTCTTGTATGTTCAGGTTTAGGTTCTAGTTTTGGATCTATCATGGATCGAGTGTGGTGTGGATGGAGATTGAACTTTGAGTCACATGAAGATGATATCTAACACTTTGGGTTTTATTTTATGTCATAAATATACTAGAAAATTCATCTACCCTGATTTATTTTTGGATTCTTTTCAGTTTGTATTTAGTTTGAGATGATTCTTGTTTATTTTAGGTGCCTTATTTGGTTTGTTTCTATTTAAAACTATTTATTTTGTTTATGGACGGGCATCCAATTTATGGGACCACTATATTGGATTCTCAATATAAATTCACTACTTATTTAATGATTTTATTCAAGAAAAATTGTTCCTAACAAGTTTATTTTGATGTTGTGGAACTTTTTTTCAGCTTGTTGGGATCAAGAACACCCTTTAGTCCTTTCCATTTATGGGTTTGAGTGCCTAGATCAGGGGTGAATCGGGCTGGTTCGTGAAAAAATGGCATCAAATCACCCTTTCTATTTGGGGATTTTGGTGGATGAGAGATAAGATCATAAAAAATAAAGAGGTAGGTCAGGATTAAGTGCCTAGTCACCACCTCTCATGAAAAAACTTGAGTTACCAAGGGATGTCAGGATTTGAGTCTTGATTTTAAGCTTTATTTATAATTCTTATTGATTAATTTTGGTTTGAATTGATGTTTTTTTTATTTTTGTGGGTGTTTCATAATTTTTTTAGAGTTTTTAAAGATTTAAGGTGAAAATGGGACAAGAACTAAAGGCACATGATTTTCCCACATGACCTAAAAAACTATGTGGTTCTCTTGAACATGGTTTTTAGGGATCTTAGTGGCATGTTGCACAATGGTGCATGGTCTATCAAACTATATGACCAAACCATGAACAAAAACTAACCCCTTTTTATATTTTTTTGTTTGATTTATTACTCTTTTAGATTGATTTTTTATGTGTTGTTTCTATTTGAGATGGATTAGTGAGAGTTATGTGGTATGTTGATGTTATTTTTTTGGATTTTGTTGATATTTTATGATAAAAAAGTTTGTTTTAACTGATATAGACTCACTTTGAAAATTTATAAATAAGTTCTCTAAGATGATTTGAAATCAAATTGGATGTTTAAAATTATGAAAATAGATTAGTAATGAACATTTGATTTTAAAACTCACTTTTATGTAAAATGACATGATTTCAAAAAGGGTTTAAAGGTGATTTTTTAAAATTGTAATTAGAGTGGCATTTAACAATGAATGTGTGGGTTATTTCCATTAGAGTGAGTTGGGATTTAAAATATATGATCGAGTCTTATGTTTTTTGTATTATCTAAATCATACCTCATTAAAGAGTCCTAGGGGATAATAGGACATATGTATCTTGGAGTAAACCTAGTGTCTCTCATGGATTGGGTGTAGCTCTTCTTGACTTCGAACCTACTCAAAATCTAGGTAGAGTGGTAGAGATTACCTCATCTTAAATTTTTATTAGCTCACACAGCGATCAAGGACCTAAAAATACTATAGAGTGGCTAGATAAAATTGAAGGAGTCTTAAATTTGTTGAATACTTTAGAGGCCTCATGAGTGAAAACCATTTCAGACCTATTTGAGGTACCAAGTTAGGAATGGTGGAGGACCGTCATTCCAATTCAGAATAATATGTCTTGGGAATTATTTAAGAACACATTAATCCATTAGAATTTCAATGAGAATGAGAATGTGTAGAGGTCAGTGGAGATCATGAACCTCCATTAGAGTGACCAGACAATGAATGTGTATGCCACCCATTTTAACCAATTTATCCCTATCTATACTAAGTTGGTGTTCAAGAACTCACCAAAGGTTCCTCTTTTTGTGAAGGGTCTCCATATTGACCTTAGTGCTATAATTCCTCCATTTAATTCAGCTTTATTTTAGAATGTGGTTAATAAGTCCATGATGATGGAATTGATCTCTAGGGACCAAACAAATGGGGGTGTACTTATTCCTTTTGACATCAGTGAATGTAAAACATCTTGTGAGAAGAGGAAGCATGATAGACTTGAGTTAGGAAATTAGAATGATCTGGGAGTATCTTCTTATTATATTGTCATTCCTCTAGTAAAGAAGTGGTCCCCGATATTCCATTTATGTGGTTAGCTTGGGAATTATAATCCATCTTGTTCAAAATTCCCAAAGGCCTTCCATATCAGTAGTCGATTGGGACATATTTATAAATTATATAAGTTCGAGCATCAATGAAGTAAGGATTACTTATCTTAACTTGGGTCTCATAGGTAGTCTGATTGATATTTTCAAGGTGCCTTATTTTATTCTCCCCTAATCCATTGAATTTTCAATGTTTTTGGTTCTATGTTTTATTTTTTAGGTTATTTTTTAGAGGTTTATATTTTTTCTGATGGAATTGTGGATAGGGAATTAGGTTTGATGATTTATTTTGGTTCCTTTTTTCAAAGGGGTGGATAGTGATTTGTAGTAACTAATAGAAAATTTAGCTATAACCATGGTCTATACCCATGTATATAACATTTTTTATTGTGTCTATAGGTTATAAATAAGGTCAATATGCCCATAGAGGTTGTAGCCTCAGGTGAGGTTGGGGGGTATTGTCATGGTCACATCTGACTATGGTCTCAAGTATCTATGACCATGGTCGTAGACTTCAAAAAAATATAACATCAAAATTTGATCCTAGGACTTACCATATATTTTTTATAACACTTTATGTAACATCCTGAGTTTTTGAGTGGGTCAAAATTCCTCAACCTGTTTAAATTTTTGTTTTTGGTGGTAGGAACAAAAATTCTATTGATCTTCAAAACCTAATTTTAAGAGTTTTATTGAACCAAGGCCTTGTTTCTAGATGTGTTTTAAGAACCAAAAAGTGCCTCAGGTTTTCATATGAGTTTTGGGTGTAGAGGGCCCTAGAAACTCCGTTTTAGGAAAGCACAGATAGAGGCACACAATTAGATTTAACAGTGTGGCCTCCCATGAGTAACTATGTTGTCCAACTTAGACACTAGACATGGTTTTTCAAACTTTGTAGGTGGGGGCGCATGGTTGTGCAACACCTCCATAGTTTTTAGTAGAGGGGAATCACACAGTCTGTACATAATTTGGAAAACCGTGTACCTATACCGCATGAGTGTGGTTCTTGGATAGTTGACACCACATGGTTGGCATAAAGTTATCCAAACCATGTGGCCAAACCACGCAGTTCATTTATTTGGGTGAAATTACAAATTTCCCCTCCCTCCTTATTTGGGTTTCCTCCTCCTTTATTCCCATTTCCACCACACACACAGGGGGATTCTCCCATTCTTCCCCCTCTTTAGGCTTTAAACCAACTTTAATATCCGAGCTATTATTCTTGATCTATCGGTCTCATTGGAATTACATCAGTAAGACCTTTAATCATCTTTCTTCCATTTTTCATTTATATTTCCATATAGAATGAAAAATTTGTGTGAGCTCTTTTGACCTATTTTCAGAGTGTTCACCTAAAACACTGATTTTTATCATTTTGTCTTGAGTTAGAGGCTGATATCAGATTAGAGAGTGCTTATGAGTATAAGGTAGGTGGTTCCTATATTTCTCCTTAACTTTACAGGTGTTTTAGAGGTGTGTTCTATATACTCCCATGTGGGTAGTCTAAGAGAGACCCCTAATAATTAAATTGATTCTTTTAAATTAATAAATGGATGGTATGGGATGTCATTGGGAATGACCTAGTTCATATAAATTATTCCAATCTAAGTTAATAGTTTTTGAACACTTGGGAAGGATAGGCCATGTGTGTGTTTTAAATTAATTGAATTTTATATATATCAGTTTCTCAAGTTCCATGGGAATATAATGGGCTAAGACTGAGGATTAAGGTGATGATGATCACCCGGACTAAGGAGATATGGTTTGTTAGGTTGGGTGTGGCCTGCGACATATGGGGTGATGAAAATCACTAGGTTGAGGTGACATGGTCATCAAGTTGATTAGAAAAGGTATCAAGGATAAGGGAATGGATCTCGGGACTTGAGATAGTGTTGAACATCTAGATTTAGCAACATGGTCATAGGGGCACGGGGTGATGGATGATGTGTCTTAGGTTTCTTGGTGATTTCCACTCATAGTTGTTGGATGACGTTCCATTGGAGTTGTGTACACACATATAACATCAGTTGAGGTGGTGTTGAACACTCATTGTGGGTGGAGGCCCCTATAGATTATGTAGATTATGGGATTATGTGGACCATTAGATATGTTGGGGGTGATCACCATATAAATCCACATGGATGGTGATGGACCATCACTTGATGGTGATGGACTATCTCTTGATAGTGTTGAGACCATCAGTTGGGGGATGAGGCTCGCCGTTAAGCTTGAGGCTTATGGGCTGGTACTACTGGAGGATGGGAATCTCCATGACTTGGGACAATGGATATTGAGACGAAAATGATTATTATTTGGAGGATATATATTGCGGTGCTTTGGGACGTTGAGATATTGAGCTGGAGGGTATTTTCTGAGCAGAGGTCCGAGGGACCAGAGACTTGTTGGGCATGCCATTTAGACATCGGGTACTTTATTGATGACACATGAGGCATCAAATGGCATGAGGTTTTGGGTGATATTTTTATAGGTGGAACCCGAGGGTTCACCTGGTATGATGTTCTTGAGGGGATGCCTTGGGCACTAAGACTTGGATCCTATCCACTGCAAATATAAATATAATGACCTGTGTGATATTCCATATATATATTTGGGGGCACGTACTCAAATTTTTACTAATGTTTGTTGAAGTAGGTAAATTATTCCTTGTGGTTGTTGCTCAGAGGGGAAGAATATTAAATTAATAAATGGATGTGCATTGATTTTATTTATATTTTGAATACACTTGAATAATTATGGATGTAAGACAGGTATACATTGGTGGTGTCCTATTGAGTTCATCCTTGCACCCTACATGGGCCCCTTGGGATGTGTGTAGACTTTATGTATTTGAGATTAGGTAAGAGATTAGGCTCAATAACTATATCTTAGTGATCATGTTGTACTTCTTACCATGGGTTGGATGGTAGTGGACCATGGTGGTTCCTCTACATCAGTTGGAGTTACCTTTTGATCTTTATCATGATTTATATATATATATGTACTGATGGTCATACACGGGATACCCTGTTTGTTTATCTATTATGTACGAACTATTATGGAATGTTGTATTTACTTACAAATGGTTTTCCTTTGGGTTTTTAATTTATTATTGCTTCTATTTCTATTATGTTTCCATGTAGTTCATGCGTTTCTTCCACTGAGTTACAATACTTCATGTTATATATATATATATATATATATATATATATTTGTATGGAACACTATTATTATCACCACATGAGGTTATAGTCTCCCCACTATCACCTAATTAAACCCTTGCTGCTAGTCGGTAACCTTTGGCATACGGGGAGGCACACTTAAGGCTTAGTGTTCAACCATCCTTGAGCACTGTTTGAGTGAAAATTGGGTCGGGGCACTAAAAATGGTATTATAGGAGTTTTCATTTACTTTTTGGTCTTACTATTTCAGTTATGGTATACCAGAGACTAGGATGTAGTCGAAACTGGGTATAAAGATCGTGTTTGGGTGCCTATGGCCCATGCACTGGGGACATACTAAGTTGTTAGGGGTGGGAAATTTATGTTCTACTATGTGATTTTACAGTTGATTTTATTTCCACATTGAGTGGAACACTTGGGTGTGATTTTTATCTGTTATATGGCTTTATCCCTTGTCTTGGTATGGTAAGGGGGTCTATTTATGAATCATGATAGGTACTTAGGCTCATATGATGTATGTTTTCTTGTGATTTTCATTGGTAACCTGGAATGAACTAAGAGGGGATGGGCTATTTAAAGTGTCAATAAAGAAGATAAATAGTGCTTTCCTACTTAGCCTCTTTTGGTGTCATTCCACTTAGCCAACCTAGTCTTGTGGTTATAATGAGATATGTATGTGATTCTATATTCATGTGATATACAAGCATGGCACTGATAAGGGTAGGTAGGGATGATAACATCAGGTGAGTTATTTAAAGTGTCAACAAAGAAGCTAAATAACATTTTTCTGTATAGCCTCTTTAGTGGAATTCTACTCAACTAACTCAGATTTACATGTGATATGTGATGATTGAACCTATCATGGGAAGGAAAAGGGACATGAGGCTATATTATATGTGATTCTAAACTCCGATGTGGGTAGGCAGGGGACAATGAGGTCAGACGATACTTGATACCTGACTCTGATATGGGTAGGTAAGGGGCCTTGAGGTTAGATGTCGTGTGGCATGGTGTGATAGGGAAGTGCAAGGGTGGTGAGATATGATACCTATTAAAAATTACCCTATATAGGATATATATATATATACTGTTATGGCTATTTGACCATCATGATTGGTATTCAATGTGATTCCACCTAGAGAGCTTATAGTGGAGCGTTAGGAGGGTGGTGATATGGTGTCATAGGAGCATGTATGGGATAAGTCCCCTAAGGGTCAGGATGAGGCCTCATAGGGTTGGGATGATCATGATCCATAGGTACATGCTCTAATATAGGTAGGAAAACCAAAAATGGAAGACTTTGGGCCATGGATTGATGAGAAGCTTAGGGTGAGCTTAGTTCGGGTCATATAGGGTATTGATAGGGGAGCTGAGGGAGATGATCCATCTATTACATACTTGACTCATGAATTATAGTCTCAATACCCACTACTATTTTAGGGTGAGGGTGGAATGCATGTAGAAGATAATTGTATTGAGTTGGTCCAAAAAAAATTCAATCAGCTCGAGACACCCCCAGGGCGGAGGGTGAAGCTGGTGATGTACATGATCAGAGGATCGACAAAATACCGGTGGGGTGTATAGGTTTAGTCTTACAGATATTAGGGAATTTCTTGGAAGGATTTCAAATCTAGGTTCTTCAAGAACTTCTTTTTAGAGACTTTGAGGGAGGATATATCCCATGAGTTCATTAATCTACAATAAGGGGATACATCTGTCATGGAATATGTAGCCAATTTCACAGACCTATCTCGTTTTTCACTCTATAGTGGGTGACAAAATCTCTAGGGTGAGATGTTTTGAGGATGTATTGCGGTATACCATCAAAGTGTATGTAAATATCTTCAGGTTTTCATCTTTCTTAGAGGTGGTCAATCAGGTACTAATAGCCGAGGGGAACATGATGTGATGATCTTATTCAATCTGGTTGATAATGTCAGGTAAGTTGAGTGGTGATGATTTAGGTAGTAGGAAGCGGGACCACGAGGAATCTTAGTAGGGCAGTCATACCAGATATTTGGCCAGACCACCGAGGAGTGGGTCTTTAGTTGTATTCTTCCGGTGCAAGAATCTAGGGAATTTTTGGACCCAGTGTGATTGGGATTTTAAGGAGAGTTGGGCGTGCAGTTAGATGGGCCATTTGGGGAGGTTCTGTAGGAAGCCTTCTTAGACAACCGGGAGTCAGGGACTGGGTCAGACTGAGGGATCTAAGGTAGTATTGGGAGTGGTTCCAGTAATTGGTAGTTGGGATTCAACTACATGTGGAGGTCATGGAAAAGATAGAGAGACCCAACAGTGGGTTCAGTGGTGGGTAGCTAGTACAGATCTGCAGGTAGGCTAGACCTTAGGCAGTTAGACTTCAGGCTTGGTGCATTCTATTGAGATTCCAAGGTTAGATCAGGATTGGGATCCAATGATAGTTAGAGGTATATCGTGGGTGTGATCAAGTTTTCTTTTGTTTTTTCA
The DNA here is from genome assembly GCA_963277665.1 of Viscum album. NCBI lineage: Eukaryota > Viridiplantae > Streptophyta > Magnoliopsida > Santalales > Viscaceae > Viscum > Viscum album. The sequence continues at coordinate 1,030,856,261 of OY728126.1, forward strand.
TGGACAATATTGGTGCACTAGTTGCACGAGTATTTTTTTTGGACTAACTAGATTATGGTTAGTAGGTTGAAATTAGTTATGATGTGTAATATATATATATATATATATGAGGTTTATAGGCACCATGATTTAATGTGGGAATCGATGCGATGCGGGTTATGTATGAGGTGAATAGGCATCAGGACTATGAGGGGCATACATATATGTATATATATGGTTTAGGATTATTTTGAGTGTCTATTGAGGTATGGGACTTATGTTCATCTAATGAGATGTATTTTATTATGGGTGTCATGTATAACAAGGGTACTTATGGGATTATAATGAGATATGAGGCTTGATAGGTGTCAGGTATGACATGGGAATGAATTGAGAACTTGATGAGGTGCAGGAACAATGATGCATCATGGGAGGAATTTTGAGTCTAGGGATAGTCAGTGGAATCACAATAAATGTTTGAATTTTGGGTTGGGAAGTGACCAAGTAGGTAATTTCTAAGGTGGGGAGCACTGAAAGGGGAATTATACTTTGACTAAATAGGGTATGCTAGGTTGATATTAATGAGATGGTAATGTTCAGTACCATCTCTAGGTAAATATTTATAGCTTGGGGATGATCTATGTTACAATGGGGATATTGTAATACCCTGAGTATTTGAGTGGGTCAAAATTATTCAATCTGTTTTAATTTTTGTGTTTGGTGGTTTGACCAACCTTTCTCTTGATATTCAAAACCTAATTCTTGGAATTTGATTGACCCAAGGCCTTGTTATTAAGGGATGGAAAGTGCCTCAGGGTTTCATGTGAGTTTTGGGTGTGCCCCCCCGAAAACTTAGTTTTGGGAAAGTGAAAATAGAGGTGAACAATTAGATTTAACCATGTGGCATCCTAGGAGTAACCTCATGCCCCAACATATACATTGGACATGGTTTTTCAAACCGTGTAGGTTGGGGAACATGGTCGTGTGAAACCTCTATAATTTTTAGCAGGGGAGAATCAAATGGTATGTGCATGGTTTAGAAAACAGTGTGTCTAGCCCATGAACATGTGGTTCTTGAACAGTGAGTGCCACACAATTGGCACATGATTAGACAAAATGTATGGCCAAACCATGTAGGTAATTTATTTGGGTGAAATTATAATTTTTTCCTCCCTCATTATTTGGTTTTTCCTCCTCCTCTCTTCCCATTTCCACCACACATACAGGGGGCTTCTCCCATTATTCCTCCTTAGGCTTTGAGCCAAAATAAACACCAAAGATCCAATTCTTGATCCATAAGTCTCATTGGAAGCACATCTATAATAACTTAAATCCTCTTGATTCCATTATTATTTTATATCGCCATATAGAATTCTAAATTAGTGTGAGTTCTTTTTCTCTATTTTCGGGGAATTCATATAAAATGCTGATTTCGATCAAATTAGAGGATATTATTAGATGAGTGAGTGCCTATGAGTATAAGGTAGTGGTTCCTTGCTTTCTCATTAATTTTGCAAGTGTTTTGGGGGTGAATTCTATATACACTCATGTGGGTAGTCTAATAGAGACCCCTAATAATTAAATTGATGCTTTTAAATTAATAAATGGATGATATGGGACGTCATTGGGCATACCTTAGTTCATATAAATTATGCCAAGACAAGTTAAGGTCTTTTGAACACTTGATAAGTATAGATCAGGTGTGTGTTTTAAATTAATTGAATTGTATATATATTGGTTACTTGAGTTCCATGGGAATGTGATGGGATAAGCCTGAAGATTGAGGTGATGTTGATCACTTGGATTGAGGTGATGTGGTTCACCTAGTTGGGTGTGGCCCAAGACATATGGGGTGATGATGATCACCAATTTGAGGCTACATGGTTATCTAGTTGAGGTGAAGAGGTTGTCAGGATGAGGGAATGACTCTCAAGACTTGAGATAGTGTTGACCATCAAGATTTAGCGACATGGTCACAGGGCCACAAGGTGCCAAATGACATGGCTTAGGTTTCTTGGTGATTTCCACTCACTGCTGTTAGATGATGCACCATTGGAGTCATGTGCACATAGATAGGGCTCAGTCGAGGTGGTATTAACCACTCTTTGTGGGTAGATGCCCCCATAGATTATGCAGCTTAGGGGATGGTGTTGACCATAAAATATTCTATAGGTGCTCACCATAGAAATACATGTGGATGGTGATGGACTATCATTTTATGGTGTTAAGAACATCGTTTGGGTGATTAGGATCAACATTATGCTTAAGGATGATGGTCTAGGACTATTGGATGATGAGTATTTTTGTGCCACATGATGTTGACTATTAAGATGACAATGATTATTATTTGGAGGATGGATATCATCGAGCCTCGGGACGACAAAATTTTGATTTGATAGGGATTTTATGAGTAGAGATTTGAGGAACCCGAGGCTTGTTGAGCATGCTGTTTGGATTCCAGGTACTTGATTGATGGAATAATAGGGGTTATATGACATGAGGTTCCAGGTGATATTTTTTATAGGTTGAACCCAAGGGTTCACCTGGTATGATATTATTCAGGGGATGCCTTGGAAACTAAGCCATGGATCCTCACCATTGAAAATATATATATACATACCTTTGTGGTATTCCATATATATATATATATATATGGTCACATATTCAGAGTTTTACTAGTGTTGGATGAAGTAGGTAAATGCTTCCTTGTGGCTGTTGAGAACAAGGGAAGTAGATAAAATTAATAAACATGTGTGCATTTATTTTATTTATATTTTACATACACCTTTATAATTATGGATTTAAGATAGGAACACGTTGCTAGTGGCCTACTGAGTTCATTCTCATATCCTACACGGGTCCCTTGGGGAACATGTAGACTTTTTGACTTTGATATTAGGTAAGGGATCGAGCTCTGAAGTTTGACCTTAGTGATTTTGTTGTACTTCTTAGCATGAGATGAATGGAAGTGGACCATGGTGGTTCCTTTGCATCAGTTGGAGTTTACTTTTGATATTTGGCATGTTTTATATATGTATGTACTGATGTTTGACCATGGGTGACCCTATTTTTTTATCTATCATGTATGCCCTGTTATGACATGTTGTATTTACCGACAAATGTTATGCATTTGGGTTTGTTATTTATTACTGCTGCTATTTCTATTATGTTTCCACTGAGTTTCATGTGTTGATTTCATTGAGTTATGGTCATTCATGTTATATATATATATATATATATATATGTTTGGACCACTATTATTATCATCGTTTGAGGGTATAGTCTCCCCACTATCACCTAATAAAACTCATACTGCTAGTTAGCAAATTTTGGTGTATGAGGAGGGACACTTAAGGATTAGTGTCCAATCAGCCCAAAGCACCGTTCAAGTGGAAATCAGTTCGAGGTGCTACACTTTAACACTATACTACAACAAACTATATGTATAAATACACACACACACAAACATTCATGCATGCATGTATGTATAATTTTATATAATTATTATTACAATACATTTAAAAAAATTAAAATGGAAATGACAACCAGAACTTATGACCGCAGTTGAAAAGGTAATTTCCCAATTTCATGTACCATGGAATCATGAATATATCTAGAATGAGACCTAGGAGAAATCATTTAATATAAGTTCTTAGTGGCCAAATTTATTTTTCAATGAGGCCTGATGATGTTAGAGAATGCTGCTTGAGGATGAATTGTTATATGGTGGGAAGGTTGTAAACATCTAACATTTCTTGAGGTGCATTCCTATTTATATTTCACCCTAAACTTGTTTATTTGATTGGTTAATTTGTCTGGAACATGTTTATAGGGAGTTGGAGAGGCTCTTATATCATTTTAAGAGCCAGAGGCCCAAAAAATAGGATGATTTGGAGTTTCAGCCAGGGGTTCATGGTTACCACATGATTAATGCTAATTGTGCACCCCAACAGTGTGAGGAATATGGTTCACACACAATTTATCAAACCGTGTGACCTACATGTGCAAAGTGGAGTGCTTAATGATGGTATTCACACAATTGGTGAATTGTTTGTCTAAATATATGATCCAACCATGTTAGGTAAGTTTCCAAAGACAGTGGGAGACACACGATTAGCGAAGGGTTTGGCCAAACATGTGGGAAAACTATGAAAAAACTTAAAAAGTTGAAAATTACCACTTTGTTCATATGATTTTATAACCCAAAACTACCTTTTTCTTCTCTATTTGGCTAATACTCCCCCTATGAACACAAAACTTCCTTCCCTATCATTATTTTTGAATTTTCTATTTTATTTATCCTTCGAATAAAGTTTCATTTGTTATGTTGGTGACTTTAAGGTAAAATTATGAGTTCATTACCTTCTATTATTAATTTATTTTTTAAGTGAACTCACACTATTATGCCATATTTCTAGGAAAATTTTCTATGTTTTAGATTTTATCAGATTAGTTTGAATCAAATGATGATACTCAGTGGGTAGACATCTATAAACCTAAGGTTGGTGGTTTACAAGATGTATCACAAGTCTTATGCCATTTATTAGTATGTACATTATGTATTCACATTGACATTACCATGTGTTTGACCTAGTTTTATAAATTAAATATAATTATCTCTAAATCATGGAATTAAATGTTACCACAAACCATGAACAATCCATGGGAATATAGATCAAAACTTTATCCACTCGTGGGGTGTGCTTAACTTGGGGAACAAAGTGTAAAATGTTGTGGTGACCCTAGGGGTTCCTGAAAATAAATTTTTAGCCAATATTAATGGTTTGTGATGCTTAGATAACACTCTAGGATCCATGATAATAGTTGTTAAGTGAGGCCTGTTGAATGTGAATTTTAATGAATGGTTAAATTAATTGTCTAATCACTTGAGTTTTTCTTAATGGTTTGGAATGAATTGGGGAAACCCCCCTTGGATTAGTTTGGAGGTACTTATGATACTTGGTTTAGAATTCCTTGGGGAGATCCCCATTGTATTCTGATGGATATATTTGGTTTGGAATGCCATGGGGAAATCCCCCTTGGATTCATTTGGGACTAATTGAGTTACTCGAATCATGATGAATACTAGTTTGGAATGCCCTGGGGAAATCCTCCTTGTATTCATTTGGTAGTACTTGAGTTACTATGGATAGAGACTTTTATCCTAGGTTGAAGTAGGTATGGTTAATTTAGAGTGTCACCTTGGAACCTAAGAATCGACATGGTTTATTATTTTTTTCCTTTATTTTTTATACACATCAACATGCACATATTACTCAGTCTGGATATGCGATATTCATATAGACATCATTGGTGGTGGCCTACTAGTTTGTAATCACACCCTACCTGATCTGTTGTTTGGTACACAAGTAGACTTTATGCCTACATGATAGATAAATGGAAAATTCCTTATGAATGATGCTTAATTTTGGTTAGCAAGTATGTAGAACATGGGAAATGGGATCAGTCTAGAACTCAAAAACAGTTTTTGGGAGTTTATATATTTTTTCTTTTATTCCTTTTTGGGAATTGATGTGTGCGATTTGTCTTGATATGTATGATTTTCTAGCATTTTATATAGTTCATTTTGATATATCATGAGTTTTTTTTATTTTCACTTTTCATGACATCTATTTATTGCTTTATGTGGATATATATGATTGTCATTATTCATGCTATTGTTTTTCTATGATATGGGGGTATAGTATCCCCAATATACTAAATTAGACCCCCACAACTAGTTAGTAGCCTCTATCATATAAGAAGGCATGCCTGAGGTCTAGTGGATCCACCATTTCAATTACTATTTGAGTGAGCTGATATGAGGATGTCACAAAGTGGTATCAAAGACCCTTTTATTTTTTATGACTATTTGGGAAAGGCATACAAGAGATATGTCATTATTGGGAATTGATTGGAACTTGTGATTGGGATTAGATAACCCACATATGAGGAAAGTCCAAGTTTATAGGGATATGATAAATGTTCTCACTTTTTTTCTTTTACAGTTGATCTATTTCCCCTTGAGTGAGGCATATGATTCAGGGATTTATGATTTATGGGATTTTTTTCTTGACCATAATGGCAAGAATGTGCGTGTTCATTCATTATACTTGAAAAAAAAATATTCACATGTCATATGCCTGATTTTTTATGTTTGGTTACTTTTATTAAGATATAAGGTCGGTTATTTAAAGTGTCAACAACAATTTATATGGTGTTTTCACATATAAATTTATAGTGACATATTACTTAACCGAACCTCTAAATGAATGAAAATAATTTTACCTAATCACTTATCTTGGTTATTATTTGGAATTAACTAAATAAAATGTCAATTACAACTTATAAAGTGTTTTCCTTTATAAATTGTAGTTAAAATTTCATTTAACCGAGCCTTAATTGTGAGAAATTCTGGTTAAAGTGACATCGAAATGTGTGATTATATAGATCCTATGTGTATGGTGTGAAACTTGTGTACATATATGGTATTGATCCTATGTATGGTTATTTGGGGCTGGTGAGAGCACCCAAACTATGAGTTCCCTATTATTTGAGATATGGAGGATAGTAGGGTGTCATGTATATTAATGCTTTCCTTAAAATGTGATTTTAAGAGTTGTTATAGTGATGTATTCTAAGAAATGTTCTTGGAATTATAGATAAATTCCTTAGTGAAGGATTCCAATTGATCATCAGGAAGGAGATGATGATAATTCCCTAGAGTTTGTTGGGTTAGAACCACCTATAATACCAGAATAGGAAATGAATGATAAGCTCTAAGAAATATTGTTACATGTGGTATAATCAATGGATAGAGAGGATATTTGATCTATTACTATGATGTTAGAGAAGAATAAAGAGTTTCAAATCTAGTATCTTCTAATATTTTCTAGGGAGGGTGGTCCTTAGTAGCTGATTACTGGATTGAGTTGATTAGATGATCTTTGAGCATCTCAAGACACTTCAATGTAGGAGGGTGAAGTTGGATGTTTACATGCTTCAAGGTTCAGTAAAGTAGTTATGAGTCATTTTATTCTTGATAAATCAACACAAAGTTTTATCCTATAAGGAATTTGATATTTGTTTCTCTAGTAAATTATTTATAAAGACCTTGAGAGTTGATAGATTCAGAGAGTTCAAATGCCTCATGTAAGGGAATATATCAGTCATGAACTATGCTGATCGCTTTACTGACTTGCATCATTTTTCTTTAATGTTGGTGGAAAATGAAGTAGTCCGATGAAGGTGCTTTGAGGATAGACTATGATATAGGATTTGAGTTTTGGTAAATATTTTTCATCTTTCTTCCTTTTCAAAGGTTGTGAACCAGACACTTATTTTAGAGTGGAACCTGAGTGAAGGTAGGATCTAAATATAAGGGTCTTTTTCTGGGGGGGACTAGTGGAAAGACTTTATCTATTAAGAATCACTCCTTTAATGGTTCATGCTAGAGTAGTGGTGGAAAAATACAGGGTGAAGAATCGTCTTTTTTACTATGGAATGACAATATAGTGTTGTGCCTTTAGTGTGGACGGAACAAACAATATCATTATCATTATGATTAGACACCATTAGAGTGTTGGGATTGTGGTAGGTTGGGTCATCTATAAAGTTTTTGTAGGATTACTTAGCATATTCCAAGTGTCATGGTATTTGGGAAGGTGGAGAGTTTAGGTGATGGGTTAGTTATACCATGACAAGAGTGCAGTTGTAGTTATACCGGCTATTCAGGATGAGGTGGTGGGTGTGGTGCTTAGGGTCAAGAGCAACAATATCAGTAGGTAAGCATAACTCAGGGATCTTAGATAGGGGTTTAGGGTAGAGGTGTAGGCTAGTTACATGTTTTTCAACATACCCTATTTGAATATGATATTAAACCTTCCATAGTCTGAGGTATGATCTTAGTAGCCTCTATATTAGATTCTACATTGTAACACCCCGAGATTTTATGAAAAATATTCTTTTAATTTCATTAATGTCTTGTGTTGTATGCTATACCAAGATTACCTTGCGCTATACGCAACACCGTATTAGCTTGTAGTATACGCAACACTATTCTTGGATCATGTTACACACAATTTTGATAATAGTTATTCTACGCAACATTGAGTATATATATATATATATATTCAATGTATAAATGAAATATGGTTGGATTCTGTTATACGAAACAACGAAGGATTCTTTCACAACACGCAACCCTGAATTGGCTTGCATTACACGCAATCGCGACCTTCCTCGATAGCGTGTGTTGTACGCAATACCAGGTTTTACTAAACAGCGATATATTATTATAATATTATTATGAACTAGCCGTTATGAATAGTGTTAACTAAATTTTGAATTTTATAACATTATTATTCATCTTACACATTTTCTAGAACATGGTATAAGAACAAAATAAATTTTTCGGGTAAAATAAGTATTTTTCAAAAAATGCAGTTTTGCCGCCTTTTGATGGCGCACCCACTTTAAATCTAGTTTTTGACATGTTTATAAGTTTAATTTGACAAAATAAAATTCTTATTTGGAATCAAGAAATAAAAATTTACTTTGTATAAATTTTTTGTATTATTCTGGTAACTTTCATATTTTAGTAAAAACACGCTATATTTTAATGAAAAACAACTTTTTTCATCGTAATAATTTATATGGTTAAATTATAATATTGAATGGTTTTAAGGTATAAATATAATATATTTTTACCATTTAATATAATGTATGTCATTATCATTGATTTTACATTGAATTCGTAGGTTAAATCAATTCAATCTTTTGCAATGTTTTAAACAAAAACCCATTTTCATTCGACAACGGGATTAATTTTAATTTAATTTCTGAAACTTCTGTGTATTGAATTTGAAAAAATGGATTAAATATTTGGAATCAGTGGGTACAAATTATGTTAATAGGCTACTTTTTATTTTTGGGAATTATGAATAGTAACTACGGTAAATTTTATTTACCATAGTTAAAGGTAAATCGGGTAATTAAGGGTAAATATAATATTATAAAATTACCCTAACACATGAAAAAATTCTATTGGATGGATAAAAGTAAACCCATATCAAATAAGGGTATGATTAGATTCATTTTATAGACATTTGACCATGAAAATAATTTAATTATTATTAAAACCAAAGAATGTGACAACATGTCACTTTCTTAATTCTTATAAGTATAATAATTTTAATTTAGTGATAAACTTCATGAAACTTCGAACATTAATAGTATACAGAAATATAATACAATTATCTACATCATAGGAATTTATTTAGAATTTTTAGGGATTAAATAATTATCATTTATTATGACATAAAGATGATGCAGTAATTATATTATTAATGAAATATTGGTATAATTGATGTTATAAATACCCAAATAAATATAATTTAAGACTTTTTATGAATTCAAATAATTTTATAGGTTAATATGACATGTTAGTATTGATTTAATTAACTTTTTTAGAACTAATAATTCTGTTATGAGTTTCACAAAAATCAATTACTAAATAGTGTCAAAATTGACATAAAATAGTTTTTAAAACAAATATTATATTATTAATTGTTATTTTATTCCTAAAAATATAATGTTCGGCAAAATGACTTAGATAAGGTTATATATATTAATAATAAACAACTTGGGGTTCGTTTGGCTTCTTATAGTAAGTTTATTAACCTTATAGTATAAGAACACAAGAAGACACTGTAAAAGTAAAATTATTTAACTTAATGTTAAATCTAAATGATAAGTTTAAAATAGGAACCTAAACTTGTCTAAATTATATTGGATGAGAGTATTTCTACCCATACCAACCTTAGATTCTAAATAAATCAATTTGGATCTATTTAAAACCGAATTTGACTTTATAATAAAATAATATTTTTAGTTATTCCAAAGGTGCCCCTCTCCTCCCTTATAAAAGGGCACCTCCTCCCTCTCTTCCTCACACCACTTTGAGCCTTAAAGCTCGGCCAAACCCTGCCAAATTCTCTTCTACACTTCCCTAGGAACATCATAGAGGTTTTGGTCTTCCTCAAAGACCAATTTTAGTGCCCTAAAAGGAATCTCAAAGAGGCGCTTCAAAGAAGAGGTAATGCCCGTTACCGATTCTTTCATCTTTATTTCTTCTTCCACTTCTTCTTCTTAGGTTGTTTTATTATGAAGTAATAACATCAGTATCACTCATATACTGATATGTTATTATAAGTATGAAACAACCCTATTTAACCATCTATCCATCCTACGGAAAATGAAATCACCGCGCGTGCGTACGTACGGAATACCGTCTCCACGGTGTGGTGTAATCTATTTTCCACCACCACCTTACTTGGATGGGTATAATGGTGTAAATAATAACTATATATGATTATTTTAAATTTATATTGATTCTAAAATAGTATACATACACTCCAATACAATTCCACGATCATGATAACGATATCATCCCTCGTGCGTACGTACGGACTACCGTCTCCACGACGCGATGAGATTCATTCTCCATGTTAACCATTCATGAATAATTATAAAGTATATATAATAAGTAATCATGAAATATATGACATAATAATGATACTGGATTTATGTGTATATATATGTATGTCATCTACTTAATTCCATTCAACTCAATAAGGAAACGAAAATAGTGTTCATGCGTACGTACGGCCTACCGTCTCCATGAACGGTGTATTTCTTTCCATTTACTGATTTATTATATATATGTATATTATGAATATATATTATATATAAATCATGTTTTATATTCTGGAATTAAGTAATCATGATCTAAGTAATCATATGAATAATTACAAGTCAAAACACGGACGACAAATGAAACAATTTTACCCAAAACGCTCTTTAACATGGAATTTACAAAAGAACGGGTAATATAAAGTCATAAGTGAACCATATATGATATCATAACAATGAGTATGATTTTGGAATAAGTCAATGACATTATTTAAATCATTATACAGGAGGTTTGGACACTTACGAAGCAAATCAGACCTAAGGTAAGGGATAATTTTGCAAAATCTCATTTTTATCCGAGATTGCTTATTCGTAAGTATTTACTGGGGTTATTTATATCATCCATGTACATGTTTTATAAAAGTGTTTTCATGTATTTTTAAAGTACTTTTTAACCATTTTTGACTTTTAGTACATTGTATGTAAGGAATCTTTCTTTTGTTTACGTTACGAGGTACTTTTTGACTTTTCTGGTAAAGTACGAAAATAATGTTTTTTTAACTTATATGGCACGAACGGATTTTTACGGTTTTATAAAGCCTTATTTTCATGAAGCTTACTCGAAAATATTTCATGAATATTTTCAAAAAAATCTATTTCTTTTAAAATTTCATGACGTTTTGTGAAAAGAAATTGATTTTGAAGAAGAAAGGATATTTTCCTCAAGAATTCATTTCAAGTGTTTTATCAAAAACATTTTTCATCTAAGATGACATTATTTAATATGTGTATGTTTCAAGTATAATGTCTCTATGATTTAAATGGTTTTACTTCTCTTATTATGAAATGATATCCATTTCTTTTATATGGATTATGTGATGATGGGATGATGTTTATGAAACCCATTTTATTTATTGGGTTTTTATGAATGATGTATGTTTATTTTGTGGCACAAGTAAGAGTGATTTAATTATGAGATGGGTGGGACCTATATCTCCCTCCAATGCATTGGGTAAATAGTTTATATCTCATGAGATATACATGGCTGGAACGGCAGGTTATACCGGTTCAGTAAAATAGGACTGAAACGAGGAGTGAACTCGTTTCAGAAATGGACTTTGTCCACTAAGATAGTCTTGGCAATGAGTCTTGACTAATAAGAAATGATTCTATATGATTATGTGTGTATTCCACAAAGTTTCATGTTTTAAGTTATGATTATTGGGATTTCATTTCACTACTATGATTTATCCCATGTTATGAAATTATGCTCTCTTTTGCAGGTTAATATTTCCAAAATGTTATGTTCTTATGAATATGATGTGATTGATATTTCTTTTGTTTACCCTTACTGAGAATTTGAGATCACCCTTTTTTGTTTTCTTTTCCCCAGGATATAAAGAAATATTTTAGGTAAAAAAAAGGAAGATCTTTATGGGAGATGTTGAAGATCTTTCACCACGATTAGAAGATTATATTCCGAGTTTCCAAAGACACTAAACTATTACGATCCTTGTGTGTGTGTTTTTGTTATGTACTAAGTATTCCGTAAAAGTAATGTAATGTCCATGTACTTCAAGCTTAGGGTCTCTACAGTTGGTATCAGAGGAAAGGTTTAGTCAACCTTTGGAAACTAGGATGCGAAAACGTTAGTGAGATCCCTAGAGATATTTTTAAGGTATGTCTAGGGATGTCTCTAAGGTTAAGTATACGTATAGGTTATAGTCCTAGAATTGCGATAACGATATTAGAATTTAACCTAAGATGTTATATATGGAGGGTACTCCCCCTTTACTATGTTGTTTTCTCTAGAATGATTTTTGCCTCTCACAGAATTCTTTTTGTGTTTTAGTTAATGGAGGGAACCAGAAGGAATTCGGTTAACATTGAATCCAATGGACAAATTGGTGACTATGAGCAACAAAATTGTGTAATGCCTAGAGAGAAAGATATTATGATTATGCCAAATCAGTCATCGCGATATATTATTAACAAGGTGAAATTTAGTGGTATGCCTAATTCATCAAATAAGAGGAAGATAGACCATTATGCATGTTCTCATGTTGAGGAGCATAAAGAAAGGAAGATTGAGATTTCTAAAGAAGGGAAGAAGAACCTTGAGGAATACCTCAAATGGAGGGACCGATGTTATCTGTGTGGATAAAAGGGTCATAGAGTGACAGACTGTTATGTAGTTCAATGTATTATTTGTTAAGAACATGGGCAGTACCCAACTCAATGCCCTGACCTAAAAAGTTACTTCTAAATCAAAGAAGGACTTATTCCAGGACAATAATTGAAGAGGATGGATTGAAGTGTTTATGTATTGGTATTCAAGAATAATGTTATTGAGGTACTTTTATTGTGTATTAAAATATTTTTGTATTATTCTATTTTGGTTTTCAATAATTTTAAGGTACCGGTAACCATGAAAAGTGATTCAAATATTTTGGAAAGCAAATGATATGCGCATAATGAAGGGATAAGGAGAAAATGAAATGTTTGACAGTATTCATGAACTCATGATTGATATAAGGACTAAGTGATATCATGGTTTGAGTATATATAATTTTGAGTATTTTGGTATATGGAAAGTGTTAACTTTTAACTGCATTCATGTTTTCACTAAGGTTCAATGGGTATTCAAGAGAATACAAGATTAAGGCATTTGAATGTTTGGAATGTGACCAACAAGACATATCTTATGATATATGGGGATCAACGATGGTATTAAATCTCTGGTAATCGTTTTCACTATAGTGGACTGCAGTATTATGGATAAGCCTAAAGATTGGAATGGATTATGTTGGACATAAGTTAGTATTGTTTAAGGATAGAAGTTTTTTTTCGATATTATTGATGGGATGTTATAGTAATATAGCTTTAGAAAAAGGACAACCTGCAGGACGGGCGACAACCCATCGTGTCGGACAAGGCTGTGGGAATCGAACCCACAACTGAAGTGCGACTGGCCTTTATCGCCTACCACTGGCCTACAGGAAGTCCCTGTTTAGTAGAAACTAGTTTTATTATATTAAGCAGTATAATATAAGAAGTATAAGTCCATTTTAGGAACCATATATGATTAATCTCACTATAGATGGACTTACGTATTTTTTTTGATAAATTTTCTAACCTTTTGTTTGAGACTGATGGAATGACCCCTCATTCTATCACATGATCTGCTAACACATCACGAATGACAAATTCAACTTCATTTCTTTAAGAGATGGAGTGGAAATTGTCCAAAGAACGACTAACGGTGAGACTATACCAAAATCACGAAAGTATTTCTTCTAATTCCAATTTCATCAACTTTAGGGAAATGATCTTGAAAACCAAAAATTTTGTCCTAGTGCTCTTATATCTAATGAATCAGATAGTACCTTAGATCGTCACAAATTTATGGCTTTGTGATTGTTGGCTTTTCCATAGCCATGTTCTCTACCACTCTCCATCAGAACTTGATGGTTATATTTTTCTTCGATATCCATATTTTCACCTATGTTCTCCTACGTGGAAACCTAGTGATGAGTTAATTTGGGTAACCGTTACATTTCATACTTTATTTTTTAAAGCCATGTTTTGGTATTCCTTTTTATGATGTGGGTTTCTATTAAATAAACTTTCGAGTAGTAAACCATTTATAACCCCGACGAATTTCGAGGGTGAAATTCATTTTAAGGGGGTAGAATGTAACACCCTGAGATTTTATGAAAAATATTATTTTAATTTCATTAATGTCTTGTGTTGTATGCTACACCAAGATTACCTTGCGCTATACACAACACCGTATTAGCTTGCAGTATACACAACACTATTCTTGGATCGTGTTACACACAATTTCGATAATAGTTATTCTACGCAACATTGAGTATATATATATATATATTCAATGTATAAATGAAATATGGTTGGATTATGTTATACGAAATAACGAAGGATTCTTTCACAACACGCAACCTTGACTTGGATTGCATTACACACAATCGCGACCTTCCTCGATAGCGCGTGTTGTACGCAATACCGGGTTTTACTAAACAACGATATATTATTATAATATTATTATGAACTAGCTGTTATGAATAGTGTTAACTAAATTTTGAATTTTATAACATTATTATTCATCTTAAACATTTTCTAGAACATGGTATAAGAACAAAATAAATTTTTCGGGTAAAATAAGTATTTTTCAAAAAATGCAGTTTTGCCGCCTTTTGATGGCGCACCCACTTTAAATCTAGTTTTTGACATGTTTATAAGTTCAATTTGACAAAATAAAATTCTTCTTTGGAATCAATAAATAAAAATTTACTTTGGATAAATTTTTCGTATTATTCTGGTAACTTTCATATTTTAGTAAAAACACGCTATATTTTAATGAAAAACAACTTTTTTCATCGTAATAATTTATATGGTTAAATTATAATATTGAATGGTTTTAAAGTATAAATAGAATATATTTTTACCATTTAATATAATTTATGTCATTATCATTGATTTTACATTGAATTCGTAGGTTAAATCAATTCAATCTTTTGCAATGTTTTAAACAAAAACCAGTTTTCATTCGACAACGAGATTAATTTTAATTTAATTTCTACAGCTTATGTGTATTGAATTTGAAAAAATGGATTCCATATTTGGAATTAGTGGGTCCAAATTATGTTAATAGGCTATTTTTTATTTTTGGGAATTATGAATAGTAACTATGGTAAATTTTATTTACCATAGTTAAAGGTAAATCGGGTAATTAAGGGTAAATATAATATTATAAAATTACCCTAACACATGCCAAAATTCTATTGGATGGATAAAAGTAAACCCATATCAACTAAGGGTCATATTAGATTCATTTTATGGACATTTGACTATGAAAATAATTTAATTATTATTAAAACCAAAGAATGTGACAACATGTCACTTTCTTAATTCTTATAAGTATAATAATTTTAATTTAGTGATAAACTTAATGAAAATTCGAACATGAATAGTATACAGAAATATAATACAATTATATACATCATAGGAATTTATTTAGAATTTTTAGGGATTAAATAATTATCATTTATTATGACACAACGATGATGTAGTAATTATCTTATTAATGAAATATTGGTATAATTGATGTTATAAATATCCAAATAAATGTAATTTAAGACTTTTTATGAATTAAACTAATTTTATAGTTTAATATGACATGTTAGTATTGATTTAATTAACTTATTTAGAACTAATCATTCTGTTATGAGTTTCAGAAAAATCAATTACTAAATAGTGTCAAAATTGACATAAAATAGTTTTTAAAACAAATATTATATTATTAATTGTTATTTTATTCCTAAAAATCTAAGGTTAGGCCAAATGACTTAGATAAGGTTATATATATTAATAATAAACAACTTGGGGTTCTTTTTTCTTCTTATAGTAAGTTTATTAACCTTATAGTATAAGAACACAAGAAGACACTGTAAAAGTAAAATTATTTAACTTAATGTTAAATCTAAATGATAAGTTTAAAATAGGAACCTAAACTTTTCTAAATTCTATTAAATGAGAGTATTTCAACCCATCCCCACCTTAGCTTCTAAATAAATCAATTTTGAGCTATTTAAAACCGAATTTGGCTTTATAATAAAATAATATTTTTAGTTATTCCAAAGGTGCCCCTCTCCTCCCTTATAAAAGGGCACCTCCTCCCTCTCTTCCTCACACCACTTTGATCCTTCAAGCTCGGAAAACCCCTGCAAAATTCTTTTCTCCACTTCCCTAGAAACATCATAGAGATTCTGGTCTTCCTCACAGACCAATTTTAGTGCCCTAAAAGGAGATCTCAAAGAGGCGCTTCAAAGAAGAGGTAATGCCCGTTACCGATTCTTTCATCTTTATTTCTTCTTCCACTTCTTCTTATTAGGTTGTTTTATTATGAAGTAATAACATCAGTATCACTAATATACTTATATGTTATTATAAGTATGAAACAACCCTATTTTACCATCTATCCATCCTACGGAAAATGAAATCACCGTGCGTGCGTACGTACAGAATACAGTCTCCACGCCGTGGTGTAATCTATTTTCCACCACCACCTTACTTGGATGGGTATAATGGTGTAAATAATAACTATATATGATTATTTTAAAGTGATATTTATTATGAAATAGTATACATACACTCCAATACAATTCCACGATCATGATAACGATATCATCGCTCGTGCGCACGTACGGACTACTGTCTCCACGACGTGATGAGATTCATTTTCCACGTTAACCATTCATGAATAATTATAAAGTATATATAATAAGTAATCATTAAATATATGAAATAATAATGATACTGGATTTATGTGTATATATATGTATGTCATCTACTTAATTCCATTCATCTCAATAAGGAAACGAAAACAGCGTTCATGCGTACGTACGGCCTACCGTCTCCATGAACGGTGTATTTCTTTCCATTTACTGATTTATTATATATATGTATATTCTGAATATATATTATATATAAATCATGTTTTATATTCTGGAATTAAGTAATCATGATCTAAGTAATCATATGAATAATTACAAGTCAAAACACGGACGACAAATGAAACAATTTTACCCCAAACGCTCTTTAACATGGAATTTACAAAAGAACGGGTAATATAAAGTCATAAGTGAACCATATATGATATCATAACAATGAGTATGATTCTGGAAGAAGTCAATGACATTATTTAAATCATTATACAGGAGGTTCGGACACTTACGAAGCAAATCGGACCTAAGGTAAGGGATACTTTTGCAAATCTCATTTTTATCCAAGATTGCTTATTCGTAAGTATTTACTGGGGTTATTTATATCATCCATGTAAATGTTTTATAAAAGTGTTTTCATGTATTTTTAATTTCCTTTTTACCCATTTTTGACTTTTAGTACATGGTATGTAAGGAATATTTCTTTTGTTTACGTTACGAGGTACTTTTTGACTTTTCCGGCAAAAGTACGAAAATAATGTTTTTTTAACTTATATGGCACGAATGGATTTTTACGGTTTTATAAAGCCTTATTTTCATGAATCTTCCTCGAAAATATTTCATGACTATTTTCAACAAAATCTCTTTCTTTTAAAATTGCATGACGTTTTGTGAAAAGAAATTGATTTTGAAGAAGAAAGGATATTTTCCTCAAGAATTAATTTCAAGTGTTTTATCAAAACCATTTTTCATCTAAGATGACATTATTTAATATGTGTATGTTTCAAGTATAATGTCTCTATTATTTACATGGTTTCACTTCTCTTATTATGAAATGATATCCATTTCTTTTATATGGATTATGTGATGATGGGATGATGTTTATGAAACCCATTTTATTTATTGGGTTTTTATGAATGATGTATGTTTATTTTGTGGCACAAGTAATAATGATTTCATTATGAGATGGGTGGGACCTATATCTCCCTCAAATGTATTGGGTAAAGATTTTATATCTCATGAGATAGACATGGCTGGAACGGCTGGTTATACCGGTTTAGTAAAACAGGACTGAAACGAGGAGTGAACTCGTTTCAGAAATGGACTTTGTCCACTAAGATAGTCTTGGAAATGAGTCTTGACTAATAAGAAATGATTCTATATGATTATGTGTGTATGACACAAAGTTTCATGTTTTAAGTTATGATTATTGGGATTTCATTTCACTACTATGATTTATCCCATCTTATGAAATTATGCTCTATTTTGCAGGTTAAGATTTCCAAAATGTTATGTTCTTATGAATATGATGTGATTGATATTTCTTTTGTTTACCCTTACTGAGAATTTGAGCTCACCCTTTTATGTTTTCTTTTCCCCAGGATATAAAGAAAGATTTTAGTTAAAAAAAAGGAAGATCTTTATGGGAGATGTTGAAGATCTTTCAACACGATTAGAAGATTATATTCCGAGATTCCAAAGACACTAAACTATTACGATCCTTGTGTGTGTGTTTTTGTTATGTACTAAGTATTCTGTAAAAGTAATGTAATGTCCATGTACATCAAGCTTAGGGTCTCTACATACATTATTCGATACATAGGCTTCATATTCCTTTATAGTTTCCCAATTTTTAGAATATTTGGGTTTAGTTATAGAGTAATGATATGACATGATATCTATTGACATGTCATTGGGAGTTAAATTGGGGGTATTCTCTAGTGTAGTGGGTGTACCCTAGATATTGAAAACTGTAGATTTCTCTAAAATCTATTTGTATTGGATATGATTGGTTTTTATTTTCTACTCAGGATGGATTGGATAGTATGATATTAATACCACAATGACTGTTATTGTCAATGAGTTCAATTTATATCATCTCAGGTTGGTAAGTATACTCATACTAAAGAATGATATATTCAAACAATGTGTGTATGGTTTGACCATCGACAACTGGGTGAGATTATATCCAATGTGTATGGTCTAGTGTTGGATTATGAGAATGTTCATCATATCATCTTTCCCTCTACAGTGGACCAGTTCTAGGATGCATTTCCTAAGGATTTCTCCTAGTTTTTACCCAAATAAGAGGTGGAATTTACTATCAATCTTACTCTAGGATCATAACTTGCTTCCATTACACCATACTTGATTTATATTATGGAGTTTTATGAGATTAATACTTAGTTAGAGTATTTGGATGCTAAGGGTTTTATTCAAAAAAACATATCTCCTTGGGGTTATCCTATCCCATTAACTAAGAAGTCATATGGTTCCTTGAGATTGTGCATCGACTATAAGATACTGAATCAGATGATGGTTAAAAATTGGTACCACTTCCTTACATTGATGTCCTATTTGACCATATTAGAGTTTACAAATCATTTTCCAAGATTTATTTGGTCCAATATATTACCAATTGAGGGTGATCCCAATTGACATACCTCATACTACTTTCAGGAGCATGCATGAGTTGTATAAGTATTTGATTATGTCATTTGGTCTAGAAAACATGCTAATTATGTTCATTAATTTGATTAATTGGGTTTTACACACGTATTTAGACACCTTTGTGATTGTTTTTTATGATATCCTCATGTATTCCATGTTAGGGGAGGAGCACACATGACACCTAGAGGTAGTACTAAGCACCATTAGAGAGCATTGACTATATATAAAGCTCTCTAAGTTCCACTTTTGGATTGATAAGGTCCATTTATTAGATCATATTATATCTGAACTCAGAGTTTCCGTGGACCTCAATAAAGACTGAGATTTTGTTTCTTGGAAGTGACCCACAAACGATTTTTACATATGAAGTTTTTGGGTTTGTCCAATTGTTACTAAAGATTCTTACAAGACATCCCCTATTTGGTAGAACCTATGTCTAGTTTTACAAATAAGTGAGTAAAGTTTGTATGGAAAAACTCCTATGAGAAATACTTTTAGAAGCTAAAATTAAGGCTGAAATCATCATTGATCCTTACCCCACCCAATTCAGGTGAAAAGTACTCTCTTTATTATGACATTTCAGGAGTTGGGTTAGGGGAAGACCTGATGAATATTGGTTGAGTAGTGACATATGGGTCTAGGTAGTTGAGTCCCCATAAGCTAAACTACCCTAATAATGAGCTTGAGTTATCAGTGGTAGTATACACCTTGATGTGTCAGTGGCATTACTTATTAGGTGATAAATTTTTGGTATATACTAACCACAAAAGTTTAAAGTATATATTTTCACAATGGGGCTTGGACCTTCAAAATATAAGGTGTGTCGAGTATCTACATTTGTTTGATTTTAAACTAGCTTATACTCCTTACAAGGGAAACATGGTGGATGATGCACTGAACTAGAATATGAAAACTTAGGTGGTCTAGGAATCTAGTAGTGGGTGGTAGTTGATGAATCTTTGTGTAGAGATTCATTTAGGCATTCAAAAGTACTAAGGTTGGGTGACCCTTATATCCTTATCTATTTTCCCTTACTTATTAGTAAGATTAAGAAGATACAACTATTAGATACAAAGTGTCTAGAACTAAAGGAAAATATATAAAATGGGGAGACAACATTAGGTTGGATCATTGATGACGATGAAATTATCCTTGTTCATGATTGTGAATTGGTTCCCACACACATGCGTGAGGAACTGATGTAGGAGTCTCATGACTCAAAGTGGGCGGTACATCTAGGTCTGACCAATATATATCTGGACATGTGACTACAATATTTATAGTAGTAATTAAGAATGATGTTACATGTTTTCCCATCTATTTCTTCACTTTTCACTAGGTGAAGACCTAGAATAAGTGACCCACATAACTTCTATAGTTTTTTCCATCCCTGCATGGAAATGGGATGAAATCACTATGGACTTCGTGATGGTACGATTGAGGATTCCCCGAGGTAACGACACATTGTGGGTAGTGGTGAATCAACTAACTAAGGTGGCACACTTTCTACCTATCCAGAAGACTTTTCAGTGGATTATTTGGGGAAGATCTATGTGTAAGAGGTGGTGTTCTTACATGGAGTTCATTGAAGTATCAACTTTGATAGAGACACATGTTTCATACCATAGTTTTATCAAGGGCCATATAAGATGCTTGGTACATAGATGGATATGAGTACATCCTATCATCCACATAAAAATTGGTAGTTAGAGAATATTATACAGATCTTAAAGGACATGTTGAGAGCATGCATCCTAGATTTTGTTGGTTCTTGGGAGAACCACTTATCCCTTGTAAAATTTTCCTAAAATAATAGTTTTCAAGTGACTATATATATGGAAACTTACAAAAATTTATATGGTAAACCATTCCATTTTCTTCTATGTTGGTTATAGGTTGATGATGCAATGATAATCAGGTTGAGTATCGTGTAAAAGACTTTGGAACACATTCAATTGATCCAAAAGTGGATGAAAAATTTCCAAAGTAGGAAGAGATCTAATGTGGATCGGCGACATCGACCTCTCGAGTTTGAGGTTAGTGATTAGGTGTTTTTAGGGCATCACCAAGGATGGTACATAATTGTATTCAAAGGTAGGGGAAGTTGGAACCCAAGTATGTGGGGTCATTTAAGATAGTGGATAGGATCAGTCTAGTGGCATACCAATTGGATATTCCATGACATTTTAGTGTTATGTGTGATGTTTTCCATGTGTCATAGTTGAGGAAATACTACCCTGATCAGTCACATGTCACTAACATAAAGTATATTAAGCTAGAGATTGATTCATACATTAAGGAACGTCCAATTCATATAGTTGATTAGAGTGAGAAAGATCTTCAAAAAGTGAAAGTTTCCCTAGTGCATGTACAATGGAAACATGAACATATCCAAGAGGATACATGGAAGAGAGTCTGATATTAGAGCCCAATGGCCAAAGTTATTTACTAAAAATTCCTGATGATGTTTAAGAATGAAATTTTAGGATGAAATTCTATATGAAGGGGAGCTTATAAAGATCTAAATTTTCTTGAGTTTAATTCTTATTTAGATTTTACCCAAACTTGTTTTTTTCATTGGTTAATTTGTCTTAAACATGTTTATGGGGATATGGGGAGGATTTTAGATCATTTCTGGGGTCAGAGGCCCAAAAATAGAAATATTTGGAGTTGTATTTAGGGGCACATAGTTAGTGATAATCGCACACCCCAACAATGTAGGGAATATGACCAACTATATATTTTTTCAAACTATGAAAACCCCCAATGAAAACCATAAAAACCCCTAGTGAAAATTGGGAAAAAATTCAATAAATTATATATGCATTTCTCATGGTTAGAACATGATTTCTAAAATTGTGTGGCCTACCCATGTGAAGTACAGTTACCAGATAGTGGGATCTGCATGGTTCATGCATAGTTTTTCTAGGCATGTGAGCCAACTATATGGTTACACATATAATGGGAGACACATGGTTGGCACTTGGTTTGGACAACTATGTAGACAAACTGTATGACCCATTATCACTTTACCCTTATTATTTTATAACCCAAAACCCTATTTTTATCCTCCAATGAGACAAGACTCTTACCATACATGCGACCCATCATTCACTCTCCTTATTATTGAAGTTTATCTCCCATTTCTCCTTTGAATCAAGTATCATTTATTGCAATAGTAAGCTTATGGTAAATCTATGAGTTCATTCTCTTCCATTCTTCATTTATTTTTCTATTTAGTGAGATCACACTATTATGAAATATTTCAAGGTATTTTTTCTTCTTTTCCTATTTATATTGGTTTATCTTGATTCAAAGGCCGATACTCAATGGGTAGATGTCTAAAAACCTAAAGTATTTAGTTTACAAGCTATCCTGAAATTCTTACACCATTTATGAGTATGTGTATTATGCAGTCATGCTGACATAAACGATTGTTATGTGAGGCCCATTGAACATGAATTAATAAAAGGTTAAATTAATCTTATAATCACTTGGTTTTTCTTAATAGTTTGGAATGCCTTGGGGAAACACCCTGGATTCTTTTGGTCTTACTTATGATACTTAGTTTTGGAATTCCTTATGGAAAATCCCCTTGGATTTGGATGGGAAACTTTGGTTTAGAATGACTTGGGGAAATCCCAATTGGATTTATTTAGGACTAATTGAGTTACCCAAATTATGATTGTAACACCTCTATATTTTGTGAAATATTTTTTTTCGAATTAATTTAAACTTTTTTGATATTTTTTATTTCATGAAACACTGAATATAACTTGTGTTATATGAAAGAACTAAGTTTGGTTTGCATTGAACACAACACAAAGTTAATATTTCACTATACTCAACACTTAGATTAGATTTTAGTACACACAACACTATGTTTGGTTTGTGTTACACACAATCCCGAGTTCCCTCGATAGCTTGCATTACACACAAGACCGAGTTTTACCGAACTATAATATACTATTAATATTGTTATTAAAATATTATTATACTTACCACCTAGATGTTTTAATAGAAGTTATGAATAAGATTAAATAAATTGTGAAAATATTATATATAAAATGAATCAATTGGTTATCAATGAAAGTAAGAACTATTTGAAAATAAATAAATTCTTTTTCTAAGAAAACTGTCTTTCCTTGTACAAACACATTTTATATGAATAAATTAAACAAACTAATTTTGATGAATGTTTTTAATAAAATTTACATTATATATATTCAATCAATTTTTTTTACACACATACAATAGATTTATAGGTATAAGATAAAAATAAATCCAATTTTATGAATAAATGTATTTTTCTAAAAGGTAATTTTACCACCTTCTAATGGAAAACATATTTTAAATCTAATTTTTGACACTTTTATAATTTTTATTTGAAAAAATAAACTTTATTTTTGAAATAATAATATAAAAATTTACTTTGGGTCAATTTTTTGTAAATTTTTGAGAAGTTTTATTTTTTAATGAATAGTGAAAAACTCTGAATTTTAATTGAAAACTATTTTTTCATATAATTTATTTATATGGTTAAATTATATTTTAATTTTTTTAAAAGTATATTTAGACTAATTATAAATATATTCATATAATTTATGTCATTGTAATCAATTTTACATTGAAATTAGATATAAAAACAATTCAAACTTTTGAACATTTTCACTTTAAAAACCCATTGTTTCATCTTGTATACGAGATTATTTTTAAAGAAATTTCTAGAAATTATGTGTTTATAATTTGGAAAAATGTATTCCATATTTTTATTAATTATAATTTATAATTTATAATAATGGAAACTTAATTTTTTTTCCAAAAATGTTAGTGAAATGAATTAAAATTAATTACAGTGATTAAGGTAAAAATGAGTTTACTTAGTGGTTAAACTTTAACTTAAAGAGCCAAATAACCTTAAAACATGTAAAAAATCCATTGGATGTAAATATTTAAATCATATAATCACTTTTATCTAAAATTGAATATTATTGGAGACACATGATGTAAGGGATACCTCTCAATAGTGTTTACCTTTTTTATATTTACAAGAATGCTACTCCTCCTCCACCATAAATTGGGAACTCACTCCTCGCTTATTCACACATCTAAAGCTGTTTGTTTCATCCAAAACCTGTAAAAATTTCCTCCCAAATTCCCTAAATTCATCCTATAGGCCTAAATTTTGGCATAAATACAACCAAGTAATCCCATTGGTATAAACCAAAAGGAGTTACCCAAAAAAGAGGTAACATCCTTTCACTAGAAGTTTTATTTTATTTCTTTCTCCAACCCCTAAATTATTATTATTCCATGATTATATAATAAAATAAATATAATAAATATACTTAGATATTTTTATGTTAAGTATTATACCTACACTCACACATAATTCTATCAAATGGGATATACAATCATTGTTCATGTGTACAACGGACTACCGACTCACGAACTAATGTCGTTTGTTCTTCCATTACCACATCTCAAGGTTGGGAATAATGATAGAATAAATATTTTTATATGATATATATGATATTTATGGTTCCTTTATTCTTATTATATTATTATATAACACATACCTTCATGATTTCTATTTCTTTGGAATACGATAACTTCATTTATGGATGTGTGGACTACTGCCTCCTCAAAGTGATATGATTTGTTCACACTTTACATGAAATGTACTAAGGATGGGTTTAGTAAAATTATATGATATTTATGAAATAAAAATGATACTTTAATGATAATATATATATTTATACATAAATATATTTCATTTACTTACTTTCAATACGACAAGAAAACGGAAACATCATTCATGCGTATGTACGACCTATCGTCTTCATGAACGATGTATTCAATTTTATATTTCTATATTTTATAGATTATTATAAATACTTATATAATGAATATATATGATATTTATATAATTTTTTAAATTATTTAAATAATTAAATCATAATCTAATTAATAGGATCAAGAATAACAAGTCAAAACATATATGAAAAACAAAGTGGTTATTACCCGAAACATAGCTTTAACATGAAATTGTTAATAAAAGGGTGATATAGAGTCATAATAAAATCATTTATGGTATGATATATAATAATATTTTTATGTTTTATATGTATAATAAACTTATATTTATTACACTGGAGGTTTGAATGTGTATAAATAAAGTCAAGACTTAAGGTAAGGGTTTTCTCATCTCACTTTTATTTTTGTGAGATATATGCTATATTCACCACTTATTCTTATTGTGTAGTGTATATAATGACCTATGAAATGTTATATCATGAATATAATTTATTTAATTATATCCAAATTTTAAATTTATTTTATTATTTCATGGATATCATTACTCAAAAGTTACTCAAATAGTAAGAGGATTTTTAGACACACTTTTATTTCTGCGAGACTTTTGAACCATTCACCACTCTTTTCTTTTGTGTAGTGTATATACTAAAAATGAATGTATTATAGTATTATTATACTTAAATTTATGCATATTTACATATCTATATTATGATATCTATTTAATGGGGTTTTATGGTTCAAAAGTTACCAAATCAATAAGGTAATTTTGTCTCAATTTGCCTTCTTTGAGACACATGTTTTACTATGCACCCGTATTATTTTACGAGGTGTATATATTGTACCTTTGAAATTTTATATCATGAATCTTATTATTCTAATTATATTTTAATATTAATATAATTTCATTCTCTCATGGGTATTATGATTCAAAGTTACCAAAGTTGTACGAGTTTATTGCTACAATCTCATCGTTTATCGGGATTGTTTACGATTATGCTTCCATTGATGAAATATTATGATACATATTTGAATAATTCTCATGATTTTCTTATACTATGGTTTTCATGAAATATTCATGCATTTTTACCATTTTTATACTCTTTGGTACTTAATATAATTAATAAAGTTTTTTTTAAGAAAATTTGACCTTATTTCTCTCTTCGGTCGGTAATCCTTTTTATTCAAAAACATGTTTTATAAAAATATTTTCAAGATTAATTTATAAATTTTTAAATATATATTCAAATAAAAGGTTTTCAAGATGTTTTCAAACTTACTTTACAAGTTTTCAAATCTATTTTTAAATATTTTTTTTTCAAGTTTTCTTTATAAGATTTCAAAGCCATTTTCAAGGAAAAGGTTTTCAAAATATTTTCAAGATTTATTTATAAGTTTTCAAATATATTTTCAAAGAAAATGTTTTCAATATTTTTTAAATATTACTTTATAATTTTTAAAATACATTTAATTTTTTTTTCAAAATGTTTTCAGGATTCCTTTATACGTTTCAAAGATATTTTCAAAGAAGAGTTTTTAAAAATATTTTCAAGATTCCATTGTAAGGATTCATGGAAAAAGGTTTTCAAAATTTTTTCAAGATTAATTTATAAGTTTTAAAGATTATTTTCAAAGAAAATGTTTTTCAAAAGGTTTTATGTATCAAAAATCATTTTTAAAATAAGAAAGTATATTTTCCTCAAGAAATTTTTTTAAAAGACATTTCAAAATTATTTTCCATCTAAGATGACATCATTTGGTGTTACTCATGCAATTACAAGGATATGATCCAAGGTAACCATTCATATTCTTTCTTAGAATGGTTTATGTTTTTATGGCATGATTTTTTATGAAACTTTTTTATATTTAATGGGTTATATACTTATGAAATCCTCTTCTTCTCACGGGTTATGCTTTGATGAAATGATTGTAAAACCTGTCTATTTTCCATAGGTTATAATATGACTAAATATTTATTATACCCATTTCATTTCATGGGTTATAATATGATGAATATTTATGATATTTTGGCACACGTATGTATGATTTAATTATGACATGGGTGGGACCTACATCTCCCTTTAATGCATTGGGTAAAGATTTATATCTCATAAGATAGACATGGCTAGAATGGGGTGTGAACTCAATTCAGTAAATGACTTTATCTATTAATATGGTATTGGGAGTGAACCTTTACTACTAATATGGTCATGATAGTTAACCATGACTACCAATATGGTTTGGGGAGTGAACCCATTCCACTAATACAGTCTTGGAATTAATCCTTGACTACTATAGAAATCATTTTATATGCTTATATGTATGCCACAATTCCATGTCTTATTACTATGTTATGATTTCATGTCTTATGATATCAATTCTATTATGATTTATTTCTTATGAACTTCTAATATTTATTCCATGAATCATGTATATTATCTTTGATATGTAGGGTATGATATTAAATTGTTATTATTATGTTTTCATACCCTTATGCTCATGTTATGCTTACATATCTCCCTTTTTTACCCTTACTGAGCATCTGAACTCATCATTTATTATGTTTCCTTTCCCTAGGTTATGAATAAAGGTTTTAAGTAGGAGTAATAAAGGGGAATATATTTAAGGGAGATATTGAATATCTTTCATCAAATTAGAATAACGTGTTCC
The DNA here is from genome assembly GCA_963277665.1 of Viscum album. NCBI lineage: Eukaryota > Viridiplantae > Streptophyta > Magnoliopsida > Santalales > Viscaceae > Viscum > Viscum album. The sequence goes on from OY728126.1 coordinate 1,030,884,331, forward strand.
AAGTTTCCAAATACATCAAACTATTATAGTCCTCGGGCATGTAATTTTATAATGTGTTGAATATTTATATAAAATGATGTAATATCCATGTATTTTAAGACAAAATCACTATAGTTGGTATAAAAGGAACAGTTTAGTCAACCTTTGGAAATTATAATGAGAAAACTTTAGTGAGATCACTAGGGATATTTTTAAGGATATGTCTAGGGATGTCTTTAAGGATAAGACTAAGGTGTCATAGATTTAAAAGAAGGTGTCATAATTTAGACATAAAATTAGTGATTTTTCATTATTATGTGGTTTTACTCTATGATAAGTACTGATCACACTATTATTTCTGGTTTTAGTCAATGGTGATACCCAAAAGGAATTGGGTTAATGTTGAATGTGATGGATAATTTGGTGATGATCAGTCAAATAAGATTATCACTGGAGTGAAGGGTGTTGTGATCGTGCCTAATTAGTTTTCAAGGAACACAATTAACAACATATACCTCAACCAACTCTTGGAATCACTAAAGAAGATAAATAACGAGTTCAATGAGAGTTTAGGTAATGGAGACCATGGAGGAAGGAATATTCAATTTCTTTTGTGTCAAGAATGTGGAAAGAAGCACCCAAGTGAATGCCTTAGAGGAATGAGAAGTTGTTTTGATTGTGAAAAAGAACACAAATCATGTAACTAAAAGAGAAAATGAAAAGTTTGTCTAACTTAATGAATGGGAATAATTTTCTTCCTAATACATCATTGATGGTTTAATTCTTTAAATATTGAATTAATGGGAATTATGGAAATTGATGTCCTAAGTGGAAAGCTCCCAAAGAGAATTAGTAAGGTGGTACAGATAATGGTTATATTGTTGATGATGAAGATACTATAGGTGAAATGTGAAAGGAAATAGGTATTAAGTAATAGGATGATCTAGCCTTGTTAATGGATTAAGGATGAAGTGGAATAATCAAAGTGTTTATACATTTGGATTCAAGAATTATGAATTGTGAAATATGTAAGGATTGTTTAGTTTATGTTTTTCAATAAGTATTTACAAGAATATTTTGAATCATTCTGATGAACTAGAAAATTGATTTAATGGTAAGGTTATATTCATGGGAAACACAAGATTAAGGGAAATATAACCCTTAATATTTTTCTAATGTTGAGATAATGATGTTTAGATAGAGATATATTAGATATAAATAAGTAAATTGGACGGTACTGATTACCTTGGAACTGATTAAGGATTTGTTAAAAAAGTGGTTGATGCCATTATAGATGGAGTTGATGAAGGTATTCACATGTTTGGTATGTGAAAAAAAGATATAATTTATGATATATGGGGGATCAATATTAAGATAATTTTGAGAAATTTAGTGAACTTATTTCTAAAGTTTTGGACTTTAATATTTTGAAAGGGTTATAAGGTTAACCATTTATGGAATGGTTTATATTAAACTTCAGATGATATTTTAGAGATTAAAGTATTATCACACCATATGAGGATTTATGCATATTGGATAACTCGTGATAACCATTTTGTTATGATGTTAACTAAATATAGATGGAATGACCTATAATTCTGTTTATGGATCTCATGATATGATAATAATTAAGGAATGAAAAATTCACCTTTATTTTTTTGGAATAATAGATGAAGTGGAAATTGATCAAGGCACAACCCAAGGGCGAGATTGTGCTTATTAAATAGAATGAAATCAAGTAAGTACATTTTATCGTGAAAATTATTCAAATTTAAGGTAAGGGTCTTGAAATAAAATGTTATCCCGTTATCATCATTTTTGATGATATCAATGACCATTTTCAAGAATCTTTGGGTTATGGCATGCTGATTGTTAACTTTCTCCTAAACATGTTCTCTACCACTCTCCATCAGAACTTTATAGTTAGTTATATTACTCTTCCATTTCCAAGTTTTCACTTTACACCTATTTTCTACTATGTATAAACCTAGTTATGAGTTACTTTGGGTAAGCATTATGTTTCCAACTTTCCCTTTTTAAAGGAAATTTTAGTATTTATTTTTATAATGTGGGTTTCTATGAAAGAAACTTTCAAGTATTAAACCATTGATAACCCATAAAAATTTCAAGGGATAAATTTATTTTAATGGGGGTATAATGTAACACCCTTAGATTTTGTGAAATATATAATTTTCGAATTAATTTAAACTTTTTTATATTTTTCATTTCATGCAACACTGAATATAACTTATGTTCTATGAAATTACTAAGTTTGGTTTGCATTGAACAGAACACCAAGTTAATATTTAGATACATGAAACACTTATAATAGCTTTCGACACACACAACACTATGTTTTTCTTGTGTTACACACAATGTTGAGTTCCCTCAACAACTTTCATTACACGCAAGGCTGAGTTTTACCGAACTATAATATACTATTAATATTATTATTAAAATATTATTATAGTTACCACCTAGATATTGGACTATAAGTTACAAATAAGATTAAATAAAATTTTAAAATATGATATATAAAATTAATCCTCTGGATATCAATTAAAGTAAGAATTATTTGAAAATAAATAAATTCCTTTTCTAAGAATACTGTTTGTCCCTATACAAACATGTTTTATCTCAATAAATTAAAAAAAACATTTTTGATGAATGTTTTTAATAAAATTTATATTATATATATGAAGATTTTTTTTTGACACTCATCCAATTTATTTGATAGGTATAAGATAAGAATAAATCTAATTTTATGAATAAAAAGATGTATTTTTCTAAAAGGTAATTTTACCGCCTTTTAATGATGCACCTGTTTTAAATATAATTTGTTAAACTTTTATAATTTTTATTTTAAAAAAATAAACTTCATTTTTTAAAATTGGAATATAAAAATTTACTTCAGGTGTTTTTTTTGGTATTTTTATGAGAAGTTTCATTTTTTGATGAATAGTGAAAAATACTAAATTTTAATTGAAAGCTACATTTTCATCTAATTTATTTATATAGTTAAATTATATTTTAAATTGGTTTTAAAGTATATTTATATAAATTAAACATCTATTAAAACAATTTATATCATTGGAATCAATTTCACATTGAAATTGGATATAAAAATAATTCAAACTTTTGAATATTTTAACTTTAAAACCCGTTGTTTCGTCCCGTTTACAGGATTATTTTTAAATTAATTTCTACCAATTCTGTGTTTTGAATTTGTAAAAATAGATTAAATATTTTTATTAAGAATAATTTATAAATTCTAATAATGTAAAATTAATTTTTAACCAAAAATATTAGTGAAAGTAATTAAAATTAATTACAGCGATTAAGGTAAAAATGAGTTTACTTAGTGGTTAAACTTTAACTTAAGGGGACAAATAACCTAGAAAAATTTCCAAAATCTATTGTATGGACATATTTTGACCATATAATACATTTTATTTTAAATTTAAAATTATTTTAGATACATTATGTAAGGGAGACCTCTCAATAGAGTTTACCTTTTTTATATTTACAAGAATGCCACTCCTCCTCTACTATAAAAGGGTTACTCGTCCCACTAAATTATTCACACCTCTCAAGAAATTTTTATCAGAAAAAACCTACACAAATATCCTGAAAAATTTAATAACTTCATCCTATAGGCATCACTTTGGGTATAAATTCAACCAAGTAATCCCATTGGTGCAAACCAAAAAGAGTTACCCAAAGAAGAGGTAACATCTTTTCACAAGCACTTTTGTTTTATTTATTTATCCACCCCTAGATTATTCTTATTCCATGATTATATAATTACCTAAGTATCCTAAATATACTTATATATTTTTAAGTTAAAGGTTCTACCTACACTCACACACACTTCTGTTAAATGGGATACACAATCATCATTCATGTTTACGACGAACTATCGTCTCGCGAACTGATGTCGTTTGTTCTTCCATTACCACCTCTCAAGGTTGGTAATAATGATGGAATTAAATTTTTTTATATAATATAAATGATATTTATGATGTATTTATTATTTTTTAATTATTATATAATACATACCTTTATGATTTATATTTTTTGGGAATACGATAACTTCGTTTGTGGACGTGTGGACTACCGCCTCTTCAAAGTGATGTGATTCGTTAACACTTTATATGGAATGTATTAAGGATGATTTTAGTAAAAATATATTATATGTATGAAATAATAATTATAATTTAATTATAATATATATATATATATTTTTGTGTGTGTGTGTGTGTCATTTACTTTCTTTCTTTCAATACGACAAGAAAACAGAAACAACGTTCATACGTACGTACGACCCACCATCTCCATGAATGATGTATTACATTTCATATATATATCTTTTATAGATTATTATAAATAATTATATAATGAATATATATGATATTTATATAATGTTTTACATTATTTAAATAATTAAATTGAGATATAAGTAATAGGATCAAAAATAACAAGTCAAAACATATATAAAAAACAATGTGTTTATTACCCATAACGTAACTTTAACATGAAACTATTAATAAAAGGGTGATATAAAGTAATAATAAAATAATATATGGTATTATATATAATAATATGTTTATTTTTTAGATTTATAATAAACTTATATTTATTATATAGGTGGTTTAAACATGTATAAATAAATTCAAGACTTAAGGTAAGAGTTTTCACATCTCACTTTTATTTCCGTGAGATAAATGTTATATTAACCAATTATTCTTGTTTTGTGGTGTATATACTGAACTATTACATGCTATATCATGAATATAATTTATTTCATGATTTTAAAAGTTTCAATTTATTTTATTCTTTTCGGGACCTCACGATTCAAAAGTTACTCAAGTAGTAAAGGGATTTCTAGTCTCACTTTTATTTCTGCGAGACTTATGACTTATTACCCACTCATTTATTTTGGGTGGTATATATAATTACCATTAATGTATTATATCATTATTATATTTATATTTCTGGTTATTTATATATCAATTTTATGATATCTATTTTTAGGGTTTTATGGTTCAAAAGTTACCAAATCTGTAAGGTAATTTTTGTCTCAATTTGCCTCCTTTGAGACACATGTTTTGCTATCAACCTATATTCCTTTATGAGGTGTATATACTATCAATTTTAAATTTTATATCATGAATATTATTATTTAATTATATTTTAAGCTTTATATAATTTTATTCTCTCATGGGGATTATTATTCAAAGTTATCAAAGTGGTACAAGTTTATTGCTACAATCTCATCATCTATTAGGATTGTTTATGATTATGCTTCCATTAATGAAATATTATGATACATATCTCAATAATTCTCATGATTTTCTTATCCTATGGGTTTTAATTACATATTAATGTATTGGTACCATTTTCACACCCTTATGTACTTAAGATAATTAAGAAAGCGTTTTTAATAAAATCTAACCTTATTTATCTCTTATGTCAGAAATCTATTTTATTAAAAAACCATGTTTTCTAAAAATGTTTTCAAATTTAATTTATAATTTTTCAAAGAAAATGATTTTTTTTTTAAAATTCCTTTATAAGTTTTCAAATCTATTTTTAAAGAAAAGGTTTTTCAAAATGTTTTCAAGTTTTCTTTATAAGTTTTCAAATCCATTTTCAAGGAAAAGTTTTTCAAAACATTTTAAAGATTTTTTTATAAGTTTTCAAAGATATTTAAAAAAAGGTTTTCAATATTCCTTTATAATTTTTAATATATTTTTTCAAAGAAAATTTTTTAAAAATGTTTTCAAGTTTCCTTTATAATTTTTCTAACATATTTCCAAAGAACATGTTTTCAATTTTTTTTAAAGATTTCTTAATAAGTTTTCAAGGAAAAAGGTTTTCAAAATGTCTTCAATATTCCTTTATAAGTTTTCAAGGAAAAAGGGTTTCAATTTTTTTAAGATTCCTTTATAATTTTTGTCACATCTCAACTTTTTAATTTAATTTTTTTATTATTTCTTGGATTTGGGTTCTCGCTCCAAGGTTTGTGTTGGGTCCCGACTTAAAAATTTTATTGTTTAATGATTTTAGTGGGTTTCAGACTCATGCGCGGTCACTGCATAGTGGACGGTAGCCGCGTGGTCAGCTCGGGTGCCCACACATTTGTCTAGCGATTAAAATAAATAATGTTTTATGTGAATAAAGTGAGTTGAATGTTTAAATTGTAATAATAATAATATTATTACATAATTAATAATATTATTATCAATAAGGTGTTATTATTGTTATTTTTTTTATTATTTTTGATATTATCATTTTTATTATTATAACTTTTATGGTTATTATTTTTATTATTATTATATTATTATTATTATTATTTATATTATTTATATTATTATTTATATTATTTATATTATTTATATTATTATTTATATTATTTATATTATTATTTATATTATTATTATTATTATTGTTATTTTATTATTATTATTATTAATGTAATATTTTCTTAAAAAAGGGAAGAAGGGTAACCCTAGGGGGCGTCGCCCCCTTCCCCCTGTTTCTGCACGGGGCACACCCAGTGCACCCCTCCCCCTCTCTTTCACGATTTACCGCCCCACACTCCCTCCTTTTCTCCTCCCGTGAAGTCTGCCACCCTACTTAGCCCCTTTCGCGCCCGCCCCGTCCAGCCTCACTGTCTGCGACACCTCTCACCCCCGCAGGTCCTCGAAACTCCATCCTTTACCCCCAACGCTGACCTCCACACTCACCCTCTCCCACTCCCGACCACCACCTTTCTCCAGCGTCCCTCCATTCCTTCATCCAATAGCCACACTCGAGCTCTGCCTCTGTTCGCCCTCGCCCCTCCCTCGGTTCGCCTCTGGCTTACACCAACCAACAGCACACCCGACCCCCCCAGTTGGCCTTGCCCCACACCTCCGGCCAGGTCGTGCTCCAACCCCCTCACTGATTCCCTTCTCCGACAGCCTGGAAAACCCCTTTCCCTCATTTCTCTGGACCCCACCAGCCTCGCCACGCCTCCTTCGTGCTCACCTTCCACTCCGGTAGCAGCCGCCGCCTCCCTCGCTGGGTGTGCTAAAGGTCTGCAGGGCGTTGTCCCCCACTTTCGTTGAGGTTTTTCTCCACCCGCACTAAATTTGTGGTCAGTAAATCCAAATTTTCTTTTCTAATTAATCCCATTTAATTCTTAAGTGTTTTAATTAAATATTTAATGTGATTTAAACCTTCTCAATATATTTAGTTAATCTTCTATAATGTTTCCAAGCTAATTGGTTCTGTAAAAAATAGTTTTGAAGTATTCTTGATGAATATATTTTTATGTTTTTGTGGAAATTGTGTTCTTTTGATGTAAACAGTTTTATTGGTAATGTATTAAACATGACATGCACCTTCGTGATACTCTTCAATAGTCTGTCGTGGTGTTTTTTTGGTTGGTGCAATTTGTTTGAGCTGTTTATGGAATTGTTTATAAACTGTTTGATTGGATTATAAAATTGCTAGTAAATTGGTTGGGTTGATTATATAATTGTTTAGTCTATCTACATAATCATTAACGAATTGTTTGGTATATTTTACTAGTTTTTTATTTTTCAGAAATAAGGGAATTTGGAGATATTTTGGTCAAATGTATTTTTGGATTGGCGTGTTTGGTTTGACAATGTTGTATCTTGGAAATTGTTTTTTTTTAAAAAAAGGGGTTTTATGGATTTAATAGGATTGTTTTGTGTCCTCTTAATGTTGGAAATGGTTAGTTTTGATTTCAAAGCTAATTGAGTCCTTGTGGAAATGGTTTATAAATGTCATTTTGGTTGTTGTTGAGCCATTGGATGTTAGCCCATACATGGGTGCACTAGGTTCACACATGGATGTGCCCTCAAATGAATATGGAACCTTCAAAATAATGTTTTCTTAAAACTTTGGTTTTCTAAATAGATTTTGTTTCCTAAATAATGTTTGGTTCTTTATGTGGCTTTTATAAAAGGTTTGAAATGTAGTCTCAAAGGGTGTGCCCGTTTGGCCTTTAGTGCGTGTTTCGATGAATGTTACGCTCAAGGGGTTGTTTGGACGTTTCACAAAATTGTGCGTTTTTCATTAAGAGTTTGAAAGGTTTTACAAAACGATGACTTGGATACTTTGGAATTAAAGGCTTTTTTGTCTCTTCCAACTTATGGGTGAAGTTGTGTTAACTGTTAGAATGGCATATGTTTGGAAATTGTGTGTGCCTGGTCAGAATTTTAAATATTTTGAGAAAAATGTTTTTGACATGGATGTGGCATGACGACCTGGTTGGAAATTTATTAATGTGAAATGTTTGAATGTGTATTTGGGGGTGCTCCTATCTAGGGTAACCCTTTATGGGTGAATGCATAGTAAGCATCCATGTTTGGGGAATGCAAGTGCAGTGAGATGAGTCATGCGTGTGAGGGACTCCTATTTACACAGTGATATAACCACCATGGGTTCCTGATCATCTTTTAGATAATCAAGTGATGATTTTTGATCAAACCTGATTAGATGGGTTGGTACCCCTAGATTGGTTGTTAGGCCAAGCAGGCTTTTCCACTAGATTGGTCAGTTATAGGGTGACCAATTGGTTATAGGCTTAGGAGCTTCACCATATACAGATAGGTGGTTCTGAAACCGAGTACATAAAAGGGTATTATAGGGATGTTTAGGATCATAATGGTTTGTATTTTCTTTTCTTGTTTACTTTCAGCTATACTTGTTTTCCAGCTTATACTATCACCAGTTTCTTTTAGCACTGCCTTGTTTTCCTTGTTCAGCTTTTGTTTGAAAAATTGTAATTTGTTTCAGAAATGTAACATAGTGTGCGTTGTGTTTTTGAAATGGGTAAATGATATTGTTTTATTAAAATATGGAAAATATACTTTTATAATTTCATTTCAAACTTGTGTTAATGAATTGTTTCTGGAAAGGAGACGTTGGATTCTATGGTTTATCTTGGCAACCCTATTGAGTATTTTAATGCTCACGCCTACTTTATCATTTCAGTTGTAGGTTTCCTTTTCTCAGGTTCTCTTGTCCGAGTTTCTTATCATTAGATAAAGGTTGGTTTTTGGTTGGGTGGTGACCTAGTATGTCACATGGCAGTATGTTGAGTTGTTCCATTTATTTCTTTTCTGCTGCTAGAGTTTAGTTTTATTTTTTGTTTATTCTTGTTTATCTATTTTTTTCATGGGAAAAATTATTCCCAACGGTTAATTTATGATGCCTGACACTAGTTTCCAGCCTGTGGGGATCGGGAACGCCCCTTGGGCCATGTTGCAGACTAGCTCAGGTGACCGGTTCAGGGTCGACCCAGGTTGGTTCGTGAAAAAATGGTATCAGAGGAGGCCCTTGTTATTTGGGGTGTCTGGTAAATAAGGATTAGGACTATCAGAACTCAAGAGGTTGGTATGGGAAGGACATCATGAACCCTCACCCGTTCCAAACCTTGAGTCGTCTGGGGTAGTCTAGGAATTGAGTCCTTGTCTTGTACTGTTTTTTTTTTTGGATTTAGGGGTGACAGCGGAGGCAAGACGATGTTACATCATGATTTCACATGGAGTAGTGACCCATGTGGAGTCCGAGTACATGGTTTAAGTTCCTCCTAGTTGTTGACTCTTACTTGGGGCATGGCCCACTACCATGTTTCCAAGTTAAGCATGACTACTAGTCCCTCACTCCGGTAGTTTGATGCAATTTGAATGTCATATTTATTTTGGTGGGTGTAAGTGCACTTTCAAAAATGAAATAGGGTTTTTAAAATGAGAATGATTTCTTTTAAATGGATCTAAATTCATAAAATGGGTTTTAAAACTGAAATACCTTGGTTTAAAAGTTTGGTGTTTCCTTGGAATTGGTAGAGAAATGGTTTGGGTGCAACCTCGGGTACTCTTGATGACCGTTTTCCCGTGTGAGGGAATGCATGGAAAGTGCGTGTTGGTGCGTGTGGATGAAAGTGAATGATGACATGTGCAATGGTTCGTGGGATTACTGGGGTGTGTACTTGGAATTAAAGGCTTGACCTTGTTTTCTTAAAGTGTTTTTTTAAAAAAGGGAAATGATTTTGGAAATTGAATTTGGTTTGAAAAGTGGCCTTGAAATAAGATGGTTTTGAAATATAAAATAAAATGGGGATTTTGAAAAGGTAATTTTAGGTTGTGTTTATATTTGTTTTTTTTTGAGCTGTATGTTTTTAGATGAAGGCGCTTTCATTGATGTTGCTTAGGCTTGATATTGGTTTTGGATTTGTGTTTTATATGTTGTTTAAACAAATTCCGCCCAAGAAGGTCTCCAAGTTTTCTGACAAGTCATGCATAGTTTTTGGTCCTTCTCAGACATTTACTATCCTTTATAGTGATCAGGGTTCGTTAGAGGCAGCAGAGTGGCTTGAAGAGGTCGAGCGTGTCTTCAGGGTATTGGTAAATCCCGAAGCTGTCAGAGTGCATACTGGTTTGGGTCTGTTTGAAGGTCTAGATCTGGATGAATGAGATTTTTTCACCCTGCCATCAATGCAAGTTGGGATGACATGGGATTTCTTTAAGTCCATATTAGTCTGATGGGTTATACCTGAAGAGGTGAAGGTGAAGAAAAGTAAAGATCTCATTCGTATTTAACAAGGCCAACAGACGATGAAAGCATATGTTGACCATTTCAAGGAACTTGTGTCCTTTTTTCTGGAGGTAGTGTCGCAGGATTTGATGAAGAGTTCTCTCTTCATCGGAGGTATTTTTTTAAAGATCAAGGAGTGGGTCCTCCCTTCTAAGGACCATCATTTCGAGAAGTTGTTGGATGAGGCATTCTTAGTTGAGTTGGTCTCCGAAGCGCAGATGGTCGGAAATCCAGCGCATCCAGTTGCTCATGAAGGTTCCCCATATGGAGAGAAGGGTGTGCCAGAGGGACCTACTTCTAAAGAGTCCTCTACAGTGGGTTTGAGTTCTAGTTCTTCAGACCGTTCAGTGGTGTGCCATCGGTGTGGCCGGTTCGGGCACATGAAGCCGTCATGTCACATCCCTCCGAAGATGTGCCATCATTGTGGGTGTCTGGGTCATCTAGAGAAGTTTTACAGGAAGCTTCACCTGAAGAAGACACTGTTACTAGAGGAATTCTAGTGCCTAACTATGAGTCAGGGGATGCTTCAGCAATCAGAGCCCCAGCCATAGGTCTTGGGGTAAAGGTCACGCGCAGTTAGGAGTTGTCGAGGGTGTGATAACTCAGTTTGGGTTTTGTGTTTCGTGTTAGAAGTGGAACATTTGAAGTATTTTTGTTCTTTTTTTTTCTTATGTTAAAGTTTTGACTTCGTTGTAAGTTCATTGTTTCATTGTGGAGTTATGAGAGACATATCTGTTGTAATCCAAACAGTTTTGTTTGTCTGATCATGGTTTTTTGAATCATGCATTTTTCTTAAAAGCGTGTTTTGCCCTTGTATGGGTTGATCTTGGTTTAGTGGTGTTTGTTTGGAGATGTAAGTGCCTTCATAGGAGTCAAGGCTTGTAGTTATTGTTGGACTCCTCATGTGTTAATCATGTTTTAATGATCACAAATCTCTTTACTGTTAATTAATCTCGATCTTCATTGCACATCTTTCTAATTCTCTTCAATCTCAATAATAGTTACACATCATGTTTTTATAATAACAAAGCTTATGGATGTTAATTACTCTCTTTATTATTTACAAGTCTTATGCATGATTACAATTCTCACATATATTGTCACACCTTTATATTTATGATTCACATTCTCTTACTCTCTGATGATTAACCTTAATCCATATTCTGCATATCACTGTCTTAGTCCAAATACAGATATTTGTCTAAGTATGGAGACACCATGAAGGACTCACCGTGACCAGACACCGTGAACCAGACACCGTGAAGGACTCACCGTGACCCAAACACCGTGACCCAGACACTGTGACCAAACACCGTGACCCAGACACCGTGACCAGACACCGTAACCACTCACCGTGAAGGACTCACTGTGAAGGACATACCGTGAAGTTCATACCGTGAATCACATACCGTGAAGAAGACACTGTTTCCATAATCACTGTGACACCGTTTCTTAATTTTTTTGTCAATATTATTTAAATAATGCTAACGGTCATATTTGTTGTTTTTAATGAAATTAATGTTATTTAATGATAGTTATTGGCATGTCAGGAAACCGTATCTCGTACCTATGAAAAGGGAATCATTCCTACTGCCAGAACTCGTGGAATATAAGAAAGACTGAGATGCAGTACACGTGCAACAAGGAACAAAGGAACAAGGAACACGCAATAAGCAATAAGCAACTACACGACGAACATACGTACATTTGAGTGCACTGTGCTGAACAAGAAGAACAATCCTGAACAAGAAGGAGATTTCAAGTCCTTCAGAGAACTCTCATGAGTGAAATCCAATACTGCTGAAGAACACACGACGAATAAAGAGATCTTTCTCACTCCTGAAAAAGACAAGCTGAACTACGACACTCTATTTTTCAACAGAAAAACCAGAGAAGGAATCAAAAGCATTCCTGCTGAATCCAACGTATCCAGAGCTACATTAATAATCACTAGAGATTTCTAAACTCTCATCTATCTTCTCTACGTGATTTATTTATTAACTTTAGAGCAGTGTGGTGTACTCTGTATATCTTTACACACACTGTCTCCTGCACTGAACTGGAGGATATCAAAATCCTCACTCAAATTCTCTTTACTTATGTTTACCCACGTCAACTGTGGAAGAGGTCCTTGTGTGACCTGGTCTTTGTTTTGTCTCCCATGAAGAACAGTGGTAGAGGTCCCTGCGTGGCCTGGAAAGTTTTGTAAAACTGTTGTTAACCCCGATCCAGGGTGTGGATCAAATTTATATATATTTAAGAGGACTAAGTCTCAGCTTGAGACTGAACCTCTTGTTATATCTGCTATGCATCATTTATTTAAGTTTAAAGTATACTACATATATCTTATTTATTCCGCTGCTGTTACTTTGAAATACAAAACTATTTTAAATCTACTTTGATAGTTAAATTAGTAAGTGTTTACACTTATTGTAAATCAGTAGATTAGTTTCAAAAGTTAGTTTGATCTTGTGGTTGAACTAACTGTGACTTAATCAATCTTTGAGAAGCTAAGTGAACATTTACAATCTGTATAAATTCACTACAGTTTAACTTATTTTATAAATAGGGGGATTTTAAATAGACCATATTTTAACAGAAATTTTAATTGGAACTCAATTCACCCCCCCCTCTTGAGTGTCCACTCCGACCAAAATTTGGTATCAGAGGATTAGTTTTTGTTCAAAGATTTTTGAAATACTCTGTTTTTCAACTGTGATTTTAGTTGCATCTTTAAAGATCTTAAATTTCTGTTAGTTCTAAATTTTTATCTCTTTACTTATCTTTCTAAAATCTAGTTATGGATAATAGACTAGAGGGTGCTGCTACTAACATGCCACCTTTCTTCAATGGTACAAACTATGCTCAGTGGAAACTTAAAATGAAAATTCATTTAGAAAGCATAGCTTTTGATATTTGGATTGCCATAGAATCAGAATATAAACTTCCCACTACTGCTAGATCCACTTGGGATGAACCTAAAAAGACTTATTACAATAATAATTGTAAATCCATGAATGCCCTATACTGTGCTTTAGGAGATGAAGAGTTTAACAGAATTTTTGCTTGTAAAACTGCTTTTGAAATTTGGGATACTTTGGGTGTTTCTCATGAAGGAACAACCAATGTTAAAGAAATGAGATTAAATACTTATACTATTAAATATGATAATTTTAAAATGAAGACTGATGAACCCATTTCTGATATGTATCTCAGGTTTAATGAGATAGTCAATACAATGAATTCACTTGGAAAGGCTGTTCCAGCAAAGGAACAAATTATGTGGATTCTGAGATGTTTACCAGACCGATGGAGAGACACATCTGTTTCAATCAGAGAATCATGTGACATTGCTGCTCTACCTGTCAAATAACTCATTGGTAAGCTTATGATGTATGAGGAGGAACTCAAGGTGAATAAAGAGGAAGATGATGAACCTAAGAGAAAATCAGTGGCTTTCAAGACTACTTCTTCAAAGAGCAAGGACAAAGATAAAGCTCAACTACCTACTGACAGTTCAACTAGTGAAAATTCAGACGCTGATAGTGATGCTGAAATGGCTCAGAAAGCCAGAAGGTTTAAGAAATTTTATAGGAAGAAGAAATTCTACAGAAAATCAAATTACAAAGGAAAGTATGACAATAAGGGACATTGGAAGAAGGATTGGAAAAAGCCAGATAAAAGTGATGAAGTTGTTTGTTATGAGTGAAAAAGAAAAGGACATATTAAAGCAGACTATCCAAAGCTCAAATTCAAGAAGAAATATGATTACAAGGATAGTAAGTACAAAAAGGATATGAAGGCTACTTGGAGCGCTTCTGAGGATATCTCCAGTGCATATGAAGCCTCTGAGATTGACACCAGAAATAAGGCAAACATGTGCTTTATGACAAACACATCTGAGGTAATCTTAGATACTCCTGATTTAAATTCTTATTATTCTGAAGATAGTGCAGAATCTGATTCTGATTCTGAAAACATGACTAGTGAGGAATTGTTTGAATATTGTAATATGTTGGAAGAGACATGCAATGAACTTAAGGATAAATACAAATCATTAAAAAAACAGTATGCTCTCACTACTACTTTTAAAACTGAACTTACTATTGAAAAAGAGAAAAATGCTCAACTATTAAAGGCGAACATCGAACTGAAAATGTCTAATGAGCAACTCAGAAAGGATTTAGAGAAATTCACAAATGGAAAGGATACACTAACTCAAATTCTAGGAAAGAAATTTGCACCAAAATACATGACTGGAATAGGCTACAAACCTGGATAGAGACAGTTTACTAAGAATAGATTTATTCCTAAATCTAGACAGAATACTGCTAGTTCAAGTTCTGGACAGTTATATGCTTTAACTAGTTATATTCATAGTTACGGATCTAATAAGGTTTATCTTTCAAAATATGTTGATTCTACAAATTTTATGAGACCCATAAGACAAATTTGGGTACCGAAAGCTTTGATTGCTAACCTGTCTAGACCCAAGAAGATCTGGGTACCAAAATCATTTCCTATATAAATCTGTTTTGTAGGAAACCTGCTTAAAGAGATCCTATAGGAAGACTTGGTACTTGGAAATTGGATGTTCAAGACATATTTCGGGAGACTTCTCATTCTTTAAAAGCTTAGTCAGAATTGATGGAGGCTTTGTCACCTTTGGTGATAATTCTAAAGTGAAAATCATCAGCTTAGGCCAGATTGGTAACACTGAATCAGTATTAATTTCTAAAGTTTTATTCATTGATGGACTTAAATATAATCTGTTAAGTATTTCTCAGTTATGTGATGATGGTTTTAATGTTAAATTTGAAAATGATTCTTGCAATGTTTTTAATTCTAAAAATGATTTAGTATTTTCTGCCCTGCGAAATGAAAGTGTTTATGGTGTTGATTTAAATTATTTAGCCATGTAAAATATTACTTGTTTAAATTCTTTTCATAAAGAGTCTTGGATTTGGCACAGAAGATTAGGACACTGCAATATACACTCACTTAGAAGACTTACTAGGAATAACTTAGTGAGAGACCTACCCAAACTTGAGTTTCCAAATGACAAAGTTTGTAATCCCTGTCAAAAGGGAAAGCAACACAAAATCTCTTTCAAACCAAAGAAATAAGTTTCAACTTCTCAACCTCTCGAGTTTGTTCACATGGATTTGTTTGGACCATCTATAGTTTCTAGCTTAAATGGGAAGCACTATGTCTATGTATTAGTATATGACTTTTCTAGATATACTTGGGTATACTTCTTAGCTCACAAAAGTGAATCTTGTTCTTACTTTGCTAAATACTCCAAATCTGTAGAGAAGCTTAGTGGACTTAAGATTAAAACTCTAAGAAGTGATCATGGCCGTGAGTTTGAGAATCATGAATTTGAATCCTATTGCTCACACAATGGCTATATTCATAACTTTTCTGCCCCTAGGACACCTCAGCAAAATGGTGTAGTAGAAAGGAGGAATAGAACCCTACAAGAAATTGCCAGAACCATGCTTAATGAATATGACATGCCTATTTATTTTTGGGCTGAAGCTGTAAATACAGCTTGTTATATTATCAATAGAGTCTTGATCAGACCTGTTCTTAAGAGGACCCCTTATGAGTTGTGGAACCATAGGAAACCTAAGGTTAACTACTTCAAAGTCTTTGGCTACAAAGTCTTTATTCTTAATACCAAAGATAATCTTGACAAGTTTTCATCCAAGAGTGATGAAAGAATTTTCCTAGGTTACTATATTTCTAGTAAATCCTATAGAGTTTTCAATAAAAGAACCAAGTGTGTGGAAGAATCTGTTCACATCAAGTTTGATGAAACTGATCCACATGAGCCTAAAACCTCTCTTGAAAATCTTGAAGAAGATTTATCTGTTCTAGACCTTAATGAAAAATCAAATGAACCTGCTATAAAGATAACCAGTTCTGGAAATTTTCCAGAACCTGCTTCTATTGATTCCCAACCTGTTGGTGAACCTGGATTTTCTAGTCCTACCTTTACTAGATCAACTAGAATTCTAAAGAATCATCCTTTAGATGCTGTTGTAGGAAATCTTGATAGAGGGACACAGACTAGAGCTTCTCTTAGAAATCAGGTTGAACATCAAGCCTTCTTGTCACATCTTGAACCTAAAAACATTGATGATGCTATTAATGATGAATTTTGGGTAATTGCTATGCAAGAAGAACTCAATCAGTTTGAAAGAAATAAAGTTTGGAATCTTGTTGAAAGACCTAAGGACACTTTCACAATAGGCATAAAATGGGTGTTTAGAAATAAAGTAGATGAATCCAAAAACATAGTTAGAAATAAAGCTAGACTAGTTTCACAAGGCTATAGTCAAGAAGAAGGTATTGACTATGAGGAGACTTTTTCTCCAGTAGCCAAATTAGAAGCTATTAGGATTTTACTTGCTTATGCTACACATCTAAATTTCAAACTATATCAAATGGATGTCAAGAGTGCATTCTTAAATGGATATATTGCTGAGGATGTTTTTGTTGAACAACCACCTGGATTTTCAAACCCTCATTTTCCAAATCATATTTTTAAACTATCAAAAGCTTTATATGGTTTAAAGCAAGCTCTAAGAGCTTGGTATGATAGATTAAGTACTTTTCTAATTTCTAAAGGTTTTACAAAAGGAATAGCTGATTCTACTCTGTTTATAAAACGAATTTCTAAAGATGTTTTAGTTGTACAAATTTATGTAGATGATATTATTTTTGGATCTTCAAAAACTACATCATGTACTGATTTCTCTAAAATGATGCAAAATGAATTTAAAATGAGTTTAATGGGTGAACTTAAATTCTTTCTTGGTTTTCAAATCTTTCAAAATGCTGATGGAATTATTTTAACTCAAAGTAAATATACTAGAGATCTTTTAAAACGTTTTGGATTGGAGAGCACAAAAAGTAGTGACACTCCCATGAGTACCACCTGTAAGATGGATCTTGATGAAAATGGTAAATCTGTTGATCAAACCACTTATAGAGGAATGATTGGAAGTCTACTCTACCTGACTTCTATTCGTCCTGATATTATGTTTAGTGTGTGTATGTGTGCTCATTTTCAAGCAAACCCTAAAGAGTCACATTTAAATGCTGTAAAGAGAATTTTCAAATACCTCAAGCATACTCCAAATTTAGGACTGTTCTATCCCAAAGGACAATAATTTGAATTAGTTAGTTATTCTGATGCTGAATTTGCTGGATGTAAGCTAGATAGAAAAATCACCTCTAGAACATGTCACCTTTTAGGCAAGTCACTAGTATCATGGTGTAGTAAGAAACAAAATTCTGTTGCATTATCAACTGTAGAAGATGAATACATAGCTGCTGGAAGTTGTTGTGCACAAATTTTGTGGATGAAACACACATTACTAGACTATGGATATCAATTCAGACATGTCTCAATAAACTGTGACAACACAAGTGATATTAATATTTCTAAGAATCCTGTTTCTCATTCCAGGACAAAACATATTGATGTAAGACATCACTTTTTGAGGGATCATTATCAAAAAGGTGATATCACTTTGGAATTCATTGGTACTGAATATCAACTTGCTGATATATTCACTAAACCATTAAATTTTGAAAGATTAGACTATGCCATACATGATCTTGGTATGATTAATCATAAATTAATATCTTACTGATTTTAATGTTTAATACTTTACTTTACTTTACTTTATGGTTTCATACTTACTGTTTCTAAGTTACTGTTTTATGCTCACGGTCTGACAACTTACTGTCTCACCGTGATTATATAAAATGCTCACTGTCTCACCGTGACGACTACAAACTGTCTCACCGTGATGACTAGTTTTCTGTCTCACCGTAATGCCTACTCACGGTCTCAACGTGAGAATTATGTTTATTTTTTATTTTAATCCTTATCGCGGTAATTTTTATTTCACCGCTATTTGATTTCCCGTGTTTTTGTTTTTATGACGTTTGACATTCCCAAATGATAAAACTTAAGGGTTTCACTCGATTCCTTACTCGAACTCTTTCCTGAACCTTCTCTTCCCTCTCACCTGAACCTTTAGTGAATGCCAAGGATGAAACGTCCATCCTCACCCTCGTCAGAGAAGCGCCGCTCTAAGAAACAAAAGAGGATACCGAGGATAGCTCCCGAAGGACCTCTAAACCCGAACCTAGTAAGCCGTATAGTTGTACCTGAAAAAGAGGTTTGCCCTGAATGGTTGCTGTCTAGAAGATCTTTAGTTTTGAAAGTTTTAAGAGAACAAGGATGGATTGAATGGTTCACTGGACAGAATAGACCGATTTATCCAAGGCTTGTATCTAAATTCTATTAGTATGTGAATTTTTCTTTTGAGTTTGGATAAAGCTTTATGGTGACCAGCTGGATCGTTGGTTAGAAGTGCTCTTTCTCTTCAAGGCTGTGGGCTACATGCCTAAGAATTCCACATGAAGGAATTTGTGAAGATTACCAGCGAGACCCTCCTCCAACAACTGACTTTTTTGACCTAGAGACTGCTTTGGAAATTCTAACTAGAAATGGCACCAAGCGAAGGGCCATAGCTGCTGAACTAGATGGGGAGACAAGACTTCTGTTTAAGTTTGTTCAGAATTTGGTTAGTCCAGGAAAAGGGGATTTTGCTGTGATGAAGTATCAGGATGTGTTCTTGATTCACCTGTTGAAGAATGGCCATAAGATCAATCTGTGTAAGTATGTTATCAACCATATCTGTGAGCTGATCAAAGTAACTTCCAAATCCACCTCCCTGTTTTACTCAAGGATGATTTCATCTATGTTAGTTGCAAAAGGGATGGTTGGACCGAATAAAGAAAAGATAGAGGACCTTGATTTCTGCCTATCCATACCTATCATCAGAAGGATAAAGATAAGCTGGAATCCTTGGAATAAGCAATGGGTTGAGGATAGTGATCAACTGTATAAAAAGTTTAATCCCGTTGACTATCCAAGAAGGCCTAAGAACTTAGCTGATACTAGTTTGGAACCAGATGAAGTGGCTGAGTATTCAGAAGAATAAGAACAAGAAGAAGTAACAGCTAAAGTACCACCTAGAGAAGATCCTGTAATACCTCCAATGGAAACAGTTCCTGTTGAAGAGGAAAGGGCTGTTGTCCCTACTGTTATCCCTGCTGAAATATCTCAAGGAGAGGAAGTTGTTGTTGAAAAGGAAAGGACTAAGGATCCTTCAGTTATTCTTCATGAGGAAGAAGCTCATCCTAATGCTGCAAGAAAATTGGTTTTTCCTATTTCAGATCAGCAAGAAACCTTAGAGGCAGATCTTTTTTAAGAGACTCCTTCTATTGAGATAGAAGCAAGTCTGGAAGCTTATCCAGTGGAACAATCGGTTCCTGAGATTATTCCATCTGCGGAAGAAAGAATGGAAATTGCCTTTCAGCTGGCAAGGCAAGAGTTTTCTGAAGAGTTAAGGGATGATCCTGTGGATCTTGTCCATGTTCTTGAACCTCAAGAATCTGAAAGGGAAGCACAAGTTGAGGGGGAGGAACCTCAAAATCTTGATATTGTGGAAGCTGGATATGTTGAAGCTTTTCAACCTTCTATCACTTTTTCTGTGAAATCTCGGTATGAGTTCCCAAGTTTTTATGATGTGAATGAGTCACAACAAGTGACTGAAACTGGAATGGATCTTTATTCTCTGTTTCAACTGAAGTCCTTAGCTCATTCAGAACCAGAACCAGATCCCCAACCTCAATCTGAATCAAAATCTGAGTCTGAAGATGACTCTGAACCTCAACCAGAATCTGAACCTTTACCTTTACCTGCATCCTTACCTGAGCTTCACTCTTTTGTGACCAAATATGATCTGAAAGTGTTTGGAGAAACTTTGTTAGCTGGAGTTGAGAAAATTGTCTCCACTCAACCTCGCCCAGTGACTCAGTTAAGTCAAGAAGATGCATCAATTCTCTTGGAAAATATTATCTTGCATATTCAACCAAGTATGATCCGAGAAATTCAAGAAGTCAGAGTAGAGAATAAGATTCTAAGTTCTGATGTTTCAAATCTGAAAATTATGGTAGCAAGTCTGCAGAATGAGTTATCTGTGAGATCAGAGCCTGCTCCTGTTTCTGCCCCTGCACCTGTTGCTGTTTCTCCTGAGTCTTCGGATTCCCTCCTTGCTAGGGATATTGTGTCTCAAGTTCATCCTTACCTACTATATTTTGATGAAAAGATTGAAAAAAGGCACACCAAGATACTGGAACACATGAGAGAGCTTGTGGAAAATCTGAATAAGCTTACAGATGAATACACTGGATGTCTGCAAAAAGTTCTAAAACAGCTCAAAGTTCTAACCAAAGCTATCAAGGATTCACCTATTTCTGGTCAGACCTTAACACCTTCTTTGGATGATTCAATGCTGAGATCCATTATAAAGGAAGAATTTCATAATGCCTTCAGTGGCTTGGATCTCTCCTCTTTGTCAGAAGTGATTAAGAACAGTGATAGAGCATTGGACTTGGTTAGGATTCATTATAAGATAGCCAATGATGCTCAACAAGAGATCTTCAAGAAAATAGATTTGTATCTTTTCCAGATTTTCTCTAAAAGTGATATGATAGATCACTTTAGATATCTTGTGGAAAATTTGAGAATCCCTTCGGTGACTCAATCTTTTAAAGCTCAAGTTTAGAAACTTTCAGAGTTCACCAGATTGTTGGACAGATTTCTGGAGAATAAGGATGATTTTGAAAAGGATATTCAGTATGGTGGTGAAATCATTACTGATTTCATCAATCTTTTGAAGTCGTATCTTCATGTGAAGAGTACTGCTATAGTTTCTCCAACTGCTGCACCCCTTAGACCTGGGCTACCTGCCTTAGCCTCAACTGCCATGACAGTTAGTCAAGCTCTTTCTCAGATCCGACCAGTCATTCTTGACCAACCACCGCCTAGATATTCTACTGGTCCTACTTTGGATCCATTTGTTTTTGAAGGTCTACCTTTACCCTCATTTTCTACCACATCTATGCCTTCTTCTACTTCAGCACCAACTCTTGCTGCTGATAAAGGCAAAGACAAGATGGATCCCTAAAGAGTTCGAGGACTGTTTTTTTTTTGATGGGATGTCTTTTGTTATTTCATGTTTTATTGTATTCTAAACCCTTTGTTTAATTCCAAATGCACTGTTTCATTTCATTATCTCTACTTTTTGATAATCCCAAAAGGGGGAGAACAACTACAAGTGTCAGTTCTATAATCGTATAAATGGGGAAGAACAACTACAAGTATCAGTTCTATAATGTTTTTCCTATGCTAGTTACTGTAATTTTACCTGTCATTTATATTCTACCAATATATGATTTGTGATCATCAAAAGGGGGGATATTATTGGACTCCTCATGTGTTAATCATGTTTTAATGATCAAAAATCTCTTTACTATTAATTAATCTCAATCTTCATTGCACATCTTGCTAATTCTCTTCAATATCAATAATAGATACACATCATGTTTTTATAATAACAAAGCTTATGGATGTTAATTACTCTATTTATTATTTACAAGTCTTATGCATGATCACAATTCTCACATATATTGTCACACCTTTATATTTATGATTCACATTCTCTTACTCTCTAATGATTAACCTTAATCCATATTCTGCATATCACTGTCTTAGTCCAAATACAGATATTTGTCTAAGTATGGAGACACCATGAAGGACTCACCGTGACCAGACACCGTGAACCAGACACCGTGAAGGACTCACCGTGACCCAAACACCGTGACCCAGACACTGTGACCAAACACTGTGACCCAGACACCGTGACCAGACACCCTAACCACTCACCGTGAAGGACTCACCGTGAAGGACATACCATGAAGGACATACCATGAAGTTCATACTGTGAACCACATATCGTGAAGAAGACACCGTTTCCATAATCACTGTGACATCGTTTCTTAAGTTTTTTGTCAATATTATTTAAATAATGCTAAAGGTCATATTTGTTGTTTTTAATGCAATTAATGTTATTTAATGATAGTTTTTGGCATGTCAGGAAACTGTATCTCGTACCTATGAAAAGGGAATCATTCCTACTGCCAGAACTCGTGGAATATAAGAAAGACTGAGATGAAGTACACATGCAACAAGGAACAAAGGAACAAGGAACAAGCAATAAGCAATAAGAAACAACACGACGAACATACGTACATCTGAGTGCACTGTGCTGAACAAGAAGAACAATCCTGAACAAGAAGGAGATTGCAAGTCCTTCAGAGAACTCTCATAAGTGAAATCCAATACTGCTGAAGAACACACGATGAATCAAGAGATATTTCTCACTCCTGAAGAAGACAAGCTGAACTACGACACTCTGTTTTTCAACAGAAAACCCAGAGAAGGACACAGAATCATTCCTGCTGAATCCAACAATTCCAGAGCTACATTGATAATCACTATAGCTTTCTAAACTCTCATCTATCTTCTCTACGTGATTTATTTATTAACTTTCGAGCAGTTTGGTATACTCTATATATCTTTACACACACTGTCTCCTGCACTGAACTAGAGGATATCAAAATCCTCACTCAAATTCTCTTTACTTCGGTTTACCCATGTCAACTGTGGAAGAGGTCCTTGTGTGACCTGGTATTTGTTTTGTCTCCCACGAAGAACAGTGGTAGAGGTCCCTGCGTGGCCTGGACAGTTTTGTAAAACTGTTGTTAACCCCGATCTAGGGTGTGGATCAAATTTATATATATTTAAGAGGACTAAGTCTCGGCTTGAGACTGAACCTCTTGTTATATCTGCTGTGCATCTTTTATTTAAGTTTAAAGTATACTACATATATCTTATTTATTCCGCTGCTGTTACTTTGAAATACAAAACTATTTTAAAGCTACTTTGATAGTTAAATTATCAAGTGTTTACACTTATTGTAAATCATTAGATTAGTTTTAAAAGTTAGTTTGATCTTGTGGTTGAACTAACTGTGACTTAATCAATCTTTGAGAAGCTAAGTGAACATTTACAATCTGTATAAATTCAGTACAGTTTAACTTATTTTATAAATCGGGGGATTTTAAATAGACCATATTTTAACAGAAATTTTAATTGGAACTCAATTCACCCCCCTCTTGAGTGTCCACTCCGACCAACAGTTATGCTCGGGTTTACTGCTAGGATTTTTTTTTTCTCGGAGGTCTTTCTCTAGTGTTTGGGGTTCTTGGTCTAGATCGGTTGGGAGTTCCTGCAACATCTTCCTTCTTGGGGTGATATGTTTGGGTGTTAATTTTCCTCTCTAGTTGAGTTCTTTTGGTGGGGAGAACCCTGTCGTGTTCTCCCATTCTCTTGTGTTGTGGTTCTTTTGGTTTCAATTGGGCATGGATTCTTGTTTGTCTATTTTTAGACTCGGTGAATTTTTGGGGGAAGAAAGTGTTTGTATTTTGGAGAATTAACACACCCAACCTTTTAATTTAATTTAGTTTTTTTATTTCATGGATCTGGGTTCTCGCGCCAGGGTCTGGGCTGGGTCCCGACTTAATTTTTTTATCTTTTAATGATTTTAGTGGGTTTCAGACTCATGTGCAGTCACTACACAGTGGATGGTAGCTACGTGGTCAGCCCAGGTGCCCACACATTTTTCTAGTGATTAAAATAAATAAAGTTTTATGTCAATAAAGTGAGTTAAATGTTTAAATTGTAATAATAACAATATTATTACGTAATTAATAATATTATTATCAATAAGGTGATATTATTGTTATTATTGTTATTATTTTTTTATTATCATTTTTATTATTATAACTTTTATAGTTATTATTTTTATTATTATTGTATTATTATTATTATTATTCTTTATAATATTATGATTATGATTATTATTATTATTATTGTGATTTGATTATTATTATTGTTATTATTATTATTAATGTAATATTTTTTTAAAAGGGAAGAAGGGTAACCCTAGGGGGCGTCACCCCCTTCCCCTTACTTTTACATGAGGTGCACCCAGCATACCCCTCCCCCTCTCTTTCTCGATCCACCACCCCACCCTCTCTACCTTTCTCCTCTCGCGTAGCCCACCACCCTGCTTAGCCCCTTTCGCACCCGCCCCATCCAAGCTCACTGTCTGCAGCACCTCTCACCCCCGTAGGTCCTCACCACTCTATCCTTCACCCGCAACGCCGACCTCCACACTCGCCCTATCCCACTCCCGACCACCGCCTTACTCCAGCAGACCTCTGTGCCTTTGGCTAGTAGCCACACCAGCCACACCAGCCCCACCTCTGTCTGCCCTCGCCCCTCCCTCGGTTCACCTCTATCTTGCACCAGCTAGCAGCGCACCTGACCCCCCCAGCCGGCCTCTCCCCACACCTCCGGCCAAGTCATTCTCTGACCCCCTCACCACTTCCCTTCTCTGGAAGCTCGGAAAACCCCCTTCCACCCTTTATCTGGACCCCACTAGCCTTGCTGCACCTCCTTCATGCTCTCCCTCTACTCTTACAGCAACCACCACCTCCATTTCTGGGTGTGTGAGAGGTCCACGGGGCGTTTTCCCTCCTTTCGTTGAGGTTTTGCTCCACCCACACTGGATTTGAGGTAGGCTAATCCACATTTTCTTTTCCAATTAAGCCCATTTAATGCTTGAGTGTTTAAATTAAATATTTAATGTGATTTTCACCTTAAAAATATATTTAGTTAATTTACTATAGTGTTTCCAAGCTAATTGGTTCTGTCAAAAATAGTTTTGAAGTATTCCCCCTAATTATATTTTTATGTGTTTGTGGAAATTATGTTCTTTTGATGTCAAAAGTTGCATTAGTAATGTATTAAACATGACACACACCTTCATGATACTCTTTAATAGTCTTTCATGGTGTTTTTTTGGTTGGTGCAATTTGTTTGAGCTATTTATGGAATTGTTTATAAACTTTTTGATTAGATTATAAAATTGCTAGTAAACTAGTTGGGTTGATTATATAATTGTTTATAAATTGTTTAGTCTGTTTACATAATTGTTGATGAATTGTTTGGTATATTTTACTAGTTTCTTGTTTTTCGGAAATAGGGGAATTTGGAGATATTTTGGTCAAATGCATTTTTGGATTGGTGTGTTTGGTTTGACAATGTTGTATCTTGGAAATTGTGTTAAAAATGTTTTGAAAAGGGGTTTTATGGATTTAAGGGGATTGTTTTGTGTCCTATTAATGTTGGAAATGGTTGGTTTTGATTTCAAAGAAAATTGAGTCATTGTGGAAATGGTATAGAAATGTCATTTTGGTTGTTGTTGAGCCATTAGATGTTGATACATCCATGTGTACACTAGGTGAACACATGGATGTTCCCTCAAATGAAGATGGAACCTTCAAAATAATGTTTTCTTAAAACTTTGGTTTTCTAAATAGGTTTTGTTTCCTAAATAAGGTTTGGTTATTTATGTGGATTTTATTAAAGGTTTAAAATGTAGCCTTAAAGGGTGTGCCCATTAGGCCTTTAGCATGTGTTTCTATGAATGTTACAATCAAGGGGCCATTTGGACGTTTCACAAAATTGTGTGTTTTTAATTAATAGTTTTAAAGGTTTTACAAAAAAAATAGCTTGGAGAATTTGGACTTAAAGGCTCATTTGGATCTTCCAACTTATGGGTGAAGTTGTGTTAACTATTATAATGGTTTGTGTTTGGAAATTGTGTGTGCCTGTTCAGAATTTTAAATATTTTTAGAAAATGGTTTCGACATGGATGTTATGTGATGGCCCGATTGGAACTTTGTTAATGTGAAATGTTTGAATGTGTATTTGGGGGCACTTTTTTCTAGGGTAACCCTTTATGGGTGAATGCATAGGAAGCATCTGTGTTTGGGGTAGGCAAGTGCGGTGAGATGAGTTACACGTGTGAGGGCCTCCTACTTACACAGTGATATAATCACCATGGGTTTCTGGGCGTCTTTTAAATTATTGAGTTATGGTTACTGATCAGCCCTGATTAGATGGGTTGGTACCCCTTGGATTGGTTATTAGGCCAGGTAGGCTTTTCCATTGGATTGGTCAGTTATAGGGTGACCAGTTGGTTATAGAATTAGGAACTTCACCATACGCTAACAGGTGGTTCTAAAACCAAGTATGTCCATGGGTCTTCTAGGCATATTTAAGATCACCCATGGTTTGTATTTTCTTTGCTTGTTTACTTTAAGATATACTTATTTTCTAGCTTATACTGTCACCTATTTCTTTTAGCACTGCCTTGTTTTCCTTGTCCGGATTTTGTTTTCAAAATTGTAATTTATTTTATAAATGGAACATGGTGTGTGTTGGGGTTTTTAAATGGGTAAATGATATTGTTTTATTAAAATATGGAAAACCTACTTTTATAATTTTATTTCAAACTTGTTTTGATGGATTGTTTTGGGAAAGGAGATGTTGGATTCTGTGGTTGATCTTGGCAAACCTACTGAGTATTTTAATGCTCACACCTAATTTATAATTTTAGTTGTAGGTTTTCTTTGCTCAGGTTCTCTTGGATGAGTTGCTCATCATTGGATCAAGATTGGTTTTTGGTTGGGTGGTGACCTAGTAGGTCACATGGAGGTATGTTGAGCCATTCCATTTATTTTTTTTCCACTGTTAGAGTTCAGTTTTATTATTTTGTTTATTCTTGTTTATTTTTTTATTTTTGTTTCATGGTCTAAATCATTACCATTGGTTAATTTTTGATGCCCGACACTATTTTCCAGCCCGTGGGGATCGGGAATACCCCTCAGGCCATGTCGTGGACCGGCTTGGGCGAATGGTTCAGGGTCGACCCGAGTTGGTTTGTGATAAATTTTCATGGTTATTTTGAAATAAAATGGTTTTCAAAAGGTTTTATGTTTCAAAAATATTTTTTCAAATAAGAAAGGATATTTTTTCTCAAGATTTTTTTTTAAAAGATATTTCAAAATTATTTTCCATCTAAGACGATATTAGTTGGTGTTAGTCACGCCATTATGCATATATGATCTAAGGGTACCATTCCCCTTATTTCTTTGAATGGTTTATGTTTTTATGGCATGATGTTTATGAAACTTGTTTCTCTTCCATGAGTTATATGCTCATCAAACCCACTTCTTTTCACAGGTTAGGTTTTGATGAAATGATTATGAAACCTGTCTATTTTCTAGAGGTTATGATATGATTACATGTTTATGATACCAATTTCATTTCATGGGTTATTATATGATGAATTTTTATGATCTTGTGGAACATGTATATATGATTTTATTATGATATGGGTGGTACCTATATCTCCCTCTAACGAATTGGGTAAATATTTATATCTCATGAGATAGACATGACTGTAACGAGGAGTAAACTCGGTTCAGTAAAGGACTTTGTCCACTAAGTTAGTCTTAGGAGTGAACCTTGAATATTAAGATGGTCATGGGAGTGAACCATGACTAACAATATGGTTTTGGGAGTAAACATATTCCACTAATATGGATTTGGTATTAATCCTTGACCACTATGGAAATTATTTTATATGCTTATGTGTCTTCCAAAATTCCATGTCTTATTCCTATTTTATGATTTAATGGATTATGATCTTGATCACCTTATGATTTATGTATTATGAATGACCAATATTTATGCCATGACTTGGGTATATGATCTTTGATATGCATGTTATGATATTCAAA
The DNA here is from genome assembly GCA_963277665.1 of Viscum album. Taxonomy (NCBI): domain Eukaryota; kingdom Viridiplantae; phylum Streptophyta; class Magnoliopsida; order Santalales; family Viscaceae; genus Viscum; species Viscum album. The sequence continues at coordinate 1,030,912,573 of OY728126.1, forward strand.
TGTTATTCTCATGTTCTCATACCCTTATGCTCATGTTATTCTTACATATATCCCTTGTTTACCCTTACTGAGCATATGAGGTTACTATTTATTATGTTTCCTTTCCCCAGGTTATCAAAAATGGTTTTAAGTAGGAGTAATAAAGGGGAAGATATTTAAGGGACATGTTTAATATCTTTTACCAAATTAGAATAAAGCGTTCCAAGTTTCCAAAGACACTAAACTATTACAGTCCTCAGGCATGTACTTTTGTAATGTTCTAAATATTCATCTAAAATGATGTAATATCCATTTATGTTAATCCCAGGTTTATATAATTATGATTATTAGTTTGGAGTTCCTTTGGGACACCCTGATTGGATTCATTTAGACATACTTGAGAAACTATGGATAGAGACATCCAACATAGGCCAAAGTAGGAATGGTTGATTCAAGGCGTCACCTTGGAATATGAAAATTGATATGTTTTATTATTTTTATTTCCTTAATTTATTATTTACATCAATATGAACATATTTCTCAGACTAGATATTCTTATAGACACCATTATTGATGGCCTACTAAATCATACTCACACCATGTTCAGGCTGTTGTTTCATACCTGAGTAGGATTCATGACTATAAGACAAGACAAGGGAAATCAATATGTGACATATGATTGATTTTGGTTAGCGGGAATGTGGAGCATGAGATATAGGACTAGGATAGGACTCAAAAATGGTTTTGGGGAGTTTCCAGATTTTATCTTTTATTGATTTTAGGAATTGATGTATATAATCTATCTTGATATGTATGACTGTCTGACATTGTATATAGTTCATTTTTATGCAACATAAGTTATGGTTATTATTATCAATTTCCATAACATATTTTTACCACTTTATTTGGATGTATATTATTATCTTTATTTTTTTTATTGTTTTACTCTGATTCGGGGGTATAGTCTCCCCACTATACCATATTATACCCTCATAGCTAATTTAAACCCTCTAGCATGAGGGGAGGTGCACATAAGGTCTAGTGGATCCACCATTCTGGTTACTATTTGAGTGATTCAGGATAGGGATGTCATAGAACCTTAAGTTATTTATGGTTATAATACCTTTTAGTTTTGGGTTTTAGGGTTTTGGAATCCTCTTTATATCATTCTCTCTTCATTTTTTAGTGATTTACTTCAACCTCACTTGACCTAGGTAGGTGCTTCCATGCCTTTCTATTTTTCTTTATAATAAATTTGATTCTTGTGTTTTCTAATGTATTTTACTTAAAAATTAAATGTTTTATAGATTATTATAAATTCCAACAATAATTATCTTAATGAAATCAATTTTTTAAAAATAGAATTCCTTCAACTAAAAAGGGGTTTTACATGGGTTTTAAGGGGTCTTTTCTTGATAATATTTTTTTAAATAGACCTTGATGTGTGTTTGAACTTGTTCTTATATTGTTTATTGATTATTTATGGTTATGGTGCTTCTATATTTTTTAATAATATTATGTTTTTTTCTATGTTTAATCCAATTTCTTGGTTTTAAAGTGGGACCATCCCATGGTTGTTAATAAGGTTTTCAATGTCGCTTGATTTAAAAATTATTTAAAGAGGGATTTCAAAGCATGATTTATAGAGTATGAACTAGTGTCTTGTTTATCACTTGGAAAGGGGATCTCAAAAATGATTTTTATTTGAAAATGAATTTTCAAAGGATACATTTAAAACATATTATTTGTTTCAAAATTCAATGACTAGTTGGAACTTTATATAAATGGGTTTTCTTATAATGAACCAAAATCTTAACTAAATACCCATGGAACTATTTTTTAAATGAGTTTGATGATGAATGTAACTATTGTTTTTATTAATATGAATTTTATTGGGGATTTAGTGACAAGGGTTTATGAGAGTGGGTTATTGTATGTTATGGGCTTGTTTTACCTTGTTTTTTATTACTGGTGTGTGTCTAAAATGGAACACATGTCCTTACTCACCCTCTATTTCTAATATAATGGGGATCCTAGATGTTTTAGTGAGAAATAAAGATATAGTTTCTATACTTGTCCTGATGAGATGGAATTTTATTCTCTAGTGTTGGACTTGTACCAACTAGAGGGGTTCCACTAGAGAGGCTAGTTGAGAGTAATCCAGTTGGTTATAAACTAAGAATGCATCGATAAAATGACAAATGATCCCACCTGAGTGCATATAAGATCATCTCACTTGATGTTTAGGAGTTACCCATAACTATATACACTTCACTTCATCTTTTTAATTACTACACTGGGTTATGATTTTGCTTTATTAGTTATATTATTGTACTTCTTGATGTGTACTATTTATTTTTATCTCTTCATGGTTGATTTAAAGGTATCTTTTTTTTAGTAATTGTTTATTGGTACCTGATACTAGCTTGTGATTACTTTGAACCTATTTATATAGATACCTAATTATTTTATTATTTCTATTTTTTATTTATACTTGTGATATTTTCTATTATTTTAGTAGGAGAGTTTTTCATAGTATTTTCCAAAGGTGTTTTGGAAATGATTTTGGGAAAATATTTTTAAAAAGGGTTTCTAGGAGGTGAATTTTAAAAAGGAGTTTTAAATAAAAAACTAAATGTTTTATTTTAAACATTATTTGGTTTTCAAAAATAGGAAATGGATAGATCTTACTTATTTTTTAACAAAGTGTCACAAAACCTATTATAAATTACTATATTTTTAATTTATTATTTCTAGAATGTTTAAAAAAAATAATTCCATAGACTCTTTGGTAAAATCCTTTCGAGACATTATATTAGACCCTAATGAAACCAATTGATGTTTGTAGACCAAGTGTATTTTTATTATAGGTTTAGGTTGAGGTTTTGGTTTTGGATCACTCATGGGGTGGGTGTGTTGGGGATGGAGAGTGACCTTATAGTCACAAGAAAGTGGTATCTGGTACTTTGGGTTTTCTTTTATATCATAGATTTACTGTCCAATTCATCCTTCTCAATATATTTTTTGGATTATGTTCAGTTTCTTTTTATTTTGATATGATGCCCATTTTTTTGAGGTTTTTTTATTTGGTTTTTTTCTATTTGAAACTTTTTATTTTTTTTATACATAGATGCACAACTTATGGGTGTTCCATGTAAAATTCTTTATATAACTACAACACTTAGTTAATGATGTTTATCTGTGTGAAATCATTTCCAATGAGTTTATTTTACTACCTTGTAACTTTTTGTTAGTCTATGGGGATCAAGAATTCCCTTTGGTCCATTCCATGAACCAAATTGGGTATCCAGATCAGGGGTTTCCTAGGTTGGTTCAAGATACCATCAAAGAATATTTGTTACTCTTAGATTAAGGTAGGCGATTTTTTGTAATTATTTCACTTGACATGTCTTTGAATACTTTAGTTTCTATAAAATCATTTATTATCAAGTTATAACCATATATATTTACTTTTTTGGGAATTAAATGGGTTTTCAAGTATTCATAACTTCGAAAAAATGGATTTTCATGTTTTTATATTTTTCTCTTGAAATTGTTGGTTTAAGAGTGCTAAGTGTATGTATAAATTCCCTAAAGGGTATTTTTTAAATTAATTTGGTAATGTAATGGGTGTTTGAAACTAGTGTGATTCTCATAATAGGTTGTTTTTAATTAAAGAGGATTTTTGTTTTCAAAAACCTTTTTAAGGAGGAGATCCTTGATTTAAAAAGGGATTTTGGTGTTTAAAAAGGTTTCAAAAGATGTGTTTGTTTTCAATTGATTTCCAAATAGATATTTAAATAATGTTTTCAAAAATAGGATTACAAAATCTCAATATTATGGATTTACATCCCAATATAGTTTTCAATATCCCATTTAACACTTTAAAATAAGGCATAAATCGATGTTTGAGATACCCTCAGTCATGAGCCTTAAGCTTTGTATGATTCTTGTATGCCTGATATGGGAAGGATTATATGATTATTTATTTATTTATAAATTTAAAAGGGTTTGTTTCTTATTAGGGTGTTGTAGGCAAGGTGAGTTTCATTATTACAATTTTTCATTGATTTAGTGGCACAATGTTTTCTCACCTTCACTTAGTTTACTACAGGGGAGCCTTATGCTCTAAGATATTGGTCAAGATTTATGATCTACTAGTTAGATCACACACTAACTAGTGCCCTCTATATTGATAATAAGCTATAAATAAGTGTTATTTGTTATGAATCCCTAAACAATAAATTATTATTACCTAAGAATGCAGTATAGTGTAATCCCAAGGTCGATCTCATGGAATCCACTTATAGAAACTAGTTTTCTATTATCACTATTTATAAAATAAATGATATAATATTAAATATAATTACTAATATAGTAGAGGGGATTTTAGAATTCATATGATATAAATTTATATATAATAATTTAAAATATAAAGAAGAACACAACACATAAAGAAGTCGATGAAAAAAAACTATTGTTCTTAGTGGTTCATAGTGAAGAAACCACTGTTCATTAAAAAAATGTATCATTATAATATTCAATGTAGTGATCAAAATATATCACACTAAACCCCCCATTTGGAATGTTGCTTCCCCACACTGAGATCTCTACATGTAGGTTAATACTATCTCAAACTATGGCTGAGATATCTCTTTACCACACATCACCATAGTAATGTTACTCCATCATATGAAATATTGTAATGATTAAGGAAAGGAATATAGATGAATAGAAATAGGATTTAAATGGTAGGGAAAAGGGGGAAATTTCAAACCCTAATCAGTTAAACCACCACTAAAATCCTTGAATAAAATGATGAGAACACATTAGAGTGCACGAAACTCAATCATCACTACTTTCCCCCTAAAACAACAATGAGGGTTAGTTCCCCATTTTCATGGAGTTGAGAAGAAGCATGGTAGGAGAAACACAAAATAGGAACACATGTAATATAGAAAGAAGAAGATAAAACTTTTAACATCCCACCACCCCAGACCACTAACTGGAAAAATACTGTATGATCTCAGGCACACATCCCCATATGGAAGAGGCTTACGACTAGTAACAGGGGCCCATGATCTTACTATGGGGAGACTATACCCTTGTTATCAGAGTGTGAAACACAATATAACTAAAATAAATCTGATATAGAACCACAAATAAACATCACAACCTGAACAAGTTTCAATAAAATAAATACAACATAAGATGAAATAATAAATGAATGTGTCATACATACCAAACTAGATCCCCCGTGGGAAGATCATACACAAGATGTTCTAAAAGAACAAAAATAAACTGAGGCCAATAGCCAATCCCAAACTTGTTTTGAGTCCTTCCTGGTCCCATATTCCATACCCCATCCTAGCATGTCAAGCCAACAACAATCTGTTGGATTTGGTTACCTAGAATTAACTTATTAGTACTTGATGATTACATGTATTTAATTTATTGAATATTAATGAAGTTTATTATCACATTATTATTGTTCCTATACATGACATAGTTTGTGATAATGTCCTAATAATATCTATCACACTAAAAGATCATAGAAGTTCCCCACTATGGTGAGAACCTAGATGCTCTATAATAGTATTATTGAATATATGTTTTATATCTTGATGATATAATTTTAAGGGACACAAATTCTACATGATATTAAAGGTGGAGACTCATAAGACTTTAAGGAACCCTCTCATGGTGTGAACCCTTTATAATTTCTAGAATAGGAGATTATGAGAACAAGAACCCTAGTTTAAAATCCACATTTATATGTGTCATTGGATGTTCCTATATGTGGATGTGTGCATAGATCTTTATATTAAATATAATCATTAATAAATACCATGCATTGAGTACTTTTATGTATTGATAAAAACTGTGACGACATATGCTTGTGGTGAAGTAGGATACATTGGGTGCATCATGAGTGATATTTCATTAATGGATAACGTGAGAAATGATTTATCCCTTTTTGTCCCTTGAAATAAGTTGATATCTTAGGAAATTTTATGGGAATGGAACTACCTAGATAAACCCATGTACATGGTGTTCTATAGGCCTGTTATTTCCAATAAATTCAAAGAAAGAGACACCGCGCACATAGGTTGATTACACCGGTATGAAACCTACTTGATTATAGAGATCACAATAAAGGGATTATATTACACAGTGAGAATTTTTAGGGGTTTGTATGTTATTTCAACATTAACTTATTTCTCTATAGGTGTATTGTCATGTTACTTGATGCTAGACTTATAATTTATCCATATACACCTATTTCCATTGAGAAAGAGGCCTAGAGGGTCACACACTAAGTGTATCTGAAATATCAGTTAAATTCAATGTTGAATTTAACAAGTAAGAATAAATATTATTATTACTTTGTGGTTTAATAATTATTCAGGTTCAGTTGATCGAAAATATTTAATCACAAGTTATTCCAAATAATATGTGAGTTAAATAATAATAAATATTTATTTTTAAGGTACAAAGAATATAATATTTATTATATTTATCAATGAATAATGAAGTGATATTTATTTATTAAATAAATTGTCATTACTCAAGGTTCGATAAATATAGAACATGATAAGTGGACCAAGTTTAATTTTCTTATTAGAAATGATATTAATGATATTTATTTATTCTTAGGTTATGCACATGTCAAGTGTAACACCCTACCCGAGATCCACTAAACTGGTACCCCGAGCCGATTATCAATAAGGCCTCAATCGCACCTCCCTATATTCCAAAGGCTTCTAATTATAAGTGAGGGTCTAAAGGTGATATGGTGGGGAGACTATACCCTCATATCAAAGTAAAAACATTAGAAATAACCAGATATCATCCATAGTAGTAATAAATAGAGTGTGTAAGCAATAAATGAACTGAAATAGAACATGCTGTAATAATAAATGAAATGCTATAAAATCCAAAACAACCATGTCATACATACAACACTGGTCACCCACTGGGCCAACCATACATGAAGAAGTATATAAAGAAAACTAAAATAAATGTATAGGTTTCTACTACTAATTCTAAGCTAGACCACATACTCGGTCTCTATGACACTACCAAGCTGCTCTAGCCCAATCAAAAGAATCCACATGAGTGGCTTCACTCATTCATGCAACCTTGGGCCTTATCCCTATCCACCGTGAAATCTGTGCTCAACCAAAAAGTAGGCATAAGGTCTACATGTACACCGAGGTTCACATAAAAGGGTGATAAATAATCTCAGTAGGCCACCACAATAATAAAACTATAAATCTACTATAATAAGTGCATGCTCATGCAATATGCTCAGCCTAGCCAAGACACAACTAAAATAATAAATAAAACAAATAACATGAAACCATAGTTGATCCCTAGGTACATATCATGTATATTTATATTTATATATGTGTATACATATATTCCCATACATATACACACACCCATAAATAAGAATATACATGAGTAATATGAAATAAAATAACATAAATCAACAACAGTCAATCCTTGGATACATAATACTAATCATCTAGATATCCTATGGTAAGGGAATAGAGTTGGATGTTTACCACTCAAACCATGTATAATTAAATTGATCTATGGGCCCATAATCCCAATCAACAATACATGTTTTGGCCAACACTAAAAATTTCTCTAAGCAAGCTACGTCACTATAGGGGAATACATGTCCTAGACCTGGCCTCACCCATACTCACCTCCAATATATAAAATTAAGGGTTTCATATACTGATAGACAATATTGTAAATGTTCACTGAGTTGGATGTCATGCCGCTCATGCCATGTATAATCCAGTTCAATGTCTGATCCCTAGGTCTCATTCCTTAGGCGATCACGACATTGATACTCGGATAAACCCTAAGGGTCTAACCCTCAGGGGATCTATAAAGAGATCTCACTGGTGATATGTTATGCCCACCCCTTAAGGTCTTTAATCAGGGAGAGTTTAATTATCCCCATCACTTAGGAGAGAATAATCATCCACAAGTATCCAATGATGTGTAAATCCATGTCCAACACCATAGTTAATTAATCGATCATAGAGAGTGTAATCATACCCATCACTCAGGATAGTAAATAATTCATGTGTATAATTAGGAGGGTCTCAATGCTTGTATCTAGGAGAGAGTAATCATCCTCATCTCTCAGGAGAGAGTAATCATCCAAGAGTATCATCAGATCGAGGATAACATAATCATCCTAATCACATGTCAATTATAGGATAACATGATCATAATCAATACATAATAGTTTTAGGAGATCATAATCATCTTCAACATACACTAAATCTATGAGAGTAGAATCATCCACATCAGTATCAACATGGATGTGAAGAACATCCAAACATATATGGATCAAAATCTAAATCCTAGATAATAAGGTTGGGAATCCCAAAAATAAATAAGATGAATCCTAGAAAGTACCTATAAGAATCCAAAAGAAAATTAAGATGCATCACATTAGGTTCATAAACCACTAACTAGGAAGCACCTCTAGTAATCATCACTACATCATCAGTAAATAGATTAATGCATAAATAAAAGAGTGAGGGTGGATGAATGCCCAAACCCACCACTACTATCATGGCCATAAAGGATTATGAGTTCATCATAGGATCTAAGGTGACATACACTACCATATCTACTCAAAACCATCATACTAGATTAGTGTTGGTCAAACATTGGAGCACCCATTGGATCCCTCAATTCAAAACACCAGATAGACATCCTAATTAGGATCCTTATGATCTAAAAATAAGTGAATAAATACTACTTGGGATCCTTAGTTTTAAAGGAAAAAAGATAATACTATATGAGATCCTTAATAGTAATAAACAAGAGGCATCTTACATAGGATCCTTGGAATGGTACATAAGAAGAGGCATCCTACACGAGACCCTCAAAAGCTGCTTATGAAGCAGAGGCATCCTACATGGGATCCTCAGAATGGTATAAAAGTAAAGGTATCTTCCAAGGGATTCCCTAGGTTACAATTTAAGTGAATTTATCCCATAGGGGATCTTCATTAATAGGTAAGAAGTTAGATTCATCCTACATGGGATCCTCTTGGTTGAAATGTAAGAAGAGGCATCCTATAGGGGATCCTCAGAAACAATTAACCTCATAGAATCCTAATACATAAGGGAATATATTACAAGGGATACATACTAAAGGAGAAAAGATATAAAGGAATTAGTTAATAGAGATAGATCATAGCCCATCTCAGATTAAAGGGTCTCACTCTCAGTAGACAACTACATTCGATTATCGAAGGAAGAACCTCTCTGTTTAGGGAAAAGCCTTAAATGCATCTTAGGAGTCCTCAAATCACCTCAAGGGTCTTAAAATCATGATATACATAGAAATATACTTAAAATGGACCAATAATGGGGTACAATTTTGAATCCAAACTATAAAGATATGAAAAACCCTCAAAGGGGTAGTAAGGGGAAGTACACGACGTGCATACCCTAAAACACAACATGTACTCCCAAATCCCCACTTGGCTTGTAAAAACCCAAGTAAAAATCATTTCAGTTATGTACATAGAATTTAACCTACATGGGGTACATTCCTATGTACCTCACATTTCCTGGACATGTATATATTTTGTTCTTGTACCTCTAGATGGCATGCAACCGACACGGGGTTTGACCGTGTACTCTACACGACCATGTTCCCCTACAAGGGCTATCTGGCCAGGTAATTGGATACACAACCAAGTATCAGTACGCGATGTGTATACCCCATACATGGAATGTACTTATAAAATATTATATTCCCCAAATAGTAAGAACACACAATTTGTGTTCCTGAATCTACATGTCGTGTGATCGGGATTTCTGAACAGGAAACCCCTCAAATCTCCCCGAAACCCCATTCCCCCCAAAAGATATAGATCGACCAAAAAGGGTTCATAATAAGTGATAAAAGGAGTTTAAAACTATAAAACATAAAATATATGGGGATTTATGAAAAAAACTAAAAAATGGAATACCTTTGGGTGGAATCCACCGAAGCTTCCCTCATTTCTACAGTCTATGGCTACGATATGACGATCTGACATGTCCTGAGCTCCACAGCGGTACCTTTCTTCCCCTATATATATACCTATATCTCACCCTCTATATTCTCTATATTTCATAGTGAAGTAGAAATACCCCTGGGGGAATACCTGAGAAACTAGGGAAGGAAAATAAGAAAAAGAAAAGAAAAGAAAGAAAAAGAGAGAATGAAAGAAAAAGAGAGAAGGAAAGAAAAAGAAAAGGGGGTCTGACCTAGACCCAACATCTGACTTGTGTCTATTTCTCACATAGGAAAAAAATCCCCATTCCATACTCAATAGAGAAGACAAAATCTCAATCTTATTCTCCATTCAAAAGACATGTACAAATGAACCTACACAAATAAAATAATATTTATTTTTTAAAATATAAAATATTAATTATTCTGCTAAAATATGAACAACTCATAATTCTACCAAACACCTATCCTAGGGTAAAAAACTATTCCAAGACAAATGAAGTGGTAAAAAAATTTATCTTAGATCATCAAATAGTGAAAAATGACCATTTTACCCCTTACAAGCATCTAATAGAAAAAATTCAAATTTCAGCTCAAATTTCCAATCCAAAAAATCACAGGACCTTACAATCTCCCCACCATACAACATCTTATACCTAAGAAGTCTTGGTGGAAAATTTAGTAGTCATGATATCATCCTAATAATCTACAAAACTATGCTATATTGACTGTCCGATTATTAGTCTCACAACGTTAGCAAATCTTCTCTCAAGGAAGATGTTTAACTACGACTGATCTGGTACTTCCCACCATTGGATCGTCCTTTCATTCACCTCAAAAGAAAACTCTGAGCTTAAATTCCCATAGAAAAATTTAAATTTAAACTAAAAATGAGGCTCAAAACCCCCAAAAAACCAATGGTTCAATCCCCACCATATGGATTACCTTATACCGCTCCTCAAGCGCAACCTCAATAGGTTTCCTCTATCAAACTCGAAAAGATATTTAAAAAGAAAAGAATCTTGACATCAGGTTGACACTCTATCAGCGTACTTAGGATGATATCAAGATAAATAATGATCATATCTAACTAGTATTACACTAATATTCTATCAAAACAGGAATGTATAGCGCTCTACGAGCCACACTTACATCAAAATAGGCTATACTTGACTTTAACCAACACTTGACACCACGTCTCCTGATAATGCATGTCCAGGCCCATCCATGGGTCGACCATCTCACGACACCCAATTTATTCTCAGTTTTCCCTCTACCATGGAGGGACATTCATCATTTAACCACAAATCCTGAGAAACCATGCCCATGACAAGTCTTGAAAATATCGGTCCTCGACTCACACACAGCCACTCATCAATTTATGATTTAAGCAGTACCACATGAAATTGGTGTGTAAATTTATCACCCAACTCATACTCTAGTGAGTCATCCATAAAAAGAATAATCTGACCATGCTACATGGTATGCCATTCCAAATAAGCTAGAATCTCCCTTAGAACTCCTCTTTAAAATAGATCAATTCACTTGTTCCATGATTTATTCCATGACTGCCTATCACATAATGTTGTTTCAAACATGAGCATCTATCCATGCTTCGAATACATTAGAAATAATAGAAAAACTAGTCAATAGAGCTAGGAACCCAAATAGTCCTACCCACAGAGGCCAGTTTTTAAACACAAGTACCCTAGGTGCTTCATCAAAGGATGAAGGAATCAACATGCCTCTATCATAAAACTTGAGCACCTACCATGAATCAGTATAAAAAGATCATACCACTAATATCACCACCGTAAAAGGCATCCATATATCTAGTCCAACTTCTAATGCACATTTCCCTTGATCAAATAGAACATCGACCTACAAGTGTCTAAGTCAAAACTAAGGGTCTCTAGTTTTTTTTGAAAATGGTGCTTCCTTGGTCAAAGCAACCAAGGAATAAATATATAATAAAATAAATAGTTACATGAGTCTGAAAGAAGTATTTTTTTAAAAATATTTTTCATTCAAATGAATTAGATCCATAGGAAGTTTCTACAACCACGTGATATCTTTGTTGACTCCTTTGTTGGTCATACCATATACTACCAAGTTTGACTTATGGTAAAAATGAGTGAATATGCGGTTAATCTCAAAATGTAATTGGAGGAAGTCTACCCATATAGCTGTGAGAGGCCAAACAAGATGAACCACGCCATTTTAGAGGGCTTTCACAATGGTGGTGGAGTCACTTTCAATCCATATTTTATTCTATCCTTGATGCTTGGAAATATTAACCATAATAATGATGTTATACAAATCAGCTTCCAGTGAGGAGGCAATACCATAGGTACCATAAAAGCATCAAATAATTTTTCCATTATTATCTCTGAACACCACATCACAACCCGAGGGGCCTGAGTTTCCTTTTGAGGTGCCATACATGTTTATCTTGAACCATCTGGGGTGGGGAGCATGCTAGAAAACCTCAAACATGCCCCTTGGTTGGATGTAATTCCCATCAATTCCCAAATGATGTAAAACAATAAAGTCTTTGATGGAGTTGTGGCAGGTACCAGTTTGAATCATATTGTTTTCATTGATCTCAATGAGGATTATCACTTGAGCTACATGAAAATTAAAGGTATTATTATGATGAATAACTAAATTATATCATACTAGATAATATGAAGTATTTTTGAAATAACACCTATGAGAAGGTTCCCAATCTGTTGAGAGGTATCAGTAGCAGTGTAACTTTGTAGTTGTGACCGTATGGAGTCCAAATTTGGACATATAAGATAAAAAATGTCATATATGTATTTACATAAAGAATATTTAGTAGAAAAATAGAAGAATATATGGTACACATCTTCTCTATGTTGGTTACAGAGATGACATTTGGAGTAAAGTTGGATTCCAAATAATTATAAAAAGTTGTTATAGGGTATTCAGTTGTGATCTATTCTCTAAGAAAGAGTGAATATAGAGGGTATAATCCAAGGTTTTTCAAATATTTTTAAACAATAAATCTCATGATTGTCATCAGAGAAATTAACATTATAGAAAATTTTGGATTCCAAAAAACCATTTTTTCAAGTTCCCAAACCAGAAAATCATCTAAGCTAACAAAGTGATAGTTGTTGATAATAGTTTTAATGTCATCGGTAAGATCCAAATTCAGGGAGTTCAAGAGATCATTTATAGAAATATTTGTGCTAGAAGTTAAGTGCATGGGGTCAACTATTGATATAATAGGTGATCCATTATAATTATCCAACCAAAAATTCAAAGAGGATTCTCTATTAACCCCCCACCTAGAATGAGACATAATTTTATTGAAAGAGTGTTTGATGGATGAAAAAATGGGAATCCATATAAAGAAAATTTTATTTCTTTAGTTTATTGAGGAATCTACCTCTAAGGAAATTAAAATACATGAAATTGTTATTTAAAGGGTTCAAAGTAAGTATGAATTGAAGGGAATCAATTAAAAGAATAAGATTCTTGATACCAAGCCCCCCATTATCAAGAGGCTTACAATAATTAATCCATGGGACAGTGACAAGGTTTATCTCAAGAGTGCTTCCACTCCAATTTTTTTTATACAACCATTAATATTTTTAAGCAGGCCAATGTCCCATTTATAGACCATCAAATAGTAGACCAATTTAGAAACAACAATGAATTTAACAAGGAAAATTATTCTGGCCACGGACATGGATTTTCCTTTCTAGGAAGAGAGTTTATTATCTATTTGGTCTAATATTTTAAAAAAATAGTTACTTTTATTATTTCTAAAATTATAGAAACCCCAAGAGAAGTTAAAGGGAAGGATCCTTATTTGATGCCCATATCATTTATGATGTTGTTTTTTCTAGAAATTGGAAATCTTTTTTCAAAGAAGATAAAATATTTAAGCTTTCCCCAAAAGATAGGAAAACACTGTATAGATTGTTACTGAAACTTTAAATAACCCTAATCGAGTAACAACACCCTACATGGTGTTCAACACATGATCATCCTATGACCTATCTACCTACTAGGGTATCTAAAACTTCTGTCCATGAGGGCTGTCATTATCCTCACCAAAAAATGCTACAACATAGATCCTCATGACCTTCCATTAGAAGGAAATATGTATTCAAGTCATAAATATTGATTATAATTCCACCAAAAACCTATACGGTAAAATAGAATTTAGATTTTTGCTGAAACTTTAAATAATTGACCTCTATCATTAATAAAATCACACACTATCAGACCTATAACATGTGAATCCTACATGCCAAATATGATGCATGAGATGCCTCTTTCCTTTGTCAGCCAAGATCCAAAATCAATTGTTGGCCTCTTTCCAATAGGAAAAGATCCATAAATCCATAATCAATCATAAAATCCACAAAAAATGCGCATCACTCAAATCTAAAATCATATATAAATGTAACATTGAAGATTAGAACAATAATACCATATCCCTGGAAACTAGGAATTCTTACCAAAACAAGTGTTCTCGATGCACTATTACAATATCCATCAAAGGTTATGAAACATTCCTAATACTCTCACCTACCATATCTCAAATAGTAATACAATAGGAAAAGAACATATATGATACCAATTTGTAATGTATCAACCTAGGAGCCACTAAACCAGTGCCCCTAGATGGTTTTCCACAAGGCCTCAAGCACGCCTCCCCATACGCTAGAGGCTTCTAACTAGCAGTGAGGCTATACAAGTGGTATGATGGAGATACTATACCCTCATATCAGAGTAAACACAACAGAAATAACATGATATAATCCATATAAGTAATAAAAAAGCGCTGAAGCAATAAATGAACTAAAATAGAATATACTATAATAATAAATGAAATGCTATAAAATCCCGAACAACCATGTCATATATATAGCACTGGTCACCCATTGGGTTGGAAATACGTGTAGGAGTACATAAAGGAAACTAAAATAAAAGTACATGGATCTACTACTAACTCCTAGATAGACCACATACCCATTATCCATGACAATGTCGAGCTGCTCAATCCCAATCAAAAGAATCCACATGAGTGACTCCACTCATTCATGAAACCCCGAGCCTCAATCCTACCCACCATGAAATCTTTTCTCAACCTAAAAAGTATATATAAGGATTGCACACACACTCAGGTTCATGTAAATGGGTGATAAATAATCTCAATAGGCCACCCCAATGATGAACCTATAAATCTGTTGTCATAAGTTCATTCCCATGCAATGATCAGTCTAACCGAGACACAACTATAATAATAAATAAAAAAATAACATGAAACCAAAGTCAATCCATGGGTCCATAATCCCATTCAACTGATAAATGTTCCATCATGCATATTTATATTTATATGTGTATATATATATATTACCATACACACATATATATAAATAAATATGAATATACACGAGTTAGGTGAAATAAAATAAAATAAATAAAATTTAGTTGATCCATGGATCCGTAATATTGATCATCTGGACATCCTGTGGTAAGGGTATTGAGTTGGATGTCATACCACTCAATCCATGTATAATTAATTCAATCTATTGGTTAGTAATACCAATAAAAAATAAATACTTCAACGAGCACCAAGAATGTCTCTGAGCAAGCTATGTCACCATAGAGGAATACATGTCCAAGCCTTGGGATCACCCATACTCACCCCTAATATATAAAATGAAGCATTCCATATATTGAAGAACAATACTATAAATGGCCACTGAGATGGATGGTATGCCATTCATGCCATGAATAATCTAGTATGATGTCTGAGCCCTAGGTCTTGGTTCATCGGCAGTCATGAAATTGGTACTCGAATGAACCCTAAGGGTCTGAACCTCAAGTGATCTATAAGGAGATATCATTGGTGAGACATCATTCCCACCCCTATGGTCTCTAATTAGGGAGAGTGTAATCATCCCCATCACTCAGGAGAGTGTAATAAACCACAAGTATCCAATGATTTGGAATGCCATGTCCAACATTTCAGTCAAGTAATCGATCAGGGAGAGTGTAATCATACTCGTCACTTGGGAGATCATAATCATCCACAATTATAATTAGGAGGTTCTACATGCCCGTATCAAGGAGAGTGTAATAATTCTCATCTCTTGATAGAGCATAATCATCCGTGAGTATCATCAAATTGAGTAGATCATAATCATCCTCATCACATGTAAATTAGAGGAGAGCATGATCATCCTTAACATATAATATTTTTAGGAGAATGTAATCATCCATGATATAAAATAAATCTAGGAGAGCGGAATCATCCTCATCATCATTAATAGGGATACGAAGAACATCCAAACATATATGGCTCAAAATCTGAATCCTAGGTAATATGTATGGGAATCACAACAACAAATAAGATGGATCTCAGGAAGTACCTCTGGGAATACCCAAGAAAAAGAAGACGCGCCATGTTAGGTTCATCAGCCAACAAATGGGAAGCACCTTTGGTAATCATCGTTGCATCATCAGTAAACAGGTGAATGCATAAATAAAAGAGTGAGGATGGTTGAACACCCAAAACTACCACTAATTCCACAACCTAATAGGATTATGAGTTTTAAAATGGTTTTGGGGTGACACCTACTACCGTATCTACCCAAACATGTCATACTAGCTTAGGGTAAGTCAAACACCAAGGCACCCACTTGGCCCCTCAAGTAAAAAAACTAGAGAGGCATCCTACTTGGGATCCTCATGGACTATGCACAAGAAAAGGAATCCTACTCAGGATCCTCAGATGTGAAAGAAAAGGGAGGAATACTACATGGGATACTTGATGGAAAGTAATTATAGGAATCCTACATGAGATCCTCAGAATTGTACACAAGAAGAGGCATCCTATATGGTACCCTCAAAAGCAGCATACGAAGTAGAGGCATCCTACACAGGATCCTCAGAATGGTATATAGGTAAAGAGATAATATAAGGGATTCCCTAGGTCATCATGTAATTGAAATTATCCCACATGGGACATTTGGTAATAGGTAAGAAGATATATTTATCCTACATGGGATCCTCTGGGTTGAAACGTAAGTAGAGGTATCCTACAGGGGATCCTCAGAAATAATTAACCTCATAGCCTCCTAGGCCAGAAGCGAACATCTTTCAAGGGAGACATCATCAAGGGAAAAATATAAAAAGGCATTGGTAAAGAGAGATAACTCATTGACCATCTCATATCAAAAGGTATCACTCTCTGGAGACAACTACATTCGATTACTAGAGGAAGAACCTCTGCATTAAGGGAAAATCTTGAAATGCCTCTTAAGAGTCCTCAAATCACATCAAGAGTATTACCATCACAATATATATGGAAGGATACTTAAAATGGAATAATAATGGGTCCCATTATGAAAAATGGGCATAAAGATATGAAAAATCCTCAAAGGGTTAGTAAGGTGCATTACACAATGGGCATACCCCAACACACGATGTGTACACCTGAATCCCCACTTGGGCGTGTACTCCAGCTAGACTTTCTATGTAAAGACCCAAGTACACGACGTGTTAGTCATATATATAGAGTGTAACCTAAATAGGGTACCTTCTCATGTACCTTTCATGGACTAACCATGTATATATACTGGCTGTGTACCTCTACACAACGTGAAACCCACATGGGGTCTGATCATGTACTCTACATGGCCATGTGCCCCTACACAGGCTGTCTGATTGGGTACTCAGCTACACGGCTGAGTCCCAGTACATGATGTGTATACTCTATAAATGGAGTGTACTTATAAAACATCATCTTCCCTAAATAATAAGAACACATAACATATATTCCTGAATCTACATGCAATGTGATTGGGATTTCCAAACAAGAAACCCCTCAAATCGCCCTGAAACACTATTTTCTCCTCAAAAGATATAGATCGACCCTCAAGGGGTCCTGAATAGTGATAAAAGGGATTTAAAACTATAAAATGGAAAATCTATGAGTATATATGAAAAGAAATTAAAAATGGACTACCTTTGGGTGGAATCTGTCGAAGTTTTTCCCATTTCCGCGGTCCATGGCTACCGCACGATGATTTGGTACATCCCGAGTTCTGTTATAGTACCTATTTTTCCCTATATATATTTATATCTATATCCTTATCCCTATTTTATATTGGTAATGGTGAAGTATTTATTACCATGGGGGGATACATGAGAATCCATGGAAGGAAAAGAAGAAAAAGTAAAGAAAAGAAAGAAAAGGAGAAAAGAAAAGAAAATGAAAAAGGGGGTTAATCCCAGCCCCAACACCCGACCAAAGTTTATGCCCATACTAGGGAAAAATACCTATTCTATACTCAATGGTATAGATATATTCTCAATCCTTTTATCCATTAAAAATATATGGTTGAACGAAACTGCATGAATAAATTAATATTTAATTTATTAAATATTAATTATTGATTATTCCGCTAAAATCTAAATGGATTAGAATTAAAAAAAACTCCTATAACAGGTTAAAAAATATTTTGGGAGCAATAAAGTGATAATTTTTTTTATCCAAGATCATGTGCTAGGAGAAAATGACCATTTTACCCCTTACAAGCATCCGATAGCAAAAATTTAAATTTATGCTCAAATTTCTAGTCTGAAAAAATAGGGGTCCTTACATCAAGTGAATAATAAATATATTATTATTAATACATGGCGTTCACTAAGAATTAAATAATTGGTAAGGGTATTATATGAAAATATGAAACCCTAATTTTTCCTTAATATATATCTAGTTATATGTCTTTCCCAAGAGATATTTTTTATGCACAAAAAATAGAGAGAAGCTCTCTAAAACCCAAGAGAGAGTTATAAATATCTAGAATATGATATATAATCATACTATCTCAATCCATTTAGATAAAACTAATACTTATTCATCATCAAATAACATTCTTCTAATATCAAAAATGAATGATTCAGGTGATTGAGATTGACCGTGCTAGCACCTGAAAATTATATGATTAGATTCCGAGATTGTGGTGCATGTGTGGATCACCAATAGAGGGATTTTGCACTTGGATCTTGTGAAAAAATGATGATATAATGATACGAATCCAAACATATCATCAATGAAGAAATAATTACAAGTTCAGTTAATTTAAGATATGTTTATAAATTAATTATAAATTACATGTGCTAATTCACCTCTTCTAGTTCTAGAATTTAAAAAAGTCAATTAATATATATTTTAAATCAATTTCTCATGAAATCATTCATCATGTAAACCTAATATTATTCATAAATTAAGACTAAAAATTAGTTTTACATTCCCAATAGACAGTTCCACTACATCCAGAACCTAAAAGTGGTATCAAAGGGTGCACATGGTTAATTTAAAATTATTTTTAATCATTGATTGAATGATATGTATTTTCAATTTCTTTTACCTTAGATATATTCATTCTTGGAATCCTAACACCGTTATATATTACCTTTATTAATTATCTCTCACATAACCAATAAACATGTTAAATTAAAATGAATAAAAATATGAAAATTCCATTTAGAGATGCCAAGCATTCTGATTAGATAACTTAAGACTACATGTCACATACTAAACTACACAATGTGCAACCACATATATTATGTGTATATTGTATGATTATTGGATCTATCTGATGATGTAATATCATATCCAATAAAATTTTATCTCATAGTTCAATATTAGAAGTCATGTGGTTTGAAGAACTACATTTCATGTAACTCACATACACGATGTGTAGTCCTCGTGTTCTTACAGTAGAGAACACTTGGGTCCAAGAATGTTGTGTATATGATAGATGATATGGGTACTGAAAATTTTTAGAACTTTGAGGCCACACATAATTTAGTAATATTACATTCCATTTACCACATACATGTTCGATATAGGGGAACACACCCAGTCCCTAGATGTATGCCACAAACATAAGCATAAGAGATTACACACCATGTAACCCAGTGCATGTTGTGCAGTATGCTAAATCTATTGTATTTAATTTAAAATGAATAGAATAATTAATTATATAATTAATAATATTCATATGTTTTCTATGTTTCATTTATTTTACAATACACACCATGTAATAGGATTATTGATTATATATTAAATCAATTTATATGTTAAGTTCTAAATATACAAGTTGTATATGGTCCTTGATTATAGTGTACTTCACACACATTAATAGCATTACATGAAGTTTAATTCACATGTTTTATATGTTTTATTTGTTTGAAAATACATTCCATGTAATTACCTACCACACATGTATGTTGGATGCTAAAGGAATGCACAAGCACAATTATTATGTTGGGTAGTTTGGAAGATTACATGTCGTTGCCTCCAAGTACACTTGTGTACTTTACTAATTTTAAATAAAATTAATTAATTTAATTAGTTTATTAATATGAATAATGGTAATTCAAGGATTATTGGATGGAATTAAGATAAATTAAATTAATTGGATTAATTCATGGCATTTCATCTTAATTAAATAATGAATCAAAGTAATTGGTAACTAGATTGAAAATGTGTGTTCATTGAATTCTATGTGGATGATCATGAGCTTAGATCAGATCTATGTATATGATTGGTTTCTTTTTAATTTATTGTCATTAAATTAAAATGATGTCTTGTGTCTCATCCCATCATCCGTATTATATAAGGGCATGTGTTCCCATAATTTCTTTTATATAAACCCCCCTTATCCAATCTATTGGATCCCCTCACCTACATGTGAGTAAAAACTTATGTAAGGATAAATACCCCATGTGAGAGGAGGTGGTATGAGTCCCAGATCTGTGGAAAAACCAATTGAGGTCATACATAGGATCTGAGGTGGAATGTTGCAGCATGAACCAAGATTTAGTTCAAGGTTTTTCCCCTAGGGTTGAGGGTTAGTTTATTATTTACTATATAAAATAACCATTATAGAATCTCATGATCATTACACTTATATTTTATTTCTATCGGTTCATGGTAGATTATTTATGTTTGTATATTCTATGAGATAAATTAATAAATAAATTAACAAACATGTGATATTGAATAAAATAAAACTATATTATGTGTAAATTTTATTAGACATGAAAATCACTTAAGTAAAATACACTTAATATTAACAAGAAAAGTGATAAGATAAAACCATTATTTTATGCATAAGGTTAAAAATACATTAACTAAAATATTGAGTTGGTATATCCTTCCTTACTTAAGTTAGAATTGAACCCATAGTTTAAATTTACTAACTGACCCAAGTCAAGGTGCTTTAAATTATTAGGGAACTTTTAGATTGAAGTTTTGGGATGACTTAACTTGGTTCACATCAAGGGTTGACTGACCAATCAGGACATGGTGTAACTGAGAGTAAAGGGTTGAAAAAATATTTATACAAGATTTAATGATTGGGTATTATACTCAAAAGAGAAAAGAAATATGATTTAATGTATTTGTAAAGTTACACCCACCTAAAACCCTTCAAATAAATTTTCAGACCCAAGCCTGGGTTATGAGAAGGGAAATATGGATCCTTACCACTAAAATATCTATGCAGTATGATATTATAAAACTAATGATGAGGGATATTAGGTCTCAAAAAAATAGCGTGAGATTAATAAAATTTAACTTTATTAATCTAATTTTGCAATCAAGGAAGTACTAATAATATACTCTTAATTTTATAGAAATGGAAAACCACACAACTTTGATCATATCACTATGATCCATACTATAGAAGGATAACCTTATCACCTGCATGAATTTCTTGGAATTGTATAGGTGATTACACATTGTATCATTCCATGAATTGAAATTATATATTTCAGAAACCACACTTCTTAAGTCGCTTGCTAAAGAGGCTAGTGAGGAAGACGTATCTCTTTACTTGAAACATGTGGATGGAATAATGGATGTATAATTTTTCATGCTATCCTCTATGTACAATAATATTTAAAGAAGTATGAGGATATTGATGCATATAGTATAATTTCTCACCATTGTGATATTGATCAAGGGAATGAGAGACAAGAGAGATATGAGATATCCAACAAACTATTCATGGGAAAGATTGGAGAGTCGAAGCTATCTAGGACTCGTGTAGTCAAGATAATTGGCTACATATAATACTTAGAAATCATGGGGTTAAGATCCCTAACGAGTTGTGTATAGATCACATTCTATCTTCACTACCTAAAACTTTATCTCGTTTCATTGTGAATTATAGTATGAAAAATAATGAGAAGACTCTTTCAGAACTTCTTACTCTTATTCTCCAAGTTGATAAAGACTTAGGGTGTGAAAAACCCATGGTCAATATAGTGAATAAGAGAAGTGAGAATAAGAAAGAGGTCCCAAAGACTCTTTCTAAGTCTTGGGATTCATATAACTATCCTTTTAATAAGAAGAATATCCAGTGATAAGGAAAGGAGAAAAACATGGTGTGTTTTTCATGTGGAAAGCAAGGACACTATAAGAGGAACTACACCCATCCAAAGAAGTAAGGGGAAGATTTAGGTGTGTTTGTTATTGAGTGTAATGTTTCTATATCTACAATTTGAGTATTAGATACTATATTATGTGTTTACATTTGTATCCAAATACAAGAACCAAGTAGATTTTGGAAATTTTCTAGAGGCGAGGTGGATCTACAGGGTTCCAATGGGGTGAGGTTGGATACTATATCCATTGGATACTACCACCTTATATTTCCAACATGGATGATTTTTGGTTTAAAGAATAGTTATTATATCCCTAGTGTTACTACTAACATCATCTCTTTCTCTTATTTTGACATGGATGTATTCTATTATCTATACTAAAGCTGGGTTTCTTCCAGCTTACGTGTCACCTCCACAATATTCCATATCACCCAAAACAAAATTTTCTTCCATCCAAACCCAAAAAACCATTTAACATTCCTACTCCTGATTGGGGTTTACTCTCCTAGGGTTCTCGTTTCTCTCCTTGACTCCCCTATCCTGCTCCCCTCCGCGACTCCCCTCTCCTACTCCCATTCCTGAATCTCCTCTCCATCCGCACCTCCACCTCTCTGTGCTCCGCCTTCAGATTCTCTGACTTTGAATCCTCTGCTCCACCTAGGGTTCCCGTATAAAACCACATGTTACTCATCCTATTTCTTCGCCTCCACCTTCGAAACCTCCACATCTAGCTGCTCCACATGCTCGACCTCCACCTTCTCCACCTGATCTGCCTCCGGATCCTCGGCCTCCTCTAATTATATAGTAGCCACCATGACTCGTAGTGGATTTCAATATTCTTCATGATGATAAGGTTGGAATCGAATAAGGTTTTTATGAAAATCTTGGGTGTTAATGTCTCTCAATCAAAATGCGAGGAGCTCTGCATCAGCTAACAGCTCGGTTTGGTAACCCATTTCTCGGATCCCTCTACCTCCTCAACTACCCTCAAAATTTTCATCAGATTTCATCTTCATTCATGGTTTTGGTTTGGATATCATCATCAACACTCAAGTTTTCTCACTTATTTATTTCTACTTTATTTAAAATTGATTCCATGGAGAGATAAGTCCTAGATGTTGATTCAGGTTTGTCTCTAACCTAAAAAACATCACATATCTACATGTATCAGTTCATATTTTCCATTTCCAACTTTTTGCTGCAGACATGTTGTGTGAGGATTGATATATTTCAATGTGAAACAAAACCAAACCAATGAATTTAATCAGGTTATGCAAAATGATGCTTTTTATCTCGAATAAGTTCAATGTCGTACTGCTACAGTAGTTGTTCATCCTTTTAACAGGTTCTATTGGGGTAAGTTTTCACATTTTAGTTAATTTTCCATCCTTGATATCATGTATACATTAACATTTCCTAATTTTATGAAAAAACTAACCTTTTTGTTTCATGGAAGGGAATAAAAAAATCTTAGCTAATGCTATGGAGAAAGGGATTATGTTGCGGGATAAAATTTTGAAGTTGTACCAAAACTACTACCATGGTGGATTGATGAAGTTAGCTGTCATTAGGGAGGTAAAGTTTTTTCTTTTTTGATTGATTCTATTTAATGCACCATCCAGTTTCCCTTTGGATTGATAATATTTTACATAGAAGATCACTACAAAAAATGCATCACTTTTGAATATTTTTTGGTCATTTAACAAAATTTTCTATATTTTTATTAGATTATCTATGTATTTTCAGTATACCTACATAAATGATTTTTTGAAACCCTAGGGTTTTACTTAATATCATCCAATAGTCACCCAACAAAAATAACACTCTCCCTATGAATTTTATTTTCCTCACAAAATCTATATGCCTTGGGAAGTCAATGATTGTTGTCTTGGATATGTATTTACTAAATATGGGTTGGTGGTTAATGAAAGGGTCATTTATGGGTTATAAATGAGCCACTCATGAGGGGTTGTCTTCATAACAATGATGAAAATGTAATAAATAGATAATTATTTTTCTGTTCTTGATAACTAGGTGATATGATTGTCCCTTTTTTAATTTTTGGTTGCATCAAGAACACTTTTCAAGGCTCTTTTTGGTGTGATATTTTTATAATTGTCATTATTGTGTAGGATTTAGGAGGTAAGACTATAAGAGTGAGCATTTAATAGGAGTGTCTGGGGCATGATACCTTCTTTTGACAACAAAGCTTAAGCAGTTTGATCTTTTTAAATCTCCCACGGTAAGTATAGGGAATAATATTTACTCCATTGATGGACTTCCACATATGTTATGTTGTATTTTTCTGATGAACATGGAATATGTTCAACCTGTTGATGAATATGGGTAGAGAGATGAATTATGTTTTCCATATTTTGTATAAATTTACTCTCTTTAACTATTTTTTCATTTTTTAAATTTATGTGTCATTTAGAGTCATAAATGAAATGGTTTAATCCCCTGATCATAACCCTTTATCTCACTTCCCCCTCTTCTCACATTTCTCTTTTGATACCTAAGAATCTATACAAAAAAAAAACAGAACAAAGTGATAGGAGGCTCCTACTGTCAATTTTTTTGCTTCGTAAAGGGTTCAAAAAGGAAAAAAGACAGAAATATGGCCCTGAAATGATATCCTTGAATTGTTAGTGGTGATTTCAAATTGATTGAGTTATATCCTACTCTTTATAAATAAAGATAAATGTTTGTATTCATTTTTTTTATTTAATTTCATCATTTCCAAGTCCCAAACTGGAAAAAAAATATGTGCATTTAAAATCGATGTATTTGCATCATACATCATAATTAAAATATATTTTCAATTTCCTAGTTTATTATTATTTTTTTCTACATATTTGAAGACAAGCCAAGCCTTTATAGTAGAGAAAATCAATGAAGTGAGTTACGTTTATGTCAATTCATACAAAGACGTCTTTGATAGTTTGAGAAATAATCTTAAAGTCAAGTATGATGGGAAGTGCTTCGCCTATAAGGTACTTGATATATTTTACACTACTATCAAGGGTAATGCCAATAGTTTATAAACAATTGTTTTTGATTTATTATAGTCCACACGCAATCTAAAGGATAAAGAACAATTACTCCATTTAATTCATAAATTTCAAGAAGGCATTGTTGTCATTGATCTCAAGGATGCATACCCAACTATGATTGAGGATTTTCAAGTTTGTGTATTCCTATCATATGTTGGTTTTATCATTTTTTAAATCATTTTTAACTTATTTTTTAGTGATGGACTAAGATGTTTTTTCTTTTGAAGTTTAAATTGTTGAAAGCAAGGAAAACAAATTATGAATCATTCACTTACTTTATTGGTTCGAGGAAAGTTTTCCCTATATTAACTTTTCATTTGGTTACCATATTCATGTTTTACCTTTATTAAGAATTGTTTATAAAATTCAAATAAAATGACTGGTTCCTATATTTATGTTTTACATTTCTTAAGCATTGTTTATAAAATTCAAATAAAATGCCTGGGAGGAGTTGATATGTTTATTAGCCTTGAATTTTGATTTAGACAACTCTTAAAGTGTATAGTTTTGATGTTGATGATGCAATCCAATGAATTGTTACAACGCCTCAAAACTCTATGTAAATAGAAAGCCATGAACTGAATCCCTATTTAAAGGATATATAAAACAAAAAAAGAAAAGAAAAAATTTACTGGAACTCGGTGATGTTTTTCCAAGGTATTGGAAATACCATATTGAATCTGTTATTTTCTAATAACATTTTAAATTTTTACTTTCACTACTAACTGTACCTTTATTAAAGACTACATGAAATTGTGTAAGAACATGTTTAAGGAACAAATAGACCATTTCTGACGAGTATAGCATGTAAAGTGAACTGATTTTCCATTTACTATTTTATCAACTATACTTAACTTCTGAAGGAAACCATAATACTCTAAACCAACATCCTTCATTGCTTCTCTACTATAGGAATAGATCAATCCATTACATGGAGGGTATATCCAACATAGCATGATGTAGACTGTTTGAATCCAAAGAGGACACCAAATACTGTTAAAAACTTTAGTTACTATCTGATTATAAACCCAACTCTTTTCAAATGTAACTATATGTGAAAACATGCAGTTCTGTTTTGTTGTTTTGAAAACATAATATCCTATACTGGAATGGGTTTTTTAATTTGCAAGTTTCATTTAATTTTTTACCTCTTCTTATTTGAAATGTATGTTACTTCATGTTTACTATTTAAATTTATTGAGAATAAATTTTCAATCCTGTTCCAATATAATTTATGCTTTCTACTATTGTGTTGAAGTCTGAGAACATCGTCTTGACACGTTTCATTCGCACTTTGTTATTGAATGCCAAAGAAATGTTTCCTCTCATTTCATAACCATTCTTGACTATCCTTGTCATTGGGTTCTTCACATGATTGGGCTTAATATTGTAGATCACCCATTAGACAAATGCATTGATTGTGTTAGTAGAAAAAATATAGGAAGAAAACTTTTGGTTTCTGGAATCTGTATGCACTTATGTGTTTACATATTCTATATGCACTTATTCCTTATGAAGCTTGGAATTTATATAGAATGGTGATATTTATTCTCATGTTATATCAAGATTGAATCTATTTTCATTGGTTTTTTTATTCAATTTCATGTTATCAGGTCTTCTGAAGTGGTTGAAGGTTCTGCATACCCTTTATTGGTCTTTGTTAATGTGAGTTGTAAAACCCACAACACAATTCTCTTATCATTTAATGAAGATGGTAGACATTTAGCTGATGGGGAAATGTCACTGCTACTTGATTCTATGGAGTAATCTCAGGCTGTTGTACCTTTTAAAGGAAGTTCCACTTCTTCATGGATGCAACTCCTATTTCCATTTTATGTTTCGTGTCATTTATTTTCATATATAAACTTTAAATCTATTATGTAACTGCCTTCGTGGGTTCATGTGAAGGTGATGGAAAGAAAATTGGATATATATATATGATTTGAATTAACATATAATGATATAGTTCCAAGGTAGCTTAATTTACAGAGATTAAAGTCTTTTAATATGAGTATTGTAGAATTGTGGACTCCTATATTCCCATCAACATGATTTTGGTGATTGATACCTCAATTGTTATTAAGGGGATGAAAAATAACTTCTAGATTGATGAATCGTCTGATCCATTTTTCTCCTTAGATACTGATTATCTTTTAATGACACCACATGAAATGCATTCATGTTTCATACTAATCCTCACATATTCATCATTGTAATCCCATAGACTCCAGTCAAAATCCATAAACCATGAAAATCTCTCTATCTTGCATTCCATAATTTCTCTCAATCTCGCTTCTTGCCTCCATCTCAGCCTCCACCTTCTACTTTCATTTCATCTCTGTCTCTGATACCCGCCTCTCTCATTCCATCACGTTCCATCTCTACCAGCATTAGTCTTCACTCCATTTATATTTTTCACATGCAGTCCACTCACTTCATTATCATCATTTTATTTTAAGCATTATATTGACTATAGTGACATTACAATTTTTTTTGAATGATGCAGAACTAGATGATTTGGAAAATTTTAATAGTCTCGTGCATTTTCACGGGCAGAGTACTAGTTTTTTTTCAGATTTAGAAATAAGAATTGCTAATTTTATAAATATAGAACATGTTATAGTATGAAATAGTTGAATAATGATATTTATGTATTAAATTTCAAAAAGTAAATATTAGTAATTGATAATGAACCAAATTCATGTGACTTATTTAACACCTATTTTTGGAATCATCATCTTGGTTACACAAATGAGAAGTGTTTGATGAAGCTATATCAAAATTGTTACTTAGAATCTGTTGATATTAAACCACTTGAAATATGTCATTCTTGTTTACAATTAAATATGAACAAACCACCATTTAGTGGTCAAGGTGAAAGGGACATATAGATTATAGAATTGGTACACACATATGTGTGCATACCTTTTCAAGTAGAAGCTATAGGTGGATTCTCATACTATATAAGTTTTACTAATGAATTTATTAGGTATGTTTATGTCTACTTTATGAGGTATAAGTCTCAATAATTTAAAAAGTTCAAGGAGTTCAAGAATGGATTTGAGGATCAAATTGGCAGGAAGATAAAAAAACTTCAATTGGATCAAGGTGGTGAATATCTTAACTAATATTTTATCTAATTTATATGGAAGTATAATATTTTATCTCAACTCACTCATCCTTATATGAAATAATGAAATGGTGTTAATGAAAGGAGGAACTGTACCATGTTTGACATAGTAAGGTTGATTATGATTCATGCAAGCCTTCAATTATCCTTTTGGGGATATGCATTACACATAGAAGCATACATACTAAATCAAGTACCGACTAAAGAATAAAATTTTATTCCCTTTGAGTTATGAAGTGGAAATAAAACTGTTTTATCACATATTTATGCATGGGGTGTGGATTTTGGTTGATCCACCAGCATATTTCAAACCCATTAAGTGAAAATGAGTATTCAAAAAAATTTAGACATTAAAGTTCAAGTTAGTTCCTATAAAGTATGTCCAATGGCTAAAGGGTTTAGACAAAGTCAAGGAATAGACTATGAAGAAACCTTTTCTCCAATTTC
This sequence comes from Viscum album, assembly GCA_963277665.1. Classification (NCBI taxonomy): domain Eukaryota; kingdom Viridiplantae; phylum Streptophyta; class Magnoliopsida; order Santalales; family Viscaceae; genus Viscum; species Viscum album. Next base: position 1,030,941,679 of record OY728126.1, read on the forward strand.
CATGCTTAAATCCATTATATTTTCTCTTTCCATAATAGCTTTCCATGACTATGAGATTTGGAAGATGGGAATCAAAACCAATTTCCTTAATGGTAACCTTCAGGAAGATGTGTATATGACACAAATAGAATGGTTTGTGACTCTGTGGAATTCCAAAAAGGTATAAAAGTTTTAGAGATACATTTATGGATTAAAGAAATTATCTAGGTCAAGGAATATTCAGTTTTATGCAACTATAAAATAATTTTTCTTCATTAATAAAAAATGTGATCCATGTGTTTACAAGTGGTTTAGTGGGAGTGTGTTCATTTTCATAGTAGTCTATGTTGATGACATATTACTAATTGTAAAAGAGATACCATCATTACAAGAGGTTAAGGAATGGTTGAGAAAGTTATTCTCTATGGAGGAATTATGTGAAATATCCAATATTCTAGGGATCAATATCATGCATAATAGATCAAAGAGGCTACTTGGACTAAGTCAAAGTACACACATTGACCATATAATGAAGAAGTTCAGTATGGAATAATCTAAGAGAGTATTAGTTATAGTGTTAGATGGAATACATCTTTCCAAGAATATATTTCCTCAATCATAGTAGGAAATAGAGATAATGAGTAAGATACCATATACTTCTATGATTGGATATATCATGTATTCCATGTTATCTACAAGGCTTAATGTTGTCTATGTTTTGAACATGGTAGATAGATATCAAGTCAATCTAAGTGAAAAAAATTGGACTTATGTTAAGGATATCCTTAAGTATCTAAGGTGAACTAAGTATATGTTAAAAGTGTATGGAGGAGATGAAGATCTAGTCATAAAAGGTTATATATATGTTAACTTTTATATACATCATAGTGATATGAAGTCATAGTTAGGATATGTATTTAGTATCAATGGAGTTGTGAACTAAAAGAATTCAAAGAAGCTAGTTTCTACTGATTATATAGTTGATTCTGAGTATAATATGGATTAAGATATATATAAGGAATAAATTTGGATTTGAAACTTTGTATAAGATATTGATGTGGTTATAAGAAGTCAAAACCCTATCACAATTTATTGTGATAGCACTGTAGTGGTTGCTCTTTCCAAAGAGATAAGGTCATATCAAAGAAAAAATCATATACTTAGGAAGTTTCATCTCTTGAGGGATTTTTATCTATAAGGCGAAGTTCTAGTGAACAAAGTATCTATAGAGAAAAACATGTCCGACCCCTTGATGAAGGTTTTATCTTATAAGATGCATGAGTATCATGTGAGAGATAGTGGACCAAATGTTGTTAACAACCAACTCTAGTGAAAGTGAGAGTCTATTGGAGTTGGTTCCCTAGAACCAAATTCTATGTACTTAATGATTACATGTATTCAATGCCTTGAATATTAACTAATTTTATTATCATATCATGATTCTTCCTCTGTATGAAATAGTATGTGATAATTTTCTAAGAATATATGTCACATTGAAAGGTCATAGTAGTTCCCTACTATGATGAGAACTTGGAGAAAATATGAAATTATTCTTGAATATATGTTCTATAGATGAATGATATCATTTTATAGAATAAAAATTATATAAGCTATCATGTATGAGGACTTATAGGGATTTGAGGCACCCTTTAATGGTGCATGCCTTTAGAAATTTCTAGAACAAGAGATTATGAGAATCATAACCAGGTGTAAAAAATCCACATTTATATGTGTCATTTGATGTTATTATCTATGGATATGTATATTGATCCTTAGAATTTAATATTATCACTAATGAATACAATGAGTCACATACTTTTATGTATTTAAAAAAACCATGATGATATATACTCGTGGTGAAGTAGGATACATTAGGTGTATCACAAGTGATATTTCATTAATGGATAATGTGAGAAATTATTTATCCCTTATGTCCCTTGATAGAAGTTGATATCTTAGGACTTTTTATGGGAATGGAACTACTTGGATAAATCCATGACCATGGTGTTTTGTGGGAATGTTATTTCCTAGAAATTCAAAGAAAGAGACACTAAGAACATAGGTTGATGACACCAGTATGCAACTTGATTGATTAAACATATCATGATAAAGGGATTATATCACACAGTGGGCATTCATAATAGGTTTTATATCACTGTGACATTAAATTATTTCTCTATGGGTGTCTTATCATGATTCTAGATGCTAACCTTGGACTTTAGGAATCTCTTCCTATTGACACTGAGAAATAGGCCTAGAGGGTCACACACTAAGTGTATATAGAATCTTAGTTAAATTCAATGTTTAATTTAACAAGTTATAATGAATATTATTATTTCTTTTTTGGTTTAATAATTATTTGGGTTTGATTGAAGACCAAGATTTAATCACAAGTTATTCAAAAAAATATGTATGTTAAATAATAATAAATATTTATTTTCAAGGATTGGTGAATATAGTATTTATTATATTTATTGATGAATAATGAAGTGATATTTATTTATTAAATAAATAGTCATTATTCAAGGTTTGATAAATGTTGAGGAGGATATGCAGACTAAGTTTAATTGTCTGATTGGAAATGATATTAATGACATTTATTTATTCTTAGGCGATGAACATGTCAAGTAAATAATAATTATATTATTATTAAGACATGAGGTTTAGTAATAATTAAGGAATTGGTAAGGGGTATTATATGAAAATAGGAAATCCTAAAATTTACTTAATATATATTTAGTTATATATCTTTCCTAAGAGATATTCATTATAAAAAATAGATAGAGAGAAGCTCTATAAAACCATAGAGAGAGTTCTAATGATCTAGAGTGTGAACTATCCTCCTCCTATCTCAATCCACCAAGTGAACACAAAAAATTCTTCATTATCAAAGATCATTCTATTACGATCAACCATGGATGAAAAAAATGATCAATATTGGCTGTGGTAGCACTTGATGATTCTATGAAGAAGTTTAGAGATTTTGGTGCATGTGTGGATCACTAATAGAGGGAATTTTCACTTGGATCCTATGATACAATTATGGTAAAACAAAATCGAGTCAACCAGATCATCAATTAAAAAATAATTACAAGTTTAGGTAATTATAGAGAAGCTTATAAATTAATTGTAAATTACATGTGATTATCCTCCTCTTATGGTTCTAGAGTTTAAACAATTCAAGTAATATTTTTTTTACATATGTTTTTCATGATGTCATTCGTTATTTATAACTTGGATTATTCATAATTTAAGAATAAAATATGATTTGGTCATGGCCAACATGTGCTTCCATTGCACCTAGAACCTACCTAATCAATATCGAGATTTTCACTAAACCTATACACATGAACAACAATAACGTCTTATTGGGTACCCAAGTGTCATGGATTCTCGGGCAGGGTGTGAGTATAACTCAGTAGGCCACCAAAAATGATGTCCCTAAATAATTAGTCTATATACCAAATGCATGAAGTAGTTATCAAGACAAACAATTACAAATATAACCATTTAAACCATTTAAATTCAAATGAATAAACAAAATTCAAACCTGGGCTCATATGATGACACCTGGGAATGGTACATACTTACTCTGGCTAGTACAGGGGGTGTCTATGAAAACTTCATGATGAATATTCCAACCCATACCCCATCAGGGGTAATATACCCATCCCTGACCAAAAAATCCACTCAGGGTTCAGGTTCACCCCAGGTCTATCAAACACAACCAAATCCACCAAAGGGCCAGATTCACCCTAGGTCTAATGAGCATAACCAAGTCAACCCTGAGGACAGATTCACCCTAGGTCTAACGAGTACAACCAAGTCCACCCTAGTTATAGATTCACCCTAGTTTTAACGAGCACAACCAAAATAAATTACATTTTATTTAAAAGTATAACATACACATATCATCATTTCTACAACACAAAAATAAACAATTATAAGGCATAATGGATCATTTAACATTTATATTTAGAAAAAAATTCCAATTACTATGAACCAAAACCATTTGAAACCATTGTTTTCTATTCCATTTCCAATTCCCATTTCAAGCATTATTTCCAAAATTCCATTTCCAATCCCATTTCCAAAATACCATTTCTAAACAACATTTCAAAAATACTATTTCCAAATACTAATTCCAAGATACCAAACACATTTCATCAATACCATTTAAAATATTTATTATAAACACCAAACCAAATTACCCTTTCCAAATATTGTTCTAAAGTACCATTTCCAAATTACATTTCAAATTTTATTTTACAAAAAATACCATTTCCAAGAAAATCACCATTTAATCAACCAATTTCCAAGGTAAAAATTATTACCATGTTATTCCACTAGGAACCGCCTTCCCCTAGGTCTCAAAGCACTTCAAAGGGTGTTAACTAAGGAAATATTCAAATTGAAACACTTAATTAATTCCGATGGTCATTGCTCAACAAACCGGTGAGACCACCATCAAATGTACATAGAAATTAAAGCAAGACTATGGGAAACTTTAGGGACCCCCTAATTTATTAGATTCTTGAAATTAATCTTATAGGCCAAAAATGGTCTCCAAGGCCCACCAAACCCCATCAGTACCCAACCGATTCTCGTTCAACCTTACGAATAATAATTCACACCGCAACACCACAAATGATTAATTATAATCAATTATAATTAACTAAACACTTACCTTCAAAAATACATAAGTAATGAAAAGTAATCATATGATATCACCATACTGGAACTATAACCAAACACTTGTTGAGAACTCATGGAATTGTGCTGACCAAATTTTGGTCTAAGGGCCTAAGAGGAATCATTGTTTCCATGGTTAATCAAAAAAAAATTAGTGGAAAACCTAATAAAATTCAACATGGCATCATAAATTAATGAAAAAATGATCCAATGTAGGAAAAAAATACCATGGGTCCTCATCTACCAAGGTTGAATAAAATCCACAAGATAATTTTGTGATTCCACTAAGCTTTAGTGGATTATCCAATAGAAACCTAAACCAAGGGAATGTAAATTAAAAATAACAAGAGGGGATATTGATAGAGGTCGGAAGAGGATGATATTAACTTCAAGCTCACAAATACCACTTATTATAGGAAAATCCATTTCCAAACAAGGGAAGAATACCTCTTAGAAGGGATGAAGAACAATGGGAGGGGGTCTTGTTGCATGCTGCTACTAAAGGGAACCTCCTTTTGATTTTAAAACAACCCAAAACCCAAAAATCAATTTAAAAACTAAAAAAACCCATTTTAGGGTTTCATGGTATGACACTAAAGGTCACACCATAAATATTTGGGGCATGGGGATCCTCCTCTCTATCCATCCTTTTCACGGCATGAAACATGCAGTCACCCTATGATAGGCTACAACCTACATTTTTTCAACTAAAGGATCGACCGTTCTACCTGAACATCGCCTCAAGATAATAGTAATCAATAGTCCATTTACCAAGTTAATTCAGTAGTTATCAAGGTAAATAATCAAAAATAAAACCATTAAAAACATTTAAATTAAAATTTATAAACAAACATCGAACCTGACATCTTGTGATGACACCTGAGAATGGTACATACCAACTTCAACTAGTGTTAGGGTGTATTTGTTCACGTCATGTTTATTGTTCCACCCATCACCCATTGGGGGTAATATACCCATATCCACTCAAATAATTCACCCAGGGGCTGGGTTCTCCCTAGTTCCATTGAGCACAACCAAATCCAACTGGGGGATAGATGCACCTTAGGTCTAATGAGAAAAACCAAGTTGTAATGTCCTAGATTTATAAAAAGATACATACTATTAAATTTTTTGTTTAATTCCTTTAAATGGACCCTAATTTTAATCCTAGGAGGTTAAAGGAGGTCTTAGGGGAGTCTGGGTCTTGTTTGAAGCTTAGGACACTAAAAATAGGGAAAACAAGATGGGCCACAAGTTTTTTTTTAAAACCGTGCGACCTAGGGTGCTTGACCGTGTGGCCAGTTACAGGTTTCAGACAATGAAAAAATGCACATTTTTCCCATGGTTAGTCAAACCATGCACCTAACTGTGTGAAGTGACCCATTGAAGCTGAACCTAGAACATGGTTTGTCCAAGTCATGCAGCCAAACCATGCACAATACAATTTTGGGGTAAAATTACCAAAAATACTCTCTTTAATGATTTAACCCATTTTCCTTCTTTTCCTACCTTCTTCACATGAATTTTTCCTCCCTCTAGGAACACTAACTCACCCCCTATCATCCATTAGGGTTTTGTGATTTCTCCGATTTAATTTCCATCAAAAGAAATAGACTCCTCTTCATAATCTCTATCTACCACACCCTTCTATTTTGAGTTTCTTCCATCATCTATTGTGCTATATTCATGTGATAGATCTTTTACCTATTTTGGGGGTTTTACTAAATCTTTCTATTTCTTCTATTTTAGGTTTAATCAAAGGTTTTTACTAGATTTGTGGAATACTAAAATTATGAGTTAGGGCGTCCACTCTTTTTCCCATCATTTCATTGAATTTTTGGCATCGCACCATTGTACCTCTAGATATAACCTTACGATGAATATTTTTTATCTTATATTAAATTGATTGAGATGGTTTTCCAAGCCCCTAGTGACATTTTCTTATAGTAAAACCCATATGAGGGTGTCCTCTTGGTCTTTGTCCACTCCTTTCAGTGTTCCATCCTAAATGGACTATGTTTCCTTATTATTAAGTAGGTTTTCACTTTAGATTAAATGACTTTAATTGATAAATGGATTTAGAATGATTAATTCCCTTAGGAATGCCTAAGATTATTAATAATTGAATGACCTTGTGTAATGTTATATGCCTTCGACATGCTTGGAGTTTCCATTTAAATGTCACTTGAATTATTTTAAATTTCTCACGGTATATTACATATGTCATGCCATGTGCCTATTATATTGAACCATTTCTTCATTACTTATACTTTCTACTTTAAATTATTCTATGTTCCATGTGAATTTATTTTCTAAATGTTTATTTCTCAAGCCCATGTTTTTGGGTTTAAAGTAATGTGGTTCTTGTTGAAGCTTGATAGCTTGAGGTTTGATATGTCATTGATGAAATATTTGTAATAGGAATGATAATGGCATGTGCCTATGGTTATATTTCATTTTTTAGAGGTTATGCCTTGTTTCTTATGCCTCATACCAATCTTTCTCTTATTTAAGGCTTATTGCCCTTCCATATAAATTATACCTTTGATATTGTCTTGAATTGCATATCTTGAATAAATAGTAAGCATGTGGTATTGAGGTGTTTCCTTTCTAGCATGTCATTATATATATATGCTTACCTTGTGATATATGACTCACTTGTGATGTGCTTTGGATACTTGATCACTTGATATGGGTCAGGAGAAAACCTGGGTTATGTATTAAAGACTCATGGATGGACTCGCCATGCTCATTTGGGTTACGACCTGACACACTGAGGGTGATGCTTTGGATTTCCAGGCAAGGGATTATCGGGTAGTTTAATATAATCCTGAGTGATATAGGTTCCCTAGGGGAGTATACATAGAAGGAATCATTGGAAAGATGAATACACCATGTATTGGGGGATACTCAGTCCCCTATGTGAGATACCTAGGACAAACTCAGAGTTTACTATGCCTCAAGTGATACTTGGGATTCCGTAAGGATCACATTGGATAGAATAGGTGGTACTGAATTATTATCAGACGTTCCCATTGCAATACTTGGGATTATTTTTAGATCGCCTTGGATGAGCATGGGATCCACCTCTAGATTTGACAGATTTTTTGGATTTCATTCTTGATTGATTGTTTAATTATACGAGATGCAACCTTTTTTATTACAATCATTTTGCTTATGCATTTATGGTGATTCTTATATGATTCCTAGAACACTTATGCAATGACATGATGATGAGACCCCAAGATAAAGCACAATCTTGGGGGTTTGACTCCTCATATTTCTCTGTTTACTATTAGAACTCATATACATACATTTCTTGCATAGGTACCATGTTCAGACTTCTGGAATAGGCCAGATTAGGTGATATGGGATGGGTGTCCACTCTAGAACCTGGACCAAGGTTTACTTGTTTTATTTATTTATTATTATGCAGTTATTATATATAGAAAACTATCTTTATTTACATTATTAAATGGAAAGTTCTAGACATCATCAGTGATGACCTACTTATATTTATACCTCACACCCTGCTCGGGCACCATTTAGCACCTGAGTAGACTTTATTATTTCAGTTTTGGATTATGGGAAGCATGCTACTTCTGATGATTGATTACCTAGCTATTTAGGATGGAGCTTTTGGGGCAGAGGACCAAGCCTGTGCTTGAGATTCTGTGTAGCATTTTTTGGTCTTTTTTAGTTTTTAACCACATACATCATATGCTTGAACCCCTATTCCCCTACACTCTCATTTTCTTATAGTATCATACATTAACATCATCATTGTATCTGTTATGATTATTCATATTCTACCACTTTCTTATTATGTTTCATTGCTTATCCCTTCACTTCCACTGTTACCTATTTGTAAATTTGATTATGATATTTAATATATATTTATTTATACTATTAGTACTAGATCTATGAGGGAATAGTCTCCTCATAGACACACCCTAGGCCCTCACTTCTAGTCAGCTACCTATGGCGTTCAGGGATATGTGCTTGAGGTCATGTGGCCAACCAAACTTGGGGCACTGTTGAGTAGCACCCAGGTCCAAGATTCTACAAAGTGGTATCATAGAACCTTTTTCCTTTTTATTACTATTTGGGTTAGATAGGAGATTAGGAAAATAGAATTTTTACTTGAACATATGATTAAACATAGCTAACCCATGTATAGGGGAGACCCAAATTACATGGGATGTAAATTATGTTATTGATTATGCCATTTATCATTGATACGACTTCACCTTTGGGTGACACACTTGTTTTGTGCTACCATTGACATTGATATGATTGAAATTATGGTTTATATTACTTTAACCCAATTAAATGAGGGAATTGCATTACATTCATCATACTAGGCACTATAGGAAATGAATTGACATGCATATTTCCATGCCATGTTTACTTTTAGCGTGTGTCTGCCTGTTGCATGTGATTGTTGTTGTGATTACTTTTTATATCTTATAGTTCCTATTTTCCTATAAATATATAATTGTTCCAGTATATTATGTTGGATATTATTATGAATTGTATTAAGTGGACATCCAATTTTAATTTATAAGGTGTATGAGACCTTATAAATTGGAATGGTGGTCCACCTAATTCAATATGGTGAATGTAGAATTAAATTCATAATTGAATCAGAATGAAATGGACACCTTATAAGTAAAATGACACCTTGAATTGAACTTTACCTTGGAAATGGGCTATAGACTGTGTGTCTTGTGGTCCTTCTAAGGTATCTTCCTTCTTATCTAGACCTGGCTCTAGGATCAAGCTCTCAGTGTGTTATTCTTAGAGACAGACCATGTACCTATCCTATTTTATCATTTTCCTATCTTTTATGTCATGTATCAAGGAGGATTTATACCTACCATTCCTTAATGTTTGCTTATGAGTTTTTTCTATCTGTTATAAGAATCTTGTCTGAGTTGTGTGCCTGGAAATTGTAGAGCTATGACACTGTGATATCCTCATGTTGTATGCTAAGAGAGTGGCGATGATCGCACTCCGAAGGAGATGGCCCCTAAGCCACCCATTATAACTTCCGTAGTGCCTCCTGAGTCACCTCTTGATGATCTTCCACTGGGTGCTGATGCTCAGTTTAGGGAAAGTTTTCTCAGGTTCACACAGTCTATTCAGAGTGCTCTTAGGCCTACCCTGACTATGACAGAGCTTAGTCGAGACTCGCAACAGCATAATCCTACCATATTCTTGGGGACAGAGGTCATCTTTCTACATAGTCATGGATAGAAGCTATGATATCCATCTTAAACCATCCTAAGATGGCTCTAGAGTGGAGGGTCAATCTTTCTACCTATATGCTCTATGACTCCACCAAGCATTGGTGGGATGTCGTTTCTTAGTCAGAGCATTACAAATACATGGTTTGGTTAGAATTCCAGATGTATTTATATGATCACTTATTTCCACATACCTTTATAGTGGATCGATCTTGCGAGTTCAATTATCTTCAACATAGATCTATGACTGTGCTCGAGTATTTTGCTCGCTTCACCAAGCTTTAGCATTTTTCTCCATCTCTGACTGGAGATGAGTTGACGATTATGAGGTTCTTTGAGGATGGGATTTGGTATGTTGTCCTCTCATAGGTGAATGTATTCAATTTAAATACCATGATAGAGATAGTTAACCATGCCCTTATTACGGAATGGAATCTTAGAGATTTTGGTCCTATGAGCCAGGGCAGTTTGGTTCTGAGATAGGGTGATGGTTCTTCAGGTAGTAGGATGTATGGATTCGAGGGTGGACATGTGGGTGGTGCCAGTGAGGTTACATATACTAATAGATCCATATTATGTCACTAGTGTGGTGGGATAGTCCATAAAAAGACTTAGTGTATGAGTAACCCGATGGAATGTTGAGATTGCGGTAGGATGGGTCATCATTAACACTTCTATCATTTTTTCCTTCTAACATCCAGTGGTAGGGGATCCGCACTAGTAATTTTATCAGGTATGGTATCTATGACACCACATTAGGATAGAAGTTGGTATTCTATAGGAAGATCGGGCCAAGGTAGTAGTAGCCATGGGCTAGGCAGTTAGGGGCTAGATCTTTGGCATCAGTAGAGTGGATCTGATCAGGATAGTCAGGTGACATCTCAGGGCCAGGGTTCATTCCATATGTATGCAGCATAGCTAGTGCTAGAGGAGTAGATTCTAGATCCATCTGTAGTCAAAGGTACTATTCTAGTAGCCTCTACTTTAGTTTCTTCCCTTTTTTGATATAGGTTCATCACACTCGTTTATATCTACTGTGACCATTGAAAGTTTGGATCTTTCTATTGAATAATTCAGTGATTTTATGTGTCTTGACACTCCATTAGGGGTCATAATAGATGGAATATGTCAGTTTTACAAGTACGCCCTTGAGATAGGTGGGTATCATTTCTTCTGGAATATCTTCATCCTTGAGATGATTGAATTCAATGTCATAATCAGTATGGACTAGCTCATGATTTATCGTAACCAAGTGTATTTCTATCACCATCGAGTGTCCTTTACATCACCTGATGGTAGCATGTATATGCATAAGTGTGAATGAGATATCTAGGAAGATCGAGTTGGACCCAAGAGATCTGGTCTTGGTAGAGTGACAACTTAATTAACGAGTATCTTTATGAGTGATCATGGAATATAGTTAGTAGAGTTCCCTCCTTTTGTGTATCAATTTAGGTATGTCTTCCCTGATGTTTTCTCTTTCTTAACACCTAAGATATAGGTTGATGTCACCATTGATCTAGTTCTAGGTGTGACACTAGTGTCCATTCCTCCTTATAATATGGAACCTATAGAGATCCAGGAACTCAAAAAGAAGCTTGAAGACCTTGAGGCCAAGGGTTTTATCCGACCCAACACATCGTCATGGGATTAACATTTCCTTATCTTCAAGAAGATAGATTCTATGCTCATATTTTGTGTGGATTATAGATAGTTAAACTAAATCACAATGAAGAACTATTATCCTTTTCCTTGTATAGACGTCCTCTTCGACTAACTCTGAGTAGAAATTGTTTTCTTTAAGATCAGGCTATCATAAAGTGAACATGAGACCCTCATTCATACCACGCATAATGTTCCAGAGTAGGTATGGATTGTAATAGTATCTGTTTATGCTGTTTGATCTGACAAACACACCGATAGTCTTTATCACTTTGATGAATCAGGTTTTACACTTGTATCTTTATTCCTTCGTGATAGTCTTCATAGACAACATATTGGTGTATTCATGTTCCTGACACGACCATGAAACCCATATTGAGATCGTTATAACTACAATGATAGAGCACCAAATATATGTGAAGTTCAGTAAATTACACTTCTAGATTAGCAAGGTTCACTTCTTGGGTCATATCATATCTGAGGAAGGTGTATCAATTGACCCAGAGAAGGTGAGAATCTTGGTTTCCTAGGAGTAGCCCAAGAATTTATTTTACATACATATATTTTTAGGGATTTCTGTATATTATAGGAGATTCATTCAGTACTTTTCCCACTTATAAATGCCTCTTACGACCCTATATAAGAAGGATGTGTAGTTCCTATGGTCTGAATCTTGTGAGAAATATTTTCAGAAGTTAAAAGGAAGATTCATGTCACCTTCGATTTTGATTGTTCCTAAGATGGTTAAAAGTTATACAATCTACTTTGATACTTCATTAATTGAGTTGGGTGTAGTTTTGATGCAGGTTGATCGAGTCATGATGTATGGATCCCTTCAGTTGAGGTCTCATGAGTGAAACTATCCTACACACAACTTTGAGTTTGCAGTCGTGGTTCATGCTCTGCACTGTTGGAGGCATTATCTACTGGCCAAGAATTTTTTTTATACAGATCATAAAAGTATCAAATATATCTCAACATAGTGAGACTTGAATTTGAGGTAGCGTAGGTGGGTGGAATACCTACATCCATTCAACTTTGAGCTTACTTATACACATAAAAATGGTAATGTCGTAGATGATATATTGAGTCATAAAATACACAAAAAATTCATTAAAGTATCCAAAAGTGAGTAGAATATGATGGATTTATTTTCTATGTTGCATATTGAGGTTTAAGAATAATAAGGGTATCCAGTTTTATCATCTTTGGTGGTGACGTCCTCTCTTCTAGAGCAAGTCCGAATGTGGAAGTTATCTATTTTAGAGGTACTCGTTTTGAGAGAGATCATCATAGGAGATAAATCACCTCCAAGTTGGGTTATTGATGATAGTGAAACTCTGATCTTATGTATATGTGTATGGGTTCCTTATGATATACATGAGCAGATGATGAGGGAATCTCATGCCTTCATTTGAGCAGTTCATCTTGGGCTTACCAAGATGTACCAAGACATGCATCATCAGTACTGGTGACCAGGTATGAAGAGGCACATATTAGCCTTTATCACTCATTATTCCACAATAAGTAGGTTAAGGTAGAGAACCATCAACTTGCTAGACTTTTACATTCTTTATCCATTCCGAAATGGAAATGGAATGATGTCACCATGGATTTTGTGATAGGTTTGATAAGATATTCTTAAGGAAATGATGTAGTTTGGGTGATTATTGATAGGTTGACCAAAGTTGTGCACTTATTTCTGATTAGGGAGTACTTCTATTTTGATGAGTTAATATGGACTTACATCTAGTAGGTAGAGAGACTTCATGGTGTGCCCTGTTCTATTGTTTTAGACCAAGATGACCACTTCACATTACAATTCTAACAAGGGTTTCATAAGGAACTGGGTTCACAGGTGATTTTGAGTACTGCATATCACCATAAGACCGATGGGAAGTCCAAGCGGATGATTAAGGTGTTAGAGGATATGATTAGGGTATGCATTCTCGATTTTAGAGGTTCTTGGGAAAAACATATTCCTATGGATGAGTTTTCCCATAATAAAAACTTTTAGGAAATAATTCAGATGGCTCTATATGAGTCCCTCTATGGTAGACCATACCGCTCACCTCTATGCTAGATTGAGGCAGGTGAGGTCGCTCTACTAGGTCTTCATCTTGTTCAGGCTACTTCAACGAAAGTTCAGAAGTGTATGGTGACAACTCAATCTAGGAAGAAGTCTTATATTTATCATCACTGTTGACCTCTTGAGTTCTGGGTGGGACATTGGGTCTTTTTGTGAGTATCACCCAGGTTGGGTCATAAATAAATCAGGAGACAGGGAAAGTTATCACTGAGATATGTCAAGACTTTCGAGATAGTGGAGAGAGTTGGGCAGTAGCATATCGGTTTCTATTACCTTAGAGGTATCATTCTATGCATGATGTATTCCACATATTTCAGCTTTGACAGTATCATCCTGACCCATATCATTAATTTGATCCTGAAGATATTGATATTGATGCGGATGCATCCTTTGAGGAGCATCTGATTTGTATTATCGATTGTAGAATTAAGGTTTTACGAGTCAGGTAAGTTTCATTGGTCTGAGTGCTATGATAACACAAATGTGTTTAGGAAGATACCTGGGAGATGGAGGTCGATGTACATGAACAATGGTCAAATCTTTTTTTAGAATACATTCTTCAACCCTCAGAAGGGAAACTTATGGATGAGTTACCATAAGGAGGAAAGGTTGTAATGTCGTGGCTTTATCCAAAGGTATGGACTATTAATTTTTTGTTCAATTCCTTTAAATGACCCTTAATTTTAATCCTAGGAGGTTAAAGGAGGTCCTAGGGGCTTCTAGGGATCATTTGAAGCCCATAACACCAAAAATAGGGAAAAAAAGATGGGTCACACGGGTTGTCTAAAATTGTGCGACCTAGGGTGTGTCACGACCCGTCCTCGGGGCCCGTTCTGTGACTACCCCAAGCCCACCTTCCATAGGCCAGGGGCTGGTGACTAGCACCAAAGGTGAATCCCTGATAGAAATGGAAGGCATTACCTTTAAAACTGTAACACACACAGTCTGTACACAAGCAGTAGAGGCAACATGTACTAAAATAGAAAAGAAAATTGTGCTGAAAGTAAGTGGGCCAGAATACAAACCCAATTGAACAACAAGTACAAGTACAAGTAAAAAGGTAAGCAGCTCCTAGATCGTCCACTAGGGAATCCTACCTGAAGGGTAGGTATGGTACTCGAACAATGCATCCCTACAGTATGTCCCGTCTATTCCAGCTCTGAGCAGCCTCCCGTCCGTCACCCTCAGCCTCGATCACTACTGTCCATCGTCTGCACAGAACACAACAAGGTGTGGGCGAAGCCCGTGTAGGGGTGAGTATAACAATACTCAGTAGGGGACCCCGAGACCCCCGAAGGTCTCCCAGAATCCACAAAGGATAAATCAAAGATGAAAGATACAATCACGAAGTATCAACCAACCCTACTTAGGTATATGACCATACATATACCTAAGTTATCAATCACAGTCCGACTCCAACTCTTGAGCCCAAGCACAACCCATTCCACAAAGGAAGTAAAGTCAATCATCTCGATTACATTGACTGAAAGTCAATACTCAGCTCACACAGGTATACATCTTTTGTAGAGTGATAGAGATGATCAAATATAGTCACTGATTCATCTAAGCAATCAGACCCACACAGGATACAGGACCAGCTAAGCTGTCGGACCCACACAGGATCCAGGATCAGCTATTCTGTCAGACCCACATGGGATATAGGAATAGAATTCAGAACTGTTAGACCCACGAAGGATCCCGGTATAGTATCCATTGATGTCGAACCCATAGAGGATTTCAGTATAGAATTCATCGCTGTCGAACCCATGGAGGATTCCAGTACAGAAGTCATATCAGTCGCAGCCAGCCCTAAGGTTCCCGCACACAACACGTTCGATTCTAGGAGGGTCCACTACTCGAGCCAATTTTAGATACATCAACTATCATGAAGTCCTAATTTGATGTATCCCTTAGTTCCATCTCATCATAAGGAACCCAATGTGACAGACGGTGCGTCAATTGGACGCCCGTTCTGTGAGTTATTGACATTTCTGTTCTAGGGACACGATTGGTTTTTAGGCTCAAACCAACCCAACCGTACCCCAACTGCGTCTGAACCTCAAGTGGAGTATTCAAAAGTAATCTTCTCTCTCTAAGAATTCCATCGCCGCAGGCGGTTCGACATTCGGACACCCGAAGCCCAAGATAGGGGTGAAAAGGTGAAAATGGCCATAGCGGGTCTAGGTCTGGTCTGACCTAGTCGGACCGACCCGGTCTGAACTGGGGTCTGACCCAGTCCGCAGGTGAGGCCCTAACTGAGTGGTCAGCTTGGCCCGAGTGGGCGGCCCAAACCAAGGGAGCGGCCCTGCCCAAAAAGGCGACCCGACCTGAAGGCGCGACCCGAGCCGAAGGCGGCCCGGCCGAGGGGCGGCCCGACCAAGGGGTGGCCCGGTCGAGGTAGCCCGGCCGAGGCGGCCTAGCCCGTGGCGGCCCAGCTGGCCATGGGAGGGAGGGGTGCCGCGCCCCTCCCTGGTTCGTCGAACAGATTTGGTGCCTTGCGCCGGTTCAGCAAATGCGAGACCTGGGTGGTCCCGCATGTCCGGCTCCACGGCGGCCGGCCCGACTGTCCGCCACCGCACCTCCACTGTGGCGTGACAACGCCGTATTCCTCCTGCTCTCCATGTGGCACGGTTGGCGCCACACCATCACTACCGCGGCCCTCTCGACCGCGGTTACTCTCCGGTGCGGCGCGACGGCGCCGCACCCCTTTGTCGCGGCCTTCCCTGGCCGCAGTTCCACACCTCCGGCGTGGCACGGCGTGACGACGCCCCGCCTCTTTCGTCTGCTTAGGCCCTCCCGGCCGCGGTTCTTCTCTGATGTGGTGCGATGGCACCACGCCCTTCCGGATCCGCCTCCGACGTCAACCAAACAAGAATCAACGGAGGGACTTCAGGCCATTTTTGTTCAGCCCGCGCCCTCTGTATTAGGTGATAACAATTGGCCACCGTCTAACCAAAATAAATGACAAAGAACGAGGGTATAATTCATACATTAAAAATAATCAAATCCTCCTACCTTATAATTGGTGTTCGCTCGGCAGAGTCACGGGAAGGCGGCATCATTCCGTTGACGTCGGGAGGAGATGACATCGTCGTTGGTGATGTTCTTCACGAGCAGCGTCTCCCCTTTCTTTCCCCAGTTGGAATGGGAGAAGATGGTGTCGTAGTTCCTCATTGGAGACGGGCGTTATTCGTTGAGAGGATATCGTTCTTTGTTGGAGAGGATGCTCTCACTATTTATCCAAGGCTCCACTAAAGTATTATGTGCCAACCAAAAATAATAGAGGAGGAGTCTATTATTTGTTGGCACAACAACACACAAGAGTTGTGTTTAATTAAATTAAACAACTCATTAAATTAAATGGGGTGGAAGGATTCAAAAGTTTTCAAAAGTTAATTAATTGAGGCATTAATTATCCTGTAGGTGTGTTGGCACCATTAAGGGGTAAATCAAGAGTTTCCTCCATTAATGGGGAATTCAAGGGTTAAAGGGGGTTTGAGCTCATGTGGGACCCACCAAATAATATCCTCCCATGGGAGGTTATGCACGTGTGGGCCCCACCTCTAACCTTCCCTTGGAGGATTAAACCACAATTCAAATAAAAATATGCTAGACATATATTTATTTAATTTATTTAGAAACCCCAAAAATTAACTTCCAATATCGATAAAACGCAACACTGATAAAGGTCTCCTTAAGTGAGTACCGGTGTTGCAAGTTCAACTATGTCCTCAGATTTTAATTCCGAGCACCAGTTCAAAAGATATAAAATCTGGCACACACGTTTACTGAATGTACCCAAACAAAACTTCAGAAATTGATTCCGGGCACACCGGGCCCCGGAATTAGGCACCGTCAGAAACTGCGAACTCATAAAATTCTCATGTATTTAAGAAAAAAAATTCATGGAATTTCTGGGTCTTTAAATTCTCCCCACTTCAGGTATTTACATCCCCGTAAGCTACAACACACACTAAGGGAACAGATAATGGTACTGAGCATGCATCTGAGCCTCCCACTCCCATGTGATCTCCTGGAAGTTCCCGTGCTGCCAGCGAATGCGCGCTGGAGGAATAGATCGTCCACGCAGGACCCACTCCTGTCAATCCTCAATATCCACTAGAACCTCCATGAATGTCGCCCCATCATCTATGTCCAGATCCCCATGGTTGATGATGTGGGACGGGTCGTGTACGTATCTCCTCAGCTGAGATACGTGGAAGACATCGTGCACCCGGTGCAACTGAGGTGGAAGAGCCAAGTGGTAAAATGCCTTGCCTACCTTACTGAGGACCTAAAAAGGCCCGATGAATCATGAAGATAACTTACCACCTCAGCAAAATCTTTTTAGAACTTGTCGAGGTGAGACCCATAGAAAGGCGTGTCCACCATCCTCGAACTCTAGTGATCTCTGTCTTCTATCAGCATAGGACTTCTGCCTGCTCTGTGCAGTCTTCATCTGCTCCTGGATGACCTGCACCTTCTCTGTCGTAGCCTGCACCATCTCTAGTCCTACAACTGCTGACTCTCCTAGGTCAGTCCATCATAGAGGTGATCTGCAAGGTCGTCCATACATTTCCTCGTAAGGTGACATCCCAATGGTGGAGTAGTAGCTGTTGTTATATGAAAACTCCACCAAGGGTAAGTGATCCTCCCAACTACAATCAAAGTTGAGGATGCATGCATGGATCATGTCCTCGAGAGTTTGAATGGTCCTCTCAGTCTGACCATCCGTCTGAGGATGGAAGGTGGTGCTCAAGCGAAGCTACATCCCGAAAGCCTCCTACAACCCCTTCCATAGCCGGGAAGTGAAACGAGCATCTCGATCGGAGATGATCGTCGATGGCACACCATGAAGCTATATGATCTCCTATACATAGAGGCATCCCAATCTCTCTACTGATCCCTTCTCTCAGATCAGTAGGAAGTGGGACGACTTGGTGAGTCGATCTACGATCACCTAGATAGAGTCGTGTCCTCTAGATGTACGTGGAAGTCCCGTCATAAAATCCTTGGATATCCCGTCCCACTTCCACTTTGGGACCTCTAAGGGCTAGACCAAGCCTGCTGGAACCTGGTGCTCCACCTTCACTTGCTGACAATTGGGTCATTAAGAGACAAACTCTGCTACTGCCTTCTTCATACCCGGACATCAGTGCTGTCGTTGGAGGTCTTGATACATCTTCTCTACTCCTGGATGTACCGCTAAATGAGATGTGTGGAACTCCCACAACACTTCCTCCTGAAGTGAAACTGGTACTATGGTCTGTCCTCTGAAGAGAATGACGTGCTCCCCACCTTCAGAAAATACATCAGGTGCCTGCCCTATGGATATCTGAGCACGTCGCATCTCACAATCAACTTCCCCATGTTGTGCCTCTCTGAATCGCTGAAGAAGTGGAGGAGTGACTGTGAGAGACTGCAGAAAGGCTGTTCCATCTCTATCCACAAAGGATATCTACAATGTGGCTAGTTGCTCCTTCGCCTCTCCTAGCAGCTGAATGCCTGATCTCATGATAAGATCATATGCTACAACATTCCCTTTCCCAGGAGTATAGACTATCTCGAAGTCATAGTCCTGGAGGAACTCGAGCCATCGTCGTTGTCTCAGGTTCAGGTCCTTCTGTGAGAAGATATACTTGAGACTCTGGTGATCAGAGTAGACTGTAAAATGCTCACCCATCAGATAGTGCTGCCACATCTTCAAGGCGAATACCACTACTGCTAATTCCAGGTCATGGGTAGCGTAGTTCTGCTTGTGATGTCTCAACTACTGAGATCCATATGCGATCACTACTCGCTCCTGCATTAGGACACACCCGAGTCTGGTCCCTGATGCATCACAATATACTACGTACCCTACGGCCTCCTCTGGAAGCCTCAAGATGGGTGCACTAGTCAACCTATGTCTCATCTTCTGAAAGCTCTATTGGCATCTCTCTGACCACATGAAGGGTTACCCCTTCTTCGTCAATGCTGAAAGCGGTGCTGCAACTCTGGAGAAATCTGGCACAAATCTCTGATAGTACCCATCTAGTCCCAGAAAACTCTAAACCTTCATCACACTCCTGGGTGGATCCCAAGAAAGTACTGCCTTGATCTTCGCTGGATCCACTGTAACTCCAGCCTCCAAGATGACATGTCCCAAGAAGTGAACCTCTCGAATCCAAAATTGGCACTTCGAGAGCTTACCATAAAGCTAGTGCTCTTGGAGTGTGTCCAGTACTACCCGCAAATGGTAGGCGTGCTCCTCCTCAGTAGTCGAGTGGATCAGTATGTCATCGATGAATACTACGACAAAATGATCGAGGTAAGGCTGGAAGATCCTATTCATGAGACTCATTAACACTACTGGAGTGTTGGTTATGCCGAAGGTAATAACCAAGAACTCGTAGTGGCCATACCGACACCTGAAGGATGTCTTCTGCACATCCCCATCTCAAACTCTGAGCTGATGATAGCTTGACCTAAGGTCTATCTTCGAGAACCATCGTGTTCCCTTGAGCTTATCAAAGAGGTCATCAATCCTCAGGAGTGGATACTTGTTCTTCACGTTCACCTAATTAAGGTGACGGTAGTCAACACATAGTCGCAAGCTCCCATCCACCTTCTTGGAGAATGAAATCGGAGATGCCCAGGGTGAAACACTAGGTCGGATAAATCCCTTTCCCTGCAAGTCCTCCAACTGTACTTGAAGCTCACGAAACTCGGCGGGAGCCATCCGATATGCTGGAGTGGATATTGGTGTCGTCCCGGGGTACATGTCAATATAGAAGTCTACCTCTCTGCGAGGAGGTAGTCTTAGAACGTCGTCAGGGAAAACATCAGCATACCGATCCACCACAACTGGAAAACTCGGACTCCTCACATCAACCACTTCGAGGATGAGACTAACCAACTGATGTGTGATCAGCTGCCCCCTCTTCTGTGTAAGTCTATCCTATACTGCAAAGACTCCATTCTCTCCAGTGAAGGTTAACCTGGTCCCATCCATGCGGATACACCACACTTTGCACCTAATACAGTCAATCTGAGCATGTACTATGGATAACCATTCCATACCCAAGATGACGTCATAAGGCCTCAACGCCGCTATGAGGAGATCCCAGCCGAAGCTCTCGAATCATAGAGTAAGCTCACACTGCCAACACTAGTGCGTAATCATCGAGTCTGCTCCCGTAGGATTCTCTAGTCGTAAGGATCGAGCCAACGGCTCCATCGGAATCTACGAGCTCTGAATGAGGGCAGTGGAAATAAATGAATGACTCGTACCTGTGTCTATAATTACTGCATCAAGGGTGGAGTAGACAAAGATAGTACCTCAAATCATCTTAGGTGTGCCGTGGTCGTAGGCCACGACTGCCTGGAGCTGATCCCGCCTCTGTCCGCCAGCTCCCTATGGTTGGGGTGGACCTCCTGGTGGTGGTGGTGGTAGAGCCTTGAAATGTCGTCCACCACACGCTGCTTGACCAGCTCCTCTGCCACATCTGCCTACTCCCAGTGGACCACCACGGTCGAACCTCTGCCTCTGCCTGGGAGGTCCCTCTACTGTTTTCTGCTCATCTGCATGGCGGGTCGGGCAGTCACGAGCCATGTGACCCTGCCCACTGCATGAATAGCACTGCCTGCTCCTCGTATAACTGGATCTGACTCATGTGCCCTGCACAACCAAACCTGTATCCTGGGGTCGCCCACCTGATGGCCTAGTCCATTTGGACCTCTGCGACATCTGTCTACTGCCGACTATATAAGACTCTGCTATGTGTCACCCTGTGGTGGGTCTCGTTGTTGGTGTCTACTCAGCGAGAAAACTCTCCACTAGAAGGGCTCACTCTAGCACCCACGCCTGCATCGAGATGCTGAGGGGGATCATAGAAGCCCTGATCTCATAAATGAGTCCCTACTCGAAGGTCAGGGCCCTAAAGAATGGGTCCCATACCATATTTGTGGAGTAGCGCGAGAGGTTGGTGAACCTCACCGAGTACTGAGCTACTGTCATGCTTCCCTGCTGCAAATGAAGTAACTACTGAATCCACATCGCACAAAGGGTGTCTAGAACAAACTCTGAGTGGAAGAGACTCTCGAAGTCTGTCCAGATTAAATATCCCTTGTCATGAACCTCAAGCATCAGGATCCACCATTTTCCTACTGCTGTATGCAGGAGACTCGCGGCAAGGATCACCATGAGGTTGGCTGGTGTCCCTACCAATATGAAAAATCTCACAACAGCCTCCAGCCAATCCTCAGCTGCCTGTGGGTCCGTCTCTCCCCGAAACCTGGGCGACCTCTGGCACTGGAACTCATGAAATGCACTCAGATAGCGTGCACTCTCTACTGCTGGAGCTGGTGGTATTGGTGGACCAGTGGGTAGTGGTACCACTGGTACCTCTGCTGTGATGGGGCCCTGCACCGACGCCTCGTCGCTCGGTGGGCTACCATCTCGTACGTAACTCAGAACCCTAGCTTTATTACTTTATGGGGCCATCCTAAAAAGAAACCGGTGCTCCAAGGTTAAAACATTATACCTAGTGAGATGACACAAAGTATTCACGAAGAAAACTTTTCAAAGGAAACACACACGCAATTAGTGTTTTTGTGCACTGAGTCGAAGATCAGAAGTTAGAGTCCTAGTGTATGGATACGTCGGCCACTGCACCGACACCGGTTTCCCTAAACTGATAACCACACCCAAAACACTTAACACTATTTCCATTAAAAGAATCAGAGTCCAAGTTCTGTGGTAGAACCAACTCCTCTGATACCAATTTGTCATGACCCTTCCTCGGAGCCTGTGCCGTGACTACCCCAAGCCCTCCTTCCATAGGCCAGGGGCTGGCGACTAGCACCAAAGGTGAATACCTGATAGAAAGGGAAGGCATTGCCTTTAAACCTGTAGCACACACTGTCTGTACACAAGTAGTAGAGGCAACAAGTACTGAAATATAAAAGAAAAGTGTGCTGAAAGTAAGTGGGTCAGAATAGAAACCCAACTGAACAACAAGTACAAGTACAAGTAAAAAAGGTAAGCAGCTCATGGATCGTCCACTGGGGAATCCTACCTGAAGGGTAGGTATGGTACTCGAACAATACATCCCTACAGTATGTACCGTCTAGTCCAGCTCTGAGCAGCCTCCCATCCGTCACCCTCAGCCTCGATCACTGTTGTCTGTCGTCTGCACAGAACACAACAAGGTGTGGGTGAATCCCATGTAGGGGTGAGTATAACAATACTCAGTAGGGGACCCCAAGACCCCTGAAGGTCTCCCAGAATCCACAAAGGATAAATCACAGAAGAAAGATACAATCACGAAGTATCAACCAACCCTACTTAGGTATATGCCCATACATATACCTAAGTTATCAATCACAGTCCGGCTCCAACTCTTGATCCCAAGCACAACCCATTACACAAACTAAGTAAAGTCAATAATCTTGATGACATCGACTGAAAGTCAAGACTCATCTCACACAGGTATACATCTTTTGTAGAGTGATAGAGATGATCAAATGTAGTCATTGATTCATCTAAGCTATCAGACCCACACAGGATACAGGACCAGCTAAGCTGTCGGACCCACACAGGATCCAAGATCAGCTATTCTGTCAGACCCACACAGGATACAGGACCAGATAAGCTGTCGGACCCACACAGGATCTAGGATCAACTATTCTGTCGGACCCACACATGATATAGGAACAGAAGTCAGAACTGTCAGACCCATGGAGGATCCTGGTACAGTAGTCATCAATGTTGAACCCACAGAGGATTTCGGTACAGAAGTCATCACTGTCGAACCCATGGAGGATTCCATTACAGAAGTCATATCAACCACGCCCCTCCTCGGTTCGTCGAACAGAACCGACTCCTTGCGTCGGTTCAGGGGCTGAGGGACCCAGGTGGTCCTGCATGTCCCGCTCCACAGTGGCCGGCCCAGACGACCGCCACCACACCTCCACCATGGAGCGATGGCGCCACGATCCTCCTGCTCTCCGTGCGGTGCGATGGAGCCATGCCATCTCCACCGCGACTCAACTTGGCCGCAGACTTAGGCTCCACCGCGCGGCGCGAGGGCGCTGCGCTTCTCCATCCGCCACGACACTCCTGACTGCGGTTCCTCACCGGTGAGGCACAAAGGCGCTTCACCCCTTTGCTGCGACCCACCCTGGCCGCGGTTCCACACATCTGGTGCGGTGCGGCACGACGACGCCACCCCTCTTTCGTCCGCCACGACCCTCCTGGCCGCAGTTCTTCTCCAATATGGTGTGATGGCACCGCACCCTTCCAGCTCTGCCTCCGATGTCAACTAAACAAGAATCAACAAAGGGACGTCGGGCCGTGTTTGTTCGGCCCGCACCCTCCGCATTAGGTGATAACAATTGTCCACTGTCAAACCAAAATAAATGACGAAGAACAAGGGTATAATTCATACATTAAAAATAATCAAATACCCCTAACTTGTAATCAGTGTTCGCTCGGCAGATTCACGGGAAGGCGGCATCGTTCCGTTGACATAGGGAGGAGATGACGTCGTCGTTGGTGATGTTCTTCGCAGGCAGCGTCTCCCCTTTCTTGCCCCTGTTGGAAAGGGAGAAGATGACATCGTCGTTCCTCTATGGAGACAGGTGTTCTTCGTTGAGAGGATATCGTTCTTCTTTGGAGAGGATGCTCTCACTATTTCTACAAGGCTCCACCAAAGTATTATGTGCCAACCAAAAATAATAAAGGATTCTATTATTTGTTGGCACAAAAATACACAAGAGTTGTTTTTAATTAAATTAAACAACTCATTAAATTAAAAGGGGTCGAAGGATTCAAATGTTTTAAAAAGTTAATTATTTGAGGCATTAATTATCCCTTAGGTGTGTTGGCACCATTAAGGGGTAAATCAAGAGTTTCCTCCATTAATGGGGAACTCAAGGGTTAAAGGGGGTTTAAGGGGGTTTGAGCTCATGTGGGACCCGCCACATAATAACCTCCCATGGGAGGTTATGCACAGGTTGGCCCCACCTCCAACCTCCCCTTGGAGGATTAAACCACCATTCAAATAAAAATATGCTAGACATATTTTATTTTATTTATTTAGAAACCCCAAAAATTAACTTCCAATCATGATAAAATGAAACTATGGTAAAGGTCTCCTTAAGAGAATACCGGTGCTGTGAGTCCAACGGTGTCCTCGAATTTTAATTCTAAGCACCAGTTCAAAAGATATAAAATCCCGCACGTACGTTTACTGAACGTACTTGAACAAAACTTCAGAAATTGATTCCGAGCACACCGGGCCTCAGAATCAGGTGTCGTTAGAAACAGCAGACTCGTAAAATTCCTATGTATTTAAGAAAAAAAATTCACAAAATTTCTGGGTCTTTACAGGGTGCATGGCCTTGCGACCAGTTGTAGGTTTCAAACAGTGGGAAAATGAACGATTTGTGCACGATTAGTCAAACCATGTGCCAAATCATGCAAAGTTCCCCTGTGAAGTAGAACCTTGGGCACAGTTTTACCAAACTGTGCAGCCAAACCGTGCTCAGTATAATTTTGTGGTAAAATTACCAAAAATACCCTCTTTAATGATTTAACCCATTTTCCTTCTTCCCCTACCCTCCTAACCCAATTTTCTCCTCCCTCCAGGTGCACTAACTCACCCATCTCCTCCATTGGTGTTTTTTGATTTCTCCTTCATCTCTTCTTTGATTTCATCACTGTCGGAAGTAAAGGACTTTTCTCAGTAATATATATCTACCACACCATTCTAATTCGAGTTTCTTCTATCATCCATTGTGCTATATTCATGCGATAGATCTTTTTCCTATTTGGGGGTTTTTCTAAATCTTCTAGTTTATTATGTTTTAGGTTGAATAAAAGGTTGTAACCAGATGTGTGGAGTACTACGACTATGAGGTATGAAATTTACTCTTTTCCTACCATTTCATTGTATTTTTGGCATGACACTGTTATACCGCTATCCTGAACCTTCCAGCAAAGCTTTTTTATCACATACTAAATTGACCAGGATGGTTTACCAAGCCCATAATGACCTTTTCTTATGGTGAAACCTATCTGAGGGTATCCTCTTGGTCTTTGGCCACCCCTTTAGGTGTTCCATACTAAATGGACTATGTTGCCTAACGCTTAAGTGGGGTTTCACCTTAGTTTAAATGCCTTAAATTGATAAATGTATTTAGAATGATTAATAGACTATGAATTGGATTCCCTTGGGAATGGATAAGCTTGTTAATAGTTGAATGTCCTTGTGTAATTCTATATTCCTTTGGTATTCTTGGAGTTTCCTTTTAAATTTCACTTGAATTATTTTTAATTGCTCATGATAAATTCCATATTTCATGACATGTGTTTATTAAATTGAACCATTACTTCATGCCTTATGCTTACTACTTTAAATTATTCCATGTTCCATGTTACTTGCTTTGCTAAATGCTTATTTCTCAAGCCCATGTTTTGGGTTGAAAGGAATGTGGTTCTTGTTCAAGCTTGATGGCTTGAGGTTTGAGATGTCATTGATGACATATTGATAATAGGAGTGATAATTTCACGTGACTATGGTTATATTTCATTATTTAGAGCTTCTTCATTTTTTCTTATGCCTCATACTATGCTTTCTCTTATTTGAGGCTTATTTCCTTTCCATATAAATTGTGCCTTTGATATTGGATTGAATTGATTAGCTTGACTAAATGGTAAGCATGTGTTATTAATGTGTTTCCTTAATAGCATGTAATTATATATATATTATTTCCTTATGATATATGCCTTGATAGTGATGTTCTTTGGCTACTTGATCACTTGATATGGGTTGGTAGAGAACATGGGTTCCATATTAAGGACTCATGGATTGAATCACCATGCTTGTTTGGGTTACGACCCGACTTGCTGGGGGAAATGATTTGGCTTTTTAGGCAAGGGATTCTTGGGAGGTTTATTATACTTCTGAGTGATATCAGATCCCTAGTGGACCTATAATGTATGGATTCACTAGCAATATGGATACACCATGCCTTAGGTGATACTCTTTCCCCTATGTGTGATACCTGGGACAAACTCAGAGTTTACCATGGCTTGAGTGATATTTGGGATTCTGTATGAATCCCCTTGGACATAATCAGTGGTATTGGATTATTATCGGATATTCCCATTGCAATACTTAAGATTATTTTTAGATCTCTTTGGATGGGCATGAGACTCCACCTATGGATTTGATGGATTTTTTGGATTTCATTATTGATTGATTGTTTAATTATATGAGATGCATCCTTTATTATTACCATCAGTTTTCTTATGAATTTATTTTTCTTTTTTCATGATTCATAGCACACTTATGTGATGATATGATAATGAGACCCCAAGACAAAGCACAAGCTTGGGGGTTTGACCTCTCATCTTGACTTGTTTACTATTGGCACTCATATACATATATTTCTTGCATAGGTACTATGTTTAGACTTCCGACATAGGACTAAGTAGATGATATGGGATAGGTGTCCAATATGGAACCCTTACCAAGTTTAACTTATTTTATTTATTTATTTCTCTAAAATTATTACATATGGAACACTGTCTTTATTTACAGCACAAAATGGAAAGGTCTAGACAATGTGGGTATTGACCTACTAAGATTTATATCTCACACCATGATCGAGCACCGTTTGGTACCTGAGTAGACTTTATGATCACATGTATGGATAAAGGTAAGGGTGATGATTCTAATTCTTGATTGCCTTACTATTTAGGATAGAGATTTCGGGGAAGAGGATCGAGCTTATTCTTGAGTTTCTGTGTAGAAGTTTTTGGACTTTTTTAGTTTTTAATAACATGAAGAATATGCTTATACCCCTATTCCCCTACACTCTCATTTTTTTTATGTTATTATAAATTAACATCATCATTATATATATTATGATTATTTAGCTTCCACCAATTTCTTACTATGTTTCATTGTTTTTTCCTTCACTTCCATTGCTTCTTGTTTGTAAATATGCTTCTTCTATTTAATATATATTTCTTTTCGATGTGAATATTGGATCTATGAGGGAATAATCTTCCCATGGACACACCCTAGGCCCTCACTATGGGTCAACACCCTCTAAAATTCATGGATATGTGCTTGAGGTCATGAGGAAAACCAGGATCAAGGAACTATTGAGTGGAACCTAGGATCAGGATGCTACACAAGTCCACCCAGGGGTCAGATTCACCTCATGTCTAATGAGAAAAACCAAGCCCACTAAGGGCCTGGATTCACCCTAGGTTTAACAAGCACCACCAAAAGAAATTCCACTTTATTTAAAAGAAGATCATACACATATCATAATTTACATAACAGAAAATAAACAATCACAAGGAATAAAAGATCATTTAGCATTTACGTTCAGAAAAAATTCTAATTCTCATTACCCAAACCATTTCAAAGCACCATTTTCACTTCAATTTATAATTTCCATTTCAAGTGTTATTTTTAAAATAAAATTTAGAATCTCATTTCCAAAATACCATTTCTAAAAAACATTTTAAAAATACCATTTCCAAATACCCATTCCAAGATTCCAAAAACATTCCATCAATACCATTTCACATTTTTATTTCAAACACTAAACCAAATCACCCTTTCCAAATACCATTTCCAAAAAAAATTCAAATTACATTTTCCAAAATACCATTTCCAAGAAAAAAACCTTTTAATCAACTAATTTACAAGGTTAATATTATTAACAATGTGTTCCACTGGTAACCACCTTCCCATAGGGATCAGATCATTTCAAAGTGTGTTAAATAATGAAATTTAAAAATTAAAACACTTAATTAATTTCTATGGTATTCACTTAGAAAATAGGTGAGAGAATATTCACATGAACTCATAAATTAAAGTAATACTATGTAAAAATCCAGGGACCACCTACTTTATTCAATTATTTCAATTAATCCCATAGTCTAAAAATAGATTCAAAAGACTACGAGGCCCTGTAAATACCCAACCGGTCCTCACTCGTACTTTTGAATCATAACTCACAACATGAAACCTCAAACACTAATCATTTTCAATTATAATTATCTAAACACTTAAATCTAAAAATACATAAGTGATAAAAAACTAACTTGATGTTTTCACTGCACCGAAACCATAAACAAACACTTTCTAAGAACCCATGATGTAGTGCTAACCATATTATAGGACAAGGACCTAAGAGATATCACCATTTACATGGTTAACCAAAAAGGAATTTAGTGGAAAATCTAATAAAACTCAACATGGTTCCATACCTTAACGAAACACTGAGCCACCACAGGAAACCACCGCCATGTGTCATCCTCTATCAAGGTTGAACAAAAGACCTAATAAAATCATGCGATTGCACCATGGTCTAGTGGATCCACCAATTAAAACATAAGATAGAGGAATGAAAATTATAAATAATAAGAGGGGAGATCAAAAAAGGTTGTTGTGGATTCTATTAACCTCAATCTCCCAAATTACACTGATGGATGGTGAATCTATTGTTAAATGAATGAATAATCACTCTTAGAATTGAGGATAAACAAGGGGAGATGGTTCCATCACAAAATAATACCAAAGGGGAACCCTATATTGATTTTAAAACACCCCAAAACCTAAAAACCAACTAAAAAACTAAAAAAATACAATGGAGGGTTTCAAATCATGGAACTAAAGGTCTCACCACGAATATTCAGGGCAGGGGGATCCTCCCCTTTATCCAACCCTTTCATGGAGTGACATATACTGTCACACTGTTAAATGACACATCATATATAAGGCTCAATTTTTCTTCCTTAATATGTCCCTGATCCACCCCTAAACACTTTAACCATTAAAATTGAGTAAAGAACACATGTTCTAGAAAAATTTAAGCAATTTCGTACACTGAAGATGGATCAGGGTTTTACAAAACTAATATATATTAGAAATGTAAAATAGAATTACAATTGAAAATTAAAACCTACTAATCTACTGAAAATTAAGAACCAAAATGGATAAATAAAAGGATAAATCCTTTAAAGGGGGGGGATTTCAAATTTATAGGGAGAGGGTAGCTAATTTTCCCTCCAAAATCATTATACAAAAGTTTCTACAAGGTGGATACATTAAATATATGAAGGGAAAAAATTATTTTATGTAATTTTTCTCCACTATGTCTTTCTAACTCACCTAGAAATTTTATCTCTATTAGGCATGTGTAGATGAAGTTATGATGGTTTTATATAGAAAAATATTTTTGGCCGAGGATAGTTTATATTATATACTTTGGTTTCTTATGCCATTATGGCCATGAAGGATCTAGAATCTAGATTATCTACATTCATACAAAATGTTCCTTGTCATGTTCTATATATCTATGAAAATTTTTATATTAATTGAACTATCCATGTAGGAGAAATGGTCCCATATTTCAAAGTCACTCAAACATGGTGCATATTTCGAGGTTGAATTTGGGAGTTTTATTAACACCTTAGATTATTGGATTTAGTTCTTGGTACAGTTAGATGAAATATATATTAATGTATATTTAAGCATAAAAATATAATTTTACATTTTTTATTGGCTTATAAAAATTTCTGGCCAAAATTTAAAAATAATTTTAAATAGTTAAAATTTGAGAATTATGTCATTTTCAAAATTAAGCTCAAATTTCAACTAAAAACTAAAAAAGTAATAATAACCCTTAAAATATCAATTTTATAGGATTACAACATTGAAATTAAAAGTAAAATTATTGAAAATACTATCTCTATTAAGACTATCCATGTAACTTTTAAATGACAGGATGTGAGTTCACTAGAAGTCTTTACTCATCGATGGTCCTGCACTACAGAATTCAAATGACCAAAACTTACCACAAATTCGAGACTTGGAATTAGGAAAACTTTATCAACCTAATCACTGCTAATAAGTCACACACCTCACACACTCTTCTAATAAAATCACACATAGTAATACAAATGATGATACAATAGGAAAATATTAAGAGGATTCCCAAAGATTATATTGTTCAAACTTTCATCCTACATTCATAGGAGAACACTACCAAATATTTATTACTCTGAAGTAAAATGACTACAATTATTTAATTAGTGATTTATGATATCGGTAATATTTAAAGTACAAGTCACTCTAACTTTACACATTGTTGGTGGTTCCAACATAATTTTATATAAGTGTTCATCCAGTTGAATAGATTGCACGACCATCTCAAGTTTGTAAAGAACCAGCCATGGAAGATGAAAACCAATGATCTCCCGTCACTTCTACTAAATCAACCAATACATCTGGTAAAACATCATTGGGTATCACCATGAACTTATCATAAGTTTTGAACTTTCAATCATACTTCCACTCCCACTGAAGTTTCGCTACTGCTAGTAGCCAAAACATCAGGCTCGTTGAAATGTCGATAATCTATCCTTCCAGTGGATTTAATAGAAATTTGAAACTATATTAATTTATTAACAATATACCACTTAAATATTATTTTAAGAAACTCATTGAGAAAACTCAAACACTTGTGAAATCCTGAGAAAACATTATTCCCTTTCCACATACATGCATTGTTCTCCACCATCTTCTATTCACCCAAGTCCAACTAAGGCATAGTGTTATCTCAGGATCTCTTGGACTAAAACCTTTATGAACATTAGTTGGATATTTTTACCCAGCCATATTTCATAGATCTAACACTTTATCTTCCAATATATTTTGGATAAAATTTAATTTTAGATCAATGTATTTCATTATTTCCTAAAATACCAGATTACATGTAAGGTGAATTGTACTATGACTATTATAGAATAACACTCCTCGTTGTAGTTAATTTCCATGCTTCTTAAAAAGCACATTAACTCAACTAACTCCTTTCTAGATTCTATAGCTTCTATATATTATAATTATGTTGTAAATAAAGTTACCATATGCTGAAGTTGAGACATCTAACTAACCATCATTTTATAAAAAGTTAACACAAATCCTGTTGTTCTCTTCAAGGTGTCTAAATTCCTATAAAAATCTACATCCACAGATCCATGAAAATTATTATCTTCCCCAAATCACAAAATTATATCTTTAAATCCATTAAAGTATTATATAATCTACTTCAAAGTTTCTCAATGCTCCCTTTTTGAGTTTTACATAAACTGAATTACTACTCCCACTACAAAGATAATTTATGGCCTCATATAAATCATTGGGCACATCAAACTTATGACAGTTAAGGTATATAGTAATTTTTCCATGTACCAGGCCTAATATTCTAATGTTGGTTCTTATGATTTGGATAACTTGAAGGGGAGTCAAGATAAGATTACATATATTCATTTGAAACTTTTCAATGATCTTCTAAATGTTTTCTTTTTGGGATAACTCTAGTGTACTAGATTTTTTATCCCTCTTTATTCTCACCCCCAAGATTTTCTTAGCATGACCAAGATCCTTAATTTGAAATATTCCTAATAACTTAAAATTAAACTCATGAATCCATTGAATCTTTAGATACACCAAAAAAAATCATCCACATAAAGTAGAAGTATGACATAAATCTCATTATTCCATGACTTTAGAAAATAGAAATGATCAGATTCACACCACTTCAAAAATTCCTCAGTAATGAATGTGTAAAATTTTTGATTCCACTATCAAGATTATCATTTCAGGCAATAAAGGATTCATTTTAAATTTAAAACAAGACCTTCCTTCTGATGGTATTCAAATCCCTTAAACTCGTTCATGTAGATATTATCATCTAAGTCAACATGAAGAAAGGTAGACTTGACATCCATTTCTATAAGTGTTTATCATCAAAAGAAACTAATATTAGTACCATCATGATGGTTTCATATTTAAAAATTAGCAAAAAAATATATGAGAAATCAATCCCTTCCTTAAAATGGAATCCTTTCACCACCAGTTGTACTTTGTACCTTTTATTTCTGCTAGCTTGCCCCTTCAAACAGAAGAATCATTTATTTTTAAGTTTTCACTTTCCATCCAGTAGACCATTTAGATACTATTTTCTATTGAACTTTAATGAATTCATTTATTCCTTCATTTTTGACTCTCACTATTTTGATTCATTGAGAGTTTCTACCTCTTCTGATAATTTAGGTTCCCTAAAACTAGTTAAAAGTAAGAAGTTCATATCAGGTCCATATCTCTGGACTAGTCACCCAACTCTAAAATATGTTATCAACATAGGTTGAGATTCTTCTATTTTCAATTATCCTATTTGTTATGGCCTAACTTTTGGTGCACCTATTGTCAATTTCTAAACTTCCAAAAAAATTACTTAGGTTTAACAGAACTTGATCATTCTAGAATATCTATTATTGGTTGAGAGAATTTATGCCGACATATGGTGTCATTTGAACTTGCTAACTTTCAGTGTTTTCATCAAGATTAAACTGAACTTCAATGGTTGAATTCTTCCCCTAAACCTCTAATTTATCCATGTTTATACCCTTATTTTATATCTTATCACTAAAGATAACATTTTTTTATCCTACTAACTTATTACTTATCATATTCCAATAGCCTAAAACCAAAATCTTTATTTCCACATCCTACAAGTAAACAAGATTTGGACTTC
Source organism: Viscum album (assembly GCA_963277665.1). Lineage (NCBI taxonomy): Eukaryota > Viridiplantae > Streptophyta > Magnoliopsida > Santalales > Viscaceae > Viscum > Viscum album. Next base: position 1,030,974,958 of record OY728126.1, read on the forward strand.
ACCTACAACCTGTCTCTATAATTTTATTCAATAAGAGCATAAAATAAACTTATAAAGACTTTAAGGTGCCCATATTCTAGTAAATTATTCGACCAAATATATTCTAGTAGAATTTTTCTCATAACAGATGACATACTTTTTTTACATAATTATACTTAAATGTTAATTTCTTTTTTTAAAATGACCTTGAGCATTTTAGAGTTCACATGAATTCATCTTTCCTTCTTAATTAAATTCTGGATCATTCCCTTTCTTCTGAGTAAAATTTTGGAATCTTTTACCACTATAATCTCCACCATTATTAGATTTTAGGCACTTAAAATTTTTACTACTTTCCTTTTCTACCATATAATTATAGTAGATAAATACATTTAAATCATTATAATTATACATAAGTAAATACACCCATACCTTTCTTGTTGAATCGTCGATGAATGTGATTAATTGAATAGATCCTCTATGATATTGAACTAGAGTTGTACCCCTTACATCAAAGATATTCCAATGTTTGTGTGATTGAGATTTAGAATGCCTTTCCCTACTAGAACCTTCATATTATTCTCACTAAGTTTAATGATATTATAATTCAAAATCTCTGGATCATCCATGGATATAGAACCAACCAATGCAATTTCATCTGAATTTTCAATCAAGTAAATTGTTCCATCCTTTACTCCTCACACTAAAAACATGGATCCACAAGTCACTTTATAGACTCTATTAGTGAAATTAGTGCCATGCCTAGTATAATAAAACTATCCCATATAGATTAGTTTCTTACATAGCCTTGGAATGTGTCTTACTCCTTCAATCATATGAAACTACCATTCTGCATCCGAATATCTATATTTACCTTTTCAAAGACTTATAAAGATTCATCATCTTCTAGATGAACTTTTCCAAAGTTTTCTAGATACATAGTTGACCATACACCCATGCTTTACCATTGAATGGAATGATTCATTAGAGTAAACTAACCACGAATCTATCATAATATAAACACTAAGTAGAAAATTGTTTCCTCCATTCACTATGGTATTGGAGTTTAAAATTCTAGTGGTTGTCTTACTAGTGAAGTCATTTTGATTTATAAAATTTCTATAGACATTTCCATGCTTCCCACATTTCCATCAAGTAAGTATTGGACCATTCATATTTAATATAATCCTCTCCCTTGACCCATCTTCCGATCATCGATGATTTCTTCTCTATGGAGAGTATCTCCTTGGACCGATCCCCCTCAATTAAAACTTATCTCTCTACCTCACATTTTTTATACTTATTATATTTTAATTGAGAGTTGAGAAGAATTTATAACAGGTTTATTAAAATGTAAAACCATATCTTTTCTCTCTCTTTATCATCTTTGGTTTCTTTTTTCTCCATTAAAAATAAATGGATTCTTTGTTTGGTTCTTGGTTCCTATTAAAAATAAGGGTTATTGGTTTATTTCTTCTTACATTAAAAATTAATGGACTTATTTGGTTCTTGGTTCCCATTAAAACCAAGGGGTTATTACCCTCTGAAGCCTTCTTGAGGAGAGGAGACCTAGGGGCACGTTTTTGTTTTATTACTGAATTATTTTTATCAATGTGTTCCTTGTACATTTACTTTACACATTTACTTTCCACTTTTCTTATACTTAATTGATTTATTTTCACTATAATTTACTTTTATTATTTCTAATAATCACATGATATCATCATATATTTAATAGCATCATTTTATTTTGTATCACATTTTTTCTCACTTTAATTTTTTAAAATAAAATTCTCCCCCTATCTTTCCATTTCTCCGACCCAACAATTTGTATCAAAGGGTGATTTGATTTTTATCAAACCTTTTTTTCTTGTTTTCAATTTTTTTTTTGATTTTTAAATATTAACCAATTTTAAAGATCAATTTCAAAATGGAATCTACCTATTATACTCATGTTACTTTATTTGATGGTTCAAATTATTCATATCAGAAAAATCACATTTCTATTTTCCTTATATTATTGGATATCCTGTTTGGAAAATGGTTTTTCATGGTAATACCCCTATAAATTAACCTAAATATAAACAAAACCCTCAATATATTACATCTTTTTAATTAGATGGTAAATCTATGAATGCCTTGAATTATGGTTTAGATCAAAATGAATTCAATATAAAATCTACTCGCAAAACCACTCATAAAATTTAAAAACTGCTAGAAACCACACATGAAGGCATGGATAATTAAAAGACACCATAATTGATATGTATCATCAATATTTTTAAGGTTTTTCTGTGAATCCTAATGAATATATCACTATCATGTTTACTTTATTCAATGAAATTTTCAATTGTAAAAAACCTCTCAGTGATGAATTTTCCACAAAAATGCTCATGAAGAAAATCATATGGGGTTTACTTAGTTCATGATACCCAAAAGTGATGGTGATTCCAAAATTCAAATACATAAAAATTATGGTGGTTGAAGAGCTCATTGTATCTCTAATGATGTATGATATTTCTATGAAATTCTAAGTGGTAAAATAAGCAATGGAAGTCAAGGAAACCAAGAAGAATAATGCTTTTAAAAATATAAAATTTGATGACCCTTCTATAAGTGACATTAACAAAAAAGGTGAACTTGAAAAACTTGTAAAAATGATAAATAGACTTGTGAAGAAGAATAAATCATCCCAACATGTCAAATGGCAAGATCTAATTGAAGCTTCAGTAGTGACATGTTATGAATGCAACATAAAGGGTCATATAAAACCAGAATTTCCCATCTACAAAAAGATGTTTAAAGACAAACAGAAAAAGAATAAAACTCTGAAATTGACTACTTAGAGTGTAAGTGATGATTCAATGAACTCATCCACATCAAGCAATTAAAGTTCTTAATTCATCAAGGAACATCTTGAATATTTTAATGGGGTTAGTTATCCAATGTATTACTCTATTTCTCATATTCTTCTTCATGAACTCTAACCTATGTGGATCTTGAAAATACTTATCAAGAACTTGTAAAAGGTTTCTTAAAACTTCATTATAACTTCAAAAATATTAATTATAATTAAAAAATAGTTTTAAATGAAAATGATATTCTTTTAAAGGAAAAAAGATGATTTTTTTTTAAATTGAAAAACTAACCTAATATTGAAGTTTTCAAAACTAAAATCAAGGATCTTAAAAGATCCATTTCAAAATACAATGAAGGTGAACAAAATATTAATATTAACCTTGGTTCTTTGTGTGTTGATATAAATAATCATGGTTTTGGTTTTTCAAATAATAATTCATGTTCTTTATAAACCACTACTTTTGTGAGAGGTGTTTCTTAAAATAAATTTTGAAAATATTATAATAAATATGGTAATCTTATATATTAATGTGATTGAAAAAATTATAGGTATATAAGACCCAATTATATCCATATTTCTTCCAAATTTCTTTTAAAAATATAAATAATTTTGGGTTCCCAAGTCTTTACTTTCCATTGTTTATAGACCTAAATTTATTTCCATTCCCAAATTATCTTGTGCTAATACCATCAGACCCTCAAGAGTACCAAAAGGAAATTATTTTTGATATTTTACAAGGATTTAACACAATAAATTATTGATCTATCATGTTATGGACATACAATAAAGGATTATTCATCTCAAATAATGTTGTTTTAAAAAATAAAATACATGGAGTTATAAGTTTTAAAAAATCTAGGAAGTATCTAGTTTTTATATGATTTTATTTTTTTTATATAGGGGTAGTTGTTTTAATGATTCTTTATCCTTTTATTATTTATCTAAGAGTTTTCTTATTAATTTATATTTTTCTTATCATGTTCAATATTTTGTTAAAATCATGTTTTAATTGTCTATATCTTGTCATGATTCTCATTAATTATTTGAATTTCATTATACATGTTTCAAAAATAATTATTTTCAAAATTTTCTATTTATAAAGAAGTTTTTGTTCATGTATTGTTTTTGATTTTTTTAATTTTAATCATGAGCCTAATTATTGATATCTACTTGGCTTCTTGAACTTAATTTTTTGTCTCTTTACAGTGAATCATGATAATTTTTGTTATCCCCTCACTTTAATATGTATTAATTTTCATAAAAGGGAATTATATTTTGTTTTTAATATTATTATGAAGTTTTTTTGAAATTATATTCAATTTTTATCTTATTATCTTATTTATCTATCCCTCTTTCTTTGAAAGTTCCTTTTTGATAATCTCAAAGGGGGATAAGTTTTTGAAATAGGAAAAATATAAAAGTAATTTGTTTTCAAATGGTGTTTAATCAAGGGAGAGAAATTTGTTTTAAATTATCAAAAAGGGAGAGATGTGGTTTCATGAATTTTTTTTAACTCATACTTTTTATCCTTTCCCTCTCCCTTATCTTTTTTATATCAATATTTTTATCATAAAAATGGGAAATATTGTTTTACCTCATAGTTAAAATATTTTAATGATCATACATACATTAATTTATTTTTAACTTGATACATGTTGTTTCTAGTGAATTTCTTTTGTTTATATTGAGTTATAATGGTAGGAAGTAAATTAGAATTAATATAGGTTAAAATTTATCTTAAATAATTTATTCCAATTCATGTGAAATAGTGAAGCATCGACCAACCAATAAGAGTGCATCAGCTAGCCGATACAACATCCAGTAGAACCCATCTCTAGAAACACTCCATCAGCTAGATGGAGTAGGTTGAAAGGTAGTCGGTGGAGGATATAGGGTAGTTGGTGGAGGATACAATCATATAGAAGCTACTTCCTTGCACACCATTTAGCCAGTGACATCGGGTGGCTAGACAGTGGTGGAATTTTAGAACCTTCTGGGTAGCATTAATGATGACCAATTTTGGTCCTGCTAAGTTTATTAAGATGTGGATCAACCTTTAAAAACCTAGAAACCCTAGGTGGATATAAAATGAGGATAAGGGAGGCTTGGATTTTAATCTAAATTAAATGAAATTCCAAAGAAACACTCTCCGATCTCCAATGCTCAAGTACTATTCCTCAATCTTAAAAGAGAAACAAAGTTCCCATCTTTCTATTCCTTTCCAAAATAATAATCAATGATAACAACATCCATGGGAATTGTGAATATCAAAGGGAACCTTCCAAAGATATTATATTCTTGGACTATAATCAAGTTCCATTGAACTTCATCGATCTATTATTTCATTGTACCCTTATTTATCTTTCTTATTCTTTAGCCTTGGTTCATTGTTGTATAAACCCTTGGATATCTCCTTCTTAATTTTAACTTATCTCTCTATCACTTACTTTCTACTTTTTATCTTTTAATTGATAGTTAATATGACTTTGTAATGGGTTTTCTAATAAATTAAAACCATCTATTTTCTCCATCTTTCTCATCATTGATTTCTTACTTCTCTTTTAAAAATCAAGGTATTCTTTGTTTGTTTCTTAGTTACGATTAAAACTAAGGGATCTTAGTTTCTTTATTTTTCCATTCAAAGGAAAAAGGATTTTTTGGATCTTGGTTCACGTTAAAACCAAGAGGTTATATACCCTCTCAATCCTTCTTTAGGGGAGGTGGTGTAGGGGAACCTTTAAATACTATTACCAAACTCTGTTATCAAAGTGTTCTTTGTCCATTTACTTTTCCTCTTTTATTATGATTAATTTATTTACACTATGATTTAATTTTATTATTTTTAATAAACTATTGAAATCATCAATTATTTTATAATATCATTTTATTTTGTATCAACTTTAATTTTTATTGCTTTAATTTTTTTAAAGGAAATTCACCCCATATTTTAATTTCTCCAACCCAACAAATTATTTTTTGTTTGTTATATGGGAGTATGTTTCAAGTAGTGGAAAGTGGACATGGGGCACATGGAGTTGGTTTTACTTCTATTCATGTTTATTTTTTTGGGATGTTTTGTATCAACCATCTTGGCTAGTTATATTCACATTTCTCTCTATTATATTGTATTTGTTTTTTGTTTTACGCTCTACATCATTATATTTTAGTGATGTGTTTGAATGATTATTTTGGTTATGACATGTTTGGTTTAACTATTTATTTAAATGATATTTATTTCATATACATGATAGTCCAATGTATGGATTCACCAAGAAAGATTCTTAGTAATTTTACACTATTTGTTTCTCTATTATTCAAGGGTGAAATCATTCCCAAGAGTGTATTACTTGATTATCAGGCACTAGTTTCCATCTCGTGCAGATCGAGAATACCTTTCAAGCCTAGTGGCGATCCAAGTTAAGTGATGTGGTAGGTTAGCCCATTCCAGTTTGTTATAATTAAAATATGAAAAATTAAAGTCAGGAATAATTTCATATTTAATAAATCTTCAAATTTGTGGTCTCTATATATTCCCCAAGATCTTATTCCACAATATAGATTATCTTTCATAAATTATACCACACTCATTTCCAATAAAAAAATTACAGACATTTTTCCCAAACTTAACATATAAAAATCATTGTATAATATACCAAACCAGTGATTATGGAATTAAAATTAATTTTAAGTTTCTTATCTCCAAACTTAAAATCATAGCCATAATGATCTAAAATTGAAATAGTGATCAAATTATTTCTCATTGATTGTATATAAATAATATCTTTTAACAAAATAATACATTCTGAAGGTTGGTTCAAAGATACTACCCCCATCTTCACTATATATTTTTAGCTCCATCACCCATAATCATCCTTGAAAAATCATTATTTGGTTTCCCCATCCCTGTGGACCCCTAAATAGAATTAACAATATGAATAGATTTTCATGAGTCTATCAAACACATATTGGGAGAAGTATCAATCATATTTGATTAAAAAAAAGTCAAATCCAAGAGTGTACAATGATCATCATTATTCTTTTTAGAATATATCAATCATTAAATTTGTGACCATGTTTTTTATAGTAATTAAATTTTCCTTTTATTTTTTTTCTTTAATACCATGTTTTATTCATTCTTTCTATGTGAATTTCCTTTGAATGTTTTTTCTCAACCTTTAGACCAGATGAAGTTCCTGTGAACTGAATGCGATGAGTAATTCATTTCTTCATAGATACTTCTTATTAAGTGATTATTAAAATAATTTCATCAATGCTCCACTCATATTTTTGAGTATCATATGTTGTTCTTAGAATAACAAATTGAAAAGGATGTGACTCCAAAAATTTATGGATTAAGTAGTTATCCCCAATATTAACCTCAATAGAATTTTTATTATTAAAATAAAGTTTTTTTCTCATAATTTTTTTCACACACTTCTAATTCCATCATACTTGGTCCTTTTAATCAAAGTTATATATTTATATTTCCATTAATTTTCAAAAGTTTTTAATTTTTCACCACTAAATTTTAAAAAAACCTTTTCATTAATGCTCTACGGAATACTTTGTCTAATGGAATTCTCCATGAAATATTTCATCACCATTAGATTCAACCTATTATATTGATCCAATTTTTTATAATAAGTATTTTAATTTTTAATGTATTCATGAGTAATAACATGAGGTTGTTCTTCCCTCAAAGATAAATTTATATTTGTGATGGATAAATAAATATCCAAATATTATTTATCATCCTCATAATTAGTCCCATTTCACATTTTTACTAAATTAGGTAATGATTATATCATTAAAATAAAAAAAAATTAATTTAAAAATTCATAAATACTTATACAATCAAAATAAATAATTCTATATCCACAACCGATATACCTTTTCTAAAAATATTTATCTATTATGTGTTGGAATTGGTTCCACAAAACCAACTACTTTATATTTCTGGTTACCATAAATATTCTAATACCAAAATATTATTAATTGAATATCTTATCATATATTGATTATTATTTTTTGTAATATTAATGTGATACTTTTCTAGAGTAGCTATCACATTGAAAGTTCATAACAGTTCCCTTTTATGATGAGTACCTTAAAGTTCTATGATGATATTCTTAAACTTATGTCCTATAGTCAAGATAAAATTATATAATGAGATATATTGTATGTTTTAATATCATGTTCTTGATACTCATAAAAGGATGAGACTCTGTCTTATGAAGTTCTCACTTGGTAATCTCTAGGATGGGAGGTTATGAGGACAAAACCACAATTAGGAATTGTACATGTTTTCATGTCATTGGATATTTCTATATGAGAACAATTGGAATTATCCTTATACTTTATATTATTATTAATGCATATCATGAGTCGCGTACTTTGAAGTATTGATGAAAATCATGACGACATATGATTTTAGTTAGGTAAGATACCTTGGGTGCTTTATGAGTGATATTTCATTAATGAATAAGTCAATATAGGTTTTTTAGCTTCATTTTAAGTAATTTAATATCTTAGTCCCTTTGATTCAGATAGTACTATTGAACTAAAATCCACATCCATGGTGTATGAAAAGTTCATTTTATATAATCAAAGAAATAGAAATTGAGCACATGGATTGATGACACAAGTATACAACCTTCTTGATTAGAGATATTGAGGTGAAGAGATTATATTACATAGAGAGTATTCATATGTGGTTATTGTTATTATGACATCAACCTATTCTTATATAGGTTCATCAATATGTTTCTAGAAACTAATATTAAAATTTAGGTAATCCCACCTAAGGACATTGATAAAGAGTCCTAGCTCACATACTTAGGGTTTCCGTCAGTCTTATCCAAATACTATTTGTATTTAATAATTGGAATAAATATTAGTTTTAAGACTGAGAAATAATATTTATTCAATATTTACTAATCGTAATTATTCATTCAATAATTATATGTGAGTTGAATAATTAAATATATATTTATTTACAATACCGTCAAATAGAATATTTATTTATCTCTTGTTTTATTCACAAGGTGATAAATAATATTTATTATTAAATAAATAATTATTTAGTTATGAAAATATTAAAATAAATATTTATTTAAAAGTCCATAAAATATTTATTTATTTATTTATTGAATAAAATTTATTATTTGATGTTTAGTAAATGTAGAGGAAGGTGATTGGGCTGAATAAAGCACCTGATAATGGAAATTATATAATCTTAAAAATATTTAAATAAATAAGGCATTATTTATTTTATAAAATGATATTTATTTTCACAAGTTAGTGCATGAAACTTTATTATTATTATTATTATTATTGTAATAGGGAATATATTAGGTTTATTAATTAACTAAGGGCCTTTGTGAAATTATCAATAATAAACCCTAGTTCTACATATACCAAATTTTATCATTTTAGAGAGTGGTTGGAAATCATATATGTTGTGCACAACACATCCTATTCCTATATAATTATCTCTATTAATAATATATATGAGTTTCATCTAAATAAATAAATAACTTATCCACCTCCTTCATCCCTATCAATATCTAGAGAATGAGAGAGACAACCCTCAAGCCCAAAATATAGTGTTATAATCAAGATGAACAATACAAGACATTTGGATTGTCCATGTTGGCTCACAGAGTTCCATAAACATCATTCAAAGATCATGGAGGATTTTATGATCTATAGTAGAGGGATTATAATTTGGATCCTCATTGCATAATAGTGACACAACTCAAACAAGGGGTTTAAATGACCAATATCTTGATTGAAGAAAGAATCTCAAGACCGAGGTAAATCTTATTATTAAATTAATTATAAATTTAATGTGAATGATCCTATATTATTAGTTATAATATTATTTTTCAAGTTTTTTTAGATATATTCATTAGACATGAAGATTATTCATCATATCCTTGTGGATTATTCATTGAATCTGACAAAATACATGTTGGACATGGGCTTGACCAGTGCTTCCGTTGCACCCTGAACCTTAAAGTGATATCAAATAGATCAGATTAAAATTTACAATTATTTATTTTTTTGATCAATATCGTGATTATTTTTGTTATATTTTGATTTATAAATTTTTTCTTAATTTATTAAGTTTAGATAATGAGTTCATTCATTATCATATGAATAATAACTAGCCAAGAACATGTGAATAATGCATGGTGATTTCATCCAAAAGGTGCAAGAGATCCTAGATTAATGACCTGATTAAATTTCATGTAACCTAATTATGTGGAATGTAGTCTATATCAAACACACACATACATGGTTATGATAATAAGGACATTTCATGTGGGGTTCATTAAGAGATGTGTAATTACACTACGTATTGATTTCTAGGGTGGTATACTGTTTGTAGGGCTACATGGTGTGTAACTGACGTACACTTCATGTAATTCCCACATGAAATTGTGATCATGTGGTAAAAATACATGGTGTGTATTTAATACACATGTAGTGTAATTAATTATATGTCACACATTGACTACCAACTAAGCAACACAGTCTAGCCAATGTACATGATGTGTAGCTAGCATACACACTGTGTAACATAGTATTATCCCATGTAGATTACACATCGAGTCCCTAGGTGTGTAATGAAGGATGGATAAAAAGAATTACATTCCATGTAGATAGTGTAAACATCATGTAATTTGTACCAGTTTATGAGGAGTACACACCAAGCCACACTGCACACCGTGTAAATTAATTACACAAAATAAAATTAATTTTAGTATTAAACCAAACTATATGGCGTGTAGCTAGCATACACACAGTGTGATAATGTTTTATAGAATATTAAATGTCTGATTTATTTACATGTAAATATTGGAACTAAATTTCATGTGGTTTTCATACACATCATGTACATTACGTGGACATTTAAAGTGGTGCACGTTGTGTAGTTTAACACATGTTGGGTGTCAATACTTGTCAATCTAGCTAATCGACTTGAAATGTGGAACTACACATCTTGTATCTACATGAAACAACATTTAAATTACATGTAATATGGATACATAATACATGATAAGGATTGTTCAATATCCTAATTAGTTTGGGTGGGAACATGCCATATTTCCTCCAGTACACACTATATACTTGAGTAATTTAAATAAAATAAAAAAATAATTTATTTAAAGTTAAAAATGATGAGAATTGTATGTATCGATAATACTTCTTGAATTAATAAATCATGATAAAATATTAATTAATTAATAATACCATTAATTATTAATTTAAGATAAATTTATCTCAATTAATAAATTGATTTGAATTGAATGCTAAAAAGTATGAATACGATGTCATCGCATGAATGTGGCTGATCATGAGCTCGATTGACTAATGTATGAGTTGAGTTTCTATTTAATTTAATATTATTACATGAATTTTATATGTAATAAAGTTTTATTAAATTAAATATGATGACCTGTGAGTCATACCCCCACCTTTATTATGCAGGACATGCATGTACATGGATTATTTTATGTATCCCATACCCATGGTTCCCCTCACCTACATGTGAGTATACAAACATGTAAAGGATGGAGTTCTAAGGAGAGGAGGTGGTTCAGAACCCATGTTGAGATGAAACTAACCAAGAAAATATAGATGTTGGTGGTGGAATGTTGTAACTCAAGCCAAGCCTAACCTAAGGAGTTTTCCCCTATGGCCATAGGTTGATTTACCATACACTTGATAAATCAAATACTAGAAAGCTCAGGACTAAGTTAATTAATTTATTCTATTAATCAAGATGCATGTTTATTTATCTATTTTATGAAATTCATATTTATATGATGTTAAACTTGATCACATAAACTAAATAAGATAAAAAAACATGAAATATAAAGTAAAATAAATGGATTATGCGTAAATTATTTTATCAAAACATGGTTAATTAATTATGTAAAATCCAAATAATATTAATAATTCATGTTAAGGATAAAATAATTAAATTAACACATAAATAAAAAAACCCTCAAGGATATATTATTTTAAAGCCTTATATTATCAAATTTAGGATGGACCCATAGTTAAAGTGTTGGTCAGGTCATAGTTAGGGGTAATTTTAATTATCAAGGAGTCAAAACAAATATAATGGTTTAATTTAATCAAACTTCTATTGAGTGTAATGGCCATAGTATATTCAACACAAATTTGGAGGCAAGTGTCAAGGAAATCTAAATCAGGATTTCAGGATTGGGGAGCCCACTCAATAGATAAAGGAGTTGTAAGCTAGTAGCTGGAAAGACCACTTACCTAAATGGATTCTTATGATTTTCATGGCCATATTGTTGGTTATGAGGAGGGAAATATAGATACTTATGACTATAATTTCCACAAAACATGACATTTTGAGTATAATGGTGAGAGATATTGAGACTTGATAAAATAGTGGGAGGTTAATAAAATAAATCTTATTACCTTACACATTGAAATCAAGATAAAGTAATAATATTATTATTTAACTGTTATAAAAATGTAAAGAAAAAAAAGAGAATATTGTGATCATTTTTAGACTTAAACCAAGTCCTCATCATCATAGTATTATAAGAGTGGTATGGTCATTTATGTACTTCACTACTTCCAAAAGGTTTATATTACATGTCAAAGTCCCTTATTCCTAATTATCCACCTCACTGAGTGAATGAAGGTGAAAAGGAATCCAAATATAGATTCATGGAGGAAATTTCTTATGTTTGTTCCACAATGATAATAGTTATGTCCAAAGAGATGATGATGAAATATAAGGACATAGATTATTTCAATATATTATATCACCTCCTAGAACTTGAGAAGGATAATGAAAACCTAAAGATAAATGATATTTTTACTTCACTATACTAGTGTAAATTGGAAGAGGAGTTCTTAATTAGTGATCATGAATTCGAAATGATAGAGTACATTTGTCAATTAGAAAAGTTAGGCTTCTATTTGGATAATAAAGTATTCATTAATATCATATTATCATCCCTACCACCTAGGTTTTCCATATTTATTAGGGATTACCAAATGGAAAATATGAATAATTCAATAGGAATATTTTTTATTTTCTTCAACAAATAGATAAGGATTGGTGGGAATGAGGTTCATCACTCCTTATGGTGAAAAAATGAAATACCAAGTTTACATACCATGTAAAATTTAAATCAAATGGTTAATTTCCTATATCCTTAAAAAAGAAAAATAATTTAGGGGTAAAGCAATGAACAATAGGCTATCTGATTCACATGTTGTAAGAAAGGCCATTGGAATAGAAATTATAATGAATTAAAGAAGAATCAATCAGAATCTTTTACTTCAAGTATATTCATCATTGCATGTAAAAATTATATTATAAATATTGGGTATTAAATAAATTATATGTATACAAATATTAGAACTAATAAAGAATATATATATTTCATAAATTAAGGTGAACTCTCTAATTATCTAAGACAGATTGATTTCTAAATCATCTGAAAGGAGGACATAAAATTTGATTTCCAAGAAGATTAATTCATTAAAAGAAGCAAGGTGAACTCTCTAAGTAGATAAGAAATGGTGATTCCTCAATCATACAAAATGAGGATGCAACATTTGATTTCCAAGTGGACTCATTCAAGTCTAACTACTATTTTATATTTCTCATTACAAAAACATTTATCTCAATGTATTTTTAGAAACAACGAGGCATCATTACATATTTTAAATAAATATTGTTATTGTATTTCATACTTAATAGTTTGGTAATTCTTGAATCACAAATATCCAACAAGAAATAATGACGAATATAAATATAAGACTCAAAATACCTTTTTGAGGAAAGATAATTCTTTATCAAAGTAAAAATAATAGTAGTTGACCAGTTTATATCTAGAAGTGTGTCTAGTCTCTATTAAGCCAAGACACTAGGTATACTGACAAAATCACTATGAAATTTTAGACAATGAAACCTATATGAATAAAGGTACAACATAGAACCTTAGAATTGGATTCAACAAGACCATGTGAACTATTTTAAGTGGAAGATAAATATAAGCTCATGAAATTCATTTGATTACTTTAAGAAATTTTAGGAATGCTCAGTAAAATACTGAATACACTTGGAAGAAATGTATTGGATCCTCCAAGTTGGATTGTTAGAGAATATCTTGACCAAGTATTCATTAATACTTTTAATATAGAGTAAAGATAATTCTAAACTCATATTACCTTATATACATCAAATATGAAATGATAATAAAAGGAAGATCCATAGTGAGTCTTATATGTATTTAAAATCTTCCATGATTTCTTCTAAGACATGTTTCTCAAAAAGTAATATAACAACTAACTGTATTCCAACTATATCGACTAATAGATATCATATCAATACAATGAATAATATATTACATCATTACTTCATGTGTTTTATGTGAGATGTTTATTAAGACCAAAAAATATATATTGAAGGAAAAAACTATGTGAATCTCAGTTGATTATTCTATTATTACTCAGGATATTAACATTTATAATATGGAAACATATTAGTCAATACCAACTATATTTCTATATGAAGGAAGAACTACTATTTTGAGATAGTGGGAGAAGACTTAACTTCTAGGAGGTTAAGGATTTAGATGCACATGAGTTGGAATACAAAAACAAACTCCACTAAGCTCAGTGGGAGGAGTTGTTCTAGAGTTATAAACTATATAGGATGTTAAAACCAAAGTGATGGTTTTATGTTCACCATGATGGGTTATATATATATATATATAATGAATACTACAAGGAAGTAGTAAATAATAATAAGCTAAGATTGTTAAGTTTTTGTATGAATTTAACGATGGATTACATGTACTAAAATTCAGGAGCTTTGTATTTTGGGTATTTCTTGATTTTATACTGATAGTAAGTTTGTAAGAGAAACTAGACATGAATGGTACAAGATGATACCAATGTTTTATACAATGTCTATACATAGTCTATAAAAAAACCTTTAAACTAATTATCATGCCAAATTAATTGGAATTATACTTATCATATAAATATTCTATGATTATTTTATTAGTTGTTTGGATGTCAAGGTCAGTTTCCTTAATGAAGACCCTTTAGAATATGTCAATATGACACAACTAGAATGATTGGTGAAACCAATTATTTCCAAAAAGATATGTAAATTTCACCAATCCATATATAGATAGCATCAAGAATAATGATAATATAAATTTCATTTAGAATGAAGAAGTTCCATGTGTCTACAAGTGGTTAGTGGGAGCACTATTTTTTCCAAGACATATATATTAATAACACATGGAAAAAGATATTTATACATACCATTTTGTTAAGACTAAGGAGTGGATTTCTATAACGATGACTTAAAGTAAAAACCAAGTTATAGGGAACAAGATCTATAGACATGGGTCTATGGGTTACTAAATCTAGTCATAGTACATACTTTGACAAGATGGGAAAACTTAAGACCGAATTCCACATGTGTCACAAGGCGTGTAATCTCTCATAAAGGGAGGAGATTATGAATAAAATTTCACAAGTTTAAGTGATAGGAATCTATCTCATATTCCATGATATTTGTGTGTGTTTGATATTGATTATTCATAAAGAATAATCTGGAGATATCAAATAAAACTATATTAATTATAAAGACTTACAATTAGAACCATCCAACAATACTTGAGAAAGTAGAACTGGAAAAGTTCATGGGAAAAGGAGAAATTTGAGTACTGGTGGTTCAGGGGGATAAAACACTAGTCTTCCCTAAGATAATTTTGATCTAGGATTTTAGTAATACTAAGGTAATATACAATAAAAACTTATTATATCCTATGATATTTATATATACAATAATCGAGTACGTTGTGGATTTCGATGAATCTTAAGAAACTGTTTAACAATAACCTATTCTAATTTTAGGTTATACCAATAGTAAGAGTATTATCATTATTATGATAAAATTTTACCATGGTATTAGTCAATATGTTGGGTTTATAAAAAGGTAACAAAAGGGAAATACTTGGGGAAGTAACTACTTGATGAATTTTCCAAAGTCAGTAAGGTTGCAACAAGAAGATCAGCCACAAAGAGACTGAGAAAGATCAAAAATAGACACAAAAAATGGTAGAACCAATAGCTATAACTATACTCAGTAGAAGCATGTTTAGCATGTGGGACCTAACCAATCAGTTAGAAATTGTCTCTAGTACAAGTGGGAGTCTATTGGAGTAGGTTCTCATGAACTAACAACTTTATACTTTTGATTACCAAAAATAGTCTAAGACTAGAATATTATTAGTTGAATGTATAATCACATATTTATTGTTCTTCTATGTATTATTAATGTGATAATGTCTTAAAGAGTCTATCACATTTAAGGGTCATAACAATTCTTTTCTATTATGAGAATCATGAATTATTATGGTGATATTATTAAAATTATGTCATATGACCAGGATAACATTCTATAATGGGACACATAGTATGTTTAGTTGTCTTGTTCTTGATACTCATAAGTGGACGAGACTTCATCTCATGACTTTTTCACTTGATAATCAATAAGATGGGATATTATAAGGATAGTTATGTAAGAATAAATTCCATATGTTTCTGTGTCTTTGGATATTCATATATGAGGACATGTGTAATGTTCCTTATACTTTAGATTATTATTATTAATATATATCACGAGTCACATACTTTTATATATTCATAAAACCCATGAAGACATATGGTCATGAAGAGGTAAGATACGTTGGGTGATTCATGAGTGATATTTCATTAATGAATAAGTAAATATAGAATTTATACCTTTTGTTTAATAAATTTTATATATGAGGTCCTTTTATTGAAATGGAATTATCAAACTAAAATCTATAGCCATGGTAATTGACATGTTCATTTTAAATAGTCAAATAAAGAGAAATCAAACACATACATTGATGATACAAGTATTAAACTTGGTTGATTAGAGATATCAAGACAAAGATATTATATTACACAATGAGAATTTATATGTGGTTTTTGTCATTGTGAAATTAACTCCTTCCTTTATGGGCCCTTTGATGTATTTCTAGATGCTGATCTTGGAATTTACTATACTGGAAAAATCCCTATTTCCACTATCCCTAACTATGGATATAATAAACCTAACCATAAAGGCCATTATGCTTCAATAAACTCTATGACTATAGCCACTTAGATTCGGTCCCATCCATGTATTGTCTATAGCCATGGTCTATGACCATAACTATAGTCTTATTTTTTTTTAAATGTTTTGGTTTGGTTTTGAACTCAAGTATCCCACATAAAATTAAGGGCACTTTACCACTATAATAAATTGATATTAGGTGTGTGTTTATATATATATATATATATAATATTTTATAAATATATTTAAATATCATTATTAGTAGAGTCCCAACCCGATGGTTATGGACACAATCTACCTATGATTGTGTCCATAGTATCCTTCCCGTTTTGTTCACACATAAAAAAATTACCAGCACCAGTGCGGGTAAATATATAGCCACGATTGGATTTGACCATGGATATAGGTCACATATGGCCATGATCATTACTTTGATTGAGGATATAGGTTCCCTATATCCATAGTCAAAGAATACCATGGATATAGAGGCATGGTTTGTAAATACCCGTAAATTTCAAGGAAATTTTTTTTCTTAAATTTTCATTGGAATTTTACAAGAACGCAGTTTCTGACGGCACCTGATTCCGAGGCCCGGTGTGCCCAGAATCATTTTCCGAAGTTTGGATCGGGTACATTCAGTGAACAGATGAGCGGGTTTTTCTAACTTTTGAACCGGTGCCCGGAATCAAATTCTGAGGGCACCGATGGAATCACAACGCCGATATTCGCTTAGAAACGCCTCTTCCGGAGTTGCGTTTTCTCGGGTGTGGTTTTTAATTTTCGGGCTTAAAGTTAAGAAATAAAATAATTTTACGACAACTTTATTTTATTTCACTTAAGCCACTTGAAGCCACTTGAAAACCACTTAAACTGAGTTTAAATGGATAGGGTGCTATCCATAAATATCCTACCCCCTTGGTAGGATATTTGTGAGGTGGGGCCCGCACGAGCCCCACCGTTTCTTTCCGCTAAGTAACGCACCCGCGAAAACCAGTCATTATGAAAGTCAACTGATGCGTTTTCTTAAATCCTTAACGCACCATTTAATTGGGCGGTTTATTTCATGAATTAAATGGGTGGTTTCTTTTGTTGAATTAATTCAACGAATTGATGGGTCGTTACTTACCTTTTTCGTTTGTTGGCGTAATAATAAAATAAGACCAACAAGTCTTTTTGGAGGATTACTCGTTGAGAGGTTTTGTCAGAGTTCTTGAGCCTTAATCCTCCTTCGCGAAGAACGTGAAGAACGCGAAGAACGCCGACCTCCGATGAAGAAAGCCGAACCCGTGGAAGTCGACGACGCGACGCCGTGTTCCGCGACGCCGACGTTCCCTTCATGCAACGTTCTTCTGCGACGTCTCTTCCTCCACAAAGAATCTTCGATTAGCTGTTTGAGGTAAGAGACTTCAGGATTCTCTTAAATCTCCCTTGTGTTTTTTTAAACAAAACACGGATTTAATTTTATAAAATTAAATTAAATCTGTTGTTTCTTGGTCCGTTGAGTTTGCCGACTCAATGCCGGATTCTGCGACGACGCGACGCCCTTCCGCGATGACACGACGATCCCCTCCTTCCGCGACGAAAAAATCCGCGAAGAACGTGCGTACAACGACGACGACTACGAGGTAGGGGTTGTTGTGAATAATTCCTTTTTCCCGTATTGTTTCCGTTCAAAATGAAGAACCCGATTCATAAAACAATTATATTTCATTAAAAATTGTTTTCAGATATGTATTCATGTGTTGGATTATTCCTTCCGTTGCTTATCTCTAACGCGGAGGGTGCGGGCCAAACGAACACGGCCCGACAACCCTCCGCCGTTCTTCGTTGTTGTGCGGATTTGACGGCGACGAAGGAACGTGCCGCAACGGAAATTTGATGATTCCGCAGTGAAGAACGAGTCCCGGGAGGAGCAGCAGCGCAGACGGGAACAGAATCGGACCACCGGAGCGATTCTGGTGGCCCGCGGAACACGCCGGTGGCGCGGGTCGCCGCCGCGGCGGCGCCGGCAGCCGGGAGCGGCGGCGCCCCGACGCGCCACCGGACGAGGCCACCGCGGCTGAAGCCGCGTCCGGCCGTCCAGGGCGACACCCCGCGGGTGCCGCGGGGTTGTCATGCGGGGGCGGCGGCTTCCCCCGCATCGCTCGGGTCGTCCAGGGCGACACCCCGCGGGTGCCGCGGGGGTGTCACGTGGGGGCGGCGGCTCCCCCCCCCCCCCCCCCCCCCCCCGCGTCGCTCGGCCGCTCGGCCGAGCCAGGTCGGTCCGACCGGCCGGGTCGACCCGGTTTGGACGACCCAGGGGGGGGGGGGTCGGGCTGGGTCGGCCCGGGCCCAGACCCCCCGTCTTCGAACCGTTTTCGGTCAAATGCCCGTAACTTGAGCCACGGGCCTCGAAACGACTCACCGTCAACGGAAACGCGATCCTTGGATCGATACGGTCGTTTTGGTATATCGCACTCAAGGTTTCGGAATACTTGAGTTCGGCCTGGTTGGTTCGTACACGAAACCAACCGGGCCCTCGGAGCGGAAACACTCATATCTTGAGCTCCGGACGTCCGATTGATGTGCCGTCAACTTTGGTGGATTCCTCTAAGTGAGACGGATCTTTTGGCATACTCCGCCCAAGGTTTGGGCGCAGGTGGAGTACGGTCAGGTTGGTTTTGCCTTAAAAACCAACCGAGCCCCTGGGACGAAAAAGCCAATAACTTCCAGACCGGGCGTCCGATTGACGCACCGTCTGTTGCGTTGCGTTCCTGTTGACGATACAGAACTTTTGGCATCATCTGCCCGAGTTTTGGGATGCAGTTGGGTTATAGACGGGTTGGGTTGTACCCGAAATCCAACCGGGCCCCTGGAACGGAAAAAGATGATATCTTTCAGACCGGACGTCCATTTGACGAACCGTCAGCGGCGTTGGTGATCTCGTCGAAAAGCAGTCCCTATGAGTATACCCCATGAGAGTTCGGGGTACATTTGAGATACGGCCGGGTTGGTTCGCTTATGAAACCAACCGGGCCCCTGGGACGAAAAGGCTAATAACTCACAGACCAGGCGTCCGATTAACGCGCCGTCTATTGTGTTGAGACCCCAGTGACGAAGAGGTCCTTGAGAGATACTTCTTCGTGGAACATTGTGATACTTTTAGTATCGACCAGCAGCTCGTGGAGCGAACCCTCCCGGAGACGAGAGTGCGGAGTACGGAGACCGTGTAGCTGACTGAGACCCGACGACTGCTGATCGAACGACTCGGTGTGTTACAGAGGTGCGCTTGGTTGTAGCGGCACAAGGGAGCACTTGGTTGTAGAGGAAGATCCACGACAGAGGTGCGCTTGGTTGTAGCGGCACATGGGAGCGCTTGGTTGTAGCGGCAGACCCACGACAGAGGTGTGCTTGGTTGTAGCGGCACATGGGAGCGCTTGGTTGTAGCGGCAGACCCACGACAGAGGTGCGCTTGGTTGTAGCAGCACATGGGAGCGCTTGGTTGTAGCGGCAGACCCACGACAGAGGTGCGCTTGGTTGTAGCGGCACATGGGAGCGCTTGGTTGTAGCGGCAGACCCACGATAGAGGTGCGCTTGGTTGTAGCGGCACATGGGAGTGCTTGGTTGTAGCGGCAGACCCACAACAGAGGTGCGCTTGGTTGTAGCGGCACATGGGAGCGCTTGGTTGTAGCGGCAGACCCACGACAGAGGTGACCTTGGTTGTAGCGGCACATGGGAGTGCTTGGTTGTAGCGGCAGACCCACGACAGAGGTGCGCTTGGTTGTAGCGGCACATGGGAGCGCTTGGTTGTAGCGGCAGACCCACGATGGAGGAGCGTTTGGTTGTAACGGCACGGGAGAGCGCTTGGTTGTAGTAGCTAGCCCGCAGTACTCGATAAGTGGAGTACTACAGCAGTCTTAGGTTAGTGAGTAGTACCTCGGAGTTGTGACAGGACCACTGTACACTCTAGATACGGGGTTCTTCGGCAGTTGCGGTTTCGATAATGAAAATCCTGGTTTGAGCTGAGACTTTTGATCTTGTGTTTACCTCATGATTGAGATGGGTCACTTGCTAACTTAGGTATATGTATGGGCATATACCCAGGGTAGTGGTTATCCGTTGATTTCACAATCCTTGTGTTTCCTCATGATTGAGATGGGTTACTTGATAACTTAGGTATATGTATGGGCATATACCTAAGTAGAGCTTATCTGTTGAGATCTTCTTTGTGGTTATCCTTGTTGGTTTAGTGAGACCTTGAGGGTCTCGGGGTCCCTACTGAGTATCGTTATACTCACCCCTGCACGGTCTATGCCCGCACTTCGTTGTGTTGGATGCAGACGACGGACATCGCTGATCGTGGTGGAGGCTTGCGGAGCAGGATGATACCTGGAGGTGGACCACGGGGCGGGACATACTCGGAGCGGTCAGGTGGACCCGAGGAGCAGTGGAGGCTATCTGTACCCACCCTTCAGGTGGGACTTCTAGAGGACGGCTCGACGCTGCGGCTTTTCTTTTCAGTTGCTGTTTTTCTTTTTCAGTTGTACTTTACAGTTGGGCTTGTATTTCCGGCCCCTTTTTCTTTCTGCACAGATTGTTACAGTTTTTACTTAGTGTTTACTTTTCCGCTTGCTTACTATGTGGTGCTTGTTTACTTTTCAAAGGAAATGCTTTCCCTTTTTCCGGGATTTACGCCTTGGTGCTAGTCGCCATCCCCTGGCCTATGGAAGGCGGGCTTGGGGTAGTCACGGCACGAGCCCCGAGGACGGGTCGTGACAAATTGGTATCAGAGGTGGTCGGTTCTACCGCAGACTCTGATCTTTCTTCTATGTGAAGCAATAGCGTTTAGCATATTGGGTGTGGTTATCAGTCCAGGGAGTCCAGTGTTGGTGCGGCGACCGACGTATCCGTACACCAGGACCCTGACTTCTGATTTCCGACTTAATGTACGAAAACATTGATTGCATGTGTGTTTCAAGTTTTCTTTGTGATTACTTGTGTCAGCTCACCAGGTATATTGTTCTGACCGTGGCACACTTGTTTCCTTTTTAGGATGGCCCCACGATGACAGCCAGCTAGGGTTCCGAACGATGTGCATGGCGAGAGCCCACCGAGCGTCGAGGACTCGGTACAGGGCCCTTTGACAGCTGAGGCATCAGCGGTACCTTTACCCGCCGAGCCCCCGATGCTTCCAGCACCGACCGCTGACGATGCACGACACCTCAGACCTCTGCATGAGTTCCAGCGCCAGTGACCGCCCAGGTTCCGTGGGGAGACGGACCCTCAGGCCGCTGAGGATTGGCTGGAGGCAGTTGTACGGGTTTTCAGATTAGTGAGGACACCAGCAGACCTCATGGTGATCCTCGCAGCGAGCCTCCTGCACGCGGCAGCAGGCAGATGGTGGAGCTTGATGCTCCAGGTGCACGACGAGACATCTCTCCTCTGGACGGACTTTGAGAGAATCTTCCGCTCCGAGTTCGTCCCAGCCACCCTTCGAGCGGTGCGTATACAGAAGCTACTTCAGCTGCGGCAGGGCAGCATGTCAATGGCGCAGTACTCGGTGAGATTTACTGATCTCTCGCACTACTCCACAGATATGGTATGGGACCCGTTCTTCCGGGCCCGGACCTTTGAGTAGGGACTGAGGCACGAGATTAGGGCTTCGATGATCTCCCTCAACATTCCGACTCAGGCAGGGGTGTTGGAGCGAGCCCTCTTAGTGGAGAGTTTCCTTGCTGAGCAGTCTCCAGCAGCAGGACCCACCACTTGCCGGCATGTGGCAGAGTCTTCTGCAGTGGGCAGTAGACGGATGACGCAGGGGTCCAAGAGGACTAGACCAACAGGTGGTCGACAGCATGACTCTGGATCGTTTGTGCGAGGCACTCGGGGTGGGCAACGACTTGCCATGAGAGGGCAGTGTTACTCTTGCGGCGGGATTGGTCACATGGCTCGTGACTGTCCGACCCGCCATACGGATGACCAACAGATGGACGAAGGGCCCCCCAGGCAGAGGCAGAGGTTCGATCAGGGCGGGCCGCAAGGAGCAGGTGGCCATGGTAGGGGAGCTGGCCGTGCAGCTGGAGGTGGATGACGCTTCGGGGTGTTGCCACCACCACCACCAGGAGGTCCACCCCGACTGCAGGGGACAGGAGGACATGGGAGAGCTCAGCTTCAGGCAGCTGAGGCCTACGATCATGGGGCTCCGGGAGCAGATGGACAGGAGCGGGACTAGCTCCAGACCTGGAGACTTTTGTTCATGTTGCTTCTAGTTTTGTTGATGTATGTTTGTAGATGATTTGTGTCTTTGTACTTGAGCTGCAGTAATGAAAGACACCTTTTCTTGTGGCATTTACTTCCCTGTCCTCTCTTGTGTTGTTACTAAGAGGTTCCGGTTTAGACCGTTGACTTGACCCTTACTTGAGAGGTACCTACTGGAGGAGACCCAGTTACCACACACTGATGCCGACAGTGTGACTCAACCCTTGGAGGCGAGAGTGACAGTTGGATCTCTTGGTAGTAGCGTCGAGGCCTTACGACGTCATCCTTAGTATGGGTTAGTATCATCCATGTCGAGAATGACTGTATTAGGCGAAGAACGTGGTTCATCCAAGGGATGAGACCAGATTTCTCTTATCGGCAAGGAAGAAATCATAGCATCTCTTGTGGGACCAGAGGTGGTCTAGGCCATGATAGAGAAGGTCCAGGTCATCCAGGAGCGGATGAAGACAGCACAGAGCCGACAAAATTCTTTCGCTGGCAGGAGGCGGAGGCCACTAGAGTTTGAGGATGGCGATCACGTTTTCATGAGGGTCTCACCTCGACGTGGATTATGAAGATTTTTCCAAGGTGGAAAGTTGTCTCCATGCTTCATCGGACCCTTCTAGGTCCTCAGCAGGATTGGCGAGGTGGCTTACCGCCTAGCTCTACCACCTTTGTATCCCTAGTTTGTGTTGAAGCTTTACGGGGACGTAAAGCCCTGTGGTGGGAGTAATGTAAAGACCCGTAAATTTCAAGGAAATTTTTTTTCTTAAATTTTCTTTGAAAGTTTACAAGAACGCAGTTTCTAACGGCACCTGATTCCGAGGCCCGGTGTGCCCGGAATCATTTTCTGAAGTTTGGCTCGGGTACGTTCAGTGAACGGACGATCAGGTTTTTCTAACTTTTGAACCGGGGCCCGAAATCGAATTCCGAGGGCACCGATGGAATCGCAGCGCCGGTATTCGCTTAGAAACGCCTCTTCCGGAGTTGCGTTTTCTCGGGTGTGGTTTTTAATTTTCGGGCTTAAAGTTAAGAAATAAAATAATTTTACGACAACTTTATTTTATTTCACTTAAGCCACTTGAAGCCACTTTAAATCCACTTAAACTGAGTTTAAACGGATAGGGTGCTATCTAGAAATATCCTACCCCCTTGGTAGGATATTTGTGAGGTGGGGCCCACACGAGCCCTGCCGTTTCTTTCCGCTAAGTAACGCACCCGCGAAAACCCGTCATTATGAAAGTCAACTGACGCGTTTTCTTAAATCCTTAATGAACCATTTAATTGGGCGGTTTATTTCATGAATTAAATGGGCGGTTTCTTTCGTTGAATTAATTCAACGAATTGATGGGTCGTTACTTACCTTTTTCATTTGTTGGCGTAATAATAAAATAAGACCAACAAGTCTTTTTGGAGGATTACTCGTTGAGAGGTTTTGTCAGAGTTCTTGAGCCTTCATCCTCCTTCGCGAAAAACGTGAAGAACGCGAAGAATGCCGACCTCCAATGAAGAACGCCGAACCCGTGGAAGTCGACAACGTGACGCCGTGTTCCGCGACGCCGACGTTCCCTTCCAGCAACGTTCTTCTGCGACGTCTCTTCCTCCGCAATAAATCTTCGATCAGCTGTTTGAGGTAAGAGACTTCAGGATTCTCTTAAATCTCCCTTGTGTTTTTTTTTAAACAAAACACGGATTTAATTTTATAAAATTAAATTAAATCTATTGTTTCTTGGTCCGTTGAGTTCGCCGACTCAACGCCGGATTCCGCGACGATGCGACGCCCTTCCGCGACGACGCGACGATCCCCTCCTTCCGCGACGAACAAATCCGCGAAGAACGTGCGTACGACGACGACGACTACGAGGTAGGGGTTGTTGTAAATAATTCCTTTTTCCCGTGTTGTTTCCGTTCAAAATGAAGAACCCGATTCATAAAACAATTTTATTTCATTAAAAATTGTTTTCGGATATGTATTCATGTGTTGGATTATTCCTTCTGTTGCTTATCTCTAACGCGGAGGGTGCGGGCCAAACGAACACGGCCCGACAACCCTCTGTCGTTCTTCGTTGTTGTGCGGATTTGACGGCGACGACGGAACGTTCCGCAACGGAAATTTGATGATTCCTCAGTGAAGAACGAGTCCCGGGAGGAGGAGCGGCGTAGACGGGAATAGAATCAGACCACCGGAGCGAATCCGGTGGCCCGCGGAACACGCCGGCGGCGCGGCGGCGCCGGCAGCTGGGAGCGGCGGCGCCCCGGCGCACCGCCGGATGAGGCCGCCGCGGCTGAAGCCGCGTCCGGCCATCCAGGGCGACACCCCGCGGGTGTCGCGGGGTTGTCACGTGGGGGCGGCGGCTCCCCCCGCGTCGCTCGGGTCGTCCAGGGCGACACCTCGCGGGTGCCGCGGGGGTGTCACGTTGGGGCGGCGGCTCCCCCCCCCCCCCCCCCCCGCGTCGCTCGGCCGCATGGCTGAGCCAGGCCGGTCCGACCGGCCGGGCCGCGCCCTGGCCGGGTAGACCCGGTTCGGCCGACCCAGGGGGGGGGGGTCGGGCTGGGTCGGCCCGGGCCCGGACCCCCCGTCTTCGGACCATTTTTGGTCAAATGCTCGTAACTTGAGCCACGGGCCTCCAAACGACTCGCCGTTAGCAGAAACGCGATCCTTGGATCGAGAAGGTCGTTTCGGTATATCGCACTCAAGGTTTCGGAATACTTGAGTTCAGTCGGGTTGGTTCGTACACGAAACCAACCGGGCCCTCGGAGCGGAAACGCTCATATCTTGAGCTCCGGACGTCCGATTGACGTGTTGTCAACTTTGGTGGATTCCTCTAAGTGAGAAGGATCTTTTGGCATACTCCGCCCAAGGTTTGGGCGCAGGTGGAGTACGGTCGGGTTGATTTTCCTTAAAAACCAACCGGGCCTCTGGAACGAAAAAGCCAATAACTTCCAGACCGGGTGTCCGATTGACGCGCCGTCTATTGCGTTGCGTTCCTGTTGACGATACAAAACTTTTGGCATCCTCTTCCCGAGTTTTGGGATGCAGTTGGGCTATAGACGGGTTGGGTTGTACCTGAAATCCAACCGGGCCCCTGAAACGGAAAAAGATGATATCTTTCAGACCGGAAGTCCATTTGACGAACCGTCAGCGGCGTTGGTGATTTCGTCGATAAGCGGTCCCTATGAGTATACCCCATGAGAGTTCGGGGTACAGTTGAGATACGGCTGGGTTGGTTCGCTTACGAAACCAACCGGGCCCCTGGGACGAAAAGGCTAATAACTCACAGACCAGACGTCCGATTGACGCGCCGTCTGTTGTGTTGAGACCCCAGTGACGAAGAGGTCCTTGATAGATACTTCTTCGTGGAACCTTGTGATACTTTTAGTATTGACCAGCAGCTCGTGGAGCGAACCCTCCCGGAGATGAGAGTGCGGAGTACGGAGACCGTGTAGCTGACTGAGACCCGACGACTGTTGATCGAATGACTCGGTGTGTTACAGAGGTGTGCTTGGTTGTAGTAGCACAGGGGAGCGCTTGGTTGTAGCGGCAGATCCACGACAGAGGTGCGCTTGGTTGTAGCGGCACATGAGAGCACTTGGTTGTAGCGGTAGACCCACGACAGAGGTGCGCTTGGTTGTAGCGGCACATGAGAGCGCTTGGTTGTAGCGGCAGACCCACGACAGAGGTGCGCTTGGTTGTAGAGGCACATGGGAGCGCTTGGTTGTAGCGGCAGACCCACGACAGAGGTGCGCTTGGTTGTAGCGGCACATAGGAGCGCTTGGTTGTAGCGGAAGACCCACGACAGAGGTGCGCTTGGTTGTAGCGGCACATGGGAGCGCTTGGTTGTAGCGGCAGACCCACGACAGAGGTGCGCTTGGTTGTAGCGGCACATGGGAGCGCTTGGTTGTAGCGGCAGACCCACGACAGAGGTGCGCTTGGTTGTAACGGCACATGAGAGTGCTTGGTTGTAGCGGCAGACCCACGACAGAGGTTCGCTTGGTTGTAGCGGCACGTGGGAGTGCTTGGTTGTAGCGGAAGACCCACGACAGAGGTGCGCTTGGTTGTAGCGGCACATGGGAGCGCTTGGTTGTAGCGGCAGACCCACGACGGAGGAGCGTTTGGTTGTAGCGGCACGGGAGAGCGCTTGGTTGTAACAGCTGGCCCACAGTACTCTATAGGTGGAGTACTACAGCAATCTTAGGTTAGTGAGCAGTACCTCGGAGTCGTGACAGGACCACTGTACACTCTAGAGACGGGGTTCTTCGGCAGTTGCGGTTTCGATAATGAAAATCCTGGTTTGAGCTGAGACTTTTGATCTTGTGTTTACCTCATGATTGAGATGGGTCACTTGCTAACTTAGGTATATGTATGGGCATATACCCGGGGTAGTGGTTATCCGTTGATTTCACAATCCTTGTGTTTCCTCATGATTGAGATGGGTTACTTGATAACTTAGGTATATGTATGGGCATATACCTAAGTAGAGGTTATCTGTTGAGATCTTCTTTGTAGTTATCCTTGTTGGTTTAGTGAGACCTTGAGGGTCTCGGGGTCCCTACTGAGTATCGTTATACTCACCCCTGCACGGGCTATGCCCGCACTTCGTTGTGTTGGATGCAGACGACAGACATCGCTGATCATGGTGGAGGCTTGCGGAGCAGGACGGTACCTGGAGGTGGACCACTGGGCGGGACATACTCGGAGCGGTCAGGTGGAACTGAGGAGTAGTGGAGCCTATCTGTACCCACCCTTCAGGTGGGACTTCCAGAGGACGGCTCGACGCTGCGGCTTTTCTTTTCAGTTGCTGTTTTTCCCTTTCAGTTGTACTTTACAGTTGGGCTTGTATTTCCGGCCCCTTTTTCTTTCTGCACAGCTTATTCCAGTTTTTACTTAGTGTTTACTTTTCCGCTTTCTTACTCTGTGGTGATTTTTTACTTTTCAAAGGCAATGCCTTCCCTTTTTCCGGGATTTACGCCTTGGTGCTAGTCGCCAGCCCCTAACCTATGGAAGGCGGGCTTGGGGTAGTCACGGAACGGGCCCCGAGGACGGGTCGTGACATGGTTGTAGGATAATTTTGTACTGGTGCTAGGCAATCCCACCTAACTCCACCAAGGAAGAGGCTGAAAGGGTCACAAACTTAGTTCTTCTATTGATATCAGTTAAATAATATATATATTTAATAGTTGGGATACATATTATTCTTAAAACGAAGATATGTTATTTATTAAGGATTTACTTATCACAATTATTCAATCACTAATTATATGTGAGTTATATACTTAAATAAATATTGATTCCAAAGACCATAGAATAAAATATTTATTTATCTCTTGTTTTATTTTCAAGGTAATAAATAATATTTATTTTTAAATAAAATTTTATTTATTTGTGTGAATATTAAAATAAATATTTATTTTAAAGATCATGAAAAAATATATTTATTTATCGAATGAATAATGTTTATTATTTTATGTTCTGTAAATGTTGAGGAAGGTGATTAGGCTAAGTAAAGCACTTAGTAATGGAAATTATATAAACTTAAATATCATTTAAATAAATAAGGAATTATTTATTTTATAAATTGATATTTATATGCACAAGTCAATGCGTGACATTAAATATTATTATTATTATTATTATTGGCATGAGGAAAATATTAGGTTTATTAATTTATTAAGGTACTTTTTTGAAATTATCAATTATAAACCCTGACTCTATATATATCTAATTATATCATCTTATAGAGTGGTATGAAATCATTTTTGTTGTGCACAATGCATCTTCTCTCTAGAGAATTTTCTCTATGAAGAACATCTCTAGGGTTCCTCTTAAGATTAAGAGAACTTCTCCACCTCCTTGATCACTATCAAGACCAAGAGAAGAAGAGAGAAAATCCTCAAGCCCAAAGGATTGAGTTATGATTAAGAAGAAAAACATAGTATGTTTGGATTTTATATGCAAGCATACATGCTTCCATAGGCATATCATTTAGAGATTGTGGAGCATGTGTGGATTAGTGCTAGAGGGATTTCACTTTAGACCCTCATAGTGCAATGATAATAAAACTAGAAAAAGGGGTTCAAATGATATATATCTTCATTGAAGAAAGAATATTTAGAATTAGGTAATAATTATTATTAAATTAATTATAAATTTAATGTGAAAATCCTATCTTAATGGTTATGGGATTATTTTTCATGATTCATCAGGTATATTTTCCAGACATGGTAATTCTTCATCACATTCTTGTGGATTATTCATTGAATATGACAAAAGAAAATTCGGACATGGGCCTGACTAATGCTTCCACTACACTCAGAACTTTCATTATGATCTCATATAAGGGTATCAAATAATAATAATAAAACTTTTATACAATGATATGATGTAAAAATTTTGTCATGAAAAATCAGATATATATAGAATATTTTATATAATTGAAAAACAACATCATATCAATAAAAAAATTATTTTAATGATAATATATCAGTAAGATATATTAATTATTAATGAAAAAAACACACATTCACACACACACACATATATATATTAAAAAATTGTATGATTATTCCCATGATAAGAGAGTTCAAAATTATATGAAATATTACAAAATTATGAATGTGTCATGATAGTTGAACAAAAAAAAAGAAGAGAATAAATTTTGTTCAAATACATTTTAAGATCCAAATAATAATAATAATAAATGAAAAACAATCATGATTTTATCTAAATCCATGTATCTAATACCAATTGAAAGAAAAATTAGAAGAAATTATTTTAGATAAATTTCCAATTGAAATATATCATAGAAATAAATTTATGATATTCTAATAAAATAGTAATAATAACATGTACCTAATTATTGTATTAAAACCATAATGATTCTTACTTCAAGATTTTATATAAGAATTAAAAATAAAAGGGGAAAATGAAGGAAAACTAGTCTCTTACTGGTAAGTCGTCAAGAATTATGTCACCCGCACAACTGATAGGAGTATCAATTTATATAGACTTTACTAGATGATAATAAAGACTTTTAATTGGAATAATAAATAAATATATCCATAATGTAACATGTAATTAAGTTATTATATTTAATATCCATTAATTAGTGATATATAAAGCATTAATGTATAATTATATGATTAAATGGAAGCCAAGGCATAAATACATTCACATATTTTTAAAATAAGGATATTTTTAATTGATACATTGAATCAAATAAATGTAAATAATTTATTAATTCCAATCAATAATTTAATAAATAAATAAAAGAGTAAGAAATAAGTCATAGGTTATGGTTAATATAACCAATAGAAAAAATACCGACCATAAAAAATTAGCAAACTATACCTACACAAAAAACATAATGTCAATAGATAATAAAATATTTTTTGTCTAAATTAATAATAATATCAAAATTAAATAAAGATAATTGAATATAAGTAATTTCCAAAATTAATTTCTCTATTAAATTACAAAATACATAAATAATAGTTATCATATTTTTCAATTTTTTTGTCTTGATTTTCTAGGAACTTGATGATAAAGAAATAGAATACGAAAGGTATGTTTGGTTATAAGTTTAGAAATGTAAGTCAAGTATGATGTTGACTAGTTTATTATAAACTTTTTCATTAAATCTTTGGAGTATATTATTCTTGACATGACCTAATCCACAAGAAACCCACCTAGACCGACAGTAATTCTAGTGTGCCACCCCAAGTCTACATCTAATAAGCCAAGGGATAGTGATTATAATTAAGAATACATAATAAATACATGGGAGGCTTTAGACTATACAACCTACATTAGATACACATCACCATCCAACCATAATAACTACAATCACACAATATGTACATAACTAGAAGTATTGAAACATGCATGAAATATACGCTAAACATTCCAATGATATAGAATAAAATTCTAGTATACAAGGGAAAAATAAAATGCCTAACATACCACAATACAAACCAACCTTAAATGACCGAGAAGGGGGATCTCCATGTCACATTAACACCAACTCACACACTTCTAGCAACAAACACCACATGAATCTACTAATATTTGGATCCAATAGATCCATGCGTAGTGAAATCATCCTGAACCTATTCATCATTTGCAAATACACTCCATGTATGGAATAAAATACCCATATCGGGGTGAGTATAAAAAAACAACTAGTATGATTCCCTACAAAAAAAAGGGAAATATGATGTAAGACAACTCATAACCAATGGATGAACATTACAGTCACTCAACTCAAATCATGAAGGTGGGAAAAACAAAGAAAAAAACAATGAATTTACATCCCAATAAGTCCCCAACTAAATTCTCACTTGGGAAAAAAAGATAACTTATAAAGGTTTGGACCATCCTAACCTTTACTTTGTGTTTTCTCAAGGCTTAGAGACATTGTGGGTGATTTTGGTGGTGATCCAGAGGTTTGAGGTAGTTTTTGGGGACTTTAGGGATCACCAAGGCATGTGACATGACATGTATAGTCATGGCGGAGGCCGTTTAGGATTGGGTGTGCTCCTGTGTAATATGGGATGTGTGACCACGCACTAGGGAAGAAATGGTGTTGGTAATGTTATATTGTGGACTACCTGTGCACCACAGGAAAAGGAACCACGCCCAGGGTGGGAATGTCACTAAACATGAATCTTTTGTAGAGAGCCTATGTGAAATGGGGAAGAGGTACTCACCATACTATGGCCCTGGATTTGGTGAGGGTAAAACAACCGGGTGATTATCACCAAGCTGTGGTGACTGGCCATGGAAGATGGAAGAATAACCACCATAGATTGAACCATACCGTGATCTAAGTTATGGTGGTGGTAAAATCATGTTTTTAAAATGGGTATAAAAGAAGATATCACAAATAGGATTCTAACCGCGTGTTGACCAAGTCTCACTACGATGTATTGGGGGTATCAATATTATGTGGTGAGGGTCTTTGGTCTATGATTATAAATAAGAGGTCATCTACCCACTTATTTCTAATTTTATACCTTCCCTTGACTCTTGGATGATCCCTTCTCATCCTACCCTTCTCCAGCCACCTCCCTTGGTGTTTTTATAATGACTTGTAATTTTATCAATGGGATTTACCTTCTTATAATTGTGTCATATTTAGTAATTTAGTATAAATAACATGCACTACAGGATGAAACCAAAAAAAATCATTATATTAATTTGAACATTACATTTATAGAATAAAATTTTCCATAAGAATTTAAATTATTACAATGGGATAAAAAATAGAAAATCAGAAAACAATAACAGGATAATTTGGATCTGCTCAATCCCCCAGAATAATCGCACTTATAAATAACACTATAGAAATGAAGTATAATATTAGTAATGTAATATGTATTTTTAAAATTAAAATATACATGTAACTTGTAGAGAAAATATAATTTAATAAACAATTAATTAAATATGGGTATTTATATAAAATTATGACCCTATGTGACTATTAAAAATCTAATCGTTTGAATAGTAATATGACTATAGGAATAGTAACATGACTGTTGGAATAATAATATGACCATTAGGAATAATAACCTGACTATTAGAATAATATTCTCACCTACAAGAAGTGTAAAATAATATTTAAGTGTCTTATAAAATGAGAATATGGAAAATTTAAATCATTATACAAGAAAATAAATATTTTAAAAATGATAAAATAAGTGTTCATATTTTTATAAAACATATATGTTTTATTTGTATTTTTATAAAAAATATAACGATTTAAAAGAAATTTTATTTTCATAAAATGGGTTTAAAAATTAATGTTATGTATTATTATAATGATAATATAATTTAATGAGATCGTAAGTAAATTTTCAAAGGGTCGAAAAATTGATCATAATATTAAAATTGAAATTTTTCAAAGAAATGAGGATTTTATTAAAAATTTAAATTTCTCATATTTTGAAATTTATTTTCATAAAATGGGTTTCATTTTTTGAATCTACATGTCAAAAAATGATCAGGGTGAATCTTTCATATTTTTTTAAAATAGTATAATTTTTGGTGAATAATGAAGTATAGTAAAATAAGACATTTAACATTATAAGCTAAATACATGAATTTATAGTCATGGATAATTTAAGAACCCATTAGTTTGAACTAAAATGCACCATTAAATATTTATAGTCACAAGAATAAAAACTATTGGTAGTCTTGAACCAAAATAGTAAACTAATGAATATAATATTAAAAAACATGCATCTCCTTCCTTTATAAATACTACCCCTTCTCCTCACAACTTCTAAGACTTGGAGGTTGCCAAATATCTACCCAATTCCCTTCCCAATTCTCTCCCCACATCCTAGTGCTACTAGTCTCACTAAAATACGTTTTCAATGATCCTTAAGGGGTACCCTAAGAGGCGACAACCAAAGGAAGATGTAAGATTCTCAACTAATCTCTTTCAATTTTATTCTTCTTCCACCACCCCCATAATGTTATCCATACACATAAACATTATAACATAATTATCCTACATATAATTATATATTATTATTATGGTGTAATATTCATCATCCACCCTCCCTTATTTTGTTTCTTAATTGAAAGTGTTGTCCACAATACGATTGGTTCACCGCCTCCATGAACAACGCACTTTGTTTTTCACAACTACCTTAAAGGATGGTTATAAAAATATTATTATGGTTAATATGATTATGATAATTATGTTATAACTTATTTCAAGTTCTTTAATATTTTAATAATTATTTAATTGAATAAAATGAATCTACACAACTGAACATTGAACTATTTGCGATGAGGCAATTGCGACAGGATCTCGCCGTAAAAGGTCATTTGCGACGGGGTCCCATCTTAATTGTTGCATCACTGAAAACGACATCAAAAATACATTTTTTTTGCAATGGGAATCCGTCCCGTCGCAAATAGTTTATCCAGGTTTTTTAAAAACCATTTCATGACAGGCCCGTTGCAAAAAACTAAACAAATAATAAAAAAATATTAATAAAATTTAATAAAATAAAATAATAATAATAATGATAATAATAATAATAAAATAATAAAATAAAATATGGAATAATAAAATAGTAATAATAATTACCAATTTTTTGTAATTATTACTAATTTTTTTAATTATTATTAATTTTTTGTAATTATTACTATTTTTTGTAATTATCACAAATTGTTTATAATTATCACTAATTTTTTATAATTATCACTATTTTTTTTAATTATTATGAATTTTTTATAATTATTACTATTTTTTTGTAATTATTACTAATTTTTTGTAATTATTACTATTTTTTATAATTATTACTATTTTTGGTAATTATTTTTTTTGTAATTATTACTATTTTTTGTAATTATTATTACTTTTAACTAAGTATTTCTTATACTAATTATTACTAATTAACATTAATTTTTATTAATTTTTATTAATTTGTAAGAATATATTACTAATTTATATAATTTTTTAGTAATTATTACTAATTACCACTAATTATTACTAATTTCAACTAATTATTACTAATTTCCACTAATTTTTACTAATTACCATGAATTTTTATAAATTAACACAAATTATGATTAACTAGTACCCCAACCCATGCAGTTGCACAAGACAAGATAAATATCTAGTAAATCAATGAAAACATGGATTTTACTAACAAATCTTATAAAGAGAAAGAAATAGGAGTAAAATGATAATATTAAGGGTGTACCAGACATAACAAAAATCTAGAAAAAACAAAGGTTTTATAAAAAATGATTGATTTAGTTATCGATTCAATATAAGGATTTTTCTAAAAAAATGTAGAAAAAAAATTATGTATTTGATGGTTTTGATATAGCATAATTTTTTTTTCACAACACTTCATTCATGTGATTTTAATAATAATATCATCCAAATCCACTTCAAACTCAGGGCTGAACCCACCAGATTATTGAACACCATTTTCCCCGCTCCATTCCATTCAAATTGAATCGTCACCAACCACATTTCCCAGTCAGGTATCTTCCCACACCTTTTTGAAAAAATATAACCCTGATTGTCCACCCTTTTCTTTCATTCATCCCAAGTAGAATTGAAGCCAATTATGGAAGCCAAAAGCCACTATTATTGATGATTATTTATCTCTCTAACAAAAACATGTTCAAAAGAAAAGGAAAACCTATTGGGAAAAGTGGTAAATATAAAAATTGGTAATATAGACATATTTTATATAGATATAAGAAATTTAAAGGAAAAACTATCAGGAAGATGAATATACAAAGACTGATGGGATAATAAAAAAATTAAAGACATGTTAATATATAATAATTTTGTGTTCAAAACACGTTTCACAATAGATTTGGTTAAATAACAAATTCAAATACATAATAAATCAGAAAGAGTATACTACAATACTCATGTTTGAAAGAAAAATCATGAAAGGTTATGAGCATAAAGAAATTATCTAAAAACATGAATCACTCAAAAAAATATAGTAAAAAATTATAAATAAATTATTTACTTTAATATATGTTTTTTAACATTATATTAATTGAACATATTTCAGGATTTATAACATATAGTATAAAAAAGGACAATACTCAGTTCATTGATTGAAAATATCTTACCCTGGTAGTAGTAGGCAAGTCATATAGTGGAAAGGTCCTGAAATAGAGTTGCAGAATATGGAATCTCTTGAAGATATTACTGGTGAATCTATGGAAACTAGAGAATATATGGATGAAACAAAATTAGGGGTGGTTGAATTCAAATTAAAGGTCCACACATATTAGGAAATCTAGGTATAATAGTGTAAAAAAATATAGAATAGTGTAAAAAAAGATAGAATGCAGATCCATTTCAATGTCTTACCGACCGCCTCCACATACCTCAATAAATGATAGGATGTTGGCAGGGGAATGAAAAATGATCTTATTCAAGGTTCTTGGATCATTAATTAATTTAATAGTGTGGGTGTCGATATGTACCTTGATGGAAATTGTTTTAAATACTAGAAGAACAAAAGAACCAAGTATTTTACAGAAATACAGAACATAAAATAAAAAATTAATAAAAAACAATAGGTTATATTTATAAAAAGATGGAAATTCTTCAAGAATAATACATTTCATGTTTCCATCACTGGGAATAAAAACCTTTTTTGTCACTACCATAGCCTCAAGCTGGCCTAACACCCGAAGGAAGTATCCATGAAAGTAGTTTTAAGACTCATAAATGTTTGAATCCCTTTTAACTAATAAAACCATTGGAAAGGTAGAAATGATCTCGTAAATTAATACTATGAAATTTCTAGATTTTTTTGGGTCTTCGATGGGGAAACATCTTGCCTCTCAAGACTTCCTCTCTCCTCTCACATGGATCATGTATATATGAGAATTTGAGAATTATTTAAAAGTAAACTTGGTTGTACACAATCACGAATGATTGTATAGAAATAATTTTCTGGTTGTAAGAATAGTTTTTCATTGACATAACTGGTGTTTCACCCATTGATGGAATAGTCTCGGAGTTTAAATTTATTGAGAAGTGCAAGATGATGATGTATAATTCCAATTTATCTCCTGATTTTGTATCCAGCAATATTGGGTCATCATTTGTCACTCATAATTATAATTTATCATCACGTCACTCATGTCTTTTAACATGGATTCAACACTTTTGTATTTAAAACTCATTGAACATGACACCTAAATTGCATGAATTGATAAAGGTAGAGGAGGATTATTTTTATCTTCCAATTGACTTTCAATAGTTCAAAAAGAATTGCAATTTGTAATAACTTTTTGCAGCTTTGGAAGAGAAACCTAAATAGGCCCTCTCATGCATGAGTGCTGCAGTTCACAAGGTACTCTGGTGGTAGTAACCTAAACAAGCCCTCTCATTTATCTCTTTTATGTCTGGACTGTAACAAATATTGAAGAGATCACCTATGCTATATACCAAGAAGGTTCTTTTGAGCAACCTTAGTTGAGAGGATAATTGGGAGGATGGCGTTAAAATAAATATATGCTTGCACAATCACCCTGAATCCTTGATTTCTCTACTGAACCACAAGGTCGTCTATACATTTTTTCATTTTCATAATCTAGTTTAGGTTGAAGAAATACAAATAATGATGTTTCCAAGTTATGTGACCGATAGGATTGTATCTATCCGAGGTACGGTTGTAAAGGTTAAGCAATGTCAGTTAGGCCTCTTGTGGTAGAAATGAGTTTTTATGGAACAAAGTATAAAACCAACATCCCACGCATCTTCAATGATGGTAAGTTTTCACCACAAGTCACATGCATTCTACCTGGGTGTAAGAGTAGAGGTTTTCATTCCAAATAAGTCTACTACTGTACCAATATATTTTCAGTGAGATACAATGTATTCAAATCTACTGACTGAGATTTAAAATATGTGAAGAAAAACTATACAAATCAATGAAAACTATACAAAAAAATATACCAATAGTAAAATCAAATTATTTTTCCTACTCCTTTCATTGTTAACAAATTCCACTCATTTAGAGACTATTTAAATAAGAAGAATAAAACATAAAGATAATCAATAAAATAATTAAACAAATAAGGATATAATGAAAATTAAAAAAAATTACAGGCATTGAATGTTGAGTTCAAACAAATTCATATAAAATAAAAATAAATTGGAACTAGTAATGTATAGAGAGATGGAAGTCTGATTTTTTATGAATAAGTTGGCCACTACAATGTGAAAATTGACAAATCCGATACATGTTTCTCATTTGATTATCTTAATTGTACAGCCATGCAATTAAAAAGAAAATTATCTCAGTTTTTATTATTATTAATTCACAATACCAATATTCATCAAACACATACCATGTTCAATATAAAGATACAACATAATCAATATACACTGCAACAGAGGCATAAAAATAATTCCCTATATTTACCACTAGTGAGAAAACTACAAAAACCTTTGATCTCAAGAGCACAAACCAGGCCTCAACCACGCCTTTGCAATGTTCACCATCATTTCAATGCCTCTAAAAACATACACCACAAACATTCCAATAATGAAATAACACAACTAAATTTAGCGATATAAACACTTTTCTTCCAAACTGAACCTTATACAGAAGCACATATCATAAGTTAAGTGTTGTCACAAAAAACCTTGTCATTATAAGTATATAGGGTCAGCAGAATTTTTATGAAAATAGACATATATGAAGAACCAAAATCCAGGTGAAACCATAAATTCTATAACCCATGAATTACAAAATAATTGAAGTTATAATCTATCCATCAAGAGAAGAAACAACATCATTCATTTCTACCTCACTGGATATTGTTACCAAGTAAAACCATTTTGAGCTGTTTGTTTCACATTCATAAATAACCCCATGGATTTACCACCACACCATATTTACTAAACACCACTTCAAGATGAGAATCATCATCATCCCTATGTAAATTTCCAACAGAGATTTTGTGACATGAATCAAATGCATAGAGAGAGAATTATAGTTATTCAATGCCTCTTAGAGAAATCATGTTTACTATACACTAATCATTAGTGTGAGATCATATCATAATTGTTATCAATATAGGAGCTCAGTAAGATGTTATATTGAATGTAATATTGTTTTTCATAAAAATCACTCTTGAGTTTCTTAGACCGGAAAAGTTGCATCACAAAAATGTTGATTTTGTGTGATTCATTTTCCAATAATGTATTCAACTGGTCAGTAAACCCGTCCAACAATGTGCAATGGTAACACCCACTACAATTGTTTTGTTACATAAAAAAGCAATGTACACACCAGTGTACTAAATTTTGTAAGATTTCTTACCTTTCATCTATTAAAATAATATTCATCCTTTGGTTTCTATTTCCCCACATTTTCACTGGTTTGTGGTGATAAAGATGACCGATTACATCTATGTAATAGATGAAGTTAGTGAAGTAATACATAATGAGATTGAATTTCTTATATTGTAATGCTTATCCCAAATAGATAATACATAGTAGTGAAGACATAATATGATTAGAAAATAATGATTCCATGTTATTACACACCTAGAAAAGTCACATGCTTTGAGAACTATGTAATATAAAAAAGTGATACAATTCATAATTTAAACAATAATGTACAGTGAGGCTGACTATTCCACAATATTAAACTGTGTTGATAGTTTTGTTAGTGACAGTGAGAACACTGATCATTTTTTAGTCATAGAAATCAAATGAGAAACATGAATAGAAAAACTTGTTGATTTTATAGTAACTCAATAGTGGATCTCAACATAAAAGACTCCTTATCTTGGAATAGTGTGAGTTTGTTTGGTTCCAGAATTATATAAGGAAAAGTATATATCAAAATTTAGGAATTGAAGAATAGGATGTCAAATAAGAAGTTCCATGGAAAGTGCAATAAAAAAAGAATGAATCAAATATGTAATAAAAAACACCATAAATCAATTTTACTTACACAAGAGTATATCATAATACTCATTCACATGTAAACTTACATACTAAAAAACCGAATTTCAACATTGAAAAAACAATAAGGTTTAAATGTTAGCATATTTGGAAAATTTTACAATTCTAACAATAGTTGTTAGAACTCAAAACCAACAAGAATATGATGTTCAAGTAAGGAACATAAATATTTGAAAACTAGACATAGTAGCTGAGTTAAAGAAGTGGGATTAATAATTCACTCAATAAATGGCGGGTTGTTAGATCTTTATAAGGAAGTAATAATAGTACCGAGACATATAAAGTTGTTATGGGATTTCTATGACTGGAATAAAAGTTATGAAGAAAAAGATTAAAGTAACTGGATATTGATATACAAACATTTTATTTTAATATGGGGAATGTGAACATATGATAATCAGAATTGAAATAAACGTGTTATTAAAAAATAATGAATTTTTTTTAACAATTCATGTCAAAATTAGAAACTTCAATAAAAATTTACCTATGGGTATTCCTTGGGAAGCATTCTGTATTTGATTTCATAAAATAGGGTTTAAGACCTGGTAAAGATACTAAAGTAAATTTTTTGGAATAAACTATAAAAACATACTATTAAAAATTTATATAGTTTTTTGTAAATCAAGTGTGTCAAAGAGTAATAATCAAGTATAAATTTTTAATGGTTATTGAAAAAAGAGATAATCAAAGAGAAAGTAAGACATACTTTAGAACCACTTCAAGGAGGTATTATTAGACATAACGATATGTTTCAAGAATTCCATACCACATGAGTTGGAAAATTCAACATTATTAGGGATGTAAACTGAATGAATATATCTAAAAAACTCAACAATATTGAAAAAATAAATACTAAAAAAGGGGGTATATTCTGTTGTCATTCATAAATATATAAGGGGTAAACATACATGTACCTTATATTTGTAACCATCTTTATCATACATATAACATATCTTCTAAAAAAATATTCCATGTTTTGTTCCATATAACCTATGCAATGAATTACAACAACATATGAGAAAAAATCCTGTGCAACATATGAGAAAAGAACCTGTGCAATAAATATTATGTTTCTCAAACAGATGCTTCTTTTATAGCTTTAATAAACTCAATTTCATATTGAAGTTATCCTAAATAATTATAGGACTCTCTAAATGAATAGAATACAGGTAAAGAATAGAATAATAAAAATAAATTAAACCAGGGGTGTTATATCCTCTCAGAGATTCCCTTTTCTAGCACATTAATGTTCTACATTTAGGGCTTGGAAAGGAAGTTTCAAAGAGGGAAAATGACGCAAAACACGTATGCATAGAAAAATAGAAATATTCATTGGATTCAGTAACTTTGTACATACTCATTGAAGTGGTAAATAGGATAGTAATCATGAATAGAATATGTGTACCTATATGGAATAAAATATGGACCTTTTTGAAAAAAAGAACAAATTAGAAAAAAAAATGAACATATTAACCCACTTATAATAAAAAAATACAAAATAAAATAGTGAAATACCTTAAGTCATGGGTGTTACATCCTCACTCACCTATTGATGAAATGTTTATTAATAACTCCTTAGATTAATATTTTATCATAATGGATATTGAAACATATATTTTTTGTAAACAGTAATGTAAAAAACTCATATCATAAAAGAAATAGTTTGTATGGAAACACTGACCTACACCTCCCTCACACACATTCGAAATAAACCACTTTGAAGATAAATTAAAAAATTACTACCGCCTGAAAAAGAAACAGTTTTCATGGAAACCAAACATTTAAAATAATCACATATTCTTCCATTAAGTGGGGGATTAATTCAAAAAGATGTAATGATATATAAAAAATGTCAAAGTGATAACATCAATATCAATACATGCACATGCCAATAAATAGATAAGTAACATCGAAAAGGAAACATGATATGATCCTCTTATTTAATTGAACAGAGTATAAAAACCCATAACATGTGCTACAGATAAATTGGTAAAAACCATTTGTGGAGAACAACATAAAGGTAAGTATTAGACGTACATGGGTCCTTTTATTGATTCCATTTTCTATCCATCCACAGTAATGTTTTACATTCAGGGCATGGAAAGGAAGTGTCAAAGAGGTAAAATGGTGCGCAACACATACATAAATAAAAGAAGGAATCTTCATTGACTCAAGTAACTCGGTACATAATCATAAAAGTGGGAAATAGAACATTAGTCATGAAGTGAATAGGTGTACATGTATGGAATAAAAGTTGTACCTATTTGAAAAAAAATGAAATTAGAAAAAAATGAACTTATTAACCCTCTTATAATAATAAATACATAATAAGATAGTGAAATAACTTAAGCCAGGGGTGTTACATCCTCTCATATATTCCCTTTTCCAACCAGCCACATTAATGTTCTACATTTAGGGCTTGAAAAGGAGGTTTCAAAGAGGTAAAATGATGCTAAACACATATGCATAGTAACTCCGGTAATCCTTTGTTGTCAGTGTTTAACGACATCAAGACCCCTTGAACATTCAATAACTTGTATTATCAGAATATACTGAAAGGATTAGGGATTTTGGCATCAGATTGAGCTCTGCATACTGATCCTATGACATGACCATTTGTGGAGCTTTATGCCAAAGATAAGAATGCATTCTTCTAGGCATTTTCTCAGGTGATGGAGATGCCCATCTGCCTCAACATCACCATCGAAAAGCGTGGTGAGATCCACCGTAGGTGCGATAATTTCAACAACATAAAAATTTGAGGTTTTTATACCATTGACGGTTACAGATATTGGAAAGAGGGATATGATAGGGTTGGAAAGAGGGAGGTGCTAGGGTTGGAAGGGATAACTGGGGGAGAGTGGTTAGTCTTGATGGAATAGAAATAGAAACCGAAGAGGGGAATAAAAGAAGAAAAAAATCAAGTAAAATGTTATCGAAGAAGAGTTGGTAGTCGGCAGGGAGACGACGCACCATTAGGGGAGGAGTGTTGAGACAAGGTAGAGGCACTGTCGGAGACCGAGGTAGAGGCACAGTCGGAGGTGGTGGAGGAGGTGGTGGTGGAGGCGGAGAGGGATCCGAAGGCGGATAGGGGAGCCTAGGAGGATGGGGAGCCGAAGGTGGGGAGGGGAAGATGTGAGGGAGATACAAATCAGGAGGGTCGAGAGGGGGGGAATAGAGAAACCAGAAAGCATGACGAGGTGGAAATGGTAGTGAAACAGAGGTGATTGACACGTGGAGTAGAAATTACATGTTGTAGTATAGATAATGAATTTTTAATACTAATTATTATTAATTATTACTCATTATTATTCATTATTACTAGTTAGTACTAATTATCACTCACTATCATTAATTAACATTAATTTTTATAAATGTATAACAATTTATTAATAATAATTACTAATTATAGATAATTAAAACAAATTATTGCAAATTAAAACTATTTAATTTTAATTAAAAAAATTAATGTAAATTATAACTAAATAGTTCTAAAACGAATTATTTTAAATAAACTAATTAATTTTAATTAAATCTAATTACTAATAATCAATAATAATTATTACTAATATTAAATAAAATAAATAAAAAATAAATAAAAAAATACCTTGAAACTGAATCTTTTGATGGATGAAAAACTTGAAAGTTGATCCATTATAACATTTCAAACTCTAGAAAATTTAAACAAAGAAATATCAGAGTAGAGAGGGTGAGAGAAGTTTAGAAAAGTTTTGAATGAAAAAAATTCGGGGGTGGGGTGGGGGGGTATATAGGTTAGATCATTTGCAATGGGACTCCCATCGAAAATAGTTAGGCATTTATTAATTGAGTTGGTGGTAAAAAATAGTTTTTTGTGATGGGTCTCATCGTAAATACTATCATACTAACACATTATTTGTGATAGATCTTTGCAAATATTATTTTTTGCGATGAGTCCCATTACAAATAGTTCAATGGTTATTAATTGAGGTGGTGGTAAAAGATAGTATCTGCAACGGGACCCATCACAAGTACTGTCATGGCGAAAAATTATTTGCGATGACCAGTCACAAATAATATCCTGCAGAATATTATTTATAGTGAAGATCCTCCCCCATCACAAATAATAGAAACTTGGGAATAGTATTTTCATTGGGGGTTTAGCCTTCATCACAAATACTCTTCCCGCTATAATGTGTGCATGACATGCCAAAGGTATTTGTGATGGATTGTCTCAAATACCTCTTTTTTATGGACTATTTGCGATGGGTCAAAATTCCCATTGCAAATAGTCTTTTTCGACAGACTATCTATGGCGTGCCCTACACCCATCACAATTGACCCGTCACAAATAGTCGAAATTTTCGCATTACTAGTTCGTGATGGTCTATAAAACAACCTAAATGAGCTAACAACATAACACTAACATTATATTAAGTGTCT
Source organism: Viscum album (assembly GCA_963277665.1). Lineage (NCBI taxonomy): Eukaryota > Viridiplantae > Streptophyta > Magnoliopsida > Santalales > Viscaceae > Viscum > Viscum album. The sequence goes on from OY728126.1 coordinate 1,031,019,104, forward strand.
AATCCCTATGTTGGAAAAAAAGGATAGTTAATATTATTTTAATACGTATAAAGAAATTAATACCATTTTATTTCACTTATGGAGTTATAGTTACATTTGATAAGAACATCAATAATTATCCACAAGTGATCCGACCTTGAAACCATGAAACAAAATCTATTAGAACAACAAAATTAGTATTTATATCTCAATGAAATGGTTATAAATAAACACAATATAATTATAATAAATCAAATATATATTGAAAATGTTTTGAATTAATTAATTAATAAATTTAATCTATTATCTTGGATGTTCAGTGCAAGTGAAGAATGATTCTGGAACCTATGGTAAGAGATCACTCCAAACCACCCTATTTTATTTGGGTTAAGCTTTCTCTCTATTTAAATCAATTTATCTCAATATTTTTATTTTTTACCTCATATATTATATATATATATATATATATATATATATATATATATTCCCCCACATATATAACTAGTTTAATTCACCTTTCTTTTATGAGGATATACATGTTTTAAAAGGCCCCCTCCTCAATTTCTCTAGATAAGAAAACCCGATTAAAGGGAACTTCTCTGTTTCATACCCATTACAAGTAACACTTCTTAAAATATTCTAAAACACAAATTTATTCTAAATTAACCCATTATATCATTAAAAAATATTTTATTTCATTTTTGGTTTTATGAAAATTACTATCCCCGAACCTTATTTAAAGACTCGTTACCCTTTTCCCCAAATCCATTCTTAAGCGGTACATTTCCAATGGGATTTCTCTACTCTTTTTCAATTCATCACTTCACTTGGACATAATTTCTCATTAACTATGATTACTAATGTCCAATAATTCTTAAATTCATTATTTCATGGAAACCATTATGATATGCCATCTCATTATGCTACATGACATGGTTATGAAACCCATTTCTTTCCATGGCTAATCCTTATGTTTGTGTTCCTTATGTGTCACACATATGCATGTACATATTATGATGGGTTCAACTAGATAAGACTCCAATTCACCTATTATTGTTTTCTTCTTCTGATATGTTATGTTTGGTATTAGGGACTAAACCTAATCCACGACGAGACTCTATCCACCATGTGATGTTGTCTTGGAAGTTAGTCTTAACTTATGCATATGTGTTTTATGTTATTGCCAAATTCCTATGTTTCCATGATATTATGATTCCATGTTCTTTATATTATGACTCCATATAATTATCCATGAGCCTTTTCTTTTATGATATCATCTTATGACTTCTGACTCACATGTTATGCTTCACTACCATGTTTATTTCCTTATTAGGCTTTACAATTCGCCACTTTATTTTATATATTCACCAGACCATCCTATGTAGTTTTAGGATCTCAAAGGGATTTAGGATATCATTATGAAGAATAAAATAGAGTTGTTATGTTTTAGTTTCTTTTTTGATGTATTATTAACTTAGTCTTCCGAATAAACTAGGCCTCATGATCTTGGGGTTGTATTTATTGGATATTTATGATAAAAATTTTGTAATAATATGTGTAAATAGATTGGATATCTATAGTTGGTATCAAAGAAAGGCCAAGTTATTTTGGGGTATTAGGGATAAAATAATTTTGTTATAACCCTAGGGATAAGTCTAAGTATAGGAGAATATCCTAAAATATTGGTGAATAATAGAGCAAGTGGTTTCTAAGCAATTACATCCCTGTCTGAATACTACAAGCAGATGTTGTTCTAGTTGTTGGCATGAAGAGAAAGCCCCAAACATGTGGGTTTTTAAAAAAATTCCACCGATGATCGACATAAACTTTTTGACGTCGGTGAATAGCAGCTCGACCTTATCCGAGGACCACTCGTGAAGGATTTTAAGCACAAAAATAAAGCATAAAAAAATACTTGGTTTAATCTGAATCCGCGCACGACATCTGATCATCGTTGGAGATTGCTTCTCGAAGAATCTGAAGTCTAATTCCTCTAAATCATCCACACATGCTTCAAGGAATCCGCATTAGCACCGTTTGTCGTAATCTGGGTTCTAGTACAGAATTACGATGACGCCTTCAATGCTACAATGATCACTACATTTCTTCGCTAGAGATTCCTGAGAGAGTGCTTGATCCATGATCCTTGGATCTAGAGAATATCTCAATAACTTATGGGAGATAGGAGAGGAGAGAGAAGTTCCATGAATAGTACTTGAAAAAATCCCCTCTTCTTTTATTTATAGTGGTTAATTAAAATACCCGGTATCACCTCACCAACCCTGAATACTTAACGCACTATCAACGACATTTTATGATGACTAAACTGAGTCATAAATATTATTATAATTTACTTGTAATATATTAAAATATATTACTTGATAATAATTTAGTCATTAACTCGACTCGTTGTTCACATAAATATTAATTTAACCTTTAATAATTTAATATTTGTCGATTAATATTTTTTCATATATTTACTTAAAACTTGTAAATACATTTAATAAATAAATTCAATACTCATTATTTAAAACTCGAATAATATGAATTTATTTATTGCATTGGTGATCATTTCTCTTTGGACAAATCCCAGACCCCTGTGGTGGGGCCCACCATGTCCAAAAATCCTATTTAACTAAATATGGTAGATTCTTGAATATGTTATTGTGTGTGACCCCTAGGCCCTTATATCGACAGTAGTGAATAGTATTCACAGACCAAGAGTGGGATCTAGCAACCCATCATGGCCCCTGAAGAGATAAGGATTGTCACAATACCGACAACCAACCTACAAACACACACTATGTAATATAATCTCTTCATATGTAATATCTCATAAAGCTGGACGCACTCTCGTGTCATCGCCCTTTTATTTCTTTATTGTTTATTGATTTAACTGGATGGATTTACCTTCAACTGCCATGGCCATGGTCTTATAAAGGTACTGTCATCCTTATCAACATGGCCTGAGATATATTACTTGCATAACTCAGAAGCGACAAATCCTTTCTTGACCATTCAACCAATGACATGTCACCAATGACGTACCCAACACAAACTACCTCGCCACGACTTCATTGCCATATTTTTTGTCTTGCATCAAAGTATGCAATCAAATGACATACATTGGTAATGATCTCAAGTCTGAAGACCATTACACATGATCATATATAAGAACATCCAATGACACCCGAAACATGTGATGTTCCTATTGGCGGGTCAGTCCTCGTGATCACACTACTAGAGATCACCAAGTGAGAACTTCATGAGAAGAAGTCTCAATGCTTATGAGCCCCCAACACCTGATATTCAAACATATACTATGTCCAATCAGTAAGATGTATCTTGACCATAAAACATATATTTAAGATTAATGTCATAGTATCTAGAGGTTCTCATTATAGCCTGGGAACTGTTATAACCTTTCGATATGACAATTAATCTTTGGACATTACTATTTCAATAGTAGACACAGAAAAGTCTACACTATAATGGTAAGACGGTATCATGTATAGCTAACTGTATACATGATATGGTAATCAAAAGTACCAAATATTTGGGTCTAAGGAAACCACTATTTCAACACTCCCACTTGCACTAGATCCGACTTGATAACTAAACTTTTTAGCTACTCACATGATGACCATCATGTTTCTGCTGAGTGACAAATTTATCTACTAGGTCCACCACGATTCCACCACATGGAAATTCTACTATTACAACCTTGTCTCCTTGAGTAAAACTACTCAAGAGATGGTATCCCGAGTATATCTCACTTGTCTACTGTCATAACTTGACATCTTGGCTAGTAAGAATATCACACTTTTTCATTATGATAATACTTTTCTTACCAGGTGCGATTCCAAGAATTGGAACAAATCATTGCATTTAACTGCTTCTTAGCTATCTTAGAAGCTTCAACATACTAGGTATTTATAGGTATGGCTACCACCAGCTTTTATAATCTTGTCTCGCTCATCGTGTTTTAGCATAACTGCAATAGTAGATCACATTGATCTATGGAATACTAGTTTGTATCCCCAAAAACTAGTATCCTTCTTCTCTATTTACCAGGTACTTATCTTTTATACTTTTCAAAGTACAATTAGATATTTCTAACTGCATTCCTTACAATGCTCCTAGATATAACTGATATTTTCCTACTATAAAATATACCTTGGCAATATCAGTACTTATACATATCATGGAATATGTGATTGATTCATCACTTCGACGTATGGATTTAACTCATCACATTTATCTCTTCTCATATCCCAGACATGTCAATCTGAAGAGATTATGCCCTGTGACATAGGCAACAATTCCTCTCTTAAATTGTTCAAATAATGTCACTATATGTATGATTGACTAGGACCAAGAAACATATAGATCTACCTCAGTAGATCCCGTTCCCTAGAACTTAGGTTGCTACTTTAAGTCAATCACTGGAAAATAAATTTCATTTTGATCTTAACTAACTGTAAGACCAATGTCTGTTTTCCTTATGTTGTCAAACATACTTTACTTGAAAAAATTGGCACTCCCACTAACCTCTAGTAGAGACATGGAAATCATTTGTTGCAAATGTATATTCTATGATCATGTTTCTTACTTTAATCCTAAACTGGATTTTAGTAACTTGCAAACTTTATTAGCATTCTGTGACCATCCCTTTCTGGCTACATTGTATAGACACTATCCACGATTGGTGGTCATGAAATCCAATGCTAAATAATTTGATTATAGATATTAGCTAAGATAAGTAAAATTATAATGGATTTAGGCATAATGACTTGGTGACACCAATCAAGACTTATTGGTACTACCCTTGTACCATCTATGTATCAACTCACTTGAATACCCACTACAATATTAAAAAAATAAGCCTCCTTTGCACTTTGATACATGGAATCCATTAATTGAATTTTAGTTAGTCTTATCAATTTTATCTAATTTCCATATATTTCTTACTTTTAGGAAATATTATTCACATTGAATAATAGATCACCAACCGTGGTGAATATAAAAACCATCACCATGGTTTTATTCTTCCTACGCAGTATGTGTCTCTAGAACATACTCTGTTCTGCATGCACTTGTGAAACTAGTTCCTATACCAACTATTTGTGAATCTTGATCATTGACTAAACACAAGTCAATATATCTCCCACTATCTCTGATAGAGATGTGTACCCTTATATAGAATTGTAGTCTATCACTTGACTACAATTTTTCTATCTTAGGGATTTATGTAATATCCTAAGAAACTGTTAGGATTATTCCACTAAATGCACAATGTGTTTGTCTTGATGCAAGTTTGATTATGTCCAAACAAACTATTTGCATCCAAACAAATGTCCTTATGACATAATGAATTTACATCATACCAAGACTTGTATGATATCCATTTGTCATTACAATTGGCATATGGTTGTGGGATATCGTCTTTATTTGCAAAGAATTTTATAAAATATAATGGAATTTTCTGCTAGTTGCAACATTGATATTACTTAAATCAATATTTTGATGTATAACATATGCATTTAGGAATTTCTCCACACTACATGTTTGTTGATCAATGTTGATATGTAAGGCTTCATCATAAATCCTCCTCATTAACATCAATGTTGTGATGCTGATAAGGTAATGTGCGTTTATGAATTACTCCACGCTACATTATCATGATTGATGAATGCTTGGTCGAAATATTATTTGGTATCCAAACCCAAAGCAACTCATATCTCCTGACCATGCATATACTTCACTTTATTATTCCTTAATTACTTAAAGAAATCTTATGAAGTATATATATACCTCTAGCTTATACTTGGAATAGTTCATGCTTATTTGTAGAACTATTTCCAAAAGCTTGATGATATACCTTTATTTATAAAGGCTCCTTTGTCCAAGCTAAAGATGTCGATAATAACATAAGTATTTAGCTATGCTGAGCCTAAATACCATACTTGGTATATTCATGACATACACTTTTAGTATTACTTGACAAATAATTATCTTGTCACAACTGGGTACAAGTCTTACATTTATATTCATCGTTAATTGCCTTATGATTCATATATTACTGAACTAGTGATTGAGTTTACCAAGAAAAACACTCATTCCAGAACCTAAAAGAATGTATCCTTATTCCAAAAGACACATAAGATTAATGTTTGTGGTTATACTCAATAATAGTTCAACACGAATCTTTCACTTGGCAATTAAGAAGTCATGAACTTCTCACCACTGGCCTAGGCATCACCCTTTCACAACCACTTGGAGAATATACCTGACTTCTAGTAATATTTCTATACTTACTTGGTAACTATATTTAAATACACATATTTAAAAAAGCATATAGTATTAAATACCCAATTAGTAAAAAGAAAACATTACATCAATGAATATACCTGATGCAGAAGTAGAAACTTGCTCCTTTAAATTAGGTTATTGCTTTTAAACTTCCATTGTATTATTTTATAATATGCAATGTAAATAACCTTTTTTAATACCTTATTAATTGAATGATGTCACAAATGTTCCATTGGAATTAAATGCCTTTGATCTTTCCACATTGTCTTTCAATTTATCCACAATAATAATTAAAACTTAACTTTCTTTTATTCTTATCACTTGGTGAACCTTACCTTAATTGGTAATGGAGCGTTTACTCAATACTTGTTCATTTTATAACTTAAAATGAAACTTGAGTAAAGGGGTGAAAATGATATGAGATAAGGATCCAATTAAAGATCATGATCAATATTTCAATTTACACATGTCGGTGTAACAATGCCTTATTCATATCATTGCTTCACTTTCTCCTTGCAAACAACTCAGAGATGAGACTTCATGTTTATATCATCCATATCCTGGTGTAGCAACCACAACTAACACCGGACATTGATGAAAGCATAATGATGTAACTATTATATGCTTTGTACATTAGTCTCCTATAAGCTATTTCACCCTCGCTTCATGAGGAAGTTTAACAGTGTTGGGGTCATTGGCACCTTGAGTTTCCAATATCATAGTACTATGTGCATGTGCCTGTACTACTCATGGATACTCATGTCATTGTGGACATTTACTTTGTCCAATATAATATCACAGCTTTTAAACTTGTGGTTTAACTTTCCATTTTAACTACAAAAATAAATTTTAGAATATTAGTGCCTTTTATCTGGATTACCGGTTTAGACATTTTGATTAATTACTTAAATCATTTAATGTCTCCCACTATTTTATTGAATTCTTGGAACCCTCTGTGCTAGAATCAGAATACTCTTTCTCTTGAGTATTCTAGTGGAAAGGATCCCAGAACCACCCCTGCACAGTCTAAAAACTATGGCTATACCACTGCTTGGAGGGTTCTAGGTGGGATTTTGGCTGGCTGACCATTTTAACTTGCGGTTCCTTGATCTGTTGAGTGAGGTCCCAACTTCTTAAAATCAGAGCTTGATTTACTCAATGTTTGCCTCTAAAATTACAACAAGCTATATATGTCTATTTCTTTGCTTCAATTTTAGTTAAGTCGACCCATCACTCTTATAAGGACTCCCCAACAGTAAGAGGCACCGTCAGCTATGGCATGAGCGACACCTCAAACAATCGGTTTTGTCTAAATTTGAATGACGGAAGACTGTTATGACTTAATATATCTTTTGTGGGTTTTATTATTTTTAATGCGACGAAAGAAATAATTTTCTATTTTTATAAGCACGTACAATGTGATCGCACTCACAACTGACCATGTGTGAAATAGAAATTTCATCGCGTCACATGCTCATTTTATCTTGCATGCTTGTTTATTATTATACTATGTGATTGCACAATAATCTACACATGCACAAAAATAATAAACTGTGCAAAACAAAATGAACACCAGATCATGAGCCGGTACTATTGGTTGATCCGTTGAGTGAATAACCGACCAACCAAAACCCTAGGGGTAAGTACCTTTAGTCACGTGACTTGTAACTTAAATAACACCGTCTGCTCATCCAATGCATCCAACTACTGTCTGGTGCGTTGTCGTCACTTGGAGCGAAGTGCATCATTGGTCATCTCGTCATTATACAACATTACTCACACATATACGAGTGGATCTCGGGAGTAAAATGTACAAATCAGAATGGGAGCACAGACCCTTATAAATATAATGACACTTGAGACGACACACAAATCATCTTTTATTTAATTAAACAAATTATTACAAAACCATTGCAATAAATAAATAAATAAATAAACAAATACATAAATAAAATGCACCAAACATGCATTGATCGGTCTCCATCTCATGATCAACATACACATTAAACTCATGTATATTAAATAAATACAAAATAAAAATTAAACTTGCATTAAAAATAAATTTGAGGGAATTTAATTGAATTAAAAACTTCACTCTTGTTTTAATTTAATTTAACATCATTCGATCCCATTTAACTAATTTAATTTTAAAACTAAAAATTAAATTAATTAATTAATTTAATTAATCTCCCAATTAAATTAATTACGCCACATTAAATTTTAATAACCAACCCGGGCTTCTTTTGGGGAAAAACTGGTCTATGTAGAGCAAACGAGACACCAAAGGTACCTTGTGATGTGGTTTCGTCTATGAATAAACGACTACCAGTGGCCGAGATGGTGTGTTGTCGCTAAAGGGAACCCACGTGGGAGGCACAGGCCGATGGGTCTCTTGATTGATCGGGCATCAAGACGAGTTGGGTTGAAGGGGAGCTAATCCGCTGGCCATTGAAGTGCGGTGGATGCCCCTGGAGGGAACCCACCGGTGCAAGAGGTCACCGGACAGGGTGGCGGCAGACGGAGGGTTCCGATGAGGGGTGTTCTAGGTGGTGGCAACCGGGACCTCGAGCAGGGAGGCGGCAGTGCGACGGGCTGAGCTGCTGCGACGCCTGGGGTCCCTTACGGTGGCCAAGGAGGTTATTGGCCGCTGCTGTGCAGCGTGGTTCAGCTGGTTCTGCACGGTGCTGAGAGGAGGTGACAACCCAGTCCGGTGGGAGGTGGCTGCGCACGGTGGAAGGTGAGCGACGGGGTTGAGGGGTGGCATGACGAGTACTGGCCAAGAGTAGCCGGGGGTGGAGCTGCGCTGCGAGGGATGACTTTCCAGCCTCATTGGGCGGCTGGGTGCAGCATAGGGGAGGAGGTGCTGAGGACACTAGATAGGGTGGGCTGCGCAGGGATGCTCCATGGGAAGAACTAGTGCAGGCGGCTCGCTGTGCGTGACGCTTACTTCGGGAGAAGGAGCTAACTTAGTGCGGTGCGGTGAACTGCTGCTGCGTGGCGGGGGGACGGCGGCGAAGAAGGCCGTGGGGGCTGGCTTGGTGCGGCGCCTCACTACAGCGGGTCTTTGCGAGGGAGGAGGCAACCCAGCAAGGGCCGCCTCACACACTGCATGAGGGAGACCCGATCAGGTCTCCCCCTTTTCATTTTTTAGGTGGTGCCCCCTTCTATTCCTCTATCCCTTTTTGTTTTTTTATATTGAAAGACTTATAATTTAAGTCTTTAACTTTTAAAAACAATCAAGGTCCCCATTTTTTTAAATTTCTAAAGACTATGTTAGTCTTTTAGAAAAAATAATAACATTATTAAATAAAATTTTCTTAAGTCAATATTTAGACTAGAAAATATAAAACATTATAATAATAAAATATTATTATAATATAATATTTTAATAATAAAATTATTATTATAATTAAACTATTATTATTATAATAAAATTATTATAACAATAATAATTAATAATCCTCATCGGAAAATACTATTCCAGTGTAAACAAATTTAGATAATAAATGGTTCATCAATTTTGAACCTCGTTAAACTACTGATTTTAATCCGAATTTAAAACTTTGGATGACCGCAGAATGGTCATCCGGTATTGGATTAAAACACAGTCTACGACATTGGGACTGTATCGACACCCTCTTCATAACATAATGCAAATTTAATTATTTCATTAACTTAAAATCAACACGTGTCCCTCTGATACCACTTTTTGGAACTGGGCGTGTAGTGGAAGCCCCGAACAGGTGGGTTTTTTAAAAAATTTCCACCGACGATTGACGTAAACTTGTTGAAGTCTGTGAACAGTAGCCCAATCTTAGCTTAGGACCATGCAGGAAGGATTTTAAGCACAAAAATAAACCGTAAAAAATACATGGTTTAATCTGAAGCCACACACGACATCTGATCATTGTTGGCGATCGCTGCTTGAAGAATCTGAAGTCAAATTCCTCTAGATCATCCACACACACTTCAAGGAATCTGTAAGAGCGTCGTTCTTTGTAATCTGGGTGATAGCGTAGAATTTCAATGACACCTTTGACACTCCAATGATCACCGCATCGCTTCACTAGCGATGCCTAAGAGAGTGCTTGATCCATGCTCCTTGGATTTAAAGCTTCTCTCTCCAACTCATGGGAGAGATTAGTGGAGAGATAAGCGTCCTGAATAGTACTTGGAAATAGCCCCTCCTCTTTTATTTATATCGGTTAATTAAAATACCCGGTATCACCTCACCAGCCCTGAATACTTAACACACTATCAACGACATTTTATGAATACTAAACTAAGTCATAAATATTATTATCATTTACTTGTAATATATTAAAATATATTACATGATAATAATTGAGTCATTACTCGACTCGTCATTCACATAAATATTAATTGAATCTTGAATAATTTAATATTCGTCAATTAATATTTTTTCATGTATTTACTTAAAACTCATAAATACATTTAATAACTAAATTCAATACTCATTTTTCTAAACTCAAATAATATGAATTTATTTATTGCATTGGTGATCATTTTTATTTGGGAAAATCCCAGAACCCTATGGTGGGACCCACCATGTCCAAAAATCCTATTCAACAGAATAGGGCAGGTTCTTGAATATGTTATTGTGTGTGACCCTCTAGGCCCTTATCTCGACAGTAGTGAATAGTATTCACAGACCAAGAGCGGGATCTAGCAACCCATCATGGCCCCTGAAGAGATAAATATTGTCACAATAATGACAACCAACCTACGAACACTCACTGTGTAATATAATCTCTTCGTCTGCAATATCTCATAAAGCAGGATGCACTCTCGTGTCATCGCCATTTTTTTGCTTTATTGTTTGTTGATTTAACTGGACAGATTTACCTTTGACTGCCATGACCAAGGTCTTATAAAGGTACTATTATCCTTATCAACATGGCCTGAGATATATTACTTCCATAACCCGGAAGTGACAAATCTTTTCTTGACCATTCAACCAATGGCATGCCACCAATGACACACCCAACACAAACTACCTCGCCAAAACTTCATTTCCATGGTTTTCATCTTGCATCAAAGTATGCAATCAAATGACATACATTGGTAATGATCTCAAGTCAGGAGACCATTACACATGATTGTAGATAGGAACATCCAATAACAACTGAAACATGTGGTGTTCCTATTGGAGGGTCACTCCTCATGATATCACAAATAGAGATCAGCGAGTGAGAACTTCATGAGAAGAAGTCTCAAAGTTTATGAGCCCCCAACACTTGATAGTCAAACATCTACTGTGTCCAATCAGTAGAATGTATCTAGATCATAGAACATATATTTAAGATTAATATCATAATATCTAGAGGTTCTTATTATATCCTAGGAACTGCTATAACCTTTCGATACGACAATTAATATTTGGACATTACCATTTTAATAGTGGACACAAAAAGTCTATACTATAATGGTAAGATGAAATCATGTATAGCTAACTATATACATGATATGGTAATAAAAAGCACCGAATAGTTGGGTCTAGGGAACCCACTTTTTCAACACTAGAATGGTTATACTTAGGAGTAAGAACCCTTAAAAGGGAGTATTAGGTATTAGCCTGATCATCACCTGGTTCATGATAAAGAGACCTTATTTTACACCTAATTTGATACTCATGGGGATATTATTTGAAAAATTCACAAACTCTTTATGAACCATTATAAAGTGCTTGGATAGATAGTTGGGTTAAAAACCAAATAGGAAATATTACCATGGATAAACTAGATTGAAATCTAAAGACTCATAGGTTTTTATTTAAGTGTCATTTATAATTTATTCATTCTATGTTTATAGTTTCCCTTTTTACAAAATTTTTAGTTTGAGTATTCTCATCCTTTTTTTATTCAAGTTAATGGAAGGAAATAGGAGGAACCATGTCAATAACCAACGTGATAGGTAATTTAATGATTTCCATAATGAGATTCCTAACCTTATGAGAGTGGGAACTAAGAGATTTATGGAAGTACCATCTTAGAGGGCTCATGTTATGAATAAAAATTTGAATCATGTGTAATAAAATCTTATCCAAATAAAGAGAAAATTTTCATTGAGTCATTTATGTGATAAAGCCCACTGATATTTAGTGGATATTATGATCCCATTATTACAGAACAATTTATTAACTCCATTGAAAATATATCACTACTATAAATAAGGCTATTAGCGACCGCCAATGGCGGTCGCTATAGAAGGCCGGCAGATCGGCCTTCAGCGACCGCCTGGCGGTCGCTGAAGGCCCTCTGTCGGGCACCCTATAGCGACCGCCATTGGCGGTCGCTAAAGACGGCCGGCAGATCGGCCTTCAGCGACCGCCAGGCGGTCTCTATTCTAAAAAAAAAAAAATTTAAATTTTTTTTATTGAATTGAATATAAATATAAATATATATATATATATATATATATATATAAATATTCATATATATACTATTAAATACAATATTTTAAATATATATATATATATATATAATATATTTTAAATGTTTTAATATATATTTAATATATATATAATATCAAATCATTGTGCTATAATAATTTAAAAACTTTGATTCAAGAAATAATCTCATTTCAGGTCGTTCGGAGCACGTTTGCTCGGAATGGGACAGCCGCACGCTGTTTTGGTGTTTTATGGCGCCGGAAACGCGTTTCCGGCCGCCGCGGTCACACGACACCTCCGAATGAGGTGTCGTCTGGCCAACCATTTCACAATTCACGCCCCGGATGTTGTCGTACGGTTTCGTGGCATTCGGACGTCGTTCGGGTGGTTTTGACCCCCCAACGCGCCATTTCAGCGCGCGCCGCGCTGCTGAAAACGACACAATCGGACGTGCCGCGCGCACCGCACGTCCGATGGACGCGCGGCCTCCTCCTGCATCTCAGGAATAATATTTCTATCGTTCCCGTGCGGTTTCAGGTCGTTCGGAGCACGTTTGCTCCGAATTGGACCGCCGCACGCCGTTTTGGTGTTTAATGGCGCCGGAAACGCGTTTCCGGCCGCCGCGGTCACACGGCACCTCCGAATGAGGTGCCGTCTGGCCGAACATTTCACAATTCACGCCCTGGATGTTGTCGTACGGTTTCGTGGCATTCGGAGGTCGTTCGGGTGGTTTTGACCCCCCAACGCGCCATTTCAGCGTACGCCGCGCTGCTGAAAATGACACAATCGGATGTGCCGCGCGCACCGCACGTCCGATGGACGTGCGGCCTCCTCCTGCATCTCAGAATAATATTTCTATCGTTCCCGTGCGGTTTCAGGTCGTTCGGAGCACGTTTGCTCCGAATTGGAGTGCCGCACGCCGTTTTGGTGTCTAATGGCGCCAGAAACGCGTTTCCGGCCGCCGCGGTCACACGGCACCTCCAAATGAGGTGCCGTCTAGCCGAACATTTCAAAATTCACGCCCCGGATGTTTTCGTACGGTTTCGTGGCATTCGGACGTCGTTCGTGTGGTTTTGACCCCCGAACGCGCCATTTCAACGCGCGCCGCGCTGCTGAAAACGACACAATCGGACGTGCCGCGCGCACCGCACGTCCGATGGACGTGCGGCCTCCTCCTGCATCTCAGGAATAATATTTCTATCGTTCCCGTGCGGTTTCAGGTCGTTCGGAGCACGTTTGCTCCGAATGGGACCGCCGCACGCCGTTTTGGTGTTTTATGGCGCCGGAAACGCGTTTCCGGCCGCCGCGGTCACACGGCACCTCCGAATGAGGTGTCGTCTGGCCGATAATTTCAAAATTCACGCCCCGGATGTTGTCGTACTGTTTCGTGGAATTCGGAGGTCGTTCGGGTGGTTTTGACCCCCCAACGCGCCATTTCAGCGCGCGCCGCGCTGCTGAAAACGACACAATCGGACGTGCCGCGCGCACCGCACGTCCGATGGACGTGCGGCCTCCTCCTCCATCTTAGGAATAATATTTCTATCGTTCCCGTGCGGTTTCAGGTCGTTCGGAGCACGTTTGCTCCGAAATTGGACCGCCGCACGCCGTTTTGGTGTTTAATGGCGCCGGAAACGCGTTTCCGGCCGCCGCGGTCACACGGAACCTCCGAATGAGGTGTCGTCTGGTTGACCATTTCACAATTCACGCCCCGGATGTTGTCGTACGATTTCGTGGCATTCAGAGATCGTTCGGGTGGTTTTGACCCCCCAACGCGCCATTTCAGCGCGCGCGACGCTGCTGAAAACGACACAATCGGACGTGCCGCGCGCACCGCACGTCCGATGGACGTGCGGCCTCCTCCTGCATCTCAGGAATAATATTTCTATCGTTCCCGTGCGGTTTCAAGTCGTTCGGAGCACGTTTGCACCGAATTGGACCGCCGCACGCCGTTTTGGTGTTTAATGGCGCCGGAAACGCGTTTCCGGCCGCCGCGGTCACACGGCACCTCCGAATGAGGTGCCGTCTGGCCGACCATTTCACAATTCACGCCCCGGATGTTTTCGTACGGTTTCGTGGCATTCAGACGTCATTCGGGTGGTTTTGACCCCCCGACGCGCCATTTCAGCGCGCGCCACGCTGCTGAAAACGACACAATCGGACGTGCCGCGCGCACCGCACGTCCGATGGACGTGCGGCCTCCTCCTGCATCTCAGGAATAATATTTCTATCGTTCCCGTGCGGTTTCAGGTCGTTCGGAGCACGTTTGCTCCGAATTGGTCCGCCGCACGCCGTTTTGGTGTTTAATGGCGCCGGAAACGCGTTTCCGGCCGCCGCGGTCACACGGCACCTCCGAATGAGGTGCCGTCTGGCCGACCATTTCACAATTCACGGGGGTGCGGGGGGGGGGGGGGGGGGGGGGCTGTACGGGGGTGCGGGGGGCTGTACGGGGGTGCGGGGGGCTGTACGGGGGTGGCGGGGGGCAGTACGGGGGTGGGGGGGGCTGTACGGGGGTGCGGGGGGCAGTACGGGGGTGCGGGGGGCTGTACGGGGGTGCGGGGGGCTGTACGGGGGTGCGGGGGGGCTGTACGGGGGTGCGGGGGGCTGTACGGGGGTGCGGGGGGGGGGGGGGGGGGGCTGTACGGGGGTGCGGGGGGCTGTACGGGGGTGCGGGGGGCTGTACGGGGGTGCGGCGGGGGGGGGGGGGGGGGCTGTACGGGGGTGCGGGGGGCTGTACCGGGGTGCGGGGGGGGGGGGGGGGGGGCTGTACGGGGGTGGCGGGGGGCTGTACGGGGGTGGCGGGGGCCTGTACGGGGGTGGCGGGGGGGCAGTACGGGGGTGCGGGGGGTTGTACGGGGGTGCGGGGGGGCTGTACGGGGGTGCGAGGGGGGGGGGGGGGGGCTGTACGGGGGTGCGGGGGGCTGTACGGGGGTGCGGGGGGCTCTCCGGGGGTGCAAAGGCCATCCCATTGATTACAAAAGTGAAAAATAAAAGTGATAACATCTAATTAATACATATTTCTTTTATCGATACCATACAGAAATTTATAAAAAATATATTGGATAATACATAATCTATAATATCAGATTTATTGATCTGTTGGAATTAGTTCGACTTTTTCAAATGTAGAATCATTCAAGATTATCTGATCAAAAACTCAATATGTGTATAAAATATTTAAAAGACCACCATGGATGGTAATAATGCATTACTTAAATGAATAAATACAGTATATCAATGTCAACCCTACCAGTAAAAACAAAAAACATATCTCGTGAATATATGGTGCGTCACGCGTTGCCATCACTGCTACCTCCTTCTGGTGGGCCAGGTGCCTACAACAAATAAACATTATAAATATTTTAATAACAAAAATAATTTAAATTAAATAAATAAATACAGTATATACCTGCGTCGTATGATCCCCTGTACCATCAGCTCGACGCACATATTCCCACAGTGCTCTAACCTCAGCTGTCAATTGCGCATTTGTCTCCTCGGAAGCGCGCAGCCGTGCCTCAAAATCTGACATCTGCTGTGTCATATGAGCAATAGCAGGACCGACAACCGCAGCGCGTGACACTACAGAACGAGGAATCCCTGCTCCATAGGTCAAACTATAGCCATGCCCGTCCCGACCAATAATGCGATGAAAGATCTCATCCCGTCGCATGGGAAGCTGTCGCTGGTCCTCTGGCAGATGTTCTAACTCAGCTTCAAATTGATCCTGTGAAATATTTAAATATATATAAATATATATATGTTAATATAAATATTTATGTAATTATTGGTAAGTACAGACACTTACTATCAATGCTGCAACCTCTGGATCATTGCGATCACGAGTCCTTATCCACACCGACATTTTATCAGTTGTTGCACCTTGCCCTCGCAACTGTATATTAAAAGAATATAAAAACAAAACCATATTAATTAATAAATTAAAAAATGAATAATATATACCTCATGTCGGATCTGAGACACGTGACGAGTCCCGAGCCTGTGAGCTGGTCCCTGCAACGCTCGATTCTCCGAATGGCGTGTTGACACCTCCTACATTCAATTCATTCAAATTTCAAACAAATCACATATTCTTGAAAATATATATACAGCAAAATAATTAATATACAAACTGCAACACCCTCAGTAGACCAATATTGTAACACCCGAGACTTTTATGTTATACCATCAAAGGAATCTTTTTCTACACAATACTTGCTTGGCTTGCTTTGCACGCAATCGCGACCTTCCTCGATAGCTTGCGTCGTACGCAATACCGAGTTTCACTAAACAACAATATGCTATTAAAACTAGCCGTTATGAATAGTAATAACCACTTTTTAAAATTTTATAAATTTTATTTTTCAAAATGGACTTCATTTTTGGACTCAGAATATCGAAATTAGCCTAGGGTGAAATTTTGGTATTTTTCTGAAAACTTTCAATTTTTGATGAATAGTGAAACCACTAAGTGGTAGGTTAAAAACTGAATTTTGCATAAAACTTAATTTTACCGCTTCTGTGAATGGAATTTCAAAAATCCGAGAGACACGGTTAATATCAAGGACTAAAATGTGGTTCAATGAGATGAAAATAATTTTTTGGTGAATAGTAACTTTTTACTATTTTTACCGCGGTTAATAGTAAATAGGGTAACTAAGGGTAAATATGATATCAATATTACCCTAACACATGTCCTAATTCTATTGGACAAGTGTAATTCGACCAAAAACAAACTTAGGAATAAAATATGACCATTTAGGCCCCACTTGGATTAGATTAGGACATTTATTATTAATTTATTTAAAGAAGGGTTAAAATAGTTAAAATCAAAGTTTAATAAGTAAATCATTTTTTAATATGGGGTTATACATAAGATAAATTCGATTGTAAATATTCATTAGAAAGCTAAAAAGATTTCCTACATGATGGTATTTTATTTGTAATTTTTAGACATCAAATAATTTAATTTATTTATGACACAAAGATGATGCAGTAATTATCTTATTAATGAAATATTGACAAAATTGATAATATAAATACCAAAATAAATGTAATTTGAGACTTTTTATGAATTCCACTAATTTTCTAGGTTACTATGATATATTATTGTTGATTTAATCAACTTGGTTCGAACATATAATTCTGTTATGACTTTCACAAAAATCATATATCAAATAGTGTCAAAATTGACACAAAATAGTTTTTAAATAAAATATTATATTATTAATTGTTATTTTATTCCTAAAAATCTAAGGTTCGGCCAAATGACTTAGATAAGGATATATATATTAATAATAAACAATTTGGGGTTCGTTTGGCATGTTATAGTAAGTGTATTAACCATATAGTGAAAGAAAACAAAAAGACACGGTAAAAGTTAAATTAATTAACTTAGAGTTAAATCTAATTGATAAGGTTAACATAATACCCTAAACTTGTCTAAATCCTATTGGTTGATAGGATTTCGACCCATCCCCACTTTAGCTTCGAAATAAGACCCTTTGGAACCATTATAAACCGATTTTGACTTTAATATAAAATAATATTTTGAGATATTCCTAAGGTGCCCCTCTCCTCCCTTATAAAAGGGCACCTCCTCCCCCTCCTCCTCACACCAATTTGAGCACTCAAGCTCGGCCAACCCCCTGCCATTTTCTCCTCTCCACTTCCCTAGAATAATCCTAGAGGTCCTGGTCTTCTCCAAAGACAAATCTTAGTTCCTTAAGTGGAGGATTCAAAGAGGCGTTCCAAAGAAGAGGTAATATCCATTACCGATCTTTTCAATTTCTTTCTTCTTCAACTTCTTCTTCTTTAGTTGTTTCATGATAAAGTAATAACATCAGTATTACTTACATAATGATATGTTATTATAAATAAACAACCCTAATTCACCTTCTATCCATCCTACGGAAAAATGAAATCACCGCGCGTGCGTACGTACGGAATACCGTCTCCACGCCGTGGTGTAATCTATTTTCCACCATCACCTTACAAGGATGGGTATAATGGTGTAATGAGTAACTATATATGATTATTATGAAGTAATATTGATACTGAAATAATATATATATACTCCAATACAATTCCACGATCATAGGAACGATATCATCACTCGTGCGTACGTACGGAATACCGTCTCCACGATGTGATGCGACTCGTTCTACATGATCTTCATTTCATAATGATTATATAAATGAATTGAATGAATTAATATGGTATATACTACACTAATACCATTCTGGAAATGAATTATCTATAACCTAAAGATAATAATAAGAATTTATTCGACAAAACACGCATAAGAACAAAAAGTTATAAAGACCCGAGTAACAAGTAACAATGAAATATTACTAACAAGAAGCTAATAATATGACCATATATGATCTCATATCAATATGTATGATTCTGGAATAAGTCAATAACATTATTTAAACCATTATACAAGAGCTTCAGACACGAACAAAGCAAATCGGACCTAAGGTAAGGGAAATATCACAATCTCATTTTTATCCGAGATTGTTTATTCGTAAGTATTTAATGGGGTGTATTTTATCATCCACATCCATGTTTCATCAATATGTAATATTATTTCCATCCTTCTACAATATTTTATATCCAATTTTACCCTTCGGTAAGTTTTTTTGTAAAAGATATGAAAGGAATCTTTTGTCGTTTTTCGTACGAGGTACTTTTTGACTTTTCCGACAAAAGTACGAAGAATGTTTTTTTAACTTATACGGCATGAATGGATTTTTAAAACATTATTTCTAAGAAGCTTCCTTTACAAGTTTTCAAGTTTATTTTTAATCAACTTCTTTTATTTTAAAGTAGTATGACATGTTATGAAAGGAAAAATGTTTTTTGAAGAAGAAAGGATATTTTCCTCAAGAATTGAGTTCAAGTGTTTTATCAAAATTATTTTCCATCTAAGATAATAAAGGGTTCTATTTTTATCCCTATTATTAAATTGATTTGATCATGTTGTGATGGAATTATTTTTATGAATTCCTTTATCTTATATGAATTGATTTATGATGTCATGATGTTTCAAGAATCCCATTTTTGTTACATGTGTTATGCGATGATGTATGTTTTATGATTATGTGGCACACATAAGAAAGGATTCATTATAAGATGGGTGGGACCTATATCTACCTCCAATGCATTGGGTAATGATTTTATATCTCATGAGATAGACATGGCTGGAACGGAAGGTTATTTCGGTTCAGTGATACAGGACTGAAACGAGGAGTGAACTCGGTTCAGAAAGGGACTTTGTCCACTAAGATAGTCTTGGCAATGAGTCATGACTAACAAGAAATGATTTTCCATGATTATGTGTGCATGCCACAAAGTTTCAAGTTTTATGTTATGATTATGGGGATCTCATTTTCACTTCTATGATTTATTCCATGTTAAGATATTATGATCTCTTTTGCAGGTTTTGATTTTCATAAAGATATGATATGATTTTTATTTCCTTTATTTGCCCTTGCTGAGCATTTGAGCTCACCCTGTTATGTTTTCTTTTCCCCAGGTCAGGAAGATGGATATTAAGTAGAATATGCTAAAAGGGACCCTAGATATGATGAAATAAATGGGAGACACTGTAGAAGATTTATGAACCAGTTGTTTATGTTTCCCAGTTTCTAAAGACACTATACCTATACGGTCCTTTGTGGTTTTATCATATGTTGTAATAAGTGTGCTTCAATTTTGAAGTATTAAAAATGTATGTAAAGTATGGGTCGTTATAAATATGCAACCAAGTCACGCCACTGAGCCGGGAGGACACCTCTCGGGACTTTTTCCAAACTGTCAAGGGCACCCACATTTGGTACCCAGTGGTCCCTCTTCACTTTGCCTTTATAATCTTTCCACAGCTTACGGCATTTGCTCATACACACGGGCCGAAACTCTTCAGGACATACTTTCAAATTTTGCTATAATGAAAATAATCAAACATATTAGTATTATTTATAAATAGAAAATAAAGTAAAATTATTTTCTTACCTGAACCTCCCTCCATAGACGATCTAATGTGTCCTGAGGGATAGAAGCCCAATCACGCCTGGTCAATGGAAATCGATGTGGGTCACGTATGATATGACCCAGCTGACGAATAAATGCCGGGGCATTCGGTCCCACGGGATGAAATACCTCATCAAATGAAACATCTATCGTCGTGTCGGAATTCCATGATAATATGCCACGACCAGGGCCTCTCCTGCGAGAGGAAGAAGCAGCCGAGTCTGATCCTGTTGAAAACAATTTTATATATAAATTGACAAATGTTATATATATATATATATGTCAATTACATAAAAAATATAGACAATGACATTCAAACATACCTCGACCCTGAGACGTAGATGCCTCAGATGGATGATGTGGATTTTCTGCCTCTTCCCCTGACATGTCTGCAGTCATACAAAATATCAGTAATGAGTCCAAAGTGTTTAAAAGATAAATTGGATTGTTCTTAATAAATAAAACTTGTACAACTGTTAATCAAACAAAAAATGGATTGAATAATTAGTTGTGAATGAATTTTAAAAAATCAGAAAGTTAATCAACCTAAATATTTATGTCTGAATTAACTTACAAAAGTGAGGATTAAAACTTATAAGGATTTATAAAATGATTAGATAATTTATGATATCCTAGGACATTCTACTGAATAGCGGGAAAACAATTATACCTTTCATTAAGCATGAAAATCGACCGTTTCTCCTTCAACAGCCGCTCTGACCCAATAAATATCTTCTTCACGTTAAACTATGGTATGTTGATCAAGTTGTTGGTAAACAAATGGAACAGTCTCGGGTTCATCTTCTTCAAATAAAAACACTCATCGCCGAGACATTTTGACAACAACTTGCCAACTTGGATCCGAAGGCAAAGTAACGAAGAATACTTGTTCCGCTTGTGATGTCAAGATGAAAGGTTCATTCTCAACTCGTTCATTATTTCTGTATAACATATAGTTAAAATTCACCAATGAAAACTGGTATTGATCGACTTTACATCCACGCACTGGATCAACCCAATTACACTTTAACAATATGTACTTCAAACCGTGTGTGTATACAACTTCAATGATGTCTATCAATTGACCATAGTAATAACCAGAATCGACAAAGGGACAACCGATTCCACTGTTTTGTGTTGCTCGTTTGTCGTCAACATATTTAATGCGAAATCGAAAACCATTAGCATCAATAGCTTTATAACGACGAGCCGTTATAGATGGACCCTCAGCCAGTTGGATAAATACTTCAGGTAGTGTGGGGTCCCCTAACTCCCTCAGCTTACGAACCTACATAATTTATAAAAATCAATACTGATATATGCAGAAAGAATTAGTTTAATACTTCACTCATAATGAAAATCAATTTATACATACATAATCCTTGAACCAATCATGAAATGCCGCATAATGAGATTGTTGAATTTGCAACTCAGTCGCACGATGCATCTCTTCTTTTATCTCATTAATGTGTTTCCTGCAAATGATTACGCGATGTTTAAAAGATCAACTTATGCAAAGAAAACATGTAAAAGTTATACAAGCACATTGATAAGATACTTACTGCATTAATGGTGCAACTGATGGAGTATTGAACAAGATATATCGATGTGCTTGTATCCACTCGATGTTGTCCATATCAAATGTGGTTCCTTATCCAACTGGACCATCATGAATCCGAGAGGGCTTATCTAATTTTGTTTCAACATCCATAAGATATTCTGCACAAAAGGTAGTACACTCATCCATCAAATAACCATTTGCTATTGATGCCTCTGGACAAGCTCTGTTACGTACAAATCTTTTCAATGTACTCAAATACCGTTCAATAGGATACATCCACCTGAATTTCACTGGACCAGCAGCCATTACTTCATCAGTTAGGTGCACTGTTAAGTGGACCATAACATCGAAAAATGAGGGGGGGAAAAGTTTCTCAAAGTGAAAAAGCGTAAGTACAATTCGGTCCTGCAAACTTTTTAAATCACTCATTCGTTGATTTCTTAAACAAAGCTGTCTAAAAAAATTACTCATCTCAATCAAGGGATGAACAACATTGGGGGATAAACAATCACAAATTGCGATTGGAATCAACTGCTGAAGTAATATGTGATTATCATGACTTTTCAACCCTTGCAATGTCTTTCTCGTCAGATTCACACACTTTGAAATATTAGAAGAGTAACCATCAGGCACCTTGACCATCTTCAAAATGGAAAGAAATGTCTCTTTCTCCTCTGTAGTCATCGAATACTGTGCAGCAGGCATATATGCCTTGTTTCCCTCAGCTAACTGTAAATGCAACTGTTTCCTTAAACCCATTTCTTCCAAATCACGGCGTGCATTAACATGGTCCTTTGACTTTCCACTGACACCTAAAATGGTCCACAATATGTTATCACAAACATTTTTTTCAATGTGAATGACATCCAAATTATGACTCAACATGTTAGTTTTCCAATACGGAAGACTATAAAAAATACTTTTCTTTTTCCAATTGTGACTGCGCTGCCTACCCGCAGCACGAATATTACGTACTGGAGGAGCCACCAAATCCTGAATTTCATATACCGTGCAGATGTTTTCTTCCTCAATCTGCGATAACATTTCGACTCCTGTCATGATCTTTGGTGCTGGGCTGAACTCTCTAGAACCATCAAATGCCACTCTGTCCTTTCTGAACCTGTGCTGGGGAGGGAGAAAATGCCTGTGACCCATGTATGCCCATTTTTTGGAATGTTTAAGCCATACAGATTTTTTACTTTTATTGCAACAAGGGCAAGCAAATTCCCCTTTCGTACTCCAGCCTGATAAATTTGCATAAGCTGGGAAGTCATTGATTATCCACAATAAAGTAGCATGCAGTTTGAACATTTCATTCGTTTCGCAGTCATAAGTCATCACACCATCGCCCCAAAATTCATTCAACTCATCAATCAATGGCTGAAGGTAAACATCAATCTTATCCCCCGGACTTTTAGGTCCATCAATAAGAGTGGAAAGTAATATAAATTGTTGCTTCATACAAAGCCACGGAGGAAGATTATATGGAACCAACACCACGGGCCATGTGCTATGAGTTGCACCAACCATAGACTTGAATGGATTGAAACCATCTGCTTCCAATCCCAATCGGACATTACGAACATCTTTAACAAAGTCGGGATGTCTCTTATCAAAATTCTTCCATGCATGAGAGTCTGCCGGGTGGGTTAACATGTCACTTTCATGAACTCTTTCTGCATTCCATCTCATTAAATTAGAAACTTTAGATGATATAAAAAATCTTTTCAACCTCGGTTTAAGGGGAAAGTAACGCATTTGCTTTACGGCAATCGGTTTCCCCTGTATCGCAATCTGACTTTGATGAGTCTTATTGCCCCTGTTCTCTTTCCACCTGGAAGCGCCACAAACCGTACAAATATCCAAATGAGCAGTTTCATTTCTAAACAACATACAGTTGTTTGCACATGCATCTATAGTCTCATATGTAAAACCTAAGTTCTCTGTCAACTTACGAGCATAGTAATACGACTCAGGAATCTTAGTGTCGACAGGAAGAACTTTTTTCAATAAAACCAAAAGCATGTCGAATGATGTGTCTGACCAATTATTCAAAGTCTTCAAATGCAACAACTCCACGATAAACGACAGTTTATTGTAAGAAGTACATCCAGGATATAATTCTGTTTTCGCATCATCAAGTACTTCATAAAACCTCCTCGAATCACGATCTGCACCAGAGCGAAGATTTATCTCACCGGTCTCAAGATTCTGGATGTCAATGCCTTCAGGATCAAACCCACGTACCATTTCAGTAAGCATTTCATGCATTGGATCAGTCATCCTTGCATCAACATCCATCTGAGCTGCATCTGTATTTTGACAACGAACATATTCTTCTCCATGACGAGTCCAACTCTTATAATTTTTCAGAAATCCATTAAAGAAAAGGTGCTCCCTCACAGTATATCGTGTGAATTGATATCTGTTAGCACATTTTCTACATGGACAACTAATATAGTCACTTTCAAATCCTCTCGTGAAGTCAATAAACTGCATAATGCCATTGAAATATTCTCTAGACGTTCGATTTGGAAGATCAATCGAACTCTTATCCATAATAATATCTGTATAACAAACATTTACACAATACTTATTACATTTACATTTTTCAAATCAACTATATTCAAAATAAATATTAACCATTTGTTTATGAACCATTGATAAAATAATAATGTAACTGAAAGCTCATGTTACCTGATTGAGCTACAAACCTGAAAGGGAGGGGAGCCGAAGGCGGTGCTGCGAGGGAGAGGAGGCAGCGAAGGGGAGCCGGAACCAAAGGCGGTGCAGTAAGGGAGGGGACGGGCGGCGACGGCGGTGGGGAGCTGGAGGAGAGGAGGCGATGAGGGGACGGGGGATGGGCAGCGAGGGGGGGGGGGTGTCCGGGGTCGGGGGGGGGGGGGGCTGTCCGAGGTGCGGGGAAGGGTGTCCGGGGTGTCGGGGGCCTGTCAGGGGTGCGGGCAGGGGTGTTCGGGGTGCGGGGGTGTCCGGGGTGCGGGGGAGGGGGGGCTGTCTGGGGTGCAGGGGGGCTGTCGGGGGTGAGGGGTGGGGTGTCCGGGGTGCGGGGGGCCTGTCCGGGGTGCGGGGGGGCTGTCCGGGTTCGGAGGGGGGGTGTCCGAGTGCGGGGGGGGGGGGGGGGGGGGTGTCCGAGGTGCGGGGGGGCTGTCCGGGTTCGGAGGGGGGTGTCCGAGTGCGGGGGGGGGGGGGGGGGGCTGTCCGGGGTGCGGGGAGGCGTCTGGGGTGCGGGGGGCGGTCCGGAGTGCGCGGGGGGGTGCTGTCCGGGGTGCGGGGAGGCGTCCGGGGTGCGGGGGGCGGTCCGGAGTGCGCGCCGGGGGCTGTCCGGGGTGCGGGTGCCGTCCGGGGTGGGGGGGGGGGAGGGCCGAGAGGACGGAGGGCGGCGGCCGGAGGCCCGAGGGCGGAGGGCGGCGGCCGGAGGCCGGATGGCAGGCGGCGGGGGAGGGTAGGCGGCGGGGGAGGCCGGGCGGCGGGGGAGGCCGGGCGGCGGGGGAGGCCGGGCGGCGGGGGAGGCCGGGCGGCGGGGGAGGGGAGGGCGGAGAGGGAGAGCGGCGAGGGAGGGAGGGGGTTAGGGCGGAGGGAGATCGAGGGCGCGGGGGGGGGGGGGGGGCACAGAAACCCCCCGAATTTTTTTATGCAGGTTAGCGACTGCCATTGGCGGTCGCTAATGGTAAGCTATAGCGACCGCCAATGGCGTTCGCCCGAGTCTGGGGGGCTCCACTGCCCCCTTTTCTAGTAGTGTATTCTTTGTCATCCAATGATTAGAATAAGAGAAAGTTTCATTGGCCATTTATCTCATGGTGGGGTAAGCTGATCAATGGTGGAAACTGATCAAGAACACACAGTCCGTAAAGGATATTTATCCCATGGAATGTGAAGTATTCAAGAAAATATTTTTCAATAAATATTTTACCAGAACTATCTATCTTAAATTGGAGTGGGATTTATTTAGAATGAAACAAAATAAAGATGAGTTTATTGAGGAGTACAAGGAAAAATTTACAAGTCTTTCACATTATGATTCTGAATTTGTCATCAACACTGAAAGTAAGCTGGACCACTTCTTTAGTGGATTAGAGATGAGTCTATGAAAAGATTTAGTGGTTTGAGACTTTGATAGTTATGGAGAGATTTTTCGATGTTCCCTTAAGGTCAAGATGGACATTGGAGACTCTCGTCAGTCTTGTGGGTCTGGAGATTAAAATCATAAATGGAGTTTTCTTCTAGAGTATCGGTGGATAAATCCCATGGAGAAAAGAAAACCCAATTTCCCACATGTCAAAAATGTGTGAAGAAGCATATCAGAAACTATATCAAGGGAATTATAAGACACTTTAAATATAGAAAAGAGTAGAATCATGATAATCAATGGTGAAGGGAGATGAAGAAACCCACTGATGTGATGGAAAAAATAGGGTTCAGATCAACACTCAACATGTGGTGTACTATTTAAACTGCAAGGAATACCAGAATTATACAAACCAATGCAACAAGCCAAGGGGTGTTAGGGATAATTAATGACAAAAACCTCTAAGACTTATAAAGCAAGTAAGGGAATATGCTACCACTACTGCTGAGATGGATCTCAATAATTATGTGGTGACAGGCATGCTAGTTATTCATTAAAGATTATTGAATGCAATATTTGATTTTGGTTCTACTCATTCTTTCACATATTGAAATTTTAGTAGAACTATTCATAAACCACCTCAAAACATGGGGGTTAAGCTATCTGTAAGAACAAAAAATGGATCAATTATTGCATCCCAAGTATCCAACTCCTCTTGAGTCAATGTTTGTGGACTAAAAATACCATCAAACATTTTTATACTTCCTTTAGTAGAGTTTGATGCTATATTAGGCATGGATTGGATATCCTTATATAAATACAACAAAAAAATTTGGATAGGGAGATCACTCTTCACATCCATAGTCATCCCATGATTCTGGACAAGTGTAAGTAGGAGAATGAATATACTTTTAAATATTCATCTCAAGTGTGGATATTATTACCTTACGAGAAGGTATATCTAGCTCAAAATATTGAAATAAAGGAGATAATCATGCTTGAAGATATTCCCATTGTGAGGAATTATAAGGTTATATTCTCTGGAAAGTTACCTGGTCTTCCTCTTGAACAATTGGTTGAGTTTTCAATCAAACTTATATTTGGATCTCTATCTATATCTAGGTCTCCCTATAGAATGTCCACCATTGAGTTAGAATAACTGAATAAGAAGTTATAAGAGAATCTAAAAAAGGGTTCTATATGCCTGAGTGCTTTACCATGGGTTACATTATTCCTCTTCATCAATAAAAAGGATGGGACAATGATCCTATACATTGATTATCATAAAATTGACAAAATAATGATAAAGAAAAAGTATCCCCTTCATGGATAGATAACTTGTTCAATCAGCTATATGGCCCCAAATATTTCTCAAAGTTGGATCTTAAATTGGGATATCGCTAATTAAAGGTGAAGAAGGAATATATTCCCAATACCACCTTTAGAACAAGGTATGAATACTACAAGTTCATAGTGATCCCCTTTATAATCACTAATTATCAAAATATATTTATGGACTTAACAAATAGATTCTTTAGAGGTTACCTCAACAAATTTGTGGTAGTATTTATCGATGATATTCTGATATACTCCAAAAGTAAGGAGGAAATTGAGGAGCATTTGAATAATATTATATAAACTTTGTGAAAGTAGAATCTATATGAAATATACAGTAAATGTGAGTTCTAGAAGGAGGAAGTATCATTCTTGGGCCATGTTACACCAATAAAGGGATATCTGTATGCCCTTATAAGACAAAGGCAATTGAGGAGTGAACACAAATATTTTTAATGGATATCCATAGTTTCCTTGAACTATCTGGGTATTACCGACAATTTGTGAGAATCTTATCATGATTTTAAATCCTGCTAACCAAGATGACTCACAAGGGAGTAAATTTTTTCTTAACTAATGTTTTTGAAGAGTGCTTAAAGGAATTAAAAAAGAGGCATATCACTGTACTAGTACTCACGTCACCCTTAAGTGGGGAATTTTTCGTGGTATAAAATGATGCTTCAAAGAATGTATTATTCCATGTATTAATGAAAAATGAAAAAGTGATATCCTATGCCTTAAGGTAGTTGAAATTTCATGAGCATAACTATCCAACGCATGATTTAGAGTTGGCTGCATTAATCTTTTCATTGAAAATATGGAGTAATTATATATATATAGGAAAAAGTGTAAGATATATACGGATAATAAGAGCCTAAATTATGTATTCACATAGAATGAGATTAATATACCCCAATAAATATGGTTAGTGATAATCTAGGACTATGACTTCTCAATCCACTACCATCCTGGGAAAGAAAATAAAGTGGCAGATGCTCTAAGTAGAAAGGATCTATAAACCTTATCAATGGTGATAATTTAGAAGGATAAAATATTTTTATAGTTGAAAATCATATACACATGAATTATAAAGGAAGTAACATCATCATTTATTTCTCAAATTATTTCTTAACCATCACTTCTAGAGAAGATAAATGATTCTCAAAGAAATAATATGAAAATTCAGAAGAAGGTGGAAGCTATAAGAAAAGGTAAATCCTACGATTTTAAAATTTATAAAGAATGATTAGTAAAATTTTGGTCATGATTATGTGTACCATCAAGTTCTAAGATAAAGAGGTATTTGTTTAATTACATACATAACTTGACCTTATCCATACACCTAGGGAGCATGGAAATGTATTTAGGTATTCGAGAGAAATATTTGTGGGGAAATATGAAGAAAAATATCACATAATATACATCAAAATTTCTAATATGTTAGTAGGTAAAGGATGAGTGAAAAAATTCCAAGGGGATGATATATCCATTACCCATACCTACATGGAAATAGGAAAACATCACCATGGAAATTGTCACTAGTCTTAAAAATACATCTAAGAAAAATAATACCATATTGGTTGTGGTGGATAATATTAAAAATACTACTCACTTAATTTAAATTTGATAGAACTTATCACTCAATAAACTTGTAAGGATATACATCATAGAAGTGGTAAGACTATGTTGAACACTGTTATCGATTGTATTCAACCAGGATTCAAGGTTTACCTCTATATTTTGGAAAAGTCTCTAACATTCTCTAAACATTGAGTTGAAATTCAGTATAGATTATCACCCCAAACTAATGGAAAACCTGAGTGGACTATCCATACACTGAAATAAATGTTGATAGAATTATTTATGGACTTCAAAGAAGGATGAGATCAACATCTTCCTTTGGTTATGTTCTCATACAAAAATAGTTTCTATTAAATCATCCCAATGGATCCAAATGAAGCCCTTTATGTGAAGAGATATATAACACCTGCATATTATGATAAAGTTTGTGAATTCTATATATTGGGCCTTGTAATTGTTGAAGAAATGATAGAAATGGTCAAGACCATTCAACATCACATTGAGGCTGCTCAAAGTCGTCAGAAGATCTATACTGAAAATCATCTATGAGACATGTATTTTGAGGTTGGAGAAAAAGTGTTCCTCTACATATCTTCAGGGAAAAGAGTCATGAGATTTGGGAAAAGGGAAATATAATTCCTAGGTACATTATCCCATTTGGAATTCTTGATCGTATTAGATCCATGTATTATAAAAAACACCCCCACCAAACCCATCTCAAGTATATGGCATATTCCATGTATCCCTCTTGAGGAAGTACATACTAGATCTCATACATATACTAAATTCAAAGGTGGAATAACTATAAAATGATATATCTTATGAGGATAAGTCAAATAAGATATTGGGATATATAAATAAAGTTCTACACAATAAGTCAACTCACATAGTCAAAGTACTATGGTGAAACCATGAGTATGAGGAGGCGACAGGGAAATCAGAAGAATCCATGAAGTAGAATTACCCTCACCTATTTTCACCTTAGTTTGTAAAAAGAAAATTTGAGGGTGAAATTTATTAATAGGAGAGGAATTTAATGACCTAGAATTTTATCAATGAAATTTTTCTACTTATAATTGTGTCATATTTAATAATGTAGAAAATTTCACTTGAACCACATGATGAAACCAAAAAATTTTCATTATATTAATTTGAAATTTACGTTTAGAGAATAAAAATTCCCATAAAAGTTGAAAGTATTATAATGATAAAAAATAGAAAATACGATAATAATAGTAGGAAAATTTGTATATACTCAATCCCCTAGAATAATCGCACTCATGAGAAACACTATAGAAATAATGCAGAATATTAGTAATGGAATATTCATTTTGAAAATGAATATATATATATATATATATATAATTTAGAGATAAATTTAAATTGAATTAATAATTAATTAAATATTAGGTATTTATAGAAGGTATAAAACCCACATCACCATTACAAATTTGACCATTAGAATAGTAATATGACAGTTAGAATAGTAATCTGATCATTATGAATAATAACCTGACCGTTATAATAGTATACTCACTTATGGAAGTGTAAAATATTATTTATTTATATTAAACAAATAAATATATGAAATATTTATATCATGATACAAATAAATATTTTTTTTAAAAATGATAAAATAAGTGTTTGTATTTATATAAAACATATATGTGTTATTTGATTTTTTTATAAAAAAATATAATAATTTAAAATAAATATTATTTTCCTAAAATGAGTTTATAAATTAATATTTCTTTATTATAATGATAATATAATTTTACGATACCTTAAGTAATTTTTCGAAGGGTTTGAAAATTGATCATAATATTAAAATTAGATTTTTTGAATAAATAAGGATTTTATTTAAAAATTAAATTTATAATTTTAAGAAAATTATTATCATAAAATGGATTTATATTTTTTAATCTACATTTTAAAAAATGGTTCGGGTTAATTTTTTGTATTTTTCTAAAATAGTTAAATTTTTGGTTAATAGTGAAATACGGTAAAATACAGTATGTAACATTATATTCCAAATACATGAATTTTGAGTCATGAATGATGTAAACAACCATTATTTCAAACTCAAATGAATAATTTAATATATATATATTCACAATAATCAATAATATTGGTAGTATTGAGCCAGAATAATAAACTAATGAATATAATATTCAAAAACACCTCTCTCCTCCCCTTATAAATACCACCCTTTCTCCTCAGAACTTTTAAGACTTGGAGCCTGAAAAATTTCTTCCCAATTCCATTAATAATACTCTCCTAGATTCCCTAGTTCTATTTTTATGACCAAAATAACTTTTTAATGATTCTTAAGGGGTAGCCTAAGAGGACACAACCAAAGGAAGTGGTAAAATTATCAACTAATCTCTTTCAATTTTATTCTTATTCTACCACCCCATATGTTATCCATCCACAAAAACATAGTTACATATGTATCATAAATATTATAATATGATATTATTATGATATAATATTCATCTTTTACTATCCCTTCTTTTTTTCTTATATGAAATTGTTGTTCACAATATGGCTGGTTTACCACCCCCATGAACAACACATATAATTTTTTATACATCCTTCAAGGATGATTATAAAAAAATTATTATGGATAAATATTATTATAATAAGTATGTTATAACTTATTTCAAGTTTTTTAATGTTTAAATAATCATTTAATTAAATAAAATGAATCTAGTTCATGATGGTCGGTAAAACGACCTAAATGAACTAACCACATAACATTAGTGTTTTACTATGTGAATCAACCATATGTTGAAGAAAAAAATGATATTTGGGACCATTTAAATATTTTAAGGATATTCATACCATTTCATTTCAATTATGGATTTTAGTCCCATTTTAAAATAACATCAATAATTATCCACAAGTGATCCAACCTTGGAACCATGAAATGAACACTCCCAAAACAAAAAAATTAGTATTTATTTCTCAATGAAATGGTTTTAAATGAATATAATATAATTATAATAAATAAAATACAAATGGAAAAGGTTATTAATTAATTAATTAATTAATTTAAATTTATTATTCATAAATATAAGTGCAAGTGCATAATGATTCTGGAACCTCAGGTAAAGGATCCATATGAACCACCCTATTTTATTTGGGTCATGATTTTTCTCTCTTTGCCTCACTTTAAATATCTATTTTTATTATTTACTTATTATGTATTATTTATATATGTCCCCCACATATGTAAATAGTTTAATTCACCTTTATTTGATGGGTATATACATGTTTTAAAAGGTTCTATTCTCAATTTCTCTTGATATCAAAACCTGATTAACGGGAACTTCTCTATTTCTTACACCATTAGAAGTACCACTCCTTAAAATGTTCTAAACCAACCATGTTTTCTAAAATCACTCATTTTACCATGTAAAACCATTTTATTTCATTCCTATTTTTTTTATAAATTATTTTTCCCTTACCCTATTTAAGGACTCATTACCCTTTTCCCTAAATCCCCACTTAAGAGCTACATTTTAAAAGAGATTTATTTATTATTTTTCAAGTATTAACTTAAATTATACATAATTTCTCATGAAATATACTTATAAAGTTATAATAATTCTTAAATAATTTATTTAATATAAATTATTATGATATTCCATCTATCTATGCTACATGAAATGGTTATGAAACACATTTCTTTCCATAGTTAATCCTTATGTTTTTGTCTTATTCTTGATTTTATTATGTGGAACCCATATGTATGTACATGTTATAATGGGTGTGACCGGATAACACTCCAATGCATTGGGTATTTTTTTGTCTCATAAGATTCTATGTATGGGATTACATAGTTAACCTAATCCATGACGAGACTCTATCCACCATGTGATGTTTTCTTGGCAGTTTTCTTGGACTTATGCTTATGTCATTCTTTATGTTGTTTCCAAATTCCTATGATTTCACGATTGTTTAATTCTAGGTTCTTTATTACATTCCTTAATATGATTATTCATGAGAATTTTCTTTTATTATATCATGTTATGGCTTCTAACTTCTATGCTATTCTTTATTACTATGGTAATTCTCTTACTAAGCTTTATTGATCACCCTTTTATTTTATGTATCCCCAAATTATCATATGCAGTTTTAGGAGGAAAAAGGGATTTAAGAGCTTATTATGAAGAATAAAATAGATATTTTGTATTTTAGTTTCTTTTTTGATGTATTATTAACCTAGTATTCTAAATACACTAGGAATCACAATCTTTGGGTTATATTTATTTGATATTTATAATAAAAATCATGTAATATTATGGGTAAAAGGATTGGATTGCTATTGTTTAAAACCCATTGGTTTGTCTTGGATCATTCAAATTAGAGTTATTTGGATTGAGGTAACCTTCTATTTTCTCATTTTTCCTATCTTCTTATTCTCTTATATCAGAGAGTTTACTATGGTGGGATTTCTTCATTATTTTGGGAGTATCTTGATGAATGTATTGTTATGAAAAGGATTACAATGGTGATTTATTGAGACTATTACGTCTTGATCTCTTGTTTCTTCTTTTATGATTAGTGATTTTTTTGAAGCTTCAATCTAGGTAGGGGTTCCTTCATCTCTAATTATTAGTTATATATGTGAGGATATCCTATTTTTTACTTTGGATAAATGGTATGTATTGTCTTAATAGAGATAATTAACTAGATTAATTAAAATTTAAGGGGAAGGGGTAATCACATGAGTTTTACTTGTTCTTATGTTTTTCTAATATAGTTGTTCTTACTTTTTGTTTTAAAAATTGTAACTTATGATGAGTTTTGGGTGTTTTTATGTATTTTTGAAACTTATGAAACTTTTTATAATTGTTTGATTAAAGTCACCACACATTAAAATGAATAATAAAGTATATCCAATTAATAAATTGGTTTCCCATGGAAATATCATATTTTTTTGAGAATACTCTTGAAAGTAATAAAGTAATTATGATGAAAGGCCTTTTTTAAAACTATAGTGGTGATATATGGTGGATGAGGTTTTTGGTGGTTTTTATGTGTGATGGTTGTGATGTGGGGTGGTTGTGAAGTGGGGTTTATTATCATGATATCAATGGGTTGTGATGTGATGTGTTGTGTAGTTTCCTGGTAGTTATGGAGTGGAGTTGAAATATTGACATGGATAATGAAATGGCATGAGTTGTAATGATTATTGAACATGGGTGGAAATTAATGTGTGGTAAATAAAGTAATGTATGTAATTGATATAAAATTATATGTAATTAAACATGAATTGAACAGACTTGATAAATGAAAATGGTTAGAATTGGAAAAATCTAGAAATGGGCTATTTCAAAAGAAAAGATAGAACGTGTCTTGTGTGTGTGGCTTACTAGTGTGGTATGGTTCATTTAAATGATAATGATATAGGTTGTAAGGATTTATGGTGATGTAGTGAGATATATTGATACTCTTTTAGTGAACCCTAGGTCAGTCTTATGTGTTAATAATCTATAATGTACTATTTATATGATTTCTATATGAACCCCACCCGAGTCATGTGTTTACACCGATTCCTAAAGGTTTTGGGTTCTAGATGTTTTTTCCTAAACATCCATGATGATGATGATGGATGGATGGCCACCCCATATTACTCACCCTCTCTTCCAGGTGAGGTTAATACACATAGTTTGTGATGTATAGAAGTCAAAAGTGCATGAATGGTGGTGTTTGATGAGATGATAAGGTGGTTTATGGTGGGGTTCATGCATAATATGAGGGGGGAATGAGGTTGATGTATATTATGTTCACGATGCCATGCTATTATGGTTATGAAATTGGTAGTAATGTGATGTGGTTTCCCTAGTGTCTTCAAGAAGGATGTGATGTGGTGACCCATATGTCTTCAGGAAGGAGGTGATATGGTTTCTCAGATGTCTTTGTATATGGTTAATATAGAATGGATAAGAGCACCGGGAGGTATAAGTTTGGGCCATGAATTAGTGGGAAAGCAGTGTGGGGTACCCATTATCACTATGATTCTTATTATGTTACTATATTATATGTGTTATTTGGTGAGAGTGCTATGATAATGATGGTATTGGTTAGAGGACTTATTTATTTGTGTATTGGTTCTATTATTTTCTCATGGGTGTATTAGTATGTTCTTTTCACATGTGCATGAGAGAACATGGGTATGATCCCACCGATTATACATGTTATGCTCACCCTATGTATATACAAAAAGTTATTCAGGTTTCTAGAAGGAATACAGGTACCATAATGGACAATACTAGCCCGAACTTTGGAGTTGTTTTTGATTTGTTTTCTTAGGTTTATTTTTGGTTTTTTATTTGGATACTTGATTTTTATCTTTTTAATTTATACATGCATCATGAGATGATTTTGTTTTTCCTTTTTTAATTTATAATATGAAGTTTCATGGTGGTTTTTATCATATCTTGTGATCCTTATTAAATAAATAGAGGGAAATTACTTCCATATGTGAGATTTTATTACCCTCAATTCTAGTCACAAAAATGGTGCATACTAAAGGTGGGACTCGGGGTCATTATCTTTATTCCTTCTTCATTGAAATGAGAGGGGTATCTTTATAGGGAGTGGGTCATGAAAGAGTGACATCAGATGGAGGTTGAGAGATATAATGAAGTTTAGAGTTAGGCACTATGAGGATTACATGGGTTGGTAAGGAAACAATGTCAGTTGATCTTGGTCTATGATATAGGCTAGGGAAGCCAGCTAGGAAATTGTATTTTAGGTCCCCTATGATCCACCACTAGGACCCTAAGTATACCAAATGACCAAACAAGGTGGTTATTCTTATAGGGTATATATTGAAGAGATTTTCATGTATCATTATTTATTGAGTTAGGTCCTCAATTGGATGGTTTTGGGAAATTAAAATGAATCAATTTAATGTACCTTAATAAAATTTCATGCTACCAGGCTTAGGATTTCTCCTAGTTTTTCCAGAATAAATCTTTTTCATCATCCGCATATAACTCAGTCAGTAGAGGTTCAACATGATGATCTGGTTGATCATCGGAGGATCGACCCGATAGAGGAGTATAAGGCATGGAGGTGATAATTTCTTTCTATTTAGTGACAGGGTTTTGCAAAGTATGAGGGGAGTGTATTTGATCTCGAGATAGAGTAATGGTAAGATGAGATCAAGATCTCTTTTGGTATAATCCATGATTGGGATATGTTTTGGGTTTCATTAGTATTAAATTATATGAGGTGTACTACACATCAATAGTGGTCACTATATCATGGTGATTGGAAGGAGGAAGATATTTCTTGGATATATTTACCAAAGGAGTTCTGATCAGAATTCTTATCATTGACCATGAAGGTAGTAAAGAGGTAGGAGGTTATTTCTATTCAGAAGGGGAGAATGTATGTGCAATATATTGGGATCATGTTTAAGGATCCTTTTGTGTTTCACCCATGATCTTTTTTCTAGATATGGTGTCTCATGTGCAACATCTTGAGGAAGCACTCTTCCCATCTATCTAGTATCAGGTTACTCCATTTACATTTCTAATGTATTTGGAGGTACATAAGAAGGTAGAGGCAATCAAGAATATGAAATCATGAGAAGGGATAACATGAGAGGGACTCCATAAAGGTTTCAAGAGGGGTAGTGTTTTCAATAGTAGGTATCATACACCAGGGTCTTCAAGGTTTCGAACAACTAGGCTTTAGTTGTAGTTTTTTACACTGCATTATTCTAGGGCCAATGGTTCTTAAGTGTTTTCCAAAGGCTTTCTATTGACATACTATACCCACGGAGTTTATGGTTACCATCATGTTTAGAGTCTAAATGCTCATGGAGGATGGTTTGGCTTGGTTGGTCAGGCCCAGCCACAACATCAATAGAGGCCACCACCATTTGTTTAGTAGCTAAGGGGAGATGAATATGGTATAGGTTATACACATGATAGTAGTTATCCTTAAGGTACTAGGATAGATCATGGATGTGTAGGTGGATATCAGTGGTGAGGAAGAGGATCTAGGAATACATAGTTGTTTTCCATGGAGATTCCAACACCAGATTGGACAGAAACCATGAAAAGTATGAGTATATTATCATATACCCTTATTTATAACTTGTTTTGTCTAGTATACCCACACTCCTTTGTTACTAATACTTTGGTCTATGCTTTGGGACTAAATGCGAAGAGGCTTATCATGCCCATGGTGTTGATTAAACCAGTTAGAGGCTAAAACATCTTGTTTGATGTGTGTTGAGGGTGTAGGCTGATGATAGGGAATCATCAATCATGTGGGGATATCTTCTTAATATTAATACAAACTAAATATGTCTTCCTTGACATTTATTAGGTGTATTCCATATGTATAGTTATCGATGGATTATAGTGGAATGTTTTATTCTCAGATGTGGATGGCTAGTGTGCTGCTTTCATCAAGGAACATGGGTATCAGATGGGTAGTAGGAATGTGAAGCACCTTCTTTACATGATGGAGTAGTTGTTTGTAAAGCCAGTGGGTGTTGGGATAGTGGAGGCTCTTGGAGTTTTCGAGGATTTTTTGGATGTTTTCCCTGAGGAAGTTGTGACACTAGCCCCTCAATGTGACATCAAGTTGAGGATAGTTTTATAGCTAAGTGTTTCTCTAATTTTAATGGATCCTTATTAGATGACACCCTATTATTTATGAGAGTTGAGGATTTAGATAAATGGAATAATATAGAAATTTTTTATCTGACCCAGTGTGTTTCCATGGGAAGCTCCATTATTATTCTCCAAGAAGGAAGATGGGAGTACAAGGTTGTGTGTAAACTATCAAAGGCTGAATCTGGTGACGATCAAGAATAATTACCATATTTTGAGTATTGATGATATTTGAAACTAAATGAGAGTTTTATATGATCAATCATAAATTTTTATATAATTAGATGAAGGTAAAGGAGGAGGAAATCTTGAAGACTACCTTCAGGTGTAGATACGAGAACCTCAAGTTCATGGTCATTCCATTGACTGTCACAAAAATTCCATATGTATTCATGGGGATCATAAACTAAATGTTACATGAATTAATGGACCATTTTATTGTAGTTTTCATTGATTAAATATCGATCTACTCAAAGTTTTAGGAGGAGCATTCCGATCATCATAGAGTTATCTTACATGTATTTCATTGCCACCATCTCTATGGAAAGCTATCCAAGTGAATGTTTTGTATATTTTAGGTGCATTTCATTAAGAATTTGGTTTCCTAATAAGGTTTGGTCATGGAACCATCAAATATTTCAGTAGTTTTTTATTGGTAAGTACCCAAGAATGTGGCATAAGTTCATAGTTTCCTTGATCTCACTGACTACCACCAAAGGTTCATGTATGATTTATTCTGGATTGTAGACCCATTGAAAAATTTAATCATAAAGAATCATACTTTCTTCTATAATGATAATTTTTTTGTTATTATTTGAATACCCAAAGGTGGGATTGATCAATTCTCCAGTGCTTCAGTTTATAGAAGAAGAGGCGATGTTTGAGGTTTTCCGTGACACTTCCCATGTGGGATTGGGATGCATATTGATGAATAAAAAAGTTTTGTTCACTTATAGTTCTAGGAAGTTATTTCCCCATGAGTGTAACAATGACACCCATGATCTTAATCTAATATAATTTGTGTTTTCACTAAATATTTTGTGATATTACCTCATCAGATAACACTTTGTGGCCTTTACTGATCACAAGATCTTGCGGTATATCTTCTCTTATCATGATCTAAATCTATAAAAATGGAGATGAATGGAGTTTATTTAAGACTAAATATTTAATATATCCTACACCTTGGAGAATGGAAATGTCATGGATGATGCATTGAGTATAAAGTCATGAAACAATGTTTTTCAAAGGTCTGAAGATACTTAGAGGGTGGTGGAGGAGTTGGCCTCCATGAATCTTGATATAGGGGTGGTTGATAGAAGAGGTTGCTTATTTCAGATTATAGTGTATTCTCATATGATGCAAAAAGCGGAGGGGTATCAGTGGGGAGACTTAGAGGAAGAGGTGATTCATGATCATTTTGGCCATAGTGATTCTCCAAGGTGATAGTCAGAGGATAGTCATAATGAATATTTTTTCATGAGAGACTATTTATCTCAATGGTGAGCATGAGGGATAAATTTCTGAGTTTCATAACTCACCTTTATCAGTACATCCTAGTGTTTATAATACATTAAATGGGTTGAGGACATATTTTTGTTGTCCTGGTATGAAATAGGAAGCATAAGAGTTCACAAATCCATGTCTGTATTTCCAGTAGGTAAAGGCAGATCATCATGTTCCTCGTAGTTTTTTTTCAGCCCTTGGATGTCCCAAAATGGAAATGGTATGAACTATTGATGGAATTATTCATAGGATCACCCTAGGATCTGAGATGATATGATGATATTTGGGTAATCATGGGTTAGTTGATGAAGTTGGTTCACTTTATACCAATCAAGGAGTTAAGATCCAAGAATTTTTTCACAAGGAGGTATATGGATGAATCCATGTGGATGTATGAAAGTCACAAGGTCTTTTATATTTGATCAGTATGATTATTTTACCTTGTGAGTTTGGATACGATTTTAACATGGTTTTGGAACTCAATTACTCCTCAAAACTTATTTCCATCCTTATACATATGGACAGATAGAGTGGATCATCTTGATAATGAAGGATATGTTGTGAGCATGCATCTTAGATTTTAGAAGATATTGGTAAAAGAAATTACCTTTTATTTAATTTTTTTATAATAACATATATCATTTATCCATTTAAAATGATCTATTTTAGAAATTTTATGAGAGGATGAGTTGACCCCCACTATGCTGAGCTGAGGTTGGAGAGTTATCTATTATTAGTCCTGATGTGGTGCAGAGAATGATAGAGAAATTTCAGGTAGTTCACAAGAGGATAAAGGTGGTATAGGAATGATATAAATATCATGTTAAAGATAATAGTATACCCTTGGAGTATGAGGTTTGGGGCCATGTGTTATTAAAGGTTTAACCTCTATGAGGAATCATAGGTTTGACAGAGGGAGTAAGATTTCTTCTTAGTTCATCAAGCATTTTGAGGTACTTGAGTGTGTTGGTGAGATGGCATATCAATTGGTTCTCTAACCATGTATGGAAATGATCCATGACATCTTCTACATGTCCCAACTCCTTTTATATATTCATGATGACTCCCTTGTCCTTGACTAGAGAGATTTGGATATTATGGGTGATAAAATGTTCATAGAGCGACCAATAGAGATTTAGGACCATAAAAAAGGAGTTTCATGAAAAAAATAATTTGGTTCATATGTTGTGACGGCACAATGTCTTGGTTGAGAGTAATTGGGAGCATGAGATGCAGATGCATTCCCAGTACTCTAAGTTGTTTTGAGTTTTATTTTGTTTTTCTTTGTTGATGTAATACTTGAATCTTGTTAATTTATGATATGTTCCTTTTTTTCCTTTTATGATGGTTTGTGTTATTCTTACAACATATAAATAAGGGAAAACACATTCCCAATCATAATGATTTATTTTTACGACACATTTTAAAACCATGTTTGAGAGTCAGTTTTGCCTAAAGTGGATAATATCTTGATACATAGAGTTTTTTTACTTTTGTTTTTGTTTTTAGGATAGTGTTGTGTAATTGTTTTAGTGATTTTTTTCTTAGGCTATGTTGAGGTTGGAATGGTGGTTCAAATAGTTGTATGGAATATAGGTGGCTTGAGGATAGTGTGATATGGTGGAATTGTTTTAGTTTTAATGAGTCCCCTGAGAGGTATCTTGTAGGATGGTTATTCATACCCTCCCTTATTTTGCATTTTTTGGATTTAGTTTTGATTCTCAAGGATGATAACTATTTGAGAGGTATTTGGTTTAATTTTTCAGACATTCCCATCCTTTAATTTATGTTTTTACTAAGTCTTGGAGATTATTTGAGAGATTTTTATGGTGATCCATAGGTTATTGGTGGTTCTTTGGGCCTTTAGGGAGCACCACAACATATGACATAGCTTTTATAACTGTGGTGGAGCCCGTTTAGGCTTGAGTGAACTTCTATGTAACAAGAGTTGTGTGGGAAGTATCTAGGGAAGGTGTGGTGTTTGGAATGTTGTCTTGGTGTCCTTCCTATGTTCCATAGGTAGAAAAACCATGCCTAAGTTGGGTGTGGTTCTAGGCATGGCACATTGGTGGTGCGCCTGGGTGAAATAGGGAAGGACTTACCACACTGTGATCTTGGTAGTAGTGAGAGTAAAATGACTAGGTGATTAACACCATATTGTGGTGACCATCCATATAGAACAACAAAATAATCACTATGGAATGAACCACATTGTAGTTTAGGCTGTTTCAACAGTCAAATACCGTTTTTTAAACAGATAATAAAAGAGGATATAGCATGGGGGATTTAGATTGTGTATTGACTAAGGGTCACTACAGTGTTTTAGGGGTATTAATATATCTTGGTGAGGGTATTTGGTCTGTATTTATAAATATTAGGTTGGTTTCCCCCTTATTTCAAATTTCATACCCTTCTTTAACTCTTGGCCAAACCCTGCCCAACCTCCCCTTCCCCAGTCGCCTTCCTTTGTGTTTTTAACCCCTTGGTTCATCTTGGATAATTTTTATCAGAGTTATTTGGATCAAGGTAACCCTATATTTTTCTTTTCTCCCCCTATCCCCCTTATCTTTTATCCAGAAGTTTTCTATGGTGGGAGTTTTTCTCTGATTTGGAACTTGGTATCTTGTTTCTTCCTTTAAGAGCAGTGGTTCTCTTTGAATCTTCAATTGAGGTAGGGGATCCTTCATCCATCCTTCTTAGTTTTACATGTGGGTATATAATGTTTTTTTTACTTTTGGTAAATGGTACATATTATCTTAACAAAGATAATTAAATAGCTTAATTGAAATTGAAGTGGAAGGGGGAATCACATGAGTTTTACTTATTCTTATGTTTTGGCTATATGGTTTTACTTACGTTTTTATTTTATAATTATTAATTATAGAAATATTTGGGTGTTTTTATAGATTTATTAAACTTTTAAACCTTGTTGTGATTTTTTGATTAAATTAACCACACATAAAAAAGGCTAAAAATGTATATCTAGTTAACAAATTAGTTTCCCATGGAAATTTTGGATTTGTGTGAGAATACCCTTGAAAGTAATGAAATAATTGCGAAGAAGTCTATTTGATAAAACAATGGTGGTAATTTTTGGTGGATTATGTGTATGGTGGTTGTGATGTATGGTGGTTACGATGTGGGGTGGTTGTGAAGAAAACTTCATTAGCATGAGATGGATGGGTTGTGATGTGTTGTGATGTGTTGTGCTATATAGTTTCCAGGTAGTTATGGAGTGGACTTGAAATATTTACATGGATAATAAAATGGAATGGGTTGTATTGATTAATGAACATAGGTAGAAATTAATGTGTGGTAAATAAAGAAATGTATGGAATGGATAAGTAATGAGATGGAATCAAATATGAATTTAACGAGATTGATAAATGAAAATGGTTAGAATTGAAAAAAACATTAAAATGGGTTATTTTGAAATCAAATATAGAATTTTGATTGTGTGTGTAGATTACTTGTGATATTTGGGGAATTAATAGGCAAAAATGATAATAGAATAGGTTGTAAGGATTTGTGGTGATGTGGTGATATATGTTGGTACTCTTTTAGTGAACTGTAGGTTAGATTTGTTTATTAAATATCTATTGTGTACATTTTATGTGATTTCTATACATACCCCACCAAATTTTTATGGTTACATTGATTCCCAAATGTTTTGGGCTATGAGTGATTTTCCCAAATATTCATGATGGTGGGTAGGGATTTCCCCACTCTCTCTTTTATGTGAGGTTGATACGCATGGGCTGTGATAGCCAACAGTCAAAAGTGCACAAATGGTGGTGTTTGATGAGATGATGAGATGGTTCATGGTGGGGGTCATGTATGGTAGGATGTGGGGGGGGACAAGGTATATATCCTTTATTTTAAAAATACACTAATATTTTGTTTATGATAGTGGTTGTGATGTGATGTGGTTTCCCATGTGTCTTCTGGTAGGATGTGATATTGTGTCCCATGTGTCTTTGGGTAAGATGTGAAGTATTTTCCCAGTTTTCTTTGGGAATGGATACTATGTAAAGTATGGGACCACCAAGACATACAATACTTGAAAGTGAGAGTGGAAAAT
Organism: Viscum album; assembly: GCA_963277665.1. Lineage (NCBI taxonomy): Eukaryota > Viridiplantae > Streptophyta > Magnoliopsida > Santalales > Viscaceae > Viscum > Viscum album. The sequence continues at coordinate 1,031,062,634 of OY728126.1, forward strand.
CAGTGGGAAAGTGGTCCAGGGCACCCTTTATCTCTATACTTCTTATTATGTTACTATATTGAATGTTTTATTTGGTGAGTGTGCTATGATGAGGATGTTATTGGTTAGATGACTTGTTTAGGTTCATGTTTATTATATTATTTTCTCATGGATTCATTAGTATTATCTTTTCAAATGTTCATGAGAGACCTTGGGTATTATCCTATTGAGTATACATTTTATGCTCACCCTAAATATATAAAAACTATTTTTTAAGTCTCCAGGAGGACTGTGGGGACCTTGTTGGACATTACTATTCTAGACTTTGGAGCTGTTGATGAGTAATGTCCTTAGGTTTACTTTTGGTTTTTCTTTTATTTGGAGACTTGATTTATATATTTTTACTTTATACATACATCTTGGGATGATTTTGGTTTTTTTCCTTTATGAGATAGAGTTACTTGTGTTTTTTATCTTATCTCCCTATTCATATTAAATAAATAGAGGGGAATGCCTTCCATATGTGAGATTTTATTACCCTTGGTGCCATTTTCCAACTCAAGGCCTACCGAAGGTGAGACTCAAGGGTCATTATCTCACTTCCTCCATTTCCAAACCAAGAGGGGTACCTTCGGAGGGAGTGGTTCATGATATAACCTAATGGTCTACCCATTCCATGTGATGATACTTCTATAAATAAATTCCATGCCTTAGAAAAAAAGTCTGCCTCCCTAATAATCTATGACAAGGTAGATAAAATTATAGTTGATCAACACAATGTGATTTTCAACCCAAAAAATATAATCAAACCCATAGGGATTTGATTGGAATTATTCCCCATGAATTGTTCCCCATTGAACAATGAGCTACACTGCATAAAATAATATCACCACTCAACCTACATGTAGGGTGACAATCCAGAGACACCAGCATATCATTGTTCCTAGAACAATGCCCCATTCCATAGAAAACCCATTTGAACAAATCCTCCCTCATAATCCATCACTAATATATTAATCTAAGTGGAGGAACCACAACTTATCAAAAGGGTCACATACTGGGCAAGGGAGATACTATTGGGATGGATATGTGAGAATCATTTTTACGGATGAGGAAACAAAAACCACTAGAAGGGAAACCTAGAGGCATATTTTTTTATTCTCATAAGGGTATAATAGAAGTGTAAGAAGCTAGGGTTCAAGTTACCAAAATTTATAGGTGGAGGATGGATGAAATGTTCAATGAATATCTAAATCACGAGAATATCATTCATCAAATTATATTCCAAAATGAATATATTGTAATATCATTTAAAGTGGGGAACAATTCACCTGATGTGGTAGTTAATGTAGTTGAATAATTTCACCAAAAAAAGTTTTGTACATGAAGACCGTCTTAATAAAAATGAAACCCACGAAGATAGGAAGGAAATGAAGACTGAAATCATGAGTTGGTAACTACTATATTAGTAAGGTATGGATCATTACTAAAGGAAGAAAGAAAAAAGTACAGAATGTGTGAGGAATGTATCATTGGAAAGTAGTGAAATGTTCCCTTCTAGATGGATGGGAAAATACTAAAGCACCAAAAATTGGAGTTAGTTCACATAGATGTTTGGTGGCCATCTTCGATTCATTCTCAAAGTAGATCACTCTTATATGTTATTAATGATTCTACAAACAAAGTGTGGGAGCACATTCCAAGGAACAAGTATGAGGTTTTTGGGAATTTCATCTGATAGAGGGCCATGGTGGAGAAGGAGTATTTCTAGAAAGAGAAATGTTTACCACAAGAAATAATGGTGAGTATGAAAGTAGGGAGTTCAATAGATTTTTCAATTGGAAGGGGATTTGATTTTAGAAGACCATGTTAGATACCCTAGAAAACAATGGATTTTTGAATGGATAAACATGGATTTTGTGAAGGATAGAAGTATGAGAATTCACATAGGGATCCACATGATTTTTTAGGTAGAAGTCATAAATCGTGTGATATAATTAATTAATTAAATCCCATTGTCTCTAACTGGACAATAAATTCTAGTGATATATTGGTTTAGAAGGAAGGTTGATTTAAACCCCCAAAAATTATTCAAATGACTCACCTATGTACACATTGATGTTAAGGAATGGGATAAATGGGGGATAAGTTTTGAGTGTGTTACTTTGTTGACTATTTTAATGAAGAGTTTGGATTTAGAATCTAGGATAATGAATCTCATAAGGTCATCAAAAGTTGAAATGTGAACATCAATGAATAAATAACATGAATGGTCAGAAATTATTAGAAAGTTTTTATGAGATAAAAGTATCATCAGATTCCAAGAGTCAACATGATGTAAATAAAAAAGTTATCAATATTTTGAGAAATTAAGTGAGCACAACAGTATAAAAAACAATAGAACATCTACCAGTGTTACCTAAAGAAGGAAGTCATGTTCCAATGGAGTTTCCCAATATAGATGTACAAAATATCTCAAGTACTATATAGGTTCATGCACCATAAGTTACAACTCAAGAAGTTACAATATCAAAATAAAATCAATTGCAAGGATAACTAGAAAGATCTACTAGGTTTATATCCCCAATACAAAGGTATGATGATAGTTTACACTACTTAATTTTAATTGATGATGGAGATACTAAGTTTTCAAAAGAGGATAGGAGTTTGAAATACTTGGAACATTAAGTGTTGTCTATGGGGAATGATATTGATTCCCTCTATGTTTCCAAAACATGTGAACTAATTAAAAGTCAAGATAAGAAGAATTTATTACAAAACAAATGGGTTTATTGGTAGAAAGAAGATGCAAATGATAAAAGGAGGTACAAGGAAAAGATACTCGTGAAAGGTTTTTAGAAAATGGAAGGTGTATATTTCTCAAAAATATTTTCATCGGTTGTTAAACACATGACTATTCAAATAATGTTGAGCATGGTTTCATTAGAAGAACTTTATCTGGAATAATTAGACATGAAGTAGACATTCTTTCATGAGAAATTTAATTAAGATATCTATATAGAGAATTTAGTTGGTTTCAAAGTTCACCAGAACCATTGAATTGTGTGTCAAATAAAATTTAGCCTTTACATTTTTAAGAAATAACTAAGAAATTAGAATATTAAGTTTAACAACTTAATTAAGGAGTATAAGTTTATATGGAGAAATGATGACCATTGATGTTATTGAATGGAGTTTGATGATGAGAGTTTTATTTTATTACTTCTCTATATTTATGATGTATATATTATAGATAAAATAGAGTAAAGAGTCAATGAACTAAAATATTAGTTGTACATTTTTTTTGAGATGAAGGAAGTTAGTATAATGAAGCATATTTTAGAGATGGGGATTGTAAGGGACCTAAATATTGGTACTTCATACACAAATCAGGTTGATTACATCCATAAGATAGTAGAGTGATTAGGTATATTATAATAAAAAATGGTGTCTATACCCTAGACTAAACAATTCAATCTTATCAAGGAGAAGAAACCATGATCATAAGGAGAGGTCAAGTATATAATGAGAGTTTCATATGAAAAAACTATTGGAAGTTTGATATATGTCATGGTATGTACTCATCCAAACATTACACAAGTAGTGGGAGTTATCAGAAGGTTTATGTTGAACCTTGAAATAAAGAACTATGAGGTGCTAAAATGGATTCTCTAGTATTTTAAGAATCCTAAAATTATGAAACTTATCATCATAACAGACAAGAAATTTTAAGGTTTTGTATACTCATAATTTAGTGGAGATTAAGACACACCAAACAACACTTCCATATATGTGTTTACTTTCAATGGAATGACAGTGAGTTGGATTTAGAATCTTTAGATTTTAGTTGAAATATTGATAATGAAATTAGTGTATGATGAATTAATATAATTTGAGAAGAAGTTGGTTTAGCTGTAAGGGCATCCAAAAGATATCATAAGAATATTAGAAGTTGGAAAATTAATTTTTGATTGATAGAGGGTGATTCACTTGGCTGAAAATATAATGTTTCATTCCCAGATAAATCAAATTTAGCTAAAGTAAAAATTTATTTGGAAATTGTTGGAGCATGTAGTTTTAAGCCTATGGAAGATAGAGGGAGTTAGAAATATATTATAAATTTTGACAAAGGTTATTGGAAAACAAGTACTGGGAAAATTTTGCACCTTGTTTGGACTTGGATAATTGGAAATTATAGCCAGAGAACCATTAAGCTACTTAAAAGATATTTAGAGAATGGAAGGGATTCTATGGGAGCTGATGGTGGAATTAAATAAAATCCCATAAAATAATATCAATTGGGAGGTCGTTGGTCTGATTTTGTGAGAATAATTTCTTTGATTGAGGAAATTAAGACCATATGAAGGGAAATCCAAAGTCCTAATTTTTAATTCCTATAAGGGTATGATGGAAGCGGAAGTGGGTGAGGTTTGGGTTATAGGAAGTTATAGGTGTAAAATTTCTGAAAGGTGAATTTTAGAACAAAATCATTGGAAAATAATTCATTGGATGATATTCTAGAAGTAATATCCTATGATATCATCAAAAGTGGTGAACAATGTGCCTGATTATCCAGCTAAGGTAGTGGGATCCTTTGACCACACATAGGTTTTCCCATGAAGACCAACTTATGTGAATGGAAAACCATGAATATAAGAAGTAAATGATAACTAGAATCACTTTCTGGGCACTACTATATTAGTAGTATGAGATAAAATTTTTATGGACACACAATGAATTGTAATTATCCTCCTTTACTTTGAATAAATAAAATAATAATTCTCATATGGAGTAGGATGTAATCCTAAACCACACAATCTCACTTAAGTTTTTTTAGTGACTCTTTAATTTTTCTAATCATTGTAGTTGATAGTTCATGCGTGTGTCTTCTAAAGTATATATATTGTTGAATGGTTACTTGGGTGTGGGTTTGACTTCCAAGTTATAGTTTTTTAGTATGGGGTTTATTCTTGAGGTTTTTTTTCCAGCATATTATGTTCTAGTGGAATATCATTCAGTGGTTATATCAGATGGTGGCCATAGATTCAAGAGTTAACAATCCCACATATGGGTGGCTCGTGTGTTGATTCATGAATTTAAGGGTCATTTTTAGAGTAAATTTGAATTTTGGTCTCAGGGTGGAGGAATTATTGAGAATTGGGATTTTGATTGATATTATTAGAGTTGGAAAATGTAACACCCTAGACCAACCCATTGGATTGAGAGAGTCAAAAGTGCCACTAAACCTAAGTGACATCACTTACACACCAAAGTATGGTAATAAATTACACGGGAATGAAAATATTGCGGGGGATATTTCCCTTATATACAATAAAACCCACAATAAAAAATTCAACATGATGTAATATGATGCTTTATATAAAATAATAAAAACATCCAATATCATAATAAGGAAATAATCAGATTAGTTGTAGTAGAAAAAACATAAAAAAAATATACAACAAAAATATATCCAAAGAAACCAAGTAAACCCAAGTCACTATAATGGCACCGCAACCAACTCTATGAAAATACATCTCCAAGCTCAAACTCCCATTGGCCAAATTGCAACATCAATATGCTCATGTTAGAAAAGAATAAAGCCTCCACTTACTCATATCATAGTAAATAAGGTTTTTGTATTCACCAAATTGCATATATAGGGGGTGAGTATATCAACTTAGTAGGAAATCCACTATAAGCTTCCCACACACACATCTATGATAAGAAAAATCCATCTCATAATAAGTGCATAGATATATCAAAAACCAAAAGAAGATAATGGGAATAACAAGGTACAAATACAACAATAGTGAAATGTACTAACACCATGAAGGTTTACCATGTCCTGAATTCACACCCAAGTAACTCACACACCCAATGCATGTCATGTCTGCATAGGCCCACCAAAAAACCCATACTCATGAGCAATACCCATCCCTCTGGTCTTAGGTTGTCGGTTAGTGATAAATTCCTTTGAGTCTAAATTGACCTTGTGAGTAAGTCTAACCCGACGATGCCGTTTACTTGTGCATTATGAACTCAAACTTTGCCATGGTAATGTTCATACATCCAACTAGTTCTTTAAAGTAGTTTCTCATTTCAATATTTAAAAAACACCTTATGGGTGATTCCCACAACCTTTATTTTCAAAAGTCATAAAACAAGGGATTTTACAAAACCAATTTTAAAGAAATCCAATTCTCAAAACGACATTTTTATTTATAAAAACCAAGTTTTCAAGTTTTGGAAATAGTAGATTGGAGAGAATCCACTTACCTCGAACAAATTTTTCCAAGGCAAAAAAACACAATTCCATCATAGAACTGGGCTCTCAAAACTCTCCTTCAATTTCCAAGGATAATCATTTTAAGATCAGATGCAATTTTAATTTTAAGAGAATAAAATACCTAAAATCACATAAAAGAGTTTTGGAGTTTGATAGGAACAAAAGAGAGTTAATGAGGATTGAAAGAGTGTTGAAATAAATTAATCGGGCTAGAATAGACATCATTCATGGTGTGACATAGGGATTACCAATGTGAACTTTTATATATCTACTTACATTGAAATTCAAGGCAACTCAACTTTAAAATACAAATCCACATTTACACTGAAAATATTTATCCATGTCATGAACTAGATCCTGCACCCAAATTATAACTTTCAATCAATATCCTTCTCCAAAAAGTCCCCATGGTCCCATCCAAATGTTCTATAACTTAATTAAAAATCATAAAACATGAACATAAATAAAAATATATGGTGTTAAATTCTCCCAACCATTAGGCTTTCTATCCCTATAAATCTTGGTATTGGATATGTCTTAATAAAAGATCAAACTACTGGTCCAACATAAAACTGTCAAGTTTTAGAACCACCCGATTGAAACAATGATGTTAATGTAAAAGATATACCAAAGATACATATCAACTTAGAGATATTTTATCATGCTCATCTCAAGATATGAAAGAAAATGAGAACTAATTGGAACCTTTATATTAAGAGTGACATGATCATAAACCTTATGTAACTAGAACCCAAATCACTCTTTGACCACAAGGAGTTGAGAGAATGACATGCACTATATTGAATAAGGAATTCAATGATATGAAATGAAATCCACCCTACCTAATATTATAAGACATTATCCCTTTAATAAGAACAAAAAATTACAATGTAATGAGTTGATTAATGCGTTCCCTTATGAAATTGTTCTTATGAAGCATTTTTAAAAATTCAATGCCAAATCCCTATAGAATTATCTCCCCCTATTGGAAAACTATGGAAATAGTCATAACATTCCCATCAGTCAGTGTTCAATGCTTTTTAAATTTTACACCTACCAATATTTTGATGGAAAATCCACTTGATACTATCCCTACATATGGAGGATCCAGAATTGGATCCTAATATAGAAGAGATAATTTTCATACTTTTTTCCTTTTCTTAGAATATCCCCACCATTAAGGTTTAACTTAATAGTAATTGAATGAAAATTAAACCATTGAACTTCATTATACTTGGTTACCAAAATTAGGAATGAGAGTTACAGGATAAAAAAACCATGACATCATCTTGGTTCATATAAACCAAGTACATGTCGGTGATTGAACCCCTAAATCATTCTTGATCCCACATTTCACTAACCCGAATCCTAGATAATTGCGATTTAAGACATCCACTTCCTCATAAATCATGAACTATGATTCCTAGGAAGAGAATTACCTAGTGGGACCATACATGAGATGACATAAGTAAGGAACTAGAAATAAACCCATAAGCACAAAGGCCAAGATTCCTCAAGGTATCTAAAAAAGTAGTTCACTCATTTCTAAATCCAGGGACACAATCATGCATGTATCCCTAACCTAGAAACTTTAAAGGAGGTTTCCCATGCTAAAATACTCTTTATGAACCACACCTAACCAAGAAATTCATCCTATATCAGTTGGGAGTAGATAATAGACAGTTCCCAACCCGTATTAGTTACTCATACCCAATCCGTTCTCCAAATACATTGGGAAGATGAACATCTCCCTTAAAAGATGCAAGAGTGACTAAAAAATCATATCAATCAATATTACATTGAAAGGTAGGATCTACCTTATTACCTATATTATAGTAAATAAACTTATAAGATAAGGAATTTCACCCAAACTAGGCTATATCAATGGTAATTGATCATATTAACCAATCTAGATCCTAGAATATCTTCCTATCCATGATGTGTCCTGATTCTCATCCTATAAGACATCACATCCATTCTATTTATCTTCTACACATTAATTCTATCACCGAGACACAATAATAAACTAAAAAACAAAGATAAGAACAAAAAATCATAATCAACACAATAAGATGAAGCAACACACTATCACCATCAGATGAATAAGCCTAATAAGTATAGAAGCATGAAACACAATGAGAAAAATAATTGCACAAGCATAACTAGAACAAAAACCACAAATCTTACCAAAACTCTAACAAGGGAGTATACAACAACTCCTTTTCTTGGTATTGTACCTCTATATTTCCTATATATGAAAGTGACCATGAGGTTCTCATCCACCCATTCACCATGTTAAAACTATTTCAAAACCCACTTGTAAAATTATAAAGTTCCCAAAACAATGACAAGGTTTCCAAGAAAAAAATTTCTTTCATAAAAAATTAGTTAAAGAAACTCTTTAAATCCTTTATCAAGTTTGAATACCAGTAAAATTATTTTGAAATCCTTTTATTAAATTTATTTTAAAAAAAGGTATGGAAAAATCCATATTTGTAAATATAACTTGCTAAAACCATAACATTTTATATTTCAAAGCAATTAAAGTTTCCTTTGAGCAATTATTTTATCTCAAGTTCCATTTTGATAAGGGTTTTTAAAGGAGGATCATAAAATATTTTATCCATTTACAAATACTTTAATTTTTTCATGAAAAATTCTAGAAAATCCTTATGTAAAACTAGATTTAAATCCATAAATCATTTGATGGAAAAAACTTTCCAAAAACATTATTTAATTTGAAAATATTTTCTTCACTAGAACATGGATCATCAAAGAAGATCACATAAAAACTAGCAACCCAATCATCCATATACCAATAAGGAACACTTAAGCAATGTGCACCAATCATTTCTTGTATATGAAAAGGTTACTAATTTTTTTTATCAATGCATGTTCAATAAAAAAGGAGCAGCCACAGAAGAGGATTCAGAGCAGGTGCACTCACCAGAGCAGAGCCAAATGGATTGTCAGAATGAGAGGGTATGACTATGCCATCGGTACCAGCCTGTGCTTACACGGGAATCCTAGCTAGACGATCATGCAAAGGTGGAGAGCTACTATCAGGATGAAGATGCTGGGGAGGGGTAGTTCTTTGTAGATAGTCTGGTTGAATTCCCTAAGACCTTTGGGTCATGTAATCTCCTAAGCCTATGGTCCATGTAATCTCTGAGCCTACGGGCCTTGTAAGGGTTCCCCCTCATCCCTTTAAAGGGGGGTTATCAAAAAATCAATAAAAATGAAGGCCTTCGGGCTATTTAGGCATGTTCAATAAACCAATTTAAGAGAAAGACAAGTTACTTCATGTGCCCAAATTTTTTAACCATGTAAAATTATTTCTAACCAAATAGAAGAAAACGTCATGTGACCCCTAATTTACTACTATATTTGACGCCATTATGTTCCAAGGTTAATAATTTTGTTGAAAAAAATATATTACCAATCAAGTATGCTTAATTAATTTAAATAAAAACTAAAAACAGAAGTCAAAATGTTATATATTTTCATCATGATCACATGATCGGTAACATAAAAATGAAAATAATTACATGAAAGGTTAGACATTATAGTATTCCATTAATTTTAATATATCTATAATTTTACATTCTATTCTACTCATTATTCTTATCATGCTTTACTAACTACAAGCATAACATGGGGTGACTTTCTATTTTCTTTAACATATCATGAAATTTAACAGGGCAGTAATAACTCAGGGTTCTAGCATAATAATTTTCCAATCATAGGAAATATATGCCAAAATTCCAAATCAATAAATTAAAATCAACACATAACATATCATGATAATCTTAAAAATTAAGGTTAAAGAAAAAGTACAAAATCCTATGTAAAAATTGTCTACAGTATTGGCATGTTAGTAATAATTAATCCATCATGGTAGTAAACTTATAAATATTTGATAACTCATTCTAAAATTGATAACATTATCTTAAATTAGCATGGATTATAATTAATATTTAATTAATTACTTATAATTATAGTCCTTACTAATTTATTTTTTATATGCTTACCATTTTTATGTTCTTTTAAAAAATAAAACACAAGGGAATCAAAAGAATAAATTAATTATAACACAAATCAACAAATCAATACTAGTATGTATTAATAAACAACACAGAGTCAAGCCATGTTTGACCATGTTCATAAATCCATTTCATAGAAACTACCAGTTTCATCCATAAGCACAAGGGACCAATTTCAGTAAATATAGGGATCATGCTTCCATTTACCAATGCATAACCAAAAAATATCACATGAATGATGAAATCATAGTGGTAAGTCTCTTTACTAATGTATGATACACAATTATCATCATATAAATCCATGTATATGAGATGAAGACACACCTAGAAGTTCTTAACAACACTTTTCATACCCAAACAACCATGGTAACTTGAATTTTAGAATAAAGAGGTTAGTTATGTCTTTTTTTGTATAAATTTCAAGTTTCAAAACATACTATCTTTATACCTATCATCCTAACTAACAGACGAGACCAAACTAATACCAATTGTATCACCTTGAACCAACCCATTAACTTGGGATAGACTGAAGTACCACTAACCTTAGGTGAAATCCCTCATACAACAAAGGATAAAAATAAATTCCATGGGAATGAAAAGATCATGGGGTATTATTTACCCCTATATATAATAAAACCTACAAAAACAACTGAATAGGATATAATATGATGCATGATTTCAAACAAGAACAACCTCCAATAACATTACAGGAAAATAATCAGAGTATCAATAGAATAAAAATTATAATAAAAATATATAACAACAACATACTAAAATACACTAAATTAACCCAAGTCACAAAATTCACACCATGATCAACTCCATAGTAAGACATATCCAATCTCCAACTATTAATGACTAGATTTCACCATCAATATTCTATTGATAGAAAAGTATGAATCCTCCCATTACCTTTATCATGGTAAAGAAGGTTTAAATATACAATAAAGTGAATATGTAGGTGTGAGTATATAGAATCATTAGTAAATACACCAAAATCTTCTCACACATGATAATAAGAAAAGAACACGTCAGCTCTAAAAAAGTGCATAGATATATAAAAAACTAGAAAAAGATAACAGAGATAACATGATATAAATACAATAGTAGTGAAAAGTAATCACACTATGAATGTCTCCCATTTCATGAATGCACACACATGTAACTAACATAGCCAATGCACATCCTATCTATGCATGCCCACTAAGTAGCTAATACTCATGATTTGTGCCCATATCTCTAGAAGCAATCCATCACTTGGTGGTAAAATCCTTTGAGCCTAAATTAAACCTCTGATCATGTTTAACAAGACTTGTCCCTTTCCTTGTTCATCATTAACTCACACTATACCATTAAATGTTTACACACCCAACTGGTTATTTAAAACAATTCTCCATTTCAATATCTATCAAACATGTTCAGGGTGATTCCCACAACCTTTATTTTCAAAATTCATAAAATAGGGGGTTTTACAAAACCAATTTTCTATAAATCCAATTCTAAAAAAACATTTTCATTTTGAAATCCAATACTTATAGTTATAGAAATAGTAGAGTGGGAAAGAATCCACCTACCTCGAAAAAAATATCCAAGGAAAAAACACACCATGTCATTTTAGACCTAGACTGTCACAATCCTCCTTTAAATTCTAAGGTTCAACATTCAAAGATCTAATAAAATTAGCCTCCAAAGAGAATGGAATCTTGAAAATTACCTAAAGAAGGTTTGAAGTTTTATAGGAATAAAGGATAGTTAATGAGGATAAAAAGAGTGATAAAATAAATAAATTAGGTTGGAACATGAATAATTCACAGTGTGACATATGGATCCCACTATGAACATTCCTATACCCTCTTATGTTGAAATTAAAGGTGCATCAACATTAAAATATGAAACCACCTTCACATTGTGAATACTTATTCATATAGCGAACTAGAGCCTACATATAGATTTCACCATTAAATCAATATCACCCTCCTAACACTCCTCATGGTTCCATCCAAATGTTTCATCACTGAAATAAACATAATAAAATAAGATTTTACCTCAAAAGCATGGGTGCTATATAACACCTATATGAGTTGTTTTTGGATACATTCAAAGGCCCAAAAGGTGTCTCGGGTGGTCAGATAAAGGGTAGAGATGAATTCTTGTGTTTTATAAAATTATAGGTTACTTATTCATAGGGTGTGGATAATGTGTATCACATAGTGCATTATGTCAAATTCTTGTGGTTTTGATTGTATATTATAAGCTACAATATATGTGATATTTCAGTTTATGAATAATATATGAGGATTTTCATATTTCTTAAGAAATATTAAAGTATTTGATAGATATGGTTTTATCCTTAGTGAATAGGGAAATATATTATTTATTGAATGAATATATATTATATATGAAGATATATATTATGTATCGAGGGAAATATCTTCAGTATGGGATATTTTGATAAAGGGAAAAATATTATTCATTAAAAGTGTCTTACATATTGATTCTCTATATAAGGGAATTATCTTACATATTGGAAGTATCTTATGTAAAATAGTTTCCCTGATATATAAGGTTTTTATGGGATTCCCTATGATAGGTAAGTTATCGTGGAGCTTACATACAATTTTTTTACTTAGAGAGAATTATCTTCCCTATGATACATAAGGAATATATATAACATAGGGTTGTAAATAATATATATTACATAGTGGATATATATTACTTAAGGAATATATATTACATATAGAGTTTCCATGTGAAATGTAAGGGTTGTATGAGTGATATGAAAGGGATCAAGACTTCATGAAAAATTTGGATGATACATAAGGGATATCTATGGATGATACATAAGCATTACCGGATTTAATCCTCTGCTACATAAATGACACCTTGATATGTAAAGGTGGCATGTAAGGGTTAATCAATAAGTTAGGTTTCTAGACTTTGAAAAATTAAACCATGAGTGGGATAGTATGTTGGGCCTTTAAAATTAGAAACCCATTTAGGATTATTCATTTCAAGTACATTTGAACAAAGGGAGGGTGAGATCCTCTTCCCTTCCTCTTCTAACTTTAAACCTCATTGATATACAGTGATTTAAGGTGGTCCAAATCATCGTTAAGGTATGGTTTTCTCCTTATTACTATGTTATTCCTGCTTATGATCTACTACTGATTTATTACAATATGGGTTAGGGTTTGGGTGATGATTCCAAAAGAGCAATGTGGAATCATCCCAAACATTGGGTATTTTTCATGGAGTGGATGGAGGAAATATTTAGTTGATGAACACACTAGGTTTAATGTGGATTCATTAAGTCATGCCATTGTTTTGATTTATATATGGATTTTCATCATTTGGGTGAAATTTATGGATGAGTTGAAATGAAAAATTGAATTTTTTGTGTGCTAAATGAAGGAATGGATGTTGGAGGAGGTGAACACACCTTTTTCCATGGATTAAGTTTTGGAAGATCACTCGATGATTAATTTCTTGATTATATCAGAGAATTAGATGTGGAATTAATATTTTTTAAATGTGAATGTTAATTATAGATTATTTATAATTAATATAGACGACCTTTGATGGATTTAGGGTCGCGTGTTTATGGGTGAAGTATGGTTGTTCTTGGATGATCTGGGTGATGGTGGATAAGCTTGGATTAAAGGGGGTAACATCGTGTTTGTGGTAGGTGGTTCCTATAATACTAAACTGTATTATTTTAGATGTATGACTGTGCATGTTTTTGAGAGAATATTTGTTTGGGTAAAACAGATGGGGACCAAGGTCATCCTAGGTGAAGAAATAGGGTGGCATCGAGACTTCTATAATTGGATCAAGTGATCCTTTTCATGTTGGGTATTTTAATATCCAAACATTGATTATGTCATCAAGGGAGTGAAGATACCGACTAAGTTAACAAGAGACTTGAGATAAGTCTTGGTATTTGGGTTGAGTTGTGGATAGACTAGTTTAGATTCCTCTAGCTAGTATCTTGAGCATGATAGGATTAGGATTAGGCATGATATGTGAGATAATAGAACATCCTACACTTGGTTGGGAACCCCCTCCTATTGGAGTATTGGAGCCTCACTATTATAAAAGTAGATTCTATTAGTGGTTATTTTTTTACATTACATGGTAGTTTAAACTACAACTAATTGATCCATGAATTTTTTTAAAATCTTCAGAGTTTACGGAGTTAGCTATTAATTGGTGGTGATTTTTTTATTGGAAAATATTTGAGGATATTCTTTTAATATTTAATTGTAAGTGGTATAAAACATAATATTATTATACCGTTTTCATGGAGGTTAATTCAATTATAATTTTTTCCTAAATCAGTGGTGCCTATAACCACCATCAGTTAATTACTGGTACTTTAACAGTATAATATAGATCTTAGTAGCAGTTTAGTAGTATCTAGTAGTAGTTTAAACCATAGCTAAATAATTAAAAACCATGTTTTAAATTGTTATTGTTTAAACTACCACTAAACACTAGAAAAAATTGATAGGAAACATGTGGCCTCTGAATATTATAATACCTATAATTTAAAGTACATATATATATCCACAATAAACACCACTCAGTACTTTCAACAACAAAAAAAAGAAAAAAAGTTAAAATAACTATAAAAATCATATCATAAAACATTTTAAATACATTATTACTTCATCCAAATACTATAAATACAACATATATAAGTTTTAATGAAAAATAAAAAACACATTAATAGGGGGATATAACATAAAATATACTCCTATAAGTTAGGATGGCTTCCCAACACTCTTGATGTTCCTATTAACTAACAACCTCTGATGCATCTAATGCCCGTGTTATATATAATTTTCAACATAAATTAGTTTTGATTATATATTTTACATAAATAATATTTAGAAAAATTATAATAATAATATAAAATTATTAAAAAATGTAGTATATTTAGTACCATTTATATCAAGGATGAAATATCTTGAGGATTGATCATAGTCATGCCCTAATATAGTGTGTCCACTATACTTCCCATCGATGTAAATTGCTCATCCCGATCTATCCATTGTGACTCATACTCTTGTATTCTATTATTAAGCATCACAATTTTGTTTCTTTTAATTCTAATTTCTCAAGACCAATAACATTACTCACACTCCTAGGAGGAGAAATTTTAGTAAATGAATATGAGATCCTCCCAAAGACTTGTGAGGAGTAGGGTCTAGTATCCAATACTCACACATTATCAAAATGATCCTTGCCCAAAACATAGGCAATATCATCACTATGGGATGACTATGATGGATTTTCATCCTGTGCATCTTTATTTTTTTTATCACAAATGGAATAAAATTTAATAACATATACATGAAATAATAACACATCACAAATCTAATAAATTTCATGTATCCCATATTATAAAAAATCATTTTACCCACTGAACAATGAGCTACATTTAATACACTAATATCACCACTCACCCAACATGCATGGTCACTACTACAAAAACGGGAAAGGGAAGTACCACCCTTTATCAGTGATAAAAAAAGCACTGATAAGGGGGGGGGGGTCAGTGCTAAAAAAAGTGCTCATAAAGGGGAACTTTTAACAGCGCTAAAAAAATTGCTGTTAAAAGTGCCCCTTTATCAGGGATTTTTTAGCGCTGATAAAGGGGACCCCTTTATCAGCCCCTTTTTTTAGTAGCGTTGATAAAGGGGGGCTTTAGCAGCACTTTTTCCTAGTGCTGATAAAATTTATATTAAAAAAAATCATGAAAAATAATATATTTTTATATAAGTATATTTATGTTGATATAAATATAATATATATTTTTGAAATATGTTTTAGATAAGTATAAATAGATTATTACATTTAATATATAAGAAATTTAGTGAAAATGGCTTTAAAATAATTAAAAAAATATTATTAATTAAAAATTTCTTATTTATCATTGATTAATAATCATTTGATAAAAATATGAAGACACCAAAAATCAAAAAAATGAATAAAAGATCTAAAATAAGTTGAAAATGTAACTCAAACTTCAAACAACCACAACTTTTGATCTGGGTGTCCGTTTGAGATCTACAATATATCAAATCGAATCTTGCGATGACCTCTACATGCTAGTGACCTTAAGAAACCTTCAATAAAATTTTTTGAGGCCCAAAAGGCCTCCATAAATGAGTATTTAATCAGGATGCCTCGATTTTTTAGCATTCAAACATGTATAACTTCTGATATGGATGTCCTCTAGGCCTGTACCTTATATCATATCGAATAATGTTTCATTTTATTTGATTTAACTGGTTGTAGAGTTGAAACAGACTACTGGATTAGAAGTTATAGTCATTTTAATATTCTATGGCTTTTCAAATACACATATATATGTATTTATTAATATATACATATGTGTGTGTGTGTGTGTGTGTTGTATATATTTATGTATGTATGTATTTATTTATTTATAAACACACATAAAAAACATATTTTATAAATGTATTTAAAACTAATTTTATAAATATATATTAATGTACAAATAAATGCATGGATAAAAAATTATAACTAAATATATATATATAAATAAATATAAATATAAATTAATATACGAATAAATATATATATACTAATATATGAATAAATATATACGTATTAATATAACTAAATTTATTTATATTAATATGAATCTATATTATTATATGAATAAATATAACTATACATATATATAAATAAATAAATAAAAATATGTATTAATAATATATATATATATATATATATTAATAAATGAATAAATATATATGTATTAATATAACTAAATATATCTATATTAATATGAATCTATATTAATATACAAATAAATATAAGTATATATATATATCATTAAATAGAGAAAAAAATGAAATGGATTAGTGGTAAAGGTGTAGGCCCGCAAGGGGGGAGATCGCGGGTTTGAGTTCAGGTGGAAGCCAGGAGGTGCACGCGGGCATGTTGGGTGATGCACAGGTAAGGGCAGCGCGCGGGAGAGTGGGAGGGGTCTGCTTAGCGCTGATAAAGGGGGGGTCAAGCATTGTTAAAAGTCCTCCCCACACAATATATATTATTTTTTATTTTTTTTATTTTTTTAACTTTTATCAGCACTTTTTAAAAGTTCTCATAAAAGGGACCCCCCTTTATCTTCACCTCAATTAACAATGCTTTTTTTTAGCTCTGTTAATGCACTTTTCTAGCGCTGATAAAGGCCATATTTGTAGTAGTGGGTGACAAGACAGACACACCAGCATATCATTGTTCCCAGAACAATGCCTCATTCAATAGAAAAACTATTTGAACAAATCCCCCTCATAATCCATCACTAATATATTGATCGAATTGTAGGACCTGAAGCTTATCAAAAGGGTCACTTACTGTCCAAGGGATCTATTATTGGGATGGATGTGTGAGAATAATTTTTACGAATGAGGAAACAAAAACCACCATAAGGGAAACCTATAGGAATATTTTTTTATTCTCAAAAGGGTATGATAGAAGTGGAAGAGGCTAATGTTAAGGTTACCAAAATTTATAGGTGGACGATGGATGAAATGTCAATGAAGATCAAACTCATTAGAATATCATTCATCAAATGATATGATAGAATTAATATATTGTAATATCATTGAAAGTGGGGAACAATTAACCAGATTAAATAGTTAATGTAGTGTAATCCTTTCAAAAAAAAAAAGTTTTGTACATGAAGAATATCTTGATAAAAATGTAACCCATGAAGATAGGAAAGTAGTGAAGACTGAAAGTACGAGTTGGGAACTACTATATTAGTAAGGTATAGAGAATTGTTGAAGGAAGAAAGAAAAAAAGTACAGAACGCATAAGGAATGTATCTTTGGAAAGTAGTGAAAGGTTCCCTTCAAGATAGAGGATAAAATACCAAAGCACCTGAATTTGGAGTTAGTTCACATATATGTTTTTAGGATAGCTTCGATGCATTCTCATAGTAGACCACACTTCTATGTTATCAATGATTCCACATACAATGTGTGGGAGCACATTATATGGTACAAGTATGAGGTTTTTGGGAATTTCATATGATAGAGGGCCATAGTGTAGAAGTAGTATTTCTAGAAAGAGAAATGTTTACAATGGGTAATAGTGTTGAGCACGAAATTAGGGAGTTCGGAAGATTTTTCAAGTGTAAGGGGATTCAATTTGAGAAGACCATGTTAGTGATCTTAGAAAATAATAGATTTAAGAATGGATAAACATGAATTTTTTGAAGAAGTCTAGAAGTATGAGAACTAACATAGGGATCCCCATGATTTTTATGTAGTAGTTATGAATTGTGTAATATATTTAATTAATCAAATACCATTGTATTTAACTAGAAAATAAATTCTAGTGATCTATTGGTTTATAAGGAAGGTATATTTAAACCACCTAAAATTATTTAAATGACTCTACTATGTCCACATTGATGCCAAGGAATGGGGTAACTGGACGCTAAGTCTTGAGCATGTTACTTTGTTGGCTATTTCAATGAAGTGTTTGGATTTCGAATATAGGATAATGATTATCAGAAGGTCATCAAAAGTCAAAATGTGATCTTCAATGAAGAAATAAAATGAAAGGATCGTAAATTATTAGAAATTTATGATCGGATAAAAGTATCATCATATTCTAAGAGTCAACATGATGGAAATCCAAAATTTATGAATGTTTTGTGAAATTCAATGAACACAACAGTATCAGAAACACTAGACCATCTACCGGAGTTACCTAAAGATGGAAGTCAAGTTTCAGTGGTGTTTCCGAAGATAGATTTATCAAAGATATAAAGTACTATATAGGATCATGAACTAGAAGTTACAACTCTAGAAGTTATAATATTAGAAGTAAATCAGCCACAAGGATAACTATAAAGATCAACTAGGTTGATATCCCCTGTGAAAAGGTATGATGATAGTTTACACTACTTAATTTTAATTGATGATGGATATAATAAATTCACAAAAGAGTCTAGGAGATTGAAATACTTGGAACATTAAGAGTTTTCTATGGGGAATGAGATCGATTCCCTCTATGTATCCAAAACATGGGAACTAGTGAAAAGTATAGCTGGGAAGATTTTTTTACAAAAAAATGGGTTTATTAGATGGCAGAATATGTAGATGGTATAAGGAGGTACACATACATGATACTTGTGAAATGTTTTTAGAAAATGGAAGGTGTATATTTCCCAAAAATATTCTCATCAGTAGTTAAACACATGACAATTCAATTAGTGTTGAACATGGTTTCATTAGAAGGGATTTATCTAGAACAATTAGACATGAAGGCAACATTACTTAATGAGAAATTTAATTAGGATATCTATATAGAGAATTTAGTTGGTTTCAAAGTTCACCAGAACCATTAAATTGTGTGTCAAATAAAATGTAGCCTTTATAGTTTTAAGAAATCACTAAGAAATTATAATATGAAGTTTAATAAATTCATGAAGGAGTATAATTTTATCCAGAGAAATATTGACCATTGATGTTACTAAATGGATTTTTCTGATGGGAGTTTAATTTTCTTACTTCTCTATGTTGATGATGTACAGATTGTAGATCCAATAGAGTAAATATTCAATGAACTAAAATATGAGTTGTTCAAAAGTTTTGAGATGAAGTACGTTAGTCCAATGAAGCATATTTTAGGTATGAGAATTGTAAGGGACCTAAATATTGGTACTTTATACCAAAATCAGGTCAATTACATCCGTAATATAGTGGAGTGATTAGGTATATTATAATAAAAAATGGTGGATATACCTTAGACTAAACAATTTGGTCTTATAAAGGAGAAGAAACCATGAATTTCACAAAACATTCATAAATTTTGGATTTTTGAATGGATAAACATGAATTTTGTGAAGGATATAAGTATGAGAATTCACATAGGGATCCCCATGATTTTTTAAGTAGAAGTCATGAATTGTGTGATATAATTAATTAATTAAATCCTATTTTCTCTAACTGGACAATAAATTCTAGTGATCTATTGGTTTAGAAGTAAGGTAGACTTAAACCCCCTAAAATTATTCAAATGACTCACCTATGTACACATTGATGTTAAGGAATGGTATAACTGGAGGCTAAGTTTTGAGTGTGTTACTTTTTTTGACTATTTTAATGAAGATTTTGGATTTAGAATCTAGGATAGTGAATCTCATAAAGTCATAAAAAGTTGAAATGTTAACATCAATGAAGAAATAACATGAATGGTCAGAAATTATTAGAAAGTTTTGATGGGATAAAAGTATCATCGGATTCCAATAGTCAACATGATGTAAATACAAATGTTATCAATATTTTGAGAAATTAAGTGAGAACAACAGTATCAAAAATAATAGACCATCTACCGGTGTTACCTAAATAAGGAAGTCATGTTTCAATGGAGTTTCCCAATATAGATGTACCAAAGATCTCAAGTACTATATAGGTTCATGAACCATAAGTTACAACTCTATAAGTTACAATATTAAAAGTAAATTAGTCTCAAGGATAACTATAAATATCTAATAGGTTTATATCCCCAGTATAAAGGTATGGTGATAGTTTACACTACTTAATTTTAATTGATGATGGAGATACTAAGTTTCCAAAAGAGGATAGGAGTTTGAAATACTTGGAACATTAAGTGTTGTCTATGGGGAATGATATTGATTCCCTCTATGTTTCCAAAACAAGTGAACTAATGAAAAGTCAATATAGGAAGAATTTCATACAAAAAAATGGGTTTATTGGTAGAAAGAAGATTCAAATGATAAAAGGAGGTACAAGGAAAAGATACTCATGAAAGGTTTTTAGAAAATGGAAGGTGTATATTTCTCAAAAATATTTTCATCGGTAGTTAAACACATGACTATTCAAATAATGTTGAGCATGGTTTCATTAGAAGGACTTTATCAGGAATAATTAGACATGAAGGAGACATTCCTTCATGAGAAATTTAATTAGGATATCTATATAGAGAATTTAGTTGGTTTCAAAGTTCACCAGAACCATTGAATTGTGTGTCAAATAAAATTTACCCTTTAAAGTTTTAAGCAAGCACTAAGAAATTATAATATGAAGTTTAACAACTTAATTAAGGAGTAGAAGTTTATCTTGAGAAATAAAGACCATTGATTTTACTGAATGGAGTTTGCAGATGAGAGTTTTATTTTCTTACTTATCTATATTTATGATGTATATATTGTAGATAAAATAGAGTAAAGAGTCAATGAACTAAAATATTAGTTGTTCAAATTTTTTGAGATGAAGGACGTTAGTCTGATGAAGCATATTTTAGAGATGGGGATTGTAAGGGATCTAAATATTGGTACTTCATACAAAAATCAGGTTGATTACATCCATAAGATAGCAGAGTGATTATGTATATTATAATAAAAAACGGTGTCTATACCCCAGACTAAGCAATTCAATCTTATCAAGGAGAAGAAACTATGATCAGAAGGAGAGGTAAAGTATATAATGAGGGTTTCATATGAAACAACTATTGGAAGTTTGATATATGTCATGGTATGTACTCATCCAAACATTACACAAATAGTGTGATTTATCAGAAGGTTTATGTTGAACCTTGAAATAAAGAACTATGTGGATCTAAAATAGATTCTCTAGTATTTTAAGCATCCTAAAATTATGAAACTTTTCTTCATAACAATCAATCTATTTAAAGGTTTTGTATACTCAGAATTTGGTGGAGATTAAGGCACACCAAAGCAAACTTACATACATGTGTTTAATTTTAATGGAATTGTAGTTAGTTGGATTTAGAATATTTAGATTTTAGTTGCAATATTGAATATGAAATTAGAGTATAATACCTTAAAAAAAGTTAAGAAGAAGTTGGTTAAGCTAAAAGGATATCCAGAAGATATCATAAGAATATCAGAAGTTGGAACATTGTTTTTTGATTTATAGAGTGTGATTCACTTGGTTGAAAATCTAATGTTCCATTCCCTTATAAATAAAATTTATCTAAAGTACTAATTTATCTTGAAGTTTTTAGAGTGTGGAGTGTTACACTTATGGAAGATAGAGGCAGTTATAAATAAAGTATAAATTTTGACAAAGTTTATTGGAAAAGATGTACTGGGAAATTTTTACACCTTGTTTGGACTTGGATAATTCTAAATTATGGCTGGGGAACCATTAATATACTTCACAGTGATTTAGATTAAGAAAGGGATTCCATGGGAGATGATGGTGAACTCAATTACAATCCTAGAAAATAATATCAATTGGTAGGTTGTTAGGATGGTTATGTGAGAATAATTTTTCTGATTGAAAAAATTCAAACCATAAAAAGGGACATCCAAAGTCCAAATTTTTGATTCCTGTAAGGGTATGATGGAAGAAAAAGTGGGTGAGTTTTGGGTTATATGAATTTATAGAAAGACAATAGCTGGAAGGTGTAGTAGAGAACCAAATCATCGGAAAATCATCCATTAGATTATGTGCTAGAAGGGATATCATATGATATAATTAGAAGTGGGGAACATTGTGTTGGATGATCCAGCTAAGGTAGTGAGATCCTTTGACCAAACAAATGTTTTCCCATGAATACCAATTTATGTGTATGGAAAACCATGAATATAGAAAGTTTATGATGACTGGAACCACTTTCTGGGCACTATTGTATTAGTAGGGTGCGATAACATTTTAATGGACACAAAATGAATTTTAATTATTCTACTTTACTCCAAATAAAGAAAAGAATCATTCCCCTATAGAGTAGGATGAAATCCTAAACCACACAATTTCAATTAAGTTTTTTAGCGCCTATTTAATTTTTCTAATCATTATAATTTATTGTTCGTGTTTGTATCTTCTGAAGGTTTTATGTTGTGGAATGGTGACTTGGGTGTGGGTTTGACTTCCAAGTTTTAGTTTTTGTACTATGGGGTTTATTCTTGAGGTTTTGTTCCAACTTATTAAGTTCTGGTGGAATATCATTAAGTGGTTATATCAGATGGTGGTCATTGATCTAAGAGTTATCAATCCCACATATGGGTGGATTATGTGTTGATCCATGAATTTAAGGGTCATTTGTTAGAGTAAATTTGAATTTTGGTCTTGGGGTAGAGGAATTTTTGAGAATTGGGATTTGGATTGAGATTCTTAGAGCGGGAACATGTAACACCCTAGACAAACCCATTAGCTTGAGAGAGAACAGAGTGCCACTAAACCTAAGTGACATCACCTAGGCACCGAAGGATGGTAATAAATTCCAAGGGAATTAAAATATTATGGTGGAGATTTCCCATATATACAATAAAACCCACAATAGAAAACTCAACATTATATAATATGATGCTTGATATAAAACAATAAAAACATCCAATAATATAACATGGAAATAATCATATTATTAGTAGTAGAAAAAATATAAAAAAAATCTACAACAAAAATAGATCCAAAGACACCAAGTAAACCCAAGTCACCAAAGTGGCACCACAACCAACTCTATGATAATACATCTCCAAGATCAAACTCCCATTGAAAAAACTGAAACATAAAGATGCTCATGTTAGAAAAGTATAAATCCCCCCTTACTCATATCATAGTAAATAAGGTCTTCATATTCATCGAATTTCATATACAGGGGGTGAGTATATCAATTTAGTAGGAAATCCAATAGAATCTTCCCACACAAACCTCTATGATAAGAAAAATCCAGTTCATAATAAGTGCATAGATATATCAAAAACCAAAAGAAGATAATAGGACTAACAAGGTACAAATACAACAATTGTGAAAAGTAATAACACCACAAAGGTTTCCCATGTCATGAATGTACAACCAAGTAACTCACACACCCAATTCATGTCATATTTACACAGGCCCACTGAGCAACCCATACTCATGAGTAATACCCATCCCCCCGGTCCTAGGATATTACTTAGTGGTAAATTCCTTTGAGTCTAAATTTACCTTGTGACTAAGTCTAACCTGACAAATCCCTTTCCTTGTGCATTATGAACTCACAATATTCCATGGTAATGTTTATACATCCAACTAGTTCTTTAAATTAGTTCCTCATTTCAATATTTATCAAACACCTTGTGGGTGATTCCCACAACCTTTATTTTCAAAATCTACAAAAAAGGGATTTTACAAAACCAATTTTCAAGGAATTCAATTCTAAAAACTACATTTTGATTTATAAAATCCAAGCCTTCTAGTTCTGGAAAGTGTAGAATGGAGAGAATCCACTTACCTCAAACAAATTTTTCCAAAAACACAATTAAATAATAGCCCTAGTCTCTCAAAACCCTCCTTCGATTTCCAAGGATCAAAATTTAAAGATCATATGAAATTTTCATCTGAAGGGAATAAAATACATAAAACCACCTAAAAGATCCCCAGAGTTTGATAGAAAAAAGAGAGTTAATGGGGATTGAAGGAATGATGAAAAAAATTAATCAGGATAGAATATACATCATTCATGGTGTGACATAGGGATTCCCAATATGAAAATTTATATATCTACTTCCCCTAAAATTCAAGGCACCTCAGCTTTAAAATAAATATTTATCTATCCTACACCCAAATTCTAGCTTTCAATCAAAATACTTCTCCAAAAACTCCCCATGGTCCCATATAAATGTTATATAACTTAACTAAAAATCATAAAATATAAACACAACTAAAAACCAAGGGTGTTAAATTATCCCAACCATTAGGCTTTCCATACCCAGAAAGCTTGGGATTAGCGATGTCTCAATAAAAGATCAAACTACCTGTCCAACATAAAACTGTCTAGTTTTCGAACCACCTAATTGAACTAATAATGGTACTGTAATAGATGTACCAAAGATACATATCAACCTTGAAATATATTATCATGCTCATCTCAAGATATTAAAGACAATGAGGACTGATTGTAACCTTCAAATCAAGAGTGACATGATCACAAACCATACATAATTGGAACCTGAATCACTCTTTGACCACAAGGAGTTGAGAGAATGACATGCACTACATTGAATTAGGAATTCAATGCTATGAAACTAAATCCCCACTATCTAATATTATCATACACTATACCTTGAATAATAATGAAAAATGTCAATGTAATGAGTCGATAAATGCATTCTCTTATGACATTGTGCTTCTAAATCATTTTTGAACATTCAATTCTAAATCCCTACATAATTCGCTCCCCCTATCAAAAAATTATGTCCATAGTAATAACTTTCCCATCAGTCGGTGTTTAATGTTTTATAAATTTTAAACCTACTAATATTTTTATGGAAAATCTACTTGATACTATCCCGACATAAGGAGTATCTAGAATTGGATCCTAATATAGAAGAGATAATTTTTATCCTTTTTTCCTTTCTTGGAATCTCCCCACCATTAAGATTGAAATTAATGGTAAGATAATGAAAATTAGACCCTTGAAATTCATTATACTTGGTTACCAAAATTAGGAGTGAGATTTACCTGATATAAAAATTATGACATCATATTGATTCATATAAACCAAGTACACGTCGATGATTAAACCCCTGAATCATTCTTGATCCAACATTTCACTAATACGACTCCCAGATACTTATGAGTTAAGAAATCCACTAAATCATCCATCATGAACTATGATTACTAGGAAGATTAGTACCTAGTGGTACTAGACATGAGATGAAATGAATAAGGAACTTTAAATAACCCCATAAGCACAAAAGGAAAGATTTATCACAGTATCTAAAAAAATTGCTCACTCATTGCTAAATCTAGGGATAATATCATCTATATACCCCTAAACTGGAAACTTTAAAGGAGGTTACCCATCCTAAAATACTATTGATGACCCAAAAAAAACCTATAAATTAATCCTAGATTGGTTTTTATTAGATAAGAGATGGTTAACGACCCATCTTAGGTACTCCTACCCAATCTGTGTTCTAACTCCATTGGGAAGATGAACATCTCCCTCAAAAGATGTGATAGTGGATAAAAAATCATATCAATCAATATTCCATATAAAGCTAGGATCTACCTTATTCCCTATATTATAGTAAATAAACTTATAATAAAATGAATTCCACACAATCTAGGCTATATCAATGGTAATTGAGCATATTAACCAATATAGATCCTAGAATATCCTACTATCCATGATGTGTCGTGATTCTCATCCTATGAGACATCACATCCAAAAACTTCTATTTCCCTTCCACACATTAAATATATCACTGAGACATTATAATAACCTACACAACAAAGATAAGAACAAAAAATAACAATCAACGCAACAAGTTTTAGTAGTACACAAGTAATATTAGATGAATAAGCTTAATAAGTACATAAGTATGAAACACAATGAGAAAAATGACTACACAAGAATAACTAGCACAACAACCACAACTTGTACCAAAAATCAAACAAGGGAGTATCCAAAAACTCATTTTCAAGGCATTTTACCTATGTATTTCCTATCTAATAAAGTGAACATGATGTTCTCATCCACCCATTTACAATGTTAAAATTATTTCAAAACCCACATGTAAAATTCTAATGTTCCCAAAAAAACGACAAGGTTCCCAATAAAAAAATTTCTTTAAAAAAAAGTGGTTAAAGAAACTCATTAAAACATTTCTCAAGTTTGAATACCAGTAAAATTATTTTGAAATACTTTTATGAAAGTGATTTAAAAAAATGGTATGGAAAAATCTATATTTTTAAATAGAACTTTGTAAAACCATAAAATTTTTTATTTCAAAATAATTAAAGTTTCCTTTGAACAATTATTTTCTCTCAAGTTCAATTTTGAGAAGGGGTTTTAAAGAAGGATCATTAAATATTTTATCTAATTCTAAATATTTTAATTTTTTCATGAAAAATTCTAAAAAATCCTTATGTAAAACCATATTTAAATCTAGAAATCATTTTCTGGACAAAAATTTCCAAAAAAATTATTTAATTTGAAAATATTTTTTTCACTAGAACATGGCTCATCAAATAAGATCACATAAATAATAGCAACCAAATTATGCATCTACCAAGAATTAACACTTGAGAAATGTTAACCAATCATTTCATGTATATAAAAAAGTTACTAAATTTCTTATTAATACATGTTCAATACACGATTTTAAGATAAAGACAAGTTACTTACTATGCCAACAATTTTTAACCATGTAAAGTTATTTCTAACCAAATAGAAGACAACATCATGTGACCCCTACTTTACTACTATATTTAAAAAAATTATATTCCAAGGTTAATCATTTTATTGAAAAAATTATATTACCAATAATGTATGGTTAATTAATTTAAATAAAAACTAACAACCAAAGTCAAAATGTTATAGATTTTCAACATGCTCACATATCAGTAACGTAAAAATTAAAAGAATTACATGAAAGGTTAAACATTATAGTATACCATTAATTTTAATATGTAAACAATTTTACAAGTTATTCTACTCATTATACTAAGAATTATTTACTAACTACAATAATAACATAAGGTGACACATTCTATTTTATTTAACATATCATGAAATCGAACAGGGAAGTAATTAATTAGGGTTCTAGAATACTCATTGTTTAATAATAGGAAATATAAAACAATATTCCAAATCAATAAATTCAAATCAACACATAACATATCATGAGAATCTTAAAAATTAAGGTTAAAGAAAAAGTACAAAATCGTATGTAAAAATTGTCTACAATATTGGTATGTTTGTAATAATTAATCCAACATGGTAGTATACTTATAAAAATTTGAGAACTCATTCTAAAATTGACAACATTATCTTAAATTATCATGGATTCATATTACCATTTAATTAATTACCTCTAATTAGAATCATTACTAATTTAATTTTTGAATGCATACCATTTTCATGTTCTTTTAAAAAATAAAACACAAGGGAATAAGAAACAAAAATTAATGATAACACAAATCAACAAATAAATACTAGTATATATCAATAAAAAAATAGAGTAAATCCATGTTTAACCTTGTTCATAAATCCATTTCTTAGAAACTATCAGTTTCATCCATAAGCACAAGCGCCCAATTTCAGTAAATAGAGTGATCATGCTTCCATTTACCAATGCATAATCAAAATAATATCACATGAATGATGAAATAATAATGGGAAGTATCTTTAATAATGTATGATAAACAATTCCCATCATCTAAATCCATGGAGATGAGATGATGACATGCCTAGAAGTTATTAACAACACTTTTCATACCCAAACAACCATGGTAACTTGAATTTTAGCATAAAGAGGTTAAGTGTGTCTTTTTTTGTATACATTTAAAGTTTTGACAAATTCTATATCTATACCTATCATCCTGACTAATAGACCAGACCAAACTAATACCAATTGTAGCACCTTGAACCAACCCATTTGCTTAGGATAGACCAAAGTACCACTAAACTTAGGTGACATCCCTCAGACGCCAAATGATAAAAATAAATTCCAAGGGAATGAAAATACCATGGGGGGTGATTTACCCCTATATATAATAAAACATGTAATATAAAAATGAATAGGATATAATATGATTCAATATTTCAAACAAGAACAACCTCCAATAGCATTACAAGAAAATAATCAGAGTAGAAATAGAAGTCAAAGCTTAATAGAAATATGCAACAACCACATACCCAAAGAAACTAAATTATCCAGATTCACCAAAGTCACACCATGAAAAACTCCATAGTAAGACATATCCAATATTCAACTCTCAACAACTCGATTTTACCATCAAGATTCTCTTGATAGAAAATTATGAAGCCTCCCATTACCTGTATCATGGTAAAGAAGGTTTGCATGTACACTAAAGTGAATATGTAGGTGTGAGTGTATCGACTCATTAGTAAATCCACTAGAATATTCTCACATGTGATACTAATAAAAGAACAATTCATCTCCTAACAAGTTAATAGATATATAAAAAACCATAAGTAGATAACATGGCTAACATAATATAGATATAATGTCAGTGAAAAGTAATCACACCATGAATGTCTCCCATTTCATGAATGAACACACATGTAACTATTATATATAATGAAAATACTATCTATATAGGCCCACTAAATATATCATACTCATTAGTGGTACCCATCTCTCTAGAATAATTCCATCACTTGGTGGTAAAATCCTTTGAGTCTAAATTTAACCTCTGACCATGTCTAATAAGACTTTTCCATTTCCTTTTGCATCATTAACTCACACCATGCCATTCCAATATTCACACACCCAACCGGTTCTTTAAAAAAATTCTCCTTTTTAACATCTATAAAACATGTTCGGGGTGATTCCCACAACCTTTATTTTCAAAATCCATAAAATAAGGGGTTTTCTAAAACCAATTTTCCAGAAATCCAATTCTCAAAAAAAAAATTGACTTTGAAATCCAATCCTTCTAGTTATAGTATAGATAACATATCCTTTTACACATAACATTACATGATTTTGAGCATAATAAAACATCATATTACAAGCCAATGATCATAAAGTCTAGTGTCTTGGAAGGTTAGGTACATAAAACTTAAAACATTGAACTAAATAAAAAATTTCTTTATTTATTCTTCATAAAGAGATCCTAACTTCCATTGTGCCCATACATATTCCTAGGATAAATTTGGGATAACATTAATAAAGGTATGATATAAACATGTTATCAAAGGAATAAATGTGAGAAATAAAGCTCTAGCACATGGGTTAGAAGGCATAACATAATGATATAAAAAGGCATGGAAAATTTGGAATCATAACATATAAACATGGGGTATTATAAAAATGAATTCATAGTAATGTGGAAGAAACATAAAACATGGATTTAGCATGATTAAAGTATCATTTCACATAGATGATCACAAGTCAAGGTTGACCACCAAGACCGTTGCACATGGTAGCACGAGTCAACGCTAACTGCCAAGATCGTTACACATAACGTATCACGAGACTCAACTTTACCCAATGAATTGGAGCTCTATATGGGCACACACATCATAACATGTTCATGAATATTATTTACACATTAATAATCATACATAATCAATCATACGTAAACATAAGGGTACCCATGGAAAGAAATAGGTATCATAATCATGTCATAAAGCATAACGAATGGGTGTAACATACAAGTGTCCATGAAAAAAAGGAATTAAAAAAGGCATGGAAATTCATAAGGTCAAATAAGCATATATCATGGTAAGTGATGTCAAAAATAATTGACCACATGTAAGAAGAGTATTTAAGAAATTTTATCATTAAAACATTTTAGTGCGATTTTAAGGTAAATACTAATGCACATTTAAAATAGAAAAGGGAATAATATTTTATATAAAACTAGAAGTGATCCAAGAAGGTTTTCATAAATAAAAAATTGGTTTTATAAAAAAAAATAGTGGATTAAAACATATGGTTGAGTGAACTTGAAATTGGTTATGAATTCTTGAAGTTCCCTTAAAACTGGTTTTCTTATCAGGAAGTATTGAGGAGGGAATCACTTAAAAGCATGTATATCCTCGAAAGAGAATGACTAATGGATCTTGATACATTATTTTGGACATATAAAAAGAAATTAGAATATGTAAATAAACTGAATATAGAACTTTATTTGGGTAAAAAGAGAGTAAGAATAATCCAAATAAATAATGGAGGTTTTGGTAGAATCCCTTACCTTAAGTCTGATGGTGTTCTCCACTTGATATTAATAACCTCTGGAATTAATATTACTTGAGAGACTCTTAAGGGGAGTGTATTTGGTCTTTTGAGGAGAGTAAGGGATGTTGTATGTGGGGGAGGAGCTTGAGGATAGATTTGAGCAAAATTTAGTCAAGGCGTAAGTCTTGAGAGGAGTGAAGAGAAGAGGAGAGTGTGGGTGGTTTTTATAGTGGAGGGGAGGAGGGTTTTCTTAATATTTTAATCATTAGTTTATTATTTTTCCATAAAACAAGAAATAGTAATGATTCCATGTCCAATAAAAGTAATATATTCATGTTAGTTTGAACCCAAGTTTCCTACATCAGCCATGACTCAATAAATAGTGTATTTAACATATAATGTATATATACAGTAAATTACCATATTTTACTATTCATAAAAATTCAAGTATTTTAGAAAAATCCCAAAAAATCACCATAACCTTTTTTGAAACATGAAGAATCCAAAAATGGAATCGATTTTTTTCAAAAATAAATTTCTAAATATGATTAATTTAATTTTTAATTAAAATCATAATTTACTTGAAAAATATAGATTATAAAACTATAACTGATTTTATAATGTTTTCAAAAAATTACATAAGGTCTTATAAAATTATCTTAAAACTAGAAGACATAAAATTGTAAATTTATGAACATCTTTTAGAAAAATACATTTTATTTTAAATTAATTAATTGATTGTAATTAATTATTTATGACTTACAAAAATACCAATACTTTTAATATGGTCATATTATCACTTATAAGATGCCTAAATTTTATTTATACATTCAAGGGTGAGGTTACTATTCTTTTAGATGATTTACTATTCATAAGGGGCATATTACTATTCATAAGTTTAGATTACTATTAATAAGGGTAGGTTACTATTTATCAAAAATTAAGTTTGTTCCATCAGAACCCAAAAATCACCCTGAATGCAACTTTGTATGTTAGATGTTCAAAATTCAAGACAAAAGGGGAAAAATCTAGTTTAGTAGCTAGGTTATAAATATATCCTTAAAACAACTTGTTGTTTTATAGAGACATTGTGTTTCATGAATTTCATTAAATTTATTTGTAAATCGTTGGGGTGTTACATATAGAAAGAGTAGAGTGGGAGAGAAGTCAACTACATCTAACAATGTTTCTAAGGAAAAAACACACCACGTTATTATAGACCTAGGATCTCACAATACTCATTCAAATTATAAGGTTTAACATTCAAATATCTATTGAAATCATCCTCCGAAGAGAATGGAATCCCTAAAATTACCTAAAGAAGGTTTAAAGTTTGATAGGAACGAAGGAGAGTTAACGGGGATCAAAAGACTGCTAAAATAAATTAGTTAGGTTGGAACATGAATAATTCATATCGTGACATATAGATCCCACTATGAACTTTTCTATACCCTCTTATACTGAAATTCATGGTGCCTCAACATTAAAATATGAAACCACCTTTGTGCTGTGAATACTTATTCATGCAGTGAACTGGATCCGACATCTAGAATCCACCATTAAATCAATCTCCTCCTCTAAAAACTCCTTGTGGTCCCATCCAAACATTTCATCACTTAAATAAACATAATAAAATCAGATTTTACCAAAAAATGATGGGTGATATATAATAACTACATGAGTTGTTTTTGTATATGTTCAAAGGCCCAAGAGGTGTATCGGGTGGTCAGATAAAGGGTATAGATGAATTATTGAGTTTTATAAAATTATAGGTTACTTATTCATAGGGTATGGATAGTGTGTATCATAGATTACATTATGTCAAATTCCTATGGTTTTGATTCTATATTGTAAGCTATGATATATGTGATATTACAGTCTATGACTAATATCCAAGGAGTTGTAGATTTCTGAAAAAATATTAAAGTATTTGATAGATAAGGTTTTATCCTCAGTGAATAGGGAAATATATTATTCATTGAATGAATATATATTATATATGAAGATATATATTATGTATCGAGGGAAATATCTTCATTATGGGATATTTTGATAAAGGGAAAAATATTATGTATTAAAAGTTTCTTACATATTGATTTTTTATCTAAGGAAATTATCTTACATATTGGAAGTATCTTATGTAAAATAGTTTCTCGGATATATAAGGTTTTTATGAGATTCCCTGTGATACATAAGTTACCACAGAGCTTACATACAATTTTTTTACTTAGAGAGAATTATCTTCCCTATGATACATAAGGAATATATACAACATAGGGAATATATATTTTTGTAAAGAATATATATTACATAATGGATATATATTACATAAGGAATACATATTACATATAGAGTTTCCATGTGAAACGTAAGGGTTGTATGAGTGATATGAAAGGGATCAAGAATCTGTGAAAAAAATGGATGATACATAAGGGCTATTTATGGATGATATATAAGCATTACCAGAGTTAATCCTATGATACATAAATTACACCTTGATATGTAAAGTTGGTATGTAAGGGTTAATAAATAAGTTAGGTTTCTAGACTTTTACAAATTTAACCATGAGTGGGATAGTCTTTTGGTTCTTTAAAATTAAAAACCCCTTCAGGATTATTCATTTCAAGTACATTTGAACAAAGGGAGGGTAAGATCCTCTTCCCTTGGTGTTGGAGAAAGTGATCCTTTTCATGTTGGTTATTTTAAGAGTTGATTGCCGATTATACCATCAAGGGAGTGAAGATACCAACTGAGTTAACAAGAGACTTGAGATAAGTCTTGGGATTTTGTTTGAGTTGTGGATAGACTAGTTTGGATTCCTCTAGCTACTATCTTGAGCATGATAGGATTAAGATTAGAGATGATAGGTGAGATAATCATACATCTTACGCTTGGTTGGGAACACCCTCATATGGGAGTATTAGAGCCTCACTATTATAAAAGTACATTCTATCAGTGGTTATTTTTTACATTACATGGCAGTTTAAACTACAACTAATTGATCTGCGACAATTTCTAAAATCGTCACAATTTACTGCATTGGATATTAATTGGTGGTTGTTTTTTTATTGGAAAATATTTGAGGATCTTCTGTGAATATTTAATTGGAAGTGGTTTAAAATATGATATTGTTATACCATTTTCATGGAGGTTAATTCAATTTTTTTTCATAAATTAGTGGTGCCTATAACCACAATTAGTTAATTAGTGGTTCTTTAACTATATAATATAGATATTAGTATATGTTTATTAGTAGATAGTAGTAGTTATAACCATATCTAAATAATTAACAACCTTTTTTTAAATAAATATGGTTTAAAATACCATTAAACACCAGAAAAAATTGATAGGAAGCATGTGGCCTTTGAATATGCTAATACCTATAATTTAAAGTACATATATATCCACAATGGACACCAATTAGTACTTTTAACAACCAAAAAAATAAAATAGGCTACAATAACTATAAACATCATATCATACAACATTTTAAATACATGATTGCTTAATTTAAATACTACAAATAAAATATTTATAAGTTTTAATGAAAAATACACAACACATTAATAGGGGGATCTATCATAAACTATACTCTTATAAGTCAGGATGGCTTCCCAACACTATCGATATTCCTATTAACTAACAACATCCGATGCATCTGATGCTCATGTTATACAAAATTTTCAATATAAATTAGTTTTTATTATATATTTTACATAAAAAAATATTTAGAAAAATTATTATAATAATATAAACTTATTAAAAAAATGTAATATATTTAGTACCACTCATATCAAGGATGTAATATCTGGATGATTGATCCTACTCATGCCCTAATATAGTGTGTCCACAACACTTCCCATTGATGTAAACTACTCATCATGATCTATCCATTGTGACTCCTACTCATGTATTATATTATTAAGCATCAAAATTTTGTTTTTTGATTCTAATTGATCAAGACCAATAACTTTACTCACACTCCTAGGAGGAGGAATTGCAATAAATGAAGATGATATCCTCCCAAAGACCTTTGAGGAGTAGGGTCCAGTACCCAATCCTCACACACAATCAGAACGATCCTTGCCCAAAAATTGGGCAATATCATCACTATGATAGACTAATGATGACTATGATGTATTTTCACCCCATGCATCTTTTTTTATCACAAATATAAATTTATTTATCACATATAAATGAAATAATAACACGTCACAAATCTAATAAATTTCATATATCCCATATTATAAAAAACTATTTTCACAATAATAGAGTCAATGAACCTATTTTTAATTATACCAATAGCAATGCCTCCAAAATTACTCATCAATAATAATATAATTACTTATTCCAGTCACTTATTTCATATACTCCATGTGTTCCCATGTTTCCTAATTAAATTCAATGTTATTTTTTTCACATCCACTAGCCATGTTTCTGATTTCATAACAACTACACAATTTGGTAAGATATTCGGACCAAATTTTTCTACATGATATGGTATGCTTTAATTAAACCATTTTAGTATTAGGAACATGTGTTAGGTATTCTTGAAAATTTATTAATGTTAATATAAATAATATATTTCCCACTAATATATGATAGATGTTAAAACATATTTTTATGTCATTATTCTATTGAAATAAATTATTTCAATTGACCTAATGTATTTTTGGATTAAATTTTCACTCTTTAAAATCCCCATCACCCTCTTCCATAAAAATATTTTTATAAATAAATGATCATCAACAATGAAACCTCGCATTTTTAAATTGATAATTATTATAGCTCTTATACATATTTTTTGCTATTTTTATATGATGATGGATTTTATAGTAAATTTATAATGTTTTATAAACTTGATAATTTCCCAACACATATTACCCTAAAAGAATAAATTAATAGGTGGATGAAAAACATATATTACAAAAATTTATATATATATTACCATAACAATTATATAGAGAAAACTATTTTTCAATAGAAATTACACTAACAGTAGGTGTTGATCCCAAATACACTGATAGCCATGTAATCTATCTCTATTTATTTACATTCATTTATTAATGATTTATTTAAGATTTATATCCATCTATTAGTGGATGTATTTTGTAACGTTTAATTTAATCATCATTTTTTTAAAACTATTTTATATAATATTTATAAACATTGAATCAAATTTTGACATAAATAAAAAATTTATTCAAGTAAACTATAAAATAAAAATTATATATATTTTATTGATTTTTTCCAAAAAATATGTGACAATTATAATATTTATGATATAAAAAATATAATTTTAGTATCAAATTAACATGAAATACCCAAAACATCAAACTAGATTACTATTACCCTTTAGCATGCATTTAAATCACTAGAGTTTTATGGATAACATTAAGGGTTTAGTATAATTAATTTTTAATTATTTACCCTATTTAACCAAATTAAAGAACATATTGGTTTAATTCTAAAATTTCAATATGACATATCCATAAATATAATATTCATATCCATTGAATTCCAAATGGAGTCTCATAATTGTTTGTGCCATAATATTAGTATACAAATAAAAAAACAACATATATATAAAATATAGGCATTTATATACAAAATACTAAATAAAAATTAATTTTTGGAAACACCAGATCAATGGGATGATACATTACTAAAAAAAAGTAAAAACGGTTTTTATCCCAAAATAAAAGAATAAATACTATTAGTATATCACTATCTTCTATTCCACCAATCTTGAACCATGATCTCCATCATAGGATTCACAACATTTATCTAATCAACAAATATGTTCTATATAAGAATATAAAAAAATTATTATGTACATGGGAAGAACGATACCTAAATTTCTAATTTGAAATCTCTATACAAATATAATGGATCATATTGAAATAAGATAATAATAAATATAATATAAGAGTAGAGGTTTTAGTAACTTACCATGTACCTAGAACTAATGAAAAAAGAAGGGGAATAAGTTCATGTAACAGATGAAGATTAATGAGACTGGGATGGATAATGAGAAGCCATTAAAATTAATATAATGGGAGGATAAGAAGGAGAATAGGAGGTTTGTGAGATTTATTAATAAGTAAAATGGTAGTGGAGGTTTATGTGAGGGAGGGAGGTGGAGAAGGGAAGGGAAAGATCAAGAAAGAAGGTGAAGGGAGGGGAGGTTCATGTGATAGAGGAAGGAGGAGGAAAGGGGATTATATTGAAAAAATAGGGTTCTAAATAGTTTAGGTTTTGAATAAATTCCTCTAATAATAATTATATCATCATTTTTTAAAAAACCATTGAAAATATTTCATTACGCGATGATTGTATTTATCCTTCGCTAATAAAGTGGGGTTAATTGGAAATAGAATCAGGTTTTTTGAATTAGCAGTGGTTTTTTGAAACTAATGATAATAAAACATTAAAAAATATGTTTTTTTCTTATAGTGACCTGGTAGGTTTCATGAATGAGATAATTCCTTCAGGGATAGATGTTGTGTATTAGGGAGGGTTTCCTCCAGTTGATGGGATTGAGAAACTACCTAAAGAAGATGTGAGATGGGACCTGAGTATGAGGATATGAACTAACCTCTTTGAGCTAGGGTCAATTAGGGACTATGATTTTTGAGATCATCATGGGGTTTTTGGTACAGGTTAGGGCCAATTATTAGAGACTAATAAGTATATAAGAAACCTAGTGAGTGCCTTCATGAATGAGATGGGAATGCCAACAAGTTAAGTTTGTCACACCCTATGAAATAGGGTCTAGTATGTAAAAATTACCCATGAGGGTATATGGATGATGATATGTTCACCAAGATGTAGGTTGATTCATGTTTGATTAGTTAATAATTAGCGAGCTTAGATATACATGCTATTATTCAAGAGGTAGATTCAATGGAGATGTTTCTATGTTGTATTGGTTCACCCATTAATGGTTTCCCATTGGAATTGTGTCTATCCATGGGATCCACCTAGTTATGGTGTGGTTCTGTTTATGTGATAGGTTTTATATTATACCACTTTTATGATGTCTGTAATATGCCACCAACCATGGGACCCACCTAGTGATGGCATTGTTTGACTTTTTTGAGAGGTTGGATATTGAGATTCCCTCCTCAGATCACTTCCTATTATGTTGAGATATGAATTTATCTATGATACCTAATTAGTGATTATATGATTTAACTTGTGCAATAGGTTTCTTATGGTGATTACCTCCTCAAATCACTTCTTATGATGTTGAGATATGTGATTGACCATAGGTACACCCTAAGGGAGATGATTTTACTTATACTGGAGGTTTGATCCATTGTTTCCCTCTCTAGGATCTATTGCCTATATGGTGTGTTACCTTTGGTGAGGTTTTTTGGGATGGGGTTAGTATGGGATCTAGAAATAAAGGTGCGGTGATTACAATAGTTGAGTGTTAATCATCCCCAGGTATAAGAAAAAACATTTTCATGTTATTAGACCCCTATTTACTCAACACGCCTAGGTTCGGAGCTGTTTAGACTTTCCCCTGACGGGATTTCCTCCATATGAGGTTAAGTATAGTCTCTAACTTGAGTGAGAGGGTAGTTTTTTTGGAATGGTATGAAACCTTACCCTATGTTATAGGTTATGAGTTGAGATTTATGGCATGGGGTTATTATTTCGGCATAAGTAAAACCAAGTATGGTTGGGTGTTGTGGTAGTTTGGTTAGCACATGATGACCCAACACACATACTTGTAAGAAATATTTCTATTATTTAATTTCATCATGCACACACATATATATAATGGTGTGTATTAGGGGAACTTGGTGAGATCTCAATGAGATATATTTCTCACACCCTACACAAGAACCCTAATTCACATGCAGACATTATGTCTATTATATTGGTTGATCAAAGGGTGTATAAGATATTAGGATAGAGTATCTCTATAGAGATTGGAGATGGGATTGAGGTGAGTCTTGAGTTTATAGTAGATCCTCCTTTAAATTTTATATTATTAGGTTTATATTTTTGTATATATAATCAAACCAATGGGTTATCAGTTGGGATGAATGATTGTATGACTGTATATTAATTTGTTATATAATGGATATATTGTTTGTTTATATATACTATGATTATATATTATGGATGGTGTTTGGTTATTTATTTTTTATTGATGTTTAGGACATCGATGGAATAATCTCCCAAACATATGATTTAGGCCCTCATCACTAGTTGGTATCCTATTGTATATGAGGAGTTGTGCCTGAGGTCAGGTGGAACTTTAGGTAGGATATGATTGAGTGATTTTATATGGGATTTTATGAAATAATATTAGAGACTCTTTTGATTTCCGTTACTATTTTGGGAATATTTTTTAGAGATTGGAAAGCATTGGATCTTGAAATGGACCTCAGACTAGTGACTTATGAACACATTACTAGTGGTAAATCAAAGTTACCAAGGTTATGGGATTGTAAGTTTGGTTTTTATTATTACAATTTAAATGTTTATTTAAGTATGAAGTTTTTATTAAAGATCGATATTTTTGGTTTTGAAACCCATCATATAAATTAAAAATACATGTGTGTATGCATCATATTTGGAACATAGGATTCACAAGACAAACATGTTCTTATGTGTGATTGAATTTGTTAATGATAGAGGGTTTAAATATTTAAAGTTTCAATAAAACTTTATGTAGTATTTTCCTATATAACTTGTTTGCGGCATTCTAATTAAATGAATCACAATGTTTTTTGATGATAGGTTATGTGGATACTATTGTGAGATGTTGTTTAATGATGACTATATAGAACCTGGGTGCAAGGGATGTATAGTAACCCTTGGTGGGTTGGTTAAGGAGTTGGGGACCTTAGTGATGGTTCACTGTAGACAAGGCATTTCTGAGAGATGGTTCAGAGTGGGAACGAGTTACCTTGATTAACTAGATTCCCTAATTAAGGTAGAGATTAAAGGCACATGTAATGTTTGATTTTATGATTTAAAGTTATTATAGTGATTTTGATATCATAGATATACGTTTATGGTGGGATCAGTTGGATGTATACCCCTATTTTTTGGGGGTTTGGTTTTAATGGGATAATGGATAGTGATCCAAGATGGTCATGTCTAGGATGGGTAGAGCGTGGGTAGACACCTTGTGTTTTTTGGGACGACACCTAGGAGGTGGGTCATCATGTGGTTGGACTTGGAATGAGTGATATTCCTTCATAACATTGTAAAAGAAGCCCCAAGGGTGATTTTATCTAGAAGAGATCAACATGTAAGGAAAAAATGATCAGTTGTTTTGGTGTGTGTTTCTAGGTTCAATGGGATGAAACTCATGGGAGCGTGAGTTTGGTTGTGTGATTGGGTGATGTGAGAGAGTGTACCCATTTCGGTTTGAATGAGATCAAGATGGATGGGGGTAAGAACTATATAGGGGGTTCTTAAAGGACCACTATTCCTAAGAGGAGGAAAGTGAGTGTTGTGCATCTTTTTAGGGAAAATACTTGATGCATGTGGGTAAGTTCATTCTGGTTATACATAGTGCTCATTTGATTTGTTGATTGGTGAGTGGTTCATTTTAATTACATTGAGAATTTTATGATTTTTGAGGTATATCGAGATATTTAGAAATGGTGGTGTGATGTAATCATTAGTCGTTAGTGCTCGGAAGATGGCCTATGAGACACTAGTGGGTCTTGGTAAAATATTACACTTAGCACATGATTGAGGATGAGAATGTATTTTGAGGAGTGGAAAAATATGATGTTTGGACCCATATAGATCAGTGATCTAGGAGTAGTGTGAATGAAATCCATACTATGAAAAAAAACCATTAGCTGTCATATGGTGTGGCTTTCATTGTAGGTGAATTTTAGAAAATATTGAAGATAATAGTACTGATAATCATAGTTTGAGTGACAGTTGGTGTTTTTTATTGGAATTAAAATATGGTTGGTTTAGTCACATATGGTCATTAAATCTAGTAATAGACAATATATGATCTATGGATATCATTAATTTTGGTATAGTGGGGTGATTATGAGGATACTTATATGGTTGGGAGCATCGAATCAGTCAAGATTTCACTAACCTCGTATTAAATGGTCCATGGATGTAGTAAGATCAGTTGGATGATGATTAAGATAGAATTTATATGTTAATGATAAGGTAGATCTAATTTTATATGATTTATTAGTTAAAACTTATTAGGATGGGATTAAAATATGGTGCTTTCTAGAGTTTGTGTGCTAGAATCAGAGATTGGGGTGGATATCGGTTTTATACGAGAGTGACTTAGTTCAGGGATACGTTGGTGATTGTAGGGAGAGTGAGATGATGAATTTGGTTGCCTGAGGACCCAAATATGGAAATACACTGATATTTAGGTTCAAAATTTGGTTTAGTAGTTTGGATGATTTTTTGTTGCCTCCTATAATTACGGTATCATGATTGGGTGATGTTATGTTATGTTAGTGAGTGAGGCCAAGTGTTTTTAGGGAAATTAAAAAAAATGGGGACTAGATGGTGTTGTTGTGTATAATTATATATTTTTAAGGAAAATCGCATTAGGAGAATTGTTTAGGGTGTGATTGATTTGTTTTTAGGATCAAAAATGGGATTTTTGGGGAAAATCTAGTGTGTCTAGTCTTAATGCATGGGCTATGAAAACATGTCTAGTTTAGTTCAGAATCAAGAATGAGGAGTGGTATCAGATTTTTATGGAGTTATTAGAATACATGAGATGTTCCTAGGTTATCCTTGAGGATGAGAAGCCTTATGGAAGGTAATTTTTAATGACCCATGAATTTATGGTTGTATTTTTAGAGAAAATTATCATTTTTTCCCTGGGGAAGGGTATGTTTTGAGAATTTGGATTTAGATCCAAATTCCGAGAGTTGGAACACCTATAGAAGGCGTTTTTGGATATGTTAGGAGGATAGATAGGTGTATCAGGTGGTTTTATGAAGGATGAAATTTAATTCTAGAGTATTTATAAAATTATAGGTCACTTAGTATGATTAGTGTCTATCTTAGATCATGATACATCAAATTCCCAATGTCTTTATTCTGTACCGTAAGCTATGATATAAGTGATATTATAGGATATGAATTAATCCATGGAGTCTCAATTTTTTGTAAAAATGGTATTGTATTTGATACATAAAGTTTTATCTTCATTACATAAGGAAATAAATTGGATATTAAAGAAATATATATTATGTATGAAGATATATCCTACCTACCGAGGAAAATATCTTCCACATGGGATATTTTGAGAAAGGAAAAAAATTTATGTATTAGAAGTATCTTATGTAATGATTTTTTACCTAAGTGAATTATATTATGTATTGGAAGTATCTTATGTAAGATAGTATCCCTAGTATGTAAGGTTTTTTAGGAGCTTCCCTATGATTCATAAAATATTATGGATCTTTTTTAGGGTTTTATAATTGGAGATAAATATCTTCCCTATGATATATAAGGAATATATATTAAAAAAGTAATATATATTACATAAGGAATATATATTATACAAGTAATATATATTACATAAGGAATATATATTACTTAAGGAATATATATTAAGTGTGGGGATTCCTTATGATATGTAAGGTTTGTTTGGATGATACGTAATGGATCCTGACTTTACAAAAAAGCTGGATGATATGTATGGGTTGTCTATGGATGATATGTAAGGGTTACTAGAGTTAATCATGTGATATATAAAGGTTAACCTAATGCATAAGGATGATATGTAAGGGTTATGTACAAGTGTTTATTGATAAGTAAGGGTTCCATACATTACCAAATTAAACTAAGGTTAAGATAGTATTTTATGCCTTTGAAATTGTATATCCATTTGGGATTCTTCATTTCTAGGATGTACGAATAGGGGGAGGCCAAGATCATCTTCCCTTCCTCATCTCCCTTAAAAACTCCTTGATCTGTTGTGATTGAAGGTTGTTTACCTCATCATTAAGGTCTGATTTTCTACTTCTTCCATGGTTATTCCTCCTCATGATTTATACTAATTTATTGTGATCTAGGATAGAGTTTGTGTGACGATTTCATTGAATCATGATGGAATCATCCTTACCATTAGGGATTTTTCATGCGGTGGATGGATGAAACCCTGAGATGATGAAAACACTATGTTTTGTGAGGTTTCTTAAGGTATATCATTGATTTGATTTATTTATAAATTTAATTCATTTTAATGAAACAGATGAATGATTTAAATGATAAATTGACCCTTTTTTATTCTAGAGTCTTAGATAGATACAAAGGGTGGTGTACACCCCTATTCCTAAGTATTGAGTTGTGGGAGATCACCCGATGAGTAATTTATTGGTTATTCTAGAGAATTAGTCATGTAATTAATATTTTTAAAATTAAAAATTAATTATAATTGATTAATAATTAATTTGGATTATTTTTATGGAGTTAGGGTCTTGTGTTGAAGAGAGAAGACCGGTTGGGCTTGGGTGAGCTTGAGCGATGGTGGTCAAGCTTTAAGTAAAGGGGGTAACTTTGTGTTTGAGGTAGGTGGTCCCTATATTAAGTCCCCCTTGTTCTTTAAAGGTGTTTTATTTATTATCAAAAACAATTTCAAAGAATGTTTTTGAGTTGGACTGTAAATTTTTTCAATTTGAGAAGATAATTTTGGAAGAATATTTGTTCAGAAGAATATTTATAAGTTCTTTAGAAGAAGATTTGTAAGTTCACCAGGAAGAATATTTATAAGTTCACTAGAAGAAGATGTATTATTTTTCTAGATTATGGTCTTTGTTCCACTGAAAGAATATTTTTTATGTCCAATGTTGATTTTTATCAAAGGATAATACTATAGGATGTTTGAGACTACTAGATGCATGAATTATTTTTTATCTGGAGGAGTATTATGTTGTGATAGATTATGTTATAACAAGATCACCATAAAGATGAGTAAAGACAAAATAAAAAATCATTGGATGTTGTGATATTTGGAATAAAGAACCAGTAACTAGAGTATGGAGGTAAGTTGAACTAAATAAAGGCAGAACTAGAAGTATATACATCAGAAGTAATATTATTATAAGTTTACATGTGGATCCACATAAACAATGTGAATTCAGAACCATTTTTATGATGTTGAGATTTATAATAAATGTTATAATATTCACAAATACTGATTTCATGATTCCATTAGAGTTTAAGGAAGAGTTGAATAATATTGACACCGAGTTTTGAAGAGGATTTAATTAAGTAAAACATTTAAAATATTCGAAAGTTTTTAAGGTTTTTGACCAAATAATTGAATGAAGAGGGAGTTAAAATAAGATATTATGTATTCACCACTTTTATCAAAGAAAGTATGGTTATATAAGGGGTATAATATCATTTAATAATGTTTTTTATCGAACTATAATTTTCACAGATTATATTGATATTTTTTGATTGAATAAGAACACAAAGAATGCAACTTAAATTCATTGGAATAAGGAGTTCATAGAGTTAAGTTTACTAGAAGAATAAAGTTTTGAATGAAAATTTTATACAAGTTAAAATTTGTTATTAATATTCTTTTCTATTTAGGAGGATTGGAA
The DNA here is from genome assembly GCA_963277665.1 of Viscum album. Classification (NCBI taxonomy): domain Eukaryota; kingdom Viridiplantae; phylum Streptophyta; class Magnoliopsida; order Santalales; family Viscaceae; genus Viscum; species Viscum album. The sequence goes on from OY728126.1 coordinate 1,031,107,208, forward strand.
GATAATACAATCATTGTAAAATGGGGGGAACTAGTAAAATATTTTTTTGGGTGACAATCTATGCATGATGCACTATTAGGTAAAGGATGATCCATTACCATACCATTGTAATTACTGAATTATCATAGTGGAAATTACATGACTGAAAATTTTCAAGCACATAAAGGAGTAGGTTTCTTGATTGGGTCTGAACCTTATAAAATTCTACATGATTTAATTTTTTATTTACTTTACTTCATGTAGTGAGGGTGAATATTTTTACATGAATAGATCATAACTTTAACAATTTGAAGAGGTTAAATTCAAGTTAAATAATGCTTTAAAAAGTGAACCACTAATTTACCACCTCTTAGTATATTAAACCATTCCTGGGTATCACAAGTTGTATCCAAGAAGGTCCCCTATGTTGGATCTATTTGATTTAATAGAGAACTTAAATTATTTTAACAACCCTAGTATTCCTTCCTCTAATGAAAATAAATTCATGGATAAAAAAATAAGATGATACCCTATCTCCTATATCTTTTCCTGGAATACTGGGTGCTGCTACAAAAGGATTTCCACTAAGGAAAAAAGATCAACCTATGAATTTTGTACACAAAAAGAACATGGAATTTTATGGTAAAGATGAGAATAAAATTATTATGTATTTATCAGAAAAGTTTTTCACCAAGGTAATGGCTCTTTAATTAGCTATGGAAACTTGGGACAAGATAGAAAGCATCTTTTAAGTTAATGTTAAATTTAAGGAAGAAAAACTTCAAATATGATGAAGTCAGTTTGAGGTTCTAAAGATGGATAATAAAGGAACCATAGATGAATTATTTATAAGAGTCTATAAAATCATTAGTAAAATTAAAGGATTTGTAGAAACTACATCTAAATCAACTATTGTGAAGAAGTGAATTGGGAAATTTCTGAATAGATTTGGTCTTAATATCTCAGCCCTTAAAGATATAGAGGATTTATCACTAGATGATCTTTAAAATATTATTATGTAATATGAAATGAGTATGGATATAACATTTAATAAAAGAGCTAATTAATAGATGGATTTTAAATCCATGAGAAAAAATCAAAATTAATGCACCATAAGTTGAATATTTTGATGAAATGGAAGAGAATGGAAAGAAGGACAAATAGAACGAGAAGAAAATGTATCTTATATCTCATAATTTTAGAAATGGTAAAGTTAAATAAAAGGTAAGATTCTATAGAATGTTTTTGATTGTGGTGGAGTTGAGCAATTTACTATCAATCACCCTAAAAAAGAAATGTAATAAAAGTAAATAAGGTGATATTTAAGAAAATCCTCAAATGAATACTTTGAATAAGAAAATAAAGTAAGCTATAAAATTATCTATATAAAAAATTAAGTCTACTAAAAAGAATAAATGAAGTTTTATTTGAAAGGAAAAATAAGGGGAATCATCAGAATCCAAATCATCTAATGAATAAATTCTAGGGAAATTCCTAAACTTCATGGATCATGTAAAACCAAATGAAACATCAAGTTAAGAAGGAGAAGAATATGATGTAACCTACTTAGAACACATTATGAAATTATAACCTAAATATTATCTTGAGTAAAATACTAAACTTAATAAGTAACTTTTCTTATTGATAAATAAAGGATACAAGAAAATTGAAAGTGGAGAAGATTCTCTGATAAGGGAGAATGGATATGTCAACGAAATGAATAACCTCAAACTAATGGTGGCTAAATAATACAAAATCACAAAGGATAAAAATGAGAATCTTACTACAACGGATGGTGAGTTAGATAAAAAACAATAAAAATTTCATGAAGTTAAAATAACTCTAAAGAAATTGAAATATTATTTTAATAAAGAAATGAAAGTTAAAACTGAATATTCACATGCTATTCTAAAAAAACAAGTAAAAGTTATTTCTAATAAAAATCAAGATAAATAAATTTCTAATAACAATGAAGGTCCCTCAAATAAAATTGAGAAAGTATAGATTCAGAATAATAGTAATAGTACTTCCATTAGACCAAAAAAGTTATAAATAACTTAAAAGAATTTGATTCTACAAAAAAATATATAATGAAGTCATATCTACTGATAAACCACTATGATAGTTCTATATTAATAACTTGTATCAGATAGGAAGGTATATGTTTTAAAGATATTTCTATAATTTCAAAAAAATATGGGCACAAATCCTACAAATGTTGGGATAAAATGCCTCTTCTAGGAAGAATGTTTGAGTTTAGGTGGAGTAATATTCAAAAAACAAAAAATTATCTTTAATAATATAGTTGGCGATTTATCAAGAAAGATGGAACTGGAAGTTTAGAACTCTCCAAAAATAAATCCTTTTGATTTCCTGGAAGAAACCTATGGAATATATAATTAGACTACTCACTATGCTTAATAATTCATGACAAATCTTCCTGTATAAGATCCATTCATTAGAAGAGAAAAAGAGAAGAAAAAAAAGACAAATGAAAAATCCATAATTATTGAAGTCACCTTGAAAGATACTCGGGAGGAGAAACCATAGATTCTTGATGGTGGATGCTCCTTTCATAAGACTAGCAAGGTTAAAATTCTAAGAATCTTTAAATATTATAATATAGGAACTGTCACCTTTGGTAATGGTAGTTCCTTAAAAGTTACAGAAAGTGGCACAACCATCAATGATGATCAGAAGTCAAAATACAAGGAAGTTATTTTTATGGATGGAATTAAACATAACCTTATAAGTTTAAGAAATATATGTTATAATGGAAAAAGGTTATTTTCTAAAGAAACTATTGCATCATCTGATTCTCGGAAGATGGAATAACTATTTTCAAAGGTGTAAAAACTAAAGGAAATATATTTTATATGGAAAATAAAAGTAACTCATGTTACTTTAGTGAAAAATATGAGAATCATTTATGGTATAAGATACTTGGTAATATTGGAAAAAATGAGAAAAATATAAAAGGAATAATTCATAAGAGATTTACCTTTATAGAAAATATAAAGAACCACTATTTATGAATCTTATTAGAAAGGAAAGGTAACTAGAGGAAAATATAAAAGAGTAGAAATTCAGTCCACCATACCTATTGAACCAATAAATTCTAATTTATATAGTCTTAAGAGGAATAAATCCATGAAGTGTGATTTCTAATTTATCAATTTTAGTTATGACCCCACTCAAATGATGAGTGTTATGTTTTTGAATCATAAATATCATGTTTTTGAAATGTTCAAGTTTTATTAGAGGGAAGATAAAAAACAACTTGGTGAATCTATCCAAAAGATAATAATAGATAATGGAAAGAGGTTTGCTTGTTATTATTTATAAACATATATATAAAAACATGGAATAAAACATCAATATATTTCTACCTACACTTCTAAGAAAAATGAGGCTATATAAAGGAAAATCAAAAGTTTAGTTAAAATGGGAAGGACCATGGTTGCAGAATATAAACTCCCTAAGTTCTTTTGGGGAGAATCCATATGTACAGTTTTATATATTCAAAATATATGTATTCTTACACTAGGATCATACATTACCCCTATAAGATACTGTAAAATAATATACCATTTGTAAAATATTTTAAAGCGTTTGGAAGTCCTTGACTAATGAATACAAAGAATTCAAACATAGGAAAAATTGAGGAAAAGATGAAGAATAGATTTTTCCAGGTTAAACAATAGGTAGAAGAAGTTACATATTCCAGAAAAAATGTTAAAAAAATTGTGGAAACATGTGATGTTAAAGTAGTTAAAAATATATCCAAATAAATGTAATATTAGAAAAGTGAATCCAATGAAGAAATCAAAAGTTTTGAAAAATATTTCAAAAGAACTGGGGAAGAAGAATTAATTCTCTAGTCCAATATTGAGAAAACATGTTTCAATCAATCTAGTGATGAATATGATTCTATCAAAAGTATATAATTAACAATCCTAACATTATAAAGTAAATTAAAACCAATTAATATAATCAAAATCTATGAAGCTCCATTACATACACAAATAAGGATGAGAATGGATAAAAACAACATTTATCTATTAGGTAGGTCCTCGGTCAGTATTAGAAGTAGTCTATCATAAGGAATGGTTAAAATCCATGAATGAGAAATTATATTAGATGTAAAAAAATGACACTAGGGAACTAGTCTCAAAACCATAAGTAAAAATTATCAACAAAAATAAGTGGGTGTTCATTAATAAGCTCAATAAAAGGGAGCAGTTTCATGAAATAAAGAAGGTTTAGTTTGTAATGGACACTCATAGGTGGATGATATTAGTTTTTTAGAAAATTTTTCTATATTTACAAGATTTGAGACTATCTGAATGTTTTTGGATGTTGTTTATCATCGAAAGTACATGGTCTATCAGATTGTTGTGATGTTAACTTTTATGAATGTTAAATTTTAAGAAGTTTTTTAAAATGAAAAACCAGAGGGATTCATACTTAATAAGGTTGGTCGTATGGTATTTAGAATCAATAATGATTTGTATGGGTTGAAATAGGTCCTAAGTACACAGTATTCTAAACTGGATAAATTCTTGATGATATTGAACTTCTTTGAAGTAAAAGTTGAAATAAACTTATACATAAAGGAGGTAAGTTCTATAACTCTAATAGTTATTGTTTACATTGATATCATAATATTTTTTGGTGATAACTATCATGGATGTTAGGAGTTATCTAAAAAAATAAAATAACACTTTAAAATTATAATGCTTTGGAAGATGAATTTATTTTTTAGGTTATAGGATATACAAAATGGAGGATAAATCTTCCTATCAAATAAAAAGTATTTTAGGGAGATATTAAGGAAGTTTAACATGAAGGTTCTAAGGAAGTTGTTACTCCTATCTACGTTGGAGTAAAGTTGAGGAAATATAAATTTGGTAAAAGTAGAAATAAAATAGATTTCTAGAAGTTAATGGTAAGTTTACTCAATCTAACCATATATCTACTAGAAATATTATATTTAATCACTTTATGTTCCCAACATCAAAGTGATCTAAAGGATTCATAGCTGATAACTGATAAAATAATTTTGAGCAATGGTAAAGGAATGTTAATATTTGGATTAATGTACCAAAGAAGTGATAGGTTGAACTTACTTATGTTCATGGATACTTATTGGGATGGTGATTCCAATGACCATAAATTAACATCCATATGTACATTCTTTTTGGGAGAAAGTTATGTTTATTGGGATATTAGAAAAAAACTTAGTGACTATGAGTACAAAAGAATCATAATATATTGTCTCCACCCATGTACGTACTCAAATGACATGTATGAAAGTTTAAATAAAATATAAGAAAGTGAATGTTAGAAATCCATTGATTTTTTATGACAAAAAAATTCTAATTAATCTCTAAAATAAGCTAGTTCAATACTCTAGATCAAAACATATAGACATAAGTTTCCATTTTCTCAATGAGAAAGTTATTTCTTTAGGATGTTAAGATTGAGAATATTTCAAAAAAGGATAAAATTACAGATATTTTCAGTAAAACTAAACAAAAGAAAGGTTTGAGGAATTAAGGCTGAAACTTCATGTTTAACCTTATCCTTCTACTTAATAGAAGTTTGGAAAACCCCCACTATTCCTTGGATTATTTTGAAAAATGGGGTGGAAAGTGAAACTATTTTGGAAGAATAATTTGTATTAACCTTTTCATTTTCTATTGATTTGAGTCTATTGTTCTCATAAAAAGGGGTAGAAATAGAGAGAGAGAGATAAAGTAAAGTGAGTGAATTGATGGGGAGTATATCAAAATTACTTGGACAAAATTTTCTTATCACTGAGAGATGTAATTCTCTCAAAAACATTTCTTTCTCTAGCAGTATGGTGTCCGGATTTTTTTACCTTGAGAAAAGGCTATGATCAGATGGAAAAAAGGCATTGAGGTTTGTAAAATAGTTCTGTTACAAAAAACTATAAAGGGGGAGATTTAGGCTCCACCTATTCTTTTAATGTGTTGTATTAATTTTCAACACTGATTTGAAATAATGTTTTTGAGTTGGTCTGTAATGTTGGTAAATCTAGAAATATGAATTCGAAATAATATTTTTTTGGGAAGAATATTTGTAATTTATATGGAAGAATCATAGTAAGATCCCCATGAAAAAGCTCTATATGTTCACTGAAATAAGATGTTTGAGTTGAATAGAAAATGGTTTGTGTTCCACTAGAAGAAGATTTCTATGTCCAAGTTTTATTTTTTTATCAAAGGAGGATATTGTAAGATGTTTTAGACTAATTAATGAACAAAATATTTTTCATCAGAGTGAATATTATTTTATGATAGGTGAGTTTACAACAACATCACCATGAATATGAGTAATGAAAAAATATGTAATTATTTTATGTTGTGATATTCATAAGGAGGAACCAATAGTTAGAGGATGAAGGTGAGTTAATTTGAAGAAAAGTAAAACTGAAAGTATATACATTAGAGATATAATTACCCGAGGTTTCTATGTGATTCCACATGAACATTGTGAAGTCGCAACTATTTTGATAATATTGATTTGTACAATCAATGTTACAATACTCACAAAGAACAATTTCATAATTAAAGATGTGTTTTAAGGAAGATTTGAAGAATATTGGCACTGAGTTTTGTGGAGTATTTAACAAAGTCAAAACTTGGATATCTTTAAATGTTTTTAAGAAAGTTGACTGAATAATTATAGTGAGAATGAATTTCAAATCAGATCCCACATGTTCCCCACTTTTATATGAGAAATTATGGTTATACAAAGGTATAATATCGTTAGATAAAGTTTTTGACTAGGATGAAATTGTCACTTATTATATTGAGATTTTTTTAGTGAACAATATCACCAAGAATCAGGACTAAATTCATTCAAATAAGGACCTCATGGATCTGAGTTTACCCAAATAATGAAGTTCCAGATGAAAAATTACAAGATGTTGAATTTTGTGAGCATAAGTTACTTTATTATTGAAGAGGATTAGAAGATAATCCAATCATTGTAAACTAGTGGGAACCAATATAATATTTTTCAAGAGTCATTATATGTAGGATGAATTATTGGGAAAAGGATGAGGCTTTTTCATAGCACTATAATTATTGAAAAATCATAGTAAGAAATATTGGATTAAGAATTTATAAACATAATAAATAGTAGGTTTCATCATTAGGTCCAAACCTTATAAAAATATATACACTTTACATTATTGTTTACTTTACTATATGCAGTGATAGTGAGTATTTTTTACATGAATGAATCATAGCCTCAACTAGTTTCAAAGGTTAAATTCAAATTAAAGAATGCTATAAAAAGTAAAACTATAACGAAACAGTCATATCCACCCCTTTTATGGATTCCCAAACTAGCCCGCCACTAGACCAAAGTGAATTCTAGATCCCCATGGGTAGGAAAATAGTTCCTAGGAATCACATGAACACACTTGGGAATAGTTTCACCCAATAATATGAGTAAAACACAGTAAAAGGAATATAATAAAATATCTAACATGATTATTCCATATATTAAATGTCCATGTGGAAATAAAAAGGTAAGAAAAAAATAAAATAAAATTGGTAAACAATAATGAGCCCCAAAACCTTGCTCTTTATCCCGACATCCATCTCCTATAAGGAAAAGACACCAGCCAAAATTATTATCCTTGACCATGGTAATATCCCTACACCTCCAACCCTAAATGGTAGTAAAAGCCTAATTGTTTAAAGAAAAATAATTAAAGGGAAACTTGCTAGAAATTTTATGAAAATTAAAGGCAGGTCCTACCAAAATGGGTAATAGGAACACTGGTCGAATATGATAAAATAAATTACTCACCTAGAATCCCTAGATAAATCAATGCTCATAGAGTGGTCTAAAGTAGATCCAATAACTTGAAAGTGAGATAATAATATAGGCATGAACATATAATAACTCAATAGTACACCACAATCCACCAAATATAGGCACCCACTTTCATATTACATCCTAAGAATTCTAGTATGAAATATAATATAAAAATAAAAAAAATTCTATATAGTTATACAAAAGAATAAACAATGTATCACAAGTGTGCTAAAAAATATTTTCCAAGGTTTTTCTTAAATAAAAAAAATCACTTAGAAAAACCCTTTTGCTGGCCCCAACCACTTAGTCAAAACACCATTTCAAAACTCATACACTCTTAGAGTTTTAAAACAAACAATTTTTCACTTTTATCACAAGAGAAAACATTTCAAACTAATTTGTAAAAATAGTTTAACAACACTTTAAATTCAATATTTCATTTTACTTCTTTAAAAATATTTCAAAATCACTTTTCAAAGCATTTTAAAAGAAAACCACACAATGAAGGAAGAACAAAAAATCAGGCACCACTTTGTTAATTAATTCAATAATAATAAAAAAATGAAAAATGCATATGTTCCAATAAATATTCTAATATGCAGGGGATACAATCAAAGAACAAGGTAAGTACCCTAAATGATCCAAAAAATGATCATAGTGTCATGGGATCTACCCTAGGTCATGATGCGAGACTATCCTATAATTCTATCAATGGACCAACCTGTCGGCATACATTGTATCCTAATAACACCACTCAAATATATTTCACCCAAACTCATTATAATGAAACAATCCATCTTTCTATATCTATAACTATATGTGACACGAGCAGTGTGTGACTACCTAGTGTAGTATAAGTCTAGACTCTAACTTTACTACGCAGGTTCCCATGACCAATAAAAATGGAGGTGATCATAATCAATAATTCCTTCACTCAAGGATAAAACATTTTAAAACATTGCATGAATCACCTCCCACCAGTACAAAGGCATCCCCATAACCAACAAACATAAACAACGTATGAGATGCATTAAAACAAACATCCCCACAAGGGATCACATGCCACTATGGTCCACAAGAATCACAAAGGGGCTTAAGAGGGAAAAACTAATTTATGAAAACTCATTTTCATAAAATAAAAAAGGGATTTCACTTTAAAACAAGCTTGGAATTATAATCCATTTCACCAAAACATTTTTTAAACTCAAATGGTAACTCGATCTTATAACACCCTGAGATTTTTGTGAATTTATTTATTTTGAATTAATTTAATCTTTTGAAAATTAAAAATCACAAAACACTGAATATATATTTTATTTTTATATAAAATCACTAAGTTTGGATTATTTTATACACAACACAAAGGGAAGCTTTCACTACACACAACACTGACTTGGCTTGCATTACACGCAACACTGAGTTTCTACGAAACAACACTTTACTATTGTAATTATTTAAATGAGATAGGTATAAAATAAAAATTAAACATAGTAATATTAATAGTAATAACTAATTTTTAAATTTTTTCACATAAATAAAATATATTGAAAATTAAGTGTATAATTTTTGTTAAAGCCTTTATATGTTTAGAAATATTATTTTCTTCAAGGAATTACTTTTTATGTCTTTCTATGAACAATAATAAAATTAATTTTAGAAACTCAGAAATTTAATTTTATAAAATAAGAATAATTTTTGAATTTATAATTTCAAAATTAACTTAGGGTGAATTTTCATTATTTTTTTGTGAAGTTTCATTTTTTGATGAATAGTGAAAAATACTACATCGTAGTTAAAAAATGCGTTGTTCATTTAAATAATCATTAAAATTTAAATTGATTTCAAAGTCACAATAGATAAATTATACATATATTAATCCAATTTATGTCATTGGAATATTATTTATATTAAAATTATATATAAAAACTTATTGAACTTTTGAACGTTCACTTTACACGTCTTCTTGCCACATCTACGAGATTATCATTAAACTTAATTTTACCACTTTTGTGAATTTAATTTATAAAAGTGGACATATATGGTTGAAATAAGTATGATATTTAGAGTCTAAAGGGATAAAATTAATTTTTTTGAATAGTAACTTTCGTAAATTTTTAGTTTTATTTACTATGGTTAAGGGTAAATCATGTAATTTAAGGTAAAAATAATATTATAATATTATAGAGTTACCCTAAAACTTGTCCTAATTTCATTGGATGAGTTATTTTATAAAAAAATAAACCTTGGGTTGAAATTATGATCTTTTTAAGCCACTTGGGTAAGAATAATATATTTATTATATTTTATTTAAAGATAAGTTAAAAATATCATACTTATAATTTTAATAAGTAAATCCTTTTTAATATAGGGTTATATATAATATAAATTCGACTATAAATAGTAATTTTAAATATAATAAATTTATATTCATCATTATATTTTATTTTTAATTTTTAGAGAAGAAATAATTTAATTAAAGGTTTGTATAATAACGATGCAATAATTGATTAATTAATGGAAATATCAAGTAAATGATATTAAAGATATTAAAATAAATAGAATTTTCATACTTAAATGATAAAAACTAATTTTGTATATAAATTAAAAAATTTATAGATATATTATATGTTTTAGTTCTAAGTTATCATGTTGTTAAGATATTTTTTTTAAAAGAAAAATTATAAGTAGTATCAAAATTGACATAAATGATACTTTAAAATAAATAATACATTATTAAATGATATAAAATTCATAAAAATATATGATTCTTCCAAATAAATATAATTAAGTTAAATATTTCACCAATTATCCAATTGGGGCTTGTTTGGTATTTTATAGTAATTATATTAACCCTAAAGAGTAAAAAGCTAAGTTGTCATGGTAAGAGTTAAAGGGTTTAACTAAGGGTTAAAACCAAAATATAAGGTTAATAATGTTACCTAAACCTGAATAAAAATAATTTTTTGAGAATATTTAGACCCATAAACATTTTATTTTTTAAATAAATTACTTTGGATTTATTTGAAATCGAAAATCAATTTATATTAATTTAATATTTTAAGAGTTTCCTAGAGTTCCCCTCCCCTCTCTTATAAAAGAGAACCTCCTCCCTCACTTCCTCACACCACATTAAGAATTATAGATCTCCCAAACCCTTAAAAATTCTACTATTATAATTATTATTTAAGTTATATAGGTCCTGGTCTTCCAAAAAGACCATCCCTAGTGTCCCTAAGAGGTTATCCAAATCAAGTCCACTGAAGAAGAGGTTATTGTTTTACAAATTCAATTAAATTAATTTTATTCTTTTACTTTCTATTATTATGTTGTTTCCACAATAAAGTAATAAATACAATATCATATATATATATATATAATTATGATTATTGGACAACCATATCCCTCCTTTTTTTCATCATACAAAAAACAATATGACCATGCATGCTTACGTACAACTTACCGTCTCCACGTCATGATGTAATATATTTTTCCTAACCATATTTTATGATTGAGAATTATGATAATTTTAATGATTATATGTGATATTTATAATACAATTACAAATCTATAATAATAATATCATGTATACCTTTTTACCATCTAATATTTTGGGAAAATGATAATGTCGCTCATGCGTATGTATGACTTACCATCTCCATGATGCGATGTGACTCGTTATTCACCTATATTTCACATGGATGGTAATAAGGATGAATTTTATGAATATATATGTTATATATGAAATAAAAATTATTCTTTAATAATAATACATCATATAATTTCTTTTCTTTTAACCTCACAAGAAAATGAAAACAACGTTCATGCGTACATACGACCTACCATATCCATGAATGGTGTATTTCATTTATCATTAAAGATTATTATAAATACTTATATAATGAATATATAATATATTTACATCATGTTTTATATTCTGGAAATAAATAAATCATGATCTAATTATGATAATCAATAATACCAAGTCAAATCATGTACGATTAACAAGGTAGTTATCACCCAAAATGTTGATTTAACTTGGAATTGTTAATAAATGGGTAATTTGAAGTCATAAATGAATCATATATGATATCCTAAATATTATAATAATTTTTTTATAAATTAATAATATGTTTAAAACCAATATACAAGAGTTTCATACACATATGGAGGGAATCAGACATAAGGTAAGGGAATTTCATCTCACTTTTTATTTCTGTGAGATACATGTATTATTGACCACTAATTTATATTGTGTGATCTAAATACTACCCATGAATGTATTCTATAAATTTTATAAATTAATATATGGGTTTTAAATATCCATTTTATGATCTCTATTTCATGGGGTTTTACGGTTCAAAAGTTACCAAATGAGTAAGGTAGTTTTGTCTCAATTTTCCTTCTTTGAGACCCATGTTTTATTAAGCACCTATGTTCTTTTATGAGGTGTATATACTGCCATTTGACATTTTATATCATTAATATACTAATTTTAATGCTATTTTAATATTTCTTAAATGTTATTATTTAATAGGGATTATGATTCAAATGTTTCAAAGTGGTATGTGACACCTTGAAATGTTTGAAGACTATTCTTCTCAAAAAAATATTTTCAAAAGATCTCATAAGCTCATTTTCAATAAAATTATTATAAATAAATTATTTATGTTTTAATTTTTTTTCAAGCCTTACATTATAAGTTTTACAATATATTTTCATAGAAAAAGGGCTAATTTCATAATCTCATTACTTTCTGAGATTGTTTATACCTAAGTATTTACTCGGGAATATTTATCATCCATGTTTCTTAAAATTATTTTAGAGAATATTTTTACTATTATTCTATAATTTTTTAAAGTAATTTTTACCAATGTATGAGTTTTTATTAAACATTTTGAAAGTAATATTTTTCATTTACCCTAAGTGGTACCTTTTGAATTTTCTAGAAAAGGTATGAGAATATTTTTTTTAAACTAATACAACATGAACATATTTTTATGATTTAATGATGACTTATTACCTTAAGGCTTCCCTTGAGATATTAAAATTTTATTTTAAAAATGTTTTATTTCAAAATCATGTGAAATTTTATTAAAATAAAATAATTGCAACTAAAAAAGGATATTTTCCTCAAGAACTATTTTAATTGAATATTCATGATATTTTTTCAACATGGTTTCAAAGAAAAGGGTTTTTAAAAAATTTTATGTTTTAAAAGGTGATTTTTAAGGAAAATTCATGTTCCAAGTGATCTTTCAAAATCATACCCCACCTATGATGACATAATTTTTTGTAGTTCAAGAATAATATTCATATTATTTCTCTGAATGGTTTATGGTTTGATGGAATTATGTTTAAGAAACCCACTTCTTTTCATAGGTTATTCTTTTGATGAAATGATTACGGACCTTGTATATTTTCCACAAGTTATGATATAATTATATTTTAAGACAAAATTTCCATTACATTGGTTATGATATGATTATTTATGGTCTTGTGGAACATAATTGTATGATTTATTTATGAGATGGGTGGTACCTATATCTCCCTCCAATTCATTAGGTAAATATTGATATCTCATGATATATAAATGAAGGTCTTAGTCCACTAAGATGGTATTGGGAGTGAAACTTGACTACCAAAGATGGTTATGGGGGTGAACCATGACTACTAGGATGGTTATGGGAGTGGATAATTACTATTAAGATGGTATGGGAAGTGAACCCATACTACCAATATGGACTTGGAAGTGATGCCTTTATTACTATTGAAATAATTATTATATGCTTATGTGGTTGCCACAATTACATGTTTTATTCCCATGTTATGATTTCATGGATCATGTTCTTTATTTTTTGTATGATTCATGTTTTATGAACTTCCAATATTTATGCAATGATTCATGTTTATTATCTTTGATAAAAAGGGTATGATCTTCTATTTTCATGATCATATTCTACTACCCTTATAATCATGACTATGTTTACATGTCTCAATTGTTTACCCTTGATGAGCATCTGAGCCCACCCTTTTCTTATCCTTTATTTTCCAAATTATAAAGAAAATTTTTAGTTAGGGGTACTAAAGGGGAATATATTTATGTGAGATATTGAAGATATTTCACCAAATTAGAATAATGTAGTCCAAGTTTCTAAAAGTGCTAAACTAATTTTGTCTTTGGGTGTGTATTTGTGTAATGTATTAAGTATTCTGAAAAAGTAATGTAATGTCTATGTATGAAAAGTAAGGGTCACTATAGTTGGTATTAGAGTGAAGGTTTAGTTAACCTTTGGAAACTAGGATGAGAAAACATAGTGATATCCCTAGTGATATTTCTAGGGATTTCTCAAACGATAATCCTAAGGTGTCATAGATTTAAAATTAGGTGTCATGATTTAGTTATCCTATAAGTAATTTTTCATGATTATGTGTTTTTTTCTATGATAATTATTTCTCACACTATGATTTCTGGTCTTATTCAATAGTAGGAGCTAGAAGGAACAAAGTTAGCATTAAATGTTTTAGATTTAGAAGGTATGAGAATTATGAAAATCAATTTCCTAAATGAAAATCTCATGAAGAGAATAAAGAAGGTGGTACGAGTATTGGTTACACTACTGAGGATAAATATAACACAATTGACATATTAAAGGCATGGGATGTTCTTACTATATTATTTATATTAAACATAATAATAATGATAATATTAAGGTTGAGTAACCTTAATACATGATTCTTATTTCATATTTGAGGAATGATTAATATGATAAAGCCCGGGTAATGGTTTAAGAATAAATTAGGACGATTGAAGTGTTTATGTAATGGTATTCAAGAATAATGTTGTAGAATTTCAATTATGGTATTATGGAATAAGGTAACATCTAATTATTGGCCCACTTTAGTTTTTTCCTTAAGGATTTAAGAAATATGATTAATGGTATTGGTAACCATGAAAAGCGATTGAGGTAATACAATGATATTTTTCAAAAACACATGATTAAGGGAAGGATAACCCTTAATATGTGCATACAGGGCCGACCTTTGGGTGAGCCCCATGAGCCCTTAGGATAGGGCAACGCCTCGCCTAGGGGCAACCAAAATCACACCCCTTTTCTGATTCCTAGTAGCCTCCCGCCGAGTCCCAAGCCGTCGCTCCCCTCCCTCCCCCAACGTCTCTCTTTTCTTCTTCTCCCTCTGTATATTTATTTCTTCTGTACTATTTTCCCACACCAACACCACCTCTCCTCTCGCCCCCATCCTTTCCTCCCCCGTCGCCCCCCTCCCCACTGTGACTATGCTGCTGTGCCCCCCTCTCCTCGCCCCTGTGCTGAGTCTGTGCTGCCGTTACGCCCCCCCGCCACACACCCCCTCTCATCCTGGACAGACTCTCGTCGGCCAGCGTTGCGCTGCGCTCCCCCACACGCCCCCTCGCCCTGTTGTGCCCCACCCCGCATGACCTCTCTCACCCCTACGCCCCCCCCCTGCACCGCCCCTCACGCCCCCTAGCCTGACCCCTCCACGACTTGCCCTATGCCGGAGACCGACCCCTCACCTCACCCCTGCTCCCCCCACAGCATAACCGCACGCCCCCAGCCATTAGTTCCCTTTCCCCCCCGCCCCCACAAACACATATGTGTTTCTTCTTTCTTTTTTTAAATCAGTTGATCATTTTTGTTTTTTGTTTTTATTAATTAATTTATTGATTTTTTTGTTTAAATTTCAGATTAATTAGGTGAATGAATTGCCAATTAACCGGTTATCGGTATATTGTTCATCTCGATTGTGATTTATCCGTCTCTCAATTGTGATTTGATATATGTTGTTTTTGTATGAAGGGTATTAGAGTCTTGTTATCATCAATTTTTAGTTATTATTTTTTATTTTTTATTTATATTAATTGTTTTGTTTCATTTTCAGAAATTATCTGAATTGCAAATTTATCATTAGATTCTCGTCTCAATTGAAATTTGGGTATTCAATTTCAATTTGAATTTTGTCTCTCGGTAATTGGTTTTTTTATAATCATTTTTAAATAGCATTTTTTTATTTTTTTAATTAATTGTTTTGTTTAATTTTTAGAAATTATCTAAATTGCGGATTCATTGGTGTCTTTCCCGACTCAATTGTAATTTTACCATCTCAATTGCAGTTTGCGATTTTTCCAAGGTAATTGATGTTTCTATAATCATTTTTTAATTTCAATTTTCAGTTTATTTATTTTTATTAATTGTTTTGTTGAATATTAAATAAAAAAATCAATTAGTTAGAATATATGATTTTATTTTTTAAAGATGAATATTTACTTTAAATATGTTATAACTCTTAATGAATTATAATTTATAACTTGTAGGTACTACAATGAATAGAAATCAAAATTCTGGATCTCAAATCAGAAAAATCAAGAAAAGAAAGAATGAAATTGAAAAAACACTAGTGGGTTTGATTTCTAAATTATTTTCTGCAAGAAGTGAAAAAGAGAGTTCATGTGTTCAATTTAATGAACAATCTCTGGGCAACAATGTTTCTGAAGGGAATGAAAAATCTGTAGAGGAACCTATGACTCAAAGTGTTGATATGATAAATGAAGGTGTGGATGTGGATTATAGGGAGGATGACAATGAAAATACTATTCATATGATTCAGGATCTTGGAGATCAAAGCGTGCTTGATCTTGAGAAATATGTGGATGTGGATTATGATCCAGGATTATGGGGTAATATCAATTATGTTAAGATAATTTTGTTGGTTCGACGTGGCATAATTAAAATATTAAAAGAAAATGATGCATTTCCTAAGGAAGTCAGTTGTGGGAGACACTTTAATTCTAATCATTATTTTTGTCTACTTCCTAATGGTGAAAAACATGAGAGGAAGTGGCTAGTGTATTATAATGATTTGGACAAGGTATTTTTTTTTTTTTGTAAATTATTTAAGGTGAAATCGATGAAAAGTTCTTTGACTGAAGGAGGATCTAATGATTAGAACAACCTTCCAACAAGACTTAGGGAGCATGAAAGAAATTTTGAACACATTGAAAATGTTGTGAAGTGGGTGGACTTGCAAAGAGGACTTGAAAATAAACAAAAAATTGATAAAAATATCGAATGTCTCATTGAGAAGGAAAAAGTTCGTTGGAAGATGATACTTACTAGAATCATTGGAGTTGTGAAGGTACTTGCACAAAATAACTTACCATTTTGTGGAACAAATGAGAAGATTTATGAGAAGGATAATGGTATTTTTTGTAAAATTATTGAATTTGTTACTGAATTTGACCTAGTTATGAAAGATCATGTTCATCGTGTTGTTAATAATGAAATTCAAAAGCATTATCTTAGTCATAAAATTCAGAATGAATTGATATTTTTTTTGGGGAATGCGATTAAAGAAAAAATCTTGAAGAAGATCATGAGAGAAAAGTATTTTTTGATTATCCTTGATTGCACTCCAGATCTAAGTCATAAAGAACAAATGTAAATTATCATAATATGTGTGGATGTCAAAGAATAATTTAAAGTTAAGGTGGAGGAATTTTTTCTTGGCTTCATAAATCTGGATGACACATTCGGTCGTGGGCTTTTCAAGTCACTTGAAGATGCTTTGGTTGATCTTAAACTCAACATTGATGACATAAGAGGACAAAGTTATGATAATGGATCAAACATGAAAGTTAAACATCAAGGTGTCCAAAAAAGGCTTCTTGATGTAATTCCTAGAGAATTTTACACTCCATGTGGATGTCATAGCCTAAATCTTGCTATATGTGACATGGAAAAATCTAGTGTGAAAGCCAGAATTTTTTTGCATATGTGCAAAAGATTTATACATTGTTTACAGGTTCACCACATCAATGGAATGTATTAAGGACTTATGTGAAGGGTTTAACACCAAAAACCTTATCAATAACTCATTGGGAAAGTCACATGGAGAGTATTAGAGCTATAAGAAGACAAACACCCGAGTTAAGAAATGCATTGGTTGAAATTGCCAATCTTTCTAAACATGATGATGTTGTGATGTTGGATACTAAAGGATTGTGTTGCAATGCATTAGAGAATTTTGAATTCATCATTATCTTATGCATTTGGTAAAATTTTTTAGATAAAGTTAATCATATCAGTAAAATCCTTCAAATAGAAGAGATGGATATCTAATATGCAAGTACACAAATAAAAGTGTTAATTTTGTTCTTTGAAGAACTTCGAGTGGAGGGGTTTGAAGGTTTAATGAATGAAGAAAAATAACTTGCACTAGAAGTTGGTATTGATCCAATATTTGAATAAAAAAGAGTTGTTCACTGGAAGAAACAATTTGATGAGGATGTGGAAGATGATGATATTGGAAATTTGTCTATGGAAGAAAAATTTAGAACAAATTATTTCCTTAAAATTATTGATCAAGCCCTTATGTCATTGAGAGAAAGTTTTATACAGTTTGAACACTTCGATAAAATATTTGTATTTTTGTTGAAGGTAAGTTTTATAAATATTTCCGAAGAACAATTGAAGGAACACTGCACTCAATTTCAATGTTTTTTGAAACACGATGAACATGATGATATTTGTGGGGATGAATTATTTCAAGAGCTCAGACATTTGAAGTCAATATTTCCAACTGAACTAATAAAATCAATTGATATCCTTGATTTTATCAAGCCTTATTGGAGGGATGGAGGGTTTCAAATGACATGGGTGGCATATCAGATTTTGTTAACTATACCTGTTACAGTTGCATCAGCAGAGAGAAGTTTTTCTAAGCTAAAGTTTATTAAAACTTATCTTCAGACTACCATGTCACAAGAGAGATTATGTGCATTGGAAATTATTTAAATTGAAAATGAATTTTTGGATAGTATGAATTATGATGAGTTAATTGAAGAATTTGCATCAACAAATTCAAGGAGAAGCATTTTCCTTTGAATTGGATTATAAACTACCATAATCGGGTTCGTGAAGTGCCACAACATGCTCTGGTATGTCATGATCTATTTATTTGTAATTTTTTATTTTCTTTGAATTTTCTTATTTAACATGTTTGATTAAGAATATCTATCATGATTTAATCATCTGAATCAAATCTTATCATTGGAGGACATGGTTTGAACAAATATTGGTGTTATTTTCTTCCAAAAAAAATCAATCCTTGTTTTTTATATGAAGTTGGTTTCATGGTTTTACACCAACTGGTAATGTTTTTAACTATTTAGAAGCGTGCTTTTGAATACAGCTATTATGTTATTCTAAATTTGTAGGTTAAATTTTTTTTATAGGTTTAGAAGAAGAATAAGTGAGTGGTGAAGATGAAGATTAGGATGATTCGTTCTTTTTTTCAAAGGCTTAACATGCTAGTTTTTACAAACTTTAATGTCTTTTTTGATTGGTTTCGAAGTGGTTTAAATGGTTAAGAAGTGTACAATTTTTTTCTTTAATAAAAGAGGTTTGTTTTTCATTATTTATATATATAGAATACCAATGTTTTTATATGATTTAAATCCTTGTTTGAAATTCTTTTCTAGTAGTTTTTCAACCAATAAAGATTTAGTTTTAAACATATATTTTTGTATTGTTTTTTTACTTTTTAATATTATGCGAGTAAAAAATAAAATGGTACTATTGAACTTATTTTTTGAAGGTCGCATGTAATGCATGTTTAAATAGGTTTATAATTTTGGATCTGCAAAGTGTGTGCTTTGATTTGGTTTGTTTTGGTCTAATCCTTTTACTATCCATATTTAAAGGGAAAAATTTTTATTGTTCGTCTCGGGCAACAATATTTTCCAGGCCGGTCCTGTGTGCATAATGACGAGATAATGATTTTGGGAAAAAGATATGTTGGATATTAATAAATAAATTAGACATTAATTATTTCCTTGGAATTGATTAAGGATTTGTTGAAAATTGGTTTATGCTATCATGTATGAAGTTTACAACTTTTTGGACTTAAGGAATATATCCAATAAACTTTGGAATAAGGAAACATTCATGTTTTCAATAAGGATTTATAGTAATTCATGTTATTTACATGTTTCAATAGAATTAATGATTAAGGTATTCACATGTTTGGAATGTGACAACCAAGAAATGAATTATGATATATGGGATATAAATGTTAAATTCATTTAGTGCACCTCTTTCTAAAGTTTTGGATTTTATGATTTTGGAAAGATTGTAGGATTATCCATTTATGGAATGTTTAAGTTAAACTTCAGATTAAGTTTTTGAGATAAAAGTATTATCTCATCATAGGTGTATTTATACATATTCTATAACCTATGCTAACATTGTTTGTTGAAGATTGATAGAATGACCTATCTTTCTTCTCATGATCTACTAACGCTTTAGAAATGAAAAATTCAAATTCATTTCTTAGAATATGATATGAAGTAAAAATTGATCTAGGAACACAAAAAGGTGAAGTTATTCTGAAATCAAGTAAGTATATCTTCTCTTTAAAATTCTTCAACATTAGGAAAAGAATAGTGATTTAAAAGGTTGTCATGTTATCATCATTATTGATGATATCAATGACCACTTTAACATTTCTTTAGTTTATGGTTTTGTGATTGTTAAATTTATATAGACCACCCAATTTCTTGTGATTAGCGATCTTTATCAATATCTATGATTATTTACACTTTTTCTCCATACCCAAATATTCAATAATGTTATCATATGTAGAAACCTAGTTATGAGTTACTTTGGGTAACCACTATGTTTTTAACTATCCTTTTTAAAATTAATTTTTAGTATTTATTTTTACATTGTGGGATTATATGAAAGGAACTTTTAATTATTAATATTTTGATAAACCAGTTGGATTTCGAGGGAGAAATTCATTTTAAGGGGGGTAGAATGTAACACCCTGAGATTCTGTGATTTTTTTCAAATTAATTTAATATTTTTATATTTTCACTTCATAGAATAATGAATATAGATTTTTTTATTATATAAAATCACTAAGTTTGTATTATTTTATATGCCACACCAAGGGAAACATTTAGTACATGTAATACCGACTTGGCTTGTGTTACACGCAACACTGAGTTTCTACGAAATAACAATTTACTATTATAATTATTTAAATGAGATAGGTATAACCTAGACAATAAAAATAGTAATATGAATTGTAATAAATAATTTTTAAATGTTTTCAAATTAATAAAATATATCAACAATGAAGTGAATAATTTTTGGTAAAGCCTTTATATGTTTAAAAATACTATTTTCTTAAAGGAATTACTTTTTATGTTCTTCTATGAACAATAATAAAATAAATTTTAGGAACTAATAAAAATTGAATTTGAAAAAATAAAATTAATTTTTGAATTCATAATGTAAAAATTAACTTAGGTTTAAATTTTAGTATTTTTATGTGAAGTTTCATTTTTTGATGAATAGTGAAGAATACTGCATCGTAGTTAAAAATTGTGTTTTTTGTTTAAATAATTGTTATACATTAAATTGATTTTATTGTAAAAAATAGATCAATTATAAACATATTAATAAAATTTAGGTAATTGATATATTTTTTATATTAAATTTATATATAAAAACTTATTGAACTTTTGAATGTTCATTTTACCTGCCTTCTTGTCACATTTGCAGGATTAACATTAAATTTAATTTTACCGCTTCTGTGAATTAAATTTCAAAAAATGTACATACATGGTTGAAATAAGTATTATATTTAGATTATAATGTGATAAAATTTAATTTTTATTGAATATTAACTTTAGTAAATTTTTATTTTTATTTACTACGGTTAAGGGTAAATCTGGTAATTAAAGGTAAAAATAATATTATAATATTATAAAGTTACCATAACTTTCACGAACCAGGCCAGGTCGCCATCTGACCCGGCACCCAACTCGGCCCGCGACAAGGCCCGAAGGGCGTTCCCGATCCCCACGGGCTGGCACAAGTGCCCGGGTTTCAAAAATAAACTTGGGAACGATTTACCCGGATGAATAAATATAAAACAGACAACAAGCTGAATAAATTGAAACTAAAAACAGACAACCAAACAGACCCTTATACCAAGTTCAGAATTAAAGTTTATAACTTGAACTAAAAACCCAAAAGAGACTACATCAAAAGAAACCAAAACTCTAACACAAACCCCTATGCGATATGATGACTCGCATCCCCAAGCCACCACCACCAAACCCACATGAGGATGCCACTGACAACCTGAACCACCAATTCCAAGCCCGATACCTCAACCTGGAAAGAGAAAGAAACAAAATCTACATACACCCAAAGGTGTATGTAGGGTGTGAGCTAAAATCCCAGTAAGATGCCACCGAAAAAAGGTTCCACGCACAATTATTAAATGAAAAATACATTTGCAACTTTAATTAGAGAAAAGAACTAAAAACTTGAACAACTTTAGAGAAAACAGGTTTAGAGAAAGCATTTTTTAAAAAGAAACAATTTAAATTAAAACACACTCACACGCGCACACACACACACACACTTAATTTTAAAACAACCAAAGTGTCACACTGATTAGAATAAATTAACCGATGATCACTAATATGGGATATGCCACATGGGTGTTAGCTAGCTTGGGTCCCTAGATCTTCATGTCTCAGTGAAACATGAATTAAAAGGCCACGACCCTCAGAAAACATGGCTTAGAAGGCCACGACCCTCAGAAAACGTGGCTTAGAAGACCACGACCCTCAGAATAGCATATGTTTAGCTAGTGTTGCAATCGTTAGTCCTGCTAGTGAAACCGGGTCGAGTCACCTCCAGAACACTAGCCCACTAGTCTAGTCTACCCTCCTAGCTACCCGGGCTTCCCAGTTTGTGCTAAAAAAATTCAAGTTCATGTCACATGTCATATTTATGCACCCAAATAAAAAAAGACATTGCACATGCCAGAAACCACTACTCTCACTCAGAAATACCATTTTGGAAGAATACGAACACTAAAAATATTTCAAAACTAAATTTGCACTACTTACACGACTAATTAAAAAAAATATAGTGTGGTCAAAGAAAACACTTTCAAAGTCAAACAAACCATCACAAGAATTTATTAAACAATTTCCACCTATGTCGCACGTCTTTAAACACCGAAAACCTTTACACCATGCAGTCAAAACAAAATTTTCATCTTTAATAATTATTTAATAAAACAATCCAAATTTTCATAAATAAAATTTTAAAGAGCAAAACCACTACTTTACACACCTAGCCGACCCAAACCCCCTTACATGACAATACGCACACAACGTCACCTCAGGAACACAAACTGCATTACGCAAGCAATTAAAGGAGCCACCTACAAAGTTGAAAAGACCATCACTATAGTTAAACAACCCACCAAAAAAACCTTGCTAGCCTTTCTTAAAGTACGTCGCACGAATAAAACACCAAAACCCACTCAGATACTCATTTAGGACCGAATTCATACCGACGCTACACCAAAATACCAATTACACCCTTTGCACTTCCCAAAAAAAGATACTAACAATTAACAAGAGATGAGATTTCAGCATCAAGTACACATATTATGACGACACCCTACTAAACAATTCAAGGCATGTCAAGCTTAAATGAAAATGAACTTCGCACCAAAACTTCAATGAAAGTCAACTTCGCACCACACGTATTAATTAAATAACACTATAAACAAATTAACCTTGCAAATTAATTAATCAAATAATAATTGGACGTGGAACCACTTACCTGGAATGTAGAAAAACTTCACAACATGATGCGCAAACTCCAATCGCACACCAAATTTGTCATAATCAACTCAAATAAACTCTAACATCAAACAAAAAACCAATTACACCAAAATTGATCCAATTTCAACCTCAAACCCTAACCTAACAACCTTAAAAAAAATAAGAAACAACCAATTGAAGGGGAATGAACCTATGGCGAGGGTGAGGGATGCTGGCCGAGCAGGATGAGGTGGTGCCGGAGGTGCGTCGGGGCTGTCCGGGGAGGAAGAATCTGTTCTGGTTCGTCGAAGAGGGGGAGGAGGGGTGCGGCTTGGGTAGCCGGTCCGGTGAGGGCTCGGTGCGGTGCGGATCAGGTTCGCAGGGGGGTGGAATTGCGGTTGGTGAGGATGTGGCGCCGGAGCAAGGGGGTGGAGGGGTGACTTTGGACATGAGCAGGTCGGGGGAGGCCCAATGATGGTCTGCACGGCTCGGTAGAGCGGGAGGGAGGTGCGCGGGGTCGCGACTGGGTGCTAGAGGGAGGTCGGTGCGAGGCAAGCCAACGGAACCGAGCTTGTCCGGCCGAAGAGGAGGTGCGACGCCTAGGTTTAGGGGGGAAAGCCGCAGATGAATAGTGCCCCACAGATGAATAGTGCACCGCGGATGAAGAGAGCAAAAGAGGGAGGAAAAAAGGAATAAAAAGAAAATAGAAAAGGAATGATAAAAAAAATAAAGAATATAGAAAGATGATAAAAAGGAAATTGAAAACAAACCAAAATCCAAAAGAAAAATGGAAACTTAATCCATTCTAAACCATAATAATAATAATAATAATAATAATAATAATAATAATAATAAGTTGATAATTCTATAATTATAACTTTAATTTAACATCCATGACCAATTTAAAATATCAATTGAAATAATAATAATAATAATAATAATAATAATAATAACCTAATTGAAACATTAACTTAAATAATCATAATATTAATAATAATACTAAAGTAATAAAACCAGTTACAAAATAATTTCATTAATTTATGAGTCTAGACTTCGTGCACAGATGCGTGCATGGTCACGACATAGTCGCGCGTCCATGAAATAATAAATTTATTCGTAAAACGTTCCCTTATTAAGGTTGGGTGCTACACCCAGCTGCGCGTACAGTCGCGCACCCATATAAGATCCGAATTTCTTCTAAAATAAAACCGGTTCAAACCGTATATCAAAAGAAAGACATAAAAATAATTAAATTAAAAAGAAGTGTCAGTCGGGGTGTGACAATAACACTTGTCCTAATTTAATTGGATGAGTGGGTTTTGAAAAAAAAACCTTAGGTAGAAATTATGATATTTTTAGGCCACTTGGGTAAGAATACGATATTTATAATATTTTATTTAAAGATAAGTTAAAAATGTCATACTCTTAATTCTAATAAGTAAATCATTTTTAATATAGGGTTATACATAAGATAAATTCAACTATAAATAGTCATTTTAAATTTAATAAATTTATATTCATAATTATATATATATTATAGAATAAATTATTTAATTAAAGGCTTGTGTAATAATGATGTAGTAATTGTTTAATTAATGGAAATATCAAATAAATGATATTAATTTTTTTAAAATAAATATAATTTGAAAAAATTTAATGAAATTTTTTTTATAGATAAACTAGACATGTTATAGATATCTTATATGTGTCATTTTTAATTTATCATGTTGTTAAAATATTTTTTAAAAGAAAAATTATAAATACTATCAAAATTGACATAAATGATACTTTAAAATAAATAATATTTTATTAAATGATATAAAATTCATAAAAATATAAAATTCTGAAAAATTACTGTAATAAGGTTAAATATGTCATCAATGATCCACTTGGGGTTAATTTGTCATTTTATATTAATTATATTAACCCTAAATAGTAAAAAAGCCAAGTTGTCATGGTAAGAGTTAAATGGTTTAACTAAGGGTTAAAGACAAAATAAAAGGTTAATAATGTTACTTAACCTGTATAAAAATAATCGGTTGAGAGGATGTATAACCATACTCATCTTATATTCAAAATAACTTACTTTGGATCTATTTGAAATCAAAAATCAATTTATATTAATTTAATATTTTAAGAGTTTCCTAGAGTGCCCCTCCCCTCTCTTATAAAAGGAAACCTCCTCCCTCACTTCCTCACACCATAGTGAGCATTATATCTCAAAAAAACCTTGAATAATTATCCTATAAACATTATTAGTTAATTTTTAGATGTCTTGGTCTTCCAAAAATACCATCCCTAGTGTTCCTAAGAGGATAACCAAAGCAATTCCACCGAAGAAGTGGTAATTGTTTTACTAATCCAATTCAATTTCTTTTCTGATTTTACTTATTATTATTATCTTATATACATAATAAATTAATAAATCCAATATCATATATATAATTATATTTTATTATGATTATGGGATAACTATATCCCTCTTTTTTTTCTATCCTATGAAAAACAATATCACCATGCGTGCGTGCGTATGACTTACCATCTCCACGCTGTGGTGTAATTTGTTTTTCATCACCATATTTTATAACTAATAATTATGATGAGTTCAATGATTATATATTATATTTATAATATAATTATACCTCTATAAAAATAATATCATTTCTACCTTTTTACCATCTAATATTTTGGAAAAATGATAACATCACTTGTGCGTACGTATGATTTACCATCTCCACGATGCGATGTGACTCGTTCTTCACCAATATTTCTCATGTATGGAAATAAAGATGAATTTTATGAATATATATGTTATATATGAAATTTAAATGATTATTTAATAATAATACATCATATTATTTCTTTTCTTTTAACCTAAAAAGAAAATGAAAACAACGTTCATGCGTACATACGACCTACGTTCTCTATGAACAATGTATTTGGTTTATCATTAAAGATTTTGATAAATAATTATATAATGAATATATAATATATTTATTTGATGTTTTATATTATTTAAGTAAATCATGATCTAAGTACGATAATCAATAATACGAAGTTAAATTACATACAATTAACAAGACAGTTATCACCCAAAATGTTGCTTTAAATTGGAATTATTAATAAATGAGTAATTTAAGGTCATAAATGAATCATATAATATATCATAATTATTATTATAATCTTTTTATAAGTTAATAATATGTTTAAAACCACTATACAGGAGTTTCAAACACATATGGAGGGAATCATACCTAGGGTAAGATAATTTCATCTCACTTTTTATTTCTATGAGATACATGCCTTATTCACCACTCATTTCAATTGAGTGGTGTACATAATACTCATGAATGTATTATATTAATTTTATTAATTAATATATGGTTATTTACATATTTATTTTTTGATATTTATTTCATGGGGTTTTACAGTTTAAAAGTTACCTAATGATTACGGTAGTTTTGTCTCAATTTTCCTTCTTTGAGACACATGTTTTGTTATGCACCTATATTATTTTATGAGGTGTATATAATACCATTTGGAATGTTATATTAGGAAAATAATTATTTTAATGATATTTTAAGATTATTTTAATGTTATGATTTCATGGGTATTATGATTCAAATGTTTTAAAGTGGTAAGGGAGACCTTGAAATGTTTGAAGATTTTTCTCCTTAAAAAATGTATTAAAAATATATATTAAGCTCATTTTCAAGAAAAATGATTCTAAAGAAATATTTTATGATTTAATTTTTGTTTTTTAAAATATTCATTTATAAGTTTTCAAGTCTTTTTTCAAAGAAGAAGGGTTAATTTCATAATCTCATTACTTTCTGAGATTGTTTATATATAAGTATTTATTGGGGTATATTTACCATCCATGTTTCTTAAAATTGTTTTCGAGAATATTTTTTCTATTATTATAAAATTGTTTACATATATTTTTACCAATGTATGAGTTTTTATTAAACATTTTGAAAGTAATATTTTATCATTTTACCTACAAGTTACTTTTTTACTTTTCTAAGAAAAGTACAAGAAGAATGTTTTTTTAACTTATAGAACATAAATATATTTTTACGCTTTCATAATGGCATATTATCTTGAATATTCCCGTGAAATATTACATGTTTATTTTAAAAATGTTTTCTTTTAAAATTTCATGACATTTTAAGAAAAGAAAACAATTTCAATTAAGAAAGGATATTTTCCTCAAGAACTGTTTTAAATGATTTTTCATGATATGTTTTCAAAGTGGTTTCAAAGAAAAGGGTTTTGAAAATTCTTTATGTTTTAAAAGGTGATTTTTAAGGAAAATTAATGACCCAATTGATATTTAAAATTTCTTACCCACATATAATGACATAATATATTATAGTTAAAGAATACAATTCATATTCTTTCTCTGAATGGTTTATGTTTTGATGGAATGATGTTTAAGAAACCCAATTCTTTTCATGGGTTATGATTTTGATGAAATGATTATGAACCTTGTATCTTTTCCACAAGTTATGATATGATTACATGTTTAAAAAACCCATTCCATTGCATTGGTTATGATATTTTTTTATGATATTATGGAATATATATGTATTATTTCATAATGAGATGGGTGAGACCTATATCTACCTCCAATGAATTGGGTAAAGATTGATATCTTATGAGATATACATGAAGGACCTTGTCCACCAAGATGGTCTTGAGAGTGAACCTGGACTACCAAAGATGGTTATGGGAGTGAACCATGACCACTAGGATGGTTATGGGAGTGAACCATGACTACTAAGATAGTATGGAAAGTGAATCCATACTACCAAGATAGACTTGGAAGTAATGCCTTGACTACTATGTAAATCATTATTATATGTTTATTTATCTTCCACAATTCCATGTTTTATTACTATTTTATGGTTCCATGGATCATATTATTTATTTACTTATGATTCATGTTTTATGAACTTCTAATATTCATGCCAATGTTCATGTTTATGATCTTTGATATTTAGAGTATGATATTCTATTTTCATGGTCATGTTATCATACCCTTATACTCATGATTATTTTTACATGTCTCCATTTTTTACCATTACAGAGCATTTGAGCTCACCATTTTTATTATGTTTTATTTTATCTTGGTTAAAAATAAAGGTTTTAGTTATGGGTACTAAAGGGGAAGATATTTATGGGAGATTCTGAAGATCTTTCACCAAATTAGAAGAATGTGTTCCAAGTTTCCAAAGGCGATAAACTAATATGGTCTTTGGGCATGCATTTTTATAATGTATTAAGTATTCTGTAAAAGTGATATAATATCTATGTATGAAAAGTGAGGGTCACAATATATCTTCCTCTTTTTAAGTCACCCTTGAAAATATTTAAATCTGCTTGAGTTTAAAAATAAAATACCCATGGGATAACATACCCTTTTAAATCAGCCAACTAATTTAGAAATTATCAAAATATTTAAACACCCAAAAAAGGTTATCAAATCCCTTTGAAAACAAAAAACTCATCCAATTGGTTTGAAACCCACTTTAAATCAATAATAATTTTTAAAACTTCATGTTGGTGCTCTCCACCACTTTAAAATTCAAAATTATTCTTTAAAGGATAATGGGTATTTCCATAAACACTTAGCATGGGATCACATCCCATGCCAAGGGTTAAAAATGACTTTTATGTCAAATTACCCATCATGATTCATACATATAAACATAAATAAAAAGGAAAATCATTTAAAACAATTATAAAATTAATGGAATATAATAAAATATGATGACAAAAAAACACCTACCTCATACCAATGGAAGTTGATCCAAAAGAAAGACATGATGAGATAAATCGTGCTTCCTTTGAAGGAGAAGGCTTCTATATGTAAGAAAACATCCCTACAAACCTTAAACACCCAAAACTAGAATTTTAGAACTATACTTAACCCTAATCTAATCTATGGTAGTGTTTAGGGCTAGTGGGTGGAAGGAAATTGGGTGAGGTAAAAGAAAGGAAGAAGGGAGAGGAGGGAAGAAGAGGCTTACCATAGAGGATCACATGAGGAATGATAATAATTAGTAGAGAAAATAGGGCTAATGAGAGGAGGGAGAGACATTACTCAAGGAGAGAAGTAACCTAGAAGGGGGGGTGTCATGTGATATAGGGAGGGGTTATATAACACCCGAGATTTTTATGAGAAATATTTTGTTTTTATGTTATATACATCATCAAAGTAATATTTCACTACACACAACACTAGCTTTTCTTTCTTTACACGCAATCACGGCCTTCCTTAATAGCTTGTGTGGTACGCAATACCGAGTTTCACTAAACAACGATATGCTATTAAAATATTATTAAAACTAGCCATTATGAATAGTAATACCCACTTTTTGAAATTTTGTAAATTTTACATTTCAAAATGGAATTCATTTTTGGATTCGGAATATCGAAATTAGCCTAGGGTGAAATTTTGGTATTTTTCTGAAAACTTTCAATTTTTGATGAATAGTGAAAACACTGGGTTACTATTTAAAAACCGACTTTTTATTTAAATAATTATTTATTTTATTTAAATTTATTTTAGGTCAAAATTGATACATAACACCTATATAAGTTCAATGTAATTAATTGGAGTCATTTTATAATAATTTTAGATATATAAAAATTTTATTGAACTTTTCACCGTCTTTTACCCACCTCCTAGGAGAATTTGCAAATTTACATAAAACTTAATTTTACCGCTTTTGTGAGTGGAATTTAAAAAATTCGAGAGACACGGTTAATATCAAGTACTAAAATGTGGTTCAATGAGATGAAAATAATTTTTGGTGAATAGTAACTTTTTACGTTTTTTTACCACAGTTAAAAGTAAATAGGTTAATTAAGGGTAAAAATGATATTATTATTACCCTAACACATGTCCTAATTCTATTGGATAAGTTTAATTTGACTAAAAACAACCTTAGGAATATAAATATGTCCATTTAGGTCCACTTGGATTAGATTAGGACATTTAATATTATTTTATTTAAAGAATAGTTAAAATAGTTAAAATCAAAGTTTAATAACTAAAACATTTTTAATATAGGGTTATAAAAAAGATAAATTCGACTATAAATACTCATTAGAAAGAGAAAAACATTTCTTACATAATGGTATTTTATTTATAATTTTTATACATTAAAAAATTAACTTTATTTATGACACAATAATGATGCAATAATTATCTTATTAATGACATATTGACATAATTGATGTTATAAATACCCAAATAAATGTAATTTGAGACTTTTTATGAATTACACTAATTTTATAGGTTAATATGACATGTTAGTATTGATTTAATTAACTTTTTTCGAACTAATCATTCTGTTATGAGTTTCACAAAAATCAATTACCAAATAGTGTCAAAATTGACATAAAATAGTTTTTAGAACAAATATTATATTATTAATTGTTATTTGATTCATAAAAATCTAAGGTTCAGCCAAATGACTTAGATAAGGTTATATATATTAATAATAGACAACATGGGGTACTTTTGTCTTGTTATGGTAAGTTTATTAACCTTATAGTGTAAGAAAACAAGAAGACACGGTAAAAGTAAAATTATTTAAGTTAAAGTTAAATCTAAATGATAAGGTTAAAATAGAAACCTAAAATTGTCTAAATTATATTGGATGAGATAATTTCTACCCATCCCCACCTTATATTCGAAATAAATCAATTTGGAGCTATTAAAAACTGAACATGACTTTATAATAAAATAATATTTTTAGTTTTTCCAAAGGTGCCCCTCTCCTCCCTAATAAAAGGGAACCTCATCCCTCTCCTCCTCACACCACTTTGAGCCTTCAAGCTCGGACAAACCTTGCCAAATTCTTTTCTCCACTTCCCTAGAAACATCCTATAGGTCCTGGTCTTCTTCAAAGACCATTTTTAGTGCCCTAAGAGGAGGTTAAGAAGAGGCGCTTCAAAGAAGAGGTAATGTCTGTTACCGATTATTTCAACTTTATTTCTTCTTCTACTTATTCTTATTTAGTAGTTTCATTATGAAGTAATAACATCAGTATCACTCATAAACTTATATGTTATTATAAGTATGAAACAAACCTATTTCACCATCTATCCATCCTACGGAAAACAAAATCACCGCGTGTGCGTACATACAGAATACCGTCTCCACGCCGTGGTGTAATCTATTTTCCACCACCACCTTACATGGATGGGTATAATGGTTTAAATAATAACTATATATGATTATTTTAAATTGATATTGATTCTTAAATAGTATACATACACTCCAATACAATTCCATGATCATGGGAACGATATCATCGCTCGTGCGTACGTACGGAATACCGTCTCCATGATGTGATGCGACTCATTCTACATGATCTTCATTACATAATGATTATATAAATGAATTGAATGAATAAATATGATATATATTACACTAATAACATTTTGGAAATGAGGTATCTATAACCTAAAAATAAGAATAAGAATTTATTCGACAAAACACGCATAAGAACAAAAAGTAATAAACACCCGAATAACAAGTAGCAATGAAATATTATTAATAAGAAGCTAAGAATATGAACATATATGATATCATAAAAATGGTTATGATTCTGGAATAAGTCAATGACATTATTTAAATAATTATACAGGAGGTTCGGACACTTACGAAGCAAATCAGACCTAAGGTAAGGGAAAATCTCGCAATCTCATTTTATTTGAGATTGTTTATACACTACTAGAAAAACAGGTATTTGCGACGGGGCATTTGCGACGGGGGCCCGTCGCAAATAGCCCATTGCTGAAAACGGCGTCGCAACAACACTTATTTGCGACGGGCCCGTCGCTAAAGCCGTTTTTTGCGACGGTCATTCTCGCCGTCGCAAATAGTACTCCGTATTTTTGTAAAAAACTTTTAAAATAGTTTTTGCGATGGGACCCGTCGCAAATACCTTTTGCGACGGTACCGTCGCAAATACCTTTTGCGACGGTACCGTCGAAAAAACTATTTTTTAAAAAAAATAAAAAACTATTAATAATACTAGTATTTGCGACGGGCATAGTATCCCGTCGCAAATACTATAAATAGTTTTTGCGACGGGTCCCGTCGCTAAAACTATTTTTTTAAAAAAATAAAAAACTATTAATAATACTAGTATTTGCGACGGGCATAGTATCTCGTCGCAAATACTATAAAAAAAATAAAAAAAAATAAATTATTAATAAATTATTTTCATTAATATAATAATAGAATTATAATTCACAAATAAAAATAATAAATTATTAATAAATTATTTTAATTAATATAATAATAATAGAATTATAATTCAAAAATAAAAAATAATAGAATATTAATAAATGATTTAATTAATATAATAATATTGGAATTATAATTCATAAATAAAAAAATATTAATAATTTATTTTAATTAATATAAAAATAATAGAATTATTTTACATTCAAATATTAAAATAATTCAAGTATTACAAAAAAATAATTAAATTATAATATTATAAAATTTTAATATATATATAAAATTTAATATTATAAAATATAAATAATATTATTATTCATATTAATATTGTTATTTAAAAATATAATATTATTAATATTTTATAATAAGACAGAAACTACGAATAGAAAAAAAAAATAATTTGATTTCACAAATTTTATAACATAAGTACAATCTCTAATCTGAAGGAGGGGGGGGGGAGGTGGGGGATCTGCAGATGGTGGTGGAGGAAACTCCATCCCTAAAGCATGAGTGAGTCGGCGCATGTACTCCATCTACTCCTGATGTTGCTGCTGCCACCGACTCGTCTGCTCCTCGTACAGCTGCTGCTGGCGTCGACGCTCCTCCTCATGCTGCTGACGCATCTGCTCCTGCTCCTGTCGGAGACTCTCTATCAGTGCAGTCTGAGATCGCAACTGATCCTCATACTGTGTAGCAGAAGATGATGCACGAGCTCCTCTCGAGCTGGACGCCGACATCGCAGCACTGCCATAATAATCTCCGAGAGTCAGTCGAGAGCTGATACCAACTACCCGGCCCTTCTCGAAGGCATACTGGGTGGCCTGCATCCATGCCGCCTCATCAAACTGACGGCCAGTGGTCTGATCTGATGACTCGGCCTGACTCTCAGGCCGGGCCTGTGACGCTGCGGCCTCATACGACTCCTGTAGTTGCAATTTAAAATTAAAATTGTGAATATATTATATACAGTTAATTTTTAAACTTGAAAACAAATAATACTAACCACGATGTGATGCTGACGATCACCTCTGAGCTCCCCAGTAGCAGGATCACTATACATCCTCCGATATACGTCGTACTCCGTAATATCGGGGTGCTCGACAGCCTATAAGAATAAAAAATAAACTGTTAATATTTATAGTTATATAAAATATTTATAAATAATGTACGTACCAGATGCTGTCTATGAGTACTGAAAGAACGACTCCCAGCTCGATGAGTCACCTACTGTCTCCCCCGATTCTGCCTCCCCACCGATGATCTCCTCTGAAAGGCACCACTCAACTAGTGCGCACATAATCCATCCCATACATGGGATGAAATGTACTCTGGTCGGTGTGCTCTACATGACTCGTCAAAATCTGACACTCCTGCTTTCTTCATCGCAGCTTTTCTTAAATTGTGCAAAAACTGACGAAGGCGATCACGCATGGCCACCTCCCATGCCTCGTGGATGACGTCACGCATGGTATCCTCGATCGGATACCATAAACCCTACAAATAAATCAAAATATCAAGTTAGAAATGAAATAATTTTCAAAATAAAAATTATTTATTTACGTACGTACCAACCAATGGCCGAACATGGCCTGCTGCACATCAATGGGAATCTACTCCCATGTGGTCCACGGATGAGAGAAATAGTTGCGCAAAATAGCACTGCCCTGTCCGACTGCTATATGCGGAAAACTGTAAAAATAATAAACATTTATTATGTGGATAGATTAATGAAAACTTAGTCAAATCAACAGGTTATCACACAGGTTATCACACCTCCTTGTGCGTGGATCAAACCCAAGACGTGGACGTCGCTCGGGGACGGGGTTAGGAATCATCAATCGTGCAAGACCGCGCCCCCTCCACGTACTCCCTGGAGCGCCTGCAGGCTGAGGGTCATCTGGAAGCAACTCATCCGCATCGAAAGTCAGGTCAGCATCCGCCAACTCACGAAATGTGGTGTCGTCCATCTGAAACAGAAAATGTTAATGTTGTTAGCAAATAATTCATAATTACTATTATATATACATATATACATATTATGATTGTATATAAATACCATGGAATTCTATCAGTGTTCATCTTCATCATCATCTTCATATATGTCAATGTCATCTTCATATTCCTCCTCAACATCATCGATATCCATTCGAGTTACAGTTGCTTCATCTCTTACCATTTCAAATTCATATGTAACATCATTAACATCATCGTCATCACCGACTCTTAAATGTGGGGTGTCGTCATCGATACTCATGTCTCTTTGCAAAAAAGATTGATTTTGAGTACTCTCTTGAAAAACTTCAATTCTTTTCACATCAGTGAAAGAACATTCACTTTGACTAAACTGATTGTGTCGAATTTTGATTTTTATTACACTCCACCAATCAGTCAAGTCTCTTGATGTAGCACAGTACTTTGCGTAATAAACTTGATGTGCCTGTTGAGCCAATAAGAATGGTTCATTTACTGTGAGAACACTTTTACATTTAATATCGATGATTCCATGAGTCGGATGAACACGCACGCCTCTCTCTGTATCCAACCACCGACATTTGAACATGGTTATGTAATGTTGTCCAAGATAACAGAGTTCCATGATTTCATAAAGTATGCCATAAAAGTCAAATTCATTTTCTCGATGATGAGATCCTCTCAAGCTAACTCCACTGTTCATTGTTTTTTTCGATTCCCCATATGCATGTGTGTGGAATCGAAATCCATTCACCACATATGCATTATAAGTTTTAACAAGTTTGGAAGGTGGGTTACTCAATACACATAGTCGTTTGTCAATTTTATCAGCATGTCGAGACACCTGAAAATTTGTGAAATAATAATCAATATAGTAAACTATACATTGAATGAGTTGCTAAAAGATAAAGAATTTATGTTACCAGTTTTTGAAACCACTGAGAGAAATTTTTCAGTCGACATTCTTCAAGAGCAGCTGCTGTAATTTGTGGAATTTGTTTCTTGATATGATTATCATACAACCTATAAAAACCAAAGTTATTTACTGTAACATAAATGATAGAATAAGTAATATAAACACTTACAGTACAACTGATGTCATCTCTTCACAGTTGAGAAGAACATACATATGAGCTCTCTGATGTTCATCATCTGAAAGCCAGCGTTCATAAACTCCACCAAAACCAAGCTCTGACTGGTTGAAAATAGATAATTGATTGTCGATTTCATCAATATTTCTCTCGTTCCGTCCCAGTCAGTTGTGTTTTGAAGGATACTCAGATTCAAAATAATTGGAGCAGAAAAAAGATATTTCCTCTTGCAAATAAGCTTCTGCAATAGATCCTTCAACAGATGATTTGTTACGTACTTTTCTTTTCAATTTTTGCATGCATCTTTCAAATGGGTACATCCATCGAAACTGTACCGGACCTCCACATTTGGCTTCATATGGAAAATGTAACATCAAATGTTCCATTGAGTCGAAGAAAGACGGTGGAAATATTTTTTCCAGTTTACATATAATTACAACAACATCTTTTTCAAGTTTGCCTAGAGCATCATAATCTGCCGTAGCCGCACAAATTTCCTGAAAAAAAAGAGACATGTCTGTTATGGAATCCCAAATCACATAATTCAACAGACCTCTTAATCCAATGGGTAGAAGTCTCTCCATTATAACATGACAATCATGACTTTTTAATCCAGTAATATGACCATTCTTTACAAATCTACCCAAATTGGAAGCACAGCCATCTGGAAGTCTCAAATCTGCAATCCACTGACAAAATAATAAACGGTTTTCTTTAGACAATGTATAAGCTGCTTTTGGTTTCAGTAACCTTTCTGTTCTGACATTCTCAAATAGTTCCAATTCTGGACGCCTGCAAATTTGGGCAAGATCTAAACGTGCATTTACATTGTCTTTGCTCTTTCCTGGCGTATCCAAAACTGTATGAAACAAATTATCAAAACAGTTCTTCTCAATATGCATGACATCTAACATGTGTCGGACCAACAGATCAGACCAATATGGAAAATCCCAAAATATGCTACGTTTAATCCAATTGTGTTCTTTCCCAAAACCAGAAATTTTCTGTTGGTTTATTGTGGGACCAAAAGTGATGGGAGGTAATGAAAATACAACTGATTTTAACTCCGAACCTGATAGCATTTTTGGAGGTCCATCCCTTTCAACTGTTCCTTTTCTGAAATGAG
The DNA here is from genome assembly GCA_963277665.1 of Viscum album. Lineage (NCBI taxonomy): Eukaryota > Viridiplantae > Streptophyta > Magnoliopsida > Santalales > Viscaceae > Viscum > Viscum album. The sequence goes on from OY728126.1 coordinate 1,031,144,176, forward strand.
ATCTGTTTCTGCGAAAAGGATGATCAGCTGGAAGAAATCTGCGATGACAGTCAAAATAACAAGGTTTCTTTCCATGAATGAGCATAAATGCTTTGTTCTCTCCCATACAGTAAGGACATGATTTCTGACCATGTGTACTCCAGCCAGATAACATCCCATAAGCCGAGAAGTCACTTATTGTCCACATCAATGCTGCTCTCAGTATGAAATTTTGTTTCGTTGCAACATCATATGTACTGACACCAGTACTCCACAATAAATTTAATTCATCAATCAATGGATTCAAATAAACATCAATATTTTTCTTCAGATGTCCTGGAATTAGTAAAGTCAAAAAGATATATGTATCCTTCATCAACATCCATGGAGGTAAATTGTATGGAGTTAAAAAAACAGGCCAACATGAATATTGACTACCATAAGATCCAAACGGACAGAAACCATCAATGGAAAGGCCCAGTCGAACATTTCTAGCTTCTAAAGCAAAGGATGGATGCACTCTATCAAAATGTTTCCATGAATCACCATCGGCTGGATGATTCAAGCTTTTATCGGTTGAAATATTCTCTTTATGCCATGACATCATTGTCGCTGTATTCTTAGACATGAATAAACGCTGAAGTCTTGATGTAAGCGGAAAATATCTCAACTTTTTTACAGGAATCAAACCAGACTTCCCGTGTTGTCCTTCTTTATATCTCAGTTGCCCACATGTGGGACAACTATCAAACGACTCATTTTCCCCAGAATATAAAATGCAGTCATTTGAACATGCATGAATCTTCTGACAAGTAAGTCCCAAATTTCGAACCAGCCTCTTACTCTCATAGTAATTTGCAGGTAAAACATTGCCTTCGGGTAACAGTGTTTTCAGCAAAGAAAATATCTGGTCAAAACAGGTGTTTGACATTCTGTTATCTGATTTGATAGCCATAAATTTTGCAACTGCTTCTAACTTGCTCATCTTGCAGCCAGGATATAATGCATCCTCAGCAGACTTCAACAACTCATAAAATTCAGACGGTGCCAACTCAGGATTTGAAGCTATATCAGCCGGAGTTTCTGTATGTTGAACAGATGAACCTACAACATCATGTACTAAATCTTGAAACCGGGATGGATCCGGAAGCAAGTTGGTATCACCTGCTCTAGAACTGCGTTCACCGTGTTGATACCAAAAAACATAATCCGCTTGAAAACCAAAACGCAAGAGATGTTCTCCCACTTTGTCAAACGTGTCAAACGTTCTCAATGCACATTTTCTGCAAGGGCATTTTATTTTTCCTTCTGAAACAAATTCTGGATTTGATGCCGCAAATGATAAAAAAGTCTCCACACCCTCTACATATACTAGATTTAAACCAGAACCGTTTGGATTTCTACGTTGATTTATCCATATGCGGTCACCTAATAATGATTGTTGACGACCTCGTTGTTCCATATTTCTCTATAAAATATAAAAGCATTACTGGTTTTGAATAATTTGTTAGAAAAACACTCAAGCTAGGATAATTATAGAGTTTAGATCATACACGACAGACGCAAACTTTTTATTGAGATAGACCAAAAAATTGACCCTTTAAGAATTAATTATTGGTAATTATTGGTAATTATTGGTAATTATTGGTAATTATTGGTAATTATTGGTAATTATTACTAAGTATTGTTAATTATTACTAATTATTGTTAATTATTACGAATTATTGGTAATTATTACTAATTATTGGTAATTATTACTAATTATTGGTAATTATTACTAATTATTGGTAATTATTCCTAATTAATAGTAATTATTGGTAATTATTGGTAATTATTGGTAATTATTACTAATTATTAGTAATTATTACTAATTATTGGTAATTATTGGTAATTATTGGTAATTATTGATAATTATTGGTAATTATTGGTAATTATTACTAATTATTGGTAATTATTACTAATTATTGGTAATTATTACTAATTATTCCTAATTATTCCTAATTATTATTAATTATTGGTAATTAATCCTAATTATTACTAATTATTCCTAATTATTACTAATTATTGGTAATTAATAATAATTATTACTAATTATTACTAATTATTACTAATTATTGGTAATTAATACTAATTATTACTAATTATTCCTAATTATTACTAATTATTGGTAATTAATACTAATTATTACTAATTATTACTAATTATTACTAATTATTGGTAATTAATACTAATTATTACTAATTATTGGTAATTATTACTAATTATTGGTAATTATTGATAATTATTACTAATTATTTGTAATTATTATGAATTATTAATAATTATTAATAATTATTACTAATTATTGGTAATTATTCCTAATTATTACTAATTATTACTAATTATTATTAATTATTACCAATTATTGGTAATTATTGGTAATTATTACCAATTATTGGTAATTATTGGTAATTATTGGTAATTATTGGTAATTATTGGTAATTATTGGTAATTATTACTAATTATTGGTAATTATTGGTAATTATTGGTAATTATTACTAAGTATTGTTAATTATTACTAATTATTGTTAATTATTACGAATTATTGGTAATTATTACTAATTATTGGTAATTATTACTAATTATTGGTAATTATTACTAATTATTGGTAATTATTCCTAATTATTGGTAATTATTGGTAATTATTGGTAATTATTACTAATTATTGGTAATTATTACTAATTATTGGTAATTATTCCTAATTATTGGTAATTATTGGTAATTATTGGTAATTATTGGTAATTATTACTAATTATTGGTAATTATTACTAATTATTCCTAATTATTACTAATTATTCCTAATTATTACTAATTATTGGTAATTAATCCTAATTATTACTAATTATTCCTAATTATTACTAATTATTGGCCACAATCCATATTTTTGTATTTTCTAATAACACTTTTAATGGGTCAGTGTAGACCCTCACAAAACCACCAGATTCAACCCATCACCAGAATTACACAGAAAATATGCAACATTCAAATTTCAAACAAAACACTGCAACCAACCCATCAGTACCACCATTGCCGCCTAAAAGAAAACACAACATTCAAAAAGCAAAACCCTTCCATCATTCACGCTCCTGCCTCGAGATCACAAAAGAGCCAACTCGAGATGCGTAAACATTGATTCGTTCAGACTTCTCCGTCGTCATCGCTTCTCGGAACCATCACCTTCATCATCGCCATAGTCATCACCGGAGCATCCATCACCGCCGTCGCCGTCCTCATCACTCGACACCGACGTCCAGATCGTCGACATCGACCACCAAAAACACCCTTCACCTTCAACATCCACTCCATACTCATCGTATGAACACGAATCACCAGACGAATCGCCAGAATACCCAAAAAACACAGAAAGGAACTCCCCGATGACGAAATAAACCAAAGAGATGAATAAGACGCAGCACCTTGGACGCCCATCCCATTGCACGAACACATCCCAAAGTCTCCTCAGAAGCAAACGCACCCAACCGACCTGGGTGGGTGCGAAGAACTTGGAAACCAGAGCAGAGCACAAGTGACGGGGCCTCCCGCATGCCGAACCGCGAAGCCAACACCCTCAACCAACCAGGGCCTACGAAGATGAAGTCGCCACGAGACACCGAACCACTCGAACTCACATCCCAGAGCACCGGGGAGACCACCGCGCAATCCGCCTCGGAGAGAGAGGTGGAGACCAAGTGCCAGAGCAGAGAAGCGAGCGGCCGACCCCCTCGACAGAACACAACTTCGAGACCCAAAGCGAAACCCAAGAACGAACGAAGAAAACACTGAAAGAGATAACGAGTGGGATTGAAACCCTAAAATAAATCAGGGATTGAAACCCTAAAGAACCCAAAGAGAAGCAAAAGCAAGTGCGGAGGTCCAAATCGCAGAACCAGGGAGAGACCAGGCGAGCTAAAAACCAAGAGGAAGAGGCAGAGAAGAGAACCCGAAGAGATGCGGGAAGGCCGGGCGCCGTCGGGGATGGATCGAAACCCTAAGAGGGAGAGGAGAAGTCGGGAGCCTGAAGGCGGACGCCCGGTTGGTAATTAATAATAATTATTACTAATTATTACTAATTATTACTAATTATTACTAATTATTACTAATTATTGGCAATTAATACTAATTATTACTAATTATTCCTAATTATTACTAATTATTGGTAATTAATACTAATTATTACTAATTATTACTAATTATTACTAATTATTGGTAATTAATACTAATTATTACTAATTATTGGTAATTATTACTAATTATTGGTAATTATTACTAATTATTGGTAATTATTGATAATTATTACTAATTATTTGTAATTATTATGAATTATTAATAATTATTAATAATTATTACTAATTATTGTTAATTATTCCTAATTATTACTAATTATTACTAATTATTATTAATTATTACCAATTATTGGTAATTATTGGTAATTATTACCAATTATTGGTAATTATTGGTAATTATTACTAATTATTGGTAATTATTACTAATTATTGGTAATTATTGGTAATTATTGGTAAGTATTGGTAATTATTACTAATTATTGGTAATTATTACTAATTATTACTAATTATTACTAATTATTGGTAAATATTACTAATTATTACTAATTATTGGTAATTATTACCAATTATTGGTAATTATTACCAATTATTGGTAATTAATACCAATTATTGGTAATTATTGGTAATTATTACTAATTATTGGTAATTATTGGTAATTATTGGTAAGTATTGTTAATTATTGGTAAGTATTGTTAATTATTACTAATTATTGGTAATTATTACTAATTATTGGTAATTAATACTAATTATTGGTAATTAATACTAATTATTGGTAATTAATACTAATTATTGGTAATTAATAATAATTATTACTAATTATTGGTAATTAATACTAATTATTACTAATTATTGGTAATTATTACTAATTATTGGTAATTATTACTAATTATTGGTAATTATTACTAATTATTGTTAATTAATACTAATTATTGGTAATTAATACTAATTATTCCTAATTATTACTAATTATTACTAATTATTACTAATTATTGTTAATTATTGTTAATTATTACTAATTATTTGTAATTATTACTAATTATTGATAATTATTACTAATTATTACTAATTATTAATAATTATTACTAATTATTAGTAATTATTACTAATTATTAGTAATTATTACTAATTATTAGTAATTATTACTAATTATTAATATTTATTACTAATTATTACTAATTATTACCAATTATTGGTAATTATTGGCAATTATTACTAATTATTGGCAATTATTACTAATTATTGGCAATTATTACTAATTATTGGCAATTATTGGTAATTATTGGCAAGTATTGTTAATTATTACTAATTATTGGTAATTATTGGCAATGATTGGCAATTATTGGCAATTATTGGTAAGTATTGTTAATTATTACTAATTATTGGTAATTATTCGTAATTATTACTAATTATTGGTAATTATTACTAATTATTGTTAATTATTACTAATTATTACTAATTATTGGTAATTATTACCAATTATTGGTAATTATTGGTAATTATTACTAATTATTGGTAATTAATACTAATTATAGGTAATTATTACTAATTATAGGTAATTAATACTAATTATTGGTAATTAATACTAATTATTGGTAATTAATACTAATTATTGGTAATTAATACTAATTATTGGTAATTAATACTAATTATTGGTAATTAATACTAATTATTGGTAATTATTACTAATTATTGGTAATTATTACTAATTATTGGTAATTATTACTAATTATTGGTAATTATTCCTAATTTTTCCTAATTTTTCCTAATTTTTCCTAATTTTTCCTAATTATTACTAATTATTCCTAATTATAAGTAATTATTACTAATTATTCCTAATTATTACTAATTATTACTAATTATTGGTATTTATTACTAATTATTGGTAATTATTGGTATTTATTGGTATTTATTGGTAATTATTGGTAATTATTGGTAATTATTGGTAATTATTGGTAATTATTGGTAATTATTCCTAATTATTCCTAATTATTCCTAATTATTACTAATTATTCCTAATTATTGCTAATTATTGCTAATTATTGCTAATTATTACTAATTATTACTAATTATTCCTAATTATTCCAAATTATTGGTAATTATTGGTAATTATAGGTAATTATTGGTAATTATTGGTAATTATTGGTAATTATTGGTAATTATTACTAATTATTACTAATTATTGTTAATTATTGGTAATTATTCCAAATTATTGGTAAGTATTACTAATTATTGGTAAGTATTACTACTTATTGGTAATTATTACTACTTATTGGTAATTATTACTAATTATTGGTAATTATTACTAATTATTGGTAATTATTACTAATTATTGGTAATTATTACTAATTATTAGTAATTATTGGTAATTATTACTAATTATTACTAATTATTCTTAATTATTGATAATTGTTGATAATTGTTCCTAATTATTAGTAATTAAATGAATAATTATCAATAATTAGGAATAATTACCAATAATTACAAATAATAACATTATTAATATATTTTATTATTAATATTAAAATAATATAATTTTCTAATTTATATACAATTCTCCTTTCATCTGTGCGTTTTCTATCTCCACATACAAATAATACATGTGAAGACAGCAAACACACAGATGAAAAGAGAATTGTATATATATAAAAAATTATATTATTTTAATATTAATAATAAAATAGACTAATAATGTAATAATGTTATTATCCCTAATTATTGGTATTTATTACTAATTATTAATATTTATTCTTAATTATTAAACATTATTACTAATTATTCATAATTACCATTAACTATGAACAATACTAATAATTTAAATTTATTAAGTAATAAAACAATATAAACATAATTAAATTACAACTAATTAAGAATAATTGAAACTAATAAAAAATTAAAAATAAATATTAAATTAAATTGAACATAAATACCTTGAAAATTGATCTGCTCTGATCGTTCTTCAAAACTTTAATATCAGCTCCGGAGAAAAAAACTAAACTGAAGAAAAACTGAACTTTAGAAATATAACTTTAAGAGAAGAAGAAGATGAAATTTGAGAATGTTTTGAAAAAAACGGATGGGGGTATTTATAGGTTAGATTATTTGCGACGGGTCCATTTGCGACGGGATTCCCATCGCAAATAATACTATTTGCGACGGGTCCCGTCGCAAATACCTTAGCCGACATTTATTACGGTCAACGGGTAAATAGTTATTTGCGACGGGTCCCGTCGCCAATAACCACCTGCCGACATACTATTTGCGACGAGGGAATATTCCCGTCGCAAATAGCTTTTACCGCCGCCGGTTTTTTGCGACGGGAATATACCCCCGTCGCAAATAAGTTCCCGCGATTTGGCGCGCAAACCGCGCCAGTCCTTTTGCGACGGGGAAAGCTGTCCCGTCGCAAAAGGATACTTATTTGCGACGGGTAAATAACCCCGTCGCAAATAATTTTTTAACAGGACTATTTGCGACGGGATCTATTCCCGTCGCAAATAACCCGTCGCAAATGCTCATTTTTCCCGTAGTGATACTTCAGAATTTACTGGGGAATATTTATCATCCACATACATATTTTCTCAATATGTAATATTATTTATATCCTACTAAAATTTTTTAAATTAAATTTTACCCTTTGGTTAGTTTTAAGTAAAAGATATGAAAGGAATCTTTTGTCATTTTTCGTACGAGGTACTTTTTGACTTTTTCGGCCAAAGTACGAGAAGAATGTTTTTTAACTTATATAGCCTGAATGGATTTTTAGAACATTATTTCCATGAAGCTTCCTTTACATGTTTTCAATTTTATTTTTAATCAACTTATTTTAGTTTAAAATTGTATGACATGTTAAGAAAGGAAAAATGTTTTTGAAGTAGAAATGATATTTTCCTCAAAAATGAAGTTCAAGTGTTTTATCAAAATTATTTTCCATCTAAGATAATATAGGGTTCTGTTTATATCCCTATTTTTACATTTATTTGATTACGTTATGATGTAATTATTTTTATGATGTTCTTTTATCTTATATGGATTATGTTATGATGGCATGATGTTTAAGATTCCCATTTTTATTACATGGGTTATGCTATGATGTATGATTTATGATTTTGTGGAACACATAAGAATGGTTTCATTATGAGATGGGTGAGACCTATATCTCCCTCCAATGCATTGGGTAAAGATTTATAGCTCATGAGATAGACATGGATGGAACAGCAGTTTAAACCGGTTCAGTGAAACATGACTGAAACGAGGAGTGAACTCAGTTTAGAAATGGACTTTGTCCGCTAAGATAGTCTTGGCAATGAGTCTTGACTACTAAGAAATGATTCTATATGATTATGTGTGTATGACACAAAGTTTCATGTTTTAAGTTATGATTATTGAGATTACATTTCACTACTATAATTTATCCCATTTTATGAAATTATGATCTCTTTTTCAGGTTAAGATTTCAAAAATGTTATGTTCTTATGAATATGATGTGATTGATATTTCTTTTGTTTACCCTTACTAAGAATTTGAGCTCACCCTTTTGTATGTTTTCATTCCCTAGGTCAAGAAAAAGGTTATTAAGTAAGATATTCCAAAAGGGACTCTAGATATGATAAAATAAATGGGAGGTAATGTAGATGCTTTATGAATGACTTGTTTATGTTTCCTAGTTTCTAAAGACAATATACCTATACGATCCTTTCCTGGTTTTGTTATATGTTGAAATAAGTGTGCTTCAATTCTGAAGTAATAACAAAGTATGTAAAGTATGGGCCGTTATAGTTGGTATCAGAGGAATGGTATAGTCAACCTTTGGAAACTAGGATGTGAAAGCCTTAGTAAGAACCCTAAGGATAAGTCTAAGCATAGAACACAATCTTAGTGTTTTAGAAATGGCCATGAATAACCTATGATAATACCTTAAGTGTGAAATTTTAATTTTGATTATGTGGTTTTCCTATTATAATTAGTGTTTCTCACATTATTCTTCTTGGTTTTAGTCAATGGCTGGAACCTCAAGGAACCGTGTTAATGCGGAATGCGACGGGCAATGCAATGATTTTCCCCCTGAGCAACCAAATGTTATGGGAGCTGGAATGCAAAATCTTGTAGCCATGATCACACAACTTTCTCAAGCTATGAATCATGTAGGACTTCCAAACGAGTAAAGGAAGGAGCAACATTCTGTTGAATCCTTCATGAGGCAGCGTCCACCCTCATTCAGCGGGTCTACTGATCCATTAGTGGCTGAATAGTGGATCAGTACCACTAAAAAGATATTTTCAGTTCTTCAATGTTCTGAACATGATAAAGTCATCTTAGCAGTATATCGTTTGGAAGGTGAATCTGATCAATAGTGGAATCTTATAAAAAATATGAGGCCAAGAGATGAAATTGAGTCCATGGAATGGGACGAGTTCAAGAACTTATTTTTCAATAAGTACTTCCCTTGTATTCTTCGAACAAAGATGGAGAAGGAGTTTCTTGAACTAAAGGAAAAGGATGATGAATCTGTTGGTACCTACGAAGAAAATTTTACAAGACTTACAAGGTACGCTTCTGGGATTATTATCCAACCTGAGAGTAAGATTGATCGATTCTTTAGTGGATTAAAACCAAGTCTTCGAAGGGCGTTAGCCATAAGGGACTTCAATAGCTACGAGGAAATCATTCGATGTGATCTCAAGGTTGAGATGGAGATTGGAGTAACCCATTAGTCATATGGGTTTGATAAGAAGAGGAAAATGGAATTCAAAGGAAAATTTAAAGAGCACACTGAAAAGAAGATAAGTTTTCCCTTATGCTCAAAGTGTGGAAAGAAACATGGAGGGAGTTGTCTTAAAGGTACAAGTAAATGTTTCAAATGTGGAAAGGAAGGTCATCGGGCATTTGAATGCCGCAATGATGGGAAGAAGATTTCTAGTGATGCGAACAAAGAAAAGGCTACACAGGGTGCACCTCCTACACTTCAATGTTACAAGTGAAAAAAAATGGGGTATTATGCCAATCAATTCCCTAATCCAAGGGTTGTTTATGATGATCGACGTCAACAAAATCTTAAGGATAAAGACAAAGGAAAGTCACATGAAATTTCTATCAGCGATGTGGAGTACGATAACGAAGTGGTGAAAGGTACACTTACCATCCACTCTAAAGTAGCAAATGTTTTATTTGATTCTGGATCCACCCACTCTTTTATTTCTAAAGAATTTTCTAAGGGTATCATCATATTACCACAACAATTAGATGTTCAGTTAGCTGTGACAACCCCTAATGGCACAACAGTCGCATCAAGAGTTTATAATTCTTCTCCTATTGAAGTTTGTAGGAAAGTTATTCCTGAAAATATTGTGATCCTTCCTATAGTGGAATTTTATGTGATTCTTGGAATGGATTGGCTTTCTTTATATGGAGCTCATATCAATTTCCAAAGAAGGGAAGTCACATTTCATATTCCATATCAATCTATGATCTTCTATCGATGCAAGGATGAACATAACCTTCCAGTGGAAATTTCATCCATCTTATGGGTCTTGATTCCACTAAATGAAGGTCATTTATCTCAAATGGTTGGTGAGAAACTCACGATTGAGAATATGCCCATTGTACGGGAGTTTGATGATGCCTTTATAGAGTAATTGCCTGGTCTTCCACCAAATCGTGAAGTTGAGTTTTCAATAGAACTCGTACCAAGTGCTTTTCCTATTTCAAAGACACCTTATAGAATGACCCCAATTGAGTTGCAGGAATTTAAGAAGAAACTCCAAGAGAATCTTGATAAAGGATTCATACGCCCTAGTGTGTCACCTTGGGGAGAACCTGTTCTGTTTGTTAAGAAGAAAGATGGATCAATGAGACTCTGCATTGATTATCAAGAACTTAACAAGATCACTATCAAGAACAAATATCCTCTCCCACGCATTGATGACTTATTTGACCAACTACGTGGAGCTCAATACTTTTCCAAGATTGATCTTCCTTCATGGTATCATCAATTAAGGGTCAAAAGGGAGGATATACCAAAGACGACATTTCGTACAAGGTATGGACACTATGAATTTATAGTGATGCCATTTGGTCTTACTAATGCCCCTGCTATCTTCATGGATCTAATGAATAGAGTCTTTAGAGACTATCTTGATCAGTTTGTGGTAGTCTTTATAGATGATATTCTTGTCTATTCAAAGAGAAAGGAAGAACATGAAGATCACTTGATAATTGCATTAAAGACCCTGAGAAAAGAAAATATTTATGCCAAATTTACCAAGTGTGAATTTTGGCTTCAAAAAGTTGCATTTTTCGGTCACATAATCTCAAAAGAGGGGATATCTGTGGATCCAGCAAAAACAGAGGTTATCGAAATATGGTCGAGACCAACAAAAGTAAATGATATCCGAAGTTTTCTTGGTTTGGTTGGATATTATCGACGTTTTGTGAAATATTTTTCACGATTATCTAATCCACTCACCAGGTTGACTCAAAAAGTAGTTAAGTTCGTGTGGACGGAGGAATGTGAAAATAATTTCAAGGAGTTGAAAATAAGGTTATCTAGTGCTCCTATACACACACTTCCTTGTAGTGGAGAAAGGTTTTTGATCTATAGTGATGCATCCAAGAAGGAGCTGGGGTGTGTTCTTATGAAAAACGATAAGGTGATAGATTATGCCTCATGACAGTTGAAAATCCATGAGCAAAATTACCCATCTCATGATTTGGATTTAGCTGCGATAATCTTTGCATTAAAGATTTAGAGGCATTATCTTTATGGTGAAAGGTGTGATATTTATACTGATCATAAAAGTTTAAAGTATATTTTCACACAAAAGGAGCTGAATATGCATCAAAGAAGATGGTTGGAGATGATTAAGGATTACGAATGCTCAATTCATTACCACCATGGGAAAGCAAACAAGGTGGTAGATGCATTAAGTCGACAAGACCATGCTAGCTTATCCATGATGAGGATCACAAAAGATCCAATATTTATAGATTTCCAAAGGATGGATCTTGGAATTATAATGGAAGGGGAAAAATCGTATCTTTCTGAAATGAATTTTCAACCATCTATACATGTGAATATTAAAGAGGCACAAAAAGAAGATGTAGAGTTACAAAAGAAGGTGAGAAATGTTCCTGAATTCAACCTTGATTGTGATGGGATAATAAGGTTCAGGAATCGGGTTTGTGTTCCTCCCATCCCAGAATTAAAGAAGGAGCTACTGGATGAGGCTCATAGTTTTTCATTCTCTATTCATCCTAGAAGCACGAAGATGTATAGGGACCTGAAAGAGTACTTCTGGTGGGATGGCATGAAAAGAGATGTTCCTGAATATGTCTCTCAATGCTTGGTTTGTCAGCAAGTTAAAGTTGAGAGACAGAAGTCTAAGGGGATGTTACAACCATTACCCATACCCAAATGGAAATGGGGAAACATCACTATGGACTTTGTCACCGGACTTCCTACAATATCAAAAGGCAATAATGCTATCTGGGTCATAGTTGATCGTCTTACAAAGTTAGCACACTTCATTGCTATTAGAGAGGATTTCTCTCTGGATCAGCTTGCCAGGATATATGTAAAGGAAGTGGTAATATTACATGGAGTACCACTTTCCATTTTATCTGATCGGGATCTGAGGTTTACCTCAATGTTTTGGCGAAGTCTTCAACATACTCTGGATACATAGTTGATTTTCAGCACTGCTTATCATCCTCAGACAGACGGTCAGTCTGAGAGAAAAATTCAAACTCTAGAAGATATGTTAAGAGATTGCTCTATGGATTTCAAAGGTGGTTGGGATCAACATCTACCTTTGGTGGAATTTTATTATAATAATAGCTTTCACTCCAGTATTCAGATGGCTCCTTATGAATCTCTCTATGGAAAGAAATGTCGAACTCCAACTTGCTGGGATGAAGTTGGGGAAAGAAATCAATTAGGACCTGATCTTGTTGATAAGATGGCAGAAAAGGTCCGATCTATTCAACAACACATAAGAGCAGCTCAGAGTCGACAAAAAAGTTATGCCGATAACCGAAGAAAATACCTAGAGTTTGAAGTGGGAGATAACATGTTCTTACGAATATCTCCTTGGAAGAGAATAATGAGGTTTGTAAAGAAGGGAAAGCTGAGCCCTAGGTATATCGGTCCTTTTGAAATACTGGATCATGTTGGGAAGGTAGCTTACCGATTGGCGCTTACACCGAATCTCTCTCAAGTTCATGATGTGTTCCATGTATCTCTCCTGAGAAAGTACATACCTGATCCTTCACATGTACTCTGCTCAGAAGTTGTACCGCGGGAGCAAGATCTTTCTTATGAAGAACATTCGATAGAGATTCTGGATCGTAGCAAAAAAGTCCTACGGAACAAGACCACTCGCTTGGTGAAAGTTTTATGGAGAAACCACCAATTAGAAGAAGCTACATGGGAGCTTGAGGATATGATGAAGGTGAGGTATCCTCATATGTTTGTTACCAAGTGACGAATTTCGAGGGCGAAATTCATTTTAAGGGGGGTTAAATGTAACACCCGAGATTTCTATGAGAAATATTTTGTTTTTATGTTATATACATCATCAAAGGAATATTTCACTACACAAAACACTAGCTTGGATTGCTTTACACACAATCACAACCTTCCTCGATAGCTTGCATGGTACGCAATACCGAGTTTCACTAAACAACGATATGCTATTAAAATATTATTAAAGATAGCCGTTATGAATAGTAATACCCACTTTATGAGATTTTGTAAATTTCATCTTTCAAAATGGACTTTATTTTTGGATTCGGAATATCGAAATTAGCCTAGGGTGAAATTTTGGTATTTTTCTGAAAACTTTTAATTTTTGATGAATAGTGAAAACACTGGGTTACTATTTAAAAACCGACTTTTTATTTAAATAATTATTTATTTTATTTAAATTTATTCTAGGTCAAAATTGATAGATAACACCTATATAAGTTCAATGTAATTCATTGGAGTCATTTTATAATAATTTTAGATATATAAAAATTTTATTGAACTTTTCACTGTCTTTTACCCACCTCCTAGGAGAATTTGCAAATTTATATAAAACTTAATTTTACTGCTTCTGTGAGTGGAATTTCAAAAATATGAGAGACACGGTTAATATCAAGGACCATAATGTGGTTCAATGAGATGAAAATAATTTTTGGTGAATAGTAACTTTTTACTTTTTTTACCACGTTTAAAAGTAAATAGGGTAATTAAGGGTAAAAATGATATTATTATTACCCTAACACATGTACTAATTCTATTGGATAAGATTAATTCGACCAAAAACAACCTTAGGAATATAAATATGACCATTTAGGCCCACTTGTATTAGATTAGGGCATTTAATATTATTTTATTTAAAGAATAGTTAAAATAGTTAAAATCAAAGTTTAATAACTAAAACATTTTTAATATAGGGTTATAAATAAGTTAAACTCGACTATAAATACTCATTAGAAGGATAAAAATATTTCCTACATAATGGTATTTTAATTATAATTTTTAGACACTAAATAATTTAATTTATTTATGACACAATGATGATGCAGTAATTATCTTATTAATGAAATATTGACATAATTGATGTTATAAATACCCAAATAAATGTAATTTGAGACTTTTTATGACTTACACTAATTTTATAGGTTAATATGACATGTTATTATTGATTTAATTAACTTTTTTCTAAATAATCATTCTGTTATGATTTTCACAAAAATCAATTACCAAATAGTGTCAAAATTGACATAAAATAGTTTTTAAAAAAAATATTATATTATTAATTGTTATTTTATTCCTAAAAATCTAAGGTTCGGCCAAATGACTTAGATAAAGTTATATATATTAATAATAAACAACTTGGGGTTCTTTTGGCTTGTTATAGTAATTTATTAACCTTATAGTGTAAGAAAACAAGAAGATACGGTAAAAGTAAAATTATTTAACTTAAAGTTAAATCTAAATGATAAGGTTAAAATAGAAACCTAAATGTGTCTAAATTCTATTTGATGAGATTATTTCGACCCATACCCACCTTATCTTCTAAATAAATCAATTTGGAGCTATAAAAAACTGAATATGACTTTATAATAAAATAATATTTTTTGTTTTTCCAAAGGTGCCCCTCTCCTCCCTTATAAAAGGGAACCTCATCCATCTCCTCCTCACACCACTTTGAGGCTTCAATCTCGGACAAACCCTACCAAATTCTCTTCTACACTTCCCTAGAAACATCCTAGAGGTCCTGGTCTTCTTCAAAGACCATTTTTAGTGCCCTAAGAGGAGGTTAAGAAGAGGCGCTACAAAGAAGAGGTAATGTCCGTTACCGATTCTTTCCACTTTATTTCTTCTTCTACTTCTTGTTATTTCGTTGTTTCATTGTTAAGTAATAACATAAGTATCACTAATATACTGATATTTTATTATAAGTATGAAACAACCCTATTTCACCATCTATCCATCCTACGGAAAACGAAATCACCGCGCGTGCGTACGTACGGAATACCGTCTCCACGCCGTGGTGTAATCTATTTTCCACCACCACCTTACATGGATGGGTATAATGGTTTAAATAATAACTATATATGATAATTTTAAATTGATATTGATTCTGAAATAGTATACATACACTCCAATACAATTCCACGATCATGGGAACGATATCATCGCTCGTGCGTACGTATAGAATACCATCTCCACGATGTGATGTGACTCATTCTACATGATCTTCATTGCATAATGAATATATAACTGAATTGAATGAATAAATATGATATATATTACACTAATAACATTATTTAAATGTGGTATCTATAACCTAAAAAGAAGAATAAGAATTTATTCGACAAAACACGCATAAGAACAAAAAGTAATAAACACCCGAATAACAAGTAGCAATGAAATATTATTAATAAGAAGCTAAGAATATGACCATATATGATATCATAACAATGGGTATGATTCTGGAATAAGTCAATGACATTATTTAAATCATTATACAGGAGGTTCAGACACTTATGAAGCAAATCGGACCTAAGGTAAGGGAAAATCTCGCAATCTCATTTTATCCGAGATTGTTTATACTTAAGAATTTACTGGGGAATATTTATCATCCACATACATGTTTTCTCAATATTTAATATTATTTATATCCTACTACAATTGTTTAAATTCAATTTTACCCTTCGGTGAGTTTTTAGTAAAAGATATGAAAGGAATCTTTTGTCATTTTCGTACGAGGTACTTTTTGACTTTTTCGGCCAAAGTACGAGAAGAATGTTTTTTTAACTTATACAGCCTGAATGGATTTTTTGAAAATTATTTCCATGAATCTTCCTTTACATTTTTTCAAGTTTATTTTTAATAAACTTTTTTAGTTTAAAATTGTATGACATATTAATAAAGGGAAATTGTTTTTTAAGTAGAAATGATATTTTACTCAAGAATGAAGTTCAAGTGTTTTATCAAAATTATTTTCCATATAAGATAATATATGGTTATGTTTCTATCCCTATTTTTACATTGATTTACTTATGTTATTATGGAATTATTTTTATGATGTCCTTTTATCTTATATGGATTATGTTATGATGACATGATGTTTAAGATTCCCATTTTTATTACATGGGTTTTGCTGTGATATATGATTTATGATTTTGTGGAACACATAAGAATGGTTTCATTATGAGATGGGTGGGGCCTATATCTCCCTCTAATGCATTGGGTAAATATTTATATCTCATGAGATAGACATGGTTGGAACGGCAGGTTAAACCGGTTCTGTGAAACAGGACTGAAACGAGGAGTGAACTCGGTTCAGAAATGGACTTTGTCCGCTAAGATAGTATTGGCAATGAGTCCTGACTACTAAGAAATGATTCTCTATGATTATGTGTGTATGACACAAAGTTTCATGTTTTAAGTTATTATTATTGGGATTACATTTCACTACTATGATTTATCCCAAATTATGAAATTATGATCTCTTTTGCAGGTTAAGATTTCCAAAATGTTATGTTCTTATGAATATGATGTGATTGATATTTCTTTTGTTTACCCTTACTAAGCATTTGAGATCAACCTTTTGTATGTTTTATTTCCCCAGGGTAGGAATAAGGTTATTAAGTAATATATTCCAAAAGGGACTCTAGATATGATGAAATAAATGGGAGGCAATGCAGATGATTTATGAACAAGTTGTTTATGTTTCCCAGTTTCTAAAGACACTATACCTATACGGTCCTTTCTTGGTTTTGTTATATGTTGAAATAAGTGTGCTTCAATTCTGAAGTAATAACAATGTATGTAAAGTTTGGGTCGTTATAGGTTAGGTGGGGTTAATTTTATTTTAGGGGAGTTTTTAAAATAAAAAAAACAAAAAAAAATTAAAATCTAGGAAAATCACACGGTTAGGCCGTATGGTATGCCTAACCATGCACCAACTGTGCAATGACTTATGCTTGGTTAAAATCTATATGAACCATTTTTCAAGGGTTCCAATTTATTGGAAAAACTATTCTCCAACCATGCCAATCAACACTTCCAAGACATAGAGTCAATACACATACTTGTTTCATGGTTTACCTAACCATGTTTAAGCCATGCGCCTTAGGCCAGACTCCATGAGAACTTGTACGATTACTCTTAGAACTCACATAGTTTGGTCTTGACCATGTTCATCCCATGAAAATATAATCATGAAATTTCAAAATGAACCACACTCAAGGGTTGATACAAAGTTTTCCATCAAAACATTCACCTTAACCGTGCAAAAAATGGAAAACCTAAATTTTTTCCAAGTTTCAAGTCAAAACTCCATGGAAATTTAAAACTAGACTCAATATCATAAAATAACTTAAAATAAAAACCATAGTGATATGGTGGGTGTCAAAAACTCCCCACCATAAAAATTTATTCCCATAGAAAGTCTCAGGTCAATGTAGATGTAAAAAGGGAATGAATTTCTAAGGTAATTCTCCAAGATAAAGAAAAATCCTCTAATTAGTGAATGAAATCCTCAAAAAAAACCAAGTGAAATCCTTAAGAAAAAAGGATCAATAACTGATCAAAAGGGACTCAAAGAGGATCTAAAAAGAAATAAAGATTGAATATCACTCTCCCCAAAATTTATAAATGAACTAAAATGGTGGCTCAACCAGTAACCTCTCTTCACAGAACAAGTGAACGTTACCAAATAACTAGAAAAACACATTCTAAAAATCTCCAAATAGAATTCTCAAAACATTGATGGACAAAAACAACCGTAATAAAACTTCTCAAAACCACAAGGAGGTCACTACTTAGAGGAACATTCCAAATGATAGACAAACTGGATCACTAAAACCAAGGTATCTAAGAAATAATATAAACAATGTAAGACATGCCTTGCTAAGAAATGTTAGGGTTATAACCCAAGGGTCATGACCAATATATAAGGTTATTTTAGATCTAACTCCTTGGAATACTATCCCATGGTAATTAAAATGTAAAACACAACCTAGTGGGATTCAAAACCCAAATAGATATAAAACTACACCCCAAGTATCCATAAATGAACCATAGGTTCTTTCCATTTCCAAATAACCAAGTACAAGATGGCCCATGGTCTATACCAGGGAAGTGAAAAAATAATCATAGAGTAATGAGGCATGAAAAAATTCCCAAAAATGAACACTACCCACAATGAAAAACTAAAGAAACACTGGTCCATTTCCTCCTTAAATAAAAAATAATCTAAACTCAATGATCACAAACCCCAAAACTATCTATAATGTATTAGATGCTATATGTATCTAAAGATAAATAAGGAAAAATTCCAAGCCAAATACTAGACAAGAGTCCCCAAAAAATCTAATCCAACCATTTATAGGGCACTCTATTATAAACAATTGGAACCAACAATCTCTAAAGGTGTCACTAGAGAAGCGTTGCGTCAAATTGATCCAAATAATGAATCTTTGAGAAAGAAAATAGACCTAACACTCTAATTAGAGCCTGGTAAGTGTTAAAAACAGGTGGAAGGACCCTTAATATGAATAGTAATCTTTCACACTGGAACTTTCTTGGAGGGGGGATCACATCAAACAACATGAGGCATAGAACTTTACTTGTTCATGTATCTAAAATCATAGAAATACATCCCAAAATACATAATATACAAAACAAAAAACAATATTTGTTAAAAAACAAGAATTTTTCCAAAATCCCATTTTTAAACACAAGGAAACCTTAAAATTGAGTCTTCTTTCATTTAAAACTGAAGGGAACCATTTTAAAATTCGAACCCCAAGCCCTAACATGGATCAGATAATTTTAAAACGTTTCTGATGTTAATTTCAAAATAAAAACCACTTGTTTTAAAACCAAAACACCATTTTATGTTTCAAAATAGAACAAAAACTTTCCATTATAAATAGTTTTCTAATGAATTACCATTTTTAAATAAACATACAAAGGGTAAAATTCAATTTAGAAAACAATGATTTCCCTAAAAATAGGAAACCCATATTTTGAAACACCATGTGAAATTGATTTGAAAAATAGATCACATGTAAAGTATTTTTCAAATCCCCAATTAAATCAACTATTTCAAAACATTTTATTAAACCAATCTCATTTAAAAAAAATCCACAAGTACATGTTTCAAAACTAAAAGCATTTTTTTCTTGTGAAATCCATTTTTCAGCCATTCAAAATGAATTTCAAATCACATGAAAAAACTGTATAAATAAGGAATAACATAGGACTCAAAAGAAACCCAAAGATGAAAACATATCATAAGACCAACCATGATTATTATCCCATTCCCCTAACACACAAGCAATCAAAGGGTCAAGCATTCTAATTAAAAAAGGAAATATGGATACAGAATCATGACCAAATTGGGCACATAGTTGATGATCACATACCAATCATGCATTAGTTCCTAAAGAGGTTCCATGATCATGAATTTTGTTGTTTCATGGTTTTTAAGGACCTATAAACCAACCTCACATCTTAAAATTCTTTTTCATCACCATCTAAAAACACCACATATGTTCCCCAAGGAAACTCATCATGTAATTGATGATAAAAACAAAACTTCCATAGTAATCAAACCAAAATACAATAAAATATTATGATCAAAATTCAAATCCCACTTGCCATGGAAACTCGAGGCTAAAGGTAGTCAAGAGCTAGCTACACCCTCCCTACACCTACCTCTTGAGTTACAATGAGAAATTCAAACTCAATATTTCCCCGACACCCAAATTAAAAAAGGGAATTCAAATGGATTAGGATTCTATAGAAAATAATAACCTAAACCACTAATAATATTTGTAATGAATTGGTCTAAGCCTTCCCTCCAAGAGATGCCTGAACCGGCCCATAACTATACTGGTGGGAATTTCTGATCCCCATGGGCTAACAACTAGTTCCTGGTCATCACATGAACACACTTGGGAATGGTTTCACCTAAAAATCAATGTAAAATATGGAAGTGGAAATATAATAAAAATTTCAACAAGACCTATCCGTATATTAGACGTCCATGCCGAAACCAAAAGGTTAGAAATAAAAAATAAGGAAAGTAGTAAATAGAAGCTAGCACAAAAAACCTACCTCACCACCCCAGTTTCCCTCTCCGTAAAGGAAAATATGACCACCAAAATACCTATCCTCAGACACAAAAATATCATGAAACCTCTAATAGTAGAAAGAAATAAAATCCTAAGTGGCTAAAAAAATAAAGGGAAATTTTATAGTCTTTCTATGAAAATTAAAGGCAGGTCCCACCAAAATAGGTAATAGGAACACTGAATGAATATGATAAAATAAATAAATCACCTCGAATCCCCAGATAAATAAACACTCAAAGAGAGGTCTGAAGGAGATCCAAGAAATTACAATTGAGATAATAATATAGATATGAGAACATAACACTTATTAGGCCACAAAAACCTACTAAATATAGGCAACCACTTTCACATTTTATCCCAATAATTATAGTTTTAAATAAAGTAGAAAATAAATATTTTCCATTTAGTTATACATAATAATCAACAATGCATCAGTAGTGTGAAAAAAAATATTTTCCAATTTATTTCTTAAATGAAATCAATCACTTAGAAAACATCTTTTTCTCAACCCAAACCACATGACCAAAACAAAATTTCAAAACTCACAAAATCTTAGAGTTTCAAAATAAACCATTTCCCACTTTTATCTCAAGAGAATAATTTTCAATCTCATTTGTAAAAATAATTTTATTTTTTTGTTAAATTAAATATTTAAATTCTCTTCTTTAAAAACATCTCAAAATCCATTTTAAAATCATTTGAAAATAAAACCACATAAATAATGAATAAATCACACAACCAGGAACCCCTATATCAAGTCATATAATAAGAAGAAACAAATGACAAGTACATAAATGCCAATAAATAATCCAAGAAGTAGATGATAAAATCAAAGAACAAGGTAAATCCACTAAATAATCCTAAGAAGGATCCTAGTGTCATGGGATATACCCTATGTCCTTACATGATACCTTCCTAGAATTCACTCAATGGAACAACC
The DNA here is from genome assembly GCA_963277665.1 of Viscum album. Taxonomy (NCBI): domain Eukaryota; kingdom Viridiplantae; phylum Streptophyta; class Magnoliopsida; order Santalales; family Viscaceae; genus Viscum; species Viscum album. Next base: position 1,031,165,833 of record OY728126.1, read on the forward strand.
TACTAGAATACATTGCATCCTAATACCACGACCAAACTAGCATACACCTAGCCTCATTGAAATGGAACACCCTATATAGCCCTATCACTAACTTGAGGGGACACTATAAGTGTATATATACCTAGTGTAGAATAAGTCTAGACTCTCACTTAGCTACCAGGGTTCCCATAAATAATCAAAATTGAGGTGATCACAGTCAAGTATTCCTTCACTCAATGATAAAACTTTTAAAAAAAATGCACACATCACCTCCCACCCTCATAAAGAAAGCCCCATAACCAACAAACATAATGACCATATGAAATGAAATGAAACAAACACCCTCATAAGGGTTAACATACTTCTAAAGACCAAAATAATAAAAAACGAGATTAATAGAGCATCATATCATTTATGAAAATTCATTTCCATAAAATTAAAAATGTTCCATCACTTTAAACCAAGATTGGAATTGTAAGCCATTTCATCAAATAATTTTTAAAAATAAAACGGGAACTCACTCTACCCCTATTTAAGTCACATTTGAAAATATTTAAAGCCAAAAAAGTTTTTAAATACAATCCCCATGGGACAACACACCCTTTTTAAATCATCCAACTCATTTGGAAATACTAAAAATATCTAAACTTCGAAAACAAAGGATATCACATCCCTTTGAAAAAAACAATACAAAAAACATGGTTTGAAACCCACTTTAAATGAAGAATACTTCTTAAAACTTCAATTTGGATCTTTCCACCACATTTAAAATCAAAATCATTATTTAAAATCTAACTGGGCATTTCTCGAAACAATTGGCATGGGATCACATCCCATACCAAGGGTTAAAACCAAATTTTATATAAAAAAACCCCTCATGGGTTATACATATCAACATAAATTAAATGATAAATCATTTAAAAACATCAATAAATTAAATTAATGTATTATAAAGTGATGAAAAAGAAACACCTACCTCAAACTAATAAAAATTGAGATGGAAGAAAATTATGGAAATCAGAATCATGATCCCCTCAAAGGAAAAGGCCCCAAAATTAAAGAATAAATCCCTCTAAAGCCTAAAGACCCCAAAAAATTAATTTTAGAACCTTATATAACCCTAATCATAACCAAAATAGTTTTTAGGGTTCTTGGTTGGAAGAAAAAAAGGTGATGGAAAAACAAGAAAGAAGGGAGAGGAGGGAAGGAGTGGCTTATCATGGAGGATCACAATGGGAATGTCTAGAGTCGATAGAGAAAAGAGGGACTATGAGAGGAGGGGGGGGGGGGGTGTTTCAAAAGGAGAGGAAGAGTGTCCTAGGGGGTGTTTCATGATAGGAAGAAGAGTGATTTGAAAGTATTTTTACTTTAGATCTTTTTTAAAATAAATAAAAAGAACAAAAAAAGAAAAAAATCCAAATTTTAAAATTTGGGAAAATAACATGATTAGGTTGCATGGTTTTACTTACCGTGCTCTAACTATGTGTTGGACTCTATTGAGTAAAAAACAATAGGCAGAATTTCTCTTGGGAATTTCATGGTTTTAAAAACCATTCTCTAACCATGTGAATCCTCACTTACATGACACAGAGGTGATTTTCATGCTTGTCGCATGGTTTACCTAATCATACGCAAACCACGATCCTTTGTCCAAACTCCCTGAGAACCCACATGGTAACTCCAAGAACTCACATAGTTTGGGATTAACCATACACAACCCATGCAACCTCAACCATAAAAGTTCAAAATGAACTACACTAAAGGGTGGCTACATGGTTTTCCTTCAAACCATACACCTTAACCGTGACATAGTGGGTGTCACAAAACAACTAATTCAACCCCCTTCTCTCTGAATCAACCTATTCTTGGACATTAGACTATAATACTAAACTATATTCTTGTTTATTCATGACTTTGAATTCATAATTAAAAATTGTTGTTCATGTAAACTGGATGGGGATTGAGGTCATCCAAGGTTAATAAATAGGGTGTCATTGAGCCTCATAGAGTTGGGGAAAGTTCTCTTTTGCATGATGGATATTTTTGGAGTCACTTGGTGACTATATCTCTAAGGGGTTGAATATGTCGAATGAGTTAATAAGAGACCCAAGATAGGTCATGGGATTTTGGATGAGTTATTGATAGCCTAGTTTTGATCCATAAAGCTAGTTTAATGGGCGTGAAAGCCTTTGTATTAAGGATAATAGGTGATATGGTTGTACGTATCACAATTAGTTGGGAATAACCTATTAAGGATGGATTAGAGTCATGGATCGTAATATAAGTAGGATAAGTCATATGAGTCTAGAAGTGGTTTATTGGGGAGGGTTTCCTTCTTTTTATGGGATTAAGATATCTCCTAAGGAATATTTTAGATGGGACATGGGTATGGGTCATTGGAATTTCATTGATAGATGGGTTTTGAGTTACTGAGAGTCCTTGAGGGACTAGTCATGGTGTGATATTTGGGGATTAGAACTAAGAGATATGATAAAAAAATTAGAATAGGATATGAATTGACCTCTTTAATCTAGGTTCAAGTAAGGCCTATAGGCTGTGGCATCATTGTGGGGTGCTGGGTATAGGTTGGTGCTAGTGAGTGGAGACTAAGGGGTTCAGTGTGTCATAACTTATACGATAAGGTTTGATATAGAAAAATTATCCATGAGTCTAGATGGATGATGAAGCATATACCAAGATATGGGTTTATTCATGCGTGACTAGTACTCATGTGGTGTGCCAGGATATGCAAGATGTTATTCAAGGGCTAGATTTAGGTGCAATTTTTCCACATTGGATTTTTTTTCATGGTGATGGTTTTCTTAGTGGAATGGTGAACAACCATGGGTCCCACAAAGTGATGGTAATGTTAGGATTATGAAAGAGGTTGGATATTGTGATTCCCTCCTCATATTTCTTACCATGATACCCAAAATATGTAAAAATATATGGGACCCACTAAGTGATGGTGTGGTTCATCTTGTGTTAGAGGTTTTTTATTATGATTTCCTCCTTAGATTTCTTCCTATGGTACTGAGATATGTGTTTAACCATGGTACCTACCTAGTGATGGTGTGTATTGAATTTTAAAAGAGGTTGGATATGATGGTTCCCTCCTTAGATCATTTTCTATGTTGTTGGGATGTGGATTAGATAGGGACCTACTTGAGGGTGATGGTTCATCATATATGAGAGGTTAACTCCATTGTTGATCTCCTCAGGATCCATAGCCTATAGAATGTGCTATAAATTATGAGGTTGCTGGATATGGTTGGAATTTAACCTAGTAATTAGGGTGTGGAGATTACATCACCTGAGTGTTCATTATCCCTAGGTATGATAATGATCATCATCATGTGATTGGACTCCTAGTTACTCAATACTCTTGAGTTTGACAATGTTTATCTTTTCCATTGATGATCTTTTCACTATGCTAGGTTTAGTATGGATCCTACCCTAAATGAGAGGGTAGTGGTTGTGGCTTGTTATAACACCCTATCCTAAGTTATAGGGTATATATCAGGATTTGTTTCATGGGATGACTTCATCTCCTGGCATAGATCAAAGCAGGAATGGTCGAGTATCATTTTGGCCTGGTTATCAGAGGATGACCTGAAACACATGCTTATAATCTATATTTCTATTATTTATTTTTATTTTGTATACAAGTTTATATGATAGTGTATATCATGGGAACTTGGTGATACCCTATTGATATATTTATATCCCCACTCCCTACATGAGCACCATAGTGGGCATGTAGATATTATTTCTATTATGCAGGTTGAGTGTGAGATATACAGTGGATTGGGCTGTAGTATCTTAACAAGGATTTAATATGGGATTGAGTTGAGGGTTGGGGTTATGGTAGATCCTCCTTACACTTTTTTATTATTGAGTTTATTTTTGTATATGTAATAAGACCGGCAGATGATCAGTTGGGATGTATTATTGTATGACTATATATTCCTTTATTATAGCATGAATATGTTGTTTCTTTATGTTTACTTTGATTATATGTTGTGGATAGTTATTTGTTATTAATAGTTATGATATTGAGAACATAGTATCCCCAATGTATAATTTAGGTCCTAACCGCTAGTTAGTAGCCTCCAGTGTATGTGGAGGTGTGTTTAAGTATATGTGGGACTTAGGATATAAATCAATGATTTTAGCTAGGTAATTACAACCCACACCCCAATCCACAAGGGAGTTCCCTTCTCCATCAAATAAGAGGGAGATTAATATTATAAATACAAAAAATGAATATCTTAAGATCATATATACTTTAAGGGGAACAACAACCAAGAATAGGGTGTATCCCCATCCAATCAACCCAACTACACTAGGGAGACATACAAGGGGAACCTAGATCACCCTATACACAACAAGTCCCCAAAGCTCCAAACTATTCACACTGCTCAATTTCTATGATCATAATGTCACCATCTCATAATCATAATGGGGGAAAAATGCATTTATAGGGTTCATAAACCTTTTTAGGGAGTTAACAACCCCTAAAGGGGACCTCAAACCTTATCAATGATCCAGGTTGGTTAAGGAGAGTATTGTGTCCTTCCACCTAAGGGTTAGCCTGCACCTCAAATGGATCTCTAATAAACTATTCATATGCATGGATATTTAGCATGACATATCTATAAGGAAGTACAAACTCCATCAACATAAGGGATAACCCTCACCATGACAATGATACTATTACCATGGGAGTATCCAATCCCCTTGTCCACACCACTCTTGTCTCATAGTCATTAGAATCAAGGATCTAGTGAAATTTCCATTGAGAACAATTCAAAATTGCTTATCTCTATCTCCCATGGACACTCATAGGGAGATACATGAGAGAGAAGACTATCCACCATCCATAGCATAAAATAGCCATAAATAACATAATACAATGAGAGTAAATGACCAACTCCCCATCCTATTACTCCAAAAACATGCACAAACTCCAAACACGGAGTTCATGAGTGAGAAGGAATCTCCACGAGTTCTATATAAAAAAAATCCCTTAAGAATTCTTTGTTATAAGGAGGGAAACACCGAAGAATTACCTAAACCCCTACATCCATGACTCTTCCATCCTATATTAAAGGATCCATAACTACTAATGAACTTATAGAGAGTATCAAACTTTGAAATATATATGAAGGTCCCATACCCCTTGAGATATATTCTATTGAGGGGGGGTACCATCCTTACACTTTATTTAAATCAAAACATCATAAATTCCCCAAAATATCCCATATATGGCATTTGATAGTGAAGTAGACCCCACCATCATTATCTATATAAAAACAATACTTAGAGAATAGACTATTAGATTGCCCAAATATAACTCCTAGGTAAGAAAATATGAAAATCATGTCACTCCCAAATTTATGGAATTTGGTACGAAGCCTCTATTATCCTTTTATTTTTGGATTTTGAGGTATTCATAGGTTTGGAGAGGGGAGTTTGGCAGTTGGTGGTAGAAGGAGGCCACCGACTATTAGGTGCAGGCTAGCAGAATACCTACATGTCAGTAGGCACCAACAGTAGGCCAATTGACTTCCACCAACATTCTGATGGAGACATAGAGGTATAAGATCTCTACTTGTCACCCTTAGACAACCAGTGGGCCACCACCAACTAGTAGGTGAATTCCTAATGGATTACCAACGACACTGCTGGATGTGTGGTTAATTAGGGACTAATATGACATTTTATCCTAAAATTATTATTTAACTACTCTAATCTCCCTACTTTGAGATTAATATGATTTATTTTAGTTTAAAGGCTCCTTGGTGATGATTTTAGATCTACCCCTTTTTATATTAATGGATCTTCATGCTGATTGAAAGCTTGAATCTTTGTTGGGAGTAATCTAATAATTGGGAACATTTACAATTTATTTTAACATCATCTTATCCATGATTTTGGATCTTTTTAAGACTGTATTGTTGTATATATCATACACATAATTAATTGACATCATTTCCATTGGATCTAGTTTCTTGGGAATCTGATCTCTTCCTCTCCCATCACCATCTTTGAAGGAAAAATTGTTTTCATCGATCTTGAGGTAGGTGTCTATAACCTGTGGTCAAGCCCATGGATATCCTTATGTTCTTATGATCTCTATTTTTTTTATATTTATGAAAATGAATGATTTATCTTTGATGGAAATGGAATGTTTTTTCAAAATGGATTTAATTTGAAAACTAGATTTATACACATGATGTGTTTGGTAAAATTCATTGAATATGATTTTGAAATGGAAATAGTTTTTTAAGAATGGGAGTAGTGTGGCGTTGCTATGGAAAATGTTTTATGAAAACGTGGGAATGAAATAAAATGGGTTTTCCTGGTATTTTTGTTTTATGAAATATAGATTTGGTTTCTTGAACATAATGATTATGTGATAGAAAATTGAGAAGACCTTAGGGTATGGAAAAAACTAGACATATTCAAGCCTTAGTGGTGTAATCTATCAATAGGGTAGGTGATCATGATTATATATATCTACTGGGTATCCTTTACTAGGGAACCGAGGTTCACATAGTTAAGATTCACTTATGCTGGCTAGCGTTTCCTATTTTTATGAGTTGCGTACACCCTTGTGTTGTGATTTTATCTTTCGTGCTTTGTGGATACATTAAATGATTGTTTATTTTATACACATATTTTCCTATTTGATATGGATATTGATGATTGAAACCTATTTTACTCATCTTCTTATACCTCATTGATAGTTTTTCATATTCTCATGTTTTATTGATTTTTTCATGTTTTTGAAAATAAAACTAAAGGATATTTTGAATGTAAATATTTTGAAAGAAAATGATTTCTATATGTTTTTTTTATAAATATGGTTTGTAATAAGAAATAATGGATGAATGTGGATATAAATTATATATATTCTTGGTGGAATTGTACTAAGCTTTAGTGCTCATAACATACTTTTTCCTTTGGGAATTTTTAGCATTAGATTTTATGGATATAGGTAAAGGGAAGAGTGTCATATAGAGGAAGAACATCTTAGATCATTTATCATCATGTGGGTTGGGTTGGTGGTGATATATGGTCACATGGATATGGGCCCATGGGTTTCTTTGGGTACCACATTGATGTAATTTCAGTTTTTTTGTCTACACCTTGTTATCTAATTTTTGAATATTACTTTTATGGGTTGGTTGTTTGACATATGATGTATTTTGGATATCTCATGTGATAATATGATTGTTTTTTATTATCATAATTCAATTGAGGGTGAAATCATTCCCATGATTCTTTTTATGATACCCTAATGCTTCTTTCTAGCTCGTGGTGATTAGGAATGCACTTTATGCCTTTTGGAAATACAATTTTGTTGATAGTATGGATTAACATGGATTGGTATATTATAAATTAGTAACAAATCCTTAAGTTATTATTAAATATTATGCTCATAATTTTTTATCACCCTCTTATGTCTAGGAATTGTTGATATACTAGAGGTAGGACTTTAGGAACTTGAGTGGTAGTGTTCTTATCTAGATCAATTTCATGAAGAACCTCATATTACCATGGAAAGTCTAGGGTTATCTAACATCCTTACTTATAGTTTTATACTTTTTCTTCAGTCCTCTAAATTCTATTTATGATAAAGGAATAAAAAAAATTTCTTTGGGTTTTTTATTTGTAGAATATGTATTTTTAATAATAAAATCTTCAAATGCTAGAGAGGAAGCTGTGGAGTGATCCCCGTAGGTGAATACTCCAGTTGATTCAGATTTAGTGGAAACTATAGTCCAAATAATCCAATGCATGTTCCAAGTCACCAATGTTGAATTTGAAAATAAGGTGGACCATGCTTAAAAATTCACTAAGTGGAATTCAATGATATTTCATAAAGACAAGGGACTTGAAGAATCAGAAGAATGGATCAAGAGGATTGATAATGTTTTCCACTTACTAAAAACTCTAGAAGAATAAAGGTTGGTTTCTCCACATATGTTCTTGAGGGTCTGAGAAGGATGTTGTGGGAATCTATTATGCAAGACAAGTTGCATGAAGATCTCACCAAGATCAATTTCTAGAAGGTCTTCAATAAACATTTTTATCCTAAAACATTGCAAGTGGTGAAGAGTTAGGAATTTTTAACCTTAGCGAAATGGGAGAATTTAGTTATGGAGTATGTTACTCGGTTGTATGAGTTGGTGAACCTATCTCTAGAGATTTTTTTCAATGATTACCTCAAGATACATAGGTTCAAGATGGATTTTTGACTAGATATTCATTATATGATGATTCTTATGTTCCTTTCCACCTTCAAGGAGGTTGTAGACATGGTGTCTATGGATGAGGAAGATATATGTGGGAAGATAAGACTCTCTAGATCATAAATGAAAATATGAGGTAACCAAAGTTCATTTTCTGGCCTTAAGAGGAAGTGGGGTGACTAACACTGAGGTGGTTTCATGAGTGCACAAAAAATGTTAGGGTCGAGTCATGTGGTCAGTTATTAGTGTGATATAAAGAGAGAAAACATACCATATTATAATGTACCACTCATGGTGTGTCACACATGTGGGAAATCTGTTCATATTTAGTGTTGTTATAAGAGGGTTTCCCAAGGTTGGAATGTTGGGTCCACCTTTAGTAAGTGCTATTGGTTTATATATAACACATAAAAGGGGTCAGATATCAACCTCATTCCAAGGGTGATGCATAGGATGTAAAGAAAGGAAAATATGAGGTTGGAATTATTTATGAAGTAGAGTATGCACTAGAGGATTTAGAGGTAGGACTAGATATCATGTGATGTACGATGTTTATTGAATATTCTATGGTTATAGAATTATTTTATACTAGTTCAACTCATTATTTATCTCATCTAAGATTGTTTATGCATTGGGTTTGCATCCAGATCTTATGCCCTTCATGAATAATATTTCAAATCCTTTGGGAAAGAAGTTGGAGTAAGGTTTTAAATTTCCCGAGTTTTGTGTATTGATTTTTGTCTAAGAAACCATATAGTATTTTTTATATTTTGATATTGACATCTTTGACCACATCATTGGCATGGATTTGATGATTAAATATAAATACCAAATCAATTTCTATCATCTTTAGGTCTAGTTTATCTCTTCTAATAGAGTCACTCATGTCTTATAGGGTGAGTGGGATCCTAGATCAAGGATATTAGGTCTAGATGAACCCTGTGCTAAGATTATCTCACACATGTTTTTAGTGATGTTTCTTGATGATGATGATCAACATCTTAGTATCCCTATCCCTATAATGGGGAGAAAGTATCCTGATGTTTTTCCAAATGATTTTTCTAGGTTTATGCCTTGGAGGGAAGCTAAGTTTTCTATAGACATTATTCTAGGAATGCGGCCCATTTCTTACCTTTATACAATATGGAACCCACTAAATTGAAAAAACTAAAGCTTCAACATAATGATATTGAAGATAAGGGATTTATTAATCCTAGAATTTCAACTTGGGTATCACTGGTTCTCTTTGAAAAGAAGGAGTATGAGGGTATATAGATTTATATATATTAATGGATACTCAACCAGGTGATAGTTAAGAACAAATATCCATTGGCTAGGATTTTTGACCTTTTTAATCAGTTCAAGGGAGCCCAATGGTTTTTAAAGAATGATTTGAGATTGGAATACCATCAACTAAGGGTCTAAGAGGAAGATATTCTTAATATGGATTTCAAGAGTATGCATATCTATTATGGGTATCTATTAATGATATTTTTTCCTTACTAATTATACTACAGTGTTTATGGATTTAATTAATTGAATCTTCCATTAATTCTTGGATTCTTTTGTGGTTGTTTTTATATACAATATCCTTGTTTATTATAGATCACATTAGTAACATATTGAGCATTTGAATATCATCCTTAAGATATTAAAAGAGAATAATATTCATGATAAGTTATCCAAATGTATATTTTGTATTCAAGTGGTGATATTTCTAGGCCATGCAATTTTTGAAAAATGTGTCTTAGTAGACCGTGAGAATATTCATGAAGTGTTCGATTAGTATCATCCTAAAAATTTGTTTGAGATTTGAATTTTCTTGGAATTTTCTGGTTATTATAGGATATTTGTTTGAGACTTCACCAAGATTGAATCTCTGATGATAGAGTTAACCTATAAGGTTGTGATATTTTTTTTGCGTAATCAATGCTAGGTATATTTTGAGGAGTTGAAAGTGAGACTGAATTCATCACTAGTATTTATTATTCTAGAGTTGGGTTTTGGATATACTGTCTACTAAGATGCCTCAGTTATAGGTTTGGGTTGTTTTATAATGTAGAGAATACCAGTGGTAGATTATATCTCTAATAAATTATTCCCTCATGAGAATAAGTACCCCATTCAAGAGCGTGATTTAGTGGTAGTGATGCATGCTCTTAAGACTTGGAACCACTACCTTTTGGGGGGAGGTTTATAGTGTATTTATACCATAATATTATAAATTATATATTCACTTAGAGATATATAAACTTGAGATAGTGAAAATGAGTATAATACATTAAAACCTTTTATTTTGATATAACATACACCCTCGAAAAAGGAAATGTGGTCACAAATTCTTTGAGCAGAAAATTAATGACTCAGGCAGTGAAGTAACCAGTGGAAGAGTGGTGCTTAACGGTCTTGTTTTTGATATGTGATTGTATGAAGGGATATATTATAGAAAAGTATTCTTAGTTACTGCTCTATATGGATCACCTATAGAAGTTCATATTCATCTTGGATAGTCTGAGGATGTATAGTTTCAATGATTTAGAAGAAATTTTTATAGTGAAGAGACCTCAGATGAGTGGTCTCTGTCTCTTGATGGGTTTTTTCACTTCCAAGGTAGGACAACTATTTCAATAGACCTGAGATAGGAATTGATGGATAATGGAAACTGATCTAATTAGTCTATTCACCCAGGAGATATCAAGATGTATCATGAACTAAGAAATCATTACTGGTGGATAGGAATGAGACGACTGATTTCAGATTTTGTGTCCCAATTCTTTACAAATTAGAGAATTAAGGCAAAACATCAGAGTCCTACTGGTTTTCTATAACCCTTGCCCATTCCAGTATAGAAGTGGAATGAGATATCCATGGAATTCATGGTTGGTATACCTCATACTCCTAATAGTAAGGATGTGATATGGGTTATTATTTATTGAATCAAAAAATCAATGCATTTCCTACCTATTAAGGTGCTAATGAAGGTAGAGGATCTTGGGAACTTGTATGTGTGGGAGATTATAAGACTCCATGGTGTGTCACTAATTATCATTTTTGATAAGGATCCTTTCTTTAAAAATAGTATTGTATTATATCATAGACAATGATGAGTTCTTAGTTGAAGTTGAGTATGACGTATCATCCTCAAAAAAATGTACAGACTGAGCGAGCTATCTAAATTCTTGAATACATGCACTTGACATGCATTCTTAACTTTAGTGGATCATGGGATAAATATCATCCCTCAATTAATTTTTCCTATAATAAAAATCATTCGACTTAAATTAATATAAATCTATTTGAAGTGTTATATGAGAGGCTTATCAGATCACCTCTTTGTTGGAAATATTTTGGATAATGGTCCTTGGTTGGACTAAGCATCATTCAGGTGATGATGGATATCATCTAATTGATCAATTTTATACAATTTAAAACTCAAGGTCACTAAAATCTTATGTAAATTAGAGTCATAATTCATTAGAGTTTGAGATAATTGATTATATTTTCCTTATAGTTTTACCTCAGTTAGAAAATAGATGTTTGGGGAGGTTGGGTAAGTTAGAACCTAATTATGTTGGACCGTTTTAGATTGTCGAGTGACTCAGGAAGGTGGATTATCAATTTGAATTACCTACACATTTTAATTCTATTTATAATATGTTTCATTTTTCACAACTAAATAAGTATCATATAGATCTATCCCACATGATCGAGTGGGAGGATGTCAAAATTGAACCCGATACATCAGTGATTGAAAGGATTTTTCAAATAGTAGGCCAATATGATAAGGTGGTATGTAGAAAGATGATCCCATTTGTTTGAGTGAGATGGTAGTGTGGTAGGGACAACCATGAGACATGGGAGTAGGAGGCCTTGATGATGCAATAATAGACTTATCCATATTAAGGTTCATGATCTTATGTCTTTTTGGGGATAAAAAGATTTAATGGTGGGAAGAATTATCACATATTAATTTATATAATTAGGAATAATCCTCTCTTTTCCTTGTATTTTCATTTTTTGAGGCATTATTAGGTTAGGAGAAGGGAGTCTGGTAGTTAGTGGCATCAAGTGGCCACCATCTAGTCGATGAGGGACACCAGTTTGTAGGTGTAAGCTAGTAGAACACCTGTATGTCTGTAAGATCCACTATCCAGCGAAGGGAGACCTAGAGGTATAGGCGCTCTGCCTATATCTACTAGTTATTAAGTGGATTTCAAGTGGAAAGCTAGTGACTCCATTGGGCATGTGGTTAAATAGGGGTTAATATATCATTTTAGCCTAAAATGATTATTTAAATCCTTTAATCCTCATATCTTGACCCTAATATGATTTATTTTGGTTTAGAGGATCCTTGGTGACACTTTTGGATCTAAACCAATTTCTATTGACAAATATTCATATTAGTTGAAATCTTGGATATCCGTTGGGTGTAATATGGTAAGCGGAATCCTTTTCAATCCATTTTATTCTCTTCTTCTCCATGAATTTGATTCATTTTGAGACTAGATAACTGGATATAGAATGGACGTGGATAATTGAATTTTTTTTCTATCAGATATAGGTTCCTTATAATCTAATCTCTTCCTCTTCCATCACCGATCTTGAAGGAAACATTGTTTTCATCGATCTTGACATAGGTGTCTCTAACCCATGATCTATCCCTTGGTTATCCTTGTGTTTTTATTATATCCTTTGTTTTTGAATTTATGAAATTGCATTATTGATCTTTTATGGAAATGGAAAGTGTTTTCAAAATGTTTTTTATTTGAAAAATAGATTTTATACACATGATGTGTTTGGTAAAATGACTCAAAGATGATTTCGAAATTGATATGTTTTTTCAAGCATGGTAGCGATGTTTCATCACTATAGATTTTTTTATTAAGAAATAAACATGAAATTGAATACATTTTCCATGGATTTTTTTTATCAAATATGGATTTTTTTTCTTTAATGTAATGATTTTGTGATAGCACATTAGGAAGGCCTTGGGGCATGTGAAAAAACATGACATATGCGAGCCTTAATAGAGTAAGCTATCACAAGGGTAGGTGATCATAATGACATGAAGCTAGTAGGAAGCCTTTATCAAGGAACCAAGGTTCAAAAAGTTAATATTAACTTATGTTGGTTTGTGTGTGTTGTATTTCTGAGTTGTGTACAAAATTGTGTTGTATTTTCCCCCTTGGGGCTTTGTGGACACATCACATGAATGTTTATTTGATATGCCTATTTAGTCACTTGATATAGATATTGATGGTTGAAACCTATTTTACTCATATAATTATGCCTCATGGATATTTTATCATATTATTATGATTTTTTAATATGGAATATTTTTGAAAATAAATCCAAAGAATGTTTTGAATATAACTGTTTTGAAAGGAAAAAATTTATTTATGAACTTTTTTATAAATCTGTTTTTCAATAAGAACTAAAAGATTCTTATGGATAAACATTTTATATATTATTGGTGGAATCCTTATAAGATTTATTGTTCACTACCTACTTTTTTCATTTGGTCATTTTTAGACTTGGTTTTATAGGATACAGGTAAAGGGAAGAGCATATTATAGAGTAAGACTCTCCTAGATCATGTTTCCTTCCAATAAATTGGGACATGGGTAACATATTGTCACATGGAGATGGACCCATGGGTTGCTATGGGTTCCATATTGATGGTCTTTAAATATTTTCATCCACAAATTGTTATCTAGTTGTGGGATGTTACATTTATGGTTTAGTTGTTTGACATATGATGTATTTTGGATATCTACTGTGATAATCAAATTATTTATATCTTATCTTATGTTAGTTTAGGAAAAAATCATCCCATGTTTATTTGTATGATAACCTGGCACTTTTTTCTAGCCAGTGGTGACCAAGAATTAACTTTGGGCCTTATGGATGGCCAATTTAGGTGATAGTATGGGTTAAAATAGGTTGTTCTATTACAAAAAACCATTGAGGAAAAAATAAATGATGTGAATTATGGTACACACCACATGTGTACCCCAAAAATCCAACTGTGTGTTTATCCATTCCATCTTAACATGCAATCTCAATATAAAAAATGTGTCTTGTAAAGTACATGATGTGTATTCCACATGAGACCCATAATCATGTATTCTTATACTAAACGTAATGTGGTCTTGGCCACATGAATTGTATAACTCAAGGAATACCCGCATTGCGTACCAAAACTCATGGCATGTCATGTAGAATGACATAGAATATACAACTATAGGCAATGTACATTACATGGGGTTGTTTTAAATGTACTACCACATCTCGGGCCATGTAATCAATAGACCTACATAGTGTGTGCATATAAACTACACACTATGTGGTACCCATATTTTACTCTAAATGGACTAAATAACTATACGACATATGTTCATAGAGATACATGTCTTGTGATTGAGAATTTCAGACAAAGGAATTTTGTGAACCAGCTTGATCCATTTATTATATAAAAAACCACTCCTTTTTCAGTCACATTCCATTGAGTAGCCATTGAATCATAAAAATAAGAATTGAAAATAATATAAAACAATAATGAGGTAAAATAAAAATATCAACATCCCACATCATAACGAATCATCGAATCTTTAGGGTTCACATGTTGATGATTCATGCTCCATTAATGCTTTCTTCTAATTGGACTCTAACCCCCACCCCTCAATTGAGGCTCCAATCATCTCCCCCTTATCCCTCCAAGATCCCCAATGTTAATGAGTGAGAAGGAGGTCTCATCATAAACATAGTAAGGGGGATAATATAGGGGATGGGAAATAAAAATAAAAATTTTAAATAAAAAAAGACCCCAAAAGAGACTCTACTAAGGATCCAGAACCTGAAACCCAATTAAAGTTTATACTTCACTTAGGTAAAAATTACCATATGAGAATAAATTATAGAGTCGGAATTTCTATCCAGATATCAATTTAGGTGATATGAAATTTAAAATGTAGGGGATAAAATTATATTTATTTAATAAATAATTAATATCCCAAAAATTAACCCATGAGGTATTCCAAACATAACATACTTAAATATTACATCATTTTAGATGAATATTCAATACATTTCATAATAATAAAAGCCCGAAGACCATAAAAGTTTATTGTATTTGGATACTATATATATAATAATATTATTTCATGAAATATCTTCAACATATCATATTAGGACCAAGTTGTATGGAGAAAGAAATTTAAGGAGTTTTCTTTTTCTGAGTGTTGTCTTTTGTTATCAAAGAGGATAAATCAATTCACTTTGTAAAATCCTTGGTAAACTATGATGATACTTTTCTGATTTGTATTTTACAAATATCATAAGTTTGGAGAACTTGTGATGAAATCCTTATGAAGGATATGGGGAGTATAGAAGTATTTTTGACAAAGGAAGGAAAGTGGTGTGAAAATATAAGTGGTGCACAAGCGTGGCACAAAAGTATAAGTGGCACACAAGTGTATGTTGTGCGCAAGTAATATTTCAATATCATCACATAAAAATATGGAAAAGGAAAGAAATTACCATGCAAGTTCAAAAGTGGCACACAAGCAGGAAGTGGCGTGCAATTATAAGAGGTGTGCAAGTGTATGTTGTGTGCAAGTCATATTTTAATGTCATGAAATCAAAATATGACAAAGTAAAGAAAGTGGTGTGTATGTGATGGAGCGACGCACAAGTTATGGAGAAACACACAAGTCATGAAAGGGACTGCAAGATGAGTTGCATGCCTTGTGCGCAGGGTCACCAAAATGCCTATAAATAGATGGCTACCCTCCTCATTTTTTTATTCTCAAAACTTAAGAGAAAATTTGAGCTCTGATCGCACAAGTTGTAGAAATTTTCATGCAAGATGAAGTGTCATGAAATTTGTGTGTTATGCACAAAAGTGGCGCACAAGTAGAAGTGGCGCGCAAGTTGTAAGTTGTGCGCAACCCAGAAGTTGTGTGCCAGAAGTGTGCTGTTTATAAGCCTAAAGTGACATGAAAATTGTTAGTTGTGAAAAATTGTGGCACACAAGTAGTTAGTGGTGCTAAAACAAGGAGGAACACAAGAAGAGTGGCATATAAGCAGGGAGGCATGAAAGTAGGGAGGCACGCAAGTAGGGAGGCGCATAAGTAGGGTGGCGCGTAAGCAGGGAGGCGCACAAGCAGGGAGTGGCACACAAGTTGTTTATACTAAGAGGTTCTTACCAACTTCTGGGTAGGAAAGTGAATTTTTTTTGAGATATTTTATTTGTGAAATCTCGTAAAGAAGCACAAAAACATTTCATTACCCTATTTGTGCTAAGAGGGAGCACACACACTATTAGATTTTTTTCAAAGTGTTATATGAGTGTAAGGGCATATCCTACTCATTGTATTGCACATAAAATGATTGTTTTTTAGTGGATTGTGTGGTGTTAGATTGTTTCCATACCATAACAAGGACGTAGATACTCTTGTTGAGTAGTGAACCTTGTAAATCTTGTGTTTCTGTGGTTGTGTGTGTTAAGCAGGGAATGATCTCTTTAACAGGAGGAAAAGGTTGTTTAAGAAATAAGGAAACATAAAAAGAAAAAGATATCACTAATTCACCCCTACCTCTCTTAGTGA
Organism: Viscum album; assembly: GCA_963277665.1. Taxonomy (NCBI): domain Eukaryota; kingdom Viridiplantae; phylum Streptophyta; class Magnoliopsida; order Santalales; family Viscaceae; genus Viscum; species Viscum album. The sequence goes on from OY728126.1 coordinate 1,031,182,682, forward strand.
TACTTGGATCTTGACTGGGAACTTTAATTCATATTTGAGTGACAAGTTCCCTTTCGTTTGTTCTTTGCTAAAGTTGTGATGGAGAATCTAAATTGTGTGAATAGTAAAGGGAATCTGATATTTGATAGAAAGAACTATCATATTTGGAAAGATAGAATGATTAATTATCTTGTGTCTCTAGGTTATGAAGTTCTTGAAACTACAAATGATGGATTTCCTCCTATTTATGACATGGTTCCTCTTAATCCTGCCGATAAGAAGAATCTTGAGAATGATGGAAGAGATAAAAATGCATTACTCTCATCTCTTTCTGAGAGTGAGTTTTTAAGAGTGAAAGGTGTCTCTATATCTAAATGCATCTAGGAAAAGTTGAAGAACATCTATGAAGGAAATAAAAAAGTGAAGAAGGTAAAACTACAAATCTGGAGGCTGAAGTATGAAGACTTGAAAATTAGAGAATCTAAATCTATTTGGGACTTATTTACCAGGGTAAATGAAATTGTTAGTACAATCAGATGTCTTGTTGAAAAGTTTGAGGATTCTACAATTGCTGAAAAGATCTTGAGAATTCTTCTTTACAAGTTCGATGCTAAAGTTTCTTCATTAGAAGACAACGACCTTAAAACATTATCTCTGGATGATTTTCATATCACTCTCATTAATTATGAAATGATAAGGGATAAGACTATGAAGAGAAAAACAAAAGCTGATAGAGAAATTTCATTCAAGGTTTCAAATAGATATAAGTTAAAGAAGACATTTATTGAAGATGAAGCCGGTGAATCTGATTCTGAATATGAGGTATGTAAAGTTTTTGATGAAATTTTATCCTTGTTTTCTAAGAATGTGAAAATAGGTGTAGGAAAATACAAGGGGAAAATTCCCTTGAAATGTTTTTAATGTGGATTCGTTGGTCACTTTGCGGATAACTATCCTCAAAAGAAGAAAGAAGAAGACAATGATGATGATGACAGAAGTATAAGAAGGTCATAGAAGAAACAAAATGACAAAGATAAGTATTTTTCAAAGGGTAAGGATAAAAAGTTCTTCAAATCAAAAGAAAGAAAATTTTTATCTAAAGATAAAGAAGAAGAAGATAGTAAATTTGAATCTGAGAATTTTTTTTGAGAAAGCTAGAGATAATGCCTTTACTGTAGTAGTGAATAGTGAAGATTACGAGAGTAGTAGTTCTCAAGAAGAAGAAAATCAACTTGAATATTATCTGAAATAAGAGTTAAAAGAATGTTTGAGGAAAATCATAAGGCTTGAGAAGGAAAACAAGAAGTTGATAAGTGAAAATTCCACATTAAACAATCAAGAAGGTTTTCCTGATGAGAAAGTTATGATGGAAAATGATATTAATGATCTAAATAATTCTCTTGAGAAAAAAAAGAATCGCAATGATCATCTTGAAGTAAAGCTGAAGGCAAAAGAAGAAGAGTTGGAACTTATCCAACATAAAATTTCTAAATATGAAGAAAGGAATATCAGTTTCAAACAATCTATCTCATAAGTTGGTGAAATTCCTAGTAAGAATGAACCAAATAATTATAAAAAAACATTACCTTTAAAGTTTGAGAAGAAATATGGAATTGGTTCTAATAAGAACTAAGCTAGAAAGACTATATATGTGGCTAAAGTTAGAAATGTTGAAAAATCATAAGTATATAAAAATCCTAATTCTAAAAATATTTCTACTACTTTTGGTTCTGATAATTCTGAATAGAAATATGAGCTAAATAAGAAAGTTATGATTGAAAAAAGGAAGGCTAATGATCAGTAGAGTTCTATTAAGAAGAGTGTTGAGAAGCATGTTCAAAACTTTAGTAAGTATAAAAGTTTCAGAGAGAAATATTCATTCTATGGATACTTCTAGTATTGTGGTGGATTCAGACACAAGGAAAATATGTGTTGGTTTAACTAGTAACATTACTACTATTCCAAAAGTTATAGAAGACCATATTTGAGGGGGAGTCAATCCTCTCAAAATAAGAAGCATGAGAAGAAAGTTCAAAAGAAATATGAGAAGGTTGGTGTGAAAGTCGAAAATAGGTTCCAACCATTTAAAACTATTTGTGAAAGATTTGAACAACCTGGACATTTTTCTAAAGGATGTATTTTTTTTATTTCCAGCACAACAAAAGGTTCTTAACAAATCTCAGAAGTTGGAGGTGAAGAATGAAATGGAATAACAAAAAGATCTTTTTGTCGAAATCACTTTGAAAGATACAAAAGGAGAACACCCATGGATTCTTGATAGTGGATTTTCTTCTCATATAATAGGATACTTAAAGTTTTTGATAAATTTGAAAGACTTCAAAGAAAGAACAATGACATTTGGCAATGATGAATCTCTGAGGATCAAAGGTGTCAGATCAACCATCATTAGGAAAGAAAAAAAATGAAATCTAGGAAAACATTATATGTTGGTGGGATGAAACATAATCTGCTCAGTGTTTCAAAACTCTGTGATGAGGGAAACAAATTTATCTTCATAAAAGATGGTTTTTTTTTTGTGAAAAGTAAGAATGATGGAAATGTAGTTACAAGAGGAAAACATACAAAAGGGAACTTGTTCCAAGTTGGTGAAGTACAAAACTCTTGTTACATGGGAATAGTGGATGAAAATTAGTTCTGGAATAAAAGGATATGACATATGTGTTAGAGAAACATGTGAAAGTTATCAATGTGAGACAATGTCTGAGATATTCCTAATTTATCGAGAAGAAGATATTGGTGTTGCACTATCTGTGAAAAAAGGTAAGATTACAAACTCTATGTATAAGAGAGTTGACATTCGTTCAAAACAACCCTTGGAACTTATACATTATGATATCTATGGACCAATGAGAAAGCAATCAAAAAATGGAGAAAAGTACTTCATTACATTCATTGATGACTTTACTCACATTACTTGTGTTATGTACATGAGACATAAGTCAGATGCTCTAAAAATGTTTAATAATTTTAGGAAGAAATAAGAGAAGGAATGTGAGTATTCAATGAAGAAGTTGAGAATAGATAATTGTGGAGAGTATAATAATGAAGAGTTTAAAAGTTATCTAGAGAAGCATAGAATTATTCATGAGTTCAGTTCACTATACACACCTCAACAGAATGGGGTTGCTGAAAGAAGGAATAGAAGTATAGTGTAAATGGGGATAAATATGTTACTTGAACATAGTCTTTTGCATTATTATTAGAGTAAATCCATGAGAAATACTGTATATATTCATAACCACTGTTTCTATAGGCCAAATTCAGATATGAATCCATACAAAATGTTCCATGGAAAAACTCCAAGTCTGAAACACTTAAGAGTTTTTTAGAGTCTATGTATTATAAAAAGAAAAGGTGGAAACCTTGGTAAGTTTGAGAAAAGAGGAGATGGTGTAATTTTTCTTGGATATGATCTAGAAGGAAGAGGATATAGATGTTTCAACAAAGAAATAGGGATCATTATTGATTCTACTGATGTGAAAGTAGCTGAAAGTATTGAGAAATAAAAGTAGTCTTATGATGATGTGGAAGATGAAAAGGATACATAAAGTTTTGTTAAAAATTCTGACAATGCTGCAGATAGGGGTAATCCTACTCAAGAAGAAGAAACAAAATTAGAAATTACAAGTGATGAGGAATAAGTTACAATATCTCATCCTAGGATGAGGAAGCAAGTGGAATCTCAGAATATTATTGGTGATCAGTATCAGAAAGTTCAAACAAGAAGAACATCAAAAGTTATGACACACACTTTGTTGTATTCTAAAGTTGATCTGAATGATTTGAATGAATATTTTGAGTATTCAAAATGGTTTCAGGATAGGAATTAATAGATTGAAAAAATAGAAAAGAATGATACATGGGAACTTGTACCCAAGTAGGACAACAAGAACATTATTGGTATAAAGTGGGGTTTTAGGAACAAGATAAATAAAGAATGTGAAGTGATAATAAAAAAAGAAAGATTGGTTTGAAAAGGATATTAAAAAATTAAAGGCATTTATTTTGATTAAACCTTTTCTCCAGTGGAAAGTTTAGAAACAATTAGATTCTTTATTTATATTTCTACACAATGAGGTTACACAATCTTTCAAATGGATGTAAAATCTTCATTCTTGAATGGTGATCTTGATGAGGAAGTTTACATTGATCAACCTTGTAGATTTTTTATTGGGAAGGATGAAAGTTATGTGTGCAGGTTGAAGAAGGATTTTATGGGATAAAATAGTCTATGAGGGTATGGTATTATAAATTGGATACTTTCTTGAAGAAAGATGAATTTCAAGAAGGGTAGAGTTAAAAATAACCTTTACATCAAGGAATGTGAGGAGTTTTATCTCATCATAATTGTTTATGTTGATGAAATTATCTTTGCTGGAAATTATGAAAGATCGTGTGAAAGATTTGCTGAGGAGATGAAGAAGTCATTTGAGATGTCCATGCTGGGAGAAATCAAATACTTTCTTGGGTTAAAAATTTTATATAAGAGGAACCACCTTTTTATTTATCAAGAAAAGTATGCTAAGGAACTTCTAAATAAGTTTGGAATGGAAAATTCAAAACTAGTTTCCATAATGATCTCAGCGGGAACCATGTTTTCTAAAGACAGAGAAGGTAATGAATTTAATCAGAGAGAGTTTCAAAAGATGATTGGAAGTTTATTATATTTTATTGCCTCAAGACCCGACATTTTTTATGCTATTACCTTATGTGAAAGGCTTTAGAGTGCTCCTAAAGAATCAAATTTAATTGCTGGAATGAGGATTATCAGATATATCAAAGGCACAATAAATTTTGGAATTGGGTATAATGGAACAAAAAATATTGATTTGTTCATGTATTTAGATGCAGATTGGGAAAGAAATGTTGATGATAGAAGATCCATATCTGGTGGAGTTTTCTTTCTATGGAAAAGTTGTGTTAGTTGGAATATAATGAAATAGAATTCAGTGACACTTAGCATGGCTAAAGATGAGTATGTTGCTGCTACTCAAGTTTCTACCTAACTTATGTGGATGAAGATTCGGTTTGAAGATTTACTTATTGAAGTGAAGATACCCTTACTCTTGGGATGTGATAATCAGAGTGAAATCAATCTTACAAGGAACATGGTACAACATTCTCATTCAAAACACATTTTCATAAAGTACCACTTCATCAAAGAGTAGGTGTATAAGAATGAATTGAAGCTGGAGTACGTTCCTGCATCGAAACAAGTGCTGACATATTCACAAAACCATTACCTAAGGAACCATTTTCTAATTTGAGGTTGAACATGGGTGTCCAACATCCTTCTCATCAAGGTTAATGTACATGTGTTTGTCCCCACTCTTATCTTACCTTTGGATGGTGTTGTCAAAGGTGATAATTGTTTCATAAATATATCCTTACGAAAGAATGCATAAAGGGGGAGTTGTGGGTAAGTTGTGAATCCAGCATGTATGTGTGTGAACTATTTTAACTGTTTGTTGGAGTGGTTATAGGAAACAAAATTTTTTTATTCCAGGAAAGTTGAATAAGTGAAGAATGCTGAGGTGGATGCTTAGGAGATGTTGTGAAGAAGTCTGAGAAGATATGATAATGAAATTTCATAGTCACTAATTTTGGAAAACATGGTTTTGGATGTCAATAATTATTGTTTCCTATATTGAGTTGGCTCATGTAGGCTTAGAATTTTTGGTAAGTAATCCATTGCTTGAGGTTACAAATTTTAGTGATTTATGAATCTTGGTTAACAACAAAATCCAAAGGGGAATATTTTTGGGAACAGGTTGGATGGATAAGAAAGTTTGAGGAGTTTTCTTTTGCTGAGTGTTGTATTTTGTTGTCAAAGAGGATAAATCAATTAACTTTGTAAAAGCCTTGGTAAACTCTGAAAATGATTTGCTGATTTTCATTTCAAAAATATCATATGTTTGGAGAACTTGTGATGAAATATTTATGGAGGATAGGGGAATTAAAGAAGTGTTTTTGAAAAAGGAAAGAATGTGGCATGAAAGTATAAGTGGTGTGCAAGTGTGGCACGCAAGTATAAGTGGTGCACAAGTTTATGTTGCACACAAGTCATATTTCAAGTTCATCACATCAAAATATGGCAAAGGAAAGAAAGTGGTGCACAATTTCAAAAGTGGCATGCAAGTAGGAAGTGGCGCACAAGTATAAGAGGCGTTCACATGTATGTTACACTCAAGTCATATTTTATTGTCATTAAATCAAAATATGACAAATGAAATAAAGTGGCTCGTAAGTGATAGAGCAATGCGCAAGTGATAGAGTGGCATGAAAGTCATTAAATGGCGTGCAAGTTGAGTTGCACGCCTCATGTGCAGGGTCACCAAAATGCCTATAAATAGATGACTGACCTCCTCATTTTTGTATTCTCAACACTTAAGAGAAAATTTGAGCTTTAATCACGCAAGTAGTAAAAAGTGGCATGCAAGATGGAGTGTCACGTAGGTTGTGTGTTATGAACAAAAATGGCGTGCAAGTAGAAGTGGCACGCAAGTTGTAAGTTTCATGCAAGAATGAAGTTGTGTGTGAGAAGTGTATTATTTATAAGCCTGAAGTGGCGTGAAAATTGTGAGTTGTGCACAATTGTGGTATGCAAGTAGTTAGTGGCGCATAAGTAGGGAGGCTCACAAGCAGACTGTCATGCTAGCAGGGAGGCGTGCAAGTAGGGAGGCACAAAAGTAGGGAGGTGCGTAAGCAAGGAGGCGCGCAAGTAGGGAGGAACACAAGTAGGGAGTGACGTGCAAGTTGTTTGCACTAGGTGGTTCTTACCTGATTCTGGGTAGGAAAGTGAACAATTTTTTTGAGATATTTGATTTGTGGAATCTCGTCCGCAAGCACAGAAACATTGCATTACCCTATTTGTGCTAAAAGGGATCACACACACTATTGGATTGTTTTCAAAGTGCTACACAAGTGTAAGTGAATATCCTAATTATTGTATTCCAAATAAAAGGATTTTTTTCTAGTGGAATGTGTGGTACTGGATTATTTCCGTACCATACCAAGGATGTAGATACTCTTGTTGAGTATTGAACCTTGTAAATCTTGTGTTCTTATGGTTGTGTGTGTTCATAAGGGAAGGATCTTTTTAACAGTAGGTGAAGGTTGTTTCAAAAAGAAGGAAACATAAAAAGAAAAAGATATCACTGATTCACCCCCTCCCCCTCCCAGTGATACTTGGATCCTGACTGGGAACTTCATATCCTATAAAATCATCTCACATAATACACTTCTTCATCAAACTGTACTTAAAACCTTTCTTTATATCCCAAGGAAAGGAAACATAGGAAAGGGTGAGCTTAGATTCTCAATAAGGGTAAACATTGAAGATATCAGTCAATGATCATGAGTGAGTAAAATATAAGAATAAGTTTATGAGATAATGATATTAAAATTATAAAATCATACCCAAAAATTCATAGATCATAAACATGAATTATGGCATAAATCATTGTCACTTTATAAGACACAAATCATTAGAGAATCAAAGATAATGATCCATGAGAATATAAATTCTTCATAAGAACATGTCATAAGAGAGTGGAATAAAGTGTAGAATAATTATAATCATATAAATTGTTTGTTAAGGCTATATTTTAAGACATTCATCACATGTTAGGTTTGGGATAACCAACGGTGTACCCTCTTTGGGCTTGGGATAACCTCTAGTGCACCCTATTTCAGGCTTGGGATCACCTCCTGTGTACCTTGTTTTATTATTGGGATAACCTCCCATATACCCTTTGATATCATAAAATCTAAAAAATATACAATTAACCATAGGGATTTAATGAACCCACTCATCACATAATCATAATCCATTCATATTTATGTCATAAGAACATGAAAATAATTATTATTGCTTCATATCTTAACCTATGGAAAATAAAACAAGCTTTATCAATACTTCATCATCATAATAATAAAACATCCAGATAAATAATAAATATGGTATCATTGGATTATATCACTAGTTAAGTATAAGTAACATCAATATATTTTTTATGGATGAAAATACCTTTAAATGATCACCAGAACATTTCTTGAGGAAAATGCCCTTTTCATTTTGAAATAACTTATTTAAAATCTAAAATTTCCCAAATATTAGGGGAAACATTTTATTTGAAGAAAACCATGGAAATTTTTAAATGAATCTTAAAAAAATATTATTAATGATGACATGAAAATTCATTTGGGTTGTATATAGTAAAAAAAGTTTTGTTTACACTTTTGGTAAAAAGTACCTCATTTATAAAATGATAAGAAGTTTTATTTTAAACCTTTTTATATAAATTAAAACATGGGTAAAAATGAATTTAATAAATAATTTGAGAATATTAATAACATTTTTGAAAAAATTTTAAATAAAATATAGACATGGAATTAAAATATTCTCAACTAAAGAGAGAAATAAAGTTAAGTTTCCTTAAAAAAAGTATATCAGTCTTTTGAGTAATTATAGAGATGAAAATGAAATAAAAACATATGATATATATAAATAACCAGAGTGGAAGAAAATAAAAATATTTTTGAGATATATATCTTATAATTTCATTATTGTAAATTTAATCATAAAAAATACTATAAAAAAGTGATATTGTAACATAAAACCTTAACTACTTTGGTAACTTTTGATTCACAACCCCCATGAAAGAAATAACATCAAATAAAACTTTAAAAAACATGAATATAAAGTGATTCATTGTATGTCATATTAAATGGAATTATATATAGAACATGAAGTAAAAAAGTGGTGAATATTACATATGTCTCACGAAAATGAAAATGAGACAAGAAACCCTTACCTTATATCTGACTTGATTTGTAAGTGATTTTAACATACTGTATAATAAATTTGAATTTATTATACTTGTATAATAAAATAATATTCCTAATTATAATACCATAAATGGTTTATTTATAATATATTTTAAACAATATATAATTATATAATTCATAGTATTTCAATCCATATAAATATAGAAGAGATAAAAAAATAACATCTTTTTAACCACTCATTAATAATCTTTCATTGTCATCACCATTTTGAGTGTTAACTACTTCATTTTCAAGTATGTTTTGATTTGGAAGTTATGGTCCTTGAATATTGATCATGGCTAAATCATATAAATAATTTTAATAATGATATAAATATAATATATATTCATTATATACATATTTATAACCATCTATAAAAGGAAGAGAAATAAAAATGAATTACGTTGTTCACAGAGACGGTAGTCTATACATATGAACAAATGTTGTTTTCATTTTCTAATGAATATAATAAAATAAATATAAATAATATTTTATAATTATAGAATCATAATTATATAATAAATATTATATATATTTATTAAATCTATCATTACATCGATCAATGCAAGAATGTGATGGAAAATGAATTATATCGCTATGTGGAGGTAGTAGTCCACACGTATGCATGGGCAATACTTTCATTTCCCGTTTGATGGAAAGAGTTGAAAAATGGTTATTCCATAATCATAATAAAATATAAGTATGTTTATGATAATTTATTCATTATTTTAGTATGTATAAAATTGATTTAGAGGAAGTAGAAGAAGAAATAAAATTTGAAAGAGTTGGGTAAGGCGATTACCTCTTCTTTGAGAGACCACCTTTGTCTTACACTATAAGAAATATTAAAAGGGTATTAGGGTAAGAAAAAAAGCACACTAATTAAGGAAATAAATATAAGAGGGGTTTTGGGTAGTTATTGGCTGAGAGATATGGCTAAATTTTTTTGAATAAGGGAGGATAAGAGGTTCCCTTTTATAAGAGAGTGTAGGGACACACATGGAATTACTTAAAATATTTAAATGATATAAATTCAATTCCATATAAAAGTGGTATAAAATATACAATAATTAAAATTTAAGATAATATAAGGTCTAAATTTCTTCGACCAATAATATTTATACAATTTTACATCAAATTGTTACCCTTTTCTCCCAGTTTAACCCCAATTAATCTCTTTTTAACCATAACTCTGATAATTTTTTTAATATTTTTATTGTTCATTTTTTTTAAAATAAAATTGGAATCATTATTTTTTATTATGATTCCAAATATATAATACATTTTATCAAATTTAATTTCTATAAGTTTTAAAAATTAATTTTGAAATAATCACGCAAAAGGCAGTGAAAAACAAATTTTTTAAAAAATAAATTTTAAGCATAAAATTGAGTTCATTTTCATTCACTACCTTGTAAAAAATATTGATTAAATGTTAAAATATTTTATTGAATATATATATTCTATAAATTTTATTAAAATAATTAATAAATTATGATTTATTAATTTTTTTAAGATAAAAAACACATTATGATCATAAAACCATTTTTTTTGGAAAAATAACCCTTTTACCTTCAAATGACTTTATCTTAATTACTAACCATCAGATAAATATTATATTAATTATTATTCATACATTAAAAATAAATTTAATTAAAATCACTTTTAAATAGTGATAAATATGTATTTTTAGAAAAAAAAATCAACACCTAGAAAAATACATATCCTTAGAAAAAATGGTCTTTTAATCATGAAATGATTTTATTAAAATTTAATGATTATTAATTTGGAATTAATCGATCTATTTGAATTAAGGAAAACATTTATATATATATTTTATAATTTTATTAATCCTATTAATACCCACCAACATAATGAATATGTTATAAAGTCCATAATAAATCATGGTATATTTATACTTAGGGATGTGTGTAAAGAGAACTATCAAATATGTAAAATTTATTTCAAAGGAATACATATAAAATATTGGGGTGTTACATTCTACCACCTATAAAATTAATTTTACCCTATAAATTCTATAACTAATATGTAATAAAATTATAATACGTATGTATCATTACATCCTCAGGTTCCCATGTAACTTCCATGAATTTTTTATTTCTCCAAATAACTTTAACCAAGTGAGTAGTCTTGTTTTATAACAATTCATCTCTATGATCTAATATTTCTACTGGTTGTTCATTAAAATAAATATTATTATGTAATGGTAAAACCTCTAAGTTTAGTATATATGAAGGATCTGGTATGTACTTCCTCAAAATAGATACATGGAACACAACAAGTAATTGAGAGAGTTTTGATAGAAGTGCCTAGCAATAAGCTACCATCCCTAATCAATCAAGAATATCAAAAGGGAAAATTTACATAGGTCTCAACTTTCCATTATTTTATAATATCATAACCTTATTCCATAAATACATTTATATGAATACCTTCTTAACAAGTTTGAATTATAGATATCATTGACGATTGTCAAAATAACTCTTCTATTGACTCTGAGATTACTTGATGTACTGCTAAATAGCTCTAACCTTCTTTTCCATTTCCTCAACTAGCTTAGGTCCCAATATCTTTTTTTTCTCTAACTTCATGCCAGCATGTCATAGTTTTTCACTTATTTTAGTCAAGGCCTTTATAATGATCTATATGAATGCTCGAGTGAAAGATATTGTTATAAGAAAATTTGATATGGGGGAGGTATCAATCCCAACCACATTTGAAATATAGAGAACATGATCTTAGAATATCTTCTAGGGTTTTAATGGCTATCTAACTTACCATATATCTAAATAAGATAGTAATTATTAAAACATAACTCTATATCAATATATTTTTGAATACTTCTTAAGAACTTAGAGGTAAAACTTGGATCTTTATCAGATATTATAGAATATGGTACTCCATGTAACCTTACCACTCCCTTAATGTATATATTGGAATGATGATCAAGGGGGAAGTATTATTTGATAGTAATGAAATGTGATGGCTTAATAATTTTATTGATTATAACCCAAATAACATTATTCCATTTAGATGTCTTAGGGAGTCTTATGAAGAAATCTATGTTGATTTTTTACCATTTCTATACAGGTATGGGTAATGGTTGTAACATACCCTTAGAATTATTCTACCCAACCTTAAATTTTTGGAATACCATGCACTGAGATACATACTATAAAATATCACTCTTTATGTTATACCACTAGAAATCCTCTTTAAGGTCTCTATACATCTTCATACTTCCAGGATGAATATATAATGATGAGCTACGAGATTCATCCAATAGAACCTTCTTTAATTCTGTTATAAAAGGGAAATAATGTCTATTCATAAACCTTATCATTCCATACTAATCAATGTTGAACTCAAGAACATTTATCACTTTATTTTATATCTCTACACCATCCTTCCATACTTATTTAATCATTACATGGATAGATGGACGAACACACATTTGAGTAAGATAATATTTATTACATTCTATAAAAATTTCAAGGTCCACCCTTTTAAAATCCATAAATATTAGATATTTTAGAATACTCATCATAGATAAGATAGAATAATACTTTTGACTCAAATCATCAACCACCATGTTCACTTTCTCAGGGTGGTAATGTATTGAGAAGTCATAATCAATAGTCAATTATAACAATCTCCTATGGAACATATTTAGCTCTTTATGGATGAATATATACTCTAAAATTTAATGATCAATATATATATAACATATTTCTCCATAAATTTAATTCCTCTAAATATTTAAGACAAAAAATCACTACTACTAACACCAATTCATGTATCTGGTGATTTTTATCATGAACCTTTAATTGAAGAAAGGCATAAGTTATCACCATGTCATTATGTATAATAATACATCCCATTACCTACATATATGCATCAATATAGATAAAAAATACTTGTCTATTATAAGAACCCAGTTCTTATTCTTTAGGTACGAGTTTCTTCTTTTCCTCTTTCCTTAAGTGTTTTTGGGAAAATAAGGAAAATGGGGAAAAATCCCAAATTTTGTGGGTACACGCCGTATAATTTTCCACACGATGTGTACTATGGCCGTATGGGATGAGTACACAGGGGCATGTAGGCCTGTCAGTGATGAAGGGTGTAAAAACTAACTACACGTCCTGTACTTAGTATTTACACGCCGTGTAATCAGTCAGCAGGTGAACATTAAGGTGGTGGGAGTAGCCGCTAGCAGAGCAACAGTACACACTGTGTACTAAAAAATACACGTTGTGTACTCATGTCGACAGATGAATAGTGTGGAGGTGGAAATTAGCCGCCATAGGAACAGTTAAACAATGAAAAGTACACGTCGTGTACTTGAGAGCACACACCATGTAGTTTGTTTTTTTTTCTTAAAACATGCAATAGCCTCCTCTTTCAACAGATTAAGCTTAGAATGTTGGAAGGGCATGGGAGAAAAGGCCAGAGGTTAGAGGAGCTCCCGACCGCACACCGGAACTCGGATTCCTTCGCTGACAGTCACGATTGAACAACGTGGGTGAGTTCTTCACTCTTCTTAAACCCTTCCTTACAATTCTTTACTGAGGGGAAGTTATTTGGGTTTTAATGAATTTTCATTTATCCTAGATCTACATTGTTCACGGATGTTTCGGAAGGCACCGTTCACGTATATTGATCAGAGGAGATCAATGTAGGTGGACTGATGTTTAATTCCAACTGTCATGCTGTTTTTGAGTATCGTTGTGCTACGCGCCCATGTTTGGGGTGTCGTATGGATGAGGCCTTGACTAATTAGATATCTAGAATTGTATAGATAATCTAATGATAATTATAAACTGCAGCCTGGGATCATTTCTTGGATCCAGGGCCACCCCGTGGGTGTGTTTCCCTTGTTTAGCCGTTGGGCCAGGATACCCGAGAGTATGCCGTGATTTCACATGCTTTGAGTTTTCTTGAGAGAAAATATATATAATTGATTACTATGTGTTGGGATCGGCCTCGTTACTTGGTTATGCCTGAGGGAAGTGTTTTTCTTAGCCTAAGGGCAGTGATTCATTTAGACTGAGGGCAAGTGTTTGTTTAGCCTGAGGGAAATGTTTCATATACCTGAGGGCAGTTGCTTCTGTTCCTGAGGGAAATATCTCATATGCCTAAGGGAAATATTCGTTATGTCTGAGGAAAATCACCTGAGGGTTTCATTTCTGTTTCTCCTAAGGGAAAGGCCTGAGGGAAAGGTTTTGTTTAGCCCGAGGGCAATAGTTCTTACATCTGAGGACACTGGTTACTTGATTATTAACTATGGTGTTTTCTTGTGTTATACCTGCCAAGTTAAAGAATAGACTTGGTATTGCTTTACCTCGTACTTGTCAGATAGCTTGTTGTAGTTTTGTTGCGGCACTGTATAGGAGATTGTCAGCTGAGGCTGAGTCTCGGAAACTTATAATTCAAATATATTGAATTGTTTAATAATAATTAAATAGAAATGGAACTGGTAGGAGTAACTGCTTTTTATTACTTCCTAGTTTACTGCATTTTCATTACTACACACTACCATTGCACAAATTCACTGACAGTTGGGCATGGGCCTTTGGTGCTTGCCTACTAGGATTTATTTCTCACACCCTGTTTGGGTCATGTCTTGGGCCCAAACGGATTATATTGCTACAGGTGTAGATAGGGGTAAGAGTCCCTATAAAGGTACCTGATTTTTGAAGAGGAGTAGGAGGGCATTGGACCAAGCTTAGGCTTGTGATGTTGCTGAGTTCCCACTGTGTTGTTTTATTTTGCTTTGCTGTATTTTTCCCTTGTACTGTATTGTTTCAGATTGTAGTGTATCCTGTTTTGGCTGTTTTATTAGACTTAGGGACATATTGCATCATGATATATATATATTAATGTTGTCATATTTTACTTCTGTACTGTTGTCCTTTTCAGCTTAGTATTGTTTACTGCTTCCGCTTTTGGTATGTTTGTATTTTCTCCACCGTGCTACACTTTGAAAAATGAAGGAATAATTTCCCCACTATCAGACCTAGGCCCTCATTTCTAGTCGGAAGCCTCTGGAATTTGGGGAAATTCACTTGAGGTCATGTGACCAATTGGGTTTGGGGCACCCGTTGAGTGCCACCTGGATCTGGGACGTTACAAAGTGGTATCAGAGGACTTTTATTCGCTCTGAGTTATTTTGTTATTTGGCGATGATGGAAAGAGATAGATTTTTAAGGGATTCGGTAATAACTATTCCCGAGAGTAGCTACCTCATGTACAGGTAAAGGCTAGATTGACTCGAAGTAAATTGTGATTTTATGTTTATAATTATTACAATTGATTTGATTTTCACCGTTGTGTGACACACTTTTTGTGTGCTGTTTATATTTTTATACTTGGGTTCTATTTAGTTGCAACCCGATGAGATGAGGGTATGCCATCTCATGCATCATTTAGGAATATGTTAGAATCACATGCCATGCATAGTTTTCATGCCATGTAGGTGCATTAGAAATTGCATGTTGTTGTGATAGATGTTGTGCTAGAAAACACATGTTGTTGTGATAGATGACTTGATAAAATACCTGCTATTTGATAGGGTATTGTTATGTAAGGTTCTGTGAATGAACACTAAATTTTGGTTTTTGAGGAGTATGGGCCCTCATCAACTGGAATTTGTTGGATCATCGACTTTTTCACCTTTTTATAACATGCATAAGATGCCAAGATTTGATTTTCGGGGAGTATGGGCCCTCATGGATCGGAATTTGGAACTTAGGTGTTGGTTTTAGTTTTTTTATGGGATCCGGAGTAGTTTATGAGGTATACTATCTGGAAACCTAGACAAAATGGCATGTGGTTCTACGAATACATGCCATGTACTCTTTTGTTCAGGAAGAAAGGAAATTTTTTTAAGTACATGCCATGTACCCTAAGTACACGCCGTGTAGTTTCTAACCGTGTCATAGGCCATGTAGATAGAAACATGGGATAGTGAAACTTTGAGGGAACACACCGTGTAGTTATTATACACGTTGTGTTTTGTTGACCCTATATCCGCCGTGTAACTAACAACATGGGTGGATAAATATGAGCTTATACATGTCGTGTCAATGAAAAACACGCCGTGTAGTTTAACCTGGGGATCCGGCTGTGTAACCTACAAACACGGGTAAGTGTTACCTCTTCTTAGACATGCTATGTACCTGAGGGAAACGTCGTGTAGTCTTGATCGGTGAGATACTGTGTGGACTTAGCCATGTGGCTGGGGAAACTGGGTGATGTACACTCCGTGTGCGGGTGTAACACGCCATGTAGTGTCAACAGAGTAGTCGGCCGTGTCACTAACAACACTGGCAGTTGGAAATTAAGTCGTACACACCGTGTCGATCTGGAACACTCCATGTAGAGTGAGCTATGTACCTGGACGTGTAACGGACAACACAGGTTAGTGAAGCTCGTCTAGTACACACCGTGTAGAACTTATACACACCATTTAGTATCGTTCAAAAGAGAGCCATGTGGCTAAGCTGTGTAGAAGGACTCGGGAAGGGGAAGGAAATTCAAGTACATGCCGTGTGTGTGGAAAACATTCCATGTGTTTGGGGTGTTACATGACCAGTTCTGGCAGGAGTACATGCCCATGTGAAATACTTGAGGGAACACGTCGTGTAGTCTTTTTTTGTAAAACTTGAAATTTTTATTTTCCTTGTTTCCTTCTTACGCTTTCGGTTCTTAGTCCTTGATGATCTTAATCTAAGGCGTGTGTTTGAATTTGTAGATTCATGTTGCCAAGAAGACCGTGATTTGTTCACCAGGAGAGTGTCAACGAGTATAATTTCGAGATGGTAGGCCATGAGCTACTAATAAATCCTCTAGTAGAGCCAGATGCGGCGCCAGCTATTATACCGGACATAGGCACGAAGCCACAGTTCCGTGAAGGCTTCATGTAGTTTATGAAGACCTTCCAGGGAGAACCACCGGTTGTCACATCTATGGCAGAGATGACTCGTATATTCTAGCAGCAACATCTGCTTACATTTTCAAAGGATGGCGGACCACAGGCTACAGAGTCTTGGCTGGGTTCTATGCAGACTATCTTCAAGCATCTGGAGACGCCTCTAGGGTGGAGGGTCAAGATCTCTACATACATGCTACGTGATTCCACCAAGAGGTGGTGGGATGTTACCACCCAGACTGACCATCACAGAGACATGGAATGAGAATATTTTTAGGTAGTCTGCTATGACTTTTTCTTCCCAGAGACGCTAAGAGAAGATCGAGCTCGAGAGTTCATGAATATGCAGCAGGGCACCATGTCAGTGATAGACTATTCTGCCCGTTTCACTGAGCTACAACACTTTACACCTGTTCTGGTGGGAGATGAGATGTTAAGGACTCGACGCTTTGAGGATGGTCTTCAATATGACATCCAAGAACTGATGAATATTTTTAGGTTGACTAAAATGCATGCTATTTTGAACCAGGCACTGATTACTAAGCGGAACCTACGGGAAGCTAGTGGTGCAGGCTAGGGCGGTTCGGCACCAGTTTCTGGTACTATTTCTACCGGTAAGAGGAAGAGGCAGATGAATTTCTCTCATGGCGGCATTACTAGCTAGAATATTTCTTCAGGTGGCCTGGTGATGTGCTACCAGTGTGGTAAAGAGGGGTACAAGAGACCTCAGTGTTCGCGTGACCCAGTGTAGTGTTGACCTTGCAGCAAGATGGGTCATCTGCAATGCTTTTGTAGGGCGTTTCCACCAGTGGTTAGTGAGAGGGGTTATGTGCAGACTCCACGTGCGGGATCAGGGCCAACAACTTCTTACCAATTAGGGAATCGGGATACGTCAGGACGTTCAGGCCGAGGTGGTGGTCGTGGCTGTGGTAACCAAACACCAGGATATTAGAGACAGCAGGGCTGGTCAGCTCAGGGTAGCTAGGCTGTGTCGCAGGGTCGTGGCACTAGGCAGGCTTATGTAGTGAAATAGACCCACCAGGAGCAGGATCCCGGACCTTCCACTGTCATAGGTACTATTCTAGTAGCTTCTATTTTTTCTTCAGTACTTTTCGATACTGGGGATACACATAGATTTATATCTGTGCCTGTTGTGGAGAGCTTTGGGCTCTGTGTTTCTTCTTCTACTGATATTATGATGCAAGACACTCCTTTGGGGATTATAACAGTAGGTGTGCATCAGTGCAATGAGTTCCCCCTAGAGGTTGGTGGGTGTCACTTTCTATGGGACCTCTATGTCTTAGAGATGACGAACTATGATATCACTCTTAGGATATACTGGTTGGTACCCTTTCGAGCCTTTGTGGATTGCTATCATCGCAGGGTGAGTTTTACGTCACGAGAGGGCAGAGAGTTTCTATACAAGGGTAAATGGGATGTCCAGGAGAGTCGAGCTGGACCCAAGCATCGTGGGTGAGATGCTGTGATAGCCCAGATTGTGAGTTTATATCTAGATGACTAGGGAACTTGTCAAAAGGATTTACCTACGGTAGTTGATCATTTCAGGGATTTCTTCCCGGACGACTTTTCAGGTCTACCTCTCGAGCGAGATGTGGATTTCTCTATTAAGCTAGTTCCATGAGCATCACTGGTGTCCATTCCTCATTATAGGATGGATACACTAGAGTTTTAGGAGATCAAGAGGCAGTTAGAGGAGTTACAAGCAAAGGGATTCATCCGACCCAGTACTTCTCCTTGGGGTTCGCATGTCCTGTTTGCGAAAAAGGTGGAAAATACCCTTAGACTCTGTGTGGATTATCAAAAGCATAACCATTTGACGGTAAAAAACTAATATCCCTTGATAAAGATTGATGATCGTTTTGATCAACTTCGAGGAGCATGAGTGTTCTCGAAGATTGACTTGAGATCTGGATATCATCAGTTATGTGTTAAACCATCAAACATACCGCTTACAGCTTTTCGGAGCAGATATGGTCTATACGAGTACTTGGTCATGCTGTTCGTACTCATGAATGTTCCAATAGTTTTCATGGATCTGATGAATCGTGTGTTCCACCCTTATCTGGATTCTTTTGTTGTAGTCTTTGTGTATGATATCTTGGTGTACTCTCACACTTGACACGACCATTCTACCCATCTTGAGATCATTATGAGTACACTGAGAGAGAATAAGCTATATGTTAAGCTCTCAAAGTGACACTTTTGGATTGAATAGATTCACTTCCTAGGTCATATCATCTCAGAATTAGGAGTTGTGGTAGACCAATAGAAAGTTAGAGTAATAGTTTCCTGGAAGCATCCTAAGAACGTGTTTGAGATACGGTGTTTCCTGGAAGCATCCTTAGTAGTGCCATTGACAGGTTTGACTAAGAAGGGTGTGAAGTTTGTTTGGCCAGAAGCTTGCGAGATAGCCTTTTAGGAGTTGAAGGGAAGAATGACATCAGTTCCAGTCCTGATACTTCTAGAGTAAGGGAAGATCTATACAGTTTACTGTGATGCATCGGGTATTGGGATGGGAGTAGTGTTGATGCAGGGTGATTGAGTAATTGCGTATGGGTCTTGGCAGTTGAGGCCACACAAAAGGAATTTCCTAGCGCATGATCTCGAGTTAGCTACAATTTTTCATGTGTTACGCTGTTGGAGAAATTATCTATTGGGAGAACATTTTGTTGTGTTTACGGACCAAAAAAGTCTCAAGTATATCTTTACCCAGTGTGACTTGAATCTGAGACAGCTAAGGTGGGTTGAATACCTTCAGTCCTTCGAATTCAAGCTTGCTTATACACCTGGTAAGGGTAACACAGTTGCTGATGCACTGAGTATGAGGACATAGTTACAGGCAGTACAGGAGGCCAGCAATGAGTGGCATCTCATGGATTTGTTCTCTAAGATGCATTTGGAGGTGCACGATAGTCAGGGGCGAGCTTATATTTCTTCCTTAGCTGTGACTTCTACCCTCCTGGATAGAGTGAGGATGAGACAACTATCATACTCGGAAGGCCTAGTTCTACGGGAGTCGGTGGAAAGTGAGGACCCTCCTCTCAGTTGGATGAGAGGAAATGATGAGGTATTGTGTGTCCATTGATGAGTGTGGGTTCCAGGGGATATACACGAGGATTTGATGCGGGATTTTCATGCTTCAACTTGGGAAGTGCATCCCGGAGTTACCAAAATGTACCATGACTTGAGATGTCAGTATTGGTGGCCGGGTATGAAACGAGAGGTAGCTGGTTTTATTGTGAGATGTTCCACCTATTAGCAGGTGAAGGCAAAGCATTAGAGGCCTGCTAGACTGTTACAACAGTTACCCATTCCAGAGTTGAAATGGGATGATGTCGCGATGGACTTAGTGACCGGGTTTCCAAGGTCACCTCAAGGCAGTGATGCTGTGTGGGTTTTTGTGGATAGACTTACAAAGGTAGCTCACTTTTTTATAATCAAGGAGATCTTTGGTGTTGATGAGATCATGAAGTTGTATATCCGAGAGGTGGTATGTCTTCATGGGGTCCATCGTTATTTCGTTTCAGATAGGGATGCCTGTTTTACGTCTTGTTTCTGGCAGAGTTTTCAGAGGGCACTAGGTACACATGTGCTTCTGAGCACAACTTACCACCCTCATACCGATGTGCAATCAGAGCGTACGACACATGTGCTTGAGTACATGCTGCGTTCATGCATCTAGGACTTTGGGGGTTCTTGGGAGAATCACATACCCCTTGTCGAGTTTTCCTATAATAATAGTTTTTAGGCAACTATTGAGATGGCACCTTACGAGGATTTATATAGCAGGCCATGCCGATCACCCTTGTTCTAGTTGGAGGCAAGTGAGGCAGCTTTTCTAGGACCACGTCTCGTGTAGGAGACTTCAGAGCTGGTCCAGTTGATTCAGAAGCGGATGGCTACTGCACAGTCTCGTCAATAATCTTATGGTTATCGCCGCAAACAACCCTTGGAGTTCATGGTCAGGGATCAGGTTTTCTTATGTGGTTCACCAAGGTTGGGAAACATGTGGATTTGGAGACACGGTAAACTTTCAACAAGGTATGTGGGGTTGTTTGAGATTCTGGAGAGAGTCGGGCCAGTTTTCTATCGGTTGCAGTTACCAAAGAGGTACTGAGCCTTGCACGACGTCTTCCATGTATCTTAGTTGTGCCATTACCACTCAGACTCATCTAATGTTTTTCAGCCTGAGGAGGTTGAACTTCATATCGATGCATCCTTTGAGGAGAATCTGATTCGTATTGTTGATAGGAGCAGGAAGGTTCTCCGAGGTCGGTCAGTTCCTCTCGTGTGGGTGCTATGGAAGCATGGTTGAGTGAAGGACGAAACCTGGGAGCAGGAGACCGACGTACATTCTCAGTGGTCATATTTGTTCTCAGCTTTATCTTCACCACCCTTGTAAGGGAAATTTGGGGACAAATTTCTTTAAGGGTGGAAGTTTGTAAGAACCCAGTTCTTATTCTTTAGGTACAGATTTTTTCTTTTCCTCTTTCCTTAAGTGTTTTTGAAAAAATAAGGAAAATGGGGGAAAATACCAAATTTTGTGGGTACACGCTGTGTACTTTTCCACACATCATGTACTTTGGTCGTGTGGGATGAGTACATAGGGCTTGTAGGCCTACCGACAATGAAGGGTGTAAAAAATGACTACACGCCATGTACATAGTATTTACACGCTGTGTAATCAGTCGGAAGGTGAACAGTAAGGTGGTGGGAGTAGCCTCCAGTGGAGCGATAGTACATGCCATGTACTCAGAAATTCACATTGTGTACTCATGTCGACAGATGAACAGTGTGCTGGTGAAAAGTAGCTGCCAAAGGGAAGTTAAAAATTGAAAATTACACGCCATGTACTTGAGAGTACAAGCCGTGTAGTTTGCTTTTTTTCTTAAAATGGGCAGTAGCCTCCTCTTTCAATAGAGGAATCTTAGAATGTCAGAAGGGTGTGGGAGAGAAGGCCAGAGCTTGGAGGAGCTCCCGACCGCACACTGGAACTCGAATTCCTTTGCTGATAGTCTCGATTGAACTGCGCGGGTGAGTACTTCACTCTTCTTAAACCCTTCAAATTATTTTCCAAGGGGAAGTTATTTGGTTTTGGATGTGTTTTCGTTTATCCTATATCTACATCATTCTCGGATGTTTTCGAAGGCACTGTTCACATATATTGATCAGAGGAGATTAAGGTAGGTGGTTTGATGTTTAATTCCAACTGTCATGTTGTATTTGTGTACCGTTGTGCTACGCACCCATGTTTGGGGTGTCGTATGGCTGAGGCCTTGACTAATTAGATATATAGAATTTCATAGATAATTTAATGATAATTATAAACTACTGTCTGGGATCATTGATTGGATCCAGGGCCACCCCGTGGGTGCGTTTCCCTTGTTTAGCTGGTTGTCCAGGATACCCAAGGGTATGCTATGATTTAGCATGCTCTGAGTTTTCTTGAGAGAAAATGTATATAATTTCTTGCTATGTGTTGGGCTCAGCCCAGTTACTTGCTTATGCCTGAGGGAAGTGTTTTGCTTAGCCTGAGGGTAGTGGTTTGTTTAGACTGAGGGCAAGTGTTTTTTTAGCCTGAGGGAAATGTTTCATATGCCTGAGGGTAGTTTCTTCCGTGCTTGAGAGCAATATCTCATACGCTTGAGGGCAATATTCTTTATGCCTGAGGGCAATAACCTGAGGGTTTCGTTTTTGTTTCACTTGAGAGAAAGGCCTGAGGGAAAGGTTTTGTTTAGCCTGAGGGAAATATTTTCTTATGTCTAAGGACACTGGTTACTTGATTATTCACTATGGTGTTTTCATGTGTTATACCTACCAAGCTAAAGCACATGCTTGGTATTACTTTACCTCATACTTGTTAGATAGCTTGTTGTAGTTTTTCTGCGGCACTGTATAGGAGATTGTCGGCTGAGGATGAGTCTCAGAAAATTATAATTCAAATATATTAAATTGTTAAATAATAATTAAATGGAAATGGAACTGGTAGGGGTAGCTGCTTTTGAGTACTTCCTAGTTTACTGCATTTTCATTACTGCACACTGTTGTTGCACAAATTCACTGACAGTTGGGCATGGGCCTTTGATGGTTGCCAACTGAGATTTATTTCTCACACCCTGTTTGGGTCATTCCTTGGGCCCAAACAGATTATATTTCTGCAGGTGTAGATAAGAAATGGAGTACCTATACAGGTATGTAATTGTTGAAGAGGAGTAGGAGGGCATGGGATCAAGCTTAGGCTTGCGATGCTGCTGAGTTCCTGTTATGCTATTTTATTTTGCTTTTTTGTATTTTTCTTTTGTACTGTATTGTTTCAGATTGTAGTGTATCCTGTTTTGGTTATTTTCTTAGACTTAGGGACATATTGCATCATGATATATATAGGACTATTGTCATCTTTTACTTCTCTACTATTATCCTTTTCATCTTTGTATTGTTTACTGATTCCGTTTTTGGTATGTTTGTATATTCTGTGCTGCACTACACTTTGACAAATGAGGGCATAGTTTCCCCACTATCAGACCTAGGCCCTCGCTGCTAATCATAAACCTATGATTTTTGGGGAAATGCGCTTGAGGTCATGTGACCAACCGGGTTCGGGGAACCCATTAAGTGGCACCTGAATCCAGGATGTTACAAAGTGGTATCAGAGGAATTTTCTTTTCTCTGAGTAATTTTGTTATTTGGCGATGAAGAATAGAGATAAATTGTTAAGGGATTCGGTAATAAGTATGCCTAGGAGTAGCTACCCCATGCACAGGTAAAGGACGGATTTCCTCAAAGTAAATTGTGATTTTTTGTTTATGATAATTACAATTGATTTGATTTTCACCATTGGGTGATGCACTTGTTGTGTGTTGTTTATATTTTTATACTTGGTTTATATTTAGTTGCAACCCGATGAGATGAGGGTATTCCATCTCATGCATCATTTAGGAACATGTTATAATCACATTCCATGCATAGTTTCTATGCCATGTAGGTGCATTAGAAATTGTATGTTGTTGTGATAGATGTTGTTCTAGAAAACGCATGTTGTTTTGATAAATGCCTTGATAAAACAACTGCTATTTGATAGGGTATTGTTATGTAAAGTTCTGTGAATGAATTCCAAACTTTGGTTTTTGAGGAGTATGAGCCCTCATAAACTAGAATTTGGTGGATCATCAACTTATTTACCTTGTTATAACATTAATAAGATGATAAGATCTGATTCGCGGAGAGTATAGGCCCTCATGGATCGGAATTTGGCACTTAGATGTTGGTTTCAGTGTTTTTCTGGGCTCCAGAGTAGTTTCTGAGGTCTACTGTCCAAAAACCTAGACAACACGGCATGTGGTTCTATGAATAAACACCATGTACTCTTCTGTTTAGGAAGAAAAGAAAAAAAATTAAATACACGCCATGTGCCCTAAGTACACGCCGTGTAGTTTCTAACCGTGTCATAGGACGTGTAGGCAGAAACATGGGATAGTGAAACTTTGAGGGCACACTCCATGTAGTTATTATACACGCCGTGTTGTGTTGACCTTGTGTCCACCGTGTAACTAACAACACCGACAGAGAAATCTGAGATTATACACACCATGTCTATGATGAACACACCGTGTACTTTTACCTAGGGATCCGACCATGTAACTAACAAACATGGGTCCATGTTACCTCTTCTTAGACACACCGTGTACCTGAGGGACATGCCGTGTAGTATTGACCGGTGAGATACCATGTGGACTTAGCCGTGTGGCTGGGGAAACGAGGTGGTGTACACGCCGTGTGCGGGTGTAACATTCCGTGTAGTGTCAGCTGAGTAGTCGGTCGTTTCACTAACAACATGAGAAGTTGGAAATTAAGTCGTACACGCCGTGTCTATCTGAAACACGCCGTGTTGAGGGAGCTATGTACCCGGCTATGTAACGAACAACACGGGTCGGTGAATCTCATCTAGTACACGCCGTTTAGACCTTATACACACTATGTATTCTCATTCAAAAGAGAGCTGTGTGGCTAAGCTGTGTAGAAGGACTTGGGCAGGGGAAGGAAATTCAAGTACACGCCGTGTGTCTGGACAACACACCGTGTGTTTGGGGTGTTACAAGACCAGTTTTGGCAGGAGTACATGCCCATGTCAAAGACTTGAGGGAACACGCCGTGTAGTTATTATACACGCCTTGTAGTCTTGTTTTGTAAAACTTGAAAGTTTTATTTTCCTTATTTTTTTCTTACGCTTATGGTTCTTAGTCTTTGATAATATTAATCTAAGGTGTGTGTTTGACTTTGTAGAGTCATGCCATCGAGATGACCACAATTTGTTCACCAAGAGGGTGGCAACAAGTATACTCTAGAGACAGTAGGCCACGGGCTACCGATGAATCCTCCAGCAGAGCCAGATACGGCGCCAGCCGTTATACTTGACATAGGCGCAGAGGCGCAGTTCTATGAAGGCTTCATGCGATTTATGCAGACCTTCCAGGGAGCAGCGCAACTGCCACATCCATGGAAGAGCTGACTTGTATATTCCAGCAATAGTATCCACCTACATTTTCAGGGGATAGCGGACTACAAGCTACAGAGTCTTGGCTGGGTTCTATGCAGACTATCTTCGATCATCTGGAGACGCCTCCAGGACGGAGGGTTAATCTCACTACATACATATTGCGTGATTCCGCCAAGAGGTGGTGGGATGTTACCACCCAGACCGAGCATCACAGAGACATTGCATGGGAAGATTTTCAGGCAGTCTTCTATGATTTTTTCTTCCCAGAGATGCTGAGGGAAGATCGAGCTCGAGAGTTCATGAATCTGTAGTAGGGTGCCATGTTAATGATGGACTATTCTGCCCACTTCACCGAGATACAATGATTTTGGCATGTTCTAGTGGGAGATGAGACGTTGGGGGCTCGACGCATTGAGGATGGTCTTCGATATGACATCCGAGCGCTGGTGAATGTTTTCAGGTTGCCTACAATTCATGATATTGTGAACCAGGCACTGATTTTTTAGCGGAACTTGTGGGAAGCTTGTGGTGTAGTCTAGGGCGGTTCGACACCAGTTTATGGTACTATTTCTACCAGTAAGAGGAAGAGGAAAATGGATTTCTCTCATGGCGGAAGTATTAGCCAGAAGATTTATTCATGTGTCCCTATGATGTGCTACCAATGCAGTAAAAAAGAGAACAAGATACCTCAGTGTCTGTGTGACCCAGTGGAGTACTGATATTGCGACAAGATGGGTCATTTGCAGTGCTTTTGTAGGGCATTTCCACCTGTGGCTGGTGAGAGGGGTTCTGTGAATACTCCGCATGCGGGAGTAGGGCTGACAGCTTCTTACCAGTCCGGGAATTGGGATACGTCGGGATGTTCAGGCCGAGGTGGTGGTCATGGCCATGGTATCCAGACACCAGGATCTCAATGATAGTAGGGCAGGTCAGCTCAGGGTAGCCAGGCTGTGTCACAGGGCCACAACACTGGGCAGGCATATGTAGTGCAACAGACCTAACATGAGCAGGATCCCGGACGTTCCACTTTCAGAGGTACTATTCTAGTAGCTTCTGTTTTGTCTTTATTAATTTTTGATACTGGTGCTACACATATCTTTATATCTATGCCCGTTGCGGAGATCCTTGGGCTCTTTGTTTCTTCTTCTTATGATATTATGATGCGAGACACTCCATTGGGGATTAGAACGGTAGGTGTGCATCAGTGCAAGGAGTTCCCCCTAGAGGTTGGTGGGTGTCACCTTCTATGGGACTTCTATGTCTTAGAGATGATGAACTATGACTTCATTCTCGGGATGGACTAGATGGTACCCTTTTGAGCCTTTATGAATTGCTATCGTTGTAGGGTGAGTTTTACGTCACTAGAGGGAAGAGAGTTTCTATATAAGGGAGAATAGGATGTCCAGGCAAGTCGAACTGGACCCGAACATCATGGGCGAGGTGGTGTGATAGCCGAGATTGCGAGTTTATATCTGGATGACCACGGAACTTGTCAGAAGGATTTCCCTCTGGTAGTTGATCATTTTAGGGATATCTTCCTGGAAACTTTTCAGGTCTACCTCCCGAGTGAGAGGTGGATTTCTCTATTGAGCTAGTTCTAGGAGTAGCACTGGTGTCCATTCCTCCTTATAGGATAGCTACACCAGAGTTCCAGGAGCTCAAGAGGCAGTTGGAGGAGTTGCAGGCAAAGGGTTTCATCCGACCCAGTACTTCTCCTTGGGGTTCGCCTGTCCTGTTTGCAAAAAAGGAAGACAATACCCTCAGACTCTGTGTGGATTATCGGAAGCTGAACCAGTTGACAGTCAAGAATTGATATCCCTTTCCTAGGATCGATGATCTTTTTGATCAAATTCAAGGATCAAAAGTGTTCTTGAAGATTTACTTTAGATCCAGATATCATAAGTTATGCGTTATACCCTCAGACATACCGCTTACAGCTTTTTGGAGCTGATATGGTCTATACGAGTACTTGGTCATGCCGTTCGGACTCATGAACGTACTAGCAGTTTTCATGGATCTGATGAATCGTGTGTTCCACCCTTATCTGGATTCTTTTGTGGTAATCTTCATGAATGATATCTTGGTGTACTCTCACACTCGACATGACCATTCTACCCATCTTGAGATCATTCTGAGTACACTGATAGAGCATCAGCTATATGCTAAGCTCTCAAAGTGCCACTTTTGGATAGACCAGATTCACTTCCTAGGTCATATCATCTCATAGGAAGGAGTTGTAGTAGACCCAGAGAAAGTGAGAGCAGTAGTTTCTTGGGATTAGCCTAAGAATGTGTTTGAGATATAGAGTTTCTTGGTGCTGGATAGTTACTACAAACACTTTATACAGGACTTCTTCTGCTTATCAGCACCATTGAAGGGTTTGACTAAGAAGTGTGTGAAGTTCGTTTGGTCAAAAGCTTGCGAGACAGCCTTTCAGGAGCTTAAGGGAAGATTGACATTAGTACCAGTCCTGATACTTCCAGAGAAAGTGAAGAGCTATATAGTTTACTATGATGCATTAGGTATTGGGATAGGAGAAATGTTGATGCAGGGAGATCGAGTAGTTGTGTACGGGTCTCGGCAGTTGAGGCCACATGAGTGGAATTACCCGATGCATGATCTCGAGTTGGCTTCAGTTGTTCATGCGCTGCCCTGTTGGAGACATTATCTCTTAGGAGAACATTTTGTGGTGTTTACAGACCACAAAAGTCTCAAGTACATCTTTACCCAACGTGACTTGAATCTAAGACAATGAAGGAGGGTTGAATACCTTCAGTCCTTTGACTTTGAGCTTGCTTATACACCTGGTAAGGGTAACACAGTTGCTGATGCAATGAGTAGGAGGACTCAGTTATAGGTAGTCCAGGAGGACAACAGTGAGTGGCAGCTCATGGCTTTGTTCTCTGAGATGCATTTTGAGGTGCATGATGGTCAGGGGTGAGCCTATCTTTCTTCCATAGTTGTGACTTCTACCCTCCTGGATAGAGTGAGGATGAGATAGCTATCAGACTCGGAAGGCCTAGTTCTACGGGTGTCGGTGGAAAGTGAGGACCCTCCTCCCGGTTGGACGAGAGGAAATGATGAGGTACTTCATGTCCATGGATGAGTGTGGGTTCCTGGGGTTATACACGAGGAGCTGATGTGGGAGTTTCATGATTCATCTTGGGAAGTGTATCCCAGAGTTACCAAAATGTACCGTGACTTGAGACATCCGTATTGGTAGCTGGGTATGAAATGAGAGGTAGCTGGTTTTGTTCCGAGATGTTCCACCTGTCTGCAGGTGAAGGCAGAGCATCAGAGGCTAGAAAGATTATTACAACAATTACCCATTCTAGAGTGTAAATGGGATGATGTCATGATGGAATTTGTGACCGGGTTGCCGAGGTCACCTCGAGGTAGTGATGCCATGTGGGAGGTTGTGGACATACTTATGAAGGTAGATTACTTTTTTCCGATCAAGGAGACCTTCGGTGTTGATGAGATCAAGAAGTTGTATATCCGAGAGGTGGTACATCTTCATGGTGTCCCTCATTATATCGTTTTAGATAGGGACTCCCGCTTTACATCTCATTTCTGGAAGAGTTTTTCGAGGTCACTGGGTACACAGGTGCTTCTAATCACAGCTTACCACCCTCAGACCAATGGCTAGTCAGAGCGTACGATACAGGTGCTTGAGGACATGCTGCGTGCATGCGTCCTGGACTTTGGGGGCTCTTGGTAGAAGTACATACCCCTAGTCAAGTTTACCTACAATAATAGTTTTCAGGAAACTATTGAGATGGCACCTTACGAGGCTTTATATGGTAGGCCATGCCAATCACCCTTGTTCTAGTTTGAGGCAGGTGAGGTAGATTTTCTGGGACCACGTCTCATGTAGGAGACTTCAGAGCATGTCTAGTTAATTCAGAAGTAGATGGATACCGCAAAGTCTCATAAAAAATATTATGCTGATTGCCATAGACGACCCATAGAGTTCGTGGTCGGGGATCAAGTTTTCTTATGTGTTTCACCGAGGTTGGGATGCAGGTGGATTAGGAGACATGGTAAACTTTCACCGAGGTATGTGGGGCCATTTGAGATTCTGGAGAGAGTTGGGCCAGTTGCCTATTATTTTCAGTTACCATAGAGGTATCGGGCCATGCACGACGTCTTCCATGTATCTCAGTTGCACCGTTATCACTCATACCTATCTCACATTTTTCAGTGTGAGGAGGTTGAACTTCAGATCGATGCATCCTTTGAGGAGCATCCAATTTGTATTGTTGATTGGAGCACAAATGTTCTCCATGGTCGGTCAGTTTCTCTCATACGGGTGCTATGTCAGCATGGCTGAGTGCAGGAAGAAACCTGGGAGCGGGAGACCGACGTATATGCTCAGTGGCCAGAGTTGTTCTCATATTCATCTTCAGCACCCTTGGAAGGGAAATTCGGGGATGAATTTCTTTAAGGGGGAAGTTTGTAAAAACCCAGTTCTTATTATTTTGGTACGGGTTTCTTTTTTTCCTCTTTCTTTAAGTGTTTTTGAGAAAATAAGGAAAATGGGGAAAAATCCCAAATTTTGTCGGTACACGCCATGTAATTTTCAACATCCCATGTACTTTGGCTGTGTGGGATGAGTACACAGGGCGTGTAGGCCTGCCGGCGATGAAGGGTGTAAAAATGAATACACGCCGTGTACTTAGTATTTACACGCCATGTAATCAGTCGGCAAGTGAACAGTAAGGCGGTGGGAGTAGCCGCCTACAGAGTGACAGTACATGCTGTGTACTCAGAAATACGCACCGTGTACTAATGTCGACAGATGAATATTGTGGCAGTGAAAAGTAGCTTCCAAAGGAATAGTTAAAAAATGAAAAGTACACGCCGTGTACTTGAGAGTACACGTCGTGTAGTTTGTTTTTTTCTCTTAAAATGGGAAGTAGTCTCCTCTTTCTATAGAGGAAGATTAGAACGTCAGAAGGGAGCAAGAGAGAAGGCCGGATCTTGGAGGAGCTCCCAACCGCACACCGTAACTCGGATTCCTTTACTGACGGTCTCGATTGAACCACGTGGGTGAGTTCTTCACTCTTCTTAAACCCTTCCTTTCAATTCTTTCCTGAGGGGAAGTTATTTGGGTTTGAACGCATTTTCTTTTATCCCAGATTTATGCTATTATCAAATTTTTCGGAAGGTTTCATTCACGTATATTGATCAGAAGAGATAAAGGTAGGTGGTCTAATGTTTAATTCCAACTGTCATGTTGTTTTTGTGTACCGTTATGTTACACGCCTATGTTTGGGGTGTCGTATGGATGAGGCATTGACTAATTAGATATATAGAATTGCATAGATAATCTAATGATAATTATAAACTACTGTTTGGAATCATTTCTTGGATCTAGGGCCACCCTGTGGGTGTGTTTCCCTTGTTTAGTCTTTTAGACAGGATACCCGAGGGTATGCCGTGATTTAGCATGCATTGAGTTTTCTTGAGAGAAAATGTATATAATTGCTTGCTATGTGTTGAGCTCGGCCCGATTACTAGCTTATGCCTGAGGGCAGTGTTTTGCTTAGCCTGAGGGCAGTGGTTTGTTTAGCCTGAGGGAAAGTGTTTGTTTAGCCCGAGGGCAATGTTTAATATGCATGAGGGCAGTTGCTTCCGTGCCTGAGGGCAATATCTCATACGCATGAGGGAAATATTCCTTATTCTTGAGGGAAATCACCTGAGGGTTTCTTTTCTATTTCACTTGAGGGAAAGGCTTGAGGGAAAGGTTCTGTTTATCCTGAGGGAAATAGTTCTTACGTCTGAGGACACTGGTTTATTGATTATTCACTGTGGTGTTTTCTTGTGTTATACCTGCCAAGCTAAAGCACAGTCTTGGTATTACTTTACCTTGTACTAGTTAGATAACTTATTGTAGTTTTTTTGCGGCACTGTATAGGAGATTATCGACTGAGGATGATTCTCAGAAACTTATAATTCAAATATATTGAATTGTTAAATAATAATTAAATGGAAATGAAACTGGTAGGAGTAGCTGCTTTTGAGTAATTCCAAGTTTTCTGCATTTTCATTACTGTTCACTGCTATTTTACAAATTCACTTATAGTTGGGCACGGTCCTTTGGTGGTTGCCTACTGGGATTTATTTCTCACACCATGTTTGGGTCATGTCTTGGGCCTAAACAGATTATATTACTGCAGGTGTAGAAAAGGGAAAGAGTCCCTATACAGGTACCTGATTGTTGAAGAGGAGTAGGAGGGCATGGGACCAAGCTTAGGCTTGTGATGCTGCTGAGTTCCCGTTGTGCTGTTTTATTTTACTTCGCTGTATTTTTCCCTTGTACTGTATTGTTTTAGATTAAAATGTATCCTGTTTTTTCTATTTTTTTAGGCTTAGGGACATATTGCATCATGATATATATATGACTGTTGTCATCATTTACTTCTGTACTGTTGTCCTTTTCAGTTTACTATTGTTTACTGCTTCCGCTTATGGTATGTTTGTATTTTCTCTGCTGCGCTACACTTTGACAAATGAGAGCATAGTTTCCCCACTATCATACCTAGGCCCTCACTGCTAGTCGGCAGCCTTTGGAGTTTGTGGAAATGCGCTTGAGGTCATGTGACCAACCAGGTTTGGGGAACCCGTTGAGTGGAACCCGGATCCAGGACGTTACATCCACTATAGGGTAGTTTGAGAATAGCTGAAATGACCAACCTTCTCTTCAATTCCTTAAAATTCTATTCACATTCCTTAGTCCAAAGGATATGGACTCCCTTTTATTTTAACTTGATGATTCTATTATATGACTATGAGAAATTATTAACAAATAATCACTAATATCCATATAATCTAAGAAAACTAGAAATCTTAGTCACATTGGTTGGTCAGGGATAATGTTTAATGACTTACATATTATAATGAACTATTTATATACCCTCTCTTGAGATCACATTCCCAAAGAATGATACTTTATGTAACCAAAATTCACACTTGATGAATTTGGTATATAATTTCTCCTTCATTAGGGTCTTTAATAGAATTCTATAGTTGAAGTATATTAGAATATAATTTAATTTTTTTTACCACAAATTGATTTAGATAATATCTAAATACTCTACTCATTAAATATATGAAGATAGTAGGGGGATTATTAAGTCCAAATGGAATCACTAAAAATTCATAGTATTGATTCCTTATATAGAAGGTCTTCTTAGGTATTTATTCACTTTTGACCCTCAATTGACAGTATCCAGAACAAAGACCACACTTTTAGAATTCTTAAAACAATGAATTCCATCATAGCAGATACCCAATGGGGTTTCTAGAGTCATAATTCCATGTAGTGATTGATCTCAAGGCCTAGAATCTTAGTGATTACCGCAGATATAAAAGAGTGAGACACACCTATATCAAATAAAGTATACACTAAAGTGGAGGCTGTTAGAATAATAACTCATACAGTAGAAGTTCTGATGCTATGCCCCTCAGGCATAGGATGGACTATGTATAGCTGGATTATACCACAGCCCTGAGTCACAACATGACTGCCTTGAGCAAGCCTGCTCTGCTAGTGTTACGAATCATAAGTCTGACTACCTCTTCCTCAACCACCACCGTAGCCTTATTGGCAGATGGTATTCTAGCTACCTACCTATTGTGATCCTATTGGACCCAATCTTGATCATGGAGTAGGTATAGATTCCATCTCACTAGAAATTATCAAAAAAATCCTATAAAATCACTGGATATGACCCATCCTACCACAACCTCAGCACTCCATTGGATCATGCAAGCATTGTGGCTTCATGTGTCCCAGCTTCCCGCACTGGTGAAAAATCAAGAACCTGTCAAAGAGATGATCCTAGATGCTGATACCCCCATGAGAAACCTTCAAGTGATGCTTTCACCTAGAAGAAAAACCACTATAAGATTTTGGTGTCGAACCACCTTGAATCACACCATCAACCTCAGTTTCATCTATGAAATAAGGGTGTGGTTGAAAATTTCAGAAATAGTTATCAAACTGAACACATTGACCTATGACTAGATGGAATAAACCATAACATCCTCAAATCAAATGGAGGTCATAATATCATCTTATGTTAGTGTAGAAGTGAATTGTTATAGCTTAGTAAAATGAGAAGAATATTCCATAATAGATAAGATCCCTATTGCAGGTTCATGAATTATCTGGCTCTGTCAACCCTTAGATTTTGGTGAAAAAAGTATCCGTAGAAGATCGTCTGTAAATCCACCCAGACCATATATCTATACCGATATTCCTGGGTGATTACATCCCACACTACTTGGCTGAATCACATAGCATATAAGCCACAATCTTGACCCTCCTCTCTAGAGTCATCTCAAGATTCTCTAATATATAAAGGATTTCTTTGAGCCATGAATCCACAACATAAGGTTGACCATACCCGAAAAAGGTTGGAGGATGTTATTGATAAAATTTATGAGTGTACTCTACCATGCTTAGGGCAGGTCGAATTACACCTTTCATCGACTACAACATACATAGGAACCCTTCTCATAACTTGGTTTCAGTGCCCATATTAGGAACATGAAGAGGATCCATAAGTGGATATATAGGAGGAATAACTGGTAGCTCTTGCCCTACCACCTCAGGATAATGGTCATCACCACCTTTAAGGTGTACACTACCACATATCGGTATAAGGAAAACACCATCCTTTATCAGCAGGATTCCCAAATTTCTATACCCAATGATGGAAAATTTACTATAATTTCTCATCCATTGGCACTAAAGGAATAGATTTAAGTCTACAGATTCTAACTTGTTGGGTGGTTAATAATCTCTAAGGGTGATAAGCTAATGAACACTGAGGAGCTGAATCCTAGAATCTCTCTAATATGGGGTTTTTAATACTGAAGGATAATCCCTATTGGTAGAGGTTACTTTCACCTTATTTTCTCATCTTATAATGATAGATTGAGGGCATGGAGCAATGGTTTTCTCTATCTTAATCTAGGAATATTTTTTTGTCTATTTGGGATTTAAATTTTAACCCATACCTTCAGAAGCATTCTAATGCTCAGATTTGGGTTATAATTCACAGATTAAGCTGTGTATTTTGGAATCCTTTAATTTTGAATATCTTAGTTTCCTGTATTGGTGCCCCCATGAGGATAGATGAGAATGCAATGCACAAAAAATTTGGTTACTTCACCAGAGTATTGGTTGATATGGACTTGCATAATTCTTTAACTGATTATGCCACATTGATGGCCAATGGTGGGAAAATTGAGGTTGAATTTGAATATGATTCAATCCCTTCATTTTGTAACTATTGTAGGTTGGTGGGGAATGATGTTTCTGAATGTAGAAATGTGAGAAAAATCTAGATTAAAGTGGGGTATTCTTCCCATGGAAAAAGTATCATGGCTCCTTTAAGGAGACAAAACCTAGTGGTAAGATGATCCAGGTGGTTGTATCCAAGGAGGATAGGCCCAAACATCTTAACCAGCAACTCTCTGGTCGGGGGGGGGGTGAAAGAAGGGACACTTAAATATGAAGAAATTAATGAACCTATCAAATCTGTAATGGGGAGGGCATGTTCTTCATTTGGTTCTACACACAAAGAGGGCTGCGAAATTGGTAAGGAAAATGCTACTACTTTATTTCGTGATGTCATTGTAGCAGGGATTCAATCCACTTTTGAAGATAAACGTGATGAGTCTAACTTAGAAAATGACGCCCAAATGCAAGATGAATCTCAGTTTTGGGAGGAGTGACACTCTTCTAAAAATAGGAAAGGAAAACAAGTTGACTCTCTCCTCCCAACCAAGGTGAACAAGACTGGAGGTGCTACCGAAGTGGTAACTTTACTCGAGACTTCTTAGGATGTAGTTACCATCCCTCACAAGGGACAAGGGGTGACTGGTCCAATAAATGATGTGTCTAAGTTTGGAAAAAATGTCCTTACTCTACTTGACATTCTTAATAGATCCAGTAGTAGGGAGGTCTTCTATGCTGAATTTGGGAGCACTCATGGCTCTGAAATGATCAATGAAAGGGGATCTGATTTGAAAGCAGTACCGGAGAGCTCTGATCCGATTAGAGAATTTGAATCTACATCTACCAAGGAATCTTTATTATAGGATAATACTATCTCTCAGGTGGATAATGAAACCTGGAAACAACCTAAGACATGGAGGAGAGGACAACATCCGCGTGGCAAGGGTGGTGGATGTTGCTCCCATTGATGATGTTATCTTGTTTTATGAATGCGTCATACTTTTTAGCAGTGCCTGTTTCTATGGTTTTATGTCGTCTCTATCTTGCATGCTACTTCTATTTTCTCTTAATAAATTTTGAGATCATGGGATGATAACCCAGGGTCTGAACCGTTCTTTATAATAATTATAAATTAATACAGATATATTTAAATAATTATAAAATTATAATAAATGTATTAATTATATATATTAATAAAATTATAAATATAATAAATATATTTTCTACAACTTTATAATTATTTAAATAAATAAATTTATAATTATAACTATAAATAAATTTATATTTATTAGAATTTTTAATTATAAATAAATATATTTATTTATACTTATAATTATAAATAAATATATTTATTTATACTTATAATTATAAATAAAAAAATAAAAAAATAAAAAATTATAATAAATATATTAATTATAATGTTAAAAATATATATAATTAAATAAATATATTTATGAATATATAAAAATATTTATAATTATAATTATAATAAATATATTAATTATATATATTTATAAAATTATAAGTATAATAAATACCGTTCTTATAGTTTTATAATTATATATATATATATATAATTATAACTCTAAATAAATATATGTTTCTTATAATTTTTAAAATTATATATTTATATAAATAAATATTTATTATATATTTATTATATATTAATTATATATATATTACATTTATAATATTATAAATATATGTAATTAATATATTAATTATAAATATTTATAAAATTATAAATATAATATATACAATTATTATAATTTTATAATTATTTAAATAAATAAATATAAATATATATTTATAAATATATATTTATAAATAATAATAAATAAATATTTATAAATATATATAGTAAATATATTAACTAAATATATTTATTATATATAATTAAAAATATAGTAAATATATTTATTATAATTTTATAATTATAAATAAATAAATAAATTTTAATATTTATAATTTTATAAATATATATAATTATATAAATATATTTATACATATATAACATAAATAGATAAAAATTTATTTATAGTTATAATTATAAATAAATATATATATATTATATAATTTTATAAATATATATAATAATATAAATAAATTATTAACATTATAGGTTTATCATCACTTTTTTAGCGCTGATAAAGATATGCCTTTATTAGTGCTAAAAAAGTACTGATAAAAGGTGTATTTATAGGCACTATAATTATAGTGCTGATAAAGACACCTTTTATCAGTGCTTTTTTAGCACTGATAAAGGACAATCTTTATTAGCGCTTAAAAACGCTGATAAAGGCATGTTTTATCAGTTCTTTCTATTTTAGCACTAATAAAAGATACCTTTATTAGTGCTTTGCAACTAGTGCTGATACAAACTTCACTTATTATTATAAATAAACCATAACAGTCGACTTCCTCTCTTACACACCTCAATATCTTGCAGAAGCCGACCCCTACCGCCGCTGACTCCTCCTCTGTCGACTCCTCCTCTACCGCTGCTGACCCCTACTCTACCGCAAACCCATCCTCCACCATGAACTCATCCTCCACCACAAACCTACCTCCTCCACGAACCCCACCTCCATCGTGAACCCACCTCCACCACAAACCCCACCTTCATTGTGAAACCCTCCTCCTCCACGAACCCGCTTCTGTCACGAACCCCACCTCCACCTTGAACTCTTCCACGACCTCTGCCGCCGCTGCCTACCCAATCTCCACTGGTGTCGAACCCTACTACTGCCTCCGGAACTCCAAATCTAAGTTATGTTCTTATTTGATTTGGAATCAATGCTTAGATAGTGAAAATTAATTATACAGCTTTAGTGTTTGAAATCTCAGCGAGTGTTTAATCATTATACTGTTTGTGGGTATAATTTTCTATCATCAAGACTAAAGGAACACACTCATTTATTATTGGTTTCATAACTATTTAATGGTTCTTTCCTCTAAATATATAAACATATGTTTTAAAATTACATATTATAGTTTATTGTTCACACACACACACACACACACACACATATATATATATATATATGGTTATGATTTCCAATGATAAACCTTTTTGTAGTAGAGGGAATATGGAATCTATCATTATATGTTATTTTATGTTTGTTTTATATAAAATTCTATATATGGGCATATATAAGAGAGTATAGAGGATTTTAGAGGTAACCAATACTATTTATATTTCTATGAAAAGATTAGTAATACCTATTAATTCTGTGGTGTATGATTTGCACATGTTACATTTATTTTAGATTCCTCCTATTAATATAATGTTTTTCAATATTTTAAAAAATATTGAGAGGACACTGGGATGAGTGACTATTCATTGGTAAAAAAATGAGAGATATTAGTCAACCTTTTGTGATGATATGTGATACTTCAGCGAGAATATTTAGTTGTAATTTGGGCTAGGAGATAGCTTTTCCTTGTGGATTAATTTGTGAAATAAGCGATTGGTGGCCTAAGGTACTTTGTATTATCTTAGAGATGATCGTTGTATGTGAGGAGTTGTTTTAGGGGTATTTGATATCGATACATAATATAACAATGTATATAATTCTTGATATGTTATATTAGAAAATGGTTATGATAAGTAGACTGTATGAGTTCATTTTTGATTTTATTACTTACATTGACTTGTGATTTCATTTTCATATTATATTCCTGAGGGATTAGAAAGGTTAGACCTAGGCTCAAGACAATGTTTAAAAGGAAAACTATCTACATGATGATCATTACTCTTCTTAAGGGATTTTTTATGTTATGATTATACCCATGAATCAAATTCACTTACAATAGGGATGAAATTGTTATATTGATGGATTAACACATCTTGAGGAATTACAAATTTTAAACCTCTTTCTACATCGTAGATATACTAACCAAGAGGCTGAATATGTTGTGTAAAAACCTTAACTCTTCTTGAATGGTTGACTATATTACACCACTTATATTATTCCAATGCATGTTACTAGCTAGGTAGAATAGATATTATATTTTATTATTACAATGGTGTAGAATATTATCTTATTTTTATAGTTATAATGATTCACCAACAATGTAAAAATATGGGAGGCTCATGATTCATAGTTTCCTAGCCTGTTAAGAACACATTGAATAAAAATAGTTGTTTTTATAACATCAATTAATACCTTTTATATGATATTATACACGTACAAAAAAATATTTGGTAGGTACCCCTTAATGGTTTATGCTTTATATTTTATTAATATTTTATCTTATGGTTGTATCTTGGTAAATTATATTTTATTTAAAAAAAATATATTTTTTAGTTTTATTTACTCAACCCTATGTAATAAATTTATTTTCATTATTTTTTCTAAAAGTAGAATTTTTTGGTTTGTCTTAAAAAATTAAATGGTATAAAATCATTGACGATATTCTACTAGGATCTTTTCTTACACCATACATATACACATCGGTGCATATATAGACTTATTTGTCTATGATACAGGTAAAAGGAAAGGGTCACACTTTTATAATGGTGTTCCATAGTTACTTGTTAAGGATATAATTATAATGGGATGTAGAGGTCACCATAGGGCATAAAGAGACAATATTCATTTTGTTCTATTTTAATTTATTTACTATAAAGTGCCTCTCTTTCAAATAAATTTATTTTTGTTTTACCTTTATATTTTTGATCTTGTGTAAACCTTTTATAGATTTATATTTTATAAAAGTTTGGTTATTTTTGATTCATGTATCTTTTATAAAGTGAATCTCTTGGGATTTATGTCTTTATGAAAATTCTTAAGTGGCTCTTTCA
Source organism: Viscum album (assembly GCA_963277665.1). Taxonomy (NCBI): domain Eukaryota; kingdom Viridiplantae; phylum Streptophyta; class Magnoliopsida; order Santalales; family Viscaceae; genus Viscum; species Viscum album. The sequence continues at coordinate 1,031,222,037 of OY728126.1, forward strand.
AAATGATTCAAGTTTTTTTGAATGTTTATTAAAAAATTATATGTGTTCAACATACCATTTTTTGATTTTTAAATAGATTTAAAATGATTTAAACACTTTGCATAGACTTAGGTTTTATGCAAGTGGTTTTTAACTCACCCTATTTACTTCCATAAAGGTACGTGGATGTTTTGAAAGAATATTTAATGATGGGATCATTTTAAAAAGGGGTGTGTGAAGTTTTAAATGAAAATTTGTAAAATATAGAGGGTTATTTCTCATTTAAAGTGTGATTTAATAAATAGTTTTCAAAGGACAACTAAAATTTAGTTTTTCCATAATCTTTTAAGTTTATATTTTTATGTAATTAGGAAAACCATGACATTATATAGGGAAGAAAAATATATTGATAATAACACCGTAGAAAGGGAATGTCACTAACTCTATCCAACCCATAGTATATCCATCATGAACTCACTACATAAAAAGGTGAATTAATGTTTAACCCCATTTCAACTCCTAAAACTACTTTACATCCAACATCATATACATGGTTTAAATTATGGGAGTACTCTACGATTACATATTCTTTCTGGTTTTGTGTTAGCTTCTAAGGGGATGACTCTCATGCAACAAAATGAAATAATAACTATCATTCAAATGTTGAGTTCCCAGTATTTGAAAGACCCCTATTGTTTATCTATTTTGTTAAATATTAATATTACCGAATTAAATAGGATGGATATGATTAAAGAATGGATGGTTCCAATCATCTAGAAAACGAGTATGAAGATGGGGTAAAATAGTTCGTCATGTTTGAAAAAGATCATGCACTTGACCCTTATAAAATCCTTTTTCTAGGTTTACAATGTTGTTATTCAAGACTAATTAATATAGAGGAGTTAACAGAACAGTTGATCTATCACAGAATAGATCAAAGTTATAAATGTTGGAATAAACATGGGGAAAAAGAAAATGTAGCTAGTGTCTGGGATAACACTGCATTTTATATACCATATGATATGATTAAAATTATGGACAATGAAGAAGACTATATCGAGGATGTGATTACAAATGTGAATGATGATGAAGATTGTATTGAGGAAATAAAAAGTATTGTTGAATATGAACTTCAAGATTTCCCAAAATTGTTTTAGAAGTTAAAGAGTTGTGAAAATACGCCATTATATACTGGTTTCACTAAATATACAAAATTTTCATCAATATTGAAGCTGTATAATTTGAAATTAGAAGATAGATGGAGTGATGCCAGTTTTATAGAACTAATTTCTTCCTTGAATAACATGCTCCTAGAAGATAATTATCTACCTAACCAAACATACAATGCCAAATGATTTCGATGCTTGATGGGTATGATATCTAAAAAATAAACACCTACCTGAATGACTGTATACTATTTTTCAAGGACCAAAAATCACATAGATAATTCCCAAAGTTTGGTGCTTCTCGATAAAAGAAAGATGAATATGGTCCTATGAAAGTTGCATGGTAATTTCTAATCATTACATGTTTTAGAGGCCTATATGTAAGTGATGAGACTGTATGAAAATTAATGTGGAACACATATATAAGAATTAAATATGGGAAACTATATCACCCAAAAGACTCTCCTTGGTAGAAGAGAATTAATCATGAGTATCCTAAATTTGTAAATGGGACAAGAAACCTTCATCTTTCGTTATCTATAGATGGAGTTAATCATTTTGGTTTTCTAAGAAGCACTCATAGTACATGGTTAGTTATGTTGGTAAATTATAAATTTCCACCATTTTTATGAATGAAATGAAAATACATAATGTTATCCATTCTTATATCAGAAGAAAAACAACTGGGTAATGATATTGATGTTTATTTAGTTCCATTGATAGAGGATTTTAAATTATTATGAGATTCAGGTGTTACTTTCTACGATGATTACAAAAATGAAGATTTCACATTGAGACCCATGTTGTACGGGATGATAAATGACTTTCCTACTTATGTAAAATTTTCATGATATAGCATTAAAGAAACTCAAGGGTGTCCCGTTTTTGAACAAGTTACACAACCAATTAGGTTGAAACATTCATCAAAACTGTGTTTCTAGGACATCACAAATTTATACCCTGATGACATAAGTACCAATATTGGACTACATCATTCTATGTAAGTTCAGAAGAATGTACAACACCATATCCACTAATAAGTGATAAAATGTTTGAGAAAGTAAAAGATGTGGACACTACTTTTAGTAAACCATTTTAGAAAAACCTTACAGAAACCAGTTGAAAAAAGAGATCAGTTTTTTTAACTACCATTCTAGAATTGTCTATACATCAGAAATTTTCTTGATGTAATGCATGTCAAAAAAAATGTATGTAATAGTGTCATCAACATGTTTCTAAATGCACCCGAAAAAACAATGGATGTAATTAAGGCCAGGTTGGACATGGTTGACATCAGAATATGAGAAGAGTTGGCTCTAGTGAATGGTGAAAAATGAACATTTCTTCCTCTTGTTTCTTACACTCTTTCCAGTAAGGGGGATATCAATTTTTCAACTTCTTTAATAATGTAAATGTTCCATAGGGTATTCATCGAATATCAAGAACATCGTGTCAATGCCCGATTTAAAGTTAAAGGGTCTTAACTCACATGACTTACATGTTTTGATTCAAGATCTAATTCCTATATATTTATATTTCATTTTCCCAAGAATGTACATCATGAATTAACCAATATCTGTTTCTTATTTAAATTTATATGTATCAAAGTTATATCCCCAATGAAATTTCAGACTATGGAAAGAGAAATTGGCATCATATTATGTGAATTGGAAATGTTCTTCCCACCAAAATTATTTGATATGATGGTTCATTTAATGGTTCACTTGGTTATAGAGATTCGATTCTGTGGTTCTATACACTATAGATGGATGTACCCCTATTGAATGATATATGAATATTTTGAAATTTTATGTAAAAAATTGAAGTCGGCTAAAGGGTTGTATTGTGGAGCGATATATTATTGAGGAATCCATTTAATTCTGTACTGAATACTTGTTCGGTGTGGAAAACATTGGTCTACCAAAATCTCATCACAATGGGTGGCTTTTGGGTGAAGGAATTTATGGAAGAGATGTTGTCATAATCAATATTATAGATCGGAAACAAGCCCACCTTTACATTTTTCAAAACATCTTTGAGGTTTCCTCATATGTTCAAACCCATAATGAAATTATTAATCATTTAAATCCATAAAGTGATGAAATAAGGATATCAAATACACATAATCAATAGTTTATAGGATGGTTTCAGGGCCATATTTTTAAAGAGTCAGATGAAAATATGGATTCAATTTCAAAACAACTTCAATTGCTAGCCGGAGGCCCAAGTGTGTATGTATTATCTTAACATGGCTATGTAATTAATGGTTATATGATCTATAAAAATGAACATGATAAAGAAATCACCATGAAAAATAGTGGAGTTTCACTTGTGGAAAAAGCGATGCATGTTTCTAGTAATAAGGAAATAAATCCAATTTATACGAATATGTCATTATTTGGTATAGTCAAACAAATATGGGAGTTGGATTATACAACATTCCAAGTACCTATTTTTTAATGTAAGTGGGTTTATAATAGTATTTATGTTAAAATAGATGAATTGGGATTCATGAAAGTTGATTTTAGTAAGTAAGGGTACAAAGACGAACTGTTTATAATGAAATCATAGGTAGTAAAATTACTTTATGTTCTAGATCCTGAAAACTGAAAGTGGTCAATTGTTATTTTATCAACCAAAACCACTGAGGGTTAGATAAAATTCAACTAAGGATGACCCTTTCATTGGGATGTCACAATCATTTCATTATGGTCCTAATGTAGAAGATGTTTTTAGGTCAAATTATACCACAATGAAAGGATTTGGATAGTCAATATTGGGGTAAAATCCCTTCATCCTTTAAAAAAAGACATTTCAATAATCAGGTTATACTTTTTTTTTGTAATATACATTGTGTTATCTCATGTTATTATCTATTCGTTGCTGAATTTATGTAATTTAAATTAAATGTTAAACTACTTATATAGGTAATTAATTTCACACGTATTGGTGCTCCCAATCCTATAGAACAATAGGTATCTGAACATGGTTCTGCTTGTAGTGCGGAGGAACATTGACCTTCTGCATGTGATGGTGCTACCAATCTTGAGAAATAATGGGTTTATTAACCTATTAGTGCTCCCAGTTTAGAGGTACGACAACCATCTACACATGCCTATGCTACTACTCTAAAATAACATATTGATGATGCTAAATATGTAGAAATGGTAGGAAAAAAATGACCGAAGATTCATAAAAAATAAGAGTACTGTAGTTTGATGATGTTAGAAAAAATCATTAAGGCAAAAATGGAAGTTATCAAATACAAGGTTGGATGTGATTCACATAGACAACATGTTAACCCCAAAAGAACATGTTCAATAGTTACAATGGAGTCATCACTCAACAACGTATGATGATTGATGTAGATGCATGACACAATATTGTGGTTGGGCTTAAGACACTAATGTGGAAAGATATTAGAGTTACATTATGATACCATTTCTTTATTTTACTAAAAAAATAAAATAATTAAACATTGACTTACTCTTAATCATCCCTTGTAGAGTACATTTATAATAGATGAATCCCATAAGAAATATGTATTAATTCTTGATGGAATGACTCATAGAGGCTTTCACACAATTCTAATGAGAAATCAACTTAAATATGTTGAAGGAAAAATAAAACCACACCCACGGTTTATCTATTCACACATGATAACCCAAGAAGCGTGGGATGTGTTTATTGGCCATCATGTAGATGTGTCTTTTCAAGTACATTGTGTCTAGTGATTCATTATATGATGATATGTGGATTCATCACTTTGGTTGGAAATTTTTTATTTATGAAACAAAAACTGAGTGCTGGAAATAAGGAATGGGAAACAAGACCAATGTACCCCAACCATAAAGTAAGGATAGGGCACACTTCACTTGAAAAAAAATTGGTACATATTTTAAATATATCATAATACTTTTATGTGACATGAAAAAAAATACAATTATGTTCCTTTTCTTATATAAAGATTGATGAATCCAAATCCAAATAAAATTCCATCCCACACCATGTGCTATGGAAAGAGTCATGTGTAAATAAATATGGGATACTAATAGATGAAATCACACAAAAAGTGTTGGAAATGTGTGTAAGTATGATGTAATAAAAATTTCTTTTTCTTTAAATCACTATTACATTACAATGATAACTTATTTTACTATATTTACTATTTGACATAGTCACAAGAATCAGCAATACCTGTACTAGATGACCACCTACTATTTGTGGCCTTGAAGTGGCTAGAATAGAATGACCGCATCATAGGTGAGGGTTTTGGGGTGAAACCTTGACCAAATTTTCAGAAAAAAAAACAATAGGAGGATCAAAGTGAAGGAATGAAATAGATGAGAGAAATAATTACTACCCTTGAAGAAGAATTCCAATGGCAGATAGAGTTGATATAAATTTTTATGGGGGTAAGAAAAGAGTAGAAACAACTCAAGAACAACCATCACACGAAGATCCCGCCCAACCTTCCACCAACTTTGAGGTGATACATTACCCGAAAAACTATCTTAGATGAGGTAATCATTGTTATAATAATTTTTTTCGAAATGTGAATCAAACAGACACTTATGCCTTTCTTATAATTATATTCTACAGGGTGATAATAACTGTGATTTCTATCTATCAAGACCTACCCATCACCTTGTACTAAGGGATACAATGTTCAATTTCCATGATGACATTATACACAAAAGACCACTTCCAACAAGTCATGTGAGAGTGTTGATTAGTGTATCCCATGAGTCGAACACCAAGCTACATGTTCCAATTGATGTGGAAGATATTCATACGGTTGAAAAAGCTGTTGGAACATTCATCTCATGGTCATCGCATCTTGTAAAAAACATATCGACAAGGAGGTATTCGTTCACATCTTATTTTTCAAGCTAAACCTTAATATAATTAATGAAAAAAGTTTTGAACATATGAATGTTATTATATACAGACAAAGTCAAGGGGTTAAATGAAAGACCAATTCAAAACAATATAAAAGATCAACCAAACGATCTAAAAGATCTACCAAAATCATCATTACCCTGCCCTTTCTATATCCATATTTACTATCATTGAAGGTTCCTGTGGATACAAAATTAAAATATGGTAGTAGTCAAATAGTTTATTTTGTAGAAAATATATATGGATAGGATGTTGGAGACTACATTACTATTGAGAATGTAAATGAAATACTCAAATATGATTAGCTAGGTGCCTTAATTGTAAATGTATACATAAGGTATGTTTTCGTGATTTTATTTTCAAAAAGTTGATTGTGTTAATTATGACTAAATACATTTCATATTTTTGGAAGGTGTATGTATCAAAAACAATTGAAGGTATTTTACCATGAATTTTCTTTTGGACTTGTTAGTACTCACATCAACTCTATAGAACAACTAAAAATAGATACCAAAAAAAGGATGAAATATTGGCAGGTCTGGTCAAATCATTTTAAAGAAAAAATTTGGATGAAAAAAACTATTTAATACCAATGATATAGGGGTAAGACTCTTCAATTTAATCATACCAAATATATTTTCATTTCTTTCATTAGTTATTCCTTTTTTTAGGAAACATTGGATGCTCATTGCAGTCAATTTGGATACTCCAAATATTTATTTCCTAAATTTAATGCATGGATATCCAACAAAACAACCACACATGATGACATTTGTCAATTTTTAATACACTACATCCAACATTTTAGAACTAAATATCAAGTTATATAATTTATATTGTGTTTTAATGAGGATTTTGTTATGATATGGTGGTGCATCAATATCTTGAAAAATATGGAATGAGGATAGGGGCTAAGCACAAGGACCCTCATAAGTTCTATGATTGGAAAAGTATTAGGGTATATATAATAAGATTTAATTATCAAAAAAATATAAAAAATGCTTATTTTTTCTCAATGTTTCTGTAGTTTCTAAAACAAACAAGTGGAAGATATTATGGTTATTATGTTTGTAAATTTATGAGAGAGATCATCTTCAATGAACAAAATAGCATCTCTAAAGAGGTATTTTCGAAGATAATTACAATTTAATTTAAAGTATTTATTAATCCTTTTTGTATTTATATTTTTACACCACTACTATGACTGTCAAAAAGACTCATATTCACAAGAAGATAAAGATGTTCTTATAAATTAATAGACAACATACCCAATAGAAGAATTTACAAAAACAACATAAAGATGTGACTTTTATAGAAGTAGTAGATTATTCATATTTATGTTTTATTTATTTAGTTTTTGTACTACTCATAAAAGAATTGCTTTCTTATACAGGTGTATTCCTTTGTTCGAGTTGGGGCAGTTTGTTTGAAATTTATCATGCTCACGAGAGATTGGGATTTAAGGATACAAATGAGATAATGACAATAAGAAAATGGGTTAAGAATGTATAAAGGTGAATTCCTACTACTTATGTAATTAATTAATTTTGTCATCATTTTATATACTATTTTTAAGTTAATTTCCTTATCATTTTTATCTAATACTTATTTAGTTTTTTATAGATCTATTTAGAATTCATATTTTCCTTTCAATTAGCTGTAACAAGATAGAAGAGAGAGAACATGTTCCTTTTATGTGGAAGAAGAAACCCCATGTTACATGAAATTTGAAGTGAATCATAAGGATGCATCTAAAAAGGGATTTATCAGTAGTTGAATGTAAAGTATGACTTACCAAAAGATTTATCATGAACATTTTCTTGAATAGTGTAGTAATCAACTGCATCTCAATTATTCACACCTTAATATGATACACGGTGTGCTCGTTATGAATCAAAGTGTACATTTTTAGTTTATAATTGTTCCCTCTGGAATTGGGAATGTCCTCGTTGATTTAAGGTTCAAACATTCCAAGCGGTTTCTAACGGGTTTGTTCATAGAACCAGAAACATCCAATGATTCTATATCCATTTGGACCTACTTTCCAAAGGTAGGTGCTCATTATTTGTGAACTTATAAGGCTTAAGAATTTTCATTGGTCAAGAGGATGGGAGGTCGGACTCATCACTCCTTTTTGAGGGGAATTATTGTCTACTCCGAGACTCTCTTTATAGATTTAAGTTATGTTCGTGAATCCTTATTAAATTACCAAGTATAAAATGAGCTTTCCTTTAGATCTGACAATCAAGGATTGATATGTAGGAAATTTAGAAAATCTTTTATATGTATTCGAGGTTCTTCATTCATAGAGAATCATCTGTATTTGTTAGAGATTCTTAGTCAATGGTATCCTTTGATACATTATATAAAAGTCTCTTGGTCATTATGATGACCATACTGGTTTTAAATCCACTCATTGGGGTACTTGAAGTTTATTGTCATTCAAAAGGACATGGATTATTTCAGAGTTGGGATCGTACCCACAGATGGGCTACCTACGTATCCTTTATTTAGAAAAGGAATCAGAACCCATGTAGTTTGAGTAAGGGAGTATGATGTTTATGTATGATTGATGGATCAAAGAAAGATGTCATAATTACTTTTACACTCTAAGCTCACGTGAGTAATGCTCAGTGTGAGAAACAAGAGGTATTGGTAAAACCAGACAATTGTACCATGAAAGATGCAGCCATAGAAAATGATGTGGGACTTATATATGTATGACTGCCCAAATAGATAGATATTGGGAATTATTTCAAAGAAGAAGTCCGGGAATAGGGTTCATAAAGGTATATGTACTTTATGGAGATTTGGATACTCTAACTTGGGGATTACTACTGAGGAAGATGCCCAAATTAGGAGGGACTTATGATTAGATTTTTTTCTTGAGAAGGAAGCCCAGATCAAAAAGAATATTAAGACTGGTTAAGAGAAATTAAGACTGGGGCTTACACCTGAGAAGGAGGCCCAGGTTAAAGGGATTTAAAAACTAGGGCTTACTCCAAAGGAAGAGGCCCATGTTAAGGGAATTTTAGAATTAAGGGACTTGGGGATTACTCCTAAGGAGGATTCCCACATTTGTAGATTTTGAGACTGGGGCTTACTCTTGAAAGGGAAGCCCAGGTTAAGGGAATTATGTTTGGGGATTAATCCTGAGGAGGATGCCCATATTTGGGAACTTAGAGACTGGGTATTACTCCTAAAAAGGAATCCCAGACTTGGGAAATTATGACTGGGGCTTACTCCTAAGGAGGATGCCCAGGTTAGGGGACTTGGAGCTTACTCCTAAGGGGGATGCCCAAATTAATGAGAACTTGGACTGGGGATTACTCCTGAAAAGGAGGCCCAGGTTAGGGATTCTCTCATATTAAAGTATGAGGTTGAATGAATTAAATATCTAACCTTAGTGACATAAAGATGTGTAAATCACTAAGTTTTTAGAGATGTTCCACAGAATTCCTTTCAGATAAGGAAGCCAACAAGGGAACCATGCCGAAGAAAATGGATTTGAAGAGGGTTTTGAAGGCTAAATCTTGAATAGGAGAGGTGGATAGGCATATGAGAGGTGAAATGGGAAGGAAGGGCACCCAAAAAGAGAGGGGTATGCAAGTCCTACGTGGGTACGCAAGTCCTGGTCGCACATGTGTACCTGCGCGATACATGGGTACTTGCGCGACGGTCAACCCTTAAGGTAATACTTGGGAGAGACTTGGATCAAGCCCTTAGTACTATCCCTTGGGGCTTCCAGAGGGGTGGCGCGCAAGTCCTGTTGAAGGGGTAAGGCGGCGCGCAAGTGTGGCCATTTACCTTAAGTGATGGACACTTAGGCGCGCAAGTTTTGATGAGTTTCAACACTTAAGACTTACTACCCCTCTTTAGATCTTCTATTCTAGGTAAGAAATTACCTTAGAAGTGTTCGAAAGCTTTTAGAAGAGACTAGGGCGCCGAGAGCTCAAATCTGAGTTTCTGGAATTTTTCCTCCTTCTATGGGGGGCCCACAGAGGGTATTTATAGGTTGGTGAATACCCCGAGTGAAATTAAAAGAGGGCGTGCAAGTCACCTGCGGGACCACTGGGCGGCGTGCAAGTATACTTGCGCGACCTTGGTGGAACTTGTGCGACCCAAGTGCAAATGAATCTCTGTTCATGCCTTTGTCAATTTTTTGATGTTTCTTCAAAGGATGAATCACTTTGAGTTCAAGGTATTTCCTTTTCATTCATTAGATTCTATGACGGAAAGGAGCGTCAAAAAAAGTCCCCCCTCAGAGTTGGATCCAAAATAAATGAGGATTTGACTCTGAGGAAAACGAGAAACAAAAGGAAATTGGGGCGCACAGGGTATGGCGCGAAGGTAGTGGCGTGCAACTTCTAGCCGGGCAGACTTTGGCGCGTAGGGTACGACTTTGGATTATAAATATGCGATCCCATTTCCGTACATAGCATCTGGCTTTCGAAGATTCTCGCTCTCGGCACGCAACTTGCTCTCAGCTTTCCGCTCATCCGTGCAAGTGTTGTTGTCCGCGGTTCACTACTTCTGTTTGTGTCGCACTTCTACAAAGGTATTTGGACTTGCGCGGTGGTACCTGTGTGACCAAACTTGTGTGACTGAAGAAGAATTGTGCACCGCCATGAGACTTGCGCACCTTAATGCCTTAGCGATTTTTTCACTTTTTCTTCACAAATTTTAGGAAAAATCAACTTACTTAAGAGTTAATTATTCGACCTTTGTGCAGATTCAATGGCTCCTAGAAGAATTGGAATGACTGATGAACTGGAAAGAAAGTGGATTGATGACATGAAGATCTTTTTTGGCCATGATTACTATGATATCTGCGACAACACTCTCCCAGATTTGGATAAATACTTGAAGAAATATCATCTTAATTTCCCACAGAGCATCTACCTACCTCTGTATGGTCATGGTCATCTGCAAGGAGTCAATGTTTCAGATGCAAAGAACTATATGCATGAGATGCAGCTGCACTGATACTCCTCTATTTCGGTTATGCTGTGCATTAAGAGCAACAACAATGGTGTGAACTTTCAAATTTTTCCGCCATGCCATTTCCTTGCAGATATGAAAATGGAAAACCCATGGGCTGAAATGTTTTCCACTGCTGGTTGGTGGAGAGAAGAAAAACACGGAATTAGAACAATATCTAAAAATATTACTCTCTCCAAATGGATCTTTACTTCCAATGCTTCATTCTCAAATCCATGTATCCATCTTCCATGTCTCTTGGACAGAAACAAAGTCACTATTTGATCAGCAAATTTTTTTCTCAAACCGCACTCAAGAACATTCTTTTACAATTGTTCCAAGAATATCAGGTATCACTGCATCTCTTATTGTATCCATTTGAATGAATGAATTCTAGGAGGCTGCTGATAAAGCTCTAGATGCCGTAAATAAGATGAAGAGTTATGTTGAAAGTATTTTGTAATTCCTAAAAAAGAGAAGAGACTCTGATCTGTGGATGTCCTTCTAACTCTTGTGCATCAATTAAAAACACTTTCATCTTCAATCATTTGTGCCTGCATTCTTTTTCTACCTGCTTTAGATTTTTACCTAAGACAATGGGCCTAGTAAGCATAGTTTGATTTTTGCTAGGATTATTATAAATAACCCTACAAACTTTTGAAACTTTTTATTGCTCAATATTACCTAAAATCATGCAAAATGTATGTTTAGTGAGCTGGAACTTGACTTTTATTCAGAGTTACCTTGTCTTTTGTGGGCAGTTTAAAGTCATGCACGCTGGACATAAAAAGGATAATGTTTAAGGTTGAAATAGCTTTGACCGAATAGATTAAAATTGACTCAATTCCTTGACAATTTATTTGAAAACATATTACCACACTCAAGTATGAGTGAAAAAATGTAAACTATGACTTAAGAAATTTGGAATATGAGGAATGATATGAAAAAGGGCTAAAAGGCATTAGAAGAAGTAGTTCCCAAGAATGAAGTTACCATTATTTAACAAATCCGTTAGGGGGTTGAATTATGCAGGGCCACCTAAGGGCATTGGCCGCATAGTCAAATAATAGCATCTTTTGGATGATAGGTCCATTATGTAGGATACTTATGCAAGGCCGCCTAAGGGCACGTGTTGCATAGTCAGGAAAAAGAACTCTCAGAAATTTACTTTTCTACTGATAAAAAGCCAGTGAAAGTTTATGGAGATTCAAATTTTCCGATGCATAGAGTTTGCTGTATGGAGAGAGGTACTTGAATATGGAGAAGATATTTCCAAACAATATTGTCTAAGAACTGGATGAATGTCACTCCTACGAAGGTCTGACCCAAGCATAGGGAAGATAAATATAAACCATAGACTTTAATACTTTCATATCATGAAAAAGAGTATGATAAAAATATATTAAGGATGGATATTTTTGCAGATCCCTACATATTTTCGTTAAGACAATTAAGGAAAAAATAGGTTTTGTTCCCAAGAATGAAGTTACCATTATTTAACAAACCCGTTAGGGGGTTGAATTATGCAGGGCCATCTAAGGGCATTGGCTGCATAGTCAAATAATTGTATCTTTTGGCTGACAGGTTTGTTATGAGGACTACTTATGCAAGGCCGCCTAAGGGCACGTGCTGCATAGTCAAGCAAAAGAACTCTCGAGTTTCGGACATTTTGTGACCAGAAGTCGAGAAAAAGGGTATGGAGATCTGAAAATATTTAAGGGTAGGATTATGACACATAAAAATGGGCATTTGTTCAATGCATGTAGAGATACACAGACCAATGCTAACCATAATCATGTTGTGGCTGGGTCCTAAATTGAAATATTGGACTTCACTACATATCCCATAAGGATGGGAATCAAGCCATACGTAGTTCTTGAAATACAATTTAATGTCATGTGGGACAAAAGTATGAGAGATCTTAGTTTAGGGTCATAGATCTTGGACCATAATAATGAATACATAGTGTGTGTTTTCACAGGGACTTTTCAGCCAGGGGACTGAAATTGGAATTTGGGGTTAGGCCCAAAAGACTTGGGGTTGGATTCAAGGGACACTCGAACATTCCTATGTATCCCATAAGGATGGGAATCAAGGCCACGTAGTTCTAGAAATACCCTCTGTATAGATTTGGTTCGTACAAGTGAAGGGTGAAAGGGGACTTTAGTGCAATGATAGTTTGAACCAAGATAAATGATTCAGGCATTGCCATGTATGCACATAGTCTTTGGAATATAACATGATTGGAGGTCAATGTAAATAATGATTCCCTCTTAGGTGAGTTTATCAAAGAATGTTGTAGTTTATTTTCATATAGGACAAAGGTGTTGTACATTTTAACGTCATATAACAAAGACGAAGGTGAACCAATGTAAAGATATTGATTCTGGGGGTGGTTTCACGAATCAACATCATATGAGATGGAGGTGAACCGATATGAAGAGATTGGTTTTGGGATTGAACCTCAGGAGGTTGCCTACATACCCATCCTAGAAGGCAAGGATCAAAGTCCACGTAGTTCAATTAAAAAATGGATTAGTGATCAAGTTTTTCTTGGGGAAAATGACCTAAAAAATGGTGTTGGTACTTACGCATGGTTAGCGGCCCATAGAGGGTGTTATGGTTGAAGTTTACTCCAAGATCATGTGAGTCATACTCGGTGTGAGAAACAAGAGTTAGAAACAACCCTAACGATGCATAGTTTAATGTCATGTAGGACATATTAAGGGACTATGCAGTTTAAAGTCTTGCAGTAAGGACTGTTGGTGCTACACAGTTTAATGTCATGTAGCAGGGACTAAATACAGTTTAATGTCATGTAGGACATATTAAAGGATTTCCATACAGTTTAACATCATGTAGTAAGGACGATGGGGACAATACATTTTAATGTCATATTGGACGAAAGGGGGACTATGCAGTTTAATGTCATGCAGTAAGTACAAAAGAGGACACCGTTTAACGTCATATTGGACTTATTAGGTACTTTTTCAAAATTTAACGTCATGTTGGACAATGGTGCAAATAGTTTAAGGTCATATGAATGGACCATTGGATATGAATTTTAACGTCGTGTGGGATGAAAGTAATACAAATAGTTTAAGGTCATATGCATGGACCATAATGGTGTAATTTAACGTCTTTCTGGACATGAGGCATGAAAATAGTTTAAGGTCATATGAATGGACCATGGATGATGTATTTTGTGTTTATACAAAATACTTCTTCAGAAATCTGGCATTGGTTGGAGTAGTGATGAGTTCTCCATCCATTGAGATTAAAGAATAAGCTCCATTGGAGTAGACCTTATGTATTGAGTAAGGTCCTTCCCATTTTGGTTCAAGCTTGGGATGTTTCTTTCCTAGTATCATTGGAGTTCTAAGAATCAATACCAATTCTACCAGAATGAATGAATGAAGAAGAACTTTTTTGTTGAAAGCTCATGCTTCTCGATTCTGATAGACCTCCAAGTGGTGCAGGGTGCACAATCTTTTCTCATCTAACCATTCTAATTCATCCAATCGCTTTTGAGATTTTTCATCTATAGATGACTGATCACAAATTTATACTCTGAGAGAAGGTAATTGAACTTCAATGGGCAAGACTGCTTCCGTTCTATATACCAGTGAATATGGAGTTGACCGCGTTGCAGTACGGGTGGTGGTCCGATAAGCCCATAAACATGAATGAGTTTGTCAGGCCATGACTTATTATCTTTATACACCATATTTTGCAGTATGTTTGAAAGAGTCTTGTTGAAGGCTTGTATATGGACATTGGCCGCTTCATGATACCAAGATGAATGGTTGGATTTGATGTTGTATTCGTGATACAACTTCCTCACCTCGGATGAACAGAAGTTGGTGCCATTGTCCGCCAATATGGTATGAGGGATACCAAATCTGGTAATGATGTTAGACTTGATGAAGCTAACAATGATTTTAGAACTAACTTCTTTGAGAGGTATTGCCTCTTCCCATTTGGAAAAGAAGTCATTAGGAGTAAGAATATACTTAAACTGCTTGGCTGTAGCTGAAGGGTAAGGTCCCACCACATCCATTCCCCATGTGGCAAATGGCCACGAGTATTTAGCTGTATGAAGAAACTCCGGGGGATGATGAATGAAGTTTGCATGTACTTGGCATGAATGATACTTCTTTGTGAAATCAACACAATATTGTATCATTGAAGGCCAAAAGTATCCAAGCCTTCGAATTTGATCAGACAGTCTATATCCAGACTGGTGGGCACCACAGACTCCTGCATGCACTTCTTTCATGACAGCCATTGTCTCTTCACCATCAATGCATATGAAGAGAACTACATCAAAACCACGCTTGTAGAGAATTTTCTCTAGGTGATCTGGGCTGTCATAAAGAGTAAAATTGACCACACGTCACCAGATTTGTTCTTTCCCGGCTCTATCAGGTGGAAGTGTTCCATTTTGAAGGTATTCCCTGATAGGTGTCATCCATCCTGTAGTATGACCATATGGTTCAGGAATGGGACTAATTTAATTGATTTACTCTATTTTGGTTTGAACATAAGGTGAAATTGTATGACGGTGGGCAATACTGATGATTGTTTTGTCCCGATTTGGATCTGCCAGAGCTGTGGCTATATTAACCAGTGCATCAGCTTGGGCATTTTGTGACTGTGGAACATAAGAAAATGTCGGTTCTGTAGGAAATTCTTCCATTAACCCTCTAATGTAATCATAAAAAGGGATTAGTTCTTCTTTTTTGATGGAATGATCCCCATTGACTTGTTTGATTACTAGGTCTGAATCACCTTTTAACTTTAAGTGATTCACTTGTGCTTGAAGCGCAAACTCCAAGCATGCGATGAGAGCTTGGTATTACGCCTCATTATTTGTACCGCCTCCCAACACTGAGAAGGAATAGGGCAACATTTCATTTTTTTTGGATAAATGAGCACAATTCCTAACCCAAATTTGTTGAATTTAGGATTTTCCATTTTCCTCCCTATTGGACTTCTGGAAGCACCATCAAAGTACATTTCCCATGTTTGAATACTATATTGAACAAAGAAGACTTACTCATCAGGAATTTCAATATCTGAAGAGGTATCTTCTACTGAAGGGTGTTCAGTATGGAAATCAGCTAGATCTTGGACCTTTATTTCTTTTTGAGACACATATTGGATATCAAATTGCTGCAAAATAACTGCCCACCTTGCCAGACATTTTGTAATCATTGGACGACTAAGGATGGATTTGAGCGGGTTATTGCGAGATACCAATTGGACCTCGTGATGTTGCAGGTAGTGTATCAACTTCTGAACTGCAAATATTAATGCTAGGAAGCACTTTTCAATACTTGAATATCGGGTCTCTTATTCAAGAATAGTCCGACTGAGATAATAGAGGCTATTTTCATTCCCAGCATCATTCTTCTGAGCAAGAAAGGCACCCAATGATCACTCTAAAGCTATCACATAGAGGATAAGTGGTCTTCCTTCAACAGTTGGTATTAATACTAGTGGACTCAAGAGATACTTCTTGAGAATATCAAATGGTTCTTGAAATTATTCAGTCCACTGGTAACTAACTCCCTTCTTCATCAATTTGGTGAAAGGTAAACTTTTTCCTGGAAAATTGGTGATGAAACGTAGAATATAGGCTAAGTTTCCTTGAAGCCCTCTCAATTATTTAAAATTTTGAGGAGGTGACATACCAAGGATTGACTTTGTCTTCTCAGGATTGACTTCGATACCATGATGGAATACAACAAAGCCGAGAAATTTTCCTGAGGTTACCCCAAAAGCACATTTTAAGGGGTTCATCTTCAAATTATGTTGTCGAATTTTGTGGAATATGATTTCCAAATCAGCCAAGTGATTAGAACGTTTCTTGGATTTAACCACCAAATCATCCACATAAGATTCAACAAACTTACCTAAAAAGGGTTTTAAGATACGATGCATGGCACACTGATATGTTTTACCTGGATTCTTTAGGCCAAAGGGCATTACCTGATAGCAAAACACACCCTGAGGGGATCTGAAGGATGTAGATTATTCATCTTCTAGAGCCATTCAGATTTGATTATACCCGGAATATCCATCCATGAATGAAAGTGGTTCATAGCCAGCTGTTGCGTCAATTAACAATTCTGTGATCGGAACTGGAAAATCATCCTTAGGACAATGCCAATTAAGATTGCTGAAATCAATGAAAACTCTAATTTTTCAGTTCTGCTTCTTCACAGGGACAATATTATCCAACCATTTAGGATATTGAACTTCTCTGAAGAAGTTATCTTTGATAAGATTATCCACTTCAACTTCAATTTTGGAAGCATAAGTTGGGCGTGTTCTTCTTGCAGCTTGCTTGAATCCTCAATGTTCTTCTAGAAAACCCAAACGATGAGTAGCAACATCAGGATCAAGGCCTAACATCTCTGTATAGTTCCAAGAAAATATATCTCTATTTTGATTCAAAAATAAAATATACATTTCTTTCTCTTCAAGAGTCGTGGCCGCACTAATTAAAGTGGGGTGTGGATCTTCTTTTGTACCCAGATTTATTTCTCTAAGTTCATCCATGGTGGTAGAGATACCCTCTTCAAATGCTGGAGGAGAATCCCTGAGATCTTCCTCTTCTTCTTCAACATGTGTTATTTCTTCTGTTTTTACTTGCATAGTAGATGATGAAGTAGAATTTACATGATCAGAAGAGAAGTTAAAATTTGAACATCTTGAAGAGGAAGCTTCCATTTCTGAACCTATTGATGATGAAGGGTCTTTCTTGGGTAATAAAGAGGAGATAATGGATTGATAATCGACATCATTGTTCACCTCTGACATTGCTATAAATTCTTCTGGCCTGGTTGGCAAAGTATAGACTTACTGGATTTCAGCAGATGAAATGAAGACATCCCCATTTGAGCTTTCATCATTGCTTGGTGAATCACTAATTTCTCCCATGTTGTCTGGATTGATTGTTTTAATTTACATTATGGAAGTTTCCATAAGATTATTTGGATTTGGGTCTATCCTGTCAATTTGACTGATAGGAAACACATAATCTTTACTCACATGTGTAAATGGATTTACTGGAATATTTTCCAAACCATATAGAGCATTAACTTTGGTAAACTCCTTTGTTGTAGATTTCTCCTTTCCCTTCATGTGATAGAATTCCACCTCAATGTATTGAGATTCACATGTCTTGAACGGGGCCTTATCACCATACAATGTCCTAACTTGACCATTGAAACAATATTTGAGACATTGATGGTATGATGAAGGGATAGCCACATGTTGATGTAGCCAGGGTCTTCCAAGCAAGATGTTCAAGGCTGAGTCTTGATCAAAAACCATGAAATCAGAATTGGATACAAGATCTCCAAACTGAGTTTTGAGTGTAATCTTTCCCAGTGGTTCTTGTTCATTTTTATCATATCCTTGTAACATCATATTAGAAGGAGATAAATTAGATTCTGTGAGGCCCAATCGACGAAGTGTACGAATGGGGATGAGGTTGACTCCTGAAACATTATCAATAAAATCTATTAGGATGTCTACACCATTGAACTTGCCAGATAAATACAAAGGTCTAATATGTCCATGCATGGCATCATCTTCATCTTCATCTGTGAAAGATGTCACTGCATGGAATTCTGAAATATTATTCTCTACATGGTAGGCTTCAGCTGCAACAATTTCAGTTTCAAACTCCCGAGGACTTGACAAAGCCTCAATGAGTGCCTCCCAAAGATCCTTTTATAAATTCAAGGCATCCAAAATTGATAACTTGGCCGGTACTTGGGACAGGTATTTCAATACATCATACTTTTGATCCAAAGGTCTGTGTTTCCCAATAGGAACATTTGGTTTAGCATGTGCCTTGGAAGTTGATGCTTTAGAAGTTGATGCATCTTGTATCGGGGTAGGAGTTAGTAATACTCCTGTCTTTGGAATATTAGACCGAATAGGTCTATTTTCTTGATGAGAGGAAGAAGGTGTAACTTCCAACTGATCCTCTAGAATGACTATTCCAGGAATGAATCTGCATTGTGTGGAAGAACTTGCTTGTTCTTGTTGAGATCGTTGAAGGGCTCTGCCACGAGTTTCTACCGCATACACAGTTCTAGCAGGGCTAAAATTGGAATAGTGGCCTCTAGGATATCCACATCTTCCTTTGTATCCTAGACCTCTAGAACTCCCTCTAATTCCTCTATTTGATACAAGGAACTCAGGCTCATCAAAATCAAAACTGTGACTAGCATAAAGATCTGTTAAGTGAATCATATTAACAGAACTGAAGATTAACTCTTCATCCGATGAAGACTCTGCCTGACTAGCCAATTTAGGTTGTTCCGTTTGGTGGGACGGTGCCCGTTGCTTCGAAGTAGATGGCATAAAATTTTCCAAAGTCAAAGACAACTTGGTCTTTGACACGATCTCATCTTCTTCTAATTGTTACTCTTTCTTTGAATTATGCCGTTTCTTTGAGGATTTTCCCTCTCATGAAGGGGTCTTTGTTGTGGAATTCATAGAAGAAGACACAATTGGTTTATTCAATTGTGTTCGAAAAATGGCATGAGTTCAATTGATCATTTTTTCTGACCATCCAATCATCATATTTCTGTACATTTTTTCTTTTGACTTCCTGCCACTCACCTCCTTCCTCTAGATTTGTAGCAGTAACACATGCTACCTGATCTGAAGAACCTTTCAATTTGACTTGTCTCGAGTCGACCATTTTTTATAGAAGTTCCTTGAAGACAAAACACTCCTAAATGGGATTCCCCAATATCTGATGAAAATGGGTAGTAGTTGGGATGATCTTCATCTCCTTCCTTGTTCGGCTTTTTGGGCCTTGGTAATTGAACCAAAATATTTTCCAGAACCAAAATGAAGTATACAGGAAATTTTTCATTTCAGAAAGAGTAAAATTTGCTTTTCAAATCCTCAAATTGTTTTCATCTTTGATCTCTTTGATCATCTTAATGAAACAGCCTCTGTTGTTGATTCTCAGGAGGTGGAGCCCTTCGGGAAGATGAAGGTTTTGATGTAGAAGCAGGTACATGTGATTGTTTAAGCATAACTGTAGCAGTATCTACTTTACCCATTCTCCTTCCTCGAGCTGATATAATTACACGAGTTTTATCCTTAGTCTTCATAAGAGAATATTAAATGTGTTGAGCGATTGAAGTAAGGTCTTGAAACCCTCTTGTGTATTTCACAGGGATCAACAGCGTGTGTAACTCATCACATAGATTTGCCTCACAGATTGGAAACAATTCTTCTTGAGGGAGTGCTAAGCTTAGGGAATATGTTAATCCCTTCTAACGAGCAATGAAATCTGAAACCCTTTCATTCTCCCTTTTATTACAGTTTGTAAGATCAAAAACTATTGTCTTTGGAAAAGTTGAGCTGAATTGAAGAAGGAATCATTGAAGAAGATCCTCCCATCTGGTAATTGACCGGGATTGCAATCTTGTGTGCCAGAAAAAAGCAGACCCTTGTAATGAATGTATAAAACACCTGATCTTAACTGCTTCTTGTTGCTGAGGGGTTCCCATCATAGGATCGCAACAAGAAACAAAACGTGTTAAGTGTTGCTCTGGATCTCCTGAACAATTAAAGATTGGGAATGTGGTACTTGAAAAATTTGATGGGGGAGAAATTTCATCACCCCATTCAGGATAAGCTCTCTTTTCTGGTTGAATTTGAGCTCGTTTCCCTCCATAGCTTCCAACTGAGCTTTTAATGACTCAATAGTAGTTATTAACTTTTTAGAAACATCCGGTTGAGCTTAGATCTGAACATGTGCACTGGCTGGAGCTTGGACAGATGTAGTGGATGGTACTGCAATTGATGGTAGCACCGCTGATTGTTGTTGCACCTGACCCATAGGATTAGACCTTTGAGGGTGTACTGATAGAGGAGGATATTCTTGATCCATATCAGTATCTGAAACAAATTCCCTTGGCTGACTGACTCCATCACACTTAGGAGGAAGACTACCCTGAAGTAGTTCTGCATTCAACCTCCTCAATTCCTTCATTTCTTCCTCCTATTGTGAAAATATTTTCTCTAGTGAGAGTGATTGGCCTTCTCTAGAGGAAGGGTATTTAACCTGATTCTTTCCTTTCCCCTTGTTGGATCCCTTTCGGAGAGGGGGAAGTGGGTTATTTGAAGGAACACCCAGATTCTGGGTAAGCCTTTGATTTTGTGTATGCACACCTTCTTCATTTGTGTCTGTGCGTACAACCTCTTGAGCAGGAACCTCTTCATCTGATCCCTATGAGTGAACCTCATCTGGTGGATCAACAACAATAGCATTGATGACATTAATTGACGCATAATTCATTGCATCCCTTCTATCATCATTTCTGCGATATTGTCTTCTTCCATGTCTCTGATGAGACATTGCCTTTTGTCGATTTGATCCATCAGAAACTTCTTGATGAACCATAACTTGGAGGGAATCTCCTGATAACTTGGCTCTTTGTTCCTCTTGGTGATTCTTCCCTAATCGAGAAAAGACCGAATTTCTCTGAGGAAGAAATTGAGGATTTGAAAAAGTCCCGAGTTCGGTGGACTGGGGCTATTCCTACTATTCCTGCTCAACTCCTCGAATCCTATTTGTTGATTCCGAGGGTTGGGTTAAAAGAGTCCCCAGTCTGGAAAGCTGGGGTGGTTCTTGACATTCTATATCTTAGAATTTCTTAAAATATCTCCTAATATTGCGGACTTTAGTTCGGAAATTGGCTAGATGCATCAACCTGCATCCACTTTTATCACCCGTCTCAAAAGACTGTTGGATGATTTCTGACACTTCTGTCACTTGATGATGTGCTTGCTCCAAACGAGAGTCCTATTCAATATTCCCGTTTTCTTGATGCAGGAGTAATTCAACAACCTTTTCTCTGTATGCTTGATTTTGAGAAGAACTAGTTGAGGCCTATTCTTGGGCAAGCCTTTGATTACAAACAAAGCCAATTGACTATGGCTGACCATGGGCAATAACATTGCATGAAACCATTTTCGGCAAGCTTTGCTGACTGCAGAGTATAGTGAAATGTAGTGCTCCATGAACATCCCATCCCCTAATATGAATACCAGATGGGGCATTCGCAATTAACTGGTACAATCTTCTTAGTGCGCCAAGGCATGAACACCGAAGGCCTCTCTGATGCTTTTCATCCTTCAGATATCGAGAAACTGAGAGAGATTCCAAGTCAATTTGGAATTGTAACCCTTCCATTATCTTGACAAGATTTTCATATTCATCATAAGATAATATTTTCTTTTTCAACTAACAAAGAGTTTTCCATATGTTGAGACGAATATCATGAATTCCATCTTCCGTCAACATCTCTAGAATGTTATACTGAGAGTCAACAGAAGGACAAAACATGACTGGCACTTCACCTTTTGCCAGCTATTTTCTCATATTCAATACTTCATCTTTATCATTTGATGAAGATTATTCTACCTGATTAGACCAGAGTTTGTGCTTCTTTGATGCTTCATCGGATTCAACAAGATCGGTAGAGAATTCACTAATCAAACTAGAAGATGAACGACCCAGGGGTGGTTCAGAGAATGACCTACACCCCCGACTATCTTCGGATTGAGAAAGTATTTCACCTGCTAGCGGTGAAGCATCAAACATGACTAGCTTCACATTTGCAAGTGCCTCAAGATAAGAGGGATTTCTCATCACTACATTGTCCATTGGATCATTTTCCAGGCAATGTGCATTATAACTACAGAGAAGACTTTCACAGTTAAATTCATCATCATGGGGAGGACCACCATGGTGGGTTATAGAAAAAGATGAAACATTTTTCTTCTTGGTCTTCTGGCCACACAGAGGGTTCCTATGGCTCTCATCTGAAGATAAAACTTTGAGATCGACTGAACTGTCATGAAGAAAGCCTTCATGAGGAAGTTTCTCATGAAGACCTTAAGAATTAATGTTCCCACTATTGGGAAATGAGGGAGTAGAATCTTGAATTCCGACAGATAATTGTCTAAGGGCTTCAAGAACTCCAGCATCGAGCAAGACCTTCTTACAGATTGGCTCTTTATTTCTTGACTGTGCTGAGTGGGTTTTCTTCTTAGATTCCTTCTTACTCACTTTAGGAACCACTTGTTGATGAAAGTGGTCATTATGGGAAGGTGTATGTGGCTAATCAAGAGAAATGATCAGGTTAGGCTGATTATCTCCACTCAAATCAGGTGTATGTTCCTGACTTGGTTGTCTGTATGATATGGGGGAGTACGCCCCACAACCCTCTTGGATTGGAACAGAGGTGTGTGTTTGTTTTGAAGTGATATGTTGATGTGTCACTCCACTGGTAGGGATAGATTTGTGTGTCTTTCCCTGTGATGCTGTTGAAGCTGTTATAATATCTTGGCGGGCATCCAGAATATGATCAGGGATTGGATTCTACTCTTTCACCATTGAAAAAATGTTCTTGGTGACTTCAGCTGCCAGAACGAGGATATAAGTCCATTTCATTCTTGGAGTAAGTGTGTTTTACTACTCTCGTCCTCCTTTTCATGTTAGTGAATCCTGACAGTACTCAAGTGTGGGGGCAGAGAGTTGAGTCTACCTCCTATTTGTCGCCAGAGCTTTCCGACTAACTTTTACGAATGCTACCAAACGAGACTGTTGGTAGGATTGATAAATCATAGTAGGTGTATGTGCATGCTGATTACACTCCGCCAAACATGGTTGATGAGCTTCTTTCAATACTGACAGATGAGGCTGCTGGCAAGATTGATGAGTGTAAGTAGGTGTATGTGCCTGTTTACCAGTTGTCAACACATTGGGTTAGTGGGATTCATCGTATGTAGTCAGACGAGCCTACTGACTAGCTGATTATTTATAAATAGGTGTATGTTCTTGTATATAGTACTCCACCAGAATTTCCTGGCGGGATTGGTGTGCTGCTTCCAGACGAGTCTGCTGGACAGCAGAATTAAAATGGACGGGTGTGTGTGCCCGCTCGTTTCTTGCCACTAAGTTAGGTTACTGTACTTCTCTGAAGATGGAAGAGATGAGAACCTGCTCACTGATGATTGGATTTCACCTCTGGCGATTCGTCTTGCCTGCTCGGGTTCGAGGATCCTGAGCCGAATGCCTGGAGACGATACCCTCATCATGTTGAGGGCGCACTGCCACATGAGTCTGGCGGCGATTGTTGATGGGAGCCCTCAGTAAGGACTTCAGTCTCCTTGAATTAAGGCCCTAAGGGACCTGCTCATTCACCTCCCTAGAATATGTAAGGGAATGGTGATTTCGTTCTAGGGATAACGACCCGAAATGGTTGGAGACGGTGGTTGGCACCACCTGCTTCTTGATCGCTGGTCGTCGCTGTCCGGATGACCAGGGTGAATTATTGACTTGGAGGGCTTGTCGAGAAGCCTCCAGAGTTGGAATAGTACCATTTTGATGGTAATTCTTAACTAGTGTATTTTATACCCAGCGTTGAAGAAGCTGAGTAGGTGATATCGTCCTCAGAGCGGATGATGATCCAGTAGGAGTAGCAGTAGAGGAATTCACAACAGAAGTATTCACAGGAGAAGTATTCACGAGTGTGAACTTAAGTGAAGCCAATTCTGTAATGCAGAAGATCTTGGAAAAGAGTTCCTGTTTGATATAACAGACGTAATCAATATAAGTCCGACCACTACATCTTTTGTATAAGCACATATGTTATTGATTGTCTTGTTGGCCCTCTCATTGAGTTTAAATAGGGGCCTAACAAATAGGGAAAACACCATTTCAACTTGGTTAAGGATTCACGTCGGGTTCACCATTTTTTGTTTCCTCTAGAATTGGGAATGACCTCATTGATTTAAGGTTCAAACATTCTAAATGGTTTCTAACAGGTTTGTTCGTAGAACCAAAAACATCCAATGATTCTATATCCATTTGGACCTATTTTCCAAAGGTAGGTGCTCATTAGTTGTGAACTGATAAGTCTTAAGAATTTTCATTGGTCGAGAGGATGGGAGGTCGGACTCATCACACCTTTTTGAGGGGAATTATTGTCTACTATGGGACTCTCTTTATAGATTTAAGTTATGTTCGTGAATCCTTATTAAATTACCAAGTATAAAATGAGATTTCCTTTAGATCTGATAATCAATGATTGATATGTAGGAAATTTAGAGAATCTTTTATATGTATTCGAGGTTCTTCATTGATAGAGAATCATCTGTATTTGTTAGATATTCTTAGTCAATGGTATCCTTTAATAAATTATATAAAAGTCTCTTGGTCATTATGATGACCATACTGGTTTTAAAGCCACTCAGTGGGGCACTTGAAGTTTATTGTCATTCAGAAGGACATGGATTATTTCAGAGTTGGGATCGTACCTGCAGATGGGCTACCTATGTATCCTTTATTTAGAAAAGGGATCATAACCCACGTAGTTCGAGTAAGGGAGTGTGATGTTTATGTATGATTGATGGCTCAATGAAAGATTTCATAATTACTTTTACACTCTAATCTCCCATGAGTCATGCTCGGTGTGAGAAACAAGAGGTATTGGTAAAACCAGACAATTGTGCCATGAAAGATGTAATCATAGAAAATGATGTGGGGCTTATGTATGTATGACTGCCCAAATAGATAGAGATTGGGAATTATTTCAAAGAAGAAGTTCGGGAACAGGGTCCATAAAGGTATATGTACTTTATGGAGATTTGGATACTCTAACTTGGGGCTTACTCCTGAGGAAGAAGCCCAAATTAAGAGGGACTTATGATTGGGTTTTATTCCTAAGATGGAAGCCCAGATCAAAAAGTAGATTAAGACTAGTTAAGAGAAATTAAGACTGTGACTTACTCCTGAGAAGGAGGCCCAGGTTAAAGGGATTTGAAAATTGGGGATTACTCCTAAGGAAGAGGCCCAGGTTAAGGGAATTTTAGAATTAAGGGACTTGGGGCTTACTCCTAAGGAGGATGCCCACATTTTTAGATTTTGAGACTAAGGCTTACTCCTAAAAAGGAAGACCAGGTTAAGGGAATTATGGTTGGGGCTTACTCCTAAGGGGGATGCCCATATTTGGGAACTTAGAGACTGGGGCCTACTCCTGAAAAGGAAGCCCATACTTGGGAAATTATGACTGGGGCTTACTCCTAAGGAGGATTCCCAGGTTAGGGGACTTGGGGCTTACTCCTTAGGAGGATGCCCAAATTAATGAGAACTTGGACTAGGGCTTACTCCTGAAAAGGAGGCCCAGGTTAGGGATTATCTCATCTTAAAGGATGAGGTTGAATGAATGATTGAAATCCTTGACCTTAGTGACATAAAGATGTGTAAATCACTAAGTTTTGAGAGATGTTCCACAGAATTCCTTTTGGATAAGGAAGCCAACAAGGGAACCATGACGATGAAAATGGCTTTGAAGAGGGTTTTGAAGGCTGAATCTTTAATAGGAGAGGTGGATAGGCATAAGAGAGGTGAAATGGGTAGGAAGGGCACCTAAAAAGAGAGGGGCGCACAAGTCCTGCGTGGGCGCGCAAAGTCCTGGTCGCACATGTGTACCTACGCGATACATGCGTACTTGCACGACGGTCAAACCTTAAGGTAATACTTGGGTGAGACTTGTATAAAGCCCTTAGTACTATCCCTAGGAGCTTCCAGAAGGGTGGCGTGCAATTTCTGTTGAAGGGGTAAGGCGGCATGCAAGTGTGGCCATTTCCCTTAAGGGCTGGCCACTTAGGCGCGCAAGTGTTGATGAGTTTAAACACTTAGACCTTACTCCCCCTATTTAGATCTTCCGTTCTAGGTAAGAAATTACCTTAGAAGTGTTTTTAAGCTTTGAGAAGAGACTAGGGCATCAGGAGATAAAATCTGAGTTTCTGGAATTTTTCCTCCTTTAATGGGGGGCCCACAGGGGGTATTTATAGGCTGGTGAAGACCCCGGGCAAAATTCAAAGAGGGCGCGCAAGTCACTTGTGCGGCCACTGGGCGGCGCGCAAGTATACTTGCGTGACCTTGGTGGAACTTGTGCGACCCAAGTGAAAATGAATCTATGTTCACACCTTTGTCAATTTTTTGATGTTTCTTCAAAGGATGAATCACTTTGAATTCAAGGTATTTCCTTTTTCATTCGTTAGATTCTGTGATGAAAATGAGCATCAACAATAATATTCTTTGATCCTTTAAGATTCATGTATTCTAAAATACCATGCTTTGATCCATGACTCATGATTATGATCTATGATATGTCAAGTATGAATTTCTAATGTTAATATCACCTTTTAACATCTTTATACACATGTTATCCTTACATGATCCTTTATATCTCCTTTTTTACATTTATTGAGCATCTATGATCACCCTTTCTTATGTTTCATATCCTTATGTCCTGAAGAATGGTTTTAGAAATGACATGTCTAAGAAGGTTTCTAGTAAATAACAACTTAATGAGAGACTCTTATGAAGTAGTTCTTTATGTTTCCATGTTTCCAAAAGCACTAGACCTAAACTATTCTAGAATGGATCATTATGTTATGTAAGGAATATTAATCTACTAAGATGTGATATCTATGTATGAAATTTCTGGGTCAACATAGTTGGTATCAGATCAACCAACCTACTCCAAACTAATAAAATGCATTCAGATTGTTTTGATACTTTAGGAAAATGATCCATAAGTCATTTTTGTTGTGTAGGAATCAACCACACCTCAATACGATGCATGGTGTAAACAATATAACTTTAAGTGTGTATTTTTATATTAAATTGACATTAAATTAAGTAAAAAAGAAAAAGTGACATACTGAAAATCGATCATACACATTAATATTGTTTTGATACTTTAGGAAAACAATACATAATTCAATTGTGATGTGTAGGAATAAATCGAACCTCAATCCGATGTGCATCATGAATGATATGACTTTAAGTGTGTATTTTTATATTAAATTGACATTAAATTAACTAAAAAAAGTGACATACTAAAAACTGAGTAAACTCATTTGGATTGTTTTGATACTTTAAGAAAATGATTCATGAGTCATTTGTAATGTTTATGAATTAACCAAACCTCAATATGATGCACAGTGTGACCAATATGACTAAAATTGTCCGTTATTAGTTTAAAATGGACATTTTTGTTCATAACATATCACTCATTAAAAATAAAAAAACACACTCTGACTATCTTCATAATTTAGGAAAGTGATTCAGAAGTCATTTGTGATGTTTATGAATAAGTCTCATATCAAACAGACACATGATGTGACCGGTATGACTCAAAATACATGTTTCTAGTTTGAAATGACATTTTAGTAAAAACACTCAACTGGCATACTGAAAATCAAGAAAACATATTCAGATTGTTTTGATACTTTATTAAAATGATTCATCAGTAATTTATGATGTTTATGAATCAACTAAACCTCAATATGATGCACTATGTGACCGATATCACTCAAAGTTTCTCTTTTTATATAAAATTGACATTTCTTTTAGTAAAAATAACAAGTGATATATTGAAAATAAAGAAAATTCATTCATATTGTTTTGATTCTTTAGTAAAATGATCCATAAATCATTTTTAATATGTAGGAATCAACCAAAACTTAATACGATGCACAACGTGGACAATATGACTTTAAGTGTGTATTTTTATATTAACTTGACATTAAATTTAGAAAAAAGAACAAATGACAGACTCAAAAATAAGAAAATTCATTTAGATTGTTTTCATACTTTAGGAAAATGATCCATGAGTCATTTTTGACATGTAGGAATCAACCATACCTCAATATGAAGTACGGTGTGACCGATATGACTAAAATTATTCGTTATTAGTTTAAAATTTACATTTTAGTTCAAAATGTGTCACTCATTGAAAACCAAGAAAACATACTTCGATTGCCTTGATAATTTAAGACAATTATTCATAATTCATTTGTGACTTGTATGAAGAAGTCACAAACCGACAAACAATGCGACCAATATTACTCATAATGTGTGTTTCTAGTTTGAAATGATATTTTAGTAAAAAAACCTAAATGACATACTGAAAAATAAGAAAATGCATTCAGATTATTTATTGATACTTTAGAAAAATGATCCATCAGTAATTTGTGAAAGGTAGGAATCAGCCACACCTCAATATAATGCACAGTGTGACCTGATTTGTAACCCCCCGACCCGGCTCACCTCTAAGATAATCGCCGGACCGATGCATCACATGACATCAAGCGCATCTCCCCAAATTCTAGAGGCTACTGACTAGCAGCGAGGGACTTTTTGTGTCCAGGGGGGAGACTATGCCCTCATAGGTAATATGTATTATCACAACAGAACTAAACAAAAATTAATAATAAATAACAGAAGCATATAAATGAATAAACTGTATAAAAAGGAAATAAATAATCCCAACTGAATACATAATAAATGCAGTAGCTGATAAATGAGACCAGGTACAAAAACAATGCCATGCCATGATGTATGTCTAAACTAAAAGTACAGAAAACAAAATCCAAACATTCTATCAACTAAAAAGAAAAGAAACAAAATGTGACAACTACATCATGAGAAAGGATCAGTCCTCTGCCCCAGTCTCCGTCCTAAGAAGCAACAATCAATCATGAATCAGAAGCATCACACTTCCCTTTATCAATACCTGCAATCATGTAATCTACTCGGGTGTCAATGACGCCCGAGCAGAGTGTGAGATAAAATCCCAGTAGGCTAGCACCCAAGGTGTCTAAACCTTTCCATTTCATGCAGTGATAATATGCAGTGTTCCATTATATAACAATTTTAGATAATTAATTAAGTGAAATGGAATAAATAAGTCAGCCCAGGTTCCAAACGGCACCCATGCCTAATCACATGCTTTTTCCTAAGCTAGAATTATGAAAGGCGTAACTATAAGTAGAATACCCATATGCATATATATGAAGCCTGGAAGAGTAAGGTAAAACAAGGAAGAGGAATACCCACAAGCTTGTGCTTTAACATGGGGTCTAAGTCATGTGTCAACCAGGTGTGATTCAATATACCAGAAAATATCTCAAATCTCAAGAGACTAACAACGAAATTAATCTAAACCTTCAGTGCATCATTATTAAGGTTCTAGTTGAGAGTTGGAGTCTGAGACCGTCCCAAAGGTATCACTATGGAACATCCTTCAATTATCCAATACCAACAAGCTCGTCTAAGGCAATCTTTCAAAAGACCAAGTATCGCTCGTGGCATTGCTTTACCCGGAGTCTGTTCTGATCTCGCAAAAAGGGGTCGAGTGTCATCTGAGGATGGCTTACCCACATTACCAACATCTCTGTCCCGATGGACCATTTTGGAATCAGTATCACTCATATGTATTATAAATCCCGAGGAAGTCTCGGTCCGGAAAATCCAAGAACACCACCCCCTGGCACATATAGGTAACCGTCAGGAACGAAGGGTCTAAGTGTGACCCTTAATACGGGACCCACCTCCTTTCCCTGATCTGAATTTAATTAATATTTTCACAGCAGCAGATATGATATCAACATATATAATTGTAGCTTGAAACCAAATAGGTACACCTGTGCGTCACATAGTGAAAATTAAATATTTCAGCATAACAATCTTAACATGGAAAAGTACCGCATAAACATAAGTAGATAAATGCACTTTTAAATAAATAAAAAAATTAGACCAACCAACTACTAAGATCCAACAATTCCAAAGTTCATAATTAATCTAAATTAATTAGTTAAATTAAACACAACAAAATAGGTTGTGCAAAACATGCAGATAAAGACACTTTTTAATAATAAATAAACCAGCACAACCAACTATCAAAGATTCAACAATTAAATATTGATAATTAATCTAAATTAATTATTTATATCGAATACAAAAAAAATAGGTTGCGCAACACATGAAATTAAATAAATTAAAATTTTGGGCTAATAAAATTATACTGACCACGTCGGCACGCCCTAAGGGGTGTCCGACCTTGTTGCAACAAATTAAATAAATTAATTCATGATCAATATGGCTGTAACAAACAGTAAAAACAAATTAATTAATGAATTTGGGTGAATTTGCACAAAGGCGGTAGGCACCGACTAATGACATAATGGTGCGTTTTTATAAATTACAACGAAACGGAGGGAAATAGAGTAGATGCCCTGCCTTATGGTCATAAATGGTCCTATGATCCGTAGTAGGCTTTGATTTGACCTAAAATGGAAGAAAACAAAGATTTTAGAAAAACCCCAAAATAGGGTAAAATCCTTCCGCGGAAAACTGCACAAAAGATTTGGAATGAGAACGCTCGATTCTTGGTGCGTGGGATAAGTTTTACTGAGAGGTTCACAACGCACCTGACGACAAAGAAAATAGACAACGAATAGAGGCACAACGATCTTCCGAAGGGAGGAGAAGGTGGTGCGCACCTCCTAGGGAGGAGAGGTGTGTCATGCACAGGAGAGGATGAGCAGAGGAGGAGAGGAAAAAAGAAATAAAAAGGAAAGGGAAAAAATAAAAAGAAAATAAAAATAAAAAGGAGATAAATAAATAAAATAATAAAAATAAAATGGTGGATGAAATGAAATAAATAATTAAAATAGGTTTACCTCATTTTAATTTTTTTTAATTTCTGTCCAACCGTATCTATTTTTTTATTTATTTTTATCCCTCTTTAAATTCCATTAATTTATTTTTATCCTTTTTAATTATTTTTAACCCGAACATTGCGTTATGGCGCGATGTAAAATTTTATTTAAAGTCTAAACAATCATTTAATTAATTTTAATAGCTATCTGGGACCCGTAACCGGGTGCGCATGCGCGCACCCTGGGTTGCTTAAAAGATTTGGACTAAAAACATAATGGTCCGCACTTCAATTTAAGTTGAAACATTGCATGAATTTATGGGAGTAATTAATAATATTTTGTCCAACCCAACAATAAATATCCACCTATGTATATACGTGTTATATATATATATACACATCTGCATATTCATATATATACACCCACACATGTATATATAACAATATATATATATATATTTAATCCCATATATATATATACACATCATATATATATTCATCAATGTTATTGTCCCAATATAATAATAACAACGATAATTAAAATAATAATTATTATTTAATTCAACCCATCAATGACACCATTAATATTTTAATGACAACGAACATTAATAAAAAGGATAATGGTTATTAAATAAATATTGATTGTGCATTTGTATTTAATTGGAACAATTAATAATATCATATTTATTACATTACCCGGTTATTATTTACATCTCAACACAATTTATTAATTATGGTAGTGCATTTCCATTTGTTTACATCAACACAAATAATAACATTAATAATAAAATTATTACTATTATTTCTAATGGCCAACAAAAACATTTAACCCAATTAAATTATTTTCGGGTGTGATATGACCAAACGTCCGTCGGTCGCAAAGGTTATACCCTACCTAGGGTAAACCCCACGTCCCGGAACCATCAGTGATGTCTGATTTTTCATTTGACGCACCATTTTTTAGAAAATAATTATTTATTATATAAAAAAGAAATAATTAATTAATTAAAAATAAAGATGGAATTATCTTGTGAAAGGGTGCCAAACACCCAATGCGAATCAAGGTTATACCCTACCTAGGGTAAACCTGGCGTTCCAGACCTAATGGTGGTCTCAAATTTCTCATATGACACAACGTTTGAGAGTTATTTCATTTTTTTAAAATAAACAAACGTGCGTATCAATAAAATAAACTTAATATTTTTATTCTATCAATTCTAGAGTGTTGACTATCAGAATAAAAAGTTATGACGCTCGGTTTTTAAAACCGGCTTGCCTAATTAATGGAAAAATTTAATTTCCTTTTCTTTTTCATCCGGTTGAAAACACTGGATGTTACAACCTTCCCACCTTAGAACTTCTCATCCCCGAGAAGCCTTCGGGAACTAAGTAACTCTCACTTGATCTATAGGGTCATTCAGTCTCATAAAAAAGGTCGCGTTGCGTATCTAAACTCCCAATGCACTCTCAAACATTGGTTATGAAAGAGAAACGTAAGCTATTAAGATATGAGCCAATACTTATTTTTCAACTGAAACACTGAGATGGTACCTATACAAACACGTTCAGCTAGAGATACAACTATGTTGTCGTCTCATTAACTTCTGGCCAAAGTTACTTCCGACCTTAGGTTTTAAAGTTAGAAAGAGGAAAATTTTGGGTCACGACACCTTCCTCCGTCAAAATTTCATACAAGAAATGCCATTAAGAATTCTAGGGAAGCTTCTCGCTTCATTTTTGAAACGGATAAAACGGTCGATTCTCCATCTCCCTTAAATCCCAAGTTGAGCTAGATATTTATGAAAAGCCCTGGTCAACCAAAACCGCACTTGTCTCACCTAATGACGTGTCAGAATAAGTTCCTTCATTGAATGCTTCATTGAGCAAGAGAGAGAACTAGAAAATCCACTCTGATAAACCATTTAGAAATGTTCTCAGCTTATATGGCAGGTGTTTTATAGACTAAACTATGATGTCTTTTTCAAAGGTATCTCACATTTAACACGAACAATTCCACCGAAGTTCATACCTGACCTCCAGTGATGTTCCTTGATTTAGGCATCACCGAGTCTGACAATGAGTCTAGGGTAACCTCAGATTGGCACAAAAAGAGTGAAAGGAACTAACACAAGATAGTCCATACTCCATGTTTATGAGTGAGACGTTGGTACAAGGGCAAGATGGCTATATCAAAACATTGACCGAGCTCAGAGCGACATCGGCCTGACGATCAAGTTAGATGAAATGGCTGGTGTACAAGAGTTCGTCCAAGGAATTCCTATACAGAAATCTGAGGGTCAGTCAAAAATAAACAAATCCTCGATAAGAACGACGCATCAATGTGTAATACTAAGAAAAACACCATAAACAAGACCAAAAACTTTTAAAGCTTTAACATGGCGTATGACTGATGCTCTCTTAGTGTATCAAGGATGAAGGCAAGATAGGGGACATGCTCGTCACATAAGGAAAAGTACACTAAGAGGATTAGGATATTACCATAAGGAAAAAATTTAAGCAATTGGCATGAAAGCCCAACCAAACTAGCTGGTGTGTCAAAACACCTAAGTCTCTAGAAGTTATCCCGAGCATTGACACGAACTTGATTCCTTTAACACTGAAGTCATTTTACTATGAAGATGACTTGAAACGTATTTAACAGTGCAAGACATGATGATTACTCTGAACTCAAATAGTTCATCACAATGTTAAGAACTCGAAGAAACTACGTGCATGAACGCATACTACCCCAAGGTGATACAGAAGCAAGATGCCTTTTAACTCAGATGATGACGTACCAAGTCATCCATCGCTATAGAGAAGAGAGGGTCGAATGAACTATAAAGCATCTGAACATTCTTAAGGAATTTATAACCTGATGGAAATGAGCATTACCGATGCTTAAGCTCAAAACAAAAGTCAAGGAAAACATGAACTCTCGTCTAAACAAGGGTGTCATTTTATGCAAGGGGGTCCGACTAGGTACAATGTCATGTGGATGGTTCTGTTCCAAATCAACTTAAGGAAAAACTCCAACGACCCTTATACTAGGGTCTTTAACAGAGGACATCACTACAAGTTTCATATACCAGCCCTTTATATTTAATCACATTTAATCATTAATCATCAAAAGATTTAATCAAAACATCAAGTACCATTTTTCAAAACAAAACACAAGGTAATTGATCTTAACCAAAGCCTCAAGTAAAAAATAGGCAAGTTTTATAAAACTTCATTTTAAAACATTTTACATTAATTGATATCCTGTCCTCAATTGGGAAATCTATCACATAAATTCCTTTTAAGCAGTTAAAGGTGACCTACAAGGGTCCCACTAAGCCGACCTAGGTTCATTAAAATGAAACCCCCCCAAAAAACAGTTCTTTAATTATTAAGAGTCACAATACCCATAAGAGGTCATATCATAAGGAACATACACCAACTAGCCTACTTGGTCATAGTTATGCCTTTAGGTAATTAACTAATTAATTTGAAATTATAACATGCTTAAACACATATAAGCCTAGATATATGGGTGGATATCAACCTAAAAAGTGACTATACACTTTTTAGTTTTTGGTATTTGGATCCTCTTCAAAGGAAACCAATAAATTTTATCAAATCAATCAATTACATAACAAACAAGCTAGAAGGTCACTACAAGAAGTTAACAGAGAGACATATTGTAAACACATAAACATAACATTTTAATCATAGAGACATGATATAGGCACAAAAGAATGATACATGGAAAACATGGTATTAAACAGGAATCATGCTAAATATATCACTGAAACATAGTATCTAAACAGGCATGCTAAACAAATACAAGGCATGACATGAATTTAAGGCACAAAATTTGAATCAACGGGTTGCCTAAAATGAAACTACATGGCATGAAAATATGCATGGAATGTGAATTCCTAGGTGCCTATTATGATGCATGCAATTCTTCATCCTTACCTTAACATGCCAAGGGTAAAATATCATAAATTCTATAAATTCATAACCAGTAGAAATTAAACCAATCTCTCGAGGTGAAATGATATCAACTGTAATATCAAAAATCATTAACATCAATCTCAACACTGGCCACTTGGTCATTTCTCATACATGGGGTGATCAGTCCCATACATGGCTATTAACCAATCACCGACACATTCCTAGTCTCCTGTCTACCAACCCAAAAAAGTAAGACAAAGGAAAAAATACCATCTCTGATACCACTTTGTAACGTCCTGACCCGACTCACCTCTAAGATGGTGGTCGGACCGGTGCATCACATGACCTCAAGTGCATCTATCCGAATGCCAGAGGCTGCCGACTAGAAGTGAGGGAATTTTTGTGTCCAATGGGGAGACTATGCCCTCATAGGTAATATGTATTATCACAAAAGAAGTAAACATAAATTAATAATAAAGAGCCAAATCATATAAATTAATAAACTATAGAAAAAGGAAATAAATAATCCCAACTGAATAAATAATAAATGCAGAAGCTGATAAATGAAACCAGGTACAAAAACAATGTCATGTCACGATGTATGTCTAAATTGAAGGTACAGAAAACAGAACCCAAGCATGCTATCAACTAAAAAGAAAAGAAACAAAGGGTGACAACTGAATCATGAGCAAGGCTCAATCCTCTTCCCCAGTATCCATCCTAAGTAGCAACAATCAATTAAGAATTAGAAATGGCACACTTCCCTTTGTCAATACCTGCAATCAAGTAATCTACTCGGGTGTCAACAATGCCCGAGAAGGGTGTGAGATAAAATCCAAGTAGGTCAGCACCCAAGGTGTCTAAACCTTTCCATTTCGTGCAATGATAAGAATTTGGAATGAGAATGCACGATTCTTGGTGCGTGGGATAATCCTTACCGAGAGGTTCATAACGCACTTGACGACAAAGAAAAAAGACAATGAACAGAGGCACAACGATCTTCCGAAGGGAGGAGAAGGTGGTGCGCACCACCTAGGGAGGAGAGGTGGGACATGCACAGGAGAGGAGGAGAGGAGGGGAGGAAAAAAGAAATAAAATGGAAAGGAAAGAAAAGAAAAAGGAAAAAAATAAAAAGAAGATAAATAAAAATAATAATAAAAATAAAATTGTCGAAGAAATGAAATAAATAATTAAAATAGGTTTACCTCATTTTAATTATTTTTAATTTCTCTCAAACCGTATCTATTTTATTATTTATTTTTATCCCTCTTTAAATTCCATTAATTTCCTTTAATCCTTTTTAATTAATTTTAACCCAAACGTTGTGCTATGGCATGAAATAATATTTTATTTAAAGTCCGAGCAATCATTTAATTAATTTTAATAGCTATCTGGGACCCGCAACTGGGTGTGCAGACGCACACCCTGGGTTGCTTAAAAGATTTGGACTAAAAACATAATGGTCTGCACTTCGATTTAAGTTGAAACGTTACATGTATTTATGTGGGTAATTAATAATATTTTATCCAACCCAATAATAAATATCCACCCGTGTATATACGTGTTATATATATATACATATCTTCACATTCATATATATACACCCACACATTTATATATAACTATATATATATATATAAATATATTTAATCCCATATATATATATATACCTTATGTATATACATAAATGTTTTTCTCCCAATATAATAATGATAATGATAATTAAAATTATTATTATTATTTAATTCAACCCATCAATGACACCATTAAAATTTTAATGACAACGACCATTGATAAAAAGGATAACAGTTATTAAATAAATAGTGATTGCACATTTGTATTTAATTGGAAAAATTAATAATATCATATTTATTACATTACCTGATTATTATTTACACCGCAACAAAATTTTTTAATTGTTGTAGTGTATTTCCATTTGTTTACATCAATGAAAATAATAATATTAATAATAAAATAATTATTATTATTTCTAACGGCCAATAAAAATATTTAACCCAATTAAATTATCTTCGGGTGCGATATGACCAAACGTCCGCTGCTCACAGAGGTTATACCCTACCTAGGGTAAACCCCACATCTCAAAACTATCGGTGATGTCAGATTTCCCATTCAACACACCATTTGTGAGAAAATAATAATTTATTATATAAAAAATGGAATAATTAATTAATTATTAATACAGATGGAATTATCTTATGCAAGGGTTCCAAACACGAGATGTGAATCAAGGTTATACCCTACTTAGTGTAAACCCAGTGTTCTGGACGTAACAGTGGTCTCAAATATCTCATACAACACACCGTTTAAGAGTTATTTCATTTTTTTTTGAAAATAAACAAACACGCATATCAATAAAATAAACTTAATATTTTTATTCTATAAATTCCGCAGTGTCGACTATCAAAATAAAAAGTTCCGACCCTCGGTTTTTAAAACTGGCCTGCCTAGTTAATGGAGAAATTTAATTTCCTTCGCTTTTTCATCTGGTTCAAAACATAGGATGTTACATGCTTAACTCCAAATGTGTCAATATTTAAAATTGACATTAATTTTAGTAAAAGAGTAGGTGACATACTCAAAACTAAGCAAACACATTCATATTAATTTTACAATTTAGGAAAACTATCCATAACTCATTTTTGATGTGTAGGAATTAAACCACCTAAATACGATGCACTATGTGACCGGTATAACTCTGAATGTATTTTTTATTAAATATTAACATTTTATTAATTTATTTTTTCATATTAATTTTTAATTTATTTCTTTATAGTATTAATAATGTAATATTTTTTTTTCTTATATAGGAAGAATCTTTTTCTAAATTTGAGATGATTTGTTCAAAAACTGTTACCAGGGGCAGACATTTTTGAGAGGGGATCAGAAGCATCAAAAATGAAATATTAATGTTTTAAAATGTATTTTGAATAATTTTAAATGTAATTATATAAAACATTATTTTAAATGTAAATACCAATGTTTATTTGTATATACTATGGGTGGACGTTTTTTTATTCATTTTGTCAATTAAATATATATAGAATTGTTTGAAATTTCAGGTTTTTGCTGGGTGTGCTGTTATATTGACAACACATCACAACCATCTAGGAATTTATTCGTCCTAAAAAGCACTAATAATGAGGTTCTTTATCAATTCATTTTTTAGCATGGATAAAGAACCCCCTTTATTCGTTCTTTTTTAACAATAATAAAGGGGACCCCTTTATTAGTGTTGTGATTAACAATGCTTTTTTAGCACTATTAAAAGACTATTTGTGTGCTATTAAAGGGAATATGTGTATTAGTGGTATGATGAGAGGATGTTATAGTGACATGATGCTACAATTACAAACACACACCTCATAAGAGATTTAACCGATTGAGAATATTGCATTTAAGAAACCAGGATAGGAGTAAAACCTTTCTATAGAAACAACCACACATCTCTTACTTCTTTAAAAGCCGAGTCTAGATTGTAGAAGAAACCATAAAAGGCCATAATAATGTAAGGTATATACACTATCCACTACTAAGGCTGGGTTCCAGTATAATTATTGGTTTCACATGTATAATATATCTACTTAATTTCACTTTAGATGTCATATTAATTTGATTTTGTGCTTGTTTGAATATTCCAATCACTTTAAAATGGTTTAATTAGATGGTATACCACTTTCAATCCTTAAGGGGACACACTCCTTATGAACCAAAATATGATATCCATTCAACTCACACTATAACACATTACAACCCATGTGACAAATGGTCTATGGATCAATATGCCATAATCGAATGCTTAAGGTTTCTGCTTCAACCTATTCAGGAAGACACTATTAAGATAAGGTAGGATATTTAAGTATCAATTATGTTTTCCAATACCTATAATAATTATCAATACAATTAAATATATATTCAAGTTACTATCAATATACAAGAGGCCAATGAATACTAAAAATAGAAATGACATGGAAAAATACATGGCATATTATTCCTAGTGTTCCTAATAATTATGCAGGTATCAATGATCCTTGCACTCATATCATCTGGCCAAGGATGAAATAAATCCTAAATTAGAACAATAATAATGGCCTCAACATTTCATGCACATCACCCAATAGTAAAATGATATCAACAGTAATAAACAAAAGTAGAACAATAATTATAAATCAAAAACTCTGCCTTTACTCTAAACATGGGTTCAGGATGCCCAAGAATAACTTATGACCATGTTCCAAGTGTTCCTCAATCTCTAATATATTGTATCCAAATAGTAAATAAAGAAAGGAAAGTCCTCTGATACCACTTTGTAACACCTCAACCTGGGATCCACTTAACTCGTGCCCCGAGATGATAGTTCACACCGCCTCAAGCACACCTCCCCATATGCCAAATACTACTGACTAGATGTGATGGTGTAAAGAAGGTATAGTGGGGAGACTATACCTTCTAATCAGAATCGTACAACAAATACAAACAATAATAAACAATAGTAAAAGCATATGTAAATAGATATAATTGAATAACTGTGGAACTGTAACATATAAAATAATAAATACGTAGTGTAAGATAGTAAAATGAAAAATTGGTAATATAATCAAAAGGCTCTAATGTAGTGTCTAATATATGGATGCATGGAATGCTAATAAAAAAACAAAATAGGGGAAAAACATACAAGCATGATATACAAAAAGTAAAAAAAAGTGAAAAAATATTCTCCAAATCATCTTGAGATAATTCCCACTCCTATTCTTTTAAGCTCCATCTAAAAGAAATACACATTAGCAAACTATAGAAGGGTTCTTGTACTTATCAATACTTGGAGACATATAATCTTATCGGGTACCAAAGGAATCCTGAGTAGGGAGTGAGATAAAAATCTTAGTAGACCACCACCAATGATGTCCACGTGTAATCCAAGTAGATCTCATAACTAAAGAGTGTGGAATTATAATAAAATTAGAATGTAATACTGAAATAAATAAATAACCATGCCACTCAGGTTTTAGAGAGACACCTGACAGCTCTACCTACTTCAGCTCATGGTCAGAATAGAGTCTAATCAGTTACTATATATATATATTAGATATATATATATATATAGTATATATATATCTATATATATATATATTACATCCACTTATATGAACCAAGTACGAGTGGATGTAAGTGTCTATATACCTAGAGTACTAGTGCTGGTTGGACTGGGGAGTAACTCAGACATCCATTACTAGTATAATGAGCCTATAAGATCAAACAATAGGGTACATGACCTATATCCAAAGAATAGTCTGAGATTTCATGAAACAAAACTTGGAATAGTTAGTGATCCATCATGTCGTCACTCTAATCATGAAATATGGCACATAATGCCCAACACCCATATCATATCACTAGTGCAAGATTCCATACTCAACACCCGATGTAAGGAAGTGTGATTATCCACCATGCTCTGTAGCCCTTACCATCATATACATCCCATACACGGTATCATGACATTTATAATATAAGGAATTAGGAAAAAACTCTCATCCATCATGTTCATTCATCCCATATACATATAATAGAGTCGTAGTTATATTTACAACTTAATACAAGTGGAATTACCTCACAAGTTCCATGCTATCCAAGTTTGATTTCATACATGGCATTTCAATTCATAATAATAATTTAATAAATCATATGAAGAATGCCTGACGTTACCATCCTTTGAAATAATTCCATGAAAATCAATTGATTCATTTTATTTAAGTAAGATCATACCATCTTTCATAATCCAACCCATGTGATAAATTCCATTTAAGTCATTCAATTTACTAAAATATAGAAAAAACCATTTTATAAGTTCAGAGGGTCACTTAAGAGGTGACATAGGAAAAAAGTCAATTTCTTACTTGGGAAATTCCAATTAAAAGAGTCCAAACACCTAATGGGTTCCGTGGGTT
Organism: Viscum album; assembly: GCA_963277665.1. NCBI lineage: Eukaryota > Viridiplantae > Streptophyta > Magnoliopsida > Santalales > Viscaceae > Viscum > Viscum album. The sequence continues at coordinate 1,031,263,536 of OY728126.1, forward strand.
CCATATAATACTCGCGTCTCAAGGGAAATTTAAATTAAAAACTAACCTGAAATCTAACTAGGTTTTTCAGGTGAATTAAGAATTTGACCATTTAGGGAAAATTCAACTTGGCACACACAAGGGGTGAACATATATGGTTTGTGAAACATATAAACCACCAAAAAATAATCAATAGGTGTATATAAAGTTATGATAATAAAATTTATATGACAGACTCAATATAAAGGGGGTACTTGACAAAAGACGCCATGCAACACAACGACATAATTAAAATACATTGAAACTCGTAGGGAAAACAACATGACCGCCTAACTCAAGGTCTTAGGTGATTCCTCACTCAATATTGGACTTAGATTCAATTTTTTTTGGGATAAATATGATAAATGGTACAATGCCTTAAAAATAGGAAAAATTAGCCTGCACCTAAATAGCGTAATGGATTCAAAGGAAAATTGAAGTAGGAACTAAGAGACTAGGGGAGATTACCAATATATATCCAATGCTTTTGATGGATAAAGGAATGGAAACTAGGAAAAAGAGTTATCTCAAAGCCTAACTTGGGAGGATTTTGGAGCTCAAAGGTGAATGAGAGGGGTGTTGGTCTGCTAGAGGATGGAGGAGAAAGAAATAAATTGTTACAAATTTAGTGTGTGTGTGTGTGTGGGGGGGGGGTGATGGTTATTTCACCTCAAAATATATAGGTGCATGTTTTGGAAAAACCATGCACAAACCATGCTCACTTAACTAATACTAAGGGGAACATCACATGGATAGGTGAATGGTTTGAATAACCATGCATAGACAAAAAAATGGCTATGTTCTAAACCTACAAACAACCACATGACTGTGCACCCTAGGTGGAATGGTTGTAGAAAAACCATGTGATCCAGTCCCCTCCTTCCATTTTAGGGATCCAGGTAACAAATGAGACCTATATGAAATTGTGACATCCTTTGATTGATTATGAATCAATATCATGATTGTTTAAGGAATTTAAATTTAAAAATTAATGATTTATACATCTGTGAAAAGACAGGTCGTTATATAACTAGTTTAACTACATATTGTTGCAACTCAAAGTGAGAACAAATAAATACAGATTCAAATATTAAAAAATCAATAAGAATTCATTAGTTTATTCCCTCTTAGATCAATATTGTGTTTAATTACCCATGAATGGTGAAATAGATTATAGGGGGAAAACAGAATTATAGAGAGAGAAAACAAACACTATTTTTATATTAAATATGCATGAAAGGAATTACAACAAAAAATAAAAACCCTAATATACTATTGGTGGGAAAAGACTCTCATAAATTATCCAATTATAATTTAGGGTAATTTTATTTAAATGGGTAGTAACAATATTGGTCTTTGACATGTACATAGGATCACTCGATGCATGTAGCATTGGTAATAATATGTTTCCATATGGCCTTTTCAATTAGTATTCAATGTAGTAGTGAGTTACCTTTTTTTTCAAAAGTTCACAAGGATGTAAAATAATTATTGATCTTATTTACTTCTTATAAGTCAAAAAAATATATGGAAGGTTTTTCAATATATGAATATCTCAATATTCAAGCCATGCTGTAAAAATACTTTGAATATGTTTCATGCATAAATAAGTACTGGACACATCATTGTTTACTTTATTATGGAATGAATGTCATCACCACAACATATGTTTTCCTTCTTATTTTAGAGAGAAATACATTCCTATTATCTTGGATTGTTCCATGATGCATCTATTTTAGTTTCTCTAAATTTTCAAATTATGAATCTTCCATAGAAAAGTTCGGTTGAATTTACTCCAGGTGCATGACCCTTAATCCAGTATCCAAAATACTAGAGTTAGAATCCTAGAAATCCCCTTAGGGGATTTACGTTGTAGGCGGTGATGCATGCATGATGCGGGTCAGTGGTGACACCGACATGATGTATGTCGGGTGATGCAGGCAAGATAATGTAGACATGATGCTACACTAGCCCATCGATCCATGTTCATGGGACACTTGGCCTTGGGCCTATGGACTATGTAATGGGTCTCTCTTTTCCTAGATAGAAAGAGGTAATTACTTTCATAATAATAAGAAGATTTATCCCCAACGTAAGAAAAAAAACAAAAAAAATACAATGGAATCACTGAAAATAATATCCATCCCTTCTGAGGGAAAGGAGCCAAAATTAGAGAATTAAGAAACCATCATACCATGATGTGCTTGAGAGCCCAAAAAATCCACAGATTTATTTCCCTCACAATGATTGTAAAGGACCTCCATGTCATCACTGATTTACCACTTTCACTTCCTTATTAGATATGAGACAGTCCATGGGAGGGGGGTTATAATGATATTTCAAGGAGTTGTGTAGGATTCCAGAGTCCGTCTCAACCACTTCCAGGTTAATGCTATTTTGACGACATAATTCAAGGCCTCTAAGCATCACATTAGCCTCATCTTGAAGAGATTATCTATTCCCTTATAAAGTAGTGAAATTAATATTTTCCTCCATTTTATTGGAAAATAGAATTAATCTTACACATATCAGGGTAGTCACAAAATTAGTTTTACGTATCCTTGGTTTTAGCAATATTTTTCTCATTTTCTATAGTTTACTTTTACACACAAAATTACCAAAATTTTCCATTAATACTATAATAAAATTATTCTCCACCTTTAAAGTAACACGAAAAATTATTATCAATAAAAATTTATTCAATCCATTAATTAAAATAATAATGAAATCCTTAAAAAGTCATATTTTAAACCATTTTCAAAATAAATTCCAAAATTATTCTATAAACTAAATATATGATAATTCCCCCAAAAACATCAAAAATGGTGGAAAGTAAATAATTAAGTTGCAAATTATAAATAATGAATAAATGATATTTATCATGTACTGAATCCATTATAGTGTGGGATACCCATATCTCATTGTGATCGAGGGAGTACTAACCCCATGATTGAATGGAGGACTCACACACCCACAAATTTTAGTTTTCACCCCTGTATCCATGGGGTAGTACCAAAATCCTTAATCCCAAATGGGGTACCCACATCTTATCATCAATATGACCTTAGAGGAGCTACGAACCCTAATCATGTAGGACCCACAACCAAATTCATGGAGGAGTACCTGAAGTCCATAATGCTCTACAGAGCATGAGAGGGACCCTATTCTAAAAATAAGGAAGGGAAACAAGTTGACTCTCCCCTCCTAGCCAAGGGGAAAAAGACTGGAGGTGCCGCCGAAGAGGTAACTCCATTGGAGAATTCTCAGGATGCAGTTATCATCCCTCACAAGGGACAAGGGTTGACCAGTCTAATGAATGAAATGCTAGAGTTTGGAAAAAATGTCTTTAGTCTTCTTGACATTCTTAATAGATCTAGTAATAAGGAAGTCTTCCATGCCAAATTTGGGAGTGCTCATGGCTCTGAAATGATCAATGTAGGGGGGTCTACTTAGAAAGCACTACCAGAGAGCTCTGATCCGGTTAGAGAATTGGAATCTACATCTTCCAAGGGATCCTTACTAGGGGATAGTACTATCTCTCAGGTGGATAATGAAACCTGGTAACAACCTAAGACATGGATGAGAGGACGACATTCGCGTGGAAAGGGTGGTGGATGTTGCTCCCATTGATGATGTTATCCAATTTTATGAATGCGTTAGACTTTTTTGCAGTGCCTATTTCAATCGTTTTATTTCGTCTCTATCTTGTATGCTGCTTCTATTTTCTCTTAATAAATTTTGAGATCATGGGATGATAACCCCTGGTCTGCACCCTTCTATGTAATAATTATAAATAGATATAGATATATTTAAAAAATTATAAAATTATAACAAATGTATGAATTATATATATTAATAAAATTATAAATATAATAAATAGATTTCCTATAATTTTATAATTATTTAAATAAATAAATAAATAAATTTATAATTATAACTATAAATAAATATACATTTATTATATTTTTTTAATTATAAATAAATAAATAAATAAATATATATTTATAATTATAATTATAAATAAATATATATATATATAATTAAATTATTATATAATTATAATAAATACATTAATTATAATTTTAAAAATATATATAATTAAATAAATATATTTATGAATATATAAAAATATTTATAAATAAATACAAATATTTATATTTATAATTATAATAAATATATTAATTATATATATTTATAAAATTATAAGAATAATAATTATAGTTCTTATAGTTTTATAATTATTTAAATATATATATATATAATTATAACTCTAAATAAATATATGTTTCTTATAATTTTGAAAATTATATATTTATATAAATATATATTTATTATATATTTATTATATATTTATTATATATTTATTATATATTAATTATATTTACAATCTTATAAATAAATGTAATTAATATATTAATTATTTATATTTATAAAATTATAAATATAATAATTACAATTATTATAATTTTATAATTATTTAAATAAATATATATAAATTTAGAGTTATAAATATAAATAAATATATATTTATAAATATATATAGTAAATATATTAACTAAATATATTTATTATATATAATTATAAATATAGTAAATATATTTATTATAATTTTATAATTAGAAATAAATAAATATATTTATTTATAATATTTAAAATTTTATAAATATATATAAATATATAAATAAATATATATATATATATTTATTTATAGTTATAATTATATATATATATATATAATTTTATAAATATATATAATAATATAAATAAATTATTAACATTATAGGTTTATCATCACTTTTTTAGCGCTGATAAAGATATGCCTTTATCATCACTAAAAAAACACTGATAGAAAGTATATTTATTAGCGCTTAAATTATAGTACTGATAAAGACACCTTTTATTAGTGCTTTTTATCGCTGATAAAAGACTATCTTTATCGGCACTAAAAAATGATGATAAAGACATGTTTTATCAGTGATTTCTATTTTAGCGCTAACAAAATTTACCTTTATTAGTGATTTTTAACTAGTACTAATAAAATCTTCACTCAGTTTTATAAATAAACCATAACAGTCGACTTCTTCTCTCACACGCCTCAAGATCTCACGGAAGCCAACCCCTACCGCTGCTGACTCCTCCTCTGCCAACTCCTCCTCTACCACTGTTGACCCCTACTCTGCTGTGAACCCTTGCTCCATAGTGAATCCATCCTCCACCACGAACCTACCTCCTCCATGAACCCCACCTCCATCGTGAACCCACCTCCACCGCAAACCCCACCTCCGTCGTGAAACCCTCCTCCTCCACGAACCCGCTTTTGCCGCGAACCCCACCTCCACCGTGAACTCCTCTACGACCTCCGCTGCCACTACCTACCCAATCTTCACCACTGCCAAACCCTACTGCTACCACCAAACCTCTAAATATAAGTTATGTTCTTATTTGATTTTTAATTAATTCTTAGATAGTGAAATATTAATTATAGGGTTTTAGTGTTTGAAATCTCAGAGTGTTTAATCATTATACTATTTGTGGGTATAATTTTCTATCATCGAGACTAAAGGAACACAGTCATTTATTATTGGTTTCATATTTTTTTACTGGTTATTTCCTCTAAATCTATAAATAAAATGTTTTAACATTACTTATTATAGTTGATTGTTCATATATATATATATATATATATTGGGTTATGATTTCCAATGATAAAACTTTTGTTGTAGAGTGAATATAAAATCTATCATTATATGTGTATTTATGTTTGTTTTCTATACAATTCGATATATGTGAATGTATAAGAGAGTGTAGAGGATTTGATAGGTAACAAATACTATCCATAGTTCTTTGAAAAGATTAGTAATACCTATTAAATCTGTGGTGTATGATATACACATGTTACATTTATTTTAGATTCTTCCTATGACTATAATGTTTTTAGATATTTTCAAAAATATTGAGAGGAACCTGGGACGAGTGACTATTCATTGGTAAAAAAAATGAGAGATATTATTCAACCTTTTGTGATGATATGTGATACTTTAGTGAGAATGTTTAGTTGTAATTTGGTCTAGGAGATAGATTTTCCTTGTGGGTTAATTTTTGAAATAAGAGATCGGTGGCCTAAGGTACTTTGTATTATCTAAGTGATGATCATTGTGTGTGAGGAGTTATGTTAGGGGTAGTCGATATCGATACATAATATAACAACGTATATAATTCTTAATATGTTATATAAGAAAATGGTTATGATAAGTAGACTGTATGAGTCCATTTTTGATTTTATTACTTACATTTACTTGTGATTTCATTTTCATATTATATTCATAAGGTATTGGAAAGGTTATACCTAGGCCCAATACAATGTTTAAAAGGAAAACTATCTACCTGATGATCATTACACTTCTTGAGGGATTGTTTATGTTATGACTATACCCATGAATCAGATGCACTTACAATGGGGATGACATTGTTATATTGATGGATTAAGACATCTTGAGGGATTAAAAATTTTAAACCTCTTTCCACAACGTAGATATACTAACCAAGAGGCTGAATATGTTGTGTAAAAACCTTAACTCTTCCTGAATGGTTGACTATATTACACCACTTATATTATTCCAATGCATGCTACTAGCTAGGTATAATATATGTTATATTTTATTATTATAATGGTGTAGAATATTATCTTATTTTTATAGTTATAATGATTAAACAACAATGTAGAAAGATCAGAGGATCATGATTCATAGTTTCCTAGCATGGAAAGAACACATTGAATAAAAATAGTTGTTTGTATTACATCAATTTCTACATTTTATATGATATTATACATGCACTAAAAAATATTTAGTAGGTACCCCTTATTGGTTAATGCTTGATATCTTATTAATATTTTATCTTATGGTTGTATCTTGGTAAGTTATATTTTCTTTAAAATAAAAATATATATTTTGTTAGTTTTATTTACTGAACCCTGTATAACAAAATTATTTTCATTATTTTTCCTAAAACTATATTTTTTTGGTTTGTCTTCAAAAATGAATGGTATAAAATATTTTATGATATTCTATGAGGATATTTTCTCACACCATACATATACACATTGGTGCATATATAGACTTATTTATCTATAATATAGGTAAAAGGAAAGGGTCACACTTTTATAATGGTGTTCCATAGTCACTTGTTAAAGATATAATTATAATGGGATGTAGAGGTCACCATAGGGAATAAAGAGACAATATTCATTTTGTTTTATTTTAAGATATTTACTATAAAGTTACTATCTTTCAAATAAATTTATTTTTATTTTACCTTTATATTTTGGATCATGTGTAAACCTTTTATAGCTTTATATTTTATAAAATTTTTGTTATTTTTGATTCATGTGTCTTTTATAAAGAAACTCTCTTGGGATTTATGTCTTTGTGAAAATGTCAAAGTGGATCTTTCAAAACTATTTAGGTTTTTTGAAATGTTTCTTAAAAAATTATATGTGTTCAACATACCATTTTTTTGGGTTTTAAATAGATTTAAAATGATTTAAACACTTGGAATAGACTTAGGTTTTATTCCAAGTGTTTTTGAACTAACCCTATTGACTTCCATAAAGGGATGTGAATGTTATGAAAGAATATTTAATAATGGCCTCATTTTAAAAAGGGGTGTGTGAAGTTTTAAATGAAATTTTGTAAAATATAGAGGGTTTTTTCTCATTTCAAATGTGATTTTATAAATAGTTTTCAAAGGAAAACTGAAATGTAGTTTTTCCATAATCTTTTAAGTTTATATTTTTATAGAATTAGAAAAACCATTACATTATATAGGGAAGAAAAGTAGATTGATAATAACACCATGTAAAGTGCTTGTCACCAACTCTATCCAACCCATAGGATATCCATCATGACCTCACTCCAGAAAAAGGTGAATTAATATTTAACCCCATTGAAACTTCTAAAAATACTTTACATCTAACATTACATACATGGTTTAAATTAGGGGAGTACTCTAAAATTACATATTCTTTCTGATTTTGTGTTAGCTTCTAAGGGGATGGGTCTCATGCAACAAAATGAAATAATAACTATAAATAAAATTTTGAGTTCCCCTTATTTTAAAGACCCCTTTTTTGTATCTATTTTGTTAAATATTAATATTACCGAATCAAATAGGATGGATATGAATAAAGAATGGATGGATTCCAACTATCTGACAAAAGAGTATGAAGTTAGTGAGAAATAGTTCGTCATGTTTGAAAAAGATCATGTACATGAACCTTGTAAAATACTTTTTCCAGGTTTATGATTTTTTTATTCAAGACTAATTTGTTCAGAGGAGTTCGTAGAACACTTGATCTATCACAAAATAGATCAAAGTTATAAATGTTGGAATAAACATAGGAAAAAATAAAATGTAGCTAGTGTCTAGGATAACACTGCATTTTTTGGATTATCTGATATCATTACAAGTGTGGAAAATGAAGAAGACCATAATGAGGATGTGATTAAAAATGAAAATGATGATTAAGATTATATTGAGGAAATGAAAAGGACAATTGAATATGAACTTCATGATTTCCCAAAATTTTTTGAGAAGTTAAAGAGTTGTGAAAATACGCCATTGTATACTAGTTTCAATAAATATACAACATTTTCATCAATATTGAAGCTGCATAATTTGAATGTAGGAAATAGATAGAGTGATGCTAGTTTTATGGAATTAATTTCTCCCTTGAATCACATGCTCCCAGAAGATAATTATCTAATGAAACAAACATACAACAACAAATGATTTATATGCTTGATGGGTATGATACCTAAAAGAATAAACACCCACCTGAATGATTGTATACTATTTTTTAGGGACCAAAAATCACTTAAAGAATTCCCAAAGTGTGGTTCTTCTCGATAAAATAAAGATAAATCCACTCCTACAAAATTTTTATGGTGTTTTCCAATCATTCAAAGTTTTAGGGGCCTATATGTAAGTGAGGTGTCTGGAGGGAAATTAATGTGGAACACATATAAAAGAATTAAATATGGGAAACTATATCACCTGACATACTCTCCTTAGTAAAAGATAATTAATCTTGAGTATTATAAATTTTTAAATGAGCCAAGAAACCTTCATCTTGCATTATCTATAGATGGAGTGAATCCTTTTGGTTTTTAAAGCATCACTCAGAGTATATGGTCAGTTATGTTGGTAAATTATAAATTACCACCATTTTTATGCATGAAATGAAAATACATAATGTTATCTATGATTATATCATAATCAAAACAACTAGGTAATGATATTGATGTTTATTTAGCTCCATTGATCGATGATTTTAAATTATTGTGGGATTCGAGTATTACTTTCAATGATGATTACAAAAATGAAGATTTCACATTGAGATCCATGTTGTATAGGATGATAAAAGACTTTCCTGCTTATGGAAATTTGTCATGATATAACATTAAAGGAAATAAAGGGTGTCCCATTTTGGAATAAGGTACAAAACCAATTAGGTTGAAAAATTCATCAAAATTGTGTTTCTAGGACATCAAAAATTTCTACCTTGACGACATAAGTACCAATATTGGATGACATCATTCGATGTAAGTTCATCAGAATGTACAACACCATATCTACTAATAGGTGATCTAGTGTTTGAGAAAGTAAAATATGTGGACAATGATTTTAGTAAACCATTTTTGAAAAACCTTACGAAAACCAGTTGAAAATAAGAGATTTGTTTTTTAATTACCATACTGAAATTGTTTGTACATCATAAATTTTCTTGATGTAATGCATATTGAAAATAATTTATGTAATCGTGTCATCAACATGTTACTAAATGGACCCGAAAAAACAATGGATGTAATTAAGGCTAGGTTGGACATGGTTGACATGGGAATATGAGAAGAGTTGTCTCTATTTAAGGTTGAAAAATGAACATTTCTTCCTCTAGTTTCTTACACTCTTTTCAAGAAGGAGGGATATCATTTTTTTGAACTTCTTGAATGATTTAAATGTTCCGGAGGGGTATTCATCAGATATCAAGAACATTGTGTCAATTCCTGATTTAAAGTTAAAGGGTTTTAAATCACATGAATTCCATGTTTTGATGAAAGATATAATTACTATAGATTTACATTTCATTTTTACCAAGAATGTACATCATGTATTAACCAAGATCTGTTTCTTCTTTAAATTTATATGTAAAAAATTTATAGCCCCAATAAAATTGAAGACTATATAAGGAGAAATTGGCATCATATTTTGTAAATTGTAAATGTTCTTCCCACTACAATTATTTGATATGATGGTTAATTTTATAATTCACTTGGTGAGAGAGATTCGATTATGTGGTCCTATACACTATAGATGAATGTACCCCATTGAATGATATATGAATATTTTGAAAGGGTATGTCAAAAATTGATGTCGACTAGAGGGTTTTATTTAGGAGAAATATATTATTAAGGAATCCATTTAATTTTGTACCGAATACCTTTCTGGTGTGGAAAACATTAGTCTACTAAAATCTCATCACAATGGGCGGCTTTTGGGTGAAGGAATTTATGGAAGAGATATTTTCACAATAAATATTATAGATCGGGAGAAAGACCACCTTTACGTTTTGCAAAATATCTTAGAGGTTTACCTATATGTTCATACCCACAATGAAATTATTAGGCATTTGAATCCATCAAGTGATGAAATATGGATATCAGATACACATAATCAATAGTTTATAGGATGGTTTTGTGACCATATTTTTAAGGAGTCAGATGAAAATATGGATTCACTTTCAGAACCACTTCGATGGATATCTAGAGGAACATGTGTGTTTGTATTATCTTAAAATGGATATGTAATTAATTGTTATATATTCTATACAAATTAACATGATAAAGATAGAACCATGCAAAATAGTGGAGTTACACTTGTGGCTAAAGTGATGCATGTTTCTGGTACTAAGGGCATAAATCCAATATATGTGAATATGTTATTATTTGGCATCATCAATCAAATATGGGAGTTGGATTATACAACATTCCAAGTACCAATTTTTCAATGTAAGTGGTTTGATAATAGGATTTATGTTAAAATAGATGACTTGGGATTCATGAAAGTTGATTTCAGTATGTAAGGGTAAAAATATGAATATTTTATAATGAAATCATAGGTAGTAAAATTATTTTATGTTCTAGATCCTGCAAACTGAAAGTGGTACATTTTTATTTTATAGACCAAAACCATTGAGGGTTAGATGAAAATTTAACTAAGGATGACCCTTTCATTGGGATGTCTCAATCATTTCACTATGTTCCCAATGTAGATGATGTTTTTTATGTCAATGGAGACCACAATTAAGGGACTTGGATAGTCAATATAGGGGTCAAATCCCTTCATCCTTTTAAAAAATAGAGTTCAATAATCAGGTTATATATATATTTAATATAAATTGTGTTACCTCATGTTATTATCCATTCGTTTCTAAATTTATGTACTATAAATTAAATGTTAAACAAATTCTATAGATAATGACTTCCACACGTGTTGGTGCTCCCAATCCTAAGGAATAATAGGTCTCTGAACCTGCTTCTGCTCGTAGTGAAGAGGAACAATGACCTTCTGCACATACTGGTACTCCCAATCTTGAGGAACAATGGGTTTGTCAACCTGTTGTTGCTCATAGTTTAGAGGTACAACAACCATTTACACATTCCTATGCTACGACTCTAGAGAAACATATTGACGATTTTGAATATGGGGAAATGGTAGGAAATGAAGGACTGATGATGCATAAAAAATAGGAGCACTGTAGTTTGATGATTTTAGAAAAAGTTATTAAGGAAAAAATCAAAAGTAACAAATAAAAGGTTTGATGTAATGAACATATAAAACATGTTAACCCCAAAAGAACATGTTCAATAGTTACAATGGAATCGTCACTCAACAACGTATTCCAATTGATGTAGATTCATGACACAATATTGTGGCTAGGATTAAGACACTGATGTGGGAAGAGATTAAAGTAATATTATGATATCAATTCTTTTTTTTACTAAAAATATAAAATAACTAAACATTGAATTACTATTCATCATCCCTTGTAGAGTATATTTATAATAAACGACTCCTCACACCCACTGTTTATCTATGCACACCTGATAACCCAAGAAGCATGAGATGAGTTTACTGGTTGTTATGTAGATGTGTCTTTTTCAAGTACACTATGGCTAGTAATGAATTATTTGATGATTCGTAGATTCATCACTTTGGTTGAAATTTTTTTATTTATGAAACATAAACAGAGTGTTGGAAATAAGGAATGGTAAACAAGACCAACGTACCCCTACCATAAAGTAAGGATAGGGTACACTTCACTTGATAAAAATTGGTACATATTTTAAATATATCATAATACTTTTATGTGACATGAAACAACAACAAAATTATGTTCCTTTGTTTATATTTAGATTGATGAATCCAAATACAAAGACACTTCCATCCCACACCATGTTCTATGGAAAGAATCAAATGTAAATAAATATGGGATACTAATAGACAAAATCACAAAAAAAGTGTGAAAAAAATGTGTAAGAATGATTTAAAAAAAATTATTTTTCATTAAATCACTATTACATAACAATGATAAATTATTTTACTATATTTTCTATTTGATATAGTCACAAGAATTAGCAACACCTGTACTAGATGACCACCTACTATTGGTAGCCTTGAAGGGGCCAGAATAGTATGGCCACATTAGAGGTGAGGGTTTTAGGGTGAAACCTTGAAAATATTTTCAAAAATAAAATAAGAGGAGGATCAAAGTGAAGAAATTAAATAGATGAGAGAAAGAATAGATACCCTTGAAGAATAATTCTATTGGTAGATAGAGTTGATATCAATATTTATGGGGGGAAGAAAAGAGAAGAAACAACTCAAGAACAACCACCATGTGAAGATCCCTCCCCACCTTCCACCAACTTTGAGGTGATCTATTACCATAAAAAAATGTATTAGATGAGGTAATAAATGTTCTAATAATTGTTTTTGTGAAATGTGAATCAAACAGAAACTCATACCTTTCCTATTCTGATATTCTACACAGTGATAATGATTGTGATTTATATCTATCAAGAGACACCCATCGCCTTGTAGTGAGGGCTATAATGTTCAATATCCACAATGAAATTCTACACAAAATACCACTTCAAACAAGTCATGTGATAGTATCAATTAGCATATCCCAAGAGTCAAGCACTGATCTATATTTTCTAATTGATGAGGAAGATATTCATACGGTTGAAAAAGCTGTTGGAACATTCATCTCATGGCCATCACATCTTGTAAAAAAACATATCGATAAGGAGGTATTCATTTACCAATTATTTTTCAAGCTAAACCTTTAATAATTAATGAAAAAAGGTCTAAACTGATGAATTTTATTATAGAAAAAAAGGAAAGGGGTGAAATGAAAGACTAACTCAAAACCATCTAAAGTATCAACCAACTGATCGAAAAGATCTACCTAAAGAACCATTACCATGCCCTTTCTATATCCATATTTACTAGCATTGAAGGTTCATGTGGATACAAAATTAAAAGATGTTAGTAGTTACATAGTTTATTTTGAAGAAAATATGTATGGAGAGGATGTTAGAGACTACATTGATATTGAGAATGTAAATTAAATCCTCAACTATTATTAGCTAAGCGCCTCAATTGTAAATGTATAGATGAGGTAAGTTTTCATTATTTTATTTTAAAAAATTTGATATACTGTGTTAATTATGACTAAATACATTTTATATTTTTGGCAGGTGTATATATCAAAACAAATTAAAAGTATTTTCCCATGAATTTTATTTTGTAATAATTAGTCCTCACGTCACCTCTATAAAAAACCAAAAATAGATACAAAAAAAGGATGAAATAATGGCAGGTACGGTAAAATCACTTTAAAGAAAAATTTTGTATGACATACTCTATTTAATACCAATGATATATGGGTAAAGATTTTCAATTTAATCATATCAAATATATTTTCATTTCTTTCATTAATTATTCCTTTTTGTGTTTTTAGGCAACATTGGATTCTCTTTGTGGTCAAATTGGATACTCAAAATATTTATTTTTCAAATTTAGTGCATGGATATCCAACAAAACAAACAAACATGATGGAATTTGTCAATTTTTAATAAACTACATCCAACATTTCGGAAATAAATATCAAGTTATATAATTTAGATTATGTTTTAATGGGGATTCTGTTATGATAGGGCGGTGCATCAATATCATGAAAAATAAGGAATGAGGCCTGGGTCTAAGCACAAGGACCCTGACAAGTTCTATGATTGGAAAAGTATTAGGATATATATAATAAGATTTAATTATCCAAAAAATATCAAAAAATTAATTTTTTATCAATGTTTCTGCAGTGTCTGAAACAAACAAGTGGAAAATATTATGGTTATTATGTTTGTAAATTTATGAGAGAGATCATATTCCAAGAACAAACTAGCATCTCTAAAGAGGAATTTTCAAAGATAATTACTATTTCATTTAAAATATTTATTAATCATTTGTGTATTTATATTTTTACAGCACTATTATGACTATAAAAACGACTCAAATTCACAAGATTATATAGATGTTCTTAGAAACTAATGAACAACATACCCAATAGAATAATGTAAAAAAACTACACAAAGATGTGACTTCTATAGAAGTAGCAGATTATTCATATTTATGTTTTATTTATTTATTTTTTATACTACTCATATAAGAATTGTTTTCTTATACAGGTGGATTCCTTTGTTTGAGTTGGTGCATTTTGTTTGAAATTGATCATGCTCGTGAGAGATTAGGCTTTGAGACTACAAATGAGATAATGAAAACAAGAAAATGGGTCAAGAATGTATCAAGGTGAATTCCTAATACTTATGTAATTAATTAATTTTATCATCATTTTATCTACTATTTTTAAGTTAATTTCCTTATCATTTTTATCTAATACTTATTTAGTTTTTTTATAGATCTTTTGGGAAGTCATGTTTTCCTTTTATTTAACAGCAACGATCTAGAGAAGATAGAACATGTTTCTTTTAGGTGGAAGAGGAAACCCCATGTTTCATGAAATTTGAATTGAATTGTAAGGATGCTTCTAAAAAGGGATTTCTCAGTAGTTGGATTCAAAGTATGACTTCCAAAAATATTTTTCATGAAAATTTTCTTGAATAGTGTAGTAATCAGTTGCAGCTCAATGAGCCGCACCTCATTATGATACACAGTGTGCTCAATATGAGTCAAACTGTATGTTTTTAGTTTATAATGTTCTTTGATCCTTTAAGATTCATGTTTTCTAAACTACCATTCTTTGATCCATGACTCATGATTATGATCTATGATATGCTGAATATGAATTTCTAATGTTAATGTCACCTTTTAACATATTTATACTCATACTATACTTATATGATCCTTGATATCTCCCTTGTTTACATTTATTGAGCATATATGATCACCCTTTCTTATGTTCCATATCCTTATGTCCTGAAGAATGGTTTTATAAATGATATGTCTCAGAAGGTTTCTAGTAAATAACAACTTAATGAGTGACACTTATGAAATAGTTCTTTATGTTTCCATGTTTCCAAAAGCACTAGACCTAAACTATTATAGCATGGATCATTATGTTATGTAAGGAATATTAATATACTAAGATGTGATATCTATGTATGAAATGGCTAGGTCAACATAGTTGGTATCAAATCAACTGACCTACTCAACACTAAGAAAATGCATTTAGATTGTTTTGATACTTTAGGAAAATGATCCATAAGTCATTTTTGTTGTGTAGGAATCAACCTAACCTCAATACGATGCATGGTGTGAACAATATAAATTTAAGTGTGTATTTTTATATTAAATTGGCATTAAATTAAGTAAAAAGAAAAAGTGACATATTGAAAATCGAGCAAACACATTAATATTGTTTTGATACTTTAGGAAAATAATCCATAAGTCATTTGTGATGTGTAGGAATAAACCAAACCTCATTCAGATGTGCATCATGAATGATATGACTTTAAGTGTGTATTTTTATATTAAATTGACATTGAATTAACTAAAAAGAAAAAGTGACATACTGAAAATTGAGTAAACTCATTTGGATGGTTTTGATACTTTAGGAAAATGATCCATGAGCCATTTGTGACATGTAGGAATTAACCAAACCTCAATCCAATACACGATGTGACCAATATGACTAAAATTGTTTGTTATCAGTTTAAAATTGAAATTTTAGTTCATATCGTTTCACTCATTGAAAGCCAAAAAAATGCACTCTGAATGTCTTCATAATTTTGGAAAGCAGTTTAGAAGTCATTTATGATGTTTATGAAGTAGTCTCATGTCAAACGGACACATGATGTGATCAATATGACTCAAAATACATGTTTCTAGTTTGAAATTACATTTTAGTAAAAATACACAACTGAAATACTAAAAATCAAGCAAACACATTCATATTTTTTTGATACTTTAGGAAAATGATTCATTAGTAATTTGTGATGTTTAAGAATCAACTAAGACTCAATATGATGTACGATATGACCAGTATCACTCAAAGTTTATCTTTCTATTTAAAATTGACATTTATTTTAGTAAAAAGAACAACTGAAATACTAAAAATAGAGAAAATTCATTCATACAGTTTTGATAATTTAGTAAAATGATCCATAAGTCATTTTTAATGTGCTGGAATCAACCAAACCTCAATATGATTCATGGTGTGGATGATATGACTTTAAGTGTGTATTTTTATATTAAATTTTCATTAAATTTATCAAAAAGAACAAATTACACACTCAAAATGAAGAAAATGCATTCAAATTGTTTTGATACTTTAGGAAAATGTTCCATGAGTCATTTTTGACATGTAGGAATCAACCACACCTCAATATGAAGCACAGTATGACTGGTATGACTAAAAGTATTCATTATCAGTTTAAAATTTTCATTTTAGTTCACAATGTGTCACTCACTAAAAACCAATAAAATGAGCTCCGATTGTTTTAATAATTTAGTAAAATGATTCATAAGTCATTTTTGACTTGTATGAAGCAGTCTCATATCAAACCGACACACGATGCGACCGAAATGACTCATAATGTGTGTTTCTAGTTTAAAATGATATTTTAGTAAAAAAACACAACTGACATACTGAAAACTAAGCAAATGCATTTAGATTATTTTTGATACTTTAGGAAAATGATCCATCAGTAATTTGTGACAGGTTGGAATCAACCACACCTCAATCCAATGCACATTGTGACCTGTTTAACTCCCAATGTGTCATTATTTAAAATTAAAATTAATTTTAGTAAAAGAACACGCGACATACTCAAAACTGAGAAAACACATTCATATTTTTTTACATTTTAGGAAAACTATCCATAACTCATTTTTGATGTGTAAGAATTAAAACCACATAAATACGATGCACTGTGTGACCAATATAACTCTAAATGTGTCCTTTTTATTAAATATTAACATTTTATTAATGTATTCTTTCATATTAATGTTTAATTTATTTATTTATAGTATTACTAACACAATAATTTTTATCTTATATAAGCAGAATATTTTTCTTGAGTTGAGATGATTTGTTCAGTAACTATTACCATGGGCATACATTTTTGAGAGGGGATCACAAGCATCAAAAGATGAAATTTTAATGTTTTAAAATTTCCTTTGTATAATTGTAAATGAAATTATATAAAACATTGTTTGAAATGTAAATAGAAGTGTTTTTTGTATATACCATGGGTGAACATTTTTTATTCATGTAGTCAATTAAATGTATATAGAATTGTTTGAAATTATAGGTTTTGATGGGTGTTCTGTTATATTGAAAACACATTGCAACCATCTAGGCCTTTATTAGCACTAAAAAAGCACTGATAAAGGGGTTCTTTATTAGTGCCTTTTTTATCATGGATAAAGGGGCCCTATTATCAATTCTATTTTAACACTGATAAAGAGGACCCCCTTTATCAGTGTTGTGATTAACAATGATTTTTTAGCACTGTTAAAAGGCAATTTGTGTGTTATTAAAGGGAATATGTGTATTAGTGGTAGGACAATAGGATGTTTTGGTGACATGATGCTACAATTCCAAACACACAACTCATAAGAGATTTAACCGAGTGAGAATATTACATTTATGAAACTAGTATAGGATTAAAACCATTCTATAGAAACAACCACACCTCTCTTTATTCTTCAAAAGCCGACTCTAGATGGTAGAAGAAACCATAAAAGGCCATAACAACATAAGAGATATACACTACACACTACTAAGGCTGGGCTCAGGTATAATTATTTGTTTCACATGTATAAGATAGCTACTTAATTTCACTTTATATGTCATATTCATTTTATTTTGTTCTTGTTTGAATATTAAAATCACTTTAAAATTGTTTAATTAGATGTTATACCACTTTCAATCTATAAGGGACCATACTCCTTATGAACAAAAATATGATATCCATTCAACTCAAGCCATAACACATTTCCTACCCATGTGACAAATGGTCAATGGATCAATATGCCATAATCTAATGATTAAGGTGTATACTTTAACCTATTTAGGAAGACACATTTAGGATATGGTGGGATATTTAAGTATCAATTATGTTTTCTAATCCCTATAAGAATTATCAACACAATTCAATACATATTCAAGTCACTATCAATATACAAGAGAGAAATGAATACTAAAAATATACGTGACATGAAAAAATACATGGCATATTAGTCCTAGTGTTCCTAATAATGATGCATGTAACAATGATCCTTGACCTCATATCATCTGGCCAAGGATGAAATAAAACCTCAATTAGAACAATAATAATGGCCTCAACATTGCATGCCCATCACCCAATAGTGAAATGATATCAGAAGTAATAACCAAAAGCAGAACAATAATTATAAATAAAAAACTCATCCTTTACTCTAAAATTGGGTTTAGGACACCCACGAATAACTTATGACCAAGTTCTAAATGTTCTAAAATCTATAATATACTATAAACAAATAGTAAATAAAGAAAGGAAAGTCCTCTGATACCACTTTGTAATGTCCTGACTTGAGATCCACTTAACCTATGCCCCGAGATGATGGGTCACATGACTTCAAGCATGCCTTCCCATATTCTAAAGATTTCTGACTAGAAGTGATGGTGTAAAGGAGGTAAAGTGGGGAGACTTTACCTTCTAATCAGAATGGTACAACAGATACAAACAATAATAAACAACAATAGAAGCATATGTAAATAGATATAATTGAATAATTGTGAAATTGTAACAGATAAAATAATAAATAAGTAGTTTCAGATAGTAAAATAAAAAATTAGTAATATAATCAAAAGACTCTAAGACAGTGTCTGATATATGGATGCATGACATGCTGATAACAAAATATAATAGGGGAAAAACATACAAGTATGCTATAAAAAAAGTAAAAAAAGGGAAAAAATATTCTCCATATCATCTTGAGCTAATTCCTAGTCCTATGCTTCTAAGATCCATCTAAAAGTAATACACATCAGCAACCTATTGAAGGGTTCTTGCACTTATCAATAAATAATCTTCTCGGGTACCAAAGGCAGCCCGAGTAGGGTGTGAGATGAAAATCTTAGTATACCACCACCAACTATGTCCACATGTAATCCAAGTAGTGCATGTAACTAAAAAGTGTGAAAGTATAATAAAATTAGAAAGTAATACTGAAATAAATAAATAATCAGGTCGCTCAAGTTCTAGAGAGACACCTGACGACTCTACCTACTTTAGCTCATGGTCGAAATAAAGTCTAATCAGTTACTATATATATATTATATATATATATATAGTACAAACACACACACACACACACACACACACATATATATATATATTACATCCACCTATTTGAACCAAGTATGTGCGGATGTAAGTGTCCATATACTTGGAGTACTTATGCTAGTTGGACTGGGGCGTAACTCAGACATCCATTTCTAGTATAATGAGCCTATAAGCTCAAATAGTAGGGTACATGCCCTATATCCCAAGAATAGTGTGATATTTCATGAAACAAAACTTGGTATAATGAGTGAGCCTTCATGTCATCACTCTAAACATAAAACATGGCACGTAAATCCTAACACCCATATCATATCACTGGTGCAAGATGCTATACTGAACACCCGATGCAAGGGAGTGCGATTTTTCACCATAATCCACACCCCTTACCATCATATACATCTTATACAAGATATCATGACATTTATAATATAAGGAATGAGGAAAAACCTCTCAGACATCATGTTCATTCAACCCATATACATATAATAGAGTTGTAGTTATATTTATAGTTTAATACATGTGGCATTACCTCAAAAGTTCCATTCTGTCCAAGTTTTATTTCAAACATGGAATTTCAATTCATAATAATAATTTAATAAATCACAAGAATAAGGAATAACCTTACTATCCTTTGAACTCATTCCATAAAAATAAATTGATTCATTTTATTTAAGTAAGATCAAACCATCTTTCATAATCTAACCCATGTGATAAATTCCATTTAATTCATTCAATTTACTAAAATATGGAAACACCCATTTTATAAGTTCAAAGGGTCACTTAGGAGGTGACATGGGAAAAAATAGAATTTCCTACTTGGAAAATTCCAATTAAAAGAGTCCAAACACCTAATGGGTTCCTTGGGTTCCATCTACTACTCACGTCTCAAGGGAAATTTCAATTAAAAACTAAGCCGGAATGTGACTAGGTGTTCCAGGTGAATTAAAAATTTGACCATTTTGGGACAATTCAACTTGGAACACACAAGGGGTGACCATATATGATATTTTCAACATATAAACCACCAAACAAAATAAAAAGGTTTATATAAAGTCATGATAATAAAATTTTTATGACAGACTCAATATAAAGGGGGATACTTGGTAAAAGACGACATGAGACACAAAAACATAATTACAAAACATCGAAACTGAAAGTGAAAACAAAATGACCACCTAACTCAAGGTTTAGATGATGCCTCACTCAATATTGTACTCAAATTCAAATTATTTTAGTATAAATTTGATAAATGGTCCAATTACTTAAAAATAGAGAAAATGAGCATGCACCTAAATGGCTCAATGGATTCAAAGGAAAATTGAAGTAGGAACAAAGAGACTTGGGGAGATTACAAAGATATATTCAATGATTCTGATGGATCAATGATTGGAAACCAGGAAAAAGAGTTATCTCAAAAACTAAATTGGGAGGATTTTGGATCTCAAAGCTGAAGGAGAGGGGTGTTGGTCTACAGGAGGATGGAGGAGAAAGAAATAAAATGTTACAACTTAAGTGGGGGAGGGAGGAATGGTTATTTCACCTCAAAATACATAGGTGCATTGTTTGGCCAAACCGTGCACAAACCATGATCACTTAATATAAAGACCTAGAATTAGACATTACATAGCAGATCACCTTTTACCGGTCTAGATTCTGGAGAAATAGATACAAGCTTACAAATTATCAGAGTTGCAATAAAATTAAACCAACGAAAGCTAAACATTACTTCCGCTGCGTGTAACTATGATGACATCCAAATTGGGTATTCAAGTGACCTGTAAAAAATTATTTAATGGGGTGAGCATTGGAAATTACCAGTAAGGGGTTTTCTAAAACAAATGATAAAAACCCTTTTTAGTAATTATTTTAAATTTAATAAACATACACAAAAATATATTTTCACAAACAATTGAATACATATATACACAAAAGTAGTATTTTGAAAAAAAATTATACCTGAAAAGCCATTGGGGATTCTTCTTTAAAAATATTATTTTTTTCTATGGAACATTAACATTACTTTTTAGTACATGGCTAAAATTCATCACTAAAGGCCACATGTCTTCACTTAGACTTATGAGTTAACTCCCTGTAATGTCTCTTAATTCACTAGTGGTAGATTTACAAAAACATTTTCTCATAGTCCTGCATTTCTCATCTCTATCCCAAAAAAATTTCAAATATACATAATATTATTTTTTTTAAAATAAAGTAATCATTCTCATCACATGATGTCAAAATTTTCTTAAGAGTTTTTAAAAACCAGTTTTGGAGAATCCCATGCTAGAAATCAACATCTTTATCTTCAAATCATAAATAAGTGGTAAATGAAATAATGCACATTTGATTTTGAAAACACATGTATAATTTCTTCTTATTCAAACAAACACAGGAATAAATAGAAAGTTGAATCATGAAATTATCATGTAATAATTATTTTGTATGTCGTTATAGTTTTATTCCATAATTCATAATTTATCTCATACATGATTTGATCACACAGTCGAATCATGCAATATCTGTTTAGTATTTCAATATATATATATATATATATATAAAAACATACTTAAATATCATGAAGCTGAAAATTAATATGTCACTACTGGAAATTTTAGCTTTACCAATTATTTAAAACTATTGATAAAGGTCGGACAACCATTGGTATAAACTATAAAAACGCTTGTCCAAACTATTGGTTCTTGAGCTATAGGGATACACATATCCCAATGGCTCTATAAGAACCATTGGGATATGTCTGAATAATCTAGTATATACCAATGGTTTCAAGAAACTGTTGGTATACATGTTTTCCAATGGTTTTAAACTGCGGGTAATAGCAAGAATTATCTCCATACCAACCGTTTACAAAACCATTGGTATTGACTTTTACCTACGGTTTTCCACAAGCCGTTGGTAAATATCAAGTAAAATTATTTATGCCAATGGTTTACAAACTGTTGGCATATACTTATACCAACGGTTTACATAAAACCGTTGGTATAAGTTCTGGTTTTACACATATTCCAACAGTTGTAAACCGTTGGCATATCCTTTTTGTACTTGAATCAATCCAGCTTGCTGGCCTCCCCCTGTGCAGCTGAAACAATTCCACCAGTAGGCCTATAAAATTCATACACAACAGAATACCTGCATAACACATACACATACAAAAAGTAACACAATACACCATTAACAAGTATACCTACATAATACATACAAAATTCTGTATGAATTAATATGGAATTCATACAACTCATAATTCATATAGAATTTTGAATATCGCCAATTTTGTATTTAATTATCCTTTACACACATACAGAATTAACACATAATTAATAAGGTAATTATATCAAGTATACACATACAAAAAGTATACCCATACAACAAGTACACCCATACACCATTAACACATAATTCATAAGTTAATTAAATACATAAAAAAATTAATTTAGAATTTATGGGGTTTGGGGGGGGGGGGGGGCTGTTCAGGGGTTTGGGGTGGCTGTCCAAGGGGGTAGGGGGTGTCCATGGGGTAGGGGTTCCCAGGGGGATGGGGGTGTCTAGGGGGGTGGGGGGATATCCAGGGTGGGGGGGGGCTGTATATTGGGGTGTCCAGGGGGGATGGGGTGGTGTCCAGGGGGTGGGGTGGTGTCCAGGTGGTTGGGGGAATTTCTAGGGGTGGGGGTGGGGGGGGGGTCCAAGGAGGTGGGGGGTTGTGGGTGTCCAGGGGGGTGGGGGGTCTAGGGGGTTGGGGGGGGGGGCTGCCCAAGGGGGTGGGGTGGTGTCCAGGGGGATAAGTGTGGCTATCCATTAGGTTGGGGGGTGTCCTGGTGGTGGGGTGGTGTCTAGGAGGGGTGGGGGCGGTTAGTGGGTTGGGGGTGTCCAGGGGCTGGGGGGTGTCCAGGTGGTGGGGTGGTGTCTAGGAGGGGTGGGGGGCTGTCAGGGGGTTGGGGGGTATCCAGGGGTGTCAGTGGTGTCTAGGGGGGTTGGGTGGTGTTCAGGGGGTTGGGGGGATTTCCAGAGAGTGGGGGGTGTCCAGGGGGTGGGTGGTGGATTTCCAGGGGATGGGGTGGGGTTTAAGTGGTGGGGTGGTGTCTAGGAGGGGTAGGGGGCTGTCTAAGTGGGTGGGGTGGTGTCTAGGGGGTGGGGGTGGATGTCCAGAGGGCTGGGGGTGTCTAGGTGGTGGGGTGGTGTCTAGGAGGGGTGGGGTGGGGGTGTCCAGAGGGTTGGGGGTGTCTAGGGGGTGTCCAGGGTGGTGGTGGTGGTGGGTGGGGGGGGGGGGGCTATCCATGGGGGTGTCCAGGGGGTGGGGTGGTGTCCAAGGGGTTGGGGGGATTTCTAAGGGGTGGGGGGTGTCCAGGGGGTGGGGTGGTGTCCAAGGGGTTGGGGGGATTTCTAAGGGGTGGGGGTGTCCAGGGGGGGGGGGGTCCAGGGTGTGGGGTGGTGTCCAGGGGGTCTAGGGGGTTGGGGGGTGTCCAAGGGGGGTGGGGTGGTGTCGAGGGGGGTGGGGTGGCTGTCCATGGGGGTGGGGTGTCCAGGGGTGGTGGTGGGGGGGGGGGATGGGTGTCCAAGTGGTGGGGTGGTCTCTATGATGGGTGGGGGGGCATCCAGGGGTTGGGGGGTGTCCATGGGGTGGGGGGGGGGCTATCCAGGGTGGTGGGGGGGGGTGCTGTCCAGAGTGGTGTGGGGGGGGGGGGGCTATCCAGGGTGGTGAGGGGGGGGGGGGTGATGTCCAGAGTGGTGTGGGGGTGGGTGTCCATGGGGTTGTCTAGGGGGGGTGTGGTGTCCGGGGGGGGGGGAGGTGGGGGGGGGGGGCTTTAAGGTTTTTAATTGAATGAATTTCATGGATTTTAAGATCATTGGTATTTTTAAAATGGTTTTAGAATAGTGTTTATTTCAATAGTATGTGTTTCTTTAAGAAAAAATGAATGATTTTAGTGTGTATGGTAGGAAGGGGGATTTGGTTATTAGGAAATGGATTACAATTTTATTGTGGGACAAAAATACTATATGATTTTTGAAATGGAACCTTAAAGGGGATATCTTAGGTAGTCATTCTTGTGATACATCTATTGTATTCCTAGTCTGGGTCTCTACTCAAACTCTTGTGGAAGTGGAATAACCATTTTATTATAGGATCATTTATCATGCATGGGAGTTTCTAAAATACCATCCACTATTTTTTATTAGTGATCAAGGATCTCAGGAGGCAACAAAGTGGGTATCTATGATTAATGGGATCTTAAAGTAGTTAGAAACCCTATAATCCACAGGGGTGGGGGGGGGGGGGGGGGTGAGGGGGTACAAGAGGGAGGACGGGGCTGTTTACAAGAGTGGGGGGATGTCCAAGGGGTAGGGGGTGTCCAGGGGGCGGGCGGGCAGTCCACGGGGGTGGTAAGTCTATCTAGGGGGTAGGGGGTGTCCAGGGGGAGGGGGTTGTTCTTGGGGGGTAGGGGTGTCCATGGGGCTGGGCGGGCTATCAATGAGGGTGGGGGTCTGTCCACGGGGGGAGGGGGTGTCCTGGGGGGTGGGTGGGATGTCCACTTGGGTGGAGAGGCTGTCGAGGTGAGTCAGGGGTGTCTAAGGGGGTGGGCGGGCTGTCCATGGGGGTGGGCGGGCTGTCCACAGAGGTGGGGGGGGGGGGGGGGGGTGAATCCAGGGAGTATGAGGTGTCCAGTGGGTTGGGTGGGCTGTCCACGAGGGTCGCAGGGCTGTTCAGGGGGTACGAGGTGTCCAAGGGGGTGGGCGGACTGTCTACGGGGGTTGGCGGGCTGTCCATAGGGGTAGGCGGGCTATCCGGGGGGGGGGGGGGGGGTTGGGGTTGTCCAGGGGGTGTGGGGGATGTCCATAGGGGTGGCGGGGCTATCTAGAGGGTAGGGGGTGTCCGGGGGGAGGGGGGGGGGGGGCAGGGCTGTCCACAGGGGTGGGGGGGTGTCCAGGGGTACAAGGTGTCCCGGGGGTGTGAGGGGCTGTTTAGGGGGTATGGGGGGACTTTCCATGGGGGGTGGTGGGGGTGTCCAGGGGGTAGGGGTGTCCAGGGGGTGGGCGGGCTGTCCACGGGGGTGGGTGGTGGTGGGGGGGGGGGCTGTCCATGGGGGGAGGGGGTTTCTAGGGGGTGGGTGAGCTGTCCACTGGGGTGGTAGGGCTGTCGAGGGGGGTAAGGGGTGTCCAGGGGGTGAGCGGGCTATCCATGGGGCTGGGAGGGATATCCACGGGGGTAGGGGTGGGGGGGGGGGTGTCCATGGGGTATGGGGTGTCCAGGGTGGTGGGTGGGCTATCCACAAAGGTGGTGGGGCTGTCCAGGGGGTATGAGGTGTCCAAGGGGGTGGGCGGGCTTTCCATAGGGGTGGGCGGGCTTTCCACAGGGGTGGGAAAGATGTCCACAGATGTGGGGGGCTGTCTAGTGGGGAACGGGGTGTCCAGGGGGGTGGGAGGGGCTGTCTAGGGGGTACGGGGTGTCTGCGGGGGGAGGGATTGTCCATGGGGTGGGCAGGCTATTTAGGGGGGGTGGGCAGGGCTATCTAGTGGGTTCGAGGTGTCCAGGGGGTGGGTGGGCTATCCATGGGGGTGGGGGGTGTCCTCGTGGGTGGTGGGGCTATAGAGGGGGGAAGGGGGGTGTCTAGGGGGGTGGGTGGGCTGGACATGTGGGTGGGTGGGGGGGGGGCTGTCCAGGGGGCATGGGGTGTCCATGGGGGTGGGTGGGCTATCCATGAGGGTGGTAGGGTTGTCTAGGGGGTACGAAGTGTCCCAGGGGGTAGGCGGGCTATCCACGGGGGTGGGAAGGGTGTTCACAGGGGTGGGCAGGGTGTCCATGGGGGTGGGGGGGGGGGGTTCAGGGGACACGAGTTGTCCAGGGGGTGGGTGGGGCTGTCTAGGGGGGTACGAGGTGTCCAAAGGGGGGGGGGATGTCTTGGGGGGGTGTGCTATCCAGGGGGGTGCAGAGCTATCCATGGGGGTGGACGGGCGGTCCACGAGGCTAGGGGTTGTCCACAGGGAGAGGGGATGTCCACAGAGGTGGGGGGCTGTCCATAGGGGGAGGGGTTGTCTGGGGGGGGGGCGTGCTATCCCTGGGGGTGGCAGGGCTGTCCAGGGGGTACAAGGTGTCTAGGGGGGTGGGCGGGCTGTCCACAGGGGTGGTGGTGGTGGGGGGGGGGGTCTATCAATGGGAGGGGTGAATTAGTCATAGAAAATCATCAAGTCAAGTTTTATTATTTATAGATAAAAAAACAAAAATAATGTGACCTACCTAATTACACATATTTTTAGGCACAACAAATCAATAAACATCAAAGGTCAGTAATATCAGTAAAAAATGTAACAGATCAATATGTTCCTCATCACCATCACTATCATCACCATCATCATCAGCCTCACTCTCATCCTCATCGTCATCCTCATAATCGTCCACACCCTCCTCAACTCCCTCCTCATCACCCTCATACTGAGCCTGAGCCTCCTCATCGCCCTCCTTCTCTGCCTCAGCCTCCTCCTCTCCCTCCTCCTCCGCCTCGGCCTCCTCCTCACCCTCCTCATCCCCCACCTCAACCTACTCCTCTCCATCATCTCGACCACCACTAGAACCTCCTTTTAGTGCACCATATATAGAACATATCAACGACATATATTCATCACAAGCCATGCATGCCTCTTGTGGAAGTGTTGGACGTAAAACTTCCATCAGTTTCATAAATGCATTGTTTTCCCTAGAAGACTATTCTTCTATCTCTGTGGCCCTTTTTTCAGCCTGTTATACATGTGCCTTAACTTACTAGAACTCGGTGGCACTACAAATCGTACCTGAGGAGGGCCGATACCTCGTTGGAACTATACTCTTCCCAGGCCGGCAGCATACTCTACTGGGGTGCTCATCTCCCAACACCTGATGTAAGTGATCGTTTGGCCCAAAATTATCATGTTCCTAGGCATCAAGGGCCTATAAAGCAGCCTGTTACAAATATAAATATATTATTATGTTACAAAATAGAGATTAAAATTTTAAATCTACAAAGTAAAACTTACAATTTGCTGTTGAGTCGGTTCATTAACCGCACTTCCATCTTTCTTCCTTCTACTCGAGAAAAACAGTTTTTCTTGAGGCACACATCCTTCTATATTCGATTTCTGCCTCTATAATGACATTGAATATAGGAAACCATAATTAAAAATAGTATACCAATAATTAATTTCATAAATAAAATTATATAACAACTTTAGAAATCGAAGAAATTATGGAGGAAGCAATAGAAAGTACAACTTGTAAAGAAAAAATATAAAATTTCATATCTACTGCCTCTCATGATTTGGCATCATAGTACGTCCCAAGGTGTGGCCATATTTTTTTAGAATTAATGTTTTTTTATTTCTTCCAGATGAATCCAAAATAAAATTCAATAATTAGTATTAACAAAAAACATGAAAATTTTCATTTAAATACCTATCATGTGATTAATACCTTATATTGGATAGTCGTCCAATGAGTAATCATTTGTCGATACTATTCTAATGAGAAATCATCCACAAAAGGGACCACCTCTAACTCTGTTCCAACTTTATCATGCCAACCAATGTACAACTTGTGCTTGTAAGCACTCCAAAGCTTGCATAAATCCTTTAGACGTACTGGTCGTGCACCCTCACCATTGGGGAAATTAAACCATAGCTGACACCAAAATATCAATTCATATAAATACAAAAAATAATATATTTCATTAAATACAACAGATTTTTTTAACCAAATATCTACCATATATTTATCCTTGACTTCATTTGGTAGTTGTCTCCATGAGAGCGGGCTGATAGAAATGATGTCGGAGTATTTGGTAAGCATCGCCAAAAAACTCCGACATTGCTGTCCTGATTTTTCAATTAGTTAAATATCTTTATTGTAGTCAACCATCAACTACACGTGGTGGTTCCACACCGCACACATGTGTGTATTCCCCCACCCCTACCTCCTATCATTAGATGTATCTATTATGAAAGATAAATTTTTTTTATCAATACATGTTATAATGAAAATATTTAATGGTGTAAAAATTTGTTAGGGTTGTATAAGTATACCTGAGGTACTTTGATCAATGGGCACCACTGGATCTTCATAAAATAAAGGAACACCCAGTACAGATGAAGTTGGTTCCAACGTATGCTCTGTAGGGATAGACTCTGGCGGAGCAGGAGTTGAAGAAGATAGAATATAAAATCTCGGAGAGAAGGAAGCAGATGTAAAAGAAGATAACAAAGATGGCTGGCCGAATGCTGGATGGGGAGTGGGAATCATCATTAGATATGGTATAAATGGGTGTGGATGATCAGATGTAAAGGGTGGTGAAAACATGGGAGGCCTAAATATCCTGTGTGTCCCTAACGACACACCGAGATTAGAATGTGGGATGGATGGTATGTTAGTGGGAGGGGCATGGTCTAATTGGGTACGCCGACCAGATCGTCTAGATCTCATACCACCCCCCTTGTAATAGCCCGAGATTTTATGAAAAATAATCTTTTTAATTTTATTAATGTCTTGTGTTGTACGCTACACCAAAAGGATTTTTCACAACACGCATCCTTGACTTGCCTTGCATTACATGCAATCGCGACCTTCCTCGATAGCGTGTGTAGTACGCAATAACGAGTTTCACTAAACAACGATATGCTATTAAAATATTATTAAAACTAGCCGTTATGAATAGTAATAACCACTTTTTAAAATTTTAGAAATTTTAGCTCTCAAAATGGACTTCATTTTTAGATTCGGAGTATCGAATTTAGCCTAAGGTGAAATTTTGGTACTTTTCGGATAACTTTCATATTCTGATGAATATATAGTGAAAATTACTAAATTATAATTAAAAACAACTTTTTTAATCGAAATAATTAATAGTGATAAATTATTAATTTTAGTGATTTTAAAGTATATTTAGAATATATTTTTACAATTTAATACAATGTCGTTCATTAGATGTAATTTCACATTTAAACCAGACATAATCAAGTGTCAATCTTTTGATAGATATTGTTTCTTAAAAACACGCTATTGGTTTTAACAGCGGGATTTAATTATAAAATTAATTAATAAAACTTCTATGTTATGAATTTGGTAAAATAGACTTCATTTTTGAATTCAGAATATGAAATATAGCTTAGGATGAAATTTTGGCATTGTTCTGAAAAACATCAATTTTTGATAAATAGTGAAACTACTAAGTGGTAGTTAAAAAACTGAATTTTTCATAAAACTTAATTTTACCGCTTCTGTGAATGGAATTTCAAAAATCCGAGAGACACGGTTGATGTCAGTAAGTAAAATGTGGTTCAATGAGATGAAAATAATTTTTGGTGAATAGTAACTTTTTACTTTTATTTACCACGGTTAAAAGTAAATAGGGTAATTAAGGGTAAGAATGATATTAATATTACCCTAACACATGTCCTAATTCTATTGGACAAGTGTATCTCGACCAAAAACAACCTTAAGTGTAAAATATTATCATTTAGGCCCACTTGTATTAGATTAGGACATTTATTATTATTTAATTCAAAGAAGAGTTAAAAGAGTTAAAATCAAAGTTTATTTACTAAAACATTTTTAATATAGGGTTATACATAAGATAAATTCGATTGTAAATATTCATTAGAAAGATAAAAATATTTCCTACATAATGATATTTTATTTATAATTTTTAGACTTTAAATAAATTAATTTATTTATGACACAACGATGATGCAGTAATTACCCTTTTTAAGGAAATATTAACATAATTGATGTTATAAATGCTCAAATGAATGTAATTTGAGACTTTTTATGAATTACACTAATTTTCTAGGTTACTATGATATATTAGTATTGATTTAATCAACTTGGTTAGAACATATAATTCTGTTATGACTTTCACAAAAATCATATATCAAATAGTGTAAAAATTGACACAAAATAGTTTTTAAATCAAATATTATATTATTAATTGTTATTTTATTCCTAAAAATCTAAGGTTCGGCCAAATGACTTAGCTAAGGATATATATATTAATAATAAACAATTTTGGGTTCATTTGGCATGTTATAGTATGTGTATTAACCATATAGTGAAAGAAAACAAAAAGACACGGTAAAAGTTAAATTATTTAACTTAGAGTTAAATCTAATTGATAAGGTTAAAATAATACCCTAAACTTGTCTAAATCCTATTGGTTGATAGGATTTCGACCCATCCCCACTTTAGCTTCGAAATAAGACCCTTTGGAACCATTATAAACCGATTTTGACTTTAATATAAAATAATATTTTGAGATATTCCTAAGGTGCCCCTCTCCTCCCTTATAAAAGGACACCTCCTCCCCCTCCTCCTCACACCAATTTGAGCACTCAAGCTCGTCCAAACCCTGCCAAAATATCTTCTACACTTCCCTAGAAACACCCTATAGGTTCTGGTCTTCCTCAAAGACCAATTTTAGTGCTCTAAGAGGAGGTCTCAAAGAGGCGCTTCAAAGAAGAGGTAATTACCGTTACCAATTCTTTCATCTTTATTTCTTCTTCCACTTCTTCTTCTTAGGTTGTTTCATTATGAAGTAATAACATCAGTATCACTCATATACTGATATGTTATTATAAGTATGAAACAACCCTATTTCACCATCTATCCATCCTACGGAAAAAGAAATCGCCGCGCGTGCGTACGTACGGAATACCGTCTCCACGCCGTGGTGTAATCTATTTTCCACCACCACCTTACATGGATGGGTATAATGGTGTAAAGAATAACTATACATAGTTATTACAACATCATATTGATTCTGATATATTGTATAATCCACTCCACTCCAATTCAATATTTATAGAAATGATATCATCGCTCGTGCGTACGTACGGACTACCGTCTCCACGACGCGATGAGTTTCATTCTCCATGTTAACCATTAAAGAATGATTATAAAGTATATATAAGAAATAATAATGAAATATATGACATTATAAAGCTACTGGATTTATGTATATATATACATATGTATGTCATCTACTTACTTCCATTTCAAGACAATAAGGAAAGGAAAACAGCGTTCATGCGTATGTACGGACTACCGTCTCCATGAACGGTGTTTTTCATTTTATTTATCTACATATTATATATATATATATACTGAATATATATGATATATAAATCATATTTTATATTCTGAAAGTAAGTAAATCATGATATAAGTAATAATGATGTCAATAACAACAAGTCAAAACACCTACGATAAATGAAACGATTTTACCCAAAACGCTTCTTTAACATGGAATTTACAAAAGAACGGGTAATATAATGTCATAAGTGAACCATATATGATATCATAAAAATGAATATGATTCTGTAATAAGTCAATAACATGATTTAAATCATTATACAGGAGGTTTGGACACTTACAAAGCAAGTCGGACCTAAGGTAAGGGAAATATCACAATCTCACTTTTATCCGAGATTGTTTTTACTTTGGTAATTACTGGAATGTATTTTATTATCCACATCCATTTTCCCTCAATGTGTAATATTATTTCCATCATTCTAAAATATTTTATATCCAATTTTACCCTTCGGTATGTTTTTTGTAAAAGATATGAAAGGAATCTTTTGTCATTTTTCGTACGAGGTACTTTTTGACTTTTCCGACAAAAGTACGAAGAATGTTTTTTTTAACTTAAACGGCACGAACGGATTTTTAAGGTTTTATAAAGCCTTATTTTCATGAAGCTTCCTCCAAAAGATTTCATGAATATTTTTAAAAAAATCTCTTTCTTTTAAAATTGCATGATGTTTTGTGAAAAGAAATTGATTTTGAAGAAGAAAGAATATTTTCCTCAAGAATTCATTTCAAGTGTTTTATCAAAATTATTTTCCATCTAAGATAATAAAGGGTTCTGTTTCTATTCATATTTTTACATTGATTTGACTATGTTGTGATGGAATTATGTTTATGAATTCCTTTATCTTATATGAATGGTTTTATGATGTCATGATGTTTCAAGAATCCCATTTTTGTTACATGTGTTATGCGATGATGTATGATTTATGATTATGTGGCACACATAAGAAAGGATTCATTATAAGATGGGTGGGACCTATATCTCCCTCCAATGCATTGGGTAAAGATTTTATATCTCATGAGATAGACATGGCTGGAATGGTAGGTTATACCGGTTCAGTGAAACAGGACTGAAACGAGGGTTACTCGATTCAGAAAGGGACTTTGTCCACTAAGATAGTCTTGGCAATGAGTCATGACTAACAAGAAATGATTCTCTATGATTATGTGTGAATGCAACAAAGTTTTATGTTTTAAGTTATGATTATTGTGATTACATTTCACTACCATGATTTATCCCATGTTATGAAATTATGCTCTCTTTTGCAGGTTATGATTTCCAAAATGTTATGTTCTTATGAATATGATGTGATTGATATTTCTTTTGTTTACCCTTACTGAGCATTTGAGCTCACCCTTTTATGTTTTCTTTTCCCCAGGATATAAAGAAAGGTTTTAGGTAGAAAAAAAAGAAGATCTTTATGGGAGATGTTGAAGATCTTTCACCACGATTAGAAGATTATAGTCCGAGTTTCCAAAGACACTAAACTATTACGGTCCTTGTGTGTGTGTTTTTGTAATGTACTAAGTATTCCGCAAAAGTAATGTAATTTCAATGTACGTCAAGATACGGGTCTTTACAGTTGGTATCAGAGGAAAGGTTTAGTCAACCTTTGGAAACTAGGATGCGAAAACATTAGTGAGATCCCTAGAGATATTTCTAAGGTATGTCTAGGGATGCCTCTAAGGATAAGTATACGTATAGGATATAGTCCTAGAACTATGGTAACGATATTAGATTAAACCAAAGATGTTATATATTTAAGTTACTCCCCCTTTATTATGATTTTTACCTCTCACACTATTTTTTTTGGGTTTTAGAAAATGGCTGGAAACAAGATGCTTCACGATAATAGAGGATATGATGGACAATGGAATGATATTCTTCATAATGAAATGGGATTTGGAAGTCCAAACATCATTATTATGCCGAATCAGCAATCTCATAATATGATCAATAAAGTAAATTTTGGTAAGTTTCCTGACTCGGCTAATAAGAGAAAGATGGAGTTTCATGATGATCATAGAGGAAAGAAAGTTCAATTTCCCCTATGTAAATCATGTGGGAAGAGGCATCAAGGAGAATGTTTCAAAGGAACTGGAAGATGCTTTGGGTGTGGAAAAGAAGGACACAAAGCAAGTAAGTGCAAAGGAAAAGGTTCAGTTAACACCATGGATGAGGATAATGGTATTGCTACGACATCAACAATGGTTAAATGTTTTAAATGTGGAATGTATAGGCATTATGCAAACCAATGCCCTAAGGGAAAGTCTCATGAAGATAATCAGTATGGTCGTATGGGAAGTATTTATGTTGATGATGATGAAGAGACTAGAAATGATATGTGAGATGAAAGAATTATTGAAGCTCGGTCAATGGTTTAAGAAGGTAATGGAATGATTACATGTTTATCAAGTGTAATGTTGTACTATAGAATAAAAAGACATCTAAGGATTGTTACACTGTTGTCTTTCCTTAAGTTTTGAAAGTTTATGATGAATGGTATGAGTAACAATGAAAGGTTATTCAGATATTTTTTGGAAAGTGGATGATATGTTCATAATGAAGGGATAAGGAGAAAATGAAATGTTTGACAGTATTCATGAGCTCATGATTGATATAAGGACTAAGTGATATCATGGTTTGAGTATATAGAATTTTGAGGATTTTAGTATGTGAAAAGTGTTAACTTTCAACTGCATTCAAGTTTTCACTATGGTTCAATGGGTATTCAAGAGAATACATTATTAAGGCCTTTGAATGTTTGTAATGTGACCAACAAAACATATCTTATGATATATGGGGATCAACTATGGTGTTAAATATCTGGTAATCGTTTTCACTATGTTATGAGAGTGGACTGCAGTATTATTGATAAGCCTAAAGATTGGAATGGACATAAGTTAGTATTGTTTAAGGATAGAAGTTTTCTCGATATTATTGATGGGATGATATAGTAATATAGTTTTAGAAAAAGGACAACCTGCAGGATGGGCGACAACCCATCGCTTCAGATAAGGCTATGGGAATCAAACCCACAACCGAAGTGCGACTGGCCTTTATCGCCTACCACTGGCCTACAGGAAGTCCCTGTTTAGTAGAAACTAGTTTTATTATATTAAGAAGTATGATATATGAAGTATAAGTCCATTTTAGGAACCATATGTGATTAATCTCACTATAGATCGACTTATGTATATAATTTTTGCTAACCTTTTGTTTGAGACAGATGGAATGACCCGTCATTCTATCACATGATCTGCTAACACTTCACGAATAACAAATTCAACTTCATTTATTTAAGAGATGAAGTGGAAATTGTTCAAGGCATGAACAACAGTGAGATTGTACCAAAATAAATAATGTATTTATTCTAATTCAAATATTCAACTTTAGGGAAATGATCTTGAAAACCAAAATTTTTTTCCTAGTGATCTTATACCTGATGAATCGGATGGTACCTTAGATCATCACAAATTTATGGATTTGTGATTGTTGGCTTTTCCATAGCCATGTTCTCTACCACTCTCCATCAGAACATGATGGTTAGATTTATCTTCCATATCCATATTTTCACCTATGTGGAAACCCAGTGATTAGTTTATTTGGGTAATCATTACATTTCATACTTTTGTTTTTAAAGAAAAGTTTTGGTATTCCTTTTTACGATGTGGGTTTCTATTAAAGAAACTTTAGAATAATAAAGCATTTATAACCCCGACGAATTTTGAGGGCGAAATTCATTTTAAGGGGGGTAGAATGTAACAGCCCGAGATTTTATGAAAAATAATCTTTTTAATTTTATTAATGTCTTGTGTTGTACGCTACACCAAAAGGAGTTTGCACAACACGCATACTTGACTTGCCTTGCATTACATGCAATCGCGACCTTCCTCGATAGCGTGTGTAGTACTCAATAACGAGTTTCACTAAACAACGATATGCTATTAAAATATTATTAAAACTAGCCGTTATGAATAGTAATAACCACTTTTTAAAATTTTAGAAATTTTAGCTCTCAAAATGGACTTCATTTTTGGATTCGGAGTATCGAATTTAGCCTAAGGTGAAATTTTGGTACTTTTCGGATAACTTTCATATTCTGATGAATATATAGTGAAAATTACTAAATTATAATTAAAAACAACTTTTTTAATCGAAATAATTAATAGTGATAAATTATTAATTTTAGTGGTTTTAAAGTATATTTAGAATATATTTTTACAATTTAATACAATGTTGTTCATTAGATGTAATTTCACATTTAAACCAGACATAATCAAGTGTCAATCTTTTGATAGATATTGTTTCTTAAAAACACGCTATTGGTTTTAACAGCGGGATTTAATTATAAAATTAATTAATGCAACTTCTATGTTATGAATTTGGTAAAATAGACTTCATTTTTGAATTCGGAATATGAAATATAGCTTAGGATGAAATTTTGGCATTGTTCTGAAAAACATCAATTTTTGATAAATAGTGAAACTACTAAGTGGTAGTTAAAAAACTGAATTTTTCATAAAACTTAATTTTACCGCTTCTGTGAATGGAATTTCAAAAATCCGAGAGACACGGTTGATGTCAGTAAGTAAAATGTGGTTCAATGAGATGAAAATAATTTTTGGTGAATAGTAACTTTTTACTTTTATTTACCACGGTTAAAAGTAAATAGGGTAATTAAGGGTAAGAATGATATTAATATTACCCTAACACATGTCCTAATTCTATTGGACAAGTGTATCTCGACCAAAAACAACCTTAAGTGTAAAATATTATCATTTAGGCCCACTTGGATTAGATTAGGACATTTATTATTATTTAATTCAAAGAAGAGTTAAAAGAGTTAAAATCAAAGTTTATTTACTAAAACATTTTTAATATAGGGTTATACATAAGATAAATTCGATTGTAAATATTCATTAGAAAGATAAAAATATTTCCTACATAATGATATTTTATTTATAATTTTTAGACTTTAAATAAATTAATTTATTTATGACACAACGATGATGCAGTAATTACCCTTTTTAAGGAAATATTAACATAATTGATGTTATAAATGCTCAAATGAATGTAATTTGAGACTTTTTATGAATTCCACTAATTTTCTAGGTTACTATGATATATTAGTATTGATTTAATCAACTTGGTTCGAACATATAATTCTGTTATGACTTTTACAAAAATCATATATCAAATAGTGTAAAAATTGACACAAAATAGTTTTTAAATCAAATATTATATTATTAATTGTTATTTTATTCCTAAAAATCTAAGGTTAGGCCAAATGACTTAGATAAGGATATATATATTAATAATAAACAATTTGGGGTTCGTTTGGCATGTTATAGTATGTGTATTAACCATATAGTGAAAGAAAACAAAAAGACACGGTAAAAGTTAAATTATTTAACTTAGAGTTAAATCTAATTGATAAGGTTAAAATAATACCCTAAACTTGTCTAAATCCTATTGGTTGATAGTATTTCGACCCATCCCCACTTTAGCTTCGAAATAAGACCCTTTGGAACCATTATAAACTGATTTTGACTTTAATATAAAATAATATTTTGAGATATTCCTAAGGTGCCCCTCTCCTCCCTTATAAAAGGACACCTCCTCCCCCTCCTCCTCACACCAATTTGAGCACTCAAGCTCGGCCAAACCCTGCCAAAATCTCTTCTCCACTTCCCTAGCAACACCCTATAGGTTATGGTCTTCCTCAAAGACCAATTTTAGTGCCCTAAGAGGAGGTCTCAAAGAGGCGTTTCAAAGAAGAGGTAATTACCGTTACCAATTCTTTCATCTTTATTTCTTCTTCCACTTATTCTTCTTAGGTTGTTTCATTATGAAGTAATAAAATCAGTATCAATAATATACTGATATGTTATTATAAGTATTAAACAACCCTATTTCACCATCTATCCATCCTACGGAAAAAGAAATCGCCGCGCGTGCGTACGTACGGAATACCGTCTCCACGCCGTGGTGTAATCTATTTTCCACCACCACCTTACATGGATGGGTATAATGGTGTAAAGAATAACTATACATAGTTATTACAACATCATATTGATTCTGATATATTGTATAATCCACTCCACTCCAATTCAATATTTATAGAAATGATATCATCGCTCGTGCGTACGTACGGACTACCGTCTCCACGACGCGATGAGATTCATTCTCCATGTTAACCATTAAAGAATGATTATAAAGCATATATAAGAAATAATAATGAAATATATGACATTATAAATCTACTGGATTTATGTATATATATACATATGTATTTCATCTACTTACTTCCATTTCAAGACAATAAGGAAAGGAAAACAGCGTTCATGCGTATGTACGGACTACCGTCTCCATGAACGGTGTTTTTCATTTTATTTATCTATCTATTATATATATATATACTGAATATATATGATATATAAATCATATTTTATATTCTGGAAGTAAGTAAATCATTATATAAGTAATAATTATGTCAAGAACAACAAGTCAAAACACCTACGATAAATGAAACGATTTTACCCAAAACGCTTCTTTAACATGGAATTTACAAAAGAACAGGTAATATAATGTCATAAGTGAACCATATATGATATCATAACAATGAATATGATTCTTTAATAAGTCAATAACATGATTTAAATCATTATACAGGAGGTTCGGACACTTACAAAGCAAGTCGGACCTAAGGTAAGGGAAATATCACAATCTCACTTTTATCCGAGATTGTTTTTACTTTGGTAATTACTGGAATGTATTTTATTATCCACATCCATTTTCCCTCAATGTGTAATATTATTTCCATCATTCTACAATAGTTTATATCCAATTTTACCCTTCGGTAAGTTTTTTGTAAAAGATATGAAAGGAATCTTTTGTCATTTTTCGTACGAGGTACTTTTTGACTTTTCCGAAAAAAGTACGAAGAATGTTTTTTTTAACTTAAACGGCACGAACGGATTTTTAAGGTTTTATAAAGCCTTATTTTCATGAAGCTTCCTCCAAAATATTTCATGACTATTTTTAATAAAATCTCTTTCTTTTAAAATTGCATGATGTTTTGTGAAAAGAAATTGATTTTGAAGAAGAAAGGATATTTTCCTCAAGAATTCATTTCAAGTGTTTTATCAAAATTATTTTCCATCTAAGATAATAAAGGGTTCTGTTTCTATCCATATTTTTACATTGATTTGACTATGTTGTGATGGAATTATGTTTATGAATTCCTTTATCTTATATGAATGGTTTTATGATGTCATGATGTTTCAAGAATCCCATTTTTGTTACATGTGTTATGCGATGATGTATGATTTATGATTATGTGGCACACATAAGAAAGGATTCATTATAAGATGGGTGGGACCTATATCTCCCTCCAATGCATTGGGTAAAGATTTTATATCTCATGAGATAGACATGGCTGGAATGGTAGGTTATACCGGTTCAGTGAAACAGGACTGAAACGAGGGTTACTCGATTCAGAAAGGGACTTTGTCCACTAAGATAGTCTTGGCAATGAGTCATGACTAACAAGAAATGATTCTCTATGATTATGTGTGAATTACACAAAGTTTCATGTTTTAAGTTATGATTATTGTGATTACATTTCACTACCATGATTTATCCCATGTTATGAAATTATGCTCTCTTTTGCAGGTTATGATTTCCAAAATGTTATGTTCTTATGAATATGATGTGATTGATATTTCTTTTGTTTACCCTTACTGAGCATTTGAGCTCACCCTTTTATGTTTTCTTTTCCCCAGGATATAAATAAAGGTTTTAGGTAGAAAAAAAAGAAGATCTTTATGGGAGATGTTGAAGATCTTTCACCACGATTAGAAGATTATAGTCCGAGTTTCCAAAGACACTAAACTATTACGGTCCTTGTGTGTGTGTTTTTGTAATGTACTAAGTATTCCGCAAAAGTAATGTAATGTCAATGTACGTCAAGATACGGGTCTTTACACCCCTCATACGAACACCCTGAGTACTGGGATCCCTACTAGGCTGCTCATCAAATAACTATCACCTAATAGATGGATCCTGCAAAAATGTTTAAAAAAAATTAATCACATGACATTATATATTATTTAAATATATATATATTTGAAATAAAATACTCACTGCAGGCACTAGTGGTAGAATGCCTAGCTCATTCATGCGATGATTGTTTTCCATAATCTATTTTCGTCACCTCTTTTCAATTGGTTTCATTTACTTCATTTGAAAACAAATATAGAAGTAAATATAAAAGGATAACTAATTTGTAACCTAAAAAAACAAAATAAATTAGAGGGAATAGGGGGATTCATAGATAATTTAACTACCCATTGTTTTAGGTGAGCTTGAACTGATATACAATGAAGTCAATAAATCATACAAGATGTAATAAAGTAATTTAGTTTTTAGTAGGATGGTTATTTACTAAGTTTCATCAGTCTATTAAAATAATGTAACATTGATTCTACCAGATTCATAAAGGGTAAAAAAATTGTCAAAATTATGGAAAAAATAATTTCTTTAAACTAGTTAGATAATACCGGTTTCAATACATGTTTTGCAGAAGAATACAAACCATCATGTTCATTACCTGGTAAAATGTTAAAGAGAGGTATTAGAGTTATAAATTTTTTACACAAATCACAGTTGAAGCATTGAAATGTTCACCAAGTTTGAAATGTTGGTTTCATAGGTTTGAATACAGTTCAATTCCAAATTAGAAAATGAAAATCAAATAAAATTTCGACCAATAAACATTGAAATTCACATAATAGTAAAGTCAGATACAACATATTAGTAATCAATATTAAATCAATTTGAATAGTACCAACCTTAATAGCCCAAGTCGAGGTAAACCAAAAGAATTGAGAACATGAATGGATGATTTTATATATTTCCCACCACAACTTTAGGTTCACATTCAAATCTAAAAATTGAGCTATTAGGCTCATCAAAAGTAATAAATGGGTCGTTTCCAATGGTCATAGGGATGCTGTAAATTCCATCATCACCATAATCAAAAATATGTCTTGGAATTACTTCAATAATGACACCAAATTTAGGTCGAAGATGGTCTTTGACATAAATAACTTGTTTCTCCATTGATGCCAATACATATGGTTCATAAATATCAAGAGTGTGAGTCATATAAATTAATTGAAATCCACAATCATCAATAAATGTGCCCTACCTCATTATCGAATCAAACCACTGGCATTTCATCATTGTGACTCATCCATGAGAATAATAATCCAATATTATTATTTTTCAATGACTCCATAATAACCTACATTTTCAAATTACGGTCTAATTTCTGATGCACAAGAATAATAGTCTGTTTTGGAAGTAACCATAACACCATCATGTTGTGTTTTCATGTTCTTTTCTTGTTCAGTGATAATAAATCTGTTCCCATTGATAACAATTGATTTATAGTCATGAACCACGGTATTAGGACCAAAATCCAAAGCTATTATTTCCTTAGAGACAGAGTCAGTAGGAAAACTCAATACCTAAAATATAAATCAATATTAAACTTAATTAAATATTATTTTAATTATTTTAAATAGTAATATTATTACCTTTAATTTTAACCAAGCAGAAAACTCTTTTCTATGAAAAGTCTCCCTCATTCTCAAAGATAAAGAATGATGCTTTCTATTGATCATCGATTTATGTTCCCTATAGATAGAAATATGAATAGTTTAACACATACATACATATACATATATATATATATATAATATATACCTATTCAATTTACTTACAAGATGTATTCATCGAACAATTCACAGTTGAACAAAACTGTGCGATGTGCCATCTCCCGCTCTTCAAGGATTAATGTCATCAATGTATATAATCCAGGAATTCCTCCTGTTTGAGGAAGTGATGGAAAACTAGGTTCAATTTTCTCATACTGTTGTTCTTTGTTTCTCATTGGTCTGTTAATTCTTTTAGTAATATCAGACAAATATATAGAGCAGAAATCCATACATTCTTTTGCCAATTAACCATTCACAATAGAACCTTCAGGATGATTCCTGTTATGGACATACGAATTTAATGTGTACATATTTATTTTTGTTGGATACATCCAACAAAAATAAATTGGTCCTCTGAGATGTATTTTAGTTGGAATATGGACAGTCAGATGCAACATGCATGTGAAAAATGATGGAGGAAATATTTTCTCTAACACACACAAAATTAATGGGGAATCTGCCAACATTTGTTGCAAGAAATACTTGGAAAAATTCTTATCACAAAGATCTCTAAAAAAATAGAACAACCAAATAACATCCACCCTTAAATTATTGGAGAAAAGATAACAAATTTATATTGGAATCAA
Organism: Viscum album; assembly: GCA_963277665.1. Lineage (NCBI taxonomy): Eukaryota > Viridiplantae > Streptophyta > Magnoliopsida > Santalales > Viscaceae > Viscum > Viscum album. The sequence continues at coordinate 1,031,305,955 of OY728126.1, forward strand.
CTCATGCATAAGAATGTGATAATCATGAGTCTTCAAATATTTTAGCTTCAACTCTCTTCTGTTGACCCGTTTAGATATGTTTCTTGAATAACAATCAGGAACTTTAATAGTCTCTAGTACTTATAGAAATTTGTATTTTTTCTGTAGGTGTCATCACATAAGAAGCACATGGAACTTGCCATTTATTTTCACTAATACGCACATGATGCAATTTTGGTCTGATGCCCCAATCCACCAAGTCACACCGAGGCCGTAAATCATCTTTTGTCTTTACCTTAACATTTATAAGAATCAAAAGAAAAATTTTACATATTTTTTTCAATGTGTGTTATTTATAAGCAATGATGTAACAAATTGGTTGACTAATAAGGAAAATCAAAGAAGATACTTCTATTCTTCCAATTGTAACAGGTTTTAGTGGAAACATTCTTTCTCTTTCTAGATTTCATTTGACCCTTCCTAAATGAAAAAATGAAATCTTTCAATTCAATAAGAACTTCATTTCCATACATACACTAAGGTGGATCATTGGTCTCTATGTTATTGTCAAATCTTTGATGATTATTTTTATACGGATGGTACATTGGAAAGAATCGTCGATGTCCCATAAAACTGAAACTACAACGATGTTTCAGTATTTTGGATCGAGTATTCTTCATACAAATAGGACACGATAGTTTTCCCTTCGTGCTCCATCTAGACATCATTTCATAACAAGAAAATCATTGATCATCCACATAAGCGCAACATGCATATGAAATATGTCTTTATAACATGCATTGTATGTGCACACACCCACATCCCAAATAAGTTTCAACTATTTTATTAAATGTTGCATGTATATGCCTATATCATTTCCAGGATCATAAGGGCTAGATATGAGTATACTCATGAGAGTGAAAGGTTTTTTCATACACCACCATGGGGGATGATTATAAATGTGTATAAAAACTAGCCATGTGCTGTGCAACGTAATCATCTTCTCAAATGTATTAAAACCTTTACATGAAATAACCAACCTCACATTATGCATGTCAACTACAAAATCAGGATATCGAGCATAAAATATCAGCCATTAAAATCCATATGCAGGGTGGACCAACTCATCATTAGTCTTCTTTCTCTTGATATCATGCCATCAATTTTTTATTGATATTTTATCAGATATAAAAAGATTCTGGAGTCTGGAGATCAATGGAAAGTACCACATTACTTTCCGTGGAACACGGGATGGTGTTCCATTAGCTTTTGGCTTCCAGCGGGATGTGCCACATTTTATACAATCTTTTCATTCAGCAGTTTCCTCGCAGAATAAAATGAAATCTTTTGGGCAACCATGAATTTTGTTTCGTGAAAATTCAAGTTCCTAAAATAACTCCCATGCCATATAGTGGTTTGAGGGAATATTTTAATCATCTGGAAGTATGTCATTTAAGAAGGTAAGAATGTAATCGATGGAAGTATTAGAAATCCCATACATAGTTTTCCCATGAAATAATCATATTAAAAATTACATCTTTTTTATTTTACTGCATTGTCGATATGCTGGAGTCATGGAAACATCATTCAATTTTTTCACCCTGAAAACATCATCATTTTCCTTAGGCGCATCATGTCTACTCATATCGAAATCTTCTTGGGTCAGAATAATTTATTTTTCATGATGAAGAATAAACAGAAATTGGTCATATAATAAATTCTCCAATCTAGTCCTCCCATTTGGATCATCAGCAATTTGAGATTTCATTTTCTCCCTATTGTGATACCACATAGAGTAGTTTTCTTGAAAACTATATTTGGTTATGTGGTAGCTGACTTCTTCATGGCTTAACCAAGGTCTTCCAACACAATTGTAATAGGGGAAGTGTATGTTACCACTATCTGAAGCATTATGAAATGAAAAATATAAAAATCACTCCAAATTGTTTTGAAAATCGCTTGAGATTCAATCAGTTTCATACATCTAACTTCTATCCATTCTGTAAAAAATTTTATAAGTCATTTCATCAAAATCAATTCAATAAGATTGAATTTTCATTGAAAATATATTTAAGTAAATGAGAATTATTCACTTTATATGAAACCATAATTGACACACTACTCTATATGAGAATCATAATATAAAAAACAACAAAATACTATATTTATAAAAAAAATATCTTTGAAGAACTATACATGAGTGTAGAAGACCATGAAAACTTGTGGAGGAGAATTATTTAGGAATTGAGTAAAATCTAGATCAAAAAAATTTAATATTTTAGTAGATATTTTGAGTGATCACATACACTGCCCAAGGGGGTGGGGGTGTCTAGGGGGTGGGGGTGTCCGGGGGGTGGGGGGATATCTTGGGGGTTGGGGGTTGTCCACAGGGGTCGAGGGTGTCCAGGGGGGTGGGAAGGTAGTCCACGGGGGTGGTGGGGTTGTCCATAGGGGTGGTGGGGCTATTCAGGGGGGTAGGGGGTGTCCAGGTGGGTGGGCGGGTAGTCCACGGGGGTGGGGGGGGGGGGTGTCTAGGGGGTATGGGGTGTCTAGGGAGTGGGGGTGTCCGGTGGGATGAGGGTGTGTCCGGGGGGTGGGGGTGTCTAGGGGGTGGGCGAGTTGTCCATGAGGTTGGAGGGCTGTCCAGGGGGTAGGGGGTGTCCAGGGGGGTGGGCGGGCTATCCATAGGGGTGGCAGAGTTGTCCAGGGGGTACGAGGTGTCTAGGGGGTTGGCGGGCTGTCCACGAGGGTGGAAGGGTTGTCTAGGGGGTAGGGATGTCCAGGGGGTGGGAGGGCCATCCACGGGGGTGGGTGGGTGGGTGGGGGGGGGGGGGGCTGTGCACATGGGTGGCGGGGCTGTTCATGTGGGTAGGGGGTGTCCAGGGGGGTGGGCGGGCTGTTCACGGGGGGGGGGGGGGTGGGTGGGGGGGGGGGGTATCCATGAGGGTATGGGGTGTCTAGGGGATGGGGGTGTCCAGGGGGCTGGGGGTGTCCGTGGGGTGAGGGTGGGGTGTCTAGGGTGTGGGCGGGTTGTCCACAGGGTCGGGGGCTGTTTAGGGGGTAGGGGTGTCCAGGAGGTGGGCGGGCTGTCCACGGGGGTGGCAGGGCTGTCCAAGGGGGTATGGGGTGTCCAGGGGGGTGGGTGGGCTGTCCACGGGGGTGGCAGGGCTGTCCTGAGGGGAGGGGGTGTCCATGGGGTGGGCGGGCTGTCCACTGGGGTGGGGGGGGGGGCTATTCAAGGGGTAGGGGGTGTCCAGGGGGGTGGGGTTGTCCACAGGGGGTGGGGGTGTGTCCACGGGGGTGGGGGTCTTGGGGGTGGGGGTGTCCAGGGGTTGGGGGGCTGTTCAGGGGGGGTGGGGGTGTCCGGGGGGATGGGGGGGGGGTGTTCGGGGGGTGGGGGTGTCCATGGGAGTGGGAATGCTGTCTACGAGGGTGGGGGGTTGTCTAGGGTGTACGGGCTATCCATGGGGTAGGGGCTATCCACGGGGGTGTGACTGAGAGCTATGAGATTTAATTGGGTTGTCATTCATGTTATAAAAAACAAATGATGGGTGTTAAGGATTGGAGTAGTATTTTCTAGTGAAAATCTAATTTGGTAGGATTGGTGACTTGATAACATGATGGTATCAAGTTTTCAATTGGGAAAATGTGGGGGAATTGGATTCTGGTGGAAGTAATATGGGTTATTGAATATCTATAGGTAGTTATTAAGAATGATATAATGTATGGAAATGGGTTTGTAAGGATTTAAATCATCATGGAATGATGATTAAGGGTGTTTTCCTATATGAAGTTGTATGGATTCCTCGATATTTTTTTCATCCTAACATGAATTAAATTTAGGATGTCATTAGAAGGTGAAGTCTAGATAGAATCAATATTCATTTAATACATGTAGAGGTAGGCTTATGAATATGGGACATGCATATGGTAGTAGGTCCATAGTCTAGGTGGATATATATGGAGATTTTCCTCCACTAATCTGTGTATGGAAGGATTTTAAAAGGCTCCCACCACCTTCCAAGGATATATTATTTCTAGAAAAATGTCTTGTGGGAGAAGGAATTCATCTAATATAGTTGATGTAACTTTTAGGTCATGTGATTCCTTACTCATCAAGATTACTAGATAAGAACCTAAACCAAAAAG